>OY292364.1:2958578-4357867 GCA_958496195.1 Timandra comae
ACCAGAAACTTTCCACGCTCAGTTCTGGTTGCAATCCGATTATGGAGTTCCTAATGGTTACAGAAGAATGGACGCATTCCCTATACACGTTTATGAACTAAGCAACGGCAAAGGAGAAAGACATTACGTCAAATTTAATTTTAGAACAGAACAAGGCCTACAGAATCTTACTAACGAACAAATTGCTACTATTCAGGGAAGAGATTTGGATTATTATATCCGAGATTTATATAATGCTATAGCTAGAAAAGATTATCCGTCTTGGAGGCTTGAAATGGACGTATTAACTTTGGATGATCTTAAAAAACTTGATTACGATCCATTTGATGTTACTAAAATGTGGAAGAATGGTACTTATACTACTGTAAAAATTGGTAGATTAGTATTAAATAAGCAGCCAGATAATCACTTTAGTACGATTGAGCAAAGCGCGTTCAATCCTGGTAATTTAGTTCCCGGTATACCTGGTCCAATCGATATCATGTTTAAAGCAAGAAGAGTTGTATACAAAGATACGCAAAACTACAGATTAGGAAGAAATCATAACAAAATTAAAGTTAATTTACCTTTACATGCTAAAACTTATCTCAGAGATGGTGTTCCACCTTTGAAGGATAACATGAAAGATGTTCCCAATTATTACCCAAATTCTTTTATGGGTCCAGTGCCATTTGTTAATGATAAAAGACCTGCTGAGAAACTGGTAGTATTACAGTCTAATGTTGCTGATATGCAGCCAGCTGCCGATTTTTACCACCAAGTTTTGGTCGATGAAGGCCAAAGACAGAGGCTTATTAACAATATGGCGGCATCATTAGTGAATGTCACCCCTCCAGTTCAAAAAAGAGTTCTAAAATTCATGTATTTGATAGATGAGGAATTAGGGACGAAAATGGAGGCAGCATTGGCTGCTTTGATTGATGCAAGGGCTAATAAGACTGCAGAATGAATTATCCAGTGTAGTAGAAATTGAAGGTAAATAGGTTAATAACATCAAGGCTAAGAAAAGTACGAGTCTTTCTTACTACGAATATTAAACAACAACAAAATTTGATTGTGTTTATCCAAGTCGTTATATTTGTTAAATAAAGAAAAGTTTTTTACTTAATACATTTTCTTTTGTTACTCTTAAGTATACATTTAGCTTTAATGTTAAACCGTGAGGTACACATACCGAAAACTAGAACCTAAATGAGAAATACAGATTGTAAAAACATACACTGACTGACATACAATCAACATTAACAGTAGTAGAACAACGAGTATTAACCCTAATTGAACATTATTGAAATCTAAGTATAATTATTACAACTACTAAATACTTATGTTAATTGTCTGAATATTCATCACGATTCTTCTAAAAAATTCCGATGAGTTTATTTATATTAGAGGCGTAGTTTTGTTTCTGATGTCTTTCAAAGATGGCGATTGGAAGGTGTCTGTTGTTTTGTTTCTTCCTTAAAGTGGCTGTCGGTGTGAAGTTTTATCAAAATGTCTCCGCTATTACTCCGGGGAATCGGCAGCTTTGTGACTTCAGACGAGACCACCCGGTAAGACAGTGTTGAAACTTATTTTAGTATTTTTTACATTATTTTGTTTAGGACTAGTTAGGTGTGTCGTGTTTTTGTTGATGATTGAGCCTTAAAAATGTTATGCAGTGTTATAAATAAAAGTAATTTAATAAAGACGGTGTGGTAGTTTTTGATCTTTTATAAACAAAAATTAAATTGTACAACTCTTTCTTTTTATAATATTTTATTTTTAATACTATCTGATTACAAACAGTGTTAATCATTTATCAATGATTATGCAAATGATTAGGAAATATTATTTGCAGTAAACATTACAATAGTAAATAATAGCAGACTTAAACTAAACTTGAGCTCAAAGCAAAATTTGATGTACTTACTTAGTTTTATGTAATTTCTTTGACAGAAACCAATAGGACTACTGACAACCACAGCTGGTGATCCAGTTGATGTGCGTGACACGGTTCTGCTCAACTCCGACCAATTCATCAATCGATTCCATCTCGACACTCACCTGGGGGTCACTGGAGAGAGAGTTCCAGAAAGAGTCGTCCACGCCAAGGGAACTGGTGCATACGGCTACTTGGAAGTAACTAATGACATCACAGAATACACCTACGCAGATCTCTTCAGCAAAGTCGGCAAGAAAACACCAGTATTCGCAAGATTCTCCAATTCTATCCCCAGCCGAGGAGGGTCCGATTTGCTTAAAGAACTCAAAGGGATATCCATGAAAATTTACACGGAAGAAGGAAATCTGGATTTACTGTGCTTGCAGACTCCCGTATACTTCTACAGAGATCCACTTCTCTTTGCTGAGATTGTGCACGCTTTTAAGAAAAACCCTAAAACTCACTTATTTGATTTCACAGCTGCTTGGGATATTATGACAATGAAACCAGAAACAATCCATCAAATTTTGTGGTTGCAATCAGATTTTGGATCGCCGAACGGATACAGGAAAATGGATGTGTTTCCTATACATACTTACGAGTTGTTGAATAAGAAAGGTGAAAGATTCTATGTTAAATTCAACTTTAGAACTGAGCAAGGTTTGGAAGGACTTTCAGTTGCGCAGTTGTCTGCCCTCCAAGCAGTCGATCTCGATTATTACATTAGAGACTTGTATGATTCTATCGCTCGTAAAGAATTCCCGAGCTGGCGACTTGAAATGGACGTGTTAGATCTTAATCAAGTAAAGAACTTAGATTATGATCCATTTGATGTAACCAGGATGTGGAGGAATGGTACATACAAAACGGTTCAAATAGGACGTCTAGTGATAAACAAACATGTTGACAACCATTTCAATACAGCAGAACAAGTGGCTCTTAATCCAGCAAACTTAGTACCAGGAATACCAGGACCTGTTGATTTCATGTTTAAAGCGCGAAGAGTAATATACCAAGACGCACAAAACTATAGAGTTGGTAGAAATCACCATAAAGTTGATATCAATCTGCCTATTCATGCTAAAACATATCTTAGAGATGGCTTGCCACCTTTAAGAGATAACATGCGAGATGCTCCGAACTATTACCCGAACAGTTATAATGGTCCAGTGCCTTACGTAGACGATAAGCGACCATCGGAAAAGCTAATTGTATTACATAGTAATGCTGTAGATTTACAGAATGCAGCAGATTTCTATAACCTTGTATTGACTAATGATACTCAGAGGCAGAGATTGGTAGAAGGTTTGGTTGTGACGTTAGTAAATGTTAATCCGCCTGTGCAGGAACGAGTAATAAAGATTCTTTATCTGGTTGACAAGGATTTGGGTAAAAGAGTTGATGTGGCTTTACAAGCTGCTATATTGGCTGCTGGGACTAACCAGAATCGGTCAACAGGTACTACTAATAATGCTAAATAACATGGTCAAGTGATTACTATTATTAAACTTTTTAAATTATATTTCAATTTTCATAATTAGAACAACTCCTACATTTGTATCTGTTTACGTGTCTATGGTGCTATTAAAACTATTGATTGATGAACTTTAGTATGGGACTTTAAATATTTTGATCCTTAGAATAATGTTATTCGAAACATTTTAAACATCATCGGTAAAACCATATAAAACTGCTCGGCAGACATAGCTCGAGAATCATGCAAAAATAAATGAACTGATTGAAAAAAGGGTATAATTTTCTTTAATAAAAAAACATTATATTAAGGGATTCTAAACCTCTAAGTAAAATTATAGCGCATTTTCATGCTACACTGATAGTAAATCAACCGTAATGTAATTCTTACTTTGTTGATCAATTAATCACATACAACTGTAATCCAATAGTAGTTTACAAATCCATTAAATAACTATAATCAAATGAAATGTTAACTATAATATAATTATTGGTAATCTGTTCACGATATCCTTTCGATCCTCATTTTTCTATTCCGGTACTAATTGATTTTTTTGACTTCCAATAATTTATTACTAATAATGAAATACGAACGCTTCGTCAAGTTGCATAATTTCCTAGCGAACCGGGTCATTGTACTAACGGCTCGCATTTTCTTTGTAAGTAAATTCATCACCTATATTGTTGTTTGTATCAGAAACTACTGTATGTATGCTTTCAAAGGGTTTATCTAAAACATTTAGACATTTAATCATCGTGTACAGCCTGAGTAACTGCTAATTCGTTTATCTGATGATAACAGTCAAGTTAATAGAATAAAGAGCACCTGTAGAAAAAAAGACGTAGGAAGATCAGATAACATAGATATTTCTTGAAAAAAAAAAAACAGAAACTGTTCATTACTTTGCCGATGTTACCTTAGAAATGAAAGATAACAAACTCCACCTTCTTAAATATAATACTACTATTAAATTGATATCCAATTATTTCGATCACATTACCATTACATTTTAATAAAGTAGTTTCCATTCTAACCATTTTTAATTAAATGTTTTGCCAACATTTTCACGTCTGATTAATTGCTTAAAGTATAGTTAAGGATATAAGAAGTAGTGTTGTTATGAATTGGTGCAGTATATAATGTAGTGTATTCAAGTACACAATGTTTGTCAGTATCATGAAGGATCTCGGACTAGTTTTGTTGTGTGTATGTGTCAGTTATGTGTCATGTGTCAAATATGCCAATGTCACTTTGCAACCGGCGCAGAGGCAGCTTTTGGACTTCAAAATTGAACATCCTGTAAGTTCTCTTTTTGTTTTGTAAAGGTTTTTTCTTTAATTATTTTTTACCTTTTAAATACTCTTGGAATTGATACGATTAATACAAAATTATAAATATGAAATCAGGATACTAACGATTATGTGTTTCCTCACTAATAGATCTAATGTAGTTAATTAACGTGAATGATAAACGAATGCCATTTTTTTACATATTATTCATAAAAATAATCATAATAATTAGAGAATCAATTCGGTCCATCAATTTTGATCTATTACATCCAATAGTGTCTTTTTATGAAATAATATTTTTTGTTGAATTTCCAATTTTCAGAAACCGATTGGTCTTTTGACAACCAGCTCCGGAGAACCAGTTGACCTTCGAGATATCATCCAACTCAATTCGAACCAGTTCGACAGTCAATATCACCTGGATTTGCTTACAAACTTTAATGGTGAAAGGACGCCAGAGAGAGTTGTACATGCTAAGGGAACAGGCGCTCTGGGACACTTGATTGTAACACACGACGTCACCAAATACACATCAGCTGATCTATTCAGTAAAGTTGGAAAGAAAACTCCTCTTATTGTAAGATTATCCTCATCAGTTCAAAGTATAGGAGGGTCGGATGTTGCAGGTGAGCTAAAGGGCATGGCAATTAAGTTTTACACTGATGAAGGCAACTTGGACATGCTCTGTCTTCAAACTCCTGTATATTTGTATAAAGATCCCAACAATTTCAGTCCTTTGGTACACGCTTTTAAAAGAAACCCTAAAACATTCGTAACAGACACTACAGCTATTTGGGACTTCGTAACTTTAAGACCTGATACATTGAACGCCTTCTTTTGGTCAAATTCTCCTTATGGATCACCAAATGGTTACAGAAAAATGGATGCGTTCCCTATACATACTTACGAAATTAGCAATAAAAAGGGCGATAAATACTATGTAAGATTCAACTTTAGAACTGAACAAGGAATTGAAAATCTTACTCCACAACAAATTGCCACAATTCAAGGTACAGATTTAGATTATGCTAACAGAGACTTGTACAACGCTATCGGAAGAGGAGAGTTCCCTTCGTGGAGAATGGAAATGGACCTCCTCACGCTGGAAGACTTGAAGAAAATTGATTACGATCCATTCGATACGACGCGCCTTTGGAAAAACGGTACTTATGAAACAATCCAGATAGGTCGTCTGACTTTGGACAAACACTCTGAGAACTTATTTAAAGACATTGAAAGCGCTGCTTTTAATCCTGGCAACTTAGTGCCCGGTATCCCTGGTCCCGTCGACTTCATGTTCAAAGCTCGCAGAGTTTTCTACAGAGACACACAGAACTATCGTCTTGGTAGGAACCATAACAAAATCGATGTCAATATGCCCAAATATGCGAAGACTTACGTCAGAGACGGGCGTCCGCCATTGAACAACAACATGAAGGACATTCCTAATTATTATCCTAACTCCTTCAACGGTCCAGTGCCTTATGTCGACGAGGCTAGACCTAAGGAAAAGCTGTTAGTTTTGGAAACTAATAGCGTTGATTTGTCTGGACCCGCTGACTTCTACAATAATGTACTACAAAATGATGCTGAAAGGCAGGTGCTTGTTGGTAATTTGGCGGTGACGTTAGCTACCGTCACTGAGCCCATTAGGTCCAGGGCAGTGAAAATGATGTACCTGATTGATTTAGATCTCGGTAAAAGAGTAGATGTCGGTCTTAAAGCTGCTTTATTGGCTGCAAGCGCTCAACAGTCTGTATAAGCATCTCTTGATGATTTTATGTTTACCATGGTTTTTTTTCTTCATCACATAAACGGCAAATCAAATTCCAATTAAATAATGATATCAGTGAACTTTTTGGTGTATCTGTATTTTTATTCAAATTATTTCAATTTCTGTATTACTGTAATTTGCATTAAATTGTTTTGTTTCTTATTTACCTGCATAAGATGAATCGATTGATCCTGCATGAAAATTATATTTTATTCTTCATATTATTTTTAACCGAATTTTAGAAAAGTATTATGTAATTATTTTATTTAGCCTCTAGGTAATAAATTAAATTTTAGTAAATATCGAGATTAGGTTTACTCCCAACGGCCACCACTAAATCCGCCACCACTGGTCGTGTGTGAAGTGGCCTATGTGTGAAACCAAGGAATAATTTTACATATGATCATGTAAAATTATTCCACACATAGGATACTTTTTAAGCAGAACTTCTTACGAAATCAGATCAGTCACATGGGTATAACTACTGAGCATAGCTAAATAATAAAATAAGAGGGAAAGAGAGAGTTTCAGATTGTTTAAAACACTAACGGTAGTTTTTGATAGGGCTATCACTATTCGACTAAGGGCTGATTTTTTAATCGCCAGATAACTTTTATTCGAGGAATAAATTTGACGTTTGACAGTTTTTGTATGAAATAAATGTCAAATTTTTCCTCGAATAAAGTTATCTGGCGATGGAAAAATCGACCCTGATCAATATCATCCATCCAAATATTAATGTGGCGATTTTACCGTAGAAATTACATATGGCAAACTCCACCACCTTAAAATATAATAATAGTTTTAATTATTAAATTGATATCCTAATTTCGATCATATTACCAGTAAATTTTAATATTCCATTTCCAATACAACACATTTTTCATTAATTGTTTTACCAACATTTTCACGATTGATTAACTTTTTGCTGTAGTATTCTTAGGGATATAAGAAGGAGTGTTATTATGAATTAATGCAGTTTATAATGTAATGTATTCAAGTGTACATTGTTCGTTGGTAAAATGAAGAATCTCGGACTAGTTTTGTTGTGTGTATGTGTCAGTTATGTGTCATGTGTCAAATATGCCAATGTCACGTTGACACCGGCGCAGAGGCAGCTTTTGGACTTCAAAATTGAACATCCTGTAAGTATTTTTGTCATTTTCATGGGGTTATTTTTTAAATTATTTTTAATATAAAATTCAATAATTATAATTATACAAAATTATAAATAAGAAATCAGGATACGAACGCTGTAACGATTATGTGTTTCCTCACTTATCTAAGTCTACGTTATAATTAATGTTACACAATAATTAATAATCAACGAATACCGTAAATATATTTTTACCTCTTTATAAATACGAGTATATTTCGACAATCATCTTTCTTTCACTCGACGCTGCTTTCTAATCTTGACTGTTAAGGTACAATTCCATGTCGGGCTGCAGACCTCAAACTGCAACCGCAGACCGCAAGCGACAATACTTGTCTATCAACATCTATGAAAGAGCGCGCTGCGACTGCAGGCAGCAGTATAGACGCGCTTGGAATCAATTTCATAGACGTTCATAGAAACAAGTGTTGTCGCTTGCGGTCTGCGGTTGCAGTTTGCGGTCTGCGGCCCGACTTGGAATTGTACCTTTACGGTATTCGTGGTACTGTTCTAGGTTTTGTCAAATCGTATCTAGGAGGACGGCAACAGAAGGTTAAGATCAACGATGTTCTATCAAAGGGATCATTGTTAGAAATGGGCGTGCCACAGGGCTCAATTTTAGGTCCATTAATGTTCTTCTTGTTTGTTAACGACCTCCATTACATGTTTATTTTGCTTACTTTCACAGTACTTTGTATTTTTTTTTCTAATTTTCAGGAACCAATCGGTCTTTTGACAACCAGCTCCGGAGAACCTGTTGACCCTCGAGATATCATCCAACTCAATTCGAACCAGTTCGACAGTCAATATCACCTGGATTTGCATACAAACTTCAATGGTGAAAGGATACCGGAGAGAGTAGTACATGCTAAGGGAACAGGCGCTCTGGGACACTTGATTGTAACAAACGACGTCACCAAATACACGTCAGCTGATCTATTCAGTAAAGTTGGAAAGAAAACTCCTCTTATTGTAAGATTATCCTCATCAGTTCAAAGTATAGGAGGATCGGATGTTGCAGGTGAGCTAAAGGGCATGGCAATTAAGTTTTACACTGATGAAGGAAACTTGGACATGCTCTGTCTTCAAACTCCTGTATATTTGTATAAAGATCCCAACAATTTCAGTCCTTTGGTACACGCTTTTAAAAGAAACCCTAAAACATTCGTGACAGACACTACAGCTATTTGGGACTTCGTAACTTTAAGACCTGATACATTGAACGCCTTCTTTTGGTCAAATTCTCCTTATGGATCACCAAATGGTTACAGAAAAATGGATGCGTTCCCTATACATACTTACGAAATTAGCAATAAAAAGGGTGATAAATACTATGTAAGATTTAACTTTAGAACGGAACAAGGAATTGAAAATCTTACTCCACAACAAATTGCTACAATTCAAGGTACAGATTTAGATTATGCTAACAGAGACTTGTACAACGCTATCGGAAGAGGAGGGTTCCCTTCGTGGAGAATGGAAATGGACCTCCTCACGCTGGAAGACTTGAAGAAAATTGATTACGATCCATTCGATACGACGCGCCTTTGGAAAAACGGTACTTATGAAACAATCCAGATAGGTCGTCTGACTTTGGACAAACACTCTGAGAACTTATTTAAAGACATTGAAAGCGCTGCTTTTAATCCTGGCAACTTAGTGCCCGGTATCCCTGGTCCCGTCGACTTCATGTTCAAAGCTCGCAGAGTTTTCTACAGAGACACACAGAACTATCGTCTCGGTAGGAACCATAACAAGATCGATGTCAATATGCCCAAATATGCGAAGACTTACGTCAGAGACGGGCGTCCGCCATTGAACAACAACATGAAGGACATTCCTAATTATTATCCTAACTCCTTCAACGGCCCAGTGCCTTATGTCGACGAGTCTAGGCCTAAGGAGAAGCTGTTAGTTTTGGAAACAAATAGCGTCGATTTGGCTGGACCCGCTGACTTCTACAATAATGTCCTACAAAATAATGCTCAAAGGCAGGTGCTTGTTGGTAATTTGGTGACGACGTTAGCTACCGTCACTGAGCCAATTAGGTCCAGGGCAGTGAAAATGATGTACCTGATTGATTTAGACCTTGGTAAAAGAGTAGATGTCGGTCTTAAAGCCGCTTTATTGGCTGCAAGCGCTCAACAATCTGTATAAGCATAACTCTTGATTTGACATAATTAGCTAACCATAACTTTATTCGATGTTCACTCTGTAAACAAAATATTTTCTTATTCTTAAACGCAATGTTAAAATACAAATGCAATTATAAAGTCATCAGCTTTATCTATGTAAAAGTTTTCAGTAATTCTATTCTTGATTGTATATCTGTTTTTGGAGAAATTATTTCAAATTGTATATTACTTTAATTTGCATTATATTGTTTTGTTTCATTATTACCCAACTCCATTTAGATAAATCGATTGATCCTGCTTGAAAATTTTATTTTAGGCTTTTCCTTTAAATCATTTTTAGCCTATTTTAGAAAAGTAATTATTAAGTATAGATATAGTCTCTGATATAGCAGCTGCCTTATTTGCGTGCAATTTTAGTCTGGTTTAGCGCTAAACCAGGTTTTACAATCTGATGTAAGTACAGTTTTGAATACTGTCAAAGTGACAGATTTGACTGTCAAGTGTCAAATGCTTAAACCAGGTTTTGTTAAACTAGGTTTAAAATGTAACGCAAATAAGACCGTAGGTATTTTTGGATACTAGAAAGCTCTTTATCAAATCATTATAAATAAATAATCAGTATTTAAAAGTAGGTGAGTACATGAAACACATATGTATAGAAATATACTAAGACAGTGTAGTTAAACACACACACACAGAGTGGAGTTCTGGATTATTTAAAAAACTATCCATCTGTTATTAATAGGGATTTCACACAATTAAAGTAAGTAAGTATAATGAAAAATATAGTAAAATTAAATTAAATACATCATTACTCACTTTAAACATTTCAGTTAGGTACACAATCCTTACTTGAGATTTGTTGAGACACAAACTTACAAGTTGGAACAATGGAGGTCTGTTCAGGAGTTCAACGGTGCTTGTATTGTAATACAACTGACAAAATACTTAGTAACAGTATTAAATTTATTAATGTGACAACACAATACAATGCCACAATATTAGTAATAGAAAGTCAGCTTACAAATTAAATATAAATGGAATATAACAACATGCAGTAGAAATATAACATTAAATTAAAAATTTAAAAAAACCCCCAAGACAATTACTTTCAAACCCCCATAACTTTTAAACGGGTCAACCGATTTTCATCCAACATGTCTAAGAACACTCGCACGTAAGTTTTCTTTAATACAAAAAAAAAACTAAATTGAAATCGGTTTATCCGTTCAGGAGCTATGATGCCACAGACAGACAGATACACACACACACACACACAGACACGTCAAATTTATAACACCCCTTTTTTTGCGTCGGGGGTTAGAAATAATATCCTATTAATATTGGTGAATGCGAAAATGTTTGAGGATGTATAGCTACATGGATGAATGTTATTGTTTGTTATTGTTTCACGTAAAAACTACAGAACCGATTTATGTGAAATTTGGTAGACATGTTCCTCAGAACCAGGAACATATTACTTGATACTTTTTGGATTTTGAAGCGATTTTTTGGTACAATTTTATCCTCGCTCTTGTGGGAGAATTACGCGGGTAAAACTTCGGGGTGCTGCTAGCAAATATGAAGATATTATACATTTTTACCCTTACCTTATCTTATCTATCTTTAGGTTTAAGTACTATTACCCTTGTAGATTTGGTTTTCCTTTAAAAATAGCATTGTCTCTTAGAATTTGTGGAATTATAGTATAATCCCTCGATCCCTAGTTCCTGTCAGATTGCTTATCTTACAACGAGCTATAAATTTACTTTATCTTATTCAATCTTGGGGAAAACGTGGAGATATTAAACTTGAACCGGTATTATTTCTAGTTTCTAGAAGTTACGATAGATCTACTTACTCTACATAACATAATCATTCACTACATCATCTTATTATAGTAGCTGCCCAACTAAGTACGAAACCGAACCTCTCGGTGGGGACATTATATGAGCTGATGATGATGATTAATGGATTATAATATCCAGGTTTCAATCATTAATCCACATTTCCTCTTTTATAGACATTTAATTATTCTTAAGAATAAAGGAGATAAAGTGGATTAGCTATAATATTGTTATTCCTTGTTATTAATAACAGCCTAAGGACTAAGGGTAACCAAATATACCACGCCACATTCCAACCTTTATTCAGATAAATGTGTTTCAATATTTTTCCCCAAATAAACTTATTTACGGCAAAACTCAACATTATTTATCAAACTTAAAATAGAATCAACTTTTATCAAAGATAAAATTGGGCAGAAAATGAATAATGTTTTTCTATCTCAATAAAAATATTTACACATATTTACTTACTTTTCATTTCGCTGAAATATTTAAGAAAGTCTTATTTAATTATTTGGTAAAAGATTTATATTGAAAAAAGCTAAATAAAATGTTATTTGGGGAGCTAAAAGAAATGTGATACTACATATTATTGCTTTACTTACATGTATTTGATTTAACGATGTTTTTTTCTGAAGATATCAGCGGTTCAACAGATTAAGACGAAATTTCACTGTTAAATAACGAGAGTAACATAGGTTACTTAATCTTAACTGCTTATCCTGGATATCTGGATAACGGTAAAATCAGGATGTTCTCAATGTCCTAATATCAACATATGCTTGTGCTATTTGCCTCCTGATATATCTAATGATTTCTTAGATTCATTTTATTCAAATTGCCAAAATGTCATACTGAATAAAAGTATTAATGATGATTACATAATCCTGGGTGATTTCAATACGTTAGGAATAACATGGAGCTCTCCCCAAATTTCGACTATCTCAGATAATATACCAGCAAATCACAAAAAGAAAGCACTATTACTATATGATTTTATTACTACTTGTAGCCTAAATCAATTTAACAACATTAGTAATGCTAATGACCGTGTATTAGACTTGGTTTTATCTACACGTGAATTGTTGTGTGTTTCTATTACACAACCTTTAAGCTTAGAAGACAGACATCATCCTGCTTTCGAAATCTTGATACCTGTTTTTAAACTTGCTAAAGGTCTTACAAAGCAAATTACTAAGCGTTTAAATTTTAAAAAATGTGATTATCTCAATATTCGAGCTGAATTGAATTCTCTAAATTGGAATGATATTCTCAGTAGTGATCATGTAGATTTATGTTTGGATTTATTCTATGAAAACCTATTTAAAATTATTTATCGACATACGCCTTTCATGACGCTCAAAGATTATGATTACCCTATTTGGTACAGTTAAGCTGTAATAAATTGTAACAAAGAGAAGCATAAGTATCATAAGTTATATAAGAAAAATGAAAACCCCAGAGATTACGATGTATTCTCAATGTTACGTACACGTTTTCACAAATTGGTAGATGAGTGTTATGATCATTATATTAGAGCAGTAGAAGACTCGATCGATTCAAATATAAATGTGTTCTGGAGCTTTGTCAATAGTAGAAAAGGACATGTTAGCATACCAAATAATATGACTTTTGGGAATGTATCATCAACTAATGGTCCTGGTATATGTGAGCTGTTTTCGTTGTATTTTGGCTCTGTTTTTGAAAAAGATGTTCTATCCAATTCTAATATTTCTATGTCAGAACCTAGTGTTAATAATGTTTTATCTTCTATCACACTAACATACCGAGAAGTGTATGATAAAATTAAAGTTTTAGATATTAATAAGGGGCCCGGGCCTGACCTTATTCCTTCAGTGTTTGTTAAAAAATGTGTTAAAGAATTAGCCTATCCACTAACTATTATATTTAATAAATCTCTTAGTACAGGCGTATTTCCCAAGCGTTGGAAAACGGCTCATATAGTTCCTATTTTTAAATCTGGAGATAAATCAAAGTGTGAAAATTATAGACCAATTAGTATAATTTCATGTTTCGCCAAAATCTTTGAGTCATTGGTTTATTTATATATTTTCGATCACATTAGTTTTTTGTTAACAGATAGTCAACATGGCTTTTTTAGAAATAGGTCTACCGTCAGCAATTTATTGGTGTACAAGAATTTTCTTTGTAAAGCTTTTGCTGCTGGAAAACAGGTAGACTCAATTTACACCGATTTCGCAAAGGCATTTGACAAAGTCAATCATAGAATTCTCTGTTGTAAATTAGCACATTACGGCATTCACGGGAACTTGTATCGATGGATTTGCTCTTATTTATTTAACCGTAGCCAGTTGGTAGCTCTAAAGGGATATACTTCTTTGCCTATTAATATAACATCGGGGGTTCCGCAGGGGTCCCATTTGGGACCTTTGCTATTTTTGATTTTTATAAACGATCTTGTTCTAAATTTGTCTTGTCGCTATCTTTTATATGCGGATGATCTTAAAGTATTTAACATTATTAATAACCCGGAAGACTGTCTTTTATTACAACGTGACTTAAATCACATATTGGATTGGTGTAACTTAAATTTATTATACTTAAATACTAGTAAATGTTTTGTAATATCGTTCACAAATAAACGAAATAAGATTATGCATGATTACGTCATTAATGGTCAGACTGTATGTCGGTCTTCCGTAGCTAAAGACTTGGGTATTCTTTTTGACGATAGGTTAACATTCAGACCACATTATGCTAATATCACTGCCAAAGCAAACAAACTGTTAGGCTTTGTACTGAGGTCAACCAAGGGTTTTAAGAAACCAGCTGCTCTGATCTACTTATTTAACTCTATTGTGAGGAGTGTGCTCGAATATGGTTCGCCAATATGGTCACCATTTTACAGCGTTCATATTGAGACCATTGAGAAAGTTCAGAAGAAATTTCTCCGAAATCTTTGCTATCGGTTACAGCCTGGTCGCTCCAACCTTCATCTTAACTACGACAAACGACTAGCTAATTTCCATCTCCAATCATTACAAGATCGCCGTGTATATTTTGATCTCATTTATTTCTACAAATTATTGCATTCCTTAATTGACTCCCCTGAACTTCTGTCCCAATTTTCTTTTAATATTAAATTCAGTGCTCGCAGATCCAACTCCACAAATGTTTTTATTTTAGATATCTCAAAAAATAATATATCCTATTATAATCCCTTGGTACGAATGGCAAGAACTTATTGTGAAATGTCAATAAAACATCGAGATTTCGATATTTTTAGATTTAAATTACCTAAATTCAGATCAATGGTAAAATATATCCCACCAAAAACATTCTGTAAAAAACTAGCCAAGTCTCGATGGAGCTGCTTGTTTATCTCTAAAAAGTAATGAAATCTAGACAAAGTCGTGCCAAATGTAAGGTTCCTTACTGCGATTTCTTTATTATTGTTAATGTTGTGTGACTTGGCCGTTGAAGGATACACTGTACACAAGTACACAACTGTACACAAGGGTACAAAACTAGGTGCTCCATGACACTATTGCACCAATCTGTCGCCAGAACCGCTACCCATTGACGATAGAAAATTGCCACTTGAAAAACGTTGATTCAATATACAGTCAATTGTAGGCTTGATAAAGCTGCGTATTTTAATAATGTTACAACATTACGTGTAAACAAAATTGACTTGTACCCACTACTAACGTTTTAAACAATGTTCAACGGCCAAGCCACACAACATTAACTATAATAATAAAGAAATCGCAGTAAGGAACCTTACATTTGGCACGACTTTGTCTAGATTTCATTACTTTTTAGAGATAAACAAGCAGCTCCATCGAGACTTGGCTAGTTTTTTACAGAATGTTTTTGGTGGGATTTCATTTATTTTTGTTGAAACGTGTTTATATTGTTTTTTTTATTAGATTTTCTTATTTGACACATTTTTTTCTTTTTAGGAGTAGTATTTTATTACTAAGCGCCCCGCAATTTCACCCGCGTAGTTTCCGTGGGAATTTCGGGATAAAAAGTATCCTATGTGCTTCTCCTGATTCTAAGCTACCTCCCCACCAATTTTCAGCCAAATCAATTCAGCCGTTCTTGAGCTATAAATTCCCGTTCCCAATCCCGTGGAAATTTCGGGATTAAAAGTATTCTATGTTCTTCTCAAGGTTTTAAGCTACCTCCCCACCAATTTTCAGCCAAATCAGTTGAGCCCCTCTTAAGTTATAAATTCCCGTTCCTAATCCCGTGGGAATTTCGAGATTAAAGGTATCCTACGTCCTTTTTCTGGTTCTAAGCTACCACCTCACCAATTTTCAGCCAAATCAGTTGAGCCGTTCTTGAGTTATAAATTCCCGTTCCCAATCCCGTGGGAATTTCGGGATTAAAGGTATCCTACGTCCTTTTCCTGGTTCTAAGCTACCACCCCACAAGTTTTCAGCCAAATCAATTCAGCCGTTCTTGATTTTTAAATTCCCGTTCCCAATCCCGTGGGAATTTCGGGATTAAAGGTATTCTATGTCCTTTTCCTGGTTCTAAGCTACCTCACCACCAATTTTCAGCCAAATCAGTTCAGCCGTACTTGAGTTACAATTCCCATTCCCGTTCCCGTATAATTCCCGTTCCCGTTGGATTATCCTAGTTTTTATAGTTTTCCCTTTATGTGGCCATTAAACCCTAACTCTGTACCAAATTTCAGCTCTCTAGGTTTATGGGAAGTACTAGTTCTATTTTGATGATCATGAGTGAGTGAGTGAGTGTCTTAAATACGAAACTTTGCATTCGCTTAACTTCGGAACTAAATGACCTATAGACTTGAAATTTTATTTTAAGTATGTGATTGTATAGCTTACTGGATGACGAAAATTTCAGTGCTCTGGGTTTATCCAGAGGTTCTCAAATAGGGGCTTGAAAATGCGGCGAAAGGGTTCCTGTAAAGGATGGTACGGCAGTGTTTGCTTCGCGCTCGACTTGGCGGGGGGCACTGCCGTGCCCCCAGATCCTCCATGATACATCCTCCGGGTGTCTCAGTATTCAGGATTAGTGTTTATGTAATATGTATTTCTTTTTAAATTTAATGTTATGTACTAAAATAGCCGTCACAATGATCAAGGGCAAACCATATGTTAATTAAAAATTGTTTCTTTGTATGAACACATAGTCTGAGGTGTAACTTAGTTTTAAACTTATTATATTTTTTTTGTATTTGTTAGCACAAGTTGCAACTTGTTTTGTGTCTCAATAAATAAATAAATAAATATCCCTGCTTCTGTGGGAAATAATATAGGTCCAAGCAGAACTACAAATCTTTTACCTACTAATATTATAAATGCGAAAGTTTGTATGTTTGTTACTCTTTCACGCAAAAACTACTGTATTGATTTAGATTAAATTTGGTACAGATGTTCCTTATAACTAGGAATAACACATAGGATACTTTTTATCCCGAAATTACCGTGGGATTGGGATTCACGGGGGTAAAACCGCGGGACGCAGCTTGTTGTAAATAATATGTATAGTAAGTATCAACCACACACGATGGACGTCGTGGTTATCATGAAGTTGTAGGTAAAAAATGGAGCCCACACTTGGAACAACAACTTGAGTCAAATACCTACGTCTCTGTGGGTCGATCTCTCTTTCTAGAGGTTACCTTAGTTAGAAAGAGAGAGCCTGCCCACAGAGACGCGATAGTGATACATATAGGTATGCTTCAAGTAGGTATTCGAAGTGTGGACTTTTTTACCTTTAACTTCATGGTGGTAATGCCGGAAACCGTTGGTTGCAAGCCGCTCAAAACCGCTCCCGCTAGAAACTATTAGGAGCCTATATTCAGCAGTAGACTAGCTAGCTATAGGTGACGACCTAGAAGTTAGGCTTTTTTACTCCAAGTACTTATCAGTTGGTACCTGATGATATACACAATGATGTTTCCCAGTAATGTTTGAAGATAAACTTGCATCGATAAGTCGTCTCTTGAACTAGGAACGTCAGGTTTAGCAGGCAAGCTTGCAAAGGTGTCAAATATTAAAAAATCTAAATACTTAGGCTAGCATAGTTCGAATGTTTAATAGTAATGCACGTAAGTCGAAAAAGAAATCATGATATTAATAACAGTTAGACACAGTCACAGTAACAGTCAATCAGACAATTACTTAAATGTTAATATCGAAACGATTTTGGTTTCTAATTGAAATAAGTACCGAAAAACCAGTTAAAATACTTAACTCAGTGAAAACGGTTACCTGAATCCTTTATTAAGTTGTTAACACTTAATGAGTCTAACAAAGTTAGATTTACTAGTGTATTGACTATTTAGATGTTACTAGGTGTAACCCGCGGATTAACCCGTCTTGTTCTATTCTTATTGGTTGTTTTGTGATGTTATATAGCCTATGACTTTCCTCGATAAATGGGTTAACCAATACTAAAAAAAAATCAGTTCGAACAAGTATTTCCTGAGATTAGCCTGTTAAACTCAATAAATTCTTCAGCTTCATACTATGTATTAAGACTTGCTGTATCCTGCTGCGGTTTACCCTGATGTTGCACTATTTTTTTTCAATTCGAACCAGTAAGTACTTCCCGAGATCACAGAAGACTAAGATGGAAGACGTCTGTACAAAGTAATGTAAAAAGTTTACTACCTTCAACATTGTGAATATAATTTTTTATTTATTAGAATCCGAAACGTCAGAAAATGCAAAACAAAATACAACCACGACAAAAATCCGTTTAAGTGTTTTATTTCAATGTGTAGTGTTCGTGTAAATCAAAGATATCAATATACTTCCCGAGATTTGTACAACTAAACAAACAAACTCTTCAGCTTCCTTAATATACCTACTATAAGTATACATTATATCATGTTCTTCCTGACTTCTAATTAAATACGTAATTGGCTGTAATTATTGATATGTTATAAGGTTAGGATTATTGTTTTGTGCGGTAATTGTGAAAATGAATCGCGTGGTGGTGTTATGTTTTGTTGTTCTATGGCTCGGCGATGTAGAGGGTGTTTATTATTTGAATTACACGGGAGATGAGGCGGGGAGACAGTTGCAGGATTTTAAACAGCGTCATCCAGTAAGTTGATCTACTTATATTATTTTGAGGTATGGGTGTGTTTATGAATGAATGTGTGCGTAGTTTCTATTACCTTAAATACAGATTAAAATGTAAATATGGAAGTGGTCAATATGAGGTGAAGTATGATTGTGTATTAAAGACTATGAGTAATAATGAACACCTGCTTGTTAATCTCGAAGACCCGGTTTCGATTCCTGGTATAAGCTATTAACCTGTTAGGTTTTACAGCCCTACACTATAAGTATTATATACTTATTGCAATAGTAAAGATCGTATTTAATATATTAGTCGTTGATAATGGGACATCAACGACTAATATCACCGAACGAACCAAAGCCTTCCCTTCCCGGCTTATGATTATTTAATTAGGTTTAATCTATTAATTTCAGCATCCTATTGGAGTGGCCACGACTGGCACCGGAGAACCAGTAGAGCTCCGTCACACGAAATCAGTCAACAGCGATTCCTTTGCAAACCAAAACTTCCTCGACCTAACTCTACATCTCGCTCAAGAGAGAATACCCGAAAGAATCGTTCACGCGAAAGGAGTAGGAGCCTATGGATACTTCCAAGTCACACACGATGTCTCCAAGTATACCAGCGCTGATGTTTTCAATGGAGTCGGAAAGAAAACGCCTCTAGTCACAAGATTCTCACTTGCCAGATCCAATCAAGGTTCAAGCGATGTAGGTCACGAACTAAGAGGTTTAGCTGTCAAATTCTACACCAAAGAAGGCAACCTTGACCTGCTAAGTTTGCAAACACCAATCTACATCTACAGAGATGGTATAGAATTCCCACAATTCGTTCGTTCAAGAAGGAAGAATCCGCGAACACATTTGAACGACTTCTCGTCTTTCTGGGACTTTATCACTCTAAAGCCTTTTATCCTTCACATTATCCTGTGGCTCCAATCAGATTATGGCAGCCCTAACGGTTATAGAAAAATGGATGCGTTCCCTATTCATACGTTCGAATTAAATAACAAGCATGGTGACAAACATTATGTTAAATTCAATTTTAGAACTGAACAGGGTCTTGATAATCTTACTGCGAGTGAGAGCAGAGCTATCAGTGCTGAAGATCCTGATTACTTCACAAGAGATTTGTATAATGCTATAGCCGAAAAGAGGTATCCATCATGGAGATTAGACATGGATGTAATGTCAGAAGAAGACATAAAGCATATAGACTACGATCCATTCGATGTTCTCCGACTCTGGAAGAAAGGAACTTACAAGACTGTCACTATAGGAAGAATGGTACTAAATCAATTAGTCGACAATCATTTCAAAGACGTCGAACAAAGTGCATACAACCCAGCTAATTTAGTACCCGGAATACCAGGACCAGTAGATTTCTTATTCAAAACCCGTAGACTTTCTTATAGGGACACTCAAAATTACAGACTTGGTATAAATCATGATAAAATCAAGGTTAATCTGCCTCTATACGCGAAGACTTATAACCGTGATAGTGTTGCTCCAGTCAACGAGAATATGAAAGATGCGCCTAATTATTATCCTAATACATTTAGCGGTCCTGTTCCGTACGTGGACGAGACAAGACCTAAAAAGAAACTAGTAGTAATAGAAAACACAGCAGTTGATTTGGAACCTGCCGCTGATTTCTTTAATAACGTCGTTGAAAGCGATGCTCATAGAGAGAGAATAATATCGAACACTGCTAATTCCTTACTGTCTGTTCTGCCTAATATAGCGCGTAGAGCTTTGAAACTGCTGATGATGACAGATGAAGTATTAGGCAAGGGAGTAGCTCGAAGACTAAAGGAATTGAAAGCGATTTCAAAGATACAATCAAATGAAGAAAGGTACAGCAGAAACGCTCAATGTTTTGATGATAATATGAGAGATGTATTGATTAAATTGCACAGGCATCACTAAAATTAAGTTTGTTTTCTCTTTTATTTATAAATAAACTTGACTTTCCAAGATATGTTTTTGTCAAACTTGGTCAGTGGTTAGTTGTATTTTATTTGTATATTGTCGTAAAATGCTAAGATATACAAGTTTTACAATGAACTAAGTCAAATATAAAAATAAATATTTCAAGTTTACGAAAAAATATTAAACATTTGAAAACTTATGTGTACTTTAGTGTGTTTTATTGTTCAAAAGAAAATATAGCTGTTCCCGCGGTTAAGGAACTTCTTTCCAGAAAGGTCAGACATGTGTCAGAATTCTGCACTGAACCATATAAATAGTACGGTTATCTACTCATGTGGCTGATTTCTATAGTCCTTAAAAGCATCCTACTAATATTATAAAGCCGAATGTTTGTGAGTGTGGATGTATGGATGTGTGGATGTTTGTTCCTCTTTTACGCAAAAACTACTGAATGGATTTTAATGAAATTAACGATGTTCCTCATACCTAGAAATAACACATAGGATACTTTTTAACCCAAAATTCCCACTGGATAAGGTTCCACGCGGGTAAAACCGCGGGGCACAGCAAATAAAGAATAAATCCAACTCTAAGAACTGAACTGGATAATTTTCAATTTGTTTGTACTATAATTTTGACCTTTTTACTAAGTAAAGAGTTATTTAAACTAACAATCTATTCCACTAATATAGTCAGACGACAGTATACATACGTCACACTATGTAGACTCTATACGGTCGTGTCGTTCCGTGTTCATTGTTTTGGAAAACCATCCCCTCGTCCTAAAGCCCTCGCCCGTTCTACTGGAAGGTAGCTCACCGTCTATTTATAAATCAGACCCCTCACAAATGCCTCATCACTATACAGTAGAAAATAAGTCGTCACTACATAGTATAAAACAACGTCGTCACTACATAGTATAAAACAAAGTCGTCACTACATAGTATAAAACGAGCGTTTAAAACTCTCGACTCTGAAATCCCGCTACGTCTGTTTCAATGTATGATTACATCATTAAAACTACGCAAAGTTTTAACAATTTAACAAATATGATTAGTTAGGGCCTATTTCACGATCTTCAAGTAAAGTTCCGAGTAGTACCTACTCACAAGTTTTGTCTTTGTCACTTGATATAAAGTAAGAAAGAGACAACGCTCACTTTACTTGATGAGTAACTTTACTTGAAGACCGTGAAAGAGGCCCTTAGAACTAGAAAGTAGCCAAAACAACAGTTTTTAAAATGTTTCTCTGTCTGTACGTTTGTATACGCATCATGCAATAACTACAAGACCAATTTAGATATACTTACAAAACACATATTCCCTTTAACTAGGAAAACAACACATACGATATTTTTATCCCGAAATTGTTCTGAAGGGACTGATCGGCTTCTTGGAAGAGCTAAACTGGTACTAGACGCCCACCTCACGTAAAATGGACGCAATTGAGTCGTCTAATAGCGGAGAAGAGCCTGTCTACAAGTAACAAGTATCCCGAAATATCGATGTCGACTAAAAAATCTAATTAGTCCGTCAGGTAGATTTCGCAAAAATATTGGGCACGTATTTTCTCTTTTTTGATACAAACAAATAATTAAGACGATATAGTGCATAGAAAACTCGTATGACGTCACAGCTACATACATTTTTTACCAAGAATTATCGTCACAAGCCCCCACTCCTGAACTTTAATACGTTATAACTAAGTCAGTTTTATTAATTTGATAAAACAAAAAAATACGTGTTTAATATTTTTTCGAAATCTATAATTAGAATTTCATTTTGTTTACCCAGTCGACATCCCTATTGTTACGAGAAAAAAACCCATACCCGCAGGGTAAAGCCAGTAAGCATTAAAACAAAAAGTAGATTTACAATTAATATTCAAATAAACTTAGCCAAAAGTGTAATCCACTTTAGTTAAGTAGCTTTCTCCTCCAAACCTCGCCTACACGAGCAAGTAGAATAACCGTAACAAAATCGCGCGTAGGTGTAAAGATAATGCCTAAAATTATAATAATTCTGCCTTGACATTACGGGACGGTTCGCGTAATACATTTATATCGAGGATTTTTCGTTCAGTACGGGTCAAAAGAAAAAGTAATATTGTATTTGAGTATCTTTTCTTGGGAAAACACACCTACTTATGGAGGGTTTAGATCCTTTTATCTATACTAATATTATACACATGGGTAATTGAATAGTTTGTTTGGTTGATCGCGTTAATTTCAGAAATAACTAGTTCTCTTTGAAAATTTTTTGGTGTAGGATACGCTGATTAATCGAAAAAAAGTAAATTAAAAAAATATTAGGTACCGTTGCTAATAATAAATACTCTTCGTCTTCGATCAATAGGAGTAGATTATCTCCGCGAGATAGTCCCTACTCTTATATGTATTCTAATAAATTAAAATGCCCTTTTTAATATACACACATCAAAAGTGTCTAGGGATCAACATATATTTTTGCAATAACTTTTCTCCTGATTGATATTAATTAAAATTTTCTTTAAGGATTCATCAAATAAAGTGTTTTCGTTTGTCACAGTAACGATAAACCAAGTCACCTTTGCATTAATAAAGAAATTTGCCATTTTCCTAATAAAGGGATTTTTGACATTTGAACCACTAACATTAAAGTTCGAAAAAAAGACTGAAATAACAGTTTTCTTTAAAATTTTATTGGGTAACTTAAACAATTAATAATCCGTGTTTCTACCGCGAACACTAACAACACAAGAACATCGGTTTGGCATACTCAAAATGAGTTCATCCAAATCACGCTGTGGAATGGCCGCCCATGTTCGTTGCAACAACAAAAAAAGGTCTTCTTGCGACTGGATACCCTCCATATTCGGCAGAGCTCTTCTCTGTAGCATATCCCATGCATGCTCAATCGGGTTCAAGTCTGGCGACTGAGCAGGCCAGGGCAGGACATTGATGTTAGCTGCGGCGAGAGTCTGTCTTACAACTCTTGCGGTGTGCGGTCGTGCATTATCATGCATTAACTGAAATAAGGGACCGATTTGCACTTGTAGAGGAACGATGACGTCTGATACAATCGTCTCAGCATAAATTTGAGCGTTGAGGTTGCCTCTGATCCAAATCAACTCAGTTCTTCCGCCGATCCAAATACCCGCCCATACCATGATGGTTCCACCACTATAAGGATGGACTTCCTGGCAGGATTTTAATCGCTGTTGGCGTCCAGGGGTTCTCCAGTGTCGTATACGTCTTGTATCCGGTCTCATACCAAAACGAGACTCATCAGAAAAGCACACGAAACGCCATTGTTCTTCTGCCCAATTTCTGTGTTCAAGAGCCCATTGATATCGAATCCTACGATTGTGCATTGCTATAGGTGGTACCCGTAGCGGTCTTCGGGAATGAAGGTTCACTTCATGCAAGCGGTTTCTGACTGTTTGGTCGCTAATTAAGTTCCCTGAAGAGTGATGAAGCCGCACGGCTAACATCATGGCGGTTATTGTTGGAGCTCTTCGAGTTAAGATTTGAATGTATCGGTCTTGTCTCCGTGTGGTGCAGCGATACCGTCCTCCATGGCGCTCAGCCACGGTACCAGTGCTTCGGTAACGTGTCCAAAGTCGACTGATAACACTCTGACTTGTATTCAGAGCTAAAGCCACAGTACGTTGCCGGGAACCAGCTTCTATCATTCCCACGGCTCTGAGCATTTCTTCCCTGCTTAAATGACGTCGCCGCTCCATAATAACGTTGGTTTTAATCAGTAGTAGGGAAACAGTAGCACTAATAATGTCTTCAATGCGTTGTATGTTTTTATAGGGAAAATATTGACAGCTGATTTTCATCTTTTACTCGAATTTGATTCACAGTTCCTGATTCAAATTATGAAATGCACCAAAAAGGATCCATATAAATTTATAAAATCATAAATTTATTACAAAGCCACATCTCAATCTCAAGAAATCCGCATAAAAATGCTTGATCCCTAGACACTTTTGATGTGTGTATTTTATTTCTCTGCTAAAAATCATGCGTCAGTACTAGTACTCCGTTTCATTTTAGCCACTTAGGTATATTATTACTCAAACTTATCATCTCTATAGACACAACACATAATTAACAATGTCAAACCATAAAATACCTAAAATATAATAACACAGTATGTAAATTTAAGTTTTCAGAGATAAAATTCGCTTTACATCGCAACAGATTTGCTTTTGAATATTAATGACGTTTCTGTCGGTTCACATATGTATTCTGGTCTTCTATTTACATACGCACTCCTGTTTACTTTGTCAATAATTAATTTGATATGTGAACTCAAGCGTTCATACACTACACAAATCTGTTTGTGCACATAATATGAAATTGACAATTTTAATCTTTGAAACTGCCATTTTTTATTTTATAAGAACTATTTATAAAACAAAAAATAATATACTTAATCTAGCTGTGCCAGGGGCTTCACTCGTGTATATTACAATCCCGTTGGAATCCTTTCTTAGCGGATGCCTACGTGATAACATGCCTGCATGCCAAATTTCAGCCCGACCATTCCAGTGCTTTGGGCTGTACGTTGATAGATCACTATGTCAGTAAGTCAGTCAGTCACCTTTGTGTTATATATATTTAGATATTTATGCGATCAACAGATGATTTTGTAGACACAGTTGTTGCTTTAAGCTAATCTAGTAGTAGTAGTATCTAATACGGTTTCGACACCAACTAAAAACCGCCATGTGATTTTGATTTATTTATAGTAATTCACACGCATTGGGCAAGAATGGTGATTAGTTTACGTTTATTTCTCTTCACTCTACAAATATCATCAGTAAGAGATATGCCTTTGCTTTTGAATGGAATTTTACAGGCAGATTAATAAAATAAAACTATTATCCTATTAATATTATAAAGCCGAATGTTTGTGAGTGTGGATGTGTGGATGTTTGTTCCTCTTTCACGCAAAAACTACTGAATGGATTTTAATGAAATTTGGTACAAATGTTTCTCATACCTAGGAATAACACATAGAATACTTATCCTATAAATTAATATATATTAATTTTTATCCCAAAATTCCTACGGAATAAGGTTCCACGCGGGTAAAACCGCGGGGCACGGCTAGTGTGAAATACAATGGAAAAACTCCTTTTTTCATTAACCTATTTTAATCATACCCTACATTTAAACATCCATTAAACCAATTTAATACTCGTTAGCACATGAGTAAATAATTATACTAGGAATCGATAAAAAATCACCTTCACAGCGGTTAACGTAATCGGACATATTTATCGGACCATTTCCATTAGAGAGCAAGGTCGGGCCTCGATTATAATCATACAAATAGGGCGTGGGTTTGTTCTGTTTCTGACGCTACCGTCTTACGGGGATGTACTCAGGGACATTTCGGGGGAAAACTTAGGACCAGTGTTGTACAATGTCATGGCCAAAATGGCTAAGCGACCATTGCTAGACTGCCAAACAAAGGGCTCTAAACTAAACAAGGTAAGCGCAGTCTAGGTGTAATGATAGAATGTGTGTGTGCGTAGTTTCTGATACCCTAGATACAGGTAATGAATCTAGTTAGGCGTCAGTTTCATCTCATTAGTACTTACAGTTAGTTATACTTGCTCAATTCTTAATGAAGGTGAAACCTTACGGACCAGATATAAGTACTTAACAATACCTTCTATAGGAAACAGATCATAAAGTCTTCATTAATATGCATAATACCATAAATTTAGAAGAGTAATGTAGATGTTATTTAAATAAAACAACACCATTTGAATTCCGTTGGGGAATTATCGTGTGATGATTTCCCTGACGGACCGTTTTATCTCATATTGTATATACACGTACAAAGGTATGACGTATTGTTAATATACGGGTTATACATAAGTATTGGAAAAATATTTATTTTGTTATGTAATGTGTTTCAATGCTTCGGTGATCTCGTGGCATGTGCACTTGCCGGCCAAGGTTAAGGTCCCGCATTCGATTCCTGGGTTGAACAATGCATGATTATTATGATTTTGGAAACAGGGCTTAGGTTTGAGATCAAAGTCGCTTTGGAAAAGTCTAGTAAGCCTATAGCCTAGCCCTTTAGTCATAGATAGGACTTTACCCTTTAGTGGAATCTTTTAATTTATGTAATACAATAATAATGCCATATTATCATTCATCTATCTATCTTATAATATAAAAATGAATCGCAAAATGTGTTGGTAAGCGCATAACTCAACAACGCCTGGATCAATTTGGCCAATTCTTTTTTTGTTGTGTTTGTTATTGTCAGGAGAAGGTTCTTACGTAAAAAAAATCTGGAATATCAACGGGGAAATTGAACCCATGCGAAGCCGGGGCAGGCTGCTAGTTTACGATAAAATTTCATATTGAGATACCTTGAACTCAGAATATTAAATCCTTGAGTTCTATTACACAACAATTAATAACTAATGACCGACCGATGCCGATGTATAGAAAGTTGAAACTAGTTGTTAAATACCTATGTATAAATATTTAACGAAGGAAACTGGCAAAGTGTAAAATATGAATTACAAAATGGTTTTAACCTTTTTATAAAAAGAGTCGGTTTACGATTAATCAGTGATAAAACTCAACGCTTGATAAATTTCGTTAATTGGGGGAAATCTGCTGTGTTGGTAATTTTTCGACGTTGTTTATTTGAACTGAGTATTCTTGGTTAACTTGTTATTTGTATGTTTTAAGTTTTACGTAAATAATGATTGTCTGCGTCTTTGGTTTGGTTTATTTTGAATATTAAAGTTTTCTAAATAATATTCGATTATTATTTAGAAAACTTCCCCATAAGCGTATAATACTGTAAATGTAAAAGATGTATAACACAGTTAAGATAAAGAAGGACATATGTATATACTTGTATTATTCAACTGTTTTACTATTAGTTATTAGTATCTAGTATAGTCGGTGGCGCAGGGGTTAAGGACGTTGACTTCCGATCGGAAGGTGCCTGGTTCGAACCCCACCAGTCCCGCCGCGTACCAATGTGTTTTCAATTTTCGAATTCATAAGTACGTTTGATAAGAATGTAATTAAAAAAAACTTTTCAAACCTGTTAAAACTTTAACATTAAGTATATTTTAGAAGTTGTAGTTCTTAACTAACTAACGCCCTTTATTTTGCCCCCCCCCCATCTTCCCTCATTCCGTCCCTGAGTTAGTCTCGCCGAACTGTCATTTGTCAACGTCCATACGTTGTCTGTTTCAGAGTTCAGGACACATCGATCGACACTTACGACTGGCTTTCTTCAATTAATTCCTGTTACCACTTACACAACAAATTACCTGGAACTTATGCTATTAATTCAATAAATAGAACAGTGTTGTGCCGCTTATTTTTTATGAATCACACTTATATTATAAAGGTGTGTTTACGAAGGCATGTAAAGCCGTCAGTCCCGGTTGTCGTACTAATATGATCGACAGTTGTTAGAGGTAGTTAGAGCACTCAAAAGTGTAACAAAGTACACTTGCAGCACTCATATAGGACCCAAACTAGGTCTACTTGTGGAAACCACGCCATTTACAAGTACATACCATACAATAAGTGTATGTAGTGCGTCTGTGAACTTAAATCTAATTTTCAATTCTATCACTTCAAGGCGGATAAAACTTATAGAAAACAAAATGTTTTTCTCGAAAATCCAACAATAACTTTTTATTGACAGAAAGATATCACAAAATGTTATGGAAACCATTATATTTCTACTTAAATTGACCATTAATCACTTGAAACTACCAAATTCTCGAGTTTTAACTTTTGTTAGTATTAAGTACGTGCTTGGAGAACTTGGAGCTAATAACGTTAAGTGTCTCTAGCATCAATCTATGTCTAGTCTACACTTTTATACTTAAAGAGAAAATATTTGTATTTTTGTTTGTAATGAATTTCAAAAAGTACTGGATCGATTTTAATAAGTATGTAAGTAGTAGGTAGACTTTTACTAGTAGTCTGCTATCTGTATTAAGGGATATGATAGGCAATGATATATATACTCATATTTTCTATCTAATATATAAAATTCTCGTGTCATAGTTTTCGTTGCCATACTCCTCCGAAACGGCTTGACCGATTCTCATGAAATTTTGTGAGCAACAAACATGAGGTCTGAGAATCGGCCAACATCTATTTTTCATCCCGAAATTCCTACGGGAACGGGAACGGGAACTACGCGTGTGAAACCGCGGGGCGCAGCTAATATAAATATGTATAATAGTAAGCTACTCAATTACCCTTCCTTTCAATGACAATAATTTATATGAGTATAAAGGCTAAGTGGCTGAAGAAAAAACAATGGTGAAAATTTCGGGATAAAAGGTATTCTATGTGTAACTTCAAGTATCAAATTGTCTATGTACTAAATTCAATATTAATTTGTTTAACCCTTAGAGGAGAGACCGTTGTTGCGTGATTGTATCATAACATCAAAACATTTAAAAATAGAACACGTATTTCCCGTCGTTTAAACTGTCCCGAAGGGGATGTCAAAACAAAAGGATTCCCTGTGCTTTTAAAAACGGCAAGTGAATCTGATTTTAGTATGAAAAAGTAAAAACACTTCTCTATACTAACTTGTACTCTCTATTTTTTAAACCTATTATATAAAAAATTGTAGGAAAATGTGTTGGTTAGCGCATAACCGCATTACTCTACAAAACCTGGACCAATTTTGCAAATTCTAAAGTTATTTTTTTGTTTATTATGGTCAGGAGAAAGAAGGTTTTAGGTAAAAAAAAACAACAGTAAAATCTATTGGAAAATTGGACCGCTAGTAACTAATAATTTAAAAGTAAGAAGTATAGTAAAAAAACTTAAAAATTGGTTGTAACACATCCAATTATCTATAAATAATTCCATACGTTACAATCCATCCACATACCAACATTCTCACGCTTAAAACCGTAGTATTTATTTATTAAGGACTTCAGTGAAAATTACATTAATCTTAAAACTATTGAAATACACAGAATACAAATCTAAATGCAAATTCTTTAGAAGCCACAACATGCTCTAAATAGACAAAATTATAAAATATAGCTCCCCGCGGTTTCACCCGCGTAGTTCCCGTTCCCGTGGGATTACGGGGATAAAATATAGCCTATGTCACGCACTGATAAATTTGCTTTCCATTAGTGAAAGAATTTTTGAAATCGGTCCAGTAGTTTCGGAGCCTATTCATTACAAACAAACAAATCTTTCCTCTTTATAATATTAGTATAGAAAAAGAAAATGTACTTAAACTAAACAACTGTAACTGTATTAACCTACATATAATTATTTATTAAATAAACCTGTATTATCCTTTATTCACATTGTTTTAATATTCACCATTATTCGTGTTTATTCGGTTCAAACGTAGACCTATACCTTCACGAAGGGAAGGGTGCATTATTGATCGGGGTCGTTGACCCCAAGGTTTTCCTTTACGAATATGTGAAGAACATTTTCAAAGAATTTTCTTTTGAACCTTTTGTTAGGTTATATTTCAGTTGATTTAGGCTTTAAAATGTACGCTTAGCAGTAAAATGGAAATTATATTTTCAGGTTTGGGTATGAATTTTAGTGGAAAATTTATTTTATGTTTACTTTTTAGTAAGTAGGTACTTAAATGAAAGAGCAGGTTTTATTCTTGCTCGTATGTTATTGTTGCTACATATTCTGTGTATTGTTTTTATTAAATGGTTCCTTTAAAAGACTGAAATAGGGGTTGGATCTCTATGAACAACTCGTAATGTATGAAAACACGATTTTTAATTGAATGTGTGTGTGTGTAGCAATTTCCCTGTGGATTCTAAAATATTTCATTTCGACATTAAAATTATAAAAAAAATCATTTACATATTTAAATTAGTAGTTTAACAATATTTTGCAATACAAAGTGATTCAGAAATCGAATAGTTCGATTTTGAAAATTCATTCATCATCATCAATCATCAATTGTGTAACAGATGCAACTCCTTCCATCTGACCCTATCCAATGCAGCCTCCTTCACCTCACCTCCTTATTAGGTACTAGTAGCTCCCCGCGGTTTCACCCGCGTAGTTCCCGTTCCCGTGGGATTACGGGGATAAAATATATAAATATATAACCTATGTCACGCACTGATAAATTAGCTTTCAATTAGTGAAAGAATTTTTGAAATCGGTCCAGTAGTTTCGGAGCCTATTCATTACAAACAAACAAACAAATCTTTTCTCTTTATAATATTAGTATAGATAAGGAGTTAAGGTGAAGGAGGCTGTATATAACACGACACCAACCCTATCCTTTATCTGGCTCATATATGTTTTTCTTGGCCGACCCCTTCCTCTTCTTCCTTCCACTTTTCCCTCGACGATGTTCAATACGAATCTGTCATGTCGTTTAAGGCCTATCATTTTCCCTCTATTCATTATCAATTACTCAATTTTCTTTATGATTAAACCAAAAATAAACTTATGCGTACTTCGCAAAATTTAATTTTAAACATATTTACGCAAATTTAAATACGTAAGCAGACTTAATTAAATACTACGGCCGACCATGTAGAAAAAAAGTAAAGGTATTCAAGCGAGTACACAGCGTACCCTTATATGACAATGACCAGAATACCTTGGCCTTTGCCATACATTGGACTGAAAGCAGGAATAGACTGTTTGAAGGACGCGCCTGTAGTATGAGGGGTCTTAGTAAATTGGACATTGTTAGTTTATTTGTTCGAAGCACCTTTATTGACATAGCCAGCTAGCGACTAGGTGAGTATGTTTTATGTATCTTCATTATGAAATTGGTTTATGTATGACTTGTTTTAGTTTTGTAGTAGGTACATGGCTTTTTGTAAATTATTTAGTATGTATTCACTACAAAGAGATAATTACCTAGAAAATCATTATTTAATTTTATTTTGATACTTTATCAATAGCAACAACGGCTAAAGTCTTCAGTTATGCTAGTAGGATATTATTGGGCATTCTACCCCACCTGCCGTTCCTACGTCTCACTCCGTTCGCCTTCGTCACTTTCGGTGTGGTAAAATGCCCAATAATATCGTATGGAGTAGGAGCCGTTCAACATTTCCGTTTTATTGATTTACTTACTTTTTTATTACAATAACAACAATAACTGCGGCTCATGCTGACGATATGCTTCACTTTATAAATGCTGATGTAATTGATATATTACCTCATTATTAAACATACACATGCACAGTCGCCATGAAATTTGTAAAACAACCACAATCGTTACATGTAAACAAACTCTGTGTTCAGTCTCAGGAGACTGGTTTTCGTCATGGAAAATTATTACCTAATTCGGTACGATGCATTATATGTGGACCGTCAAATTGCGGAAAAACCAATTTATTGATTGGTCTTCTTATTCACCAGAATGGTTTAATATTTCAAAATGTATATGTTTATTCAAAAACCTTGCAACAACCCAAGTACGTCTTTTTAGAAAAAGTTTTGCATCGAGTACCAGGCATGTCATTTCAGAAATATCATGAAAATGAGCAAGTACTGAGTGTTCAGGACGCAAAACCGAATTCTGTGATTGTATTTGATGATGTTGCTTGTGAAAATCAAAGTAGCATGCGTGATTATTTTGCAATGGGAAGACACAAGTTCATCGATTGTTTTTATTTAAATCAGACTTATAGTAAAATTCCTAAGCAGTTAGTAAGAGACAACGCGAATCTAATCATACTTTTTAAACAAGATGAAAGAAATATGAGACATGTTTATGAAGAACACGTCAATACTGATATGACATGGTCTGAATTTCGTGAAATGTGTTCAAAAATATGGAGTGTACCTTTCAACTATGTTGTAATTAATAAAGATTGTTCCAAAAACAAAGGATGTTATAGAAGTAAATTTGATACGTTTGTAGTATTTGACTAAGACGTGTACATATATAAGACCATTGCATGCGAGACATTATTATTCTTCTTACGACACTAAACCGATTACGATCTATTTATCAATATGGAAAAATCATTGAAAAGACAAATTGTTGAGGCGGCAGAAGCTGTAAAGAAAAAAGTACGAAAAATGAAAGATGCTGAGATTGACAACAAACAAGCACTGGAATCTGTTTTCAAGCCTGTAACTGAACCTCTCAACCTAATTGCTAACACTAGGAAGCAATTTTCACCCCTGCGTGCTAGTGAAGATTTTGTTGAGGTTCCGTTTGTGGACGAAACTTCACAAGAAGAAAAAACTGGTAGTTGTAATAATAATAGCGATGAAGATGAATCCGATATCAGCAGTGACTCTTTTCAATCAATAGTTGACAGCAAACAAGGTTGTGATACATCATCCTGGTCAGTATCTTCAGAAGCGTTAGTAGACATTCCATTCGGTGTTAGAGCAGAACGTGGGAAACTGATGTTAGGTTCCGCTAGTATATCGATCAACGATCAATACATTACCGTGGCTGGAAGTAAATACCGAAGTACACCTGGTTTGAAACAATTGCTGCTTAAGAAAGTCGTAGACATAAGCTTGGTTACAGAAAGCGATATGAAACATTATAAGTCTATGCTACTTGATACAAATGCACATCGTCGAGACTACGATTCAAATAAGCCAATAAAAAGTAACAAAGGACAAAAATATTTGCAAGTTATTAAGCCTCTTTTTAAACTGAAGAATTCAGTTCAGGGAAGGGGTCTACCGTTAAGAAAAGAGTGGAAAGAAGATGTAGATTTTGTGTACTGGGATGATCCTAATGAATTGGTTGAAAGATTGAAATTATTAATTGCGTCTAGAGATGCTGGTAACACAGGATTGGACAGTGAAATTATATCTATTATTGAAGAATTGCGTGAAAGTAAAATTATAAATAAATAAAATTAAAATTTAAAGGTTTCATTTTATCATCAGACTTTCAATACAGTACACCTTCAATATGAATATAGATAAATTCGGTCATTATGTTCATAAAAGAATGCGATTATCAGACCTGTTTGATTTTAATGAAAATGCATTAATTAAATCAGAAAATGGCGATTTTGACTTAAAAACGTTGAGATTGAGAGGAATTAGAACTCCTATAGAAGCAGATGATGCTGTGAACAAGGACTATGTAGATCATTTGAATGCTAATACCATAAAAGAACTAAATAAACTCATTGGATCATTGCGTTCTCGAATCATAACAGATGCTCGAACTACTGTTCAATCAACTTTAAATGTAAAGGTACCTGAAGTTTTAACTCATTTGCAAGATAAGTTTTATACCAAAGCAGATGTCGATAAGTTACTTCAAAAAACAACATCTCCGTAATGGCAAAACAGCAAATCGTAAATGAAATACACAAAGCAGCTCGTAAAAATTTCCTTCGACGTCATGTTATTTTAAAAGGAATCCACGACTTATGGCAAGCAGATTTAATGGATATGCAAAACCTGAGAAAGTACAACAAGGGTTATAACTATATTTTAGCGGTGATTGACTGCTTTTCAAAATATGCCTGGGCTGAACCATTAAAATCAAAAAATAAAATTGATGTTGCTCGTGCATTTCAACATATACTGCTTAGCAGCCGTACTAATCCTGTTAACTTACAAACTGATATGGGGACAGAATTTTATAATAACACTTTTCAATCCCTAATGAAGAAGCACAACATTAATCATTACTCATCGTTCTCTACTAAAAAAGCATCTATTGTAGAGAGATTGATTAGAACTGTAAAAAATAAATTATATAAATATTTTAGTCTCAGTGGAAACTATAAGTGGTTAGGTCTACCATTGGATGATATAATGAAGAGTTATAACAACAGTAAACATCGCACTACCAAATTTAAACCGATTGATGTGAATAAATCGAATGAACCAGTAATAAAAGAAAATATAAAAAAAATAAAGAAACATGATTTATTTCAGTGGAAGCCTAAATTCAAAGTTGGTGATTGTGTTCGTATAAGTAAATACAAACATAATTTTGAGAAAGGTTACACTCCTAATTGGTCGACTGAGTTATTTAATGTAAAAAAGATTAATAAAACCTTACCAGTGACATATTACATAGAAGATCAACGAAAGCAGAACATATTAGGAGCTTTTTATGAGCAAGAACTTCAAAAGTCTAACTATCCTGACGTTTATTTGATAGAAAAAGTGTTGAAAAAGAAAGGAAATAAATTATTTGTCAAATGGTTAGGTTTAAGTAGTGCAGAAAACAGTTGGATTGATAAAGCGGCAATTATGTGTTAAGATATTATATAATCATTATTTTTTTAAATTCTTTCATTATACTTTAAGTAATGCAAGGTGGAGGACTAGTTAATAACATTATTAATAATCTACCATTTGAAGTTCATTTGCCTGGATACAATTATTGCGGACCAGGAACCAAACTTCACGAACGGTTAGCGCGAGGCGATCGAGGTGTAAATAAGCTAGACGAAGCTTGTATGCAACACGACATTGCGTACGCAAACTACACAGATTTATCAAATCGTCACAAAGCTGATTTACAACTACTTAACATGGCCAAACAAAGACTTAAATCAAAAGATGCAGGGAAAGGTGAAAAACTAAGCTCATGGCTAGTGAGCAAAGTCATGAAAGCTAAACTTAAGTCAGGATCCGGCGTCAAAACATTTAAAAGCTTAGTTTCAAAAATAAAATCAAAAGTTAAGAAACTCAGACACAAAGATAATAAGTCTTTAATAAAAGCAGCTTACTTAGTTGCAAAAAAGTTATTGCCAAACATCCATCATCGAATTCGGGTACCACGAGTAATACCCGTACCAAAGACTGGAGGAGTTCTTCCTTTAATCCCAATTTTCGCTGGTTTATCAGCTTTAGGAGCTCTAGCTGGTGGTGCAGCTGGCATTGCGAAAACCGTTAATGATTACAAAGCAGGCAATCGAAATTTGCAAGAAACAGAACGACACAATAAAGCTATGGAAGCTTTAGTATTGGGCAAGGGTTTATACATTAAACCGTATAAAAATGGTAAAGGATTGTTTGTAACATCTCCAAAAAACTGAAAAATATGCTACCCAGCCGCCCTCTAACTAATGTAGACATCTTAAAATATTCAAGAAATATACCTCATTTTCGTGGGGTCTACATGAAGGATCGATTACCTAGGAAGCCGAAACAGATTGAATGTGCTATTGTTAACTTAGATGATTCTAAGAACGAAGGAACGCATTGGGTAGCCTATGTTAAAATATATGACTATTGTGAATATTTTGATAGCTATGGAAATTTAAAACCTCCATTGGAACTGTTGCAATATTTTAAGAACTGTAAAGTTTTTTATAACTATACTAGATATCAAAATTTCAACACAGTAAATTGTGGTCATTTATGTTTAAAATATTTGTGGACATTTTGGAATAAAACTATATAAAATATACACTTTTATTTTATTTCTATCATTTGCAAGATGTCCCTCACTTTGTCGATAACTGGGAACTCATCAACTTTATCTACGTACTATCCTAATACGTTGCAATTAAATGGAGAGTATGAGTGTGCTTTATTGCATTTTTCAACATATAACTCTATTCCAAACATTGACAAAGGTAATAACAAGTTCTATTATGGCTCCAACGATGTTATTGAAATACCGGAAGGTACTTATGAATTGCAGGATATAAGTGAGTATTTAAAATCTGAAATAAAAGATGCATCAATTAAACTACAGTGTAATAATAATACTTTAAAAGCTAGTATATACTGTTCAAAAGACGTTAATTTTGAGAAAGAAAACTCTTTCAGAGCACTGTTAGGGTTTAATAAGCAGGTCTTGAAAGCAAATAAATGGCATCTGTCACAGTCTCCAGTCAACATTTTACCTACGACCGTAGTCAGGATTGAATGTGATATTGTAAGCGGATCATATATAAACGGTGAACCAAGTCACATTATTCACGAATTTGCACTCAATGTACCACCTGGATACAGGATCATAGAAATCCCGAAGAACTCAATATACTTTCCAATTAATCAAAACAACATAAGCTGTATACATATCAGGCTATTAGATAAAAACAATCGATTAATCAATCTACGCGGTGAAGAAGTGCAGCTATATTTACATCTTAGAAGAAAAACATGATTGACTACAATAAAAATGTGTCTCAACAAATTAAGAATATCAGTTCTACTCGGACCACCTGTCAAATAAGACCACGCTCTAAGAAAAAAAATAAATTAACTGAAGACAATAAAGCGTTCCTTAGAGCGATCGGATTGGTAAAATGAATATCTTAGACGTTTTATCCGCTCCAACTTACGATAACACTATAGAAGGAATCGAATTTCATTCCTACAAGCCCTACGTAACAAGTTTCAACAGGAACGATGAAATCCGCATACCTATCAACCAACAAGACTTGTACGTACTACCATCAGCTAGCACGCTATATTTGGAAGGAACTGTTATCGTTAGTAAAAAAGACACGAAAGAAAAAGCTACTAGTGTTAATTTTACGAACAATGCGCTAATGTACTTATTCCAAGATATTAGATATGAGCTTAATGGAGTGGAGATTGATAAAATAAAAAATGCAGGTGTAACTACTACAATGAAATCACTAATATCAATGAATGAAAGTGAATCAAAAATATCTAATGCTTGGGGATGGAATATTGATGGTATAAAAAATATCAATGGAGGAAGATTTTCAGCTTCTATACCACTATGTCATATTCTCGGATTTGCTGAAGATTTTAAAAAAGTCGTGATAAACTGTAGACATGAACTGATATTGTTACGAAGTAACACCAATGTGAACGCTGTAAAACTGAGCACTGGTGAAACGGTGGATGATGTTCAGATTAACAAAATTATATGGCGCGTACCGCATGTTAAAGTATCAGATAAAGAAAAAATTGGATTGTTAAAACTATTAGAAAAAGATCGACCACTTCAAATGATATACAGGAATTGGGACCTGTACGAATATCCAGCTTTACCTAAAACTACAAAACATACCTGGTCTATCAAAACTTCATCTCAAATAGAAAAACCAAGATACATCATACTTGGGTTACAAACAAATAGAAAGAACAATGCAAGTTCAGACATGTCTCAATTCGATCACTGTCATGTTCGTGACGTAAGAGTGTATCTCAATTCTACGTATTTCCCGTATGAAAACCTAAATGTAAATTTTGCTGACAACAGAATTGCTTTATTATACGAGCAGTACACCAGATTTCAACAGTCATATTACGGACGTCGTCCAGAGCCCATATTAAGCGAGAAACAGTTTAGAGACTTAGCACCGCTGTTTGTTATTGATTGCTCTAGACAAGCGGATAACTTAAAGACAGGTCCAGTTGTGGATGTGAGAGTTGAAATAGAGAGTAATTCGGAAATACCAGATCAAACTTCAGCCTACTGTCTGATTCTCAACGATTGTGTAATAGAATACAAACCATTAAGCAGCATCGTGAAGAAGCTATCATGAATCCGGATACCATCATCGTAGAAATCCAAGGATTTAAAGATTCTATAAATAATTTTATTGTGAAAGAAGTGGCTATCGTAAGTCAGGAGCATGCACAAACGTTCCTGGTTAAACCACCATATTCGTTCCATTACCTAACACAAGAAGAAAAAAAGCAAGTGAGATGGTTGGAAAAAAATAGGGGAATTTACTGGAGTGAGGGCTACATAGACTACAAGGAGTTTAAACGTGCAATAGTGCCATATTTAGAAAATAAAAAAATTATTACCAAGGGTTTGGAAAAGATAAAGTGGATTAAAGACTTATGTGCGAACTGTGAAGTAATTGATATAGGTGAGAAGGGATGTCCTAATTTTTCAGTTTTAAAAACTAAATATTGTAAAAATAAAACTGAATTTAATTGTGTGAATCATAAATTGAATTGTGCACTTAATAATGCTGTGTGTATTAAAAAATGGTATTTTGATAATAATATGTCTGTATTCAAATTATTTTGTTGTTGTTAAGTTATATTTAATAAAAATATCTAAGTAACTATTTATGGTTTTTTATTTGATCCAATTAATTTAATTATAAATTTTAAATTAGCTGTACCTATGATTAAGTTATTTGAAGTTAACATACAATAATTGTACATGAATACTGTAATACTGTAAATAATAACAAACCTGCAAATCTAGTCTTATTTTACAGCTAATTTGAAATTTATTAATTTAAAATAAAACACAAAATTACATTAAAATATAGCATTTATTACTTCATATATTTATTTACAATTTAACTAGAGCTAATATTCTATTTATTTTACCATCTTAACTTACAAAGCAAAACTTATTTTTATTTAATATTTATAATCAGTACATTCATCATTAATCACATTTAAAAAATACATTATTAATTTTATATTATATAAACAAAGTTCAAACTACATTACTTACTAATAACAATTGTCCCCACAAAGTTTTTTGGAAATTTTATTTATTAATGTTAGTGTCTCTTCCATAACATAGTCCACAGGTTCACTCACTATGTATTGCGCACTCATAACTACCGAGTCTTCACTTGCAGTTGTAGATTCTTGTTGCTCACTTATGTCCAAAACTTGTATTTGGATCAGTCGCAGCCCTTTTCTCTTCTCATTATTTATAACGTATGACTGGCAAAGAGGCAGCTTCCGCTTTTGACAATCCCTTTTCGATCTTGGTTTCTTATTGGATAGTCTTTGTTGTTCAGATAATTGTCGTTGCTCGGGTACATGCCAGCTCAAACTTGGAGTCGGGAAACCTTGACCGTATTGCGAAAAGATAAGGTCAGGGGAATCACACATTTTTGATGATCTGAAACAAACAAAATAACAGTTAATATAAGTAATGGAAATTAATATCAACCTAAGTATAATATAAAATGATTTAAAATAAACTACTTACTGTTTTCGATTCAATGATGAGAAACTGAGAAGTCCAACCAGTACGGTCAATATCAGCGAAATGAGACGGAGGACTAATATTATTATGTTTACGTAATGTAACAGTACTCCAGAAAGCATTGCGCACGTTTTTATAACAAGTTTGAACTTGATTCTTATGTGCGCACGGCACAGTACGTCACTTGGGAGCACCTGATCGGTGTTAATTTACACAAACCAGTCAGCGCAATGCGCTTTGTCATCAAGAACGGAAATGAAACAGATTTATGAACATAAAATATTATTTATTTAAGTATATATTTATAGTAGGTACAAAGTACACTTAAAAGCTAACTATATCAGAGGTCGTATAGTTACACCTCTGCTCTAAATAGTACAAGGACACCAAGAATACACATTGTAGAATTGTTTACATAATAAAGTTAGGTTCAAAAGAAACTTCAAAACATACAACTATTCGTTCCATACGGGAATCGAATCATGACACGCAGCGCAGCAATCGATTGACTGCTTAACCACTACGTCAACAGTGCTGTCAACATGTCACATTACTAGACAATAAGTACATTTCACATTATTAAAAGAGTAACAAACTACATATTCATAATAGTAAGGTTTTTAAAATAAAATACATGTTAAAAATGTAACTACTGTAATTACGTTTAAATCGTGGTAATGCATTACATAAATATAGTTGCGTTACCCCAGGCTAAAGTACAAACTTTATCAAACGATAGCAATCGTTTATCATCATTGCTTGAAAGTGCTATTTTATTTACGTCCTGAGTGAATATTTCATGTTTTATTGATCTAAACAATACATTTTTTTTGTGAATAACATTGCAATTGTATAAAACATTTTTATAATCTAACATATTTAAATTTTTGGTAATACATTTTTTTGTACCTTTTGCCTTTTTAATTGTTTTATTTAAAGTTTTAATACAATAAAGCTTTGAGCGCAGTCCCACGAATTCTTTGATAATGTTGCCACCCATTTCATCCTTAAACAGTCCTGGAACCTTTTTATTCATAATTGGTAAGTTAAAGTCGTTGTTACAGTCATAATTGCTGGTATCGAAATATTTTAGAAAATGGAGCTTGAAATCTCTATAAACGTCATTAGTCTGTACATCATATACTAGGCTATCTGTGTCAGTATAACACAATTCAATCCGGTTACCATAAAAAGGTTTTATGATGGAATAATGAAAATCATACATGTGACTCTTAGATAATTCTAATACAGTAAACCCTATGTATATTGGTTTATTAAGAAGTACGCGCGAAGGTTTCATTTGAATTGCTACTAGATCATCAGAAAATACAGAGGCGCTATGAAAATATGGGCTGGTTATCAATTTTTCAGCACAAGCAGTCTTTTTTGTTTTATTGTTCGAGTCACACCACTTGTTTACTAACTTAACGTCTATTCGATGTTCATTATTTTCCAGGGTTTTTCCAAAAATACTATTGTTCAATAATTTGAAAAAGTCTTGTTCAAACATAGACTCTGCTTTTTGACGTAACTGGGTGTTAATATCAATATATTGTTTTAAAAAACAACTTTGCTTAAATGTAATAGCGCGATGGACCCTTCTCAATATTAAACCGTGGTGTAAACACTTTTTTAAATGTATGTAATGAATAACATAGTGATATTTATCGTACAAATTAGGTATTAGCTTTTTATTCTTACCACCAGGTGGTAAACATTTTTCTGGACAAAAAGGAAAGTCATTGTGTTCCATGTGCAAATTCTCCGGATATATTAAATCAACTTCAAGAATGTAACCGTTTTCCGCAGTATCACTGATGCCTGCTAAGTTCAATTGTAAAAAATCAATTTCTTGTCTATTCATAAATCTAAAACCAGAATAGGGTAGGGATTGACACATGCTATAACCGTATAAATTATTACAATCTAAGTAAATGATAAATGAATCTGGACGGTTTGGATCGTATGTATCTAAATATTTATTATTGGCTTTGGCATGTCTTTTGGAACACATACAAACACCTCCCCGAATACCTTTTTGTATCATTCTAAAAATTTCAACATCACTAATCAATTCTAATTGAACCCCTGTTTGTAAAAGCATTGCATCAAAAGATAGACTTGGTGCTGTAAGATAAAACGCGGGATCGAGCTTGTAATGTAGTTTACAAGTTTTTCGAAAATTTTCAAATACATCTGTTAACAAAAGAACATCTGTTTTAAGATATAAATCTGTGTACATACCCATGTTTTGAATATTAAATACTGACCAAACAGACTGAGCGTGTTCATAGTCTTCATCGGTAATTGCTTCATTGGTTAAAGAGTTAAAAAAATGTTTTTTAGAGGGTAAACACGTATCCTCATAACGTTCCCATTGAGACATATAGTCATATGGATACACTCCTTTACGGGTGAGTAAGTTTAATTGTTTTTTATTGGGAAAATAAAATTTTAAATGTTTAAAGTCTTGTTTTTGTATTGTACTAACTAACTTTTCTAAGCTAGTTCCTAAAAACTTGAAAGAATCTACAAACCTAACCTGGATGCTTTCCCCGGTAGAAATGGGAATAAACTTAGTGAATGAAATATAGTTTTCTTTTGTTTTCGGTATCACTTTAATAGATCCAGGAGCTTCACCTAATTCTTTTATGAAAAGGTGGCAATCGTATCCGGATAAATTATGAAAAAATACTGGCAAAAATGTTGGCAGTTTGTATTGTATGTTACAGTAACTATGGGCTGCACCACGATATTTACCAGTCAAGTGACAATGATCGCGAACCCTATCACCCAACAAGAAGTGTTCACAAATATGACATGTCATCGCGTTTTCAAAGTCACGAGCATTATCATTTGAGTAAATCATAGGAACATTATTTTTTAAAATATCGTAAATTTTTTGTGCATCTTTATAGATAGACTTCACAAAATTTGACACACAATCCGCACCGCGATAAGAAACGTAACGATTGTGGGTATCGTCTAGCGTACATGTGATATGATAAGCGAAAGCTACAGGCACATGTCGCTGTCGCGTTACAGTACTCGCCTTAGTGGGGTCAGGGTCACAAGATTCATAGCGTTCTAGCATTGTTTCAAAATCGGCGTATACAACAAATGGTACAATTTGCTTTCTATTATAATTTTTAAACTGAATGAAAGAACCCCTTGGAGGTAGTTCAGTGGCGACACCTCCACAACTATGTGAACTAAGGTCATCGCATGAATTAAAAAACATTAAACAAGCGTCACAAAAGTACAGTTTACTGTGGTGTTTTGTTATTTGATTTTTAACAAGTCGCGGCAAGTCTTTAATGAGACAGTAATGTGATAAATCATCTCTTTCTAAATAAAGTAAATGAATCACCTTTCCGTTTAAGGCTTTTGGTTTGTAAAGCGGTCCTATGACAGTATTATTTTTTAAACCATAAATGTAAATGCAAATTTCAGGGTTATTCACTTCGAACCGCGCAATATCTGAGAAATTCACTGGAAATGACATGTCCTTTACCTTTAAAACGTTACGAAAATCAGGGTAAGAAGATACCCTTTCAGGATGAATCTTAGCTGGATATAAAGCAGCAACAACAGACCATAAAAAACAATACTCGTCATTATTGCGGATATTAACACATGCTTTTTTCGATTTTATTGCAGGAGGTAATTCGATAAAGCCTGAACCGCGCAACGGTTGATATTTGTTAATATTGACTTCCAAATGAGAACTACTCAAGAACGTCCATCCACTGTCTCGGTCCTGAAATTCTTCTATCTTTTTTGTTAAAGTATTTTTTATCTGAGACATTAATGAATCAAATTCATAATTCTGATGCAGAGTAACGTTTTTTGTGGCAAATGATTTCATATCCTGAGAATCATTTTTAAACATTAAAAACAAAGCAAAATATTCGAAATTAACTTTTAGACAAGCATGTTCTTTAAGAGATATGTCAATTAAAGTTTTAATTTTGTCCCAATTATTATTAAGAAATGTTTCTAGAGAACAATTCTCAGACGGATCGATAACTCTATAAGAAGCTATACGATTACGAAATGCAGAATGTATTATTTCAACACCTTCGCAAAAATGCGAAATAGTTTTGTTTTTATGATTATTACTACGTAGGTGACCTGTCCAGTGACTGCGCTCAACAGATGTGTTACAAACAGTACAGAAAGGCATTTTAAATTAAATTAGTTTTAAACTTACTATTAGATGTTGCAATATAATTTATTATTATTGCAATTATAATGTACGGTCGCAAAATACAATAACAAGGTACCTGGTGCCTATTCTATCAACTTAAATATTTAGTTAAAATGTGTTATCGCTATAGAAGACGGGCTCCGAATCATTGAACATCTCATGTGTCCGTCTCATGAACACTTGAAGCCCGTCCCACTGCGGCGTGTCTCGGTCCAGCTGGACCTTAAGAGCGACCGAGGCTTTCTTCCACCGATGCTCTTTAGGGGTGGAGACAACCTCAGCCTTATTATACACCCTTACCTCCACATAAAAGTCCCCTTGGATGTCCGCCGTTCGCCGCACTTTGCCGTTGGCAACACGGCTCGTCAGGCTCGAACCGAAGTCGGTTGAGGTCGGTGATGATAATTTATTTATTTCCTCGAAACCAAAGAGGTCCGAGCCCGTAGTGTGTCTTTTACTGTAAACAATTTAACATATTCTTTATAATCATTTACACAACACATTACATAACATTAGTTTTTAATTAACGAATTGAGGGTGTATTATATAAGTACTTCTCTGTCAAACCCTACGAAGATAGAAAGCATGATGTTATGTTATATAATAACAAATAATATTTAATGGAAATTGATTTCAACGCTCTCTGCGTTACAGTTTTAAATCTACTAACCAACGTTTAACTGTGTATATCATTTTAATTGACATAACATACACACCAAGGACCTATAGGTACAAGCAGTAATACAAAATTACCTTGATTTAGATTCCGATGACCTTGTCGCGGATGCTTTGCGCTTCGACACCTTCTTTTTAGGCTGCACCTCGGCTACAGCTGTCGGTCGGGACTGATATACATCGGAGTCAGACCTGCAATGGAACACATAATGATTAACTTTGGAACTAATAACTATGTCTTAATTAAGACTACCGATACACCAGCCGGCAGGCAGAAACCAGGTCCGTAGCTGAGTAGCGATATACTACCGATACACCAGCCGGCAGGCAGAAACCAGGTCCGTAGCTGAGTAGCGATATACTACCGATACACCAGCCGGCAGGCAGAAACCAGGTCCGTAGCTGAGTAGCGATATACTAGCGATACACCAGCCGGCAGGCAGAAACCAGGTCCGTAGCTGGGTAGCGATTAAATGCAAATTCAATAAATTTAATAGTACTTACTTACATTTTATAAGTTGGAGGTTGCGGAAGTAACTGGTGTATAACACTGGAAGATACTGGAGCGAATGTTATATTGTGATCAAAATTGATTGGTTTTATTCATAAAAAAATACCATTTCAGCAATATTTATTCCAAAAGAAAATTAAACCTTAATTGTATGGTCTTACAGTTGTATGGCTAATTTATGTTACTTACGTTCAATTAAATCGTAGTGATTGAATTCACACACAAGACAAAGATGAAGACGATACCTACATGACACTCTTGATTACATTATAAAATTGTAATAAAGTAAGTATGTTTGTTTAATAAACCTTGATGTAAAACTTTACCTGACATCACACATGTGAAATAAAGAATTAAAAAAACATTTTTTCATAGATGCAAATAAAAACGAACTGAAAGAAAAAATCGTGGAAACATTTTTTGTGCAGACTAATCCATGAAACGAACTCGCGTCAAAAAGTTAGTTCATATGTTGCAGTAAAACTTGTCATTAGTCGGAATTTATGATTGATTTGAACCTCCGATCAACACGTATAAACCTGTTTATACTTGTCGCATAGGGAATCTCTCAAATTTGACAATCGAACGTGAACCTTCCAGCTTTGTGGTAAAGTTGAAAATCTTTTGCAGAAATTTGACAGATTGCAATTACAATTACAATACATAATTATTTTATTAAAATAATGATTGATTTTATAACGCCTCGGTTGGCGTTCTATTGTTTGTATTTGAAATTAAAAAGACTGATTAGCAATGTAGGTATTATTTTATTTCATTAATTTAATACTACTTTGTCACACATTCTCTTCTTCAGCATCCGATTCTGATTCCAGTTCCGATATCATCTACTTAACGACTTAAACGAACTTTCATAATCATTTCATCTAAAGGCTTAGTAGGTACTGTTATTATGATTCATCTTTCAAGTAATTCCTAGATTGATAGAACTAACAATTTATTATGAAACATTAAGTATAAAATAATATGCAAAGTTATCAAAACTGGTTTAGGAACATCTTCTATTTAAATTAATTGCATTGATTAGGAACTCCCCTAAAAAACAAATTTAATCAGAGACTGTAACATGCACAATTATCATCTTACATGCTGAGTAATTCTTGAATACATGGAAATAACTCATACATACAGGTGGTCGTATAATAAAGTTCGGATATCGCAAATTTACCTATAATGCAATTTTGCAGTCTTTGAGACTCTAAAGAATCATTTACACTATACATATTGATATTTTATTCAATTTTCTTATCATATTTATTTAGAGCAAGTAGTCAAATCTATTGATATAGATGTGTTTAATACTTCTTTGACTAAACTCAAGCGAATCTTAAATGATATGTTTTTAATTAAATTTATGTGTTATAGCTAGATAACAAAACATGTGTTTTTATATGTAAGTACTGTCTACGGGAAACATATTTGCAACTGTTCATAATTTAATATTTATTTGTGGAAACTAGTTAATTTCTGTTTGTAACCGCTTTTTCATTTTTATATACTTCCATGAATCTAGCCGTAAGTTTACCTAAGATTGTATAAGTGTGAAAGCATCTTAATAAAACGAAATCTCATACATACAGGTGGTCGTATAATAAAGTTCGGATATCGCAAATTTACCTATAATGCAATTTTGCAGTCTTTGAGACTCTAAAGATTCATTTACACTATACATATTGATATCTTATTTAATTTTCTTATCATATTTATTTAGAGCAAGTAGTTAAATCTATTGATATAGATGTGTTTAATACTTCTTTGACTAAACTCAAGCGAATCTTAAATGATATGTTTTTAATTAAATTTATGTGTTGTAGCTAGATAACAAAACATGTGTTTTTATTTGTGGAAACTAGTAAATTTCTGTTTGTAACCGCTTTTTCATTTTTATATACATGAATCTAGCCGTAAGTTTACCTAAGATTAATAAAATAAAATACTGCGCCACGTGCGAGCACGGGATGGTGGCGGCGCACGAACCGTTTCGAAGGCGATTGTATGAGTGTGAAAGTATCTTAATAAAACAACGCAACAAGTAAGTAACAGCAGAGCAACCAGTAGGTAGTTGTTTGTTCACGTCTAAGGTAGTGTTAGTTGAATGAATTAATTAAATTAATATTTGGATGTCATTGGTGTCCAATCTGGGACCATAGAAAGAGAATGTGTGTGTGCCTTTGGGTGTACCTATTTCTTGCTCTGTGAAGAGACATGAGACAATCTGTCCCAAATGTTAGTTTAATGTTTACGGTATCCTAAAGTTCAGATGTCCTTGGTGCGCAATCTGGCGTCATAGAAATAGAATGTGCATGTGTCTGTAGGTGCATGCTATTTCTTGCTCTGTGAAGAGACATGAGACAATCTGTCCTGAATTTTAGGTTAGCGGTTCAAGCAGCAAGCACCCTTATTTGTTAACATGTAAGCTAGTGTCGACTGTATGAGTTAATTACATTAAAATTTGGATGTCCTTGGTGCGCAATCTGGCGTCATAGAAATAGAATGTGCATGTGTCTGTAGGTGCATGCTATTTCTTGCTCTGTGAAGAGACATGAGACAATCTGTCCTGAATTTTAGTTTATTATGCTCGTATAGTTCCATTAGTAGAAGAAATATGTGCGATAAGTTATATGTGTTGTGTGATGTGTTGTTTTATATTATAAGAAGAAGGCGAGCGGAGTACAACAAGTAAGTAAATCAAGTTTTAAAACGGAAATATTGAACGGCTCCTACTCCATACGATATTATTGGGCATTTTACCACACCGAAAGTGACGAAGGCGAACGGAGTGAGACGTAGGAACGGCAGGTGGGGTAGAATGCCCAATAATATCCTACTTATGCTTGTTTCCAAAAATGGCTTGGATTTGAGATCACCAACATTGGGGAAACGCTTATTTCTTCTCGTGCTAAAATCAGGAATGAGAGATAAGTTTAAGCATCTTACAAAACAAAACTTTTTATAAATAAAAAAACATAAAAAGTAACTTTCCCGTACCGGGAATCGAACCCGAGCCTCCTGGGTGAAAGCCAGGTATCCTAGCCACTAGACCATACGGGATACTGACAGTGAGTTTGGAATTGTTAAACTATTATTATTGATGTACTCTTTTCCTCTTTAAATCACTCATTAAAATAGCAGAATTGTTCACTTCCATTTATTAATTTGACAGTGTATAAAACTTGAAAAAATACAATAACACTGACAAATTAATATTTAACAGTTCCATCTAATGCCATCTAGCGAGAATGATGTGAACTAAATTATACCTACTGACAAAATCTACCAGTTTTATAAATAAGTTCGTTAAAATATTCATAGATGGCGTTGTCAACAGAATTTTGCTTAGTGCTGTTGACACTAGATGGCGCTTTAGCAGAAAGTTGATTGTACATGTAAAAACTCTCTTTCTTCTCTCTTTATATCAATATACCCAATTGCTTTCTAATCGATAAATGAACATCGAAAAGTATGCATTATGACAAATGTGTACCTAATAATAGGAAATCATTTTATCGTCAGTGTTTCTAAATTATGTAGTGTATGACCGCATTAGCTGCACTGCAACGGCACTGCACCCCGCAGCGGAGCGACGCGACACTTAGCTGCGAGGTATTCTTTCTTAGAAATTGTATGAGGTATAATACTGCACTATGCTGCAGGCGGCGCGACACTGCGCTTCTAGTACCAGCTATAGACTAAAGTACTATAGGTACTTATCTGATCAATAGTGGAAGGATGATGGATATTAGGATGTAGAAGAAAGAAAACGTTATAAATTATGAATATTTCTTTATTTAACAATAACCCTAGACAGGAGGTAATAAGTATAATTATCGCTTCACAATCTGACTACTAAAGTATTCATTACTAATAGAAACTGCTTTCTAGTACATTATAATAGTAGGAAGTTTAATAGTAACATTGAAGTTCTAATTTTAAAATTATTTGATAAAAATCATCTTATAAGCTTATTCTACAAAAACTATGTCACAGATCGAAGCGTTTTGTTTTAATTTTTGGTAACATTTTGGTTATAATTATGTATTAATAAAATAAACGTTCATTCAAACAATTATATTTCATAAAAAATATATATAAATATTAAATAGGTAGTTTTAAATTCTACAAAAAATTAGGTACGTGTATATTCTGTAGCAAAATTAGTATAGAAAAAAAAAACTTAGTTTACTAAGCGAAGTGACTAGATGGCGCTGTAATAAGTTTAATTTTATTTACTACATCGTAATGTTATTTTAGGTAAAATTTTAATATTTTGAATGAATTTAATTAATTATTGTATAGTTTAATACAATTTCAAGCATTTTCTTTAAGAATAGTAGCCGTTTTGTATGTAATTTTACTATTTGATTAAAATTCACTATGTAAATACTGATGGGTGTACCGTGTAATAGTCTACCGCATTGAGATGAATTTCTCTTAATTTCGGTTTATTTAAGCAATCTTTGTAATTTTGTTTAATAAAATAAGTAAATGGAATCGAATACTATTTTAAATACGGACAGACTTTCCGTAAAAATCTTCGAACTTTTTTTTCTACTTTGAAGAGGTTTTAACTTGATTGTAACTCCCCGTCGCTAGATAAAATTTGTCATAAAGGGCACAAACCAATAATATATAATTCATATCGGAGAAGTTCTAAAGAAAACTAAGTAGTGCATTGAAAAGCGTGCGAAAACCAACCATTTTCGCATTCACAAAGAGTACCTACAATTTTACAATCAAAATTCATCTCAATGCAGTAACAATTAAGGTATATATTTGTTTAATTAGCATCTCGACGCCTCCTGCCGGGCCCTCCGGCGTAGTTGGCTGCAGCTATCCCCATGAGGTGCTTAGCTTGTACAGTGCCAGTGTAGCCGCGACCGAGTCCCAAGTCGAATGTACGTTTTGAGCTGGAAAATGTAATAATGAATTGATTATTTCATACATTTTTGGTATAGTACCAAAATTTAACAAAAGAAAAAATCTAATTATGAACAAAAATGTTGCCTTTTATATTTTTGGATTATAAAATATAAGGTCTAGTAATCAATACTAATATTATAAAGAAGTAAAGTTTGTGTGTTGTGTTTGTTAAATTGTAAGGGGTAATCTCGGGATCTACTGAACCGATTTCAAAAATTCTTTCACTAATGGGAAGCTATTTCAGCGAGTGACATAGGCAGGATATAGTTTATCCCTGTATTCCCACGGGAATGTGCTACTATGCGAGTGAAACCGCGTGGCGCTGCTAGTCTAATATAAAGATTGTTCACTCGTATCTATTCCTATAAGTCTCTCTTAAATCTAAGTATTCATATAACTACTTACTAAGTCCTACTAACTAAGCTAAAATAACCAAATTAAACAAACTTATAACTAGTAGAACAAAAATAAAACCTCGAAGTTATTGCAATATACGCTATGCACAGTTTGTATAGTGCCCTCGTTAGTTCTATGGGTCGGTGCTATGGTTCATACACCTTAAGCGATGCGTACGATATTGACAATAAAAATAAAAGACTTTAAATTAAAAACACACCTAAAAATATTAATAAATTCAAATACGAAATTTAAATATAAATCTGCCTACATATTAAGGAAAGTTTACACGGCGCGAAAGTTTGCCGTCGAAGCTTCGTGAAACTGTGTAAAGCCGGCAAAAATCCCGCTTAATATTATGAAGCCTACACACGACGCGTCATTTCCCGCGAGGGAAATTTTTCCGTCAAATAATACATATAGGGGGTATATAGGGGAAATACAAATAGGGGATGAAAATATGAATAGATTTGAGGTACGTTTTAGGTATACGTACGGCAATGATAATGACTAAGGCCTGATTCTTCAATCACCAGATAACTTTATTCGGGGAATAACTTTGAAATTTTGAAAGTTTTTTTGATACAAAATCTGATAAACATCAATTTTATTCATCGAATAAAAGTTATCTGGCGATGGAAAAATAAAGGCCTTAAATCGTTATTTTAATAAAATCTATTAAAATATAATCTACTAATATTACAATAAATAGGCAGACATCAATTATTTTATAAAAAAAGCTTTTAAGTTAAAATAACAATAAAAACAAAATATAAACATACAATTGACGTCGAAATGACGTCACAATTGAAGCCTACGAGAGCACAAAATATTCCCCAAGGATCAGAGATTATCTATACTTTAAAAGATAAGGGAAAACTCGGTAATCGTAAGCCAAATCCATGCATTAATACGCAGACTTAAACGATTATAAAGTTGCTTAATTGAATGAAAATAAGCGTAATTTAATATTTAAGTATAAAGCTGATAGACTTGAGCATTCACGTGTAACAGGACAACTACCATTCGTCGTTTATAATTCGCCGAACTGAACAACGAGCCGAGCATTGTTTCGAACATTGCTACGAACATTTTTATGAGCATTCTAGAAAATGCTCTAGTCGATGCTCGTAAAAAATATTCATTACGAAAATGTCTTGCTTGGCTTGGCTCGGCAAAAAACTCGCCAGAATGCTCGGCAAAAAACTAGCCAGAATGCTCGCCAGTATGCTCGCTAAAATGTTCTCGTGAACATTCGTGCGAATGCTCATTACACGTAAATGCTCAATTCTTTCAGCACCTTAATGTTACTTACTTAGGAATGTCATAGTCTTTATAGCTGTAAACATTGAAAAAATGGATTAGGTACATATTTTTCTATAATAAACAACCATTTTGAATAAATAATTTCAAAAATAATGATAAAAAACGGAGTAGATCTGACTATGACGATATAAGGCTAGGCGTATGTTGAGACGCAGGTCGCGCAAGGCAGAGCAGAGCAGATTTTGTAAAGCATGGAACGTCGCGAGAGTGAGCAGGATAGACACTGTCTGCGTCGCACGTGCCTGCTCTGCCCTACGCGGCCTGCGTCGCCTGCGTGTCAGCATACGCCTAGCCTAAATATTTGTACATAAAAATACAATAGTTTAAATAAAAAAATATGTAAAAGTATTTGTTACAAATTCCATTTTATAAATACGGATTAGATTTATTAATAGACTGAAAATTAAGTTTGAGTATAAAAACGTATTGGTTTGATAAAAATGTATGTAAAAGTATTTGTTTCATAAGTTTCCATCTTGTAAGGGCTACCTTTGTTAATAGGCCGAGCATAATGATTAACATTATGCTCGGCCGTACATAACTTGGAGTACCGAGTACATAACTTTGAGTATAAAAACCTCATTATTTTTTCATAAGAAATGTATGTAAAATTTCATTAATAATAAAATTGTATGTAAATGTATGAGTACATACGATTCCATCTTGCGTTCCAGTCGGATGAGGTTCCCGATGCGGTTGATCAATTCTTCGATATTTTCTGGGTCGTACGGACCATCCTCGTTGAAGTAGTTGTTCATACTGAAACCAGTAGGGAATTACTTAATTACGGAAAATAAAATATAAAGAGGTGTCTAGTTTATTATACAGGGTATGGCGTAATTAATGGATATCCTTGAATTCTCACTTAGGTGATATGAAGTCGGTTTGGAAAAAATCAAGTAAAAGTCTGATTCATTTTAAGAAGTTTAAACAAATACCAGTTTTCGACACTTTTTTCATTACAAAAGAAGACATTTTCTTAATCTGTTTCAAGGAAAATTCTCCTTTATAAATGCGCAATCGTATGTGATGTACATGCTTTATCTGTTTTAAGGAATATTCTCCTTTATAAATTATTGCGAAAAAGAGTTAAGTAGGTAGTTTATATTGATAAAATAAGCCTTTACGAGTCTTTCGCAACAGTACAAATACTAGATTGAGTTTTAATAGCTATTGGAGCTAAATTCAGTCAGACCAAACATTTGTTCGCTGACATTTGCTGGCGTTTAGTAGAAGAAAACTGTAGAAGCTTCGGAATTGTGTACATGTTGTTTCTTGTAACAAAATTGAACGATGTTGCAAGTACTGCGTAAACAAGACTTTTAAAAACTACAGTTAAATGTATTTACTAGAAGAGCGTAATATAATATATTTTCCTGCCAGGCCAATGTCTAAGTCTGGCGGGGTGCTTGTTTTTCCAAATATTACTTTTATAGGTTTTAGATCACAAACTTATCATTATTTCACAACCTTACCTGTGTTATCATATTTCTATTAGTCAAAACTTTAGAAGAAGTTACCGTGCAACCAAACAGACGAAAAGAGTGACTTTGACTAATAGAAACTCTACATCGTAACTTTATTTTATAAGATTACTAGCTGGGCCCCGCGGTTTCGCACGCGTAGTTCCCGTTCCCGTTCCCGTGGGAATTTCGGGATGAAAAATAGATGTTGGCCGATTCTCAGACCTACTGAATATGCTCACAAAATTTCATGAGAATCGGTCAAGCCGTTTCGGAGGAGTATGGCAACGAAAACTGTGACACGAGAGTTTTATAAATTAGATTTTGTAAATTTTATATTTGGTATGGATGTAGAAATAAATTGTTTAAATGGTTTAACAGTACACTATTTACACATAAGTGTGTGGAGTGGATACTATCACACATATTTACCTATATTTTTTATTTAAAAATTATTATAATAATATATTGTAAGTATATAGGATATAATACAACTACCTGGGGTACGCAGTCGAGGGCACCGCGATGAGTAGGGCGACAAGCACGCCGCTCATTAACAACCAGCTGGCTCGAACCATTCTGCAACCAAACAACGTATACTCATTAAATACTGTACGAAATATCCTTTTTTACAACCTTTTTTAACTTGTACTGTTTGTATGTTTAGGTCAAATATTGCGGTTTTAAACACCAGTCGATTGGGTCGCATTTTTAGCTTAGGTATTCCTTTTTTGAATGACAATGCATGGTTACCTAAGTAAGGTTAGCTAATGATGAAACTCCTTTAAAAGGCATAATATGTATATCTGCTCAAGTTTTAGTGTTTTTTTTCAGGCCAGAGGAATATTATTATGTAGCAGTAGTACATAAACTAGTATTTGTTATAGATAGGTATGTAGCGTTTGCTACGCGATGAAGCTTTGTAGCCAGACTCTCGTAGCAAAACTTGTACAATGTCTCGTAGCGAATGCATCGTATTTGTGATGTCGCAACGATGTTGCTCTCGGCTTCTGACAGTAGGTAGTTCGATTGAGTGTTTGTTTCATTAAAATGTGTTACTTTACTAAATTGGTAGATTTACAAAATGGCGGAAGAACTGTATTTTTTTGCTACTGAAAGATGTCACATCCCTGCAAATTTTGACCGATTATTAAGTTATTTATTTGTCTTTTTTGTAAGCTCTTTGATGTTTTCTTTTATTACTTCTGTAAAGCCAAATTTAAAAAGATTGTTTTATTTGATTTGGACTATTTTTTAAGAAAATCTCTTACTATTAAGGATATAACTGCTTATGTATTTAAAAACATATTTTTCAAAAAAAAAGAATGAAACTTCTTTTTAACAGTAAAAGCGACAGTGCATAGTTGTAAAATTAAGGCACAAAAACATGTTATGCTTTATATATGATCGTGAAACTGAATAAGCTCTAACAACAACCACATATTTTTTAATAAAGCTTCGAGCACACACGACAAACCCCCTCGCATCCCTTGTGAATTCCACTGCTAACTGTGTGGTTTGGTTTTATGGATAATTGTATTTATTTTTTATAGTTAGTTCATTTTTTACGTTATTCTAGGTATCAGAAATGTATTTATTGTAATATGTTAAAAAAGATTTAAATTGAATTAAAAGTTTAATTTAATAAAGACTTATTCACTTTTTTCAAATTCTTTAATGCATCTTTTTTTTTCTTTCTGGATTCAAATTTTTTTTTCGGTATTGATGTCATATATTATAGCTAGCTTCTGATTAATATATATATTTGTACAAGTCTTTTTGATTTAAGAATTTGTATTCTCTAACATTTCATAGACACTTAAAGCCAAAATACCAAAACGAAAAATATACATTCATTATTCTCAGTTTGTCTACGTTAAAAGACTATCAAGGAAATCAAAATAAATTGGCTTCCATTGTTCAAACCTCAAAGCACTGAGAGGCGAAAGAAAACCACAGAGAAGCCGCGTTGCACATCAAATTAAATGAGGAAAAATGGGTAAGTATTTGTAAGATTTAGTATACTTATGGTTCAAAATGTTACATATTTTGATTTTAATATTAATAGGTATATTACTCGTATGTATTTATCTAATTTAATAACTTAAAGATTGGGTTACCTTCAGCTTCAGCTCAAGGTTCGGCTTTAAAGTTGGAAAAGCCTAATTATAAGGTTTTGTTTTTTTTTCTATAAGTACCTAATGTTTTATTACCCAAACTATCGATTTTACAAAAAAATAATTCCAACCAAAGTTACGTTTAACTATAAAAATTTGAAATAGACACAACACTACAATTGTTTGATCATCTCAATATTACTAATAGCCACAATTTTCCAAAAATATATTTGTTTGTGTATATTTCTTTTGATGACAAAACCATTGAACAAATATTAATGAAATTTGGTTTCCGTATACATTCTCTGACGGAGTTGTTTCATTGATTGGCCTAAATTTAGTTACGGGTATCTTGTATTGTTTACCTATATTTAGGTATGTAAGTAAGTTTAGCGTGAGTTATTGGCTAATTAATCATTCATTCAGTACATCATCTCATTACAGTAACTGACCCCTAACTAAGTTCGTAACTTGTATCTAGGGTATGAGAAACTACGCACACACTCAATTGATAGTAAGTATAAATCAATTATTTATAAAGGAAATACCTCATTCACATAAGCTACATACTAGATTTAATAAAGAGGTCCAGAAAAATCTGTCGAGTAAACAATTTTATCACTACCGAGGTTCGAATCCGTGACCAATTAGTTATGTCGAGTGCGTTTATCTATACAACGGCTGACTGCACATTGATATCACGTCAGATTGGCGTTTCGTGATTCAATAAAAAAGACAATGTTGTTGTTTGTAGTCAATGCTCAATTGTGTGTGAACTTCCTTGTAAATATGATAATAAAATGATAAAAATAACACTTTTTTGGTAAAAATAGAAATCCTTCTTTATTTTTTTAACAATAACAAAGCTAGATTGGCGCGTCATTTTAAAATAGGTTATCCTAATCCTAACTAATATTATAAATGTGAAAGTAACTCTGTCTGTCTGTTACCTTTTCACGGCTAAACCGATTGACTTGAAATTTGGTACAGGGGTAGCTTATGGTCCGGGAAAGAACATAGGATACTTTTTATTCCGAAATTCTTACGGGAACGGGAACTACGCGGGTGATACCGCGGGGCACAACTAGTTATCATAATAAAATGATAAAAATACACTTTCTTGGGCAAAAATACATATCCCTTCTTTATTTTTTTTTAACAATACTAAAGGTAGCTTGGCTCGTAATTTTAAAATAAGTTTAAAAACTTTTCCATCGAACATACCTTTAGTTAATCCTATCGCAAACATTAGCTTCGCAGATCAAAGCCAATTGTGTTAGGGACACAGTCGCAGACCATTTTCTCTGTAGACCCGTTCTATATTCATATTACTTTGTTACAAATAATAGGTAACCAAACTATAATTCCATAGAAATCTCTATCTTCTTACCTAATCGAATATTTCCTACCAAAAAAACCAGGGTTACTAAGCCTTTAGGTCTGTAAGATCCTTCTGCAGGGCAAATACCTTTTTAATAGGTACTAAAAATAGGAATATTCATATTCAAGAATATTCTCAGTAAGAAATGATAGGTTAAAATAGGTTTCCCGTATAATTTCCATAAAATCTTCTTAGTAACAAATTGTAGGCATTCCCCTATAAAAAGTTATCCAAAAACCTAAAAATTTAGTATCTACCATTCAAGGAAATGTCACATTCTTTGGACTAGAAACAGAGATAAGGGTATACAAGTTACTTGTTCGTATGTGAAGGCATAGCTTGTTCAAGTAGCCAGTGAAGTGTAAACGGTGCATATACAATTGTCAAAACGGTCAGTATATAGATATTTATGTGAAAGTATAGAGGAAATTTGACTAATGGTGAACAGTAGCATGAGTGTGAACATGTATAGTTCTGTCAAAAATTAAAATGGTTATTAAAACTTGACAGAAAAACAAAAGAACTTGAGTACACAAATATAGTTTTGTTTTAGAATTTATTATTAAAGATTTCATTGGTTCAGAAAGGTTTTGACGCAGATCATTTTCGCAAATGGTCATCGCGAAAAATTTGGTCATTTTCGCGATTGGTCAAAGTGATAGTTTGGCGCGGCACAATTTATTAGTTCTAGAAAATTACAAACTATTAAATTACGTTCCACATTGATCGTTTTAAGCAATATAACCAACCATCTTAAACAGTCAAAAGTATTTTCTTATATACCTATAATATACCACTATCTCCTGTTACGCTTATATCAAACACTAGTGGCCCGCCCCGGCTTCGCACGGGTCCAAGTTTCCCGTTTGCTTTTCCAGATTTTTTTACATAAGAACCTTCTCCTAATTATAACAAATACAACAAAAAAGAATTATGTAGTGAAATCGGTCCAGCCATTCACGCGTGATGCCGTGACCAAGGAAAACGGGTTTAATTACCTTATTATAGATAACCCTCACAAGCACTCTACATCACTAGTCATCACTACTCTACGACGGTCATTGTATTCATAAGTATAGGATAGGTAACTTCAACACTAGTCGAGTCGAGATCTGATTGTATGGTTCTCAGTCCACTTGCAAATGTTCCACTTAGTTCGAACCTAATCGTGTACTTAAAGGTATTAGTTGGCTTATCTGGAGGTTTAAACTAGGTCTAGGGTTGGCTTTGTTACAGAAGTTAGTTTCGGAATTAGATAAGGTGATGCTAAGTTTTGGAAAATTAGAAAATGTGACATTTATTTTATCCTTGATATATTAAAAAATACTTGATAACTGCTGTTTGAATACTATCGGTCTAGTGGTATGTGCATTTGTTTGTTAAGCTGGAGTTCCGGATTCGATTTCTAGGTTAAGGGCCTATTTCACGACCTTCAAGTTAAGGTACTCACCAAGTAATCTTAGTTCTGTTTCTTTCTTACTTTATGTCAAGTGACAAAGACAAAACATGTGAGTACTTGGAACGTTACTTGAAGATGTTGAAATAGGCCCTAAGCGAAGTATTTTTGTTATTTGTTTTGATTTGATATCACAAAATGTAAAACCTTATATTATAGTAAAGATTAAAACCACTTACAAATTACAATTTTATTCCACTTACATTTCACTTCCATACACACAAATTAAATAACTACGAAACCATATCACATCTCAGTTAGAGGTAAGTTATAAATACATTTTCCAGAGTAAATAAAGAGAAATATTAATACAGAAGGTAGTTTATGTACATAGGATTCGGTACAAACAAGAAAACGTTTTACAAAGAGCGTTTTGTAACCTGTATATTGTGTTCCAAAGGTGGCCATTGACGACGTCAGTTTAACTGATCAGTTTAACTGGCCCTGATTCTCTAAACTATTAAGCTGTGATAATGCTAATCAGATTTATTTTAATATCAACATTATGGCCGTTTTTGTGACATTTGTTGTCATTTTGGTATTCCCTTATTGAAAACTACTCCGCTAACTCAATGGCTCTATAAAACTTAGATGGTTGTCATGGAAACAGTATTCTGACGATTTTTATTTGAATTTTGATATGCAACAAAGACCACTGAGACGCCATAGCCATATGAATAAATTTTAGGAGAATACCTTTCTGACACTCTCGTTATGGTGCCTCAATATCAACATTTTCATTTTCTGATCAATAATGTCAAATTGCAGACTTAGGCTCCTGGCATCCATCCAAAAAGGGTCGTCAATCACCGGAACGATTCCAAGTTCCAGTGGAGAAATCAAGTTGGCTTAAAACTTTTGGAGTGACGCACAGTTTTATCTGGACTGATCAGTTCAACTGACTCGTCAATGGCCACCTTTACAAAGAGCGGTTTGTAACCTAAATATTGTGTTGTAACATTTTGTTGACATCGCAGACGAAGCTCGTTAACGTGTAGTCTACGTGTCACCACTCACGTGTGTTTATGTTTATTATGTATGCAGATGATTGCTTTGAAGGTGTTCTAAGGACAATTTTCTTGATATTTTTATGGTGCAATGAAGAGTTCATAAACAATAATACTTTGGGCATGACTTTTGCCTTGCTGTGGAACACAATAGGTTAAATTAAATAAGACAAAATATTCATCTCTATCTTAAAGTTTATCAGTCTATCTTAAAGTTATCATCGCGTAATTTGTACCATTAAGTGAGCTGTTTTTGAGCCATTACAAATGTTTGATAATATCCAAACATCGCTCAGGTTTGAGATTATGATTGAGAGAACAGGATTGGAAGAATACGCATTGGACAAGTTGAAATGCCCGAATATTTCTCTTTACGAATCTCATTAGCAGGTTTCTACTTGCTTTACTAACAGTAAAAATAAGCCTTTTCCTTGTATAAGACCAATACATTATATAAATCTAAAATTAGTAACAAACATTAAACTATAACTAAACTATAGAACATTCTGGTGTCAATGACAAGTTAGTTATCGAGTTCACAATTGCTTGTCTCCCTCAAACTTGTTGCAAATTTGGAACAGACACAAAGGTCTAACCCCGAACTAGTTGTATATGTATACAGTTAGAATTTTGAACAATTCTTAGCTCCTGAACCTTATTGTCTTAATAATAAGGGATAGTTTTGTGTAGTTTGTTTTTTAACAAATAATTGTAGTAAAGAACATATAGGTATGCACTATGCATACAAAAATAGCTGATTCGACTAGAGATCTTTAAACGTTTTACTGCCAAAAACGGGTAGCGGGTTACATTCCATTACGAGGTAAATGTTTGTGTATTTTGCAAATGTATTATCTTTGTCAGGATGTGAGCATGAATGAGTGTGGGCGTAGGTAATTTCAAATACTTTAAAAAACATGTAGTAAACATGAACCATGGTTACGAAAACGACAAATAAATTCCGTTTTCGTAACTGGTTATCAAACAAGAAAAATAATCCTTGTTCGTATCTGGTTATCAAAGATCAATTACGAACGTGGAGTAAAGGGACAAAACGATAGAGGATTAGAAAAACTAAATGACAAAGTGAACATTGCGTTAGGCTCCAATCTAGATTTGTCTTGCTTAACAGTAAATATACAAGAAATGTCTATTTATTTTCTCTAAGTCCTGTATTTAAAATGTTAGCCAAGGTATAAAGTGTAAGAAAATAAAACGGATAAAGAGAGTTGAACCGCAGCCGTCGTCATAAAGTGTCAGTTTTCAAACAGTTTTAATGTTGCACTGTCTCTTTGTGGAATCGTAAACATTGCGTTTACTTTATTCTTAAAGAAAACACCTTTAATACTCTTAGTATAAAATCTTTTCTTTATTTTAATACAGTAATGTTTGTGAAAACTTTTAATTAGCCCTCAATAGCATAGTTACTTATATTAATTTGTATCTTAGCTGTTAGTTTTCCTGTAAGTTTAAAATAAAATAAAATAAAATATTATATTCATTATTTCAAACGTTACGTAAGCTTAGATTCTGATTGAAATAAATTATTAGCACGCATTACGCAAGCGTGGTGAGTACTTTTCTTGATCAATGTATTAACTTAAGATAATATTACCGTAGATGTATGGCTTTATAATGATTTAACAAGAATATGGTATAAATATTAACAATAAATTGCTTTACAATAAATATTGCTGGCAATTTTAACCATACATATACTTAATAGAAGTTTAATTAAGTCTAATTAATCTTACCTGAACCAATATCATAATCATTTTGTTCTTAAAGTTTTGTAGTAAACTGTTAAATTATTGCATGCCTGTGACGGGTAAAACTGTTGTCCAATTGATAATATATTTTAAGAAGACCTACATGTACCAGTTTTTGAGCAATATTCTTATTCTAAGTGAGTGAGGCTTTCGCCCTGCAGTAGGATCTTACAACTCTACGCGACAGTTTACTTTAACGAAATATTACTATTATATAAAGAAAACCTTTAAAAGAAACACACAAAGTGCACCACTCAAACGATAGAATTTTGAAAACGCAGTAATTCACAAAGCGATTGCATCAGAACTGGAGTGTTTTCCAAATATTTTCTCTTGGAAAACTGGAAATAGGATACGCAAATATTGTAGAACAAACGTTTGAGCAAGTTTTATCTAACTCCCTTTGGGGTGGACTATATTGAAGGTTGTGAATACACAAAGACGTTCATTCTCTAGGAGCTACACCCGCAAATTACAACTGGGATCCCAAAGCGTTGCTTATCGCAGCTGACCCGTGATTGGACCAACTAATCATTTTGTATTTAGAGGCTTATTGATTTGGGGAGACTTTAATGAATATCCTAAATTGTATAGGATACTTTTGCATTAGAGTAGTTAAATAAAAATACGTATGAAAGACGTCGGAAAATAACTATTAGGAACCATTTGAAGTACTCGTATACTTAGTTTGGAAATAATTATAGTTGAACACGGTTTCACCAGAGTTAAAAGCCAATTAGTTCGTTACTGCCCAAGTGAAATAGGTTTAAAACGTTTGTATTAATCTGAGATAATGACAAAACTAGAGTACATAACATAAACTCAACTTGATGTAAATAGAAACTATTTCATCTAACAAAAAATAAACATTGTTATCATGCTAAAAGCCATCATTTAAACTTGATGGTTGGTCTCGAAGATATTTACATAAAATACGGACACTTTGGAAAGTAAAACAATATCCATCAAGAATATTTTTGTTCCGAGTTTGATGGTTGTATAAAACAGTTTCTTTACTTCTTTTATTATTTAAGTGTTTATTATTTACTGTTTAAATGACTAGACAAAATACAATTATACATAGTTTCGTTTTCCCTCTCATCTATTTATTTATCGGTCAACTAGCAGCACCCCGAGGTTTCAGCCGCGCAGTTCCCGTTCCTGTGGGAATTTCGGTATAAAAAGTATCCTATGTTCTTTCCCGGACCATAAGCCACCCCTGTACCAAATTTCAAGTCAATCGGTTCAGTAGTTTAGCCGTGAAAAGGTAACAGACAGACAGAGTTACTTTCTCATTTATAATATTAGTTAGGATTAGGATCGGTCATATCATATTTATCATATTAGTATGATATTGCATTTCCTATTCAAAGAAACATGGTTATACTTTCTTGTACAATTTTCCCTAATGAAAATACCCTCTCCCATATAATCTATTCGTCCAAATACGTTGTCATTTAGTGGTAAAAAGCCAACTAGTATAGTTACCTAATTATGTCAATAAAGTTACTTTTGAATATAGAAATATTTAGTATATTTAAATAAACTTGTTCTTTAAATCAAATTCAAATAGTTATCATAACTGGTTGATACAAGCCTAAGCAATCGAAAAAGAATAAAAATAATATCAGTTGTTGAATTTGATTTGATTGTTCAAACTCTTTTTAAGCTACGTTAGCATAACGAATGATTTACACGAACCTTTTCCCCAAATAGTTTTTGGGTTAGAATTTCGAACGTAGACTGTTTGTAACTGGGCTTTTTAATATTATTGTTCCTAATAGATACTTAGAATGTTTTAATGATAAAAATACGGTAATTAGAGGAATTGAGCGTAAATGTCAACTCTGCAGTCAAAGATATAATTAGCAGAAGTTACCCTTAACTTTAGAATTATAAGGGGCTTCTGTCAAGTTTATAAAGGAGTTTCATTGCTATAATCAACTGTAATGACAATTAGATACATCTTTTAACAGTTTTATTAATTTGGTATACTTAAATTTTTGGTATAATTTTAGCATTGTTGCATAATTTACAAGTCTTAATCGCGTATAACATAATTATTATTTACCTCGACGTTTCGACCGGGTTACACCGATCGTGGTCACGAGAAGACTCTTTTTTAGCATTGTTGGAATTTAAAAATTTTGGAATTTCAAACGTTTTATTATTTTTAACGCGCTGTGTTGGCTTCAGTTATTATATACCTAACAAATAATTCATGTATGTACTTAATATAAGTACTTATTTTCTACTTATAACCATTATCTTATTGAAATGAAACTTTGTATTTAGGTAAGTGTATGTAAATAGTTATAATGACAAAACTGTTCGATATCTTTTAGCTATTTTATTTATTAAGATAAAAGATCCATCCTTAAGTGTGAAAGTGTAAAGTTTCAATGGCTATTAGCCCCTCGATATTCGGCTCATATGATTTGCTTTGACAAATTCAATAAATTCGCCTTGGTAACGAGGGTCTGGTGATAGACATGTGTTTTTGAGTTTTATTTTAGTAAATATTTTTTGTTTCTCTTTTTATTCTTCTTTGGCGTTTTTGGAATATAATTAACTAAAATAAATATAAAACTATTTTCGGAATATTGTTGCGGTTTTATTTTTATTTAAAAAAGATAGATCTAATATATACAATTCTCGTGTCACAGTTTTCGTTGCCATACTCCTCCGAAACGGCTTGACCGATTCTCATGAAATTTTGTGAGCATATTCAGTAGGTCTGAGAATCGGCCAACATCTATTTTTCATCCCGAAATTCCTACGGGAACGGGAACTACGCGTGTGAAACCGTGGGGCGCAGCTAGTTATTATATAGATTCTCTTAGTTTCACTATAATTATTGATATAAACAAAGCTAACTAGTGTTTAAAAGCTTAGACTAGACACACTACCGGTTCGATACTTTTCCTCTTATACAAAAGTACGTGTAAACCTTGTTTAACTAATAGCTAAACGTCGTCTTGGAGTCTGTACGTGTTTGACATTTGAGCCTTTGAACATCTGTTAAACTAGCTCAAACGTGCGTTTAAACTTTGACAATACCTAAAGCATCGGGCTGTTATGTAAATAGAGGTTTACGAGATATCGATATCAACGATGAGAAATTCTAATGTTAAGGGCCTTATTCACGACCTTCAAGTAAAGTTATTCACCAAATATATTTTTTGTCTCTTTCTTACTTTATATCAAGAGACAAAGACAAAATATGTGAGTATGTACTCGGAACGTTACTTGAAGATGGTGAAATAGGCCCTAAATGTAATAAAACCTAGCTGTGCCCCCGCATTTAATACTATTTATTCTTCACTTATAAAACTTCCTATTGATGACTATAGCTACGACTAAGCGTATAGACAAGGGGAGCGACTTTGTTTTATACAGTGTATAAAAATGTTATGAAGTTATATTTGTTGATATTTTTTCATAGAAAAAGAGATATATAAAAGTCTTTAAGCACTTACAGTTTTCTTGGTGTACAGTTTTTTTTCAATAAAAGCACAATATAAACACATTTCGTGAGAATTACTCGTAGCGGAAGCGAGGCAAGGAGCGAGCCAAATCACGTTTGATTGAATTTACTTTACCGATCTTCCGTCGTGTAATTTACTATCAAGTTTACTAGCCACACTCCAGTATAATAATATTTGCAGAACGACAGCCAAGTAGTTTCTTTAACTAGAACGCTGTCAAATAACTTGGTATTCCACTGTCTATCACAGTTTAAACAATGTGTACGTAAGTTTACTAGTACAGTGAAACTTGGTTAAGTGGGACCTGGATAAGTGAGACACCTCCATAACTGGAACTCATGCTAAAGTCCCAACACTTTGGCACTAAATTACCTCTGTTAGTGGGATGAGGTAACCTCTATATCTGGGATTTATTCTTTCGATTTATCATCAGAGTTACCTCTATAACTAAGACAGCGAGTGAATTTTATACAGGGTGGCGCAATAGAACGTGCATATTGCATCATCTTTTTTTGCGTGGTAGAAGGGGCGTGGGCGGGGGGAGACCGATATCGTTGGGTAGCGCGGTTCATAAAGTTTTAGTCACTATGAGTCACTTCGACGGGAAGCGTCGCGCATTTTGCGTGCGCGCATTTTACGAAAACTCTCGTTCGTACGTAGTTGTCAGGCGACTATTTTGTTCTGAGTATGGTGTACGGCAAATTAGGGAGGCTCCGAGTGCTAATTTAATTAAAATCTGGATAAAGCGTTTTGAAGAGACTGGATCGACGTTTAAACCACACGCGAAAGGTCGTCCACGCACATCTAGGACCGAAGACAATATTGAGAGTGTTAAGCAGTCGGTACGAGAAGATCCACAAATGTCTACTCGCAAGAGATCGTCTGTCCTAAACATATCGCGACGAAGTTTGCAACGAATTTTAAACTTGGATCTTAAATTGCATCCATACAAGCTGCAATTAACTCAAGAATTGAAAGACTCTGACTTCATAGCACGGCTCACATTTGCTAATGAAATGCTCAATCGGTTTTCAAATTTTGAAAACATCCTTTTCTCTGATGAGGCACATTTTCATATGAATGGGTTCGTAAACCGCCAAAATTGTCGTTATTGGAATAGTGAAAATCCCAGACTCAAACATCAAAAACCGTTACATAGCCCTAAAGTGACAGTTTGGGCCGCAATATCTGCCAAAGGAATAATTGGTCCTTATTTTTTTGAAAACGCACGGGGGCAAAACATCACTGTTAATACCGAACGCTATGTTGCGATGTTGGAAGGTTTTTTGGCCCCAGAACTTGAAAATTCAAGAATAAAGAACTCTAGGACTTGGTTCCAACAAGACGGAGCTACCAGTCACACATCAAATGACTCCATGGCGGTTGTGAAGCAGATGTTCCCTGGCAAACTGATTTCGAAAAGAGGTGATATCCCATGGCCTCCGCGCAGTCCAGACTTGACGCCTCCTGACTTTTTTTTGTGGGGATACCTCAAACACAAAGTCTACACCAATAATCCGAGAAACATCAGTCAGCTCAAGGAGAATATTCGTGGTGAAATGGCAGCAATCACACCAGCACTACTTAAGAAAGTTTTCGGTAATTTCCGTTTGCGGTTAGAGGAGTGCCAACGTAGAGAGGGTCATCATTTAGATGATGTTATTTTTAAAAAATAAACTTCAGTTATCACTTAATAATTGCTTAGTTTTATTTTAACTATACCTTTTGTATTTATTTTTTAATAATTATTTTAAAAATGCACGTTCTATTGCGCCACCCTGTACGTATAAACCTCTGTAACTGAGATATTATCGCTTTGTTTGTTTACTCATTCTAATCCTACCCACTATATCACTTATCGTTTATCACTTCTATCAATGAAACCCTCTGTAAATGAGACAGATATTAATTTATACCTGGATATCTGATACACTGGGTAAGTGGAAAACCTCTATAAGTGCAACGACATTGCAGGACCCTTGGAGTCTCACTTAACCAGGTTTCACTGTAAAAGCACGAAACTCGTCTAAACCTCTACACTTAAGTATATTTTGAAATATGTGTGATACCATTTATGGACGTTACTCAGCTAAGCCTCTATGTTTATAATATTATAACTACCTGGTTTTCGTTTGTATTGAATAAGCTCCAAAACTACTGGACATGTCTGGGTGACATTTTGTATGGATATGTGTACGTAACCATTTACTAGTAAAAGCACGAAACTCAGCTAAGCCTCTACACTTATTGTACATTATACCTAGTGGTTTTCGTTTGTATTGTAAGCTGTTGGACTAGACAAGTCTGGTAGAAATTTTGTATGGATATTTCTTATAACCAAGAATGAAACATAGGATAAATTAATGGATAATGATTTTATCCCATGAAACCTCAGGGGCTGGTAGTATTTGATAGTATATCAACCACAATAAAGTCTCGTAAAATATTTAAAATTTTAGAGACCCACACAACACAACCTTTATTAGGCATTAAATAACCAATTATTCATTTTATTTCCACCCCAACAGTCAAACACGAAATTAATTCTCTAAATTCTTGTTTATAGTCGTATTTTATTATTTTGACATAAAAATGTGGTTTTACATTCGGTTTATTTTATGAAGTTAGCGCTTGTTATTTATTAAAATTAATTTGTTGAAACCGCTGTTTTTTCAAAGCCAATTCTAAATTTTCATTACAAACAAACAATACAACTGTAAGTAAAATATCCCTTCACAATCAAATTAAAAGTTACCTTAACAGTAAATTAAAAAAACAATTCTAATCCAGAAATTTGTTGAGTTTAATCAGATGTTCCTCACCTCGCCCGTTAAAGCTATAAATTCGCACAAAATTCGTTTACAAACCAATTTTCATTTCAAAATAAAATATCATCTTTTTTTACGTTTCCCCGCTCATAAACCTTTCGCTCTTTTGTATCCTGATTCCGTTCCCGTTAACCCCAAATGGAGTCCAGAAAATTGTTATTTATATACGTTTGTGCCCCGAAGGGAAAAGATATAAAGTTCAATATTATTAGCCACGATACGACTCTGATTATTGTTATATATTTGTAATGAAATAAATGTAATGAACTATATTATTGTTGTTGGTTTTCTTGTAGATCTAGAAAAAAATATGTTATTTAATCTTCGTTAAGTTTAGTAATATGTATTATACCATTGAAAATGGATAAGTCACCGTAAAATTGTAAATACTGTTGTCATGAATCTATCTCGCAAAATGTAATTGTTATTTATAATGTTCGGTTTCGAGACCTTTCGGTATTTGTCTCTATTTCGAATCGATTCGGAATTGGTCTGCCACGCATTCTTAAAAAAACAATATAATTTAAAAATGAAGATTATAAAGAAATCGCGTAACAAACATACAAAAAAGGTAGCACTCCGGGAGTGCCGGCAGAAGTGAAAACTTCTTTTTAAAATTTAATCTTACGCTTTTTCGATCAGCATCACGTGACCCTGACGCGAGTTTGAAAGTTTTTACCCATACAAAAAAAAGTGCTCAGCGCCGCTAAAGAAGTTTTCACTTCAAAAAAAACATACACGTAGAATAGAGAACCTCCTCCTGTTTTTTTGGAAGTCGGTTAATAAAAAGCGTCGTATTTTTAGCTTAGTTTTAGTTAGACATATTTTTTTCCAAGATGAGATGTGTTACAAATCTATCTTTTGAACAGTACAAATTAAATTGCATTAGATATCATATAACATAGAGTTTTATATAGGCCTCATTGCACTAACATGTTGAAAGCATTATTGTATTGTCAGAGTGAACGTGCTTTATCTGCGTACCGATCTTGTTGTCTTTGTTTCAATAGTCTAGGATTCTTATTCAGTGGATCTACAATGTCTTTGTGGCGTAGTTAGGTGTGGTCAAAAACTGATATAATTAAATAGACATAAAATTGGCCTCTTTTATTCCTTACTAGCGGCGCCCCGCGTTTTCACCCGCGTAATTCCCGTTCCCGTAGGAGTATGGGGATAAAATTAAACTAAAAATCTTCCCACTGAATTCCTCTATCTATTCAAACAAACCGCATCAAAATCCGTTGCGTAGTTTTAAAGATCTAAGCATACATACATAGGGACATGGGGACAGAGAAAGCGACTTTGTTTTATACTATGTAGTGATTACCATGATTACTCTTGGTACTGTATCTTGGCTATCAGAAACTACGCCCACATTCAATCATACGCACACGGGAATCGAATCCGCAACACTTTTTTGGCAGTTCGGCATAGAGAACACTTTGTTTATTCGGGTCGTCAAAGTTTCTTAAGTTACTCTCAACTTGAACTTGAACATAATACTATCGTTATGTAACCAAAATAACTAAGTACCCAGTTTTTGAAAAAGAACTACCATAACTGTCTTAAATCTTGAACTACTAAATTTACAATATTCTCTAAAGTATTGGATACAACATTACTAAATTGACCGTTTAGTATTATCTAAAGTATAAAACATAAAATAAAACACCATCCAGCATTTCTTCCAATTTTCCTTATTCCCACCACAGTAATTACAATTTCCGCCAACGCGTTTTAAATTAATTACGGGGTCTCACAGTGTGATGGCATATTTTTTTAACTTGGTAATTTGTTTTAGACGCAAAACACGTTCCTTGTCGACAGTTGATGGAAACCTTGTGAGGACAAGTGAAATTAAAAAAGGAAAATACTTATGAATAACTGTTAATTTAAATATTCCTGCTAGGCTAGCATGACTTCGAAAACGCGATAGATACAGCGATTTATTGACATCCAACTGTCAAAATTCGATAAAAATGCCCGCCATATTTAATTTTACCAAATGATTAATTTTATGACATTTGGTCATGCTCGCGAAATCAATATAGCTATTTCTTGACATCCAACTGTCAAAATATAATAAATATAGCCGCCATATTTAATTTTATCAAATCGTACTACGCCATATTCATTTGGTCATGCTCGCGAAATCGATATTATTTCGTGGTGTCTATATAATTTATCACACACTGTCATGCTAGGCAGGCTGGTTTTCATTGAGTTGGTGTTTAATTGATAATTCATATTTAATTGGTTTCAATTGGTTCTTTATAGTCTCGGTGTGTGAAAGAGTGGGTACTTATATAGTTTCTTATACCCTAGGTCTTAGATAAATTACTTATCTAAAATATAAATTTAGTTAGGGGGTGGTATATGAAGATGTCATTTTTTAAGCTATTGCATAGCTTCTATCGATGGCCTTGAGCGCGGAGACCGAATCCAGAAATTCCGTAACGAAAAAAACCTCACGTTTTTATTATTTTTTTATCGAAAACGTTTTTTTTGTAAATTTTCCAAAAAGTTTTAATAGTAATGTAGACAAAGTTTTTATTGTATGAAGTCCTAAGTACGACATCAAAATTTCTAAGGTTAGGATTGCAATACAAAAATAAAAAAAAACAATTAGTTGATAAAATTGCTATGCAATAGCTTTACCGCGGCAGTCCCTCAGTGCCACACGTTTTTTATTTAAAACCTTTAAATTCATTTTTCGTACGCGTGTTAAATACAGAAATCTTTATTATTTATTTCAAAAAGACCATACCAATGAAATACGTAATCGTCCCAACGGTTCAACGTAAAATTACGTAATATTTAATTGTTTGCAATCTCTCTAAATTGCAATATCAAAGGTACAACGAAGTAATCTTGAACAAATTCAATTTGTGGAAACCGTCATTTGAATTAATTTCATGAAAAAATTTACTTATAACCAAAAGAAATTGTTATTTTTACTTACAGAATGAAAATAACCTTTACTTCTTCGACGTAGAGTATTTAAAGTACCTATAAATTGTCTATGGTCGGTTGATTTCGCGTTAATCGTTTTAACGTTAAAAAGAATAACGTTTCTTTTTAACGTTAAAAAAAACGTTTCTTTTTATCGCCATTTTCGTTAACAAACATAGTTTTTTTACACTGTAATTTGGAAACAAATTGATTTCTAAACGGTTTTCGTAAATGATCGCGTATTATATTAAATTACAAGTTAATGTTTTCAGTTATTTTGTAAATTGATACTTGTTAAGATAAAAATTAAGGAGCTGTTTTGTGGTCTCATTTTTATAGTAATTATACAGGGTTATTGGTTAAGTCGACCTATTCCCGTTAAGGGCGTGTAGTTTACATCGTTTCTGACTGATTTCACCATGAAACACCCTACCCTAAACCTAACCGTTTAAGAGATATTTCAATTTATTTGTTTTTATAAAAATCACCGGATCTTCGGCTATAAGCTTGGATATTTTCAAATGCGTGTGTCTTATTATTAATATTACTTGATTTTTACGTTTATAATAAGGTGCTTTGTGACCCCAATAACAATTATTGTACCTAAAATGAATAAATAAGTAGTTGTAGACGATTAAAACTTATAAAAAATAATATGCATCAGAAAGTTTATTTTTCGTTCAAGGATATCTAGAAAAAAATATATGGCACATGTTTGGCACTAATGCTTAAAAATATCTACATTTCATCAGCTATCCAACGAGGTATAACAACCTAGGGTTTTATCGAAATTTTGTACAAAACATTTAGTTTTATAGGCTACTGGGGAGGATAAATAAAACAATAGGTCAGCATACAGAGCAAGATACTAAACTTATTAAACTTTTAAGTTCTACACACACCATTTTTGAGTCTAAATTTCTTGTTCGACATGTCCGACCCTGCGTTGCACACATCCTTGCATTCTTTTGCGAAGACCAGTTTTCACTACACCAGTAGTTAATTTTGTTCTTATTTAATTGACCGCATTAATAATTCTGTCTCTCAGTACTTCAATTGATGAAATTGGATTGGGCTCACTATACACGAGACTCTTCATGTACCCCCACACATCAAAATCCATGGGGGTTAAGTCCGGACGTCCGACTGGCCAGGGTATAGGCCCACTTCGTCCAATCCATTTGCCTGAATGTGTGGATGGCATTATCTCCAATCATTTGATTGGGCCTTACTTTCTCCCCGACAATTAAAATGGGGAAAACTATGAAAATTTCCTGCGAGAAGACCTAAATGACCTATTAGATGATTTGCAACTCAATCTTATTCAAAACATGTGGTTTCAGCATGATGGCTGCCCTGCCCATTTCAGGACAAGTGTCAGAGAATGGATAAACACAAATCATCCAAACAAATGGATTGGACGAAGTGGGCCTATACCCTGGCCAGTCGGACGTCCGGACTTAACCCCCATGGATTTTGATGTGTGGGGGTACATGAAGAGTCTCGTGTATAGTGAGCCCAATCCAATTTCATCAATTGAAGTACTGAGAGACAGAATTATTAATGCGGTCAATTAAATAAGAACAAAATTAACTACTGGTGTAGTGAAAACTGGTCTTCGCAAAAGAATGCAAGGATGTGTGCAACGCAGGGTCGGACATGTCGAACAAGAAATTTAGACTCAAAAATGGTGTGTGTAGAACTTAAAAGTTTAATAAGTTTAGTATCTTGCTCTGTATGCTGACCTATTGTTTTATTTATCCTCCCCAGTAGCCTATAAAACTAAATGTTTTGTACAAAATTTCGATAAAACCCTAGGTTGTTATACCTCGTTGAATAGCTGATGAAATGTAGATATTTTAAACGATATTTTTATAGATGTAAACTACACGCCCTTGACGGGAATAGGTCGACTTAACCAATAACCCTGTATATATACAGTCTTGTTTTGTTTTAAAACATTTTGCTCCGTTATTTATAAACCGATTTGATTTTCTTCACTTCAAGTACAATAGTAAAATAATTGTACATCACAATAAAATAAATGGCTGCTTGCAGCGTCTAATTGTTTATTCCAATTGTTTGTCCGAAGTTCAAGTTCTTTCATATCTTAATTGCCTTTTGATAGCGTGTGTCAGTGCCACCGCACTCTTTTATTTCATTTTCAACTTTTGTGTTAATGACTACAACTATTTTAATGCAATTATTTTAGCTCTAGCTGCACGTTTTATCATGATTCAAAAAGGATTTTCTTAATATTTATTACTTACAATTAAAAACGTTATCAATAAATGTACTGATTTGTTTTTCATGAATCAATGTTACTTTAGTTCTTACATTTTTTATTGCATCAGTTTTCTTACTAACAGACCGTAGTTTTAGGAACCTAGAAGCCCAAATGCGTAAAATGTAAATAACCATTTCAATTCAAGTGATTACTTTACAGTCTGGTTTTGGTAATCACTGTGAACTGAATATATAGGTTTGGAAATTACATTAATTTTAAACCGATTATTTTATACTAAGATCTCTTAAGATACTCGTACCATGAATCAGACCCTTACATAAATTAGCGTAAGTAAAAATCGCAAAACAGCTAGTACAAAATAATTCATTTGAAATATAACAATAGAATAATTTAAGGGGTCTACGTTTGTGAGTGCTTAATTCATTTTATTTACTGCTTTTGTTATTTACAAGATATATAGAGCAATATTTTAGATTTATTTCTTTTTGAAACCTCTGGTTTATTGTTACGAATTCAAAGATTAATTTGAAAGAACATTAGGAGGAAAACCTTTAAAAAAACCTTTAAAATATGAAACGTATTAGAATTGTTTTTGTTGCTTTATTTTTCATAACTATGCCTTGTTGTACGTATTTTTTCAAAATCTTTCCTAGTTTTCCTCTTCTTCGAATCCATAGACTAGAACGTTATTAATTTTAGTAATACTTTTAGTAACTTGAAAGTCTTATTTCATCGATAACGCCATTGAAATTAAATCCTGGAAGGTACCGAAACGAGAGAATGAAACCAACTTCACTGATATTTTTTCTGGGGTGTGGTATAATAATTTTAAAAATTGAAATATCCGAAAGTGGAAGTGAAAGTTATTAAAACAATCATATCTATAAAATAAATATCATACAGGTAGGTACTGAATATCTTTTTAAATGTTTCACACAATCGATGGCGTTATAAAATCTATTAGTGAACAGTAAATTGAATTTGTTCCTGTGCGAAATACTTCGGTGAAAAGGTAAATGGAACTTCACACTATTTTATTCCCATATATCCTTTTATTTACTTTAATTGTATTTTATTTGATATAAGTTTCTATTTATATATGACGACTTCGATAGCAGAGTGGTCGCCATGCCGGACTGCCATCCGTAAGGTTGCGGGTTCGATTACCGTGCGGAATATTTGTGTGAACCACAAATGTTTGTCTCGATCTGGGTGTGTGTGAATAAGTAAGTGTGTGCGTAGTTTCTGATACCCTAGATACAAGTTTCAAACTTAGTTACTATAATGAGATAATATAGTGAATGATTATGATAAGTTATATACATTATATACTTTAATTTAGCTGGTAATAACAGTCCACTCAAAATGGTTGCAAAAAGGCCTTGTCTAAAAGTAAACAGTTAAGCTCAGAAAATTTTAATTAACTTAAAACTATTGAACAAAATCGAAAAATTGAATGACATTAAAAAAATGACAAAAATAAATCAAATAAAGGACAATCCTATCAATCAAATAGAAAAACTATATCACGTCCGAGCGGACAGTATTTAACACATGATAAAATCCAATTTATTTTCAGTTAATAGCTTATTTCGGTCCCTGAACTAAGCTGGACTTTTCACGGGAAATAATTTCAAAAAGTTCACCACACTTGTGGCCAGTTGAATGGGTATTAGTCTAGTGAATCATTTAATAAGTTTCTATTAGAAAGAGAAATGTGAATGTGATCTTAATTCATTGATATATTTATTAAATGTTATAAGTTTTTTTACCACACTACGCCAGAAATAGGGTTATATGTGACTGTTTGTCATCAATAGGTATGTCATTCTTACAGCCACACTCAGAGACTTTTAACGAATACTTAAACTAATGTGCCACAATATTTATGTGCCGGTGACAGCGTCGCTGTAATCGCGTCTTTTGGTTTTCAGTGAATTAAAAAAGACATTAAAGTCTAAATGACAATAGAAGCTTCCAATTTTGGCCGCCGGCAAAAAAAAAAACTTAAACTTCTCTGAGTGCGGCCTGTGAATTGAATAGAAAGTACTTTTTCTTAGTGGTTTGATAGAAAACTTCGTTTTAAGAATTTGGTGATTAACGAAACATCACTTTATGGTCAAAGCTCGTTGTATAACTTTACTCATTTATCTAGGAACTCACTAGTTATGGGCGTACAAAATGTCATAGTATGAACTCGGAAAAACCAAATGTATCTTTAATTCCAATCTGTAGTTAAAAAGACCAGGTAGGTACCTATTTTGTATACGAAAATCATAAATAACATTAGTAAGACTACTGTGTAGAATAACGAGTTTCCAAAATCCGTACCCTAGAGGGTTCAAATATAGGGGATAAAGGTTATCTACAAATCCTTTAAGATTCGCGTAGCAACATGATTTTAAAATTAATTTCACCCTAAATAACCTTTGGCAATATCCTTAAATCCCCGTTTTGCGTGTCCTTAAATTAATTAATGTTAATTTGTTAGCGTAATCTTGTAATAGGATTAAGTTACAAATATTTTAACTGTTTATTTTGCGATGATAAGCTTTTGTGACTGAATTTTGTGATAAAATAAAGAATTTATACCTTAATATTATAAAGAGGAAAGATTTGTTTGTTTATTTATTTGTTTGTTTGTAACGAATAGGCTCCGAAACTACTGAACCGATTTCAAAAATTCTTTCACCATTAGAAAGCTGCATTCACTATGAGTAACATAGGCGGCTATGAGTAGAACGGGAAACACGCGGGTGAAACCTCGAGACGCCGCTAGTCTTTTAATAAAAATAGTATGAATAATACATAAATATTCGAAATTATACTTTTTTCAAATTGTTGCAGGAGTAAATATATCTCAAGTGATACAGAAATTTTATAATAAAAAAAGTTGAGAATGAAGTTTTTAATTTGTATCGCGTTTAACGTAACTTTGGTTCAGGATTTCTTGCTTTTTATGCTAAGTTACAGTATAGATACTACGTAAAATTTCGTATTAACTTAGTTTCAATTGATTTCCAATTAAATTTATGTTTTTTTTACTCAAGTCGGGGACCGACTTGATATGCACATAGGGTTGTAGTATTAACGTCATCGATAGTCGTCGCATCAATTTTAATCCTTAAAAGTCTAACAGGTACAAGCACTGCAAGTAAAAATAAAAGGTTCTATTCTAAGCAGAAGCTATTCGATAATAAGTTTAAGTTGAAAAGTTTCTAAAACATAAAATAAATAATCATTAATAAAAAGTTACCAACACAAGAACGTCTAAAGCTTAAACTTTGAAAATTATAGATACATTTCGAACCACAAAAGCGGTTCGTAAACGGTATTAGAATTTCCCACGAGGTGTAAACGAGATTATTGTGGGTTTTAATCGTCAGGTAAACGGGAGAGTAATTTACATAAGAAAAAAGTTTAAATTTATTTTTCGAAAAGTTTTTATTGTTGTATGCAAAACGGTAGCTAACTCATGAAATATCCATTTTTCATTTGACTTTCAAAAGGAAAAGAAATTCATTTCGCTTATATTCAGAATTCAAAATTCTATTGAGAACGGATATTATTGAATTTATTTTTATTGAAAAGAGTGAAATGTAGACCTACGTGATAGTTATATAATAGTTATTACTACTATTTTCACCTGTATATTTTTATAGGAGGTAAATTGTATTTTTTGCAAAAGTCGAAACAAATTTATTATTTAATTTTCAAAAGTCCGTTGAAAAGTGTATAAGCACAAAAAGCATTCTTATTGAATGAAAAATGATCGTTGAAGAATAATAACTACCCACTATTTTCACAAATATATTTTTACGTGATTTTTTCGCGTAAATTGTACTTTTTGCAAAGGTCGAAACAAAATTGTTTAATTTTTAAAAGACTATTAATATTAAATATTGAAAGTATCACAAATAAAAGAAGTAAAGATATCGGAAAAATATAAAAATATTTTCTCTCATAAAATCTGAATCATGTTTTACAGATAAACTCGTAATATCAAGAAACATTTTCGAGTACATATTTTTCTTTTATAAACATTTTGGAGATAGATATCCGTAAAAATTATATCCGTAGGGCGTTCTAGAACACAAAGGTAGTTTTTAGACATTGTTACAATTATGATCCTACTAATAAATGTTAACAATTGTTATACGAGTTGCTCGTTAAAGTTCCGGATATCGTAATTGTATTGGATCTTGTTTTTTAAGGAATTTTGGAAAAGAAACCTCCAATTATGAGGTTGTACGTTGACCTAATCTTGGTAAAAAAATCTTATTGGTAACTTCAATACTAATTGAAATAAAACTTCTCTTTTTGTAGTAATTTAATTCAGTTCAGAAAAATGATTTTACGATTAAGTTCAACACAAGATTTTCGGGATCCATCAATAGGTAAGTAGATATCCAATAGAAAGTTTTGAAAGAATAATAAAATTTAACGCGGCTAAGACTACGAGGCGTAGCTAGTCTAAATATAACTCAAAGGTGACTGACAGACTGACTGACATAGTGATCTATCAACGCACAGCCCAAACCACTGGAAGGGTCGGGCTGTTTGGCATGCAGGTAGATTTTATGACGTAGGCATCCGCTAAGAAAGGATTCCCACGGGGTTGTGATATACGCGGGGGAAACCGCAGGGCGCTGCTAGTTCATTTTAAAGTTGAAAATTAAAGCGTCCATTATACATTTTTACCAAAAAATATGCATTAATATCTTCCGCACAATCAATTATGATAATACACTGTCAGCAGTAATATTAATTGCTGTTTATTCCACTCCACAGATTGAACAAGTCAATTCAATTATCATTGAGCACTGTCACAAAAACGCAAATGCGCAATTGAATTGATGCGTTCGGAAACTTACTGATATATTCAATTAAAATTTTAAACGATTTTTTGTAATAAACTTGTTCTGGCCCGCGGTTATACCTGAGTTTTTTCTTTCTTGATTCATGGATGGATACATAATATCTATATATCTGAGTGCCTAATTTCAGCACAAATATGCGTACTCGAACCAGAAAAATGTACTACTGTGGCATTTCCTTGAAGTTTCCTTGCGACGAAATCCGACGAATAGATAAATGACCACTTGACTACTAACTTCACATTTCGTAACGCGGCAAAATTACAAGTCGTAAGCAAATATCTATTTTATTCATAAAAAGGAACTTTCTGTTCTATACGTCTGACGTAATTGCCGTTTGTCTAGGGGGGCAGGTATCAAACCAGAGACCTAAGTAAATTTGTTTTTTTTGCGAAATTCGACTCATCAATAATATGCATAATCACACTGCATATGTGGTTGGAATCTGTCTAGGAATTTGACTTTGATATTAAAATATAGAAATTTAAATGACCACTTTTCTTTTAAAACTTAAGAATGTTATGTCGTACTGGAAACTTTTATATAATGTACTTACTAAAGTTATTGCAATAATAAAGATACCACTTTAAAACTCCCACTACACTTTAATTAAACTATAATCGGTTTAATGATAGTACTCGTGCAATCATAAACTACTTATATCGACAGTGGTTTTTAGAAAAATACTGGAAAATTAATTAAATAGAAAAGCCGTCCATATAGGTAAGTATCACTACATAGTATATAAAACAAAGTGGCTTTCTCTGTCCCTATGTCCCTATGTATGCTTAGATCTTTAAAACTACGCAACGGATTTTGATGCTATGTTTTAATAGATAGAGTGATTCAGTTGGAAGGTTTTTAGCATAATTTTATCCCCATATTCCTAAGGGAACGGGAACTACGCGGGTGAAACCGCGGGGCGCCGCTAGTTATGTATAATTTGTATATTAAATTGCAGTAAGAACTCGTGTATTCGTCGCTCTTACGGTGTACGAAAACATCATAAAGAACTGCACACAATTGCGAAGAAATTCTAAGGTTGTGTGTGAAGTCGGCCAATCGCACTTGGCCAGCGTGGTTGACTGAGGCCTAATCACTTTAATTCAGGGTAGGCTCAAGCCCCTCGGTGAGTAAATATTATGAGCTGACGATGATGATGTCTAGAACTAAAACTTTTAATAGATCTCTATACAGTTTTCCGTCTTTATGATATGAGAATGTAATCCATTTGACGACAGTTCTAATAAACTGGAAACTTCCAGAAGTTCTCTATAAACTGCAAATCCTTTTCTAATGAAGAAACCTTCACGTATACGAGTACTTAACTATTTATTGAGTCTCTGGTTTCTGTCTCATAGTTCAGTTTTCTTAGGTACAGTATAATTATACTTTTATTATGGCGGTTTAGTGGCATGTGTGAGGTTCTAAGTCGGAGAACCTGTTTTGATCCCGGAGTGATGAAAATGTATGACTGGGTATTTTATTTTAATTATGATTAAAGTAATTAATATAAGTTTTTTACTCAAATAGTACTACCTCCGATAACTTGCCGTACGTGTCCTTATACCTGCACAGTGCACACGCGAGGACCTTTACAAGGACACTGATAATGCTATATCGGTGGCCGAGTTTTGGTCCTCAATTATATGAGTCGACACGCGAAGAAGAAGAACTCAAATAGTGACCTAATCATCTTGTACACCGGGAATAATATAATATATTGTTTTTACTGAAACGCGAAGTTATTTATATAGATTAAATTACTAGTACCATTTTATAACCACAACGTTAGTAAACCAAGATATTTTACGCATCAATACCAACCCTCTAGTTGCGAACTATAAACGCCTGCTCGACTATAACAGTACATTCTGTTCACAATGTAGTTCACGGCCTGAGGCTTGGAATGAGACTCAACTGATTTATGTTTATGTTATACCGAATGAAGGAACTTATTGGAAATATGTAGTCTCTTTTTGGTTAGTTTTATTTTTGTATGACTCTTAAATAAATATCGTATATGATAACAAAAATTTGTAGGTACTGTCCGTGCGTTTGTTACTTCTTCACGAACAAAGTGGAAGCTCCTATTGCCATATTGATTCTATTGTCATTTGGATACATTTTCAATAAACTGACAACCAAAAGTTGCAATTACAGCGACGCTGTCGCCGGCACAGAAAATATTGTGACTCTATACTTATTTTACTTGGAGGAATCTGTGACGTAACCTTTACATTATATGAAACCATTAAACTTTAGTAACTTACAATAATAACATAGTTTCGTAGAATCTTCATATAATAACAACATATTCTCAAACATTTAAGCCCATAATCCTTCAAGCTCTTGGATAAAATACTTTCGTAAAACTTGGATAATAAGTATTTGTTTGGGAATCCCAATCTTTTGGTTGTTTGTTTGACCTTTGTCTGCGTACATTATGACCTATATTTATAACAAATAATATTTCAAAAGATATTATACGTATTTAAAAGTAAATAGAAATCGAAAGTCCTATTCATATTTTAATGTTAAAGTTTGTTTGTAAGAATATTTCTAATTTTTCGATGTTCTAAAGTAAAATTTTGTACAGATTTTTCTTATAGCCAGGAATGAGTACAGTTATTAGTTAACGCAAGGAATATCTGATTCACATAGGTGCAACTGCGTAACGTACCCTCCGAAGCACGGAAACACTCGTGAAATTAAAAGATTTAAATATTATCGAAAAATTATTATGGGCCCACATAACAACTCAGTGGGTTCCCGAAGGAGGGCGTCGTCGGGATCGGCCGAGAAAGCGTTGGCGGGATGATGTTACCACCTTCGACAGTAGCTGGTGGGACACTGCCAAGGATAGGGATGGTTGGAGATGTTTGGGGGGGACCTTTACCCAGCAGTGCGACACTATAGGTTGACAAAAAAAAACATTATTATTATTCAATCACATTGGCAAACGTTTAATGAAAGTTAAAAAATGAAATACCATCATGAAAAGCCTTTCACACTTATCAATTCATTATAATAATTTGCTAAAAGCATTCTCTGCCAAAGGCGCAAATTCAATTAATTTAACACAATTTATTTATGGAACCTTCTAATTGCTTCTAGTTCTATAGTCGCATTTCTTTAGTTTCTTTATCTTTTTATCCCCGTTAAAACGACAGTGGGGCTAGGCAAGGTGTGAGCGTTTCTATTTCTTAGAAAAAGTGTTTTTTACAAATTATTTTTTGTAGCTCGTTAATCGTAGTTCTGGTAAAGACGGAGCAGATTAATAGAGGATATTTCTAAGATTGATCACGTTTTAATGGACTGGGATAACTAAGTTTTCATAGATAGTTCTCGGTTTTTTAATTATGTTTAAGATTTCAGAATTTAATCAATTTAAAGTCAAACGGCCGTGTTCATGTACTTAAATGTAACCTATGGCGTAGCGGACAGGGTCACTACGAGTACTAACTACACCACTTGGTCCTTAATGTTTTTACGTTGGTCGATGATGTTAATACAATATTCAGCTTGCTTTATAGTTTTAGATCAACACGTAACAATGAAAAAGACTAATATTAAAATACTAAAAATTAAAAAATTAAAAAACCCAATTACTTTCATACCCCCATAACTTTTAAAAGGGTCAACCGATTTCAATCAAACATGTCTAAGAACACTGGCACGTTAGTCCCCTTTAATACAAAAAAATTAAATTGAAATCGGTTCAGCCGTTCGGGAGCTATGATGCCACAGACAGACACACACACACACACACACAGACACGTCAAACTTATAACACCCGTCTTTTTGCGTCGGGGGTTAAAATATCTGGAACAAAATACTTTTAAAAACAGCAATATATCTAACACTAACCGCTAGTATCTCACTAAAAGGATTCAAGCCAACCTGAACCGCTTTTACCTTTAGTTGAAATGCATGTTTTAAACTGAAAATGGATCTACCACCGCTTCGAAATTTATACCTTAATGCACCGGAATAAAGTACGATTTATAACACTTTGAAAGCAGGGTAATGTAGAGTATATTGTGGTGTGAAGTTCACGTGTTATTTTTATTTAAAATGGTAAAGTTTTTGTGTTTTACGCTTTCAGAGTTTAGCCGGAGTGAGTACGGTAAACATTTGAACGTTATGTATTGTTTCTCACAAATTAAAGGTATTTTAAGTCTTATTTTTAAGTTAATAAAGTATTTTTTAGCTTATATACTTCACTTTTTCTAATCATTACTAGGAACTTTTTCTAAGCAGGTGTTTATTAATCTAATGAATTTCTTCAAAAATTTTAAACCGTCTTAACACGATTGTCTGTCTTTGTTATTCTTTTATGACCTTTTGGATTAACGGATTTGGATAAAATTGGGCTTCAGAATGGCATATATTAATAAAAGCCCGAATTGACAAAATAACGTAACTTACAAAATCACAACCAGCCTTATCCAATATTTAGAGAATTAGAAACCAGTTGTACATTCTCTGTCGAGACGGGCAGTAAATCAATTGGTAGCTGTATTAGTTATTACTTATTTATACCCATAAACACGAATGCCTAATAAGTGAGAATCCTAGAGAGCTATCTATGGCCCTTAGTACATAGACGTTGGTATCAAGATTATTGACTTGTGAATCACATACAAGTAACCACGTCATTAAGGAATAAAGAGGAATTAAGTAATATTATCTTAATACAAAATTTGATCCAAATCGTTTGAGTCGTTATCCGTAAACTAAAATATAAATAATTTAACTTCAAACTTATTATCAAAATAGTTTGACATACAAAATTACTCGCGAATATCTCACATTATAATATAAATTAGATTAGATCGAAACCGCCGCGGGGTGAACCGTCAACCACCGCTCGCCCTACATCACCATTGTCACGAACATTATTGGAAATGTCTTCAGAACGCCATTTGGAGTAACTCCATCAAGTAAAGTTGATTCGCAATGTATTTGGATATAAATTTGTAGTTATTATGTAGTATATGTTAGGGTTTCACGAAACAGGTTCAGCCTAATGTGATAGTTACCGAAAATTGTATATTATTTTTTAACCCCCGACGCAAAAAGAGGGGTGTTATAAGTTTGACGTGTCTGTGTGTGTGTGTGTGTGTATCTGTCTGTCTGTGGCATCATAATTCCCGAACGGATGAACCGATTTCAATTTAGTTTTTTTGTATTAAAGGGGACTAACGTGCGAGTGTTCTTAGACATGTTTGATGAAGATCGGTTAAAAGTTATGGGGGTTTGAAAGTAATTGTGTTGGGGGTTTTTAAATTTTTAATTTAATGTTATATCTCCTTTTTATTAATAAATTTATTCTCTTATTCTTATATTTTTAATTCATTAAGATATCACTAAAATAAATTATGAAGTAAAATGTTACAAAGTAAGAGATTCTAACATAGCATCAATATTCAATAGCTATAGGGGTATATTGTTCAGTTCCCCTTTTCAACATAAAAAGTGCTACGCGTATCATGCTACGCGCTACGCAGTTTTGCGTAGTACTCTATACTTCACTCATACGTCAAAAAGTTAAATTAGAATAACAATTAAATAATAGTTTTATAAACCAAGAGATGGCAAGAATTTTAACAATGTGTTTGAGGCAAGCTGTAACTTTGTCCAATAACTCTCCTATTATACCCCAACTCAAAGGTATGATAAAACAAAGAGATAGACCTGGCTGGTGGGAAGCGGGGCTAAAAGAAATCCCGGGGGTTTCAAAATTATTTTTTGAGGGCTCAAAAAATGTGTTTGTTGTGTGGCAATATGAAATTTTAATATGTTGTACTTTAGTTTTGAAAGAATACAAAAAATAATATGCCAGACGATTTAGTCGGGGCTTTCTATTAGTACATGTTTAGTAATAACTACATCCATCTAATACAGAGCCAATTATCATATAGGTACTCGTAACAACTGAATAATAAAACATTCTCACTAATCCTTAATAGAAAACAACGTCTACTAACATTAAGTCAACATTTTATAGTGACACTAAGTGTATTAAAATGAAACTTGAAGCAGCTTAATGTATTTTCTGTGACTGCACTTTAGTGCCAGACCGCTGTCACAAACAATAGGTTTTGTTTGTAAATATACTTTTAGGAATGACGACAGTACTGAACTTAACTATTTAAACTTGCGAATAGAAACAACCACATTTATGTACTTATAGTGGTTGTAGTTTTATGTTACCATTTTTAAAAAAGATATTTTAAAAATAACTACTTCTCTATACGGATTTAGTTCCCGTTTTATAAATAATAAAAGGTCATCAATTTAAACCGTGTTTTAAAAATAAAGGTCTACAAGGTAACATTTAAAGTTCAGGAAATAAGCGTGGTCGTGTGCTACCGGTGTACGTTAAAAGTATTCATTATAAAGAACTGGCTATGCCCCGCGGTTTTACCCGTTTTCGGGATAAAACATAGTATATACTTATCCTTCCCCGGACTACAAGCTACCCCTGTACTAAATTTCAAGACAATCGGTTCAGTAGTTTAACCGTGAAAAGGTTACAGACAGAGTTACTGGATTCCAATATTTCTGATGATTCCGTGTAAAAAACATAAAGAATAAGATAAAAATCTCTATTGAATTATATATTCAATAGTGATACATTATTAGATAGTTACAAAGGTATATTAGTGGCCTACTGAAGCCATTAGTACAATTAATTGATGTTTGGACATTTAGGACAAAACAATAAACATTATTTATCAAGAATTAATACAAAAAAAGACATCCTTTGACTAGACTTTGATTTATTAATCACCATTATTTTCATTACAAATACAATTTATGAAGCGACAAATTCCGCTATTTCATTCCCAAGATATACACATTTAATGAAAACTAAATATTCACAGTATAAATTACTTCAAATCCAAACCTCTAATCTTAATAAAACAATAAAATAATTAAAACTAATCCCTCATATCTTTGAATAGTTTACGCATACAAATTGTTTATTTTTAATCCGGATATACATAAATTTAAATAATGGAAAATATTTGTGTAGTGTGAAATTAATTTGTAATTTTTGGGGTATTATAATTAATCCTATGTTATTTTTGATTAGATTGACTTACTTTTCATGATATAGCGGGTACAGTAGCTAAAAGTAATTTGCAAACTACAAAGTCTAATGAGTGTAAAAACTTTTGACTATATTTTTAAAGTTATCATAGGCAATTAAGAATCTCGCATGTCAACACGTCACAAAATTAAATATCACAACACTAAGCGAAACTAAACTACGGAAAGTGTAATCGCCGAAAAGAGTCTATATGCAAGTAGAAGTATGCTGGTAAAAACATGGAAATTTTATAGGTAACTAGCTGTGCCCCGCGGTTTCACACGCGTAGTTCCCGTTCCCGTGAGAATTTCGGGATGAAAAATAGATGTTGGCCGATTCTCAGACCTATTGAATGTGCTCACAAAATTTAATGAGAATCGGTCAAGCTGTTTCGGAGGAGTACGGGAACGAACATTGTGACACGAGAATTTTATATATAGGTAATATACATAGTAGGTATCTACTATATGAATTAATAAGCAATTTCACTTCACACTTTTATCATTCCACACAAATGCCATAATCAGTACATAACAAGTTGACATCACGTAGTTGGTGTCATTTGGTACGAATTCCGGTTGAAATTACCTCATAAATCATAAATAAACGGTGTCATTACGTGTTAAAAGGGTTGTTATTAAGGGATGAAAATATGAGCTCTGTAACTCGAAGAAATAAAAAATGATTGTCATTTTTGTTGCGAAAGTAAATTGGTTACATTTATTTTTATTTAAAGTATATATCTAATGTTTAGATTTGTTGAAAATTTTATCTCTGTGACCACACCCGAGATGTAAAACAGCAAAATTAAGAACTTGACAATTTATCGTAATAAAACTAAGTGATTTTAGTTTTTCCGATTTTCCCCAGCTATCTTGATAGGGCTACTATAAAAGTACCAAAAGTTGCTTTGAGCACGGATCATAAAATACTAACGCTTTGAGAAAAGAATGGTAAGACAATGCTTTGATTGGCGGAGACTGCTATGCACTCAGATATATCAAATTTACTTCTTTTTATAAAAAAAACAAACTTTCACGTGATATCTTCTAATATATAAAATTCTCGTGTCACAGTTTTCGTTGCCATACTCTTCGAAACGGCTTGACCGATTCTTATGAAATTTTGTGAGCATATTCGGTAGGTCTGAGAATTGGCCAACATCTATTTTTCATCCCGAAATTCCTACGGGAACGGGAACTACGCGTGTGAAACCGCGGGCGCAGTTAGTATACTTCTAAAAATCTTTACCAATCACTCAGCGTAAGTTAGTAAGACTGAACTATTCCACTTCATAACTTCAACCCGTATTAAACTACGAGATAGGAACTTAAGCATGACTAATACATCCAGAAAAGGGTCTTAAAATGAAAAACCTAAACCCTTACAATTTATAAACCTAATGAGACATTTGGACAAAAAGTTTGGGTCACCTTAACGCAGCACTTATCTAAGAAAGAAGACGAATAAACGCATTATAAGGGTCCAAATGGTTACAATAAATGATTACTATTTACTCTGTGAAGATGTATGTTGAGGTTTTTGTAAAATATATATTTGTTTAAGATTTATTTATATATTAACTAGCACACCGCGGTTTCACTCACGTAGTTCCCGTTCCCGTGGGAATTTCGGGATAAAACGTATGTTCTTTCCCGGACCATAAGCTACCCCTGTACCAAATTTCAAGTAAATCGGTCCAGTAGTTTAGCCGTGAAAAGGTAACAGACAGACAGACAGAGTTACTTTCGCATTTATAATATATTTATACTAGGCATTTATAACGCATTTATAATAGGATTAGGATATATTAATATATAGTTAGGCCTAACTAGAACATCGCGTAGTTCCCGCTCCCGAGAGAATGCGGGGATAAAATTATGCTATAAACCTGCCTCTTGAGTCACTCTTTTAAAAACCGCTTCAAAATCCATTGCGTAGTTTTAAAATTTAAGCATACACAGGGACAGAGAGACAGCGTCAGCGACTTTGTTTTATAATATGTAGTGAATAGTTTTAACTTAAAAGTTATCTAATTAAGTTAACTTATTTTACTTACTAAAATTTATAAAGTTCATCAGGTATACTAAACAGAAACACCGGTATTTCAATTTGCCTGAAACTTTTAGAAGTTAAGATAAATAACTTTACTTTAGTAAAAGCATAAATTTTCATTAAGTATAGCAACACTTCCAGCCAAATTAGTTTAAATAATAACAAAGTAGAAAGTCCAATAAAGAAATTATACTTCATTACTCGTTAAAACAAAATACAGAAACACCAAAATTTAAAATTATATCATAAATTGTTTATTACGTACCGAAACATTGTTGATTTCGTTTTCTGTTGAATTTATGAGCCATTTCTGGCTTTTTATACCTCATAAATTAACGTCGTTTCGTCGCTTGTGTAATAAATATTCAAAGATTAATAACAGATTTTTAATTTTTAGGAGTTAGGATCGAATTATGATTGATCGCAGATTTACATATAGCACAGTTGGTATAATTTTGGTGAATGTATTAAAAATAATTTGTGCCTTGATCATTAACGTATTTTGTCTATTTTATCAATATTGACCACTTTTTTGACCAATTTTTCTGAGACTCTTTTTTTAACCCCCGACGCAAAAAGAGGGGTGTTATAAGTTTGACGTGTCTGTGTGTGTGTGTATATGTGTGTGTGTATCTGTCTGTGGCATCATAGCTCCCGAACAGATGAACCGAATTCAGTTTTTTTTGTATTAAAGAAGACTTACGTGCGAGTGTTCTTAGACATGTTTGATGAAAATCGGTTAACCCGTTTAAAAGTTATGGGGGTTTGAAAGTAATTGTGTTGGGGGTTTTTTATATCAACATTGACCACCTTTTTGACCAATTTTTCTGAGACTCTTTTTTTCTCACATTAATTCATATACTTAAAAGATTATATGAATTACTGTGAGAAAAAAAGACTGAACTTAAGATAGAATTGTTTAAATGAGCTTACATTTCATCTAACGTCCACTCACCCACACTTTTCTAAAATAATTTTCTACCTACAACATTACACCTACGCTGTATAAAACACAAACGAAATCACTTTTACATGGATTATTCTAATGAAATGGGTATTTTCTACTTTATCGCCTTAACATAGACGTAACCCTTTTTATCAAACGAAGCCTACTTAATTCAAAACCAATATACCGACTGTTCTTTTGAGTAAGCTTTTTATGTAAAAATAACTTTTAAAAACTAGAACTGAAGGTAGTCAGAAAAACTTATTGGAATATAGAGTTTGATACAATCCTTTGTTCTTTCTCTTGTAAACGTGTTTACTTTTGAGTGATATTACTTTCTTGAAGAAATTTATTTTATATAACACACTACAAAGCTGTTTTCTTAGTCCTAAAAAAATATAACTAAATCAGTTAAAAAAACTGAGCCTTTACAATTTACAATCATATCATGAAAGTTAGACATAGGTACATAAAAATAACTAGTCCGCCATCTTTGGGAGTCGGCCATATTGGATTTAGAATGACGTCATATAGTAAGTCTTGTCCACGTGACCACGACCGATTTACCAAGATCGAATCGACGGATTGTCATTCAAACCAAATATATATGCAAAACTTTATACCAACAATTCAAATGAAATAAAAATAAAAAGGCAAGAAAACCATCAAACCTTCTAAATTCATAATTATCTTCCATTTGGAAATTTTCATTACACTGTAAATTGCAAGTTAATGTCCTAATCAGCGGGTTGCCTATAAACGATTTCTAATTTTAGTAACAAAATATGAATGTTGGTAAAGATGGGCTGTTAGGAGGGCTTATCAAGGTAATCTAATAACCGAACGCCCTCGCTTCAGGACGAGACGCTTACAACTTTGAAAAATAATTAAAAATTATCCGTAAACTTGAAGCGGTAAATTTTGTTGGTAATTGAAACTTTCTTCAACAAAAATAGTACCGAAAATTTGTCTGGAAATTTTATGAGAAATTAGGTTTTAATTTTTTAGTATTTGTGGAAGAATAATATTGTAGAGAGTATAGTAGGTACAGATATGTTTACAGTATTTAGAGAAATTTTGGACACACATTTTTGCCAGATGGACCGACGACCTGATGAAAGTGGCGGGTAGCGGCTGGATTCTCAGAGCTGAGGACCGAGTGTGGTGGCGCGGCATGGGGAAGGCTTATGTCCAACAGTGGACGATCACGGACTGACGAGGAGAGAAATTTAATTTCCTAAATCTCTAAATTAAAACATTTACATAAACAAAATGAATGAAGATGAAAAAAACAGAAAGATATAAAACATAACAATGTATTACCAAAAGAGGCACACGTCAATACAATATGTTTCAAATCTCATAAAAAATCCATTTTCCGAACGTTATCGCTTAATGATTGAAGCGAGAAAACATTATTGTCTCGTACAAAATTACCTGAAATTTCAGCACTCAGATTCATATAGGTACGTGAGTATAAAGACTTATCTATATTAATATGAGGAAAATAATATAAAAGTTTGTATCGCTCAATATCACCACACACTGCTTAAATCATCTGTTACAGATGTAGAGGCCACTGATAATGATGATGATTTAAAAATTTGAATGTTCGTATTATGTTATCTTCTTTAAACTACTACTTTATCAAATCATAGAATTCCTTTATCGCTTTAGTTTCATTCAAAAACTCACGAAAACACTACAATATATTTATTACCAACCCATGATTTCGACCAAACGTGGGGTCAGATGAGCATCCAAAAATAACAATAATTTATCTCCTTTAGTTTTAAACACTCAGTTTCAAACTATCTATCACTACATCAAAAGCTACGCCATCTTGGAAACTACAAGACAATTAATTACCCTCATTAACAAGACAGGTGTATAACCTTTGCATTACTCCAAACCAGAGAGTATTATTCTCTTTGCTGTAAACTGTAACTCCAAACAAACCGCAGAATAAATAACAGTATGTACTTGAACTTCATGAAACAAACCAACTACATTAAAGGTCGTAAAAAGGTACTTTATGTAGGTACGAAAGGTTCTTAGGGTAACGCATAGTACAACAAATCTCGAGAACTAAGAATAAGATTTACATGGATTCAAAGTACCTACTTGTTGACTAAAGAAATAGTTCTTGTTCGTGTAAAAAGTTTGAAATGAAAAGAAAATGTAGATGTAGTAGGATTAATTTTGAAATGAGAAGACAGGTTTAATTTTAATAAGATTTTAAGGCCTTTATTTAAGATATTACAACGAAGTCCAAAGTTTCTTTGACATGTTATTTACAGGGAATGAAAGAGTAAAATAGCAGTACGGGATTGAGAGATCTTGAGAATAACATAATATAATCATTCACATCATCTCATTATAGAGATAATATATAATAATACAAGAAAAATGGAAATTGACTGTGATATTGCCTTTTTAAAGATGCCATTAATCTAATCCAAAAAAGTAAATCATTACAATATAAAACAATATTTTTAATTTCTTTATATAAGTAAAGAATAAATTTAATCGAAAATAAGTCCAATATTTTCAATACACAGTTGTCATGAAAGCGGTCAAAAGGTATTCGATTGTGGCTAGAAGGTTAGAATTGATTTCGAAGCCGCAGTCACATCACAACATGTCTGAGCTACCGGACTACAGATTCAAAGGACCAAATGAATTGTGACCGCAAATATTATGACATAGACGCGAAGGGAAATTCGTTAATACATTTTGAAAATATGGAGTAATTGGAAACATGAATTATTAAGAGTAAATATTTCAGTTTGTTGCTAATGTAAGTTGATGGTGAAATTAATAATTTTAAATGCGATCATATTTTTTCATCATTTTAACTTTTCCCGCAATTTATTTAATTTTTAGTTCTATTTGAATTATTGTCGTGTTTAAAAAATAGCAGACATGTTTAGCTTGACCCACGAATCGAACCCTCTGACAGATCTGATCAGAATCAGACCTCTGGCTTATTAAGTAGGAGCATATGCCACAACAAATGTTATAAAAAATCTATGTCACATATTTCGTACCGCTTAAAACAAAATATTTCACGTTCAAACACATAAAATTCGTGTAGTTTAAAACATGCCACCTACGTTTGCATTTTCGTGTTTTATTATTGTTTGTTCATACATTATTCAAGGCTCTGAAATTTTAGCAACCTTTGTGATATCAAAAGTTTGCGGAGTTAGAATGATGCACTACAAACTACCATGATTTCTCATTTGCGGAATCTGCAGAACTATTTAGTTGTTGTTTCTTGTCTGCGCTGAAAATCGGAAGTTTGTAATTTAAACTTTATTCTTTAGTACACAATGTATATTTCACCGTGATTGCTGTGTGTATTTTGAAACTATGTCATGAAGGAATCCGTGTTACAATATACCCTACTCTATGCTTATATCAGTGACAGTGATAACACACACATAATGGCCCCGATATCATCCCGATAATCCTTTATAAAGATTTTTTAAAGTCTGCTAGTCCACTAGGTTGCAAGTTACTAGTTTTGTTTACCCCTCTAACTAAGCTAAGTATTCTAGTATATGGGAATCGAACTCAAGACCAGTAGGATATTATTGGGCATTCTACCCCACCTGCCGTTCCTACGTCTCACTCCGTTCGCCTTCGTCACTTTCGGTGTGGTAAAATGCCCAATAATATCGTATGGAGTAGGAGCCGTTCAATATTTCCGTTTTAAAACTTGATTTACTTACTTGTTGTACTCCGCTCGCCTTCTTCTTATAATATAAAACAACACATCACACAACACATATAACTTATCGCACATATTTCTTCTACTAATGGAACTATACGAGCATAATAAACTAAAATTCAGGACAGATTGTCTCATGTCTCTTCACAGAGCAAGAAATAGCATGCACCTACAGACACATGCACATTCTATTTCTATGACGCCAGATTGCGCACCAAGGACATCCAAATTTTAATGTAATTAACTCATACAGTCGACACTAGCTTACATGTTAACAAATAAGGGTGCTTGCTGCTTGAACCGCTAACCTAAAATTCAGGACAGATTGTCTCATGTCTCTTCACAGAGCAAGAAATAGCATGCACCTACAGACACATGCACATTCTATTTCTATGACGCCAGATTGCGCACCAAGGACATCTGAACTTTAGGATACCGTAAACATTAAACTAACATTTGGGACAGATTGTCTCATGTCTCTTCACAGAGCAAGAAATAGGTACACCCAAAGGCACACACACATTCTCTTTCTATGGTCCCAGATTGGACACCAATGACATCCAAATATTAATTTAATTAATTCATTCAACTAACACTACCTTAGACGTGAACAAACAACTACCTACTGGTTGCTCTGCTGTTACTTACTTGTTGCGTTGTTTTATTAAGATACTTTCACACTCATACAATCGCCTTCGAAACGGTTCGTGCGCCGCCACCATCCCGTGCTCGCACGTGGCGCAGTATTTTATTTTATTAATCTTAGGTAAACTTACGGCTAGATTCATGTATATAAAAATGAAAAAGCGGTTACAAACAGAAATTTACTAGTTTCCACAAATAAAAACACATGTTTTGTTATCTAGCTACAACACATAAATTTAATTAAAAACATATCATTTAAGATTCGCTTGAGTTTAGTCAAAGAAGTATCAAACACATCTATATCAATAGATTTAACTACTTGCTCTAAATAAATATGATAAGAAAATTAAATAAGATATCAATATGTATAGTGTAAATGAATCTTTAGAGTCTCAAAGACTGCAAAATTGCATTATAGGTAAATTTGCGATATCCGAACTTTATTATACGACCACCTGTATGTATGAGATTTCGTTTTATTAAGATGCTTTCACACTTATACAATCTTAGGTAAACTTACGGCTAGATTCATGGAAGTATATAAAAATGAAAAAGCGGTTACAAACAGAAATTAACTAGTTTCCACAAATAAATATTAAATTATGAACAGTTGCAAATATGTTTCCCGTAGACAGTACTTACATATAAAAACACATGTTTTGTTATCTAGCTATAACACATAAATTTAATTAAAAACATATCATTTAAGATTCGCTTGAGTTTAGTCAAAGAAGTATTAAACACATCTATATCAATAGATTTGACTACTTGCTCTAAATAAATATGATAAGAAAATTGAATAAAATATCAATATGTATAGTGTAAATGATTCTTTAGAGTCTCAAAGACTGCAAAATTGCATTATAGGTAAATTTGCGATATCCGAACTTTATTATACGACCACCTGTATGTATGAGTTATTTCCATGTATTCAAGAATTACTCAGCATGTAAGATGATAATTGTGCATGTTACAGTCTCTGATTAAATTTGTTTTTTAGGGGAGTTCCTAATCAATGCAATTAATTTAAATAGAAGATGTTCCTAAACCAGTTTTGATAACTTTGCTTATTATTTTATACTTAATGTTTCATAATAAATTGTTAGTTCTATCAATCTAGGAATTACTTGAAAGATGAATCATAATAACAGTACCTACTAAGCCTTTAGATGAAATGATTATGAAAGTTCGTTTAAGTCGTTAAGTAGATGATATCGGAACTGGAATCAGAATCGGATGCTGAAGAAGAGAATGTGTGACAAAGTAGGATTAAATTAATGAAATAAAATAATACCTACATTGCTAATCAGTCTTTTTAATTTCAAATACAAACAATAGAACGCCAACCGAGGCGTTATAAAATCAATCATTATTTTAATAAAATAATTATGTATTGTAATTGTAATTGCAATCTGTCAAATTTCTGCAAAAGATTTTCAACTTTACCACAAAGCTGGAAGGTTCACGTTCGATTGTCAAATTTGAGAGATTCCCTATGCGACAAGTATAAACAGGTTTATACGTGTTGATCGGAGGTTCAAATCAATCATAAATTCCGACTAATGACAAGTTTTACTGCAACATATGAACTAACTTTTTGACGCGAGTTCGTTTCATGGATTAGTCTGCACAAAAAATGTTTCCACGATTTTTTCTTTCAGTTCGTTTTTATTTGCATCTATGAAAAAATGTTTTTTTAATTCTTTATTTCACATGTGTGATGTCAGGTAAAGTTTTACATCAAGGTTTATTAAACAAACATACTTACTTTATTACAATTTTATAATGTAATCAAGAGTGTCATGTAGGTATCGTCTTCATCTTTGTCTTGTGTGTGAATTCAATCACTACGATTTAATTGAACGTAAGTAACATAAATTAGCCATACAACTGTAAGACCATACAATTAAGGTTTAATTTTCTTTTGGAATAAATATTGCTGAAATGGTATTTTTTATGAATAAAACCAATCAATTTTGATCACAATATAACATTCGCTCCAGTATCTTCCAGTGTTATACACCAGTTACTTCCGCAACCTCCAACTTATAAAATGTAAGTAAGTACTATTAAATTTATTGAATTTGCATTTAATCGCTACCCAGCTACGGACCTGGTTTTTGCCTGCCGGCTGGTGTATCGGTAGTATATCGCTACTCAGCTACGGACCTGGTTTCTGCCTGCCGGCTGGTGTATCGGTAGTATATCGCTACTCAGCTACGGACCTGGTTTCTGCCTGCCGGCTGGTGTATCGGTAGTCTTAATTAAGACATAGTTATTAGTTCCAAAGTTAATCATTATGTGTTCCATTGCAGGTCTGACTCCGATGTATATCAGTCCCGACCGACAGCTGTAGCCGAGGTGCAGCCTAAAAAGAAGGTGTCGAAGCGCAAAGCATCCGCGACAAGGTCATCGGAATCTAAATCAAGGTAATTTTGTATTACTGCTTGTACCTATAGGTCCTTGGTGTGTATGTTATGTCAATTAAAATGATATACACAGTTAAACGTTGGTTAGTAGATTTAAAACTGTAACGCAGAGAGCGTTGAAATCAATTTCCATTAAATATTATTTGTTATTATATAACATAACATCATGCTTTCTATCTTCGTAGGGTTTGACAGAGAAGTACTTATATAATACACCCTCAATTCGTTAATTAAAAACTAATGTTATGTAATGTGTTGTGTAAATGATTATAAAGAATATGTTAAATTGTTTACAGTAAAAGACACACTACGGGCTCGGACCTCTTTGGTTTCGAGGAAATAAATAAATTATCATCACCGACCTCAACCGACTTCGGTTCGAGCCTGACGAGCCGTGTTGCCAACGGCAAAGTGCGGCGAACGGCGGACATCCAAGGGGACTTTTATGTGGAGGTAAGGGTGTATAATAAGGCTGAGGTTGTCTCCACCCCTAAAGAGCATCGGTGGAAGAAAGCCTCGGTCGCTCTTAAGGTCCAGCTGGACCGAGACACGCCGCAGTGGGACGGGCTTCAAGTGTTCATGAGACGGACACATGAGATGTTCAATGATTCGGAGCCCGTCTTCTATAGCGATAACACATTTTAACTAAATATTTAAGTTGATAGAATAGGCACCAGGTACCTTGTTATTGTATTTTGCGACCGTACATTATAATTGCAATAATAATAAATTATATTGCAACATCTAATAGTAAGTTTAAAACTAATTTAATTTAAAATGCCTTTCTGTACTGTTTGTAACACATCTGTTGAGCGCAGTCACTGGACAGGTCACCTACGTAGTAATAATCATAAAAACAAAACTATTTCGCATTTTTGCGAAGGTGTTGAAATAATACATTCTGCATTTCGTAATCGTATAGCTTCTTATAGAGTTATCGATCCGTCTGAGAATTGTTCTCTAGAAACATTTCTTAATAATAATTGGGACAAAATTAAAACTTTAATTGACATATCTCTTAAAGAACATGCTTGCCTAAAAGTTAATTTCGAATATTTTGCTTTGTTTTTAATGTTTAAAAATGATTCTCAGGATATGAAATCATTTGCCACAAAAAACGTTACTCTGCATCAGAATTATGAATTTGATTCATTAATGTCTCAGATAAAAAATACTTTAACAAAAAAGATAGAAGAATTTCAGGACCGAGACAGTGGATGGACGTTCTTGAGTAGTTCTCATTTGGAAGTCAATATTAACAAATATCAACCGTTGCGCGGTTCAGGCTTTATCGAATTACCTCCTGCAATAAAATCGAAAAAAGCATGTGTTAATATCCGCAATAATGACGAGTATTGTTTTTTATGGTCTGTTGTTGCTGCTTTATATCCAGCTAAGATTCATCCTGAAAGGGTATCTTCTTACCCTGATTTTCGTAACGTTTTAAAGGTAAAGGACATGTCATTTCCAGTGAATTTCTCAGATATTGCGCGGTTCGAAGTGAATAACCCTGAAATTTGCATTTACATTTATGGTTTAAAAAATAATACTGTCATAGGACCGCTTTACAAACCAAAAGCCTTAAACGGAAAGGTGATTCATTTACTTTATTTAGAAAGAGATGATTTATCACATTACTGTCTCATTAAAGACTTGCCGCGACTTGTTAAAAATCAAATAACAAAACACCACAGTAAACTGTACTTTTGTGACGCTTGTTTAATGTTTTTTAATTCATGCGATGACCTTAGTTCACATAGTTGTGGAGGTGTCGCCACTGAACTACCTCCAAGGGGTTCTTTCATTCAGTTTAAAAATTATAATAGAAAGCAAATTGTACCATTTGTTGTATACGCCGATTTTGAAACAATGCTAGAACGCTATGAATCTTGTGACCCTGACCCCACTAAGGCGAGTACTGTAACGCGACAGCGACATGTGCCTGTAGCTTTCGCTTATCATATCACATGTACGCTAGACGATACCCACAATCGTTACGTTTCTTATCGCGGTGCGGATTGTGTGTCAAATTTTGTGAAGTCTATCTATAAAGATGCACAAAAAATTTACGATATTTTAAAAAATAATGTTCCTATGATTTACTCAAATGATAATGCTCGTGACTTTGAAAACGCGATGACATGTCATATTTGTGAACACTTCTTGTTGGGTGATAGGGTTCGCGATCATTGTCACTTGACTGGTAAATATCGTGGTGCAGCCCATAGTTACTGTAACATACAATACAAACTGCCAACATTTTTGCCAGTATTTTTTCATAATTTATCCGGATACGATTGCCACCTTTTCATAAAAGAATTAGGTGAAGCTCCTGGATCTATTAAAGTGATACCGAAAACAAAAGAAAACTATATTTCATTCACTAAGTTTATTCCCATTTCTACCGGGGAAAGCATCCAGGTTAGGTTTGTAGATTCTTTCAAGTTTTTAGGAACTAGCTTAGAAAAGTTAGTTAGTACAATACAAAAACAAGACTTTAAACATTTAAAATTTTATTTTCCCAATAAAAAACAATTAAACTTACTCACCCGTAAAGGAGTGTATCCATATGACTATATGTCTCAATGGGAACGTTATGAGGATACGTGTTTACCCTCTAAAAAACATTTTTTTAACTCTTTAACCAATGAAGCAATTACCGATGAAGACTATGAACACGCTCAGTCTGTTTGGTCAGTATTTAATATTCAAAACATGGGTATGTACACAGATTTATATCTTAAAACAGATGTTCTTTTGTTAACAGATGTATTTGAAAATTTTCGAAAAACTTGTAAACTACATTACAAGCTCGATCCCGCGTTTTATCTTACAGCACCAAGTCTATCTTTTGATGCAATGCTTTTACAAACAGGGGTTCAATTAGAATTGATTAGTGATGTTGAAATTTTTAGAATGATACAAAAAGGTATTCGGGGAGGTGTTTGTATGTGTTCCAAAAGACATGCCAAAGCCAATAATAAATATTTAGATACATACGATCCAAACCGTCCAGATTCATTTATCATTTACTTAGATTGTAATAATTTATACGGTTATAGCATGTGTCAATCCCTACCCTATTCTGGTTTTAGATTTATGAATAGACAAGAAATTGATTTTTTACAATTGAACTTAGCAGGCATCAGTGATACTGCGGAAAACGGTTACATTCTTGAAGTTGATTTAATATATCCGGAGAATTTGCACATGGAACACAATGACTTTCCTTTTTGTCCAGAAAAATGTTTACCACCTGGTGGTAAGAATAAAAAGCTAATACCTAATTTGTACGATAAATATCACTATGTTATTCATTACATACATTTAAAAAAGTGTTTACACCACGGTTTAATATTGAGAAGGGTCCATCGCGCTATTACATTTAAGCAAAGTTGTTTTTTAAAACAATATATTGATATTAACACCCAGTTACGTCAAAAAGCAGAGTCTATGTTTGAACAAGACTTTTTCAAATTATTGAACAATAGTATTTTTGGAAAAACCCTGGAAAATAATGAACATCGAATAGACGTTAAGTTAGTAAACAAGTGGTGTGACTCGAACAATAAAACAAAAAAGACTGCTTGTGCTGAAAAATTGATAGCCAGCCCATATTTTCATAGCGCCTCTGTATTTTCTGATGATCTAGTAGCAATTCAAATGAAACCTTCGCGCGTACTTCTTAATAAACCAATATACATAGGGTTTACTGTATTAGAATTATCTAAGAGTCACATGTATGATTTTCATTATTCCATCATAAAACCTTTTTATGGTAACCGGATTGAATTGTGTTATACTGACACAGATAGCCTAGTATATGATGTACAGACTAATGACGTTTATAGAGATTTCAAGCTCCATTTTCTAAAATATTTCGATACCAGCAATTATGACTGTAACAACGACTTTAACTTACCAATTATGAATAAAAAGGTTCCAGGACTGTTTAAGGATGAAATGGGTGGCAACATTATCAAAGAATTCGTGGGACTGCGCTCAAAGCTTTATTGTATTAAAACTTTAAATAAAACAATTAAAAAGGCAAAAGGTACAAAAAAATGTATTACCAAAAATTTAAATATGTTAGATTATAAAAATGTTTTATACAATTGCAATGTTATTCACAAAAAAAATGTATTGTTTAGGTCAATAAAACATGAAATATTCACTCAGGACGTAAATAAAATAGCACTTTCAAGCAATGATGATAAACGATTGCTATCGTTTGATAAAGTTTGTACTTTAGCCTGGGGTAACGCAACTATATTTATGTAATGCATTACCACGATTTAAACGTAATTACAGTAGTTACATTTTTAACATGTATTTTATTTTAAAAACCTTACTATTATGAATATGTAGTTTGTTACTCTTTTAATAATGTGAAATGTACTTATTGTCTAGTAATGTGACATGTTGACAGCACTGTTGACGTAGTGGTTAAGCAGTCAATCGATTGCTGCGCTGCGTGTCATGATTCGATTCCCGTATGGAACGAATAGTTGTATGTTTTGAAGTTTCTTTTGAACCTAACTTTATTATGTAAACAATTCTACAATGTGTATTCTTGGTGTCCTTGTACTATTTAGAGCAGAGGTGTAACTATACGACCTCTGATATAGTTAGCTTTTAAGTGTACTTTGTACCTACTATAAATATATACTTAAATAAATAATATTTTATGTTCATAAATCTGTTTCATTTCCGTTCTTGATGACAAAGCGCATTGCGCTGACTGGTTTGTGTAAATTAACACCGATCAGGTGCTCCCAAGTGACGTACTGTGCCGTGCGCACATAAGAATCAAGTTCAAACTTGTTATAAAAACGTGCGCAATGCTTTCTGGAGTACTGTTACATAACGTAAACATAATAATATTAGTCCTCCGTCTCATTTCGCTGATATTGACCGTACTGGTTGGACTTCTCAGTTTCTCATCATTGAATCGAAAACAGTAAGTAGTTTATTTTAAATCATTTTATATTATACTTAGGTTGATATTAATTCCCATTACTTATATTAACTGTTATTTTGTTTGTTTCAGATCATCAAAAATGTGTGATTCCCCTGACCTTATCTTTTCGCAATACGGGCAAGGTTTCCCGACTCCAAGTTTGAGCTGGCATGTACCCGAGCAACGACAATTATCTGAACAACAAAGACTATCCAATAAGAAACCAAGATCGAAAAGGGATTGTCAAAAGCGGAAGCTGCCTCTTTGCCAGTCATACGTTATAAATAATGAGAAGAGAAAAGGTCTGCGACTGATCCAAATACAAGTTTTGGACATAAGTGAGCAACAAGAATCTACAACTGCAAGTGATAATGAAGACTCGGTAGTTATGAGTGCGCAATACATAGTGAGTGAACCTGTGGACTATGTTATGGAAGAGACACTAGCATTAATAAATAAAATTTCCAAAAAACTTTGTGGGGACAATTGTTATTAGTAAGTAATGTAGTTTGAACTTTGTTTATATAATATAAAATTAATAATGTATTTTTTAAATGTGATTAATGATGAATGTACTGATTATAAATATTAAATAAAAATAAGTTTTGCTTTGTAAGTTAAGATGGTAAAATAAATAGAATATTAGCTCTAGTTAAATTGTAAATAAATATATGAAGTAATAAATGCTATATTTTAATGTAATTTTGTGTTTTATTTTAAATTAATAAATTTCAAATTAGCTGTAAAATAAGACTAGATTTGCAGGTTTGTTATTATTTACAGTATTCATGTACGTTAATTATTGTATGTTAACTTCAAATTAATCATAGGTACAGCTAATTTAAAATTTATAATTAAATTAATTGGATCAAATAAAAAACCATAAATAGTTACTTAGATATTTTTATTAAATATAACTTAACAACAACAAAATAATTTGAATACAGACATATTATTATCAAAATACCATTTTTTAATACACACAGCATTATTAAGTGCACAATTCAATTTATGATTCACACAATTAAATTCAGTTTTATTTTTACAATATTTAGTTTTTAAGACTGAAAAATTAGGACATCCCTTCTCACCTATATCAATTACTTCACAGTTCGCACATAAGTCTTTAATCCACTTTATCTTTTCCAAACCCTTGGTAATAATTTTTTTATTTTCTAAATATGGCACTATTGCACGTTTAAACTCCTTGTAGTCTATGTAGCCCTCACTCCAGTAAATTCCCCTATTTTTTTCCAACCATCTCACTTGCTTTTTTTCTTCTTGTGTTAGGTAATGGAACGAATATGGTGGTTTAACCAGGAACGTTTGTGCATGCTCCTGACTTACGATAGCCACTTCTTTCACAATAAAATTATTTATAGAATCTTTAAATCCTTGGATTTCTACGATGATGGTATCCGGATTCATGATAGTTTCTTCACGATGCTGCTTAATGGTTTGTATTCTATTACACAATCGTTGAGAATCAGACAGTAGGCTGAAGTTTGATCTGGTATTTCCGAATTACTCTCTATTTCAACTCTCACATCCACAACTGGACCTGTCTTTAAGTTATCCGCTTGTCTAGAGCAATCAATAACAAACAGCGGTGCTAAGTCTCTAAACTGTTTCTCGCTTAATATGGGCTCTGGACGACGTCCGTAATATGACTGTTGAAATCTGGTGTACTGCTCGTATAATAAAGCAATTCTGTTGTCAGCAAAATTTACATTTAGGTTTTCATACGGGAAATACGTAGAATTGAGATACACTCTTACGTCACGAACATGACAGTGATCGAATTGAGACATGTCTGAACTTGCATTGTTCTTTCTATTTGTTTGTAACCCAAGTATGATGTATCTTGGTTTTTCTATTTGAGATGAAGTTTTGATAGACCAGGTATGTTTTGTAGTTTTAGGTAAAGCTGGATATTCGTACAGGTCCCAATTCCTGTATATCATTTGAAGTGGTCGATCTTTTTCTAATAGTTTTAACAATCCAATTTTTTCTTTATCTGATACTTTAACATGCGGTACGCGCCATATAATTTTGTTAATCTGAACATCATCCACCGTTTCACCAGTGCTCAGTTTTACAGCGTTCACATTGGTGTTACTTCGTAACAATATCAGTTCATGTCTACAGTTTATCACGACTTTTTTAAAATCTTCAGCAAATCCGAGAATATGACATAGTGGTATAGAAGCTGAAAATCTTCCTCCATTGATATTTTTTATACCATCAATATTCCAGCCCCAAGCATTAGATATTTTTGATTCACTTTCATTCATTGATATTAGTGATTTCATTGTAGTAGTTACACCTGCATTTTTTATTTTATCAATCTCCACTCCATTAAGCTCATATCTAATATCTTGGAATAAGTACATTAGCGCATTGTTCGTAAAATTAACACTAGTAGCTTTTTCTTTCGTGTCTTTTTTACTAACGATAACAGTTCCTTCCAAATATAGCGTGCTAGCTGATGGTAGTACGTACAAGTCTTGTTGGTTGATAGGTATGCGGATTTCATCGTTCCTGTTGAAACTTGTTACGTAGGGCTTGTAGGAATGAAATTCGATTCCTTCTATAGTGTTATCGTAAGTTGGAGCGGATAAAACGTCTAAGATATTCATTTTACCAATCCGATCGCTCTAAGGAACGCTTTATTGTCTTCAGTTAATTTATTTTTTTTCTTAGAGCGTGGTCTTATTTGACAGGTGGTCCGAGTAGAACTGATATTCTTAATTTGTTGAGACACATTTTTATTGTAGTCAATCATGTTTTTCTTCTAAGATGTAAATATAGCTGCACTTCTTCACCGCGTAGATTGATTAATCGATTGTTTTTATCTAATAGCCTGATATGTATACAGCTTATGTTGTTTTGATTAATTGGAAAGTATATTGAGTTCTTCGGGATTTCTATGATCCTGTATCCAGGTGGTACATTGAGTGCAAATTCGTGAATAATGTGACTTGGTTCACCGTTTATATATGATCCGCTTACAATATCACATTCAATCCTGACTACGGTCGTAGGTAAAATGTTGACTGGAGACTGTGACAGATGCCATTTATTTGCTTTCAAGACCTGCTTATTAAACCCTAACAGTGCTCTGAAAGAGTTTTCTTTCTCAAAATTAACGTCTTTTGAACAGTATATACTAGCTTTTAAAGTATTATTATTACACTGTAGTTTAATTGATGCATCTTTTATTTCAGATTTTAAATACTCACTTATATCCTGCAATTCATAAGTACCTTCCGGTATTTCAATAACATCGTTGGAGCCATAATAGAACTTGTTATTACCTTTGTCAATGTTTGGAATAGAGTTATATGTTGAAAAATGCAATAAAGCACACTCATACTCTCCATTTAATTGCAACGTATTAGGATAGTACGTAGATAAAGTTGATGAGTTCCCAGTTATCGACAAAGTGAGGGACATCTTGCAAATGATAGAAATAAAATAAAAGTGTATATTTTATATAGTTTTATTCCAAAATGTCCACAAATATTTTAAACATAAATGACCACAATTTACTGTGTTGAAATTTTGATATCTAGTATAGTTATAAAAAACTTTACAGTTCTTAAAATATTGCAACAGTTCCAATGGAGGTTTTAAATTTCCATAGCTATCAAAATATTCACAATAGTCATATATTTTAACATAGGCTACCCAATGCGTTCCTTCGTTCTTAGAATCATCTAAGTTAACAATAGCACATTCAATCTGTTTCGGCTTCCTAGGTAATCGATCCTTCATGTAGACCCCACGAAAATGAGGTATATTTCTTGAATATTTTAAGATGTCTACATTAGTTAGAGGGCGGCTGGGTAGCATATTTTTCAGTTTTTTGGAGATGTTACAAACAATCCTTTACCATTTTTATACGGTTTAATGTATAAACCCTTGCCCAATACTAAAGCTTCCATAGCTTTATTGTGTCGTTCTGTTTCTTGCAAATTTCGATTGCCTGCTTTGTAATCATTAACGGTTTTCGCAATGCCAGCTGCACCACCAGCTAGAGCTCCTAAAGCTGATAAACCAGCGAAAATTGGGATTAAAGGAAGAACTCCTCCAGTCTTTGGTACGGGTATTACTCGTGGTACCCGAATTCGATGATGGATGTTTGGCAATAACTTTTTTGCAACTAAGTAAGCTGCTTTTATTAAAGACTTATTATCTTTGTGTCTGAGTTTCTTAACTTTTGATTTTATTTTTGAAACTAAGCTTTTAAATGTTTTGACGCCGGATCCTGACTTAAGTTTAGCTTTCATGACTTTGCTTACTAGCCATGAGCTTAGTTTTTCACCTTTCCCTGCATCTTTTGATTTAAGTCTTTGTTTGGCCATGTTAAGTAGTTGTAAATCAGCTTTGTGACGATTTGATAAATCTGTGTAGTTTGCGTACGCAATGTCGTGTTGCATACAAGCTTCGTCTAGCTTATTTACACCTCGATCGCCTCGCGCTAACCGTTCGTGAAGTTTGGTTCCTGGTCCGCAATAATTGTATCCAGGCAAATGAACTTCAAATGGTAGATTATTAATAATGTTATTAACTAGTCCTCCACCTTGCATTACTTAAAGTATAATGAAAGAATTTAAAAAAATAATGATTATATAATATCTTAACACATAATTGCCGCTTTGTCAATCCAACTGTTTTCTGCACTACTTAAACCTAACCATTTGACAAATAATTTATTTCCTTTCTTTTTCAACACTTTTTCTATCAAATAAACGTCAGGATAGTTAGACTTTTGAAGTTCTTGCTCATAAAAAGCTCCTAATATGTTCTGCTTTCGTTGATCTTCTATGTAATATGTCACTGGTAAGGTTTTATTAATCTTTTTTACATTAAATAACTCAGTCGACCAATTAGGAGTGTAACCTTTCTCAAAATTATGTTTGTATTTACTTATACGAACACAATCACCAACTTTGAATTTAGGCTTCCACTGAAATAAATCATGTTTCTTTATTTTTTTTATATTTTCTTTTATTACTGTTTCATTCGATTTATTCACATCAATCGGTTTAAATTTGGTAGTGCGATGTTTACTGTTGTTATAACTCTTCATTATATCATCCAATGGTAGACCTAACCACTTATAGTTTCCACTGAGACTAAAATATTTATATAATTTATTTTTTACAGTTCTAATCAATCTCTCTACAATAGATGCTTTTTTAGTAGAGAACGATGAGTAATGATTAATGTTGTGCTTCTTCATTAGGGATTGAAAAGTGTTATTATAAAATTCTGTCCCCATATCAGTTTGTAAGTTAACAGGATTAGTACGGCTGCTAAGCAGTATATGTTGAAATGCACGAGCAACATCAATTTTATTTTTTGATTTTAATGGTTCAGCCCAGGCATATTTTGAAAAGCAGTCAATCACCGCTAAAATATAGTTATAACCCTTGTTGTACTTTCTCAGGTTTTGCATATCCATTAAATCTGCTTGCCATAAGTCGTGGATTCCTTTTAAAATAACATGACGTCGAAGGAAATTTTTACGAGCTGCTTTGTGTATTTCATTTACGATTTGCTGTTTTGCCATTACGGAGATGTTGTTTTTTGAAGTAACTTATCGACATCTGCTTTGGTATAAAACTTATCTTGCAAATGAGTTAAAACTTCAGGTACCTTTACATTTAAAGTTGATTGAACAGTAGTTCGAGCATCTGTTATGATTCGAGAACGCAATGATCCAATGAGTTTATTTAGTTCTTTTATCGTATTAGCATTCAAATGATCTACATAGTCCTTGTTCACAGCATCATCGGCTTCTATAGGAGTTCTAATTCCTCTCAATCTCAACGTTTTTAAGTCAAAATCGCCATTTTCTGATTTAATTAATGCATTTTCATTAAAATCAAACAGGTCTGATAATCGCATTCTTTTATGAACATAATGACCGAATTTATCTATATTCATATTGAAGGTGTACTGTATTGAAAGTCTGATGATAAAATGAAACCTTTAAATTTTAATTTTATTTATTTATAATTTTACTTTCACGCAATTCTTCAATAATAGATATAATTTCACTGTCCAATCCTGTGTTACCAGCATCTCTAGACGCAATTAATAATTTCAATCTTTCAACCAATTCATTAGGATCATCCCAGTACACAAAATCTACATCTTCTTTCCACTCTTTTCTTAACGGTAGACCCCTTCCCTGAACTGCATTCTTCAGTTTAAAAAGAGGCTTAATAACTTGCAAATATTTTTGTCCTTTGTTACTTTTTATTGGCTTATTTGAATCGTAGTCTCGACGATGTGCATTTGTATCAAGTAGCATAGACTTATAATGTTTCATATCGCTTTCTGTAACCAAGCTTATGTCTACGACTTTCTTAAGCAGCAATTGTTTCAAACCAGGGGTACTTCGGTATTTACTTCCAGCCACGGTAATGTATTGATCGTTGATCGATATACTAGCGGAACCTAACATCAGTTTCCCACGTTCTGCTCTAACACCGAATGGAATGTCTACTAACGCTCCTGAAGATACTGACCAGGATGATGTATCACAACCTTGTTTGCTGTCAACTATTGATTGAAAAGAGTCACTGCTGATATCGGATTCATCTTCATCGCTATTATTATTACAACTACCAGTTTTTTCTTCTTGTGAAGTTTCGTCCACAAACGGAACCTCAACAAAATCTTCACTAGCACGCAGGGGTGAAGATTGCTTCCTAGTGTTAGCAATTAGGTTGAGAGGTTCAGTTACAGGCTTGAAAACAGATTCCAGTGCTTGTTTGTTGTCAATCTCAGCATCTTTCATTTTTCGTACTTTTTTCTTTACAGCTTCTGCCGCCTCAACAATTTGTCTTTTCAATGATTTTTCCATATTGATAAATAGATCGTAATCGGTTTAGTGTCGTAAGAAGAATAATAATGTCTCGCATGCAATGGTCTTATATATGTACACGTCTTAGTCAAATACTACAAACGTATCAAATTTACTTCTATAACATCCTTTGTTTTTGGAACAATCTTTATTAATTACAACATAGTTGAAAGGTACACTCCATATTTTTGAACACATTTCACGAAATTCAGACCATGTCATATCAGTATTGACGTGTTCTTCATAAACATGTCTCATATTTCTTTCATCTTGTTTAAAAAGTATGATTAGATTCGCGTTGTCTCTTACTAACTGCTTAGGAATTTTACTATAAGTCTGATTTAAATAAAAACAATCAATGAACTTGTGTCTTCCCATTGCAAAATAATCACGCATGCTACTTTGATTTTCACAAGCAACATCATCAAATACAATCACAGAATTCGGTTTTGCGTCCTGAACACTCAGTACTTGCTCATTTTCATGATATTTCTGAAATGACATGCCTGGTACTCGATGCAAAACTTTTTCTAAAAAGACGTACTTGGGTTGTTGCAAGGTTTTTGAATAAACATAAACATTTTGAAATATTAAACCATTCTGGTGAATAAGAAGACCAATCAATAAATTGTTTTTTCCGCAATTTGACGGTCCACATATAATGCATCGTACCGAATTAGGTAATAATTTTCCATGACGAAAACCAGTCTCCTGAGACTGAACACAGAGTTTGTTTACATGTAACGATTGTGGTTGTTTTACAAATTTCATGGCGACTGTGCATGTGTATGTTTAATAATGAGGTAATTTATCAATTACATCAGCATTTATAAAGTGAAGCATATCGTCAGCATGAGCCGCAGTTATTGTTGTTATTGTAATAAAAAAGTAAGTAAATCAATAAAACGGAAATGTTGAACGGCTCCTACTCCATACGATATTATTGGGCATTTTACCACACCGAAAGTGACGAAGGCGAACGGAGTGAGACGTAGGAACGGCAGGTGGGGTAGAATGCCCAATAATATCCTACTAAGACCTCTCAACCGACCATAGAGCTATTAGGCTATTGCACAGAATCGGGGGATGAAACAGCGAAACAAATATTTTTCTACAAACATAACATAGCATAACATAATCATTCACTACATCATCTCATTATAGTAACTGACTCCTAAGTTCGTATCTTGTATCTAGGGTATCAGAAACTACGCACACACTCACACAGCGTTACTTAAATCCTACAAGAAATAACGTTTTCTTTACTGAAGCTAATAAAAAGCGGAATAAAATTAAAATAGCGGTTCTTTCATTTATTGGGTGTTAAGTGATTGAAATCGTTAAACCGACTATTACATAAACAAATGCATCCCAAGTAATTTAAATACGTATAAAACGACCAAGTGGGTCGGGACCCTACTTTAGCATTTTAGGTTTCGGGTTTGGTTCCCGCTCAAGACAAACATACTTACATAAATAAAGTGTGCATGAATATTTCTGTTCGTCTTGGTCTGTGTTTCTTATTTGTTCTAAATATGTAAATAGACTAAAATCCAAAATGGCTGTACTTATTTTGATATGACTTTCATGTTGTAATAGATTAATTATGAAGTTTTAATCACTTGTAAGAAAAATACAATCCTACTAATATTATAAAACCGAATATTTGTGTGTGGATGTTTGTTCCTCTTTCACGCAAAAACTCTGAATGGATTTTTACAATAATTTAGCTTATACATCAGAATAACACATAAGATACTTTTAACCCGAAATTCCCACAGGAACGGGAACTACGCGAGAGAAACCGCGGGGCGCTGCTAGTTCTCAATAAAACACCAGACACGAAATAGTAAAATAAAAAAGTCTATTTTTTTCCTCTTTTATTATCTCGTAGATTTTACAAAGATTGTTTTACCAGGGATCAAGACTTAATTTTTAATGAAGGTAAACAATAACTTGTACGGTGCAATCAAGATTTCGTCTGAGTCACTACGCTCGGCTGATGTTGAATATAAAGCGAAGAAAGTGTCTGACGAATTTTTTTTGTTTAACGAGACTTTTTGTTTGAAACAAGAACATTACTATGCTGAATACAATAGAGCCGAGATTTAAAACATAACGTAAGGTTTTTAAAAGGTAAGGTTTAAAATTGGTTTAATTCTAGACTATTTTTAAATATTCTAAAATATGCGATACTATAACAAATTGTACATGAAAATTTTCTATTTATTATTGTGTAAAAAAGTGCTTCGTACTATACGTAATAGGCCTACTACCTAAACTAATAGTACTAATAATACTCGTATAAAATCTACTTGTCGTACCATCTTCATTGACAGTCGTTTCGGGTAGTTTGAGCCACAAAAGTTCAACAGTTGTTTTACAAGCACAAAGTATCCAAACTTCTGCAATTTCGGTCCTTTACGCGAGTCCGACAACTGGCGATATTTTCGGGGAAGGAAAACTACCCATTTACAAGTGAAATTTATAAAACAACTAGAGGCACCCCGTGGTTTCACCCGCGTAGTTCCCGTTCCCGTAAGAATATGGGGATAAAATTATGCTAAAAACCTTCCCGCTGAATCACTCTATCTATTAAAATAAACCGCATCAAAATCCGTTGCGTAGTTTTAAAGATCTAAGCATACATAGGGACATAAGGATATAGGGACAGAGAAAGTGACTTTGTTTTATACTATGTAGTGATGCATTGTATTGTTTTATAAAGGAAACAGTATTAAACGATTGAGTTGTTTGACGATGTATTTTGTGTAAATATATAAAAAAATAATTATTCATGTTCATTAGACTTGTTTAGATGACCATTGACTTGCTAATTAAGTATGTGATTGTATACGTCTTTTGTAGTAGAACATATTTTTACCAAAGTTCCCTCAGAATCATAATTACCTTAATAAAAATAAACACAGAAAACTGTCAGTCTAGTGTAGATAAAGAAAAAAATATTTTCCAATATCAAGTTAAGATAAAAAATGTTGATCTGGAATATTTAACTTTATATAAAAGCCGTTAAAAATCCGGTATCAACATGAAATATAGTCCGAGTATTATCGGACATATTATAAACCATTCGGTCCCCAGTGGTTCGCCTCATTTGTATATTTTATTGTGTAATATGACATGTTGGGAATATTTTGATAACCCCGCTTGACCTTAACCTTAAGGGCAAAAAATAAGGGTTGATAATATAAAACATATAAAAATTTATCATTGTATGTCCAACGAAATTGTTGCAGAAAATATATGGAAGTTTTATTTTGGGTAAGAAAAGAACTATTTGATTCAAATCTAAGAGAAACTAAGATGTAATTTAACTCATATCGTATTCGATGTTAAGATAATATGTCATTTGTCTTATGTTTATGTCCGCTATTAATATGGTTATTGGGAAGGGGTTCCCTACTTGAGATCTAAAACCGTTTGCTCTAACATTAAATGCTCGAAAACGTATACTCGACTATTCAGGACACCTATGAATGTTAGAGTACATGTGTTTTAGGGATTTCGATGCATCGAGGTAGCAAACTATAAAGCTCACGATTCATAGATGTCCTGAATAGTCGAGTATACGTTTTCGAGCATTTAATGTTAGGGCAAACGGTTTTAGGTCTCAAGTAGGGAACCCATTGGGAAGGCACAATGCCAGATATACAGAGTTTTGTAACCGTTGACAAGCAAGTTCATAGAAAGATCGTTTATTGAGAACAGCCGTATAAGTATAGAAACATAATGCAAAGTAAAACGTATCTTTTAAAAAAAAAATGCTAAACAATTTTAGAGAATTTTCGGCAAGAAAACGTAACTTTAAAAAACAATATAGGTTTGAATTATTTAATTATTGGCCGTATTATAATTAACGGGATATTTATCATGTATATTATTTGTTTCGAGTTTCCGATATTTCGACGCTGTTGCAAGCGCCATGATCACGGATGAACTGAATAAAAACTATAATATAGGCTTGGTTAATTTCTGTACCATATTATTACATCCAGGAAAATAAAAGTTTAAAAAATACAAATGATAAAATAAATAGTAAATTATTTGCAATTGTAGACGAATAACCGATGCATCCGTAATGACGTATTTCACAGTTTAATGTAAACGACGTGGTTGTCAAATTCATACGCTTCATATACGGTAATTAATATGTTAACGAACTACGAGTAGCTAGAACAGATTGTATCTACCTTTTTATAGTTATCATGGTTATTAGCACTCAAATTATTATGATTAACGGGATATTTACCATGTATATTATTTATTTCGAGTTTCCGATATTTCGACGCTGTTGCAAGCGCCATGATCACGGATGAATATGGTAAATATCCCGTTAATCATAATAATTTGAGTGTATCTACCTTAATTTGATACATACATATGTATGTAAAGACTGACAGAAAACCTACTTTCTAAAAAGCCATATTTGATAATGTAACTTTAAAACAATCTTTTGTGTCAAAAATTACTAGAGAAAATACATTTGAAATGAGAAACAAAATTAAAATTTTAACTACATTTGGAACCCTTTTTCATATGCTTCTCAACAAGCCCTTCCATATGCATAAATACAAAATCAGTCATCGTTAAATAAGTCTAGCAAACTGATAAAACATGTCTTTATTAAACATTTATGTCTTAGACATTCTGTTATACAAGATAAAAAAATCTTAGAAGTTCTATCCTACTAATATTATAAATGCGAAAGTTTGTATGTTTGGATGTTTGTGAGTTTGGATGTTTGTTCCACTTTCACGCAAAAACTACTGCATCGATTTTGATTAAATTTGGTACAGATATTCCTTATAACTAGGAATAACACATAGGATACTTTTTATCCCGAAATTCCCATGGGATTGTGTATAAGTAATCGTATGATTTATTGTAACTTTTTGTAGTTACAAATCCTACCACTAGATGGCTAATTACTTATTTTTTTAATACACGATGGTGAATTGTGCCGAGATTGTATGATACTACGAGCTATGCATTCTCACGGGAGCGGGTACTACGCGGGTAAAACCGCGGGGCGCTGCTAGTAGAAAATAAAGCTGCAGAAATCAGAACCCTATCTATAACTCTACTATACCAAAATGTTTCTGTTTGGTATTAACTTACGAACTAACGATATGCCATTCGGATGTACTGTATAATATAATTATTTGTGTGTGTGATTGTGATTGTTGGTTCGATAACTGTTGGTTTAGTACTGATTTGTTACTTGTAATGTTTATTACTATTTTGTGCACGATAAGGTAAATATAGGGTAATGTTCGGTCAACAGTTTTCTTGAATCATAGAAGCAGGTTAGGGTTCGATCAAAGTAATCCTATGTAGCTTATTCAGCATGGAAGAATTACTTTAAGACAAATGAAACTAGCAGCCCCTTGCGGTTTCACCCGCGTAGTTCCCGTTCCCGTGGGAATTTCGAGATAAAAAGTATCCTATGTTCTTTCCCGGTCCATAAGCTACCCCTGTACCAAATTTCAAGTACTTAAATCAAAAATCGGTTCAGTAGTTTAGCCGTGAAAACGTAACAGACAGACAGAGTTACTATCGCATTTATAATATTAGTTAGGATTTCTTCTTGTGGCTTTGTGTATCTATAATATAAAAGCTTTATTATATAAAGTAACTACTATGTTAAATAAGCATAGTTTTTTTTGTACAACCAAATTACAGAAACTACTACGATTTGAAAAAAATGTTCGTCTTCCGTTGACTCAAGAAACCGTAGCTTATATTTCAACTCAGGTGAAATCAGGCAGTTACTTTTCTAATAATTTTGAATAATATTTATATATTTGCTAAGTAAATGGTTGGAAATTTATACGTTTTCTGATCCCTTTCTGTGTCAAAGGGATTTGCGGAATAACTGGCGTCTGTAAGTCGAGGTACAGGAATTTCGGACCTTTAATATTACAAGTTTCAGAATAGTTATCATTTGAACATTTACAACCAAATTATTTGTAACTGTCCACCGTTAGTATTTATTAAAAAATAATTTTAAATACTTTTGTACTTATAAATAAGTTCAGTCACAATACTATAAATAGAAAAGATATGTGTCTTTTCAATTTACAATCATTTTTCAAAATAATGCATGTTCAATCTTGTGGCAAACATGTATAATTTGTTAGAAAAATGGATTTCAATTTGATTAACATTTCTTTAGAGTTAGAGTAAGAACTAAATATTTTTCATAAGACTTATTTTATTTTCTTTAACTATTATTATTTATGTACTTTATAATCAATGAAATCTTTTAAAATCATTTAATTTAATACATTAACAAGTTACGTTTGCCAACAAAGACAGGAAAATTAATGATAAAAGTAGTCTACTCTGTTGCGTTTCTAGAGAATAACTTCATGTCAATCCATTGTAGTATCAACAATGCATTTATTTTGCTATCCATTAGTAGTAAATACTGGCTTCCATCCTGAAAATTGATATTATGATATTATTGGTATTTTTACGAATTAACTTGATACTAACATTATTAAATTAATCTGATAATTGTATAGTCTTTAGAAGCTTTACAATATTATTTATTACTAGCGGTGCCCCACGGTTTCACCCGCGTAGTTCCAGTTCCCGTGGGAATATGGTGATAAAATTATGCTAAAAACCTTCCCACTGAATCACTCTATCTATTTAATCAAACCGCATCAAAATCCGTTGCGTAGTTTTAATGATCTAAGCATACATAGGGACAGAGAAAGTGACTTTGTTTTATACTATGTAGTGATGAAAATAATATTTATTTCAAATTTACTTTTGTGGTTCACTTGACTACCAGTGTTTTGTGTCTTTTAAATAAGTACAGTTTTATTATTAAGTAAGTACGTAAGTATATATTATTATTAAAACTCGCCCATAAGTGAGATTTTAAATAAATAATAAATAAAAAATAAATAAAAATATGTTTATTGTTCTTTTACAAATAATACTTAGGTCTTATGCATAACTTAATTAACTAGAATAATAAAAAATAATAAAAATAAGGATGGACAAAAATAATTAAAAGAACAAAAGGAAGTGACTCAGCCGTGTGCCGACTGAAACATGTTTCAGCCGGCGCTGTTTTTCAGTCACCCCTCATCCCCTGAGCTGTGGTGCGGGGGTTACAGTTTACGGAGGGCTCACTTGACTGTTTCTATAATATAATTTAAAACAAGAAATAACAATATTTATCATTCTTAAAAATATTAATAATAATAAAAGAGAAATTTGTTTAAAAGAAGAAAAAAAAATGAAATAAAAACGATCCATTTACGGCTATAAGATATTAAAAACATGTATGTGTGTGTGGTTGCGTGTGTGTGCTTGCGTGTGTTTGTGTACGTGTGAGTGTGTATGCGTGAGAGTGTGTGTACGTTAGGATGATTTGGCTTATATACGTCATTTTATTTAAGGGTTAAAGGAAATAGTTTTTTAATTGCAAATTCTTCACATAGGTATATCTTAAATTTTCAGCAGCAAGTTGGCGTTTTAATAGAGCAGATTTGTATTTTATTTTAAAGCAATGGACACTGATATTCGTTTTCAAAGGTGGAGGGAGGTCATTCCATATTTTTGCTGCTAAAAATTTAAAACAACCCCTATACCGTGATGAGCTGTGAGCTGGTATTTTGAGTAGGTTTTCTATAGTAGAGCGGGCACTTCTTAGTTTTCTTATCCATATTAGCTTTTCATATAAATATTCAGGTTTTTTGTTATAGATTATACGTTTAACGGTGCATGCATATTGTAGCTCTCTTCTGGCCTGCATATTTAATATGCCGCACTTGTTTAAGTGAGGGGTTATATAATCTCTTTTGGGGACGTTAAGTGAGAAACGAATGCAGGCGTTTTGTACTCGCTGTATAGCACGCTCCAACTTGAGGCTAAGCCTGGGACTGTAGACTGTGCTACAATAGTTAAAGTGGGAGAGGACTAGTGTCTCTGTTAACATGAGGCGCAATTCCGTTCTTATATAAGGTCTAATTTTGTAAAGCGTCTTAAGTTTAAAAAAGGCTGTTCTAATTTTATTATTAATATGAGTAACAAATTTTTGCTCACTATCTAACACAAGACCTAAGTTACGTGCAGATTTCACCTCTCCAATTACAGTGTCACTTATTTTAATCATGTTTACACAGTCTGAAATGCACTTCGTTTGGTGTTTAGTACCTAGCACCAGCATCTGTGATTTGGAAGGATTAAGTACTAAGGAATTCTTTTTTGACCAGTCGTGAATATTATTTAAGTCAGCATTAATTTTGTCTATTGCCTGTTTGATATCTTTTCCATGGAAAGAGTAGTACAGTTGTGTATCATCGGCGTATAAATGGTACTTACAGTGTTTTATGTGTAAAGGTAAGTCAGCAGTGAAAATTGAAAACAGGACTGGAGAGAGCAAGGAACCTTGAGGAACCCCACGGTCTATAGGTAGCAGGGAAGAGAATTTATTTTGTCCGTCATGTCCGTCCGTCATAACCATTTGCTTTCTATTCATTAGATAAGTTTCAAACCACCGGCATGTGTTTAACGAGAAGCCATAGTGCTCAAGTTTTGCTAGAAGGAGTTCCGGATGTACGCAGTCGAAGGCTCTGGAGTAGTCTAATAGCACAAGTATGCTAGTCTGGCCCAAATCAGAAGCTTCGGTTAGATCATCTGTGATATGAAGTAGAGCGGATTCCGTACCATGGCCTTTGCGAAACCCTGACTGGTATTTTGGTATGACGTTATTGTTCTCTAAGTACTTTACCATCTGGTTAAGGACTACTTTTTCTAACACTTTTGACAGTACAGGCAAAATAGAGATAGGGCGGAGATCACTGAGACTATTGACACTATTCTTTTTTGGTATTGGTTTTATCAAAGCTATATTCCATTTGGATGGGAAGGTGTGAGTATCGAGCGATCTATTTATTATTTTAGTTATAATGTGCAGAGTTGCGTCTAAGGTCAAAGTGATCATATCAATATTAATTTGGTCATATCCTGCGGCTTTCGTATTAATATTAAGGATTATGTTACGCACCTCTTCTTCCGTCGTCGATGTTAACTCAAAATTTTGTTGGTGTGGTATTTTGTCTACAGAAATCTTTTGTATGTCTTTTTCGTCGAAATCTGGTAATGTTAAAAAGTGGTTGTTTATTTTATCTGGGTCAGCAAGATATGCAGGTAAGGGTGATGTTGAGCTGTTATTAATAAGAGTAGAGTTTTTAATATTTTTCCACAACAGAGCCGGTTTATTAATATTATTGTTGATTGAATGATTAAAATAGGCCTTCTTTTCCCTTTCTCTAGTTGTTGTTACAAGGTTTCTCAAGCTTTGATAGTACTCTTTCGAGCTTTCCGTTTTTGTTTTATGAGATTTTATTAAGGCTTCTTCTCGTAGATGCATCATGAATTTCAGCATATCTGTTATCCATGGTTTAGGTAGGTCTTTCAAAACTGTTTTTTTAACTGGAGCATGTAAATCAAACAAATTGATAATATTTTTATCAAATGTTTCAATCATTTGATCAACATGCTCTAAATTTTCGATAGCGTGCCAAGGAATTAAGTAAAGATCTTTCATAAATGACTCTAAATCAATATCCCGTAAATAACGTTTATATTTGATACTTTTTGGAAATTTTGGTTTTTTTATGTTGTAATCTACTAGAATCATAGCATGGTCGCTTAAGTCTTTATTGTGTATGACATTTATACTCATGCATTTAGACGGGGTATCGGTTATAACAATATCAATTAGCGTTTCCGAATTATCTGTGATCCTAGTTGGTTCTTTGATTAATTGTTCAAGATTATGTTGATGACAGAATGAGGTAAGATCATGGGTTTGTAACGATTTTCCATTTAGAAGATTAATGTTTAGGTCGCCGAGTAGGCACGTGTAGTTGCAATATGCCATAGAAATTATGGATTCGCTGAGTGCATCTATAGCGTCGTTGACATTAACGGATTCGGGCCTATAGGCCGTACCGATTGCCATCTTCGCTCCGGGCAGTTGCACTTCAATCCATAATTGTTCAAGGGCTGAGGTTGGATGTTGTCTTACGCGTGCTATAATTCCCTGTCTGATATAAAAGCCGACACCCCCACCCCGCCTTTTACCTGTTCGAGCTTTGTGTACGAGTCTGTAGTTGGGTATAGAAGGTGCGAGAGTTTCCTCCCCTTCCCTTAGCCACGTTTCATTTACCGCAAGGATATCAGGACTGTAATTTGTAAAACTTTCAAGTAGCTCATCTGTACCGGTGTTCAAAGATCGAGCATTCAATAACCCTAGTCTCAAACATTTTTTAGAAGGTTTAGCCATTAAATGTAACATTAAAACATTTTAAAAAGGTTTGAAAACATATTAAAATTGAGTGAGAATGTGTGTATGTGGTTGAGTATGTAGATGTGAGTTTTGTGTGTGTAATAAGTGTGTTATTGACAATTGAATTGTGTGTTTTACAAATTAGATTAAAAAATAGTAACAGACGTAATAAAAAGTAATAATTTGGTATAACAATGTAGGAACTAGGTTTAAAAATAATTAATATATGGTAAAAATGGTAACGAAAGAGATCAAATATCACATTTTGCCAAAAACCCGCAACAAGTCCCCTTCCGAACACAATCGACACCTATCTTTTCCTTGCTCTTTCCGTACGTATATTTTACCTTCACGCGTCCATACGTATTTAAACATTAGTTCGCGGGCTAAGACACGAGCTCTCTGAAATAGGTGGCGGTTGTGTCTGGTCAGGCGCTCATTGACATATATCGGGCGAGCTGGCCCAGCTAGTTGAAGGCCGTCGGTGTTCAATCCGCGGCGGACGCGCGCGGCCTGCAGTAACCTGTCGCGTGTGTCGCGGCGCGCGAGACGCACGACAATCGGTCGCGGGCGGCCCCCGGCCCCGGCGGCGGCGGCGTCGTCTCTCTCCTCTGTGCGCCTGGGTCCAACACGCTCCACGCTAACAACATCCCGCTCGTCGAGAGACACATTTATTTTATCACCAATGGCCATAATAAGGTGCATAGTGTTTTCATTTGGAGATTCCGGGCACCCTGATATCTCTATGTCGTTGGCCAGCAGACTTTGTTCTTGCTCCGATAATTTCGAGTTGAGTTTTGTGATTGTCTCCTCAAGGGCGGAGGTATCAGGAGCGGTATGGGAAGGTTTATTTTCCAAGTCTAGTACTCGGGCTTCCAGCTGTAGTATTCGATTGTGCTGTGCCTTGACAGTTTCGGTCAGGGAGGTGATGGCTTCTCGAATTCCGATCATTTGAGTATGAAATAAGTCGGACATGTGTAGTTTTAACTCCTCCAACATATAATCTCTAAAACTTTCCGAGGTGAAGTTGTTTTCATCGTGTACGGTGTGAGATGCTGAAGGTGCAGAGTGTTTTACGCGTTGGGTGATATTATCATCATGTTGATTCGATTGCATTTTAATAGCCGGCTCGTCAACAGTCATTGTTGTCGTGTTACGGATTGGAGTGTTTATGTTACACTTTTTGGGTATTTTATTCAGACACTCCGGACACTGCCACTGATCTTTTCGTTGCATCAGGGAATAATATTTATATGTAATATTCGCACAATCTAGGTCATATTTCCCTTTACATTTCATGCATTGTAGAAATTCTCTCTTAGGCAGTGTATTTTGGCATCCAGCACATTTCTGAGGCGTATTCATGTTGTTCATAATTTTTGTGAATGTTTGTGTTATTAAATTGTTAATAGCGCCCTCTTACGGATTTGGTAGTGAAGTTTCAGTATGTTGGAAATCGAGAATCAATTGAGTTATGACTTAGTTTGGCAAAGAACTGCTAGATGGCGTTGTTTTGCGTATTGAGCAATAAGTGCAAGTCATTATCGTATTATTTCAGAATAATATAAAAAATATGTTGTTTGCACTGACCGTTATTGTCCTTTGCCATGGAGCACCAATTTCTTAAACTTCTAATAAGTGTGGTCTCGATTTTCTTCAAGATTTCCTGTTGTTAACGCTTTGGCGCGCTTTTCACACAAACAAACACTCACTTTCCTTTTTACACTTAAAACTTATTTTACTGAAGAGAATAAGTCTTGCCCACAATATATGTGATAACTTGAAAGTTAATATTGTATTTAAACACTGTTTTAGGTTGATAAATTAACTTTTATAATAAATATTGAATAAAATTCACGGAGCTAATGTTTACTCGCGGACGTGGCGCCCTCTCTTTTTTAAGTGGACTAGATGGAATATTAGCCACTATTATCCATATTCTCTCGAGTAAAGTTGCCCATATTAGCTACGTGGGTTCGTGGGTCACACGTCATATCCACGTTATATGGTGCACGCGAGATTGACGCGAAATTTTGTGGTTAAACGCGACAAACGTTCGTTGCAATGGGTTTGTAGTTTTAATCAAATGTTTAATTAATGTTTTCTATTAAGTTTGTTAAATAAACATAATATTGAATATCTTTCAGATAATTTTCCATATTTTATTTACTACAACTTTTTGAAACCTGATCTAAGTACTATCTAAACTAATTTCAATTCATGTTTCAAAGCAGAAAAATCTTAATATTTGTCTGTTTTACGAATATCGTAATTCTTATTTCTAAATGCAACACGAAAGCTATTATATCATCTCAGACTTTCATGTATACCTGACCTATATTTGTTCATGATCTATCTCTTTGTTGCCGTGAACAAAGGGTACTTATTCTTACCATACACCTAATATTATCTAAGGTAACCTTGATGTATTAATGGATTGACATGTCTATCAGCCAGCTACAGACATAATAGCTACGTTACTTTGTCTATATTAAGAGTTCTACGACAGGCGATGTCTGTCGCTAGAACATAATACATGAGAAAAAATATTAAAATTGTATTTACGAAACATTGTTATTAAATTCTAAAAGTATTTCAGTTACAATCAACAATCCAAGAATATTATTTCTTCCTCTTTCAAAGTGCAAAGTTGAAATATGATTTCTCCCGATTTTGGATGCCAAAGTTAGCAATCACGTAACTTTTTCCGAGCCTTTATTCCAATTGTAAATGGGGTCGGGTAGTTTTAACCAGATTTGGTGGGATGTCAGTATTTTACTAAAAGGAATTCCATCAGACCTTCACAATACAGAAGAAAATACGACATTCTTTGGTTAAAACAATTGGTAGACTTTTGGGGGCTCTAATTCCTCGTAACGACTATCAACGATGTAAGTACGACAACCGGGGCCGATGGCTTAACGTGCCTCCAACCACTCGTTAGCAATCTGAGATAGTATAATACATTATTCACAATAGTTCGGTTTTGTAGGAATGCGTGTTATTATTCCCATATAATAATATTAAGATTCTAAAATTAATATACATTAACTTTAGGGCAGAAGTGGCGACAGTTAAACTTTTTATAGTTATAGTTATACTTGAAATTTCAAATAATTAGGTTAATTCAAAATATCGTCTACACAGTATTGAACTGTCACTTAAGTGAAACAAAAGAATACATTAATGCGACTTACACTTTTAAAGAAAACTTGATACTATTACACTATTACAAGTATAAGGAAAATACATCAATACTGTACTCTTTTCCGAACCCTTATCGAGCCTTGTATTACGTGATGAATTTCAGGATAAGTTGATGTAGGCAGCTGTGACAATGTGTAGAGAAACAAAATGTCTACGACGTATATTCATGCTACAGAAAAGTGTTCATGTTGTTTTTAAATACGGTTAAAGAATTCTTTGTCTCAAAATGTGAATTATTAAAAGAAATTCAATGTAAATATGAAGAAATGAGAAGTATTGTATTACTTTTCCATATATTGAATTGATTTTTAAATACAAAAGCAAATGTAACTCAGAAACACTTATATTTATAAAAAAAGTTTGATAAATAAACTGTTCTTAAATGACGGAGCTATGAAGTATAAAACAATAAATAAGTAAATCTGAAACAAAAAAGTTAACCAAATGGTCTAATTAATAATTAGACATTGTAGAAAATATGTAAACATAAGTTTAAAGTTTCTTAATACACTTTCACAGTTTTACACTTAGACCGCGGACCTACAGCGTCCGCTGCGTTCAACGTGCATGCTTGTATCAATGACATCCGGCCACAAACAATGCGCGTTCGTGTCACATTGTATGTGGCCAGTGACGTCATTAATAGATACGTGCATATCGTGCAATGCGGCAGTTTAGGTTCGTAGCTTTGTACATGACAATAGGCGTTTTGACCTAACTAAAACTTTGGTTATCTAAGATTAACTAATATTTTAGGAACGGCTGTTCACAATATTCGTTCTGTCTATGATCTTGCTAGTCAACGGATACAAAACTGTCAAAAAAATATATGTAAAATGACAGATATACAAGTTTTGTATCCTTCGACAAGTAAGATCAAAGACAGATATTGGGAACGAACATTAGATGATATGAATTCTGAGCGCTGTGTTAGCTTGAACATACTTACTAACTTTTGCTGTCATACCATACCCTATGGTAATATAAATGTTGAAACACTATCAAAAGTGACGACAATTTTATTCAGAAACTTTGTCCATCTATGTTTACAAAGTCTAAGTTCAGTCAAATACAACAAACATTCTTTCAAAATAAAACAAATATACAAAAGAAAAAGAAACTATTGCGAGAGAAATCTGTTTCAAATTACTTTTTTCTACAAGGAAACGATAGGAAAGAACTTTTCTAATAATTTCACGTTCATAAAACACTTTATAAGTTTCTAGTTCTAACTGAACCGTTAACGAAGTTTATTACTACTTAAAACGACTTTAAGCTGTAAAAAGCACTTGTGACTATTAAATTAAAGTAAGTTCGTTCATAAAAATAATAATGCTCATAAGTACTATAATTGTTTAAGTTACTAGCGACCCGCCCCGGCTTCGCACGGGTCCAATTTTCCCGTTGATTTTCCGTGTTTTTTTTTACATAAGAACCTTCTCCTAATAATAACAAATTCAACAAAAAAAGAATTAGTGAAATCGGTCCAGCCATTCACGCGTGATGCCGTGCACAAGGAAAACGAGTTTCATTTTAATATATATAGATTAGGTATAGTAATAATTTGAAATTAAAATGTAATTAGTGCCAGATTAACTTTGAACCTTATTTATAAATATACTCAGTATTAAAATCCTCTGAAATAAACCTCTCCCTCCTAAGCCGTCATTCAGTATCTCCCGCTCTGATGATGTTACAAATACATGTTGGTAATCTCAAACGTCTCAAAATGATGTTCTAAGCAAGATAAAATGTACGTTCTATTATTCACAAATAATAAAATATTATATACCTACATTTAGTAATCCTACTAATATTATAAAGGCGAAAGTTTGTAAGTATGGATGTATGGATGTTTGTTACTCTTTCACGCAAAAACTACTGAATGGATTTTAATGAACCTTTACAATAATCTTGCTTATACATCAGAATAACACATAGGATACTTTTTATCCCAAAATTCCCACGGGAACGGGAACTATGCGGGTGAAGCCGCGGGGCGCTGCTAGTGTCAATATAAAGGCAACTTTACAGCAAGAAAGACTAAACAAAATATAGTTACAGGACTAAGTTTCATAATAATCGTTTAGAAACAACACACTAAAACAAAAACTCCAAAAACTGATATTGAAATAAATATGTTATTCAGAGAGCTAATAAAAAACTTTATAAACTTTTTGCAAGCTGGATGTGTGGGTGGCTTTCTAAACGTTTCTTTTAATTAGTATTAAATGTCAAAAAGTTACAATTGGGACAAATTCCTTTTTTAATTAAATTTATTTACAGTTTTAAAATACTTTTCAAACGATGCGTATGTTATTTTTATATGGATCAGATTCTTACAATTCTTTCATAAATATTAAGCCTTGAGATGGTAGACAGAGACCTCAAAGGTTCGAACTGTTTGGTTTAACTAAAAACAATAAGTAGTTTGGCAAACAATATGGAGAACAGTACTAATACGTGTAATAGAAAGTGCTTAGATCACAAAAATGATTTATTTTGTAGTTCCAACATTAAGTTTAACTTTTTATTTCTATATTCCTACTCAAAGATCTCAAAATCTCTATACTTAAGCCATAATTGTTATCATTATCTTTTGTACTAAACCCAAATTTCACTTAACGTTTAAAGTTGAAATCGTTTCGGATGTAAAACTGAGTTCTGAACGACATAAAATAACTGTGATATATTTTATGATGTTTCATAATGTTTCAGATGTAGCTTTATGTTTTAAACACTAAATACCTATTTAATAATCTATGTATTAAACTTTTCATTTTTAATAAGTAAAGTTATTTTTTGGCTGTATTTAAAAATACACCATTTTTATCGAACCGTTCCCAGAGATCTTTAAATGTACTTATAAAGAAGTGGTTGAAGACAGTTAAGATTGATCGAATCAAACTACCAAGCAAATTCTGTTACTTCTCTATATTCACCATTTTTTATGTAAAAATAATTAAATTAAAATCAACCCATGATAAACCTTATAATCTTTAAAATATTAACAATGTGTGAAATATTTCAATCAAATTGCAATTATATTAGAAGAATTCTTACATGAATCCTAATATTTATAGACCCCAAAATCAAGACCAAATAGTTATAATAACTTTAATACAAAGTGTTAATTCATATTATAACAACATAGTTGTCTCGAGTTACACGTACTTATGTAACAGTTAACAATGTCAACATTCACTCAAAAGCGTTTTGAAATAAATTCTGGAACATTTAATTAATATAACTATTAGTTTTCATTGGAAATTACACTTAAGGCCTATTTCACCATCTTCAAGTAAAGTTCCGAGTCGTTACTCACAAGTTTTGCGTTTGTCACTTGGTATAATGTAAGAAACAGACAAAACTAACTTTACTTGGTGAGTAACGTTACTTGAAGGTAGTGAAATAGACCCTAAAACTTACTTAGTTTGTGACAAAAACACGTTGTAAGAATAAATTCAAAAGAGTAGTATGTAGAAAGTTGATTCATAAACATTTTAACAATAAACTTTTTTCTAGAACCCTTGAAGATAAATCAATCCACGTATTTTTTTATTATTTCATTTTCCACAACACTCTCGTTATACCCGACAATCGAAATCAATGCTTTTATGATAATTTCCATTCATACGGTATCTCTCTAACAGCAGTACAAAAAGCTGTCTTCGTAGCAGTCCAAAAAACATCTCATACTTAATTCTATACTTAGCCGTAAAGAACCCCTTTTCACGCGAAATAGGAAAACATTTTCTCGTAACGTATTGCAAAGGAAATTAATACTAAATACCTTTGTGGCCCATTATTATGCCTAATGCTTACTTGTCCTCCCGCGTATTGTATACGTTTTCGGTTAAATGTTAAGAATAATTATCCGCTTGAGGTTGCTTAGGAGCGATTAACTGAATATGGAATGTAATTTGTTTAATCTATGGTGACAATTAATTTTGTTTGTAAAACATTTTATTGCTAGTTTTATCTATTAATTACTTATACTCTATACGAGTTGTACCCATGTCCAACACTCACTAATGTGTTTAGTTTGTGAAATATTTTTGAAGTAGAATTTGGTATAATTAAACACTATCACAGTGGACAAAATTACGCGATAAAAATGTTTGAGACCCATTTTATAGTACACTAGCTGCGCCCCGCGGTTTCACACGCGTAGTTCCCGTTCCCGTTCCCGTAGGAATTTCGGGATGAAAAATAGATGTTGGCCGATTCTCAGACCTACTGAATATGCTCACAAAATTTCATGAGAATCGGTCAAACCGTTTCGGAGGAGTATGGCAACGAAAACTGTGACACGAGAATTTTATATATTAGATATGTTGTTTAGATTAACATTGAAAAGTTGCGAATAAAGAAAAAGTGACTTTTTACATTGAAAAATAGACTTGCACTTGACTGTAACTCGCCTGATGGAAAACGATACAGCCTAAGATGGAGCGTGCTCGCCTAGAAGATACCGATTCACTCGTAACTTAGAGACTTCAGATTGTATATTTAATTGTCAGGGACTTTTTGCTTAAACAAATTTGCTAAATATTAATTTTTAGACAAATGTTCTTACTATATTTACTTAAAAATAATATGGAAAATGGATCAATTTCGGTTTGATCGAGATATTCGTCTGTTAGAATAATATAAACGTGGTTTTTATGAGTTACTTATTATTCTAACCGCAGTACTTGAATAGACATTATTTAGAAATATTTTTAGCAATTCTACTTTTATTTTTCGCCCTTATTTTTTAGAACTATGCGAATTAACTTCATTTTTATTATTTTCTATATTCATTTTGTATGTGAAATAAGTAAAGGAGCTAATTTTCTATTCAGAACGCATACTTCATGTATCAGAAAAAAAAATGAACATTGCGACGTCACTTATTTTTATTATTTTCTTAAATTAATTTATAATATGTCACAGTTTTTTTAAGTTTCTTTTAGATAAAGTATATCGGATATATTATAAAGCATAATTTTCGGATTTAATATGTATGAAAGTTTATCTACAGTATCCACAAAGTATGTAAATTTTTTCTTTTACAAAATAAAAATATTACGTCATTACCTGCTAACGAAATAGGATTCTGGAAGTGCCTTTCAGTTAAATTATAAATGCAATAATACCGGTTTTGGCATTTAGCAGTAATTGGCCTACTTTTCTTTGACTTCAAGTGGAGTTAAATACTTTTTTGTTATGATTAGAATATTTCAACATGTTTTAATGGATTTGTAATTAAATATTGTATGTAAATAATGTAAATATTGTAATTATTTAATCAAGTAAATAATTTGCATTAAACTTTTGCGTTTGTAATTGTGTTGATGTGGATTCTCGTTAAGCGATTTTTTGCTATAGTATTTATTTTTAACGGAAACGTTTTTAATTGAAAATATTATTTAATTATCATTATTAAAAAATAATAATACTAGGAACTTTAGCCACATAATTTTTATTTAACAACATGATTTTATTTTCTTTTTCAGTTAGGGTGTAAATATTTATTTTTAAATGAGAATTTAATTTATATAAAAATATTATTTTTAAATTTTATATAACAACAGGCCAAAACCAAAATTTTCGTATATTTATCCCGCAATTATTTCCAAAAAAAAACACAACCTATTTTCCCTTCACCCCCACAAAATTTCCAACACACTGTATAAAAAAAAATTACAAGCTAAGACTGACCTGACGCCGGTATGTGCTGCGACCGCTATGACAGACAAACAACCACTGGTGACCGCAACAAGTGTTGTGATGCCGCCCGCCCTAGCGCTCGCTTATATAGCCCGGCGAGGAGCCGCCCAACCGCCGCCCAACGCCCTAATCAACGCACGCTACTAACATAGTTTGCATTTCAATTTTCGAATTTCGTGACGTCACAAAACCTGGGCACCTACTTTTTTTTCCTGGCACCGCGCTATTTGCGTATTGCTATTTAAAGGCACCTACTTAAATATGCTTGATATCAATTTCGAGAAAATTTTCGTGACGTCACATTTTTGTTACCTAAACTTGGGATTTGGGGGAGACCTTTGCTCGGCAGTGGGACAATACAGGTTGATTAAAAATAACCTGAGTACTAAAATATGCTTGATATCATAGAACAAGGATCACAACACGAGATTCTCTCTGGTGTAATACGTGCATGCTTCATTTCAATTTCACGAATCAAAATTTCGTGAAGTCATAATTTAATTTCGTGAATAAAAATTGTATGACGTCACATTTTTGTTCCCTAAAACTGGGTACTTAAATATACTTAATATAACGTATACACGTGGACTTTAAAAAGCTTTGGGCTTGAGAAAGCTAAAGCGAGATTCGACTTCGTTTTATCGCGAGTGCGTTTGATTTAGTGCAAGGAGATTTTCCTTGATTTTTGTATGCCTTTTTGTGGTTGAATATTTGTTGTTTTACGTTCGGGAAATAAAATGTTTTTGTATGTTGTGATAGGCAGGATAAAAATACAACTTGACGGAAATAATATTTTGAAGCCCTTTTTTTCAAGCTATTTATAACTTTGAAATGTTTTGTTATCTTATTATTATAAAAAATAATATTTTTTAAATTAACTTTAAAAGGCCTCGTTATAAAAGCTTGGCGTTATACATTTTGCCAAACTATTATCAAAATCAAGCTGTATCTCAATTCAGAAATTTGAAGTAAGTTCAATATCAGTAAAATATTAGTACTCTTTTCCCGAAGTTGGCGCCTATCCTGTGAAACCAAACGTTTACAGCATAGATACAAAGTTTGTGTATACTTTTAAAATAAACCAAAAGAATATTTTTCTACATAAAACTTTATTATTTATGGTAGATAGAAATACTTTTAAAATTATTAGGAAAAAGCCTCTTCACGCTTGTAAACAGGCTCGATATTTTGACAAGGTAACCGAAAATAGATCGATCGATAAGATAACATTTATGTTACTACATGAAACAATTTTGCCCAATCAGCTAACCAGTGGGCATTCATTATCAAGTGGTAACGATTGCCTATTTCGCTATTTGAATAGTGGAATATCGAAAGTCCACGCAAGTTACAAGTTTCGAACTTAGGGGTCAGTTACTATATGAGATGATGTGGTGAATGATTATGTTATGTTACTCACACCTGCCGTCGTAAGCTGGCTGAATAGCCATGGAAATCTGATCCATGTAGGATTAATGCTATATGTAATAATAATTATGACCAATAAATTCTTGTAGATATATTTTACCTTATTTGGGCACTGGTATATTATTTAAGTGTCTCTAAAAGACTTGAACAAAATGTAATTTTGTATATTTTTTATAAAAGATGTATATTTATGCTGAAATAAAATTGAACAAAGATGGATTGATTGTATCAGCTCAATTCTGACGTATTTCTCGATAAAATTCACATATTTTAAAGTATTTGTCGCGTCTACGTAGTTAAGTTTTCCCGATCGATCTCTTGTTTTAGTCATGTTTAGTGAATGTTCTTTAGAAGCTACTTATTCTTGTTACAATGTGGATTTTTCCTTTTGATTGATTACGTTCAAAGTGTCTTTGAGTGATGTATTATTATGAAAGGAGAATATGTCGCAGTTGTTTTATATGTTTTAAGAAATATTTGCCTATAGACTTACTTCAATTAGTTATAATTTATTGTTACTTACTAGCGATGGCCCTGACTTTGCATGGAGAAAATATTGGAACTGAATCGCAGCGTTAAATGTTTAATTGTATAAATACACACACATAAGCACGAACATAATGAATTTCATCAAAATCGAACCAGTCTTGCATGTCCTGGTGATTTCTAAGGCCAAAGATACGGCATAAGGGTAACTAAACATTCGGTTTCATTAACTTATTACTTAAAAGCAAAAACAATGTTGAACATGTAATTGTAATTAATTAAAATCTTTTAAGAATTCTTTTACCAAAAGTGAAGAGATTAGCAACATTTCACTTAAAGAACAATTCAATAATATAATTGGCAAAAAACAATCGTTCGTTAAATGAATAAACCGTGACGATTGATCGCTCCATTCGCATTGAAATAAATAGATATTTCTTGGAGTCGAGTCCAATTTACGTTTTGCCAAAGGCAAGCGCTATTTATCAGAGAAAATGGGACCGATTACATTTATACTGATTTGTCGCGTTGTTCTTCTGCTATTTAGGAAATAAAAGTCACCAATTGAAAAGATTTCACACGTTTTCTATAAATGTGCTTTCTTGTGGAAAGTTTAGATAAACATTGTATTACTTATTTAAGTTTAAATAACAATCTATTGGGGAATGTATGCGACTTCGAATTATGAAAGGATAAAGCAAAATTTTATGTTTTATGTTCGTAATTATTAAAATTTTGTCTAATAGAAGATATATTATTATTCTATTGAACCTCCTCCTCTTTCTTAATTGCTGCGCCCTATTCACAGGGTCCATGTATATATTATTGTATATATTTTTGTGGATGCAATAAATAAATAAATAAATATTCATTTTTTTTCTGAGTGCGCGTAGTATAAAAATGTGATCCTTATGAGTTAATATTGAAGAGATAGGAGTAGAGAGAACCCTTATAAGGGGTTAAGGTCTTGTTGAGTGTGTTGTAGTGGAAGTTGCTACAATATATTTCAGTTCATAATACCGTGTCTTCGGATGTAGGTTAGTAGAGCAATTTTCCGTATAAAAAGCAATAGATATTATTTTGATAATGTAATTTAGGTAATTAAAAAAATTTGACGAGACTTTTTCGTATTGTTGAACAATGGGGAGATATTGTGTGACTTAAATCCAGATATTTATTATTAAACTAGCTGAGCCCTGCGGTTTCACCCGCGTAGTTCCCGATCCCGTGAAAATTTCGGGATAAAACATAGCCCATGTCCTTCCCCGGACCATAAGCTACCCCTGTACCAAATTTCAAGTCAATCGTTTCAGTAGTTTAGCCGTGAAAAGGAAACAGACAGACAGAGTTATTTTCGCATTTTTATTAAGTTAGGAATAAGTTAGGATTATCATAATATTAACTACTTACAACTCTTTCATAAATAAAATATTTATCATGGCGTTTTATCTGCATAAAATATTCACATAAAACAAATATATTGTTATAGGGTACTCTAATATGGAAGTAATAGTACGTTAGTAAGAACAAAAGGTGGGTAGTATATTATATCATAAATGAGGTATATAAATACAGCATTCCATTCTTTCAGTGCGATGCGGCTCACTAATTGTCTGCTCTCATGGTATATAAATACAGTACACTATATTAATAATCTCCTTACAAAAATATCTGAGCAATATTATTGTGGAGTTTTGCTATGACGTTTTCATTAGCGGTTAATTTAATTTCGTATTTATTTTACCTCTTGATTTAGGGTGTTAAGTATTTTATACTTTTCTATGATATTAGCTTTATTCTATGCCAGTTTATTTCAGAAGTCTGAATTTTAGTTATAATATTTAATTATTAATTATTCTTTTAATATTTTTGGAAATTGTTAGGTTTCTAACTAACTGGGCCTAACAACTACTATCTTTTCAAAACTTTAATTTATTTTTGTTCCATTTAAATACATACATATATGTTCGGTGGTTAAGCGTGAAAGCGAAGCATAGAATAAAAACAGACAGTTATTTTCACATTTTACTATGTATTAGTACGGAAATACGGCAAGTTTTCTATCAATCAAGCCTTATAAATATAGAAATATCTTCTAATTATCTAAACTCTATAAGGCTAGAGGTTTGGACAATGGCGTCGGCCGGCTCGCAGGAGACGGTGCGCAAACAATGGGAAATATGATTGGAGCGCGTGACGGCGATAAGGCGCCCACGTCGCGTTACACACCATCACTTGTGTATGGACACCGTTACTTGTAGTTTTTAGGATATTTCTATCGGATAATATTAATGTATATAGAACTTATAGTACATACTAATAAATAATGTAGGGAGACATTGCTAATGGCGGAATAACACAGAGGTTGAAGGTAGATTCTAAGACTAAGGCTATATTTTTTTCTTAAACTAGCTGTGCCCCGCGGTTTCTCTCGCGTAGTTCCCGTTCCCGTGTTTTTTTTTTGGGATGAAAAGTACCCTATGTCCTTCTCCTGGTTCTTAGCTACCTTCTCACCAATTTTCAGCCACATCAGTTCAGCCGTTCTTGAGTTATAAATAGTGTAACTAACACGACTTTCTTTTATATATATAGATAGGGCGTCACTACCACCTTTAGTATTCGCTCAAATCCTTGATTAGCTGCCAGAACTGCAGCACGACTAACATAATAATATGTTATATACATTTTCAGTCCAAATATCATAATCCAATATACTTTTACACCAAAAATGTTCATAATAAAACATGTTGTGTTATTAACACTTAACGTGTCATTACTTTTGGGAGTAATACGTCATTTCTCTACGACATTTTGTTTGTCATGAACTTTTTACATATCAATAAAGGATGAATGAATTTTTCCGTTTATTATACTCGTTGTATATCTATTATATATTATATGCTTTTCGTAAGTGTTTTATGTCTGTGTTTTATTTTTTGTTCGAAGAAGTCCCTAAACTTAGTAGATTTAAGTATATAAATATATGTATATGTTAGTTTATAAGCTATGTATTATCTATTGTATTTTATTATTTATTATAAAACGTCAAAATATTAATATTATTTGCCCTAAGAAGTTGAAAAACCAGATTTCTGTTAGAAAATATTTCTATGAACAATTTTTTGTAAACAATAATTTTATGACTAACTGATATTTTCATAAATAAAATATACATGGGCTGATAGTAATCTGATAATAGATAGATATCGATGGCAGAGTGGTCACCATGCCGGACTGCCATCCGTAAGGTTGCGGGTTCGATTCCCGTGCGGGGTGAATATTTGTGTGAACCACAAATGTTTGTCTCAGTCTGGGTGTGTGTGAATGAGTGTGTGCGTAGTTTCTGATACCCTAGATCAGCGATTCTCAAAGTGTGCTCCGCGGAACCCTAGGGTTCCGCGATGCTCCTGTAAGGGTTCCGCAAGAATTTAGAAAAAAAAATTAAACACCCCTCTCTGGTCGACCGTACTGACAAGGCGCAGGTAGCAGTCTTTTTTTAGTCAGTAGCGTCTTTAGTTCCTAGCGTATGACATTTTATCATTCCGATTATACATAACTAAACTACCTACTTATTACCCGTAATTGTAACGTACTAAGATTACAATATGTATAACAAATTAAATAAACTACACACACCGGCAAAATTAGAAGAACGTTAGTTCGTTTATGGCAATTTCAGATTTTTTTGTTATAACGTTGTTTTAATTGTATGATTATTTAAATATTTTATAAGTAAATGAAATTTTTAATAATAAACTTGTTTAATGGAAAAAAATAAGTTTGAAATTTTAAGTAAGAAGTACTTCTTATATGAATATTACAAAACTAAAGATTTTTTAATGTCAAATGTGTGACCTTAGTCCGACCTCTGGCTCTGACCTTAGTCCGATCTCCGGCTCTGGCCTTAAGCTGACCTCTGGCTCTGACCTTAGGCTGACCTCTGGCTCTGACCTTAGTCCGACCTCTGGCTCTGACCTTAGTCCGACCTCCGGCTCTGACCTTAGGCTGACCTCCGGCTCTGACCTTAGACTGACCTCTGGCTCTGACCTTAGGCTGACCTCTGGCTCTGAACTTAGACCGCCCTCTGGCTCTGACCTTAGACTGACCTCTGGCTCTGACCTTAGTCCGACCTCTGGCTCTGACCTTAGTCCGACCTCTGGCTCTGACCTTAGACTGACCTCTGGCTCTGACCTTAGGCTGACCTCTGGCTCTGAACTTAGACCGCCCTCTGGCTCTGACCTTAGACTGACCTCTGGCTCTGACCTTAGTCCGACCTCTGGCTCTGACCTTAGTCCGACCTCTGGCTCTGACCTTAGTCCGACCTTTGGCTCTGACCTTAGTCCGACCTTTGGCTCTGACCTTAGTCCGACCTTTGGCTCTGACCTTAGTCCGACCTCTAGCTCTGACCTTAGTCCGACCTCTGGTTCTGACCTTAGTCCGACCTTTGGCTCTGACCTTAGTCCGACCTCTGGCTCTGACTGATTGACCTGACTGACCGGACTGATCCGACCGACCCGACTGACCAGACTGACCCGACTGACCCGACTGACCTGACCGACCTGACTGACCCGACTGACCCGACTGACCTGACTGACCCGACTGACCCGACTGACCCGACTGACCCGACTGACGCGACTGACCCGACTGACCCTACTGACCCGACTGACCCGACTGACCCGACTGACCCGACTGACCTGACTGACCCGACTGACCCGACTGACCCGACTGACCCGACTGACCCGACTGACTCGACTGACCTGTCTGACCCGACTGACCCGACTGACCCGACTGACCCGACTGACCCGACTGACCCGACTGACCCGACTGACCCGACTGACTCGACTGACCTGACTGACCCGACTGACCCGACTGACCCGACTGACCTGACTGACCTGACTGACCCGACTGACCCGACTGACCTGACCGACCCGACTGACCCGACTGACCTGACTGACCTGACTGACCCAACTGACCCGAATGACCTGACTGACCTGACTGACCCGACTGACCCGACTGACCCGACTGACCCGACTGACCCGACTGACCCGACTGACCCGACTGACCCGACTGACCCGACTGACCCGACTGACCCGACTGACCCGACTGACCCGACTGACCCGACTGACCCGACTGACCCGACTGACCCGACTGACCCGACTGACCCGACTGACCCGACTGACCCGACTGACCCGACTGACCCGACTGACCCGACTGACCCGACTGACCCGACTGACCCGACTGACCCGACTGACCCGACTGACCCGACTGACCCGACTGACCCGACTGACCCGACTGACCCGACTGACCCGACTGACCCGACTGACCCGACTGACCCGACTGACCCGACTGACCCGACTGACCCGACTGACCCGACTGACCCGACTGACCCGACTGACCCGACTGACCCGACTGACCCGACTGACCCGACTGACCCGACTGACCCGACCGACCCGACTGACCCGACTGACCCGACTGATCCGACTGACCCGACTGACCCGACTGACCCGACTGACTCGACTGACTCGACTGAACCGACTGACCTGACTGACCTTATTTTACCCATCTAACCAACTTCCCCGTCTGACCAACTTCCCCAACTGACCAACTTCCCCATATGACTATTTTCCCCGTCTTATCGACTTCCTTATCTGACCGACTTTGTGTCTTTGACCAATTCATTCGAAGGCCAACCTCAAGACTTGCAGTGTTCAGTTTTTGGAGCATTCCTTGCAGTTCATGTGCTGTTTTGTGTCAATTTGTCAGGCGTTTGCTTCCGACGACGACACGCCGTCGTATCAATCTATTTTTTTTTCCATTAAACCAGTTTATTATCAATAAATTTCATACATAGAATATTTAAATACTCAATCATAGAAATAAAACAACATTATAACAAAAATCCGAAAATTTTCACAAATGAACTAACGTTCCTCTAATTTTTCCGTTGTGTACTTCAAATAGGGTTCCATCAAGTATATCGCTTTCCAAAAGGGTTCCGTTACCAAAAAAGATTGAGAACCACTACCCTAGATACAAGCTTCGAGTTAAGTTAAGGGTCAGTTACTATAATGAGATGATGAAAGGAATGATTATGTAGTATGTATACACCCTTATTTTGAAATTGCGATACCTTATCTCACAGCTAATGTAAACCACGGGTGACAATATCATAGTGAAGTTAGTTTTTTTCTTTTGCTTTTATTTAAAAAGTTATGATAAGTTAAAGATTTTCAAAATTCCGCCGAATTTTATTGTTATTCTACAACGAACAGCAGGCGAACGCTGCGATACACAGCTGAGCGCGGTCATCGACCCGAGCCGTCACAGAATACTTGATAGCTAGTGTGCCGTCTGGTAATACGACATTTATTTTGTATATTTTAAAGATAAGTAATCGACTATCATTTTTGATATTTTTATTGGATATATGGATTCAGTTACTGCTAAAGATATTCTGATTTTAATAAGTCCCATATTTTCAAAATAGGGGTGTATATTTCAAGAAAAATATACAAAACCTTCAATATTTTTTGAAATAATAGTCACCTTACAAAAGGAAGATATCACATGACTGTTAAGGTGTTGAGGTCATGGTCCCTCTAAGGTGCCATCATAGTTATGACGTCACTATACGCATTATATCGGCTAAAATATTATATTACAATAATAACTTTTTCTACGAAATATCGTTACCTATATGTGTATTTTGGTGAGCACACATTCTATGACTTTTCAAATGAGAAATATATTTTTGAAAACCCCTTTCTGTCTAAAAACTTTAAAAATGTATTTTGTCAAAACGGAGTATTGCAGTTCTTGGAGTTCTTGACGGTCAAACGAAAAATAATAATAGTTAACAATTTTAAAATGTCAAAGGGCTTCTTGTGTTGGCTTTGGCCCCATACTAGTCTTCCAAAAAACCGGGACTCTTATATAGATAGTCCCGTGGTTGGAAAAGATATAACAAATAATAATATTGACGACCTCGATGGCAGAGTGGTCACCATGCTGGACTCCATCCGTAAGGTTGCGGGTTCGATTCTCGTGCGGGGTGGATATTTGTGTGAACCACAAATGTTTGTTTCGGTCTGGGTGTGTGTGTGAATGAGTGTGTGCGTAGTTTCTGCTACCCTAGATACAAGTTTCGAGCTTAGTTAGGGGTCGGTTACTATAATGAGATGATGTAGTGAATGATTATGTTATGTTACGTTATATATTTTATGAAATCGGAGGATTGCACGTTCAAACGAAAACTAAGAATGAATAATAATATTAGAAACGATAATAGCAAAACATCTAACTACTTTTCTTATACGATTTTGTGTGTGTCGACTAGACAAATCAATCTTAAACATATTGAAAATACCAATATCCTTATCTAAATTGATGAAATCTAAGTGAAATGCAGATACCTTACTTGAATAGCTAATAAACTGAATGGGCTTGATAAATAGTTGTAAAGCCCCAAGTGTATCCAGGGTTGTCACCCGTTTACAATGCGAATGTCCCCACTTTAGTACCCAATAAAGTGTTACAACCCTAGCTGAGCCTATGTGGCGACATTAGCAACTTTGTTAATCATTTGTTCAAATGGATGTTTTTTTTTTTTGGACTAGCTATTTTCTATAATGTAATACGTGAAATTAATGAACTACAAGGAAAGGGTTAGGGTTAACCTTTTATAAGAAAATGTTATGTTTTTATCGCGCCTATCTTTATTTATAATATTAGGTATTTCCTCATAGCTTCCAAACCTACCTCTACGGGATATTTTTCTAAAAATATACAGATTGAAATTAAGCCTAAGTATTTTGAATGTTAGCACACACTAATAACCCAATTCTTCTTTGAAACAAATTAGCTTAAAGTTTATTTAAGGTTTATCTAAAAGCCTAGAATAAATAAGGTTTTCAATAAAAGTTTAAATCAACACAAGATTAATAAAACTTTCAACAACTTTCTTACAGTTCCCTCTTTATTTTTGATTTAGTTTTCATCTTATACGAGTTAAATAAATCTATGGTAAACATTACAACACGCGTAACAAGTTCTAAACAATTAAACTTTATAACAAAATTCATTTTCAGTTAGTAAGATTTTGTATTGAAAAGACTAAAGTAGAAAGTATTGGTTTCTTAATGCCTCTCTCTCTCTCACAGAAGATATTAGCATTGTAATGTTTCATGAAGTATGAAGTTATTTTGTTAGCTTCAAAGTTTTTAACCGACTTCCAAAAAAACAGGATTATAATAATAATAATCATTCATTCATTCACTACATCATCTCATTATAGTAACTGACCCCTAACTAAGCTCGAAGCTTGTATCTAGGGTATCAGAAACTACGCACACACTCATTCACAGACACACCCAGACCGAGACAAACATTTGTGATTCACACAAATATTCACCCCGCACGGGAATCGAACCCGCAACCTTATGGATGGCAGTCCGGCATGGTGACCACTCTGCCAACGAGGTCGTCAGGTCGTCGATTAGGTTCTCTATTCGACGTGTATTATTTTAAATGATTATATTTGTTGAGTGTGTTCAATTAATAGTTAATCTGGATTGATGGAATTGCTTTTATAATACAAAACTCGTAAAAAGTATTACTCTTTTCACATGGAGTTCGCAATAATGAAGATTTCCACGAAGCATCATTATGATATATCTTACTTGTATGAAAATAACGATCTTTCTAGTTTTTTACTGATATTTATTGGTGAACCAATTATTGTAATGTATCTCCAATTTAATTTCTAAAATGGTTTCTAAACATGATCTTATTTTCTTTGACATTGAGATTTTGATAAAATATAAAATTACGTATTACTATAAAATTATTTTACTTTTATAAATTGGCTTAAGATTTCTTCAAGAAAAGATTTTTGTTAAAGAAAAAATATCATTTATTTTTAGTATAAAAATTAGGGTCTGTTTACACTACGCAACTTTGAAAAAGGAAGTAAAACAACCCTTTAAGGGTGTCTGACTGTTTAATCTACAAACCAATGTCAATATTTGCATATCGCCAACTCAAAGAATGCGGTATCAGCAACTTGGTCTTGTTTTATGCGTATTTTGGACTAATCTTTAGCAAAAACCATAAAAAATAAGTTGTTACGCGAAAATAAACCTTAACTGTTTTAATTCGACAATTTATTTATCAACGGTAACGTTTTTGTTTGAAAGTGTAAACCTCAAACCAATGTAAACCTCAAAATATGAGTAAAATTACTCTTCAAAATCTACCATTCATTCCATTCCATCGACCTATATCATCCCACAGCTGGGAAAACTACCAAACTCGTCCCATTTGCCATCCATATATGGTCGGAAGTATTCATCAACTTCACTCGCTTGTACCATAAATAACTATTTCATCAACCTGTTTGGTCTATTACTCCAGTTGGGCAAAGTTTTCTACCAAATCCTTACATAATTCCCAGTCACACGTTAGTTCCTCTTCAATTACGTCAAAAAAAACATTCAATCTCATACTAATTGTTTGCAATAGAAATGCGTCATGCCTCCCATAACCGACTAATTTGCGTTTAAGGTCGGGTTTACGACTAATCTGAGCTCATAGCGAGCGACTTCAATGTGTAACACTTACGAGATGTAGACGTAAAACCCTTTGTGAATAGTTGTTAGGGTGTGGACTGGGACGTAAGAGAGGGAGGATGAATTTAACTTATGTAATGGTATCAAAAAGTCGAGAACATTTGGCTTAGCCTAATGTTAGGATAGTTGTAAAATATGGTTGCTTGGTTAATGATTACAAAGATGGGAGATTACAAACGTCTAATAAACAAAAAAATAACATCAATTTCCAAAAAATATAGGTCCCAACGGAAAATATATCTACATAAAAGATAGTCATGTTAGTTACACTATTTATAACTCAAGAACGGCTGAACTGATTTGACTGAAAATTGGTGGGGAGGTAGCTAAAAACCAGGAGAAGGACATAGGATATATTCACAGGTACATAGGACTTTTTATCCCGAAATTCCCACGGGAACGGGAACTACGCGAGAGAAACCGCGGGGCACAGTTAGTTTCGTATAAAAAAGAAATCATCGAGAATCAATTTTTTTTTAATGAAAGAATTTTTTTAATTGAAAATATATTCTGAGACAGAGGCTCATAGCAATGTTCTACATTACTAGCCAGTACTCTGCTACAAAATATCAAACCAATTTATTAAAATACTCGTAGTTTTATTGCCGATGAATCTAACAAACGCAATCTACAGTCAAAATAGGAACATCCTCTTTATTATCGCTTAAAAATTACCTAAAATTGGTGATATAACTACAGGGAATTTACTATCATAACACACTAGCTTCTGCCCCGCGACTTCGTACGCGAAGAATAGTTATTTTGGGCTAACGCTAAATATCGATGTAATAAAATAACTTTAATCAGTATGTGGGTCTGGCAGTCGAGATTAAAATTAAAAAATAAACACGCCTTTATTATTCGTTATCACTACATATGTAGTATAAAACAAAGTAGTATGGGAACGGGAACTACGCGGGTGAAACCGCGAGGCGCCGCTAGTGACATATAAATTAGGTAAACTTTCATATTTTATGTCCACTACATAATTAAAATACCCCTATTAGATATGATTCAGGACAGGCCCTAGCCCCTCCTTAGGTAGCTGATGCTGACCCCCTAATATCAATTCCACGCCACTACCTCTTCCCCCCCACTCCCCTTCCACACTAATACATCTTCCACACCGCTCCCACTTCCACATCACTCATCATTACTTATTTTTGGTCTTGTACCCTCGGTAGGGAGATCAATGAACTGGTAATGATGATTTAAAACACATTGGTACGTGGTGGGGTTCCAACCAGGCACCTTCCGATCGAAAGTCAAATGCCTTAACCCCTACGCCACCGACGCTCTACATCTCGCCGTCCTACATCCACACTAATCCCATTTCCCCATCTCTACCACTTCAACGCCTATCCCGCATCCACTCCACTTCCACGCCACTACCCCTTCTACCCCACTACCACTTCCATCCCATTTTTTCATCTTTTCTTCGGAAGAGTCGGCGTTTCATTACACAATACATACTCAGTAGAACGCCGATTATCTGAATTAATTGGGACCGGGGTCCATTCGGATAATCGAAAATTCGGATTATCGCACATAGACTGCACATAGCTGTACTCGCGCACGAAGGGTTCCACCACAAATGACAACAAACACGTTTGTTGTATTGTGAAGCCCCGCTTAAATATTTATTTTATTTTATGTATTTTTCCTATAGCGGCAATAGCATAGAAATACATCATCTGGGAAAATTGCAAGTGTAGCTTTAGCTTTCACCGATCTTGACCTTGAATATGCGTCATTCTCTCATATCATACGTCCAATTTCCATGGTTCTTGAGATAGTCTGGTGACAGACGGACGGGGTCGGACAGCGAAGTCTCAGTAATATGGTTCCGTTTTTACCCTTTGGGAACAGAACTCTAAAAACGATGTCACACGTAGAATAAACAATAATAAGTTTAACAAACACAGTTCTACAATATCTATAGCTCACTTAAACATCTCGATCCAGAGTAATTTATTTGATTTTATCTATACTAATATTATAAAGAGGAAAGATTTGTTTTTTTGTTTGTTTGTTTGTATGTAATGAATAGGCTCCGAAACTACTGGACCGATTTCAATAATTCTTGCACCATTAGAAAGCTACATTCACCCTGAGTAACATAGGCTACATTTTATCCCCATATTCCCACGGGAACGGAAACTACGCGGGTAAAACCGCGGGGCGCTGCTAGTTTATTTATATTTAAGTTGCAATCCCAGCGGACCTTAACGAAAATCCCTACTAATATAATAAATGCGAAAGTAACTCCGCCTGTTACCTTTTCAAGGCTAAACTACTGCAATAATTGACTTGAAATTTGGTACAGGGGTAGATTATGGTCCGGGAAAGAACATAGGCTACGTTTTATCCCAAAATTCCCACGGGATCGGGAAATACGCGGGTGAAACCGCGGGGCACAGCTAGTACAAAATATAATAAATCACAACAATTAATAGAGGTACATTACATAGTAACTTAGGACCGATTCGGATAGTTGGCGATTCGGTTAATCGGCGTTCTACTATATTAGAAAGTGTTTTAGATTCTGCGAAAAAATCTGGAAAGATTCTGGATTGTAATTAAGCGAATCTATGTATCTATAATAAGTGGGTGATTTAGTTATAAAAAAACCCTGCTCGACTTAACTAATTTCAAATCATAAAGCTAAAATCGATAAATCGCACATGAATAATAATTTTCGTATAGTAATATTTTAGATCGAAAATGTCTGAAGATATGATAAGCAGAAATCAAATTATGAGTAAAATATCTAATTAGGGCGAGCCCTTGTAACGCAACAATTTGGTAGTACATTTTATAAAAAAACTATACTTCACCTACAGATTTGATATTTGAAATAGTTATTTAAATTAATGTCTAGATTTATAATGCGGGGTGAAGAATATTGATAAATATCTATTAATAAGTAAAAATACGGTATTTTTTTATTTAAGTACCTATAATTTTGATACGCTGCCTCATTTTCCGTCAATTTATTTTCGTCCGCCATTTTGTCATTCAGCTGTCAAATTACAAATTGAAACACATGTCAAAGGAGTATTGATATCAATTTCGACTCAAATCAACCCCAAAATAACTTTTTACCCTTTTTTAATCATGTTAGGTGATGATTTTAAGAAAAATGAGTATCACATATTTAATTCATCTTTTTAAAGAACATTTATGCCAAGTTTGAACTTAATCAGACCACGGAATCACGTTGTCCCATACAAACTTTGCAACCCCTTTTCACCCCTTTAGAGGAGGAATTTTCAAAAATCCCTTCTTATCGGAAGCCTACGTAATACAAATAACACACCCTCCAAGTTTCAGGTCTCTACGATTAGCGGTTTAGGCTGTGCGTTGATCCATCAGTCATTCAGGACAAAGCCTTTTATATAATTATATAGATGATATAGATGATACTAATAATGACTTTATAAACGATATGTGGCGTGATTATGTGCTAATATGAACACGATAATGAAACCAATTATAGAGCTTATACTCACACTTAAAATGTTCAAATCATGGTGACAATTTTGGCATAATTTGCTCGAATTTACCATTTCCGTAAATGAGTAATGCTTTAAATTTAACGTGTATTATAAAAAGGATTATCCTGATTTTATACGATTACTAGCTGCGCCCCGCGGTTTCACACGCGTAGTTCCCGTTCCCGTGGGAATTTCGGGATGAAAAATAGATGTTGGTCGATTCTCAGACCTACTGAATATGGTCACAAAATTTCATGAGAATCGGTCAATCCGCTTCGGAGGAGTATGGCAACGAAAACTGTGACACGAGAATTTTATATATTTGATGATTATATGATAAATATGATTTATAATATCTTTGGCCAGAATCTTAGAAAAAACCTGAAGTTTGGAAACTGGGTCTCAAATCCTAAAATAGAAGGCTGGGGCTTACTTGCTATTTTCCAAAATATGTCATGAAATCAATCATGAAAGTTGAGAGCGTTTTAAAATTAAAAATATAATACAAATCTCTCTTTCTTATCCACTGTGAACGCTCCCCAAATACTAATTAGAGCTATCTGTGGGCACGTCTTAGATCACCGCGTCCTAGAAACATTTAGGTACTAACAAACTAATCAATTTTAAAAACTAGCTAATATATACTTAATATATCAGATATGAAATGTTGTGAGAGTGAAATGATGTGAAAAGTTGTGATAATGAAAACGTTTTCGACCGAATTACTGTAATATTAGTATAATTTTCCTTCTAACCAGGAATACCACGGTAATTGTAATATAATTATTTTTAAAATAGTTTATATATAAGTATATATTGTACGTTATCTTTACGTAAAAGCTACAGGACCGATTTTAATGAAATGTAACGTAACACATATGAAATCCATCTATAGTCTAAAATGCTTACGAGATGCCTACGAAATGCATCATTTAAGACCAAAGAGTTCTTAATTACAAAAATAAAATACAATACACACCAATTTAGTCAATAACAATAAGCAAATAGAGTAGTGAATCCGTTGCATTATAATATTACAGAATATTGTGCCCGACTGAAGTTATAATGAGCTCTTCCTATTCCTATACTAAGTATAACTTTCTGTTCTACTTACAAGTTAGTTCAAACTACGGTTTTACAGTGTATTCTACATCCAAAAACATACTTGGTATGTTTTGTGGGTTTACTCGCGTTGGGTTGTTATCTTAAACATGTTTTTTTCCTGTTCTTTTAATAAAACTGATTAACAGTGCACTTTGACATGAGATAAGAAAATACAGTAATGTTGTATTATACGACTTTGCTTATTCATTATCTGTAGTTATTTTGAAAATTTAACATAACATAATCATTCACTACATAATTTCATTATAGTAACTGCCCCCTAACTAAGTTCATTCACAGTCATTCACACAAACACCACAAATATTCACCCCACACGGGAATCGATCCCGCAACCTTACGGATGGCAGTCCGGCATGGTGACCACTCTGCCATCGAGGTCGTTATTTTATTGTAAAACCATTTGTAATATTAGTAATTAAATTTGGGTGTATTTACATAAATCTTTAAAACTACTCACAGATTTGTTACCATTTAATTAATAGAAAGAAGGATACTTTAAGATGCTTTATCTCATTGTAATTACTTAATGACCTTTCAAATCCACTACAATTATTAGACAAATAAGCTACCTAATTAAGTACGAATGTTTATCAATTTTAATATCCCTAAAGTGCAAAATATAGAAAACATTTTATCAAACAAACCAACGCACTTAATTATAAGTTTTAAGATAAATAAACCTATTAATAACTGCAATAAATATTGATAAAAGAAAGTCGTTTACTTTGACCAGTCTTGTGTGTGTCATTCGTTATAGCAGATATCGGGACAGTGCGAAATTGGTGCGAAATTATGGAGATGAAACTGTTTATTTTATTTATATCGGTTTGTGTTTTGTGTATCTTTAAAACGTATCTAAACTTTTAAGAAACGACTTGATTGACTGAGGGTCTTTCATGCTTTATGTACTTTCTTGTGAGGAAGCCGGTAGAATCTCATATGTATAGCCAGTTGTGTATTTATTAAAAATAGAAGTAAGGTTATTCTTTTGGAAGTTTTACCCTTGTTGTTATGGTTCTTGAGTTTTGTAATATTTCATTTATAGCGACTTCAATTATAAGTACGTGAATAGTTACACACCGTACAAGACCTGATTTGTTATTTTATATTATTAAAATTGTTTTGTGTAAACGCTGTTGGTAAATAAATAAATAGAGTTATACTATTATATATGTGCTTTATAACTCAATTATTTGATTTTAGTTGGCCCAAGCTGATCTTCTTGGACAAGGAAGAGGCAGAGGCGCAACTCTGGTAAGTTTTTTAAGTTTGTAAAATTTGTGCTATTGAAGTATTTGCCAGTAAACATGAGCTTAAAGAAAGTAGTTGAGTACCTTCCTGTAAAAAGTATTCCATCGGAAAAGAATAAAGAATCTAAATTATCTATTAAAGTTATATTTTGTTACCAAACATTAATGAAGTAATATGTTTTCAGAAACCAATTTCAGCATGTTGTGACATACCAGAACTTGCAAATTCAAAACCTTTAGTTGAATGTTCTAATCCCAAATTACCAGGACCGGTAAGTGAAATAATTATAATACTAATGATTTTATTGCGAAAATAACTTTGGTTAGACTTAGATTGTAACCTGAACAACTGAATTCGATCTCAAAATTTCAAACACAATTACGCAGGCGAGCTATAAAGTAGGGGAAAGATTTTTTATTATTGAACTAAAACTACTTTATATTCACTGTTTTAATGTTTTTTTTTTAATTTTACACGTTATTTTTCAGTGCAACGACGTTCAATGTGTGTTTGAAAAATCTGGCTTCCTAACAGATAGAAACTCATTAAACAAAGAAGCGTATAGAAACCATCTGATACAGTGGTCTGAAAACCACAAAGGGTGGCAAGAAGCAATAGACAAAGCTATCAAGGATTGTGTGGACAAAGATTTGAGACAATACTTGAGTTATCCATGTAGAGCATACGATGTTTTTACTTGCACTGGAATTGCGATGATGAAAGTAAGTTTCTTTTTTGTAGTAAATAATCTTAATATACAACAATGTAATGCATGTTTATGTCCAAAAACTTGCATATCGATCGACATATTTGTAAACGTTGATAATGTATAAATAATGACACAGATTTTATCAAATGCAAAAATGTTTTGATCTCGTCTTCTAGAAATAGTACATTCCATTTTTTATTAAAACTGAGATAAAACACGTATACACAATAGTAGTGTGAATAAAACTATGTAAACATGTAACATTTTTCATTTAGATGATTGAACCCAACACTATTTTAGTACATAGCTTAGGGTTCAAATTCTGATGACCACTATATTTTTTACGATGTTTCTGTATAATATTAAAAAAACTCTAAGTAAATCGGTACATGTATAGAATAAAGTACCCCATTTAGTAATTCCAAAGGTTCCAAAAAAGGTAAAGCGTAATCTTTTATCATCAATTCGATAAAACACGACTCACGTACGAGTTTTTACTTATGGTACCATTACGTGTATTTTATTTCAGTGTCTATCCTTTTGGAGCGTTGATAAAAATGTGTTACGTTTTAGTGATCAATTTGATTCTATTTATAAAATCTTTTCCACTAGTAGGACCTTAATATATTCTTTTGTTTCAGAAATGCCCTGAAGAAGCTTGGAAATGTTAAAAATGGAACAGAATTTTTGTATATTTTTTTTATAACTCATCTTTTTTATATACAAAGAAAAGTATAGGACCAAGCATCGTACCTTGCGGTACACCGATTATTATTATCTTAATTACTTATTTGTATGCGTTTAATTATTGCAATAACTCAATGTATGAACGGTTCATTGTACTACGATAATTATTCCTCGGTTGGACCACTCAAGGTTCTATGAACACTTGACACTGTTCACGGCACCGTGATCACAAGCCTCCTTGAGGACATCCGACACACTTCCACTATGATTGTCATTACCTACCATTGTTTCGGTAATAATAGTAATTAAGACATCGAAACTACTTAATATGACTGATTATACAATAAATTAATATTTATTTGTCTGAGTATTTTATTTTATTGTGTTTTTTCTTTATTGCCATAGATATTTTGAGAGTCTTTTCCACAGATTACTAAATAGTTACTTCTTTTGTACTAACATTGATAACACGTACAGTGCAGTACTTACTCTACTTGGGATAAACCTGTTATCTCTATGACAGTATAAACAATGTTAAATATAGTCACAATTAAAAAATCACATTTACTTATCAAAACTCGTTAAACTAATTAACTCAAGTGTCAATGTAAGGAATGTTAATAACATCTCAACTTATCATCAACTTAGTCATTTATATGTATAATAATACAAGTATTTCATGAAAAAAATATAACATTGAAACTTCATAAATACTCCGTAGAGTACTATGAAAAACACATAGTAATAAAAATATAATCATCACCACGAGACAATAATTAAATGATAATTACATATAGCGAGGGTATATTCATCTGATTCCGCGATAGTGAAACATTGCAACCACATAATAAAATAATATGTGTATAATGTAGCGGGTATCATAATTGCTGAAGTTATAACAATAGCTAATAAGGCTGTTGATGTTGTGGATAACGATGATACTGAAACGGTTGAAAGTCGTAAATATAATAATGTAAAAAAAGGAACGAACTACAGAATAAATAAAAATTAAGTAAGAATATAGAAGTCAATTTTAAAGTACCTGGAGACATGATACACTATAAATATTACTTATCTAGAAATAGTAGAATGATAAAAGTCTTGAAGAACTTTTATTTCTCCAAGACTAAAGAAAAATCGATCTAGACTCTATCGTATATATGTATACTAAATGTACTAAAGATAAGTCACAATTAATACCGTACAAAGAAACAATCTTTTCATCTATATTCATTTTGATAAATTAACTAATTTTTTTACTTCAACACAAACCACACAATGAAAAGAGTTCATAAGAAATAGTTTTGTGGGTTTTCCTAATTGAACGGAATCAAAGCTTAGCCCAAACAATCGCGTTAATGACAACGCATGTTAGTCAAATAAAAAGCAAAATGAAAAAAAAAACAGATTTTGAACTACGAGTAGCATAGATTTTGTGTAGATGGAACATTTGATGGTAAGTAATTATCATCATCCATGGATGCTTTCATTTCAGAAGAGTCACAAATGCATTCCTTTTTTAAGGGATATGTACAGGAAGACGCAGGGGAGGAGGTTTGGGCTGCGGACATTTCACATAATACCAGAAACCTACTTAAAAAAAGTTTCCTATCTTAATATTAATAACTTACCAGCTAAGCAAAAACTAAAATGTAACTGACTTGAAACTATTTGTTAGTCTACTATCAAGATTCAATTAGCAATAAACATTAACAATTATTCTCATCACGCTCGAGTTAATTAACTTCCTAATGATTATGACACTGCAAAACGGAATCTAATGAAATGCCAGTTGAAATTTATACTAAAATATTATTATATTTAAGTTCAATATTCCTTCGTTTGGTAAAAAAATGGGAATTTAGAAAACACCTAGCATTTACTGCCATAAGGAGGAGGATATAGTTTGGTACACAAAAATTTTGTACAGTCTGACCAAATTTCACGATAAAACTATACTGCAATGAGGAGGAATATATATAAACGTAATCCCCATGCAATTAGGCAAGTTAATTAATGCATGTATTTTGGACACGAGGCAATTTTAGAAAATGACATACATTTGCTGGACCCAGGTATAGATTTCATATTGAGGTACAGAATTCACAGTCAATAAAAAAAATAAAAAAAATATATACTGCTGTGCCGTTCAGTTAATTACTTAAGAATCCATACACAAATCAATAAATAACTATGATGCCTCATACATACTTAAATCTTTACATTTTTATCGACAATTTCCCAACCTAAAGCGTGTCTGCCACCTTGATTGTTTCCCTTTACAATAGTCACGGTGCTAGAACACTGATATAAAACCAACATCGTCCACGTCACACCATCAGTACACCCTCGGCTTCATTATGATAACGTTTGTTTGTTTATTGGTCCTACCGGTTTTGCAGGTGAGATTTTTTAAAGGGTTTTGTGTCAATTTTTTTTATTTAAATAGCATGTTTTAAATTGTGTTGTTGTTATTTTTAATGTTTTTTTTTGCTTTTGTCGTGTATATTAAATGCATTTTTCGGATGATTGTAACTTTTTAGCGTTGATATGACTATTGGTTTATAATATATAATGTTTATGCTATTTAGATATTATATTCTACAATAAGTGTAAATTAAGATAATAATATAGTTTCTTTGTATTCCCAGGTGGTGACGTCACAGGGCCCCCCAGGCTTTCCCGGACCTCCACCAGGTTTCAATTTGCCGGAAAAATGTAAAAAACCTCCATCTGTGGTAAGTTAATTGACTTAATTAGGGCTGTTTTCATAGTGTTTTACACAATTACAGTCTCTGAAAATATAAGTAAGTACATTTAAAATTTTCACCTCAGCTAGGGCCCAAGACCATGCCGAACCCAATAGTTGCTGTAAAGCAAATCTAGAGTTTAAGTAATATGGATTCCATAGCACAGCTTAGCAACGCAACGGTCTCGAGTTCACATCCAAGCTGAAGTAAAAATTAATGTATATTTAGCTAAGTATTTATTTTTTGTTGAATTCCAGAAAAATCCCCAGCAATGTTGCCAAACTACACCCATTGTAACAGAAGAAGAATTCCAAAGTTGTGGCTTCGAGAAGTTCGATGAAAACAACCCTCGTCCACCACCTCCTCCAGATGTAAGTCTTTTATATTGATTTCTTTGATTTACACGAACACTACCCATTGAAATAAAACAACTTTAACAGATTTTCTTCTCTAATCGTCAGAAAATTTAAAACAAATATAACCACGACAAAAAATCCGTTAAAGTAGTTTAATCCTCTTTTATTTAGTTGCGTAGATATTTCAAAGTACGGTCAGTGTCAGAGAAAATCTCTCTTAGTTGGACCACAGTGAGCATTATTAATCAAGGTTTTAGTATGCGACCTTTACTCTGAATCTATCTGTCATCATCATCAACTTGAGCTGTTGATACAAAAAAATAACACCATAGTAGAACCGTAAACTCCCACTGAACTACGAGTACCATAAAAAAATTAGACCTCTAATCAACTTCCCGAAAAACGGGGATTAAAAACAGCTTATTTAATGGTCTACAATTGATCTTCAGAGGTTATAGATTACTTTATTATACCTGTGTATATGTTTGTTATAATAATATCGTGACTTAATGTTATTATGTGCAGTTATTTTTGTATTATACATAATGTTTTCAATGTTGTCAAGTTGGCAAGGCAATTATTCAGAGATAAAAATCACTTACTTATTTTACAATGTGGCTTTGAGAATATACATTTTACAATTTTAAACCTTCAAAGAAATTTAATAAAATGACTTATTGTATGGGCATAAAAAAACTAACGAAAAAAATTAATGTGTAATTCTATTTTTAAAAGCAATTATTTCTTTTTCCAGTGTTCCAAACACGAATGCATTTTGAAATCGAAAGGATTTTTCAATGACGGTAAAATGGACTATGAAGGGATCTCTGCTCACCTTGACAAGTGGTCTGGATTGAATGATGGTTTCCAGTCCACTGTGAAAATGGCGAAGACCACATGCTTGGTAGAAGGGGGCCCGCCGGGACCACCTCATATGTGTGAAGCTGGTCGAATGATGAGCTGTGTTGGAGCAATTTTGTTCTTCGTAAGTTGATCTCTATTTTCAATTTAAATGTGTACTTTTTTAACATACTGACTTATTGTATTCAGTAAGGGTATTTTAAATATGACAATGATTGTTTAAGTCATCAATAAAACAATAAATACTTTCCAATAAGATTGTCGATGCCTGAGGCTTTTTGACTTCCATTTAAAAGACGCGTTGGTTCAATGCTCGCAAGGAACCAACGTTTTTCAAATAATAAGCGTTTATTCGACGCTACTACGTTGAAGGAAAACCTGCAAAATTCTAAGGTCGTGTGTGAAATCAACCATCCCGCACTTAGCCGACGTGGTTGACTAACTCGATGGCAGTGTGGTCACCATGCCGGACTGCCATCCGTAAGATAGCGGATTCGATTCCCGTGCGGGGTGAATATTTGTATGATCCACAAATGTTTATCTCGGTCTGGGTGTGTGTGTGAAGTGTGTGCGTATTTTCTGATACCCTACAAGCTTCGAGCTTAGTTAGGGGTCAGTTACTATAATGAGATGATGTAGTGAATGATTATGTTATATTATGTTAACTGATCGCCTTAATTTAGGATAGGCTCGAACTCGATAGGAACATATGTATTATATGAGCGGCTTATAGCCAGTTGGTACACTTCTACCTGATTTTACTGCCAGTTCGTACACTGAGTTAGCTGACTATGATAACTTTCCAATAATATATTGTATTTATTTTCAGAACTGCCCAGACACAATTTGGTCGCAAACAGACGATTGTACAGCCCTTAAAAGCCATATGACTGATTGCAAGCCTCCTTTCTTGCCGTAATCATTCCTAAACTTTGTTATCAATTCCTATCTAAAAACTTGACGCATTGTAAATAAAATTTTGCTGAATTATAATGTGTTTTGTTTTTCTTTATTTACTTATTTTTATACCTCAACGTCCCAACAATAAAACAGGGTACAATAAGTTAGAACTGGTCTAAACGATAATTTACGTCTGTTTGTGTCTAAGATTCGAATGTGGTTACTGGTTACCATGTCGGACTGAATTGCAGGTTCGACTCCCAATCCCAAGCAAAGTAAATACTTAAATTGGCTTCCAAATGTCAAGGAATAGACAATTACCATGTATTATTTATTTATTTTAAGACTGTGTTATGAATATTTATTGAGGTACCTATCCCAAAATTTATATATTTATAAGAAAACTAAATTTCCCACTTTCCACCTCATAGATGTTACAATTTCATTTCCTATTACATGAAATAGTAACTGTTCACATTCTCAACACAAACTAAAGGTCATTTGACAATATTTTGTAAACATACAACATAACAACGAATATTTCTAAACATAGCCTATTAGACCAGTTTTAATAGATATTACGAATTCATTTCTTTTTGTAATTTCAAGTGAAACTAACGCCTAGGAAGTGTAACTAAATTAGAAATTAAAGATTTTTATTGTTTCTGTCAAAAGTCAACTTTAAACGAATAATTCTTTTTTTAAATATTGGTCTATCTTAGAAACCATTTTTATTAAATCTAAAATCGAATTGATTTATTATTATTTTTTTAGTTTATTCATATTAGTGTCTTTAAGAACTTGTTATTAAAAAAAATATTGTGTTGTGTAAAATTTTGTCTGTGATAATGATATTTAAGTAATATTATAAAAATGGAAGAAATTGTCGTGTTTCTATTGTTGGTTCTTGTAAGTTTAAAACATAACACGTACTGCCATCTAGCGAAATTTCCCGAAATTAAATTAGTTATTACATTTCCCGGTAGTAGCGCACATGATTTTGTAAGTTAATTACTTATGCAATTGCTATAGAATGAATAATAAATAAAATATCTTTACAAAAGCTCTTATTTAATAAATTTTAATATATTGGATTTATAAATTCTTATTAGGAAAATAAATACTACAGATGGGAGGGAATGGTATCATCTTTTAAGCCTTCTAAAAGTTCCAACCAAAAGAGGTTTTATGGAAAACCGAAAGTATCAATTAGTTCCCTCAAATTGCCAAAATGGCGCTAGTATAGCGGCTTCGTTGATTAAGGTTTCGAAAATAAATCATCAATTTTAATAATCTTATTCGTAAATAATATTTTCTTAAAGAAACGTATCATCAAAATTTACTCTTTCAAAATTACTGCAATTGTTGCAGCGCGCTATACACAATGTGCACGTTACTTGCGTGGATCTGTGGGTCACACACGTGAGTATGGTACGCTGCGGTGCACGCGAGATTTTGGCAACAAATAATTATCCACGAATTTTCATACCATTATCGCATGACCCACAAACCCATACAGCTAACGTGCAACACCAATGTGATAGTAACTTACACACTTATTGTCCACAGGTAAGAAGTGAATCGCCTTATCCAAATAATCCAGAAAGATGTGACCGAACCGCTGAATTTATGGTTAGTATAAAATAAAATATGTATTGATAACTTTAATTAAGACTTTATGCTAACCAAGTTTCATCAAAAAAGGTAAATCCTTACTAATATTATAAATGCGAAAGTAACTATGTCTGCCTGTCTTCTGTCTGTTACCTTTTCACGGCCAAACTACTGAACCGATTGAATTGAAATTTGGTACAGGGGTAGCTTATGATCCGGGAAAGAACATAGGCTATGTTTTATCCCGAAATTCTCACGGGATCGGGAAGTACGCGGGTAAAACCGCGGGGCACAGCTAGTTATTTATAAAACCAAACTTAAGACAGTGGTCCCACCGCGGGCGAGTGAGCGTTGAACTATCGGCGAGTTACTCGCCCAAGAAAAAGACAGTGAATGTACATTCCGTGTAAACGAAAGAGATGCGATATATGTATAAATAGTTACTCACCGGCGGTGTGAACAGACGAGTAACTATAAATAATACGTGCATCTCTTCTTTACACAGAATTTTGTTTACTGTTCTCTTCCTGGGCGAGAAACTCGTCGATAGTTCATTGGTCACTCGCCCGCGGTGAGACCACTGCCTAAAGTGATCCAGTTGAATATGTCATTTGTATCTATGAAAACAGATTATTATAGCACCTACTCATCTCGATTCCAGTACCGCCAATGCTGCATATTCCCTCCATTCTTTGTAAGAGAAATAGCAAGAACATGCGGAGCAATTGTACAGTTAACAATGGGCTCCCAAGATCTCAACGTTACTGGTTTTCGAAGGATTGCCAATTCTGAGGTGAGAATAGTCAATAATAAAATATCTTTCAATAAAAGTATCATCAGTAATTTGTAGAATCAATCGAGAACCTACAACCGAGAACTGCAGCGGAAGGTTATCAACACCACGATATAATATCGATTTCGCGAGCATGACCAAATGAATTATGGCGTGCTACGATATGATAAAATTAAATGTGGCGAGTATTTTTATCATATTTTAACAGTTGGATGTCGATAAATCGCTATATCTATCGCGTTTTCGAAGTCATGCTAGTTACCATGATAGGAGAGTTATGGGACAAGGTTTCAGTTTGCCTCAAGCACTTTTTCAAAATTGGCAGCCACCTCAGGGTTTATATTGAACCACGTTAGCCGCGTGGGTTCATAACCTAAAGCTACCAAGGTCACAAACTTGGTTGATGAACGTGACCGTACTTTCTCACTGTTCATGATTTTTTTTTAAATAAATAAAGCCATGTACTGTTGTTTAAAATTTACACGCCAACAATTTGCTTTTATTTCAGTGCGATCATTGGATTTGTATATTACAAAAATACAATCTAATCAATGAAGACAATTCGACATTAAATTTTGATAAGTACTTCAGACATCTTGATCGATGGGTAGAGCTCAATCCAGGTTTTACCAATGTGATGCCAAAGTCGAAACAGCACTGTAAGAACGAAGTGATACCATTTCTGCCTTTAGCTCTATGCGAGTTCTATAATCTGCACGGGTGTATTAGAAACTATATCAATTTTGTGAGTATGGCTTGCTTTATTTAATACTTTACCAATTATTTTAACAAATATTTGATTTGAAACTGCAATTTTAAATTCATCTTCATCAGTAGTTTAGATGTAATTTTTATTACATTCTCAAAATTTCTGTTTATCGTTGTGTATTATTATTTTTTTATTTCTCAAATGTGCATGTATTAACAGTTACTATATTTAAGTAAGATGGTGCTAAATGTTTTTTCTTACTCTAATTTTATATTTCAGAAATGTCCGGTTATGTTACCAACAAAAGAATGCGAAGAAGTAAAACAGTTTAACGATGAATGTAGTGATTTTTTCATATAGCATAGTATCTACAACTAAGAAATAAAACTACTATGTCTATTACATTTATGCTAAAATATTTATTGTTCTAAGACAATGGAATGACAGCTTTATTATACTTACTAACTACAATATTCACTATTACAAATACATTATTGTAAATATTCAGAATTAATTGCGTTTTTGTACACACATGATATGGAGTTAGAGCGCTCGGCTCACAATCGAAATCTAGGACAAACAAACATTTGTGTGCGGATTACACTTATTAATACTGTCACGTAAATGCTCATTGAACCACATTTATCACACGCACCAGAATCCTCTTATCACTTTCCTTTTAGGAAATTAAACTAAACTAACAGTCTTTTGTGTTTATGGTAGAAGCCGAGGGTTGTATCGGCCGGCGTAAAGAATCATACCGGAGAAGTTGTGTCTCACGAAAAACAAGAAAGGTCGGTCGAATTTTAATCGCGCCGATTGTACGCTCCTCGTGGGGAGACGAGCTTGTCTCGGTCGCAGATGCAACGGTAGATGCATAGCTTCCCCAACGTCATGAGGGTCGTGGAAGGCTCTCTGGTAATCTCGGGGCTCATCCCAGTCGTTCACCCATCTGTATGTCCTACGGCGAGCCAACCCTGAAGCCTCAGGATATTCCTCAACATGGTGCTGCTCTCCAACCATTCCTTCACCACAGGTCACGAACGAAGTCATCTGCACCATGTCTGATAGGTACAAATCTTTTGAAGGACCATTCAGACCTCCCAAGTCAGCATGATCGGCATCGAATAAATCCTTCAGCCCCATTTCTTGTAGCGTCGATGTAACGTTGAAAACAGATTTGTGTGAAAATCTGGGAATTTGAAGTTCTAATCCAACTCGAGGAAGAAGGGTTCTGAGTACCCGTTTCCAAACTTGTGTAGTGGGGTTTGATTCTAAGAGCCTTTGTTCGAGTTTTTCCAAATCATCGGAGTGAACAATGTTGCCTTGTTGGCCTGGCATGACGAAAATAGTGCTGACGATGGAGTTGGTGTTGCCTAAAGCTGCAACTGTTGCATCAAGGTTTGGATCGTAGCCAGCCAGGAAGCCGCTCTTAAACACCACTGCAGGTACAGGAACGAGACGCCTTTGTCGAATGTTGGGCGATACCACGAAATACATTTCTCCATCCCTGCCATCGACTGATGACCCGGTGCAGTCAGTCTGAAAAATATTAATAAATAATTTGTGTGATCAAAGGATCGAATAAACCCTCTTAAAACTATTTAATTGTACATATATACCCTATAAATATATTTAGTAAGTTAGGCAGCAATTATAAAATTAACGAATCATTAGTAATCGACTCCTTTTTATCCATAGCATGTGTAAGTGTTATAACGTTAATAAAAATTGTTTGTTCTTGATGTTTTTGTTTATTTACAAGTAAATCCATACAATTATATTCCAGAAAAATATGCCTGTTATGAATATAACTATAAGTTAAATAGAATTTGAGATAGAGATAGAACGAATCCTCGAAAAAGGATTTACTTAAACTTAAATGATTATCTCATGAAGTTATGTGTCTATGCTAGAATCTCATAATTATATTTAGATACTAATTTTTATTATTTGAAAGAATACTTACATGGAAAATATTAGCCGAAAAAGCAGCAAGTGGAGGTGTCATTGAAATAGAATTCGTTTTCATATATTCTGTTATCTTTCCCCATGTATATCTTTTGACTAATAAGTTCGTTCTTCGTCGTATAATATCACTTATTAGTTTAAAGTTTACTTCTTCCACATGTCCATTATAGAAGTGTTGTGCTCTTTCCTTGTAAAATGTTAAAATCTTTCCTTTATTTCTGTCGCTGTAGAGTTCTCTAATGAAAGCGGATACAATGATCCCCGACTCGGGGGTAGTTTCAATGGAATCTGATATATTTTTCAAAGTGAAGTGTGGATTAAATGTCACCATATCATCAAGTTTAAGAATATCGTTCATTTCTCCAGACGTAGCTCCTCTCGCTCCCATAAACATCATAGCCAACATGGAAGTTATCGAGTAAGGAGATAGAACAAAACTTCTTCTTTTATCAATATTTTCTACCATTACTTGCCAGTATCTGAACGCTAACTCATTGCACAATTCAGTAAACTGAGCGATATCTTCTCCTAAATCTTTAGTAGTTACTTCTAAGCCTTGATTTTCTTTTGAATACTCCAACACTACGTTTTTGTCATTCACAGTGTCTGTAGTGAATGGATTCTCAATCTTATTTTTGTCTTTAGGTAATTCATTAGCTTTTGGCGGGGTAACTGTTGGAATAAGCTTCCAAGAATTGTTTCTTTCGTTAAGCAATTCTTCATCAGCAATGTTTACTTTTTGGATTTTCTTCTTAAATTCCTCGATTTTTGGTACAGTATCAAATTTTTCATGTTTGTTAGTTGTTTTGTCAGCTGAATTTATCTTATTGATGTTTGATTGAGATATTTTGTCATTCGCAATGGGAGGGTTAGATATTTTAGTTGTTATTTCAATAGGAGCTTGAGTTGTCACTGCAACAGGTTTCTTGGTCGTTTGTTCATCGTTTGACTTATTATCTAATCCTGTTGTCATTATAATTTGAGTAATTTTAGTATCATTACTGGTATCCTTATTATCTTTTACATCTGTCGTTTTGGTAGAAGATTTGTTTTGTGATGGATTATTATTGTTCATAGATATTTGGATAAAATCATTGTTTTTGTGGTTACTACCATCTAATTTACCAGGAATATTGACTTTATTCTTTTCAATCGTGTTTATTTTATTGATATTATTGTCAAGCGATAGCTTATTTTCTTGAACGACTTTGTCTTCTGTTTTAGGAGGAGGATTTTCTTTTCCTGCCGAAGCTACATCAACCTTTGCAGTAGTAGTGGTAGTAGTAGTAGAAGTACTAGTTGTTGGAGTTAGAGACGTAGTTTCAATACGTTCAGTAGTTATTTCATTTGCACTTTCAGTAGTTGTCAGTTCTTCTTTATCTTCTTGTAAAGTTTCTTTGGAGTCCATAATTGCCTGTGGTGCTTCATTGACTACTTGAGATAGTAAATCATCCATTGATTCTAAAATTGGATCAATTGTTGTAACTGTACCATCAGAATTTCCAGATGCTGTAGACGATATGTCTAGACTTTCCGTAGTCGCAGATTCGGTAGTGATTTTCACCTCTGGAGCTATCGTTTGTTGGGATTTATCTTCTTCTACTGTAGGAGCTATGGTTTGAGTCTTATTTTCTTCTATTTTATGTTCTTCTTGTTGTGCATGTGGATCGATAGTTGATATTTTAATAAAATTATCCTCATTTTTCGTTCTGTTGTTGGAACGGTCATCGCTTTCAGATGGTATATCTAGGTCTAGATTTTCCTTGCTCTCCATATCCTCCTCATTTATTTTAGTAGTTTCAAGTAAATTGCTTGTGGTTGGTAATGGTTGATAGTTGTTGCCAAGATCAGAGGCAATTTGACTTATGCTTTGTGCTACATCAAACATGGGAATGATAGGATCTGTGTCTTTCATACCATTACTTGTAGTACTGTCCGGTCGCTTTTGTTCAGATGAAATGAATTCTGTGGATGATATAGCTGTCGAAGGAGATACTGATTGAGTAGTAAGAGTAGTCGCGTTAATTTTGTCTGATACAGGTTCTTTTGGTGTGACAAAAGACGGTGTTTCAGTAGTCGGTTTGATCGTAGTAACAGTAGTTTTAGGTTGCACAGTTGTTGAAATAATCTGAGGCTTAGATGTCGTTGATGGAGACCTTTTAGTTGTGCTTGCATAAATAATAGGTTTTGTAGTTAACACCGGTTTTCTAGTTGTACGTTCCGTAATATATTTTACAGTAGATATGGGAATAAATGTGCTTATCTTTTCAAATTCATTCGGGTTTTCTGTTATTGGTGCTTTTGTTGTGGTAGTGGTAGATACAAATCGTTTTGTAGTTGTTGTAGGTTTAGTAGTTGTTGTTGATTTTGGACTGAATCTCACGACGGGCCTAGTTGACAATGGTTTTGACGTAGTTGGCCTAACTCTAGTTGATGTAAATACTTTTTGTGTTGTACGAGGTTTTTCGGATGTTGGAGGTGCTTGGGTCGTGGTAGTGGTAGTGGTGGTGGTAGAAGAAGTTGTTGTCGGCGCAGCAGTTGTAGTTGTAGGTTTCAAAGTAGTAGTACTCGAAGGAGTTTTAGTAATTTTGTCATCATCAGCCGCTGTAGAACTAACAATATGAGTACCACCTTCTTTACTCAACTGGTTTTGTTCATCCTCTTCTTCAACGTCATCAAAGGTCTCAGTTTCTGGAGTGAAGCTTGTAGTAGCTTTGTCAGGGTTAATATCAACACCAGTATTCCCAAATATTGATGGTAAGATTAAACTCCAAGAATCAGAAACGTCAGGAGTATCGAAAGTTGGTCGCAATTGTGGCATTTTCTTGTGCGCCTCCATTTGAGCTTTGAGCACATTCTGCACATTAGTGACAACACTGTGTACTTTGGTGAAAGGTGGCTGACTGAAATTGAAGGCTATTGTTGGCTGATTCTCATTCGCAAAAGTGACTAAGCCATCAGTATCTTCACCGGCTGCAACGATTGCCTGTATTTCTTCTAACGTCATGAGCCTTTTAACAAGTTCGCCAGATTCATCGAAGGTGTAGAACTCATATCGATCTGGGGTCAGCAGGTTGACTGGACTTCCAACGGTCGCTGGCAATACTTGGGGCGGTGGCATAACGTTGCCAACAGCATCGGCCACAAATGGCTTAGTGCGTCTGAAACACGAAATAAAATTGTATTATTTTTTTGCCTCTATTGATTGGTTTTTTTAGATAATAGAAGCTAATAGAAGCTGTATATTTCATTGTCTTTATAATTTTGGAATTTCCGGTATTATGCAACCACTATGAAAGCTCACTTCTTAAAGGTGTATAAGGACGAAGATGATGCTTCTACCAAAAATTTCCTTATGAATTTTGCTTTAGCATTAATAATCAAAATAGGAAGTTTAATACTTTACCTATCAGCATTTTTATCAGCTATCACGCAGACAGCGGCGAGTAACAAACAGAGTGTCCCCCGCATCTTGATACCTCGTTCGGACTCACCATGCACCTGTAATTAACGAAATAACACATTAAAACAAAAGAAAGTACATAGTTTTAGAGAAAATTGAGATATGACACTTTCCACTAAAACAATAGAGCGAAATATTTTGATAGAAATCTAATTTAACAAAAATTCCAAACACGCCAAATAAAAATGTCGTTTCAATTGAAATATCTATATCTAATACGTTATTATATATCGTAAAAAGAACTGTAAAATTGTGAATTTATAAACCCGTTAAACAGGTAAATCCACGGTCATTGTCGCGTGAACTGGAGCTATTATGTTATTAATATTCAGATAAAAGTCGACCTTTCCGTTTACTACCGTTTCTATCGCTGCTAATGTTCTTAGAATTGTTGTCAACTCGTTTATCGCCGCGGTAATGTATATTTATATATATTCTTTCTATTGTTTGTTGGGAGAGTTTGTCTGGGAGTTTTAGAAGTCATTTCTTTGACCTCGTAACAATAAAATACGTTCCGTTGTATTTTGACAAGTTGTTTGCCCACAAAATAAGTGGGACACCTGTTAACTATGACGTTTGTAAGGTCAATAAACTTTGGGATTTGTATTATTATTATTATGTAAGGTTGAGCTTTCAATATTGATCCAAATTGAGTCAAAAGAGAGACCTTAAAATACGATGAAAAGTCAGTAATTTGATCGCATGGTAATTAAATATGTATGCCCCTTACAATGTAAGAGTTATTAATAAGAATTAATGTTAAGAAAGTTGTAAGTGTTTAATTAATGTTTATTTACGTTTATACTTCTATTAATCATTTTAGAAACTAATATTATACGCCTCTTGAAGGTTATTATTTGTTGTTGAAAGCTTTAATGAAAGTGCTTCCTTATGTAAAAGAAAGGATCAAAACAAAACTTTCGAATGCAAAACTAACTTATTGGACATCATGATCGAAAATAATCAGATGATGCCATCAAAACACTTTCCGCTGGGTTTACGAGTCAAAATGAAATATCAAATTGCAACAAACCAGATCTCTTATCGTGATCATGTCATGTATGTATTTGTAAAACTGAGTCGAATAAAATTTGTTTAGAGACTTCCTCGATACGGAAAAACAGAAACTAAAAAAAATAATACACTGCAACTAGACCTCTCCAGTTTGGGTCCATTGCAAACGTTTTATTGGAAAAAAAGATTTATTGATCCGTGATACATACAAAATACATATTTATTGAAAGATTCTACATCCATGGGTCCATTGTACAATATTTTACATATGCTGTGACTGCAATCAGCTTTGACGGCTGTGACGACCGTTAAGTTTCAAAGCAAAACAAAGCTAGTTAAACTAAGTTACCATAATTAAAACAAAAACGCTACTTAGGGATTAACCTCTATCACTCAATGGTGAGTAAAACATGATCAAACATAGTATTATAACAGCACCTAATAAAAACTAAGGATGCAACAGAGTCTCAAGCCCTCAGTAGCAAGAAACGCACGGACGACCGCGCACCAACAATCGCTTGCAACCGTTATATGTATTAGACTAGTGGTGCCCCGCGGTTTAACCCACGTTAGCTCCTCTTCTACTGGCTTTAGCGTGATCGTATATAGCCTATAGCCTTCCTCGATAAATGTGCTATCTAACACTGAAAGAATTTTTCAAATCGGACCAGTAGTTCCCCAGAATAGCGCGTTCAAACAAAAATCCCTACAGCTTTATAATATTAGTATAGACTAGCGGTACCCCGCGGTTTCGGCCGTAAGAATGCAGGGATAAAATTATGCTAAAAACCTTCCTCTAGAATCACTCCATCTATTACAGAAAATCGCTTCAAAATCCGTTGCGTAGTTTTAAAGATTCAAGCATACACAGACAGACAGCGACAGCGACTTTGTTTTATACTATGTAGTGATGCGCCCGCGCCGCGTCTTGTGAACCGGAGCGTAATCGCACCCGTCATAATGATTGACATTGACATGCGATGACGTAACGGTTATGTGGGTTAACAATGCACGTTTTGTTTCCAAATCTCTTTAAATACACAGATTTGTGTAACTTTATTGCTAAGTGATGTTACAGTATTACAATTATTTTATAATAGGCAACCGTTAACGTGTAACTGTGCAGTTGTTTCTTCTATTTTTAGAAGTTTTGTGGTAAAAATGTAGTAATTTTATGATCTTAAACAATATGCGAGCATAGGTTTAAGGTGTTTAAAGTGTACATGCGTGGATAAAAATTAAAGCCAACCAGAGATTAATACAAACTGATTTGTAAAATAAAGACTAATATAGGAAAGAAAAAAAATTACTACATTTAAAAGCTGTCAATACGCCCCGATTTCAAGCCCAAAACACTTTTGATATAATTTTTCGCAGTACCGTAAACTTTAAAATTTAAAACTCACTTAACTTCACGTCTAAGTTTATGTATATTTTCATATTTAGTTCAACACAGAATAAATGAATACTTTAGTTAAACGTTTCTGAAATAGCGAAGTTATCAATTCTTGATCGAGATGGCGGCGGCTAAAATCCGTCTAACCGACCAGGATATTGAATATTTGATGCAATATCTGGTACAGAATTAATATGCGGACGGTATACGGTTAAACTTTACTGCTCATTTACCTAAAATCTCATTATTTATTTACTGAAGTGAACCTTCTTACAAGTTGTTACAGACTCGATTACTTTATCATCTTCTTGTAGTCTTTTCAAGTGTTTTCGACGCACCTACGCGAACATTGGAATTGTTATGGTACGAAATTGCTGGGTGCGTAAAATTTAAGGAATAGCTCGCTTAAATAAACTGATAATTAATAAAAAAATCATCCAAGTTCTTATGTAAGATTATATTCAAGAGGTCTTCACGTAAAAAGACTGATGAAAAAAAATCGAGATTAAAAGGAACTTTATCCTCATATTATTTAGATCGTAAACTATATTATTATTGCATGACCGATATTTCTATTGTAACTGGTATTCATTTCTAAATAACTAATTCAGTACAACATATCAAAACAACTATCAGTATCGCATTTCTTAACGTAACCACAAAACGTAGTTTTACTGTAGTAACTACTAACAATTCTGTGGTTTCAACAAAAAGTAGTAAAGGCATAGAACGATAACTAAAGGTTTTAGAGTGCCAATGTCGGCTAGATGCTTTAAGCAAAACGTAAGCAAGAGAAAGAGTAGAACACCTATAAGTTTGTGACAAACAGGAATGCACTGTAAACTTCATTAATATGACTGACCGGCGGTGGTGCTAAATTTATACTTGTACCCAAAGAACTACACAAGTTGATACTAAATATTTATTATTTTTTCAAGCAAGAATCACATAATATCAATGAGTAATGGACTGTACTTGTATGTCTACATGGCTACAACACGTAGCAGGTGTGATACAATGTTCATACTGGTGCTACTGTTCACCTACTGGTACTCTTACTTCAATGGCTAAACAAACTTCGGTATACGAAAGCATAATCTGGGAACAATCTTGCGATGACATAAATGATAAATAGTTCGTGATCTCCGCGTTGGGCTAGGCTAGTATTTGATTACTAGATTGGACACGTCAAAGATACAATTGGCACCGCAATTTCAAAGCTGTAACATTTTTGCAAGCTTCAGATTTTATCTACAAAATTCTAGATACGTGTGAGAGTTCTATTTTTTATTTCCGTATGATAAGTTAGTTCTAAAAAAATGTACGAAATATTTTTGGAATCGAATTAAGTTTTTATATCACATCGTTCATCGTAGATATAATTAAGTAACGCTTATCGATCGATAAAATAATTTATAGAAAATTGTAAGAATAAAAATACAATTAAGACATCTTTGTAACAACTTCTACCATTGAGCACTAAAAAGCGTAACCAACAAAATATCGCATGTCACGGAAAGACCCAAATTAGAGATCAAAATCAAACCTCCTTTATAACGAACCTGTTTAAATCAATCTCAAAAAAATAACAAGAACTTTAAATCTATTTTTCTTCTAATTAACTGAAACAAAAAACGGTATCATAAAAATTTCAAAGTATCATTAGTGACACAGATACTTGGTGCACGTAAAACGTTTTCCATGGTCTAATTATCGTTACAAGTCCAAAAAACAGAGGATCACATTGACACAATTAAACAATAAAAATAGAATAATAAAAACCATTGTTTTCTTGATGGTACTGTAAAATTTCTTTCTGTGTATAATTGTGCGGGAAATCTAATATTTTTCTTTTCATTTTAAAAACTGTTTATATCATCGATATTAAATTACAGAAATGTAATTATGTATTTGAAATTATTTTCGTTTCTCGCAATTTGGACGAAAGCAGAAGAAAAAGGTTCTGTAAAAAATATAAGCACTTACTAGTATTACAAATCGACCAAAAATCTTCAAAAAAACTAACAGTGTTACACTTCATATGTAACGTTACGAAACAATAAACCATTCTAGATAATTTTCGCAACATTGGAGGCTAGAGATTAAAAACAAAGCACGATTTAGCTGAAAGTGTCTGTAACGGTAGATGACACGGGTCAATGAACTAGAGTTTTAAAATGGCGTAAATTATTTCTTTTTAATACAAAATTGTAGGTTAGTAATGCGTAAGGAAACTATATTTTGTGAATAATTTTGTGAATAATTTTGTGAATAATTTTGTGAATAATTTACATAACTGCTTCTTTTTTTTTATGAACGTCAAAATTGATTCTACCACCGATTCGGAAATTACATCAGCCGAGAAGAATTGATTTGAATCGAAAGAACTCCTAATTAAAGAGCGATAAAAGGTTGTTGTTGTGTCGTGCAAATGAGCAAAAGAGAGTCAAACAAAGAAGAATTGCTATAAACAAAAACAGATAGAGGTAGTTGCAGCTGTTACACCGACAAGAGTACTGATCTTAGATTTAATTATACTGACGCAATTATCCTTACGATGAGAATTAGCTGAAATTGAAGTGATAAAGCTGTTTGGTAGTTGTGTTTAGACGAAGATAACGCTAATACGATGGTTAATATTACTACCGCGAGTTAAATAGGTATACAGTAGTTCATTTAATTGTTGGGAAGCTATCTATGGCAAAGCGGAATCGTTCTTTTTCTGTCTTGTGTCGCAACATCGCAGAATACGCGATCGAATCGCAAGTTCATGCGATACGTTGCCTAAGATCGCAAATTCTGACGATAAGACTATGTTTATCATCCTATTCAAAATATAACCTTTCATAAAAATAAGTAATACAATAAAAGTATGCTTTTAACAAAGATTTTTTACATTTCATAAAAACAAACCGCAAATACGAATACAGAATTTAGATTTGCGGTTTAGTTTATGACCTGTAAACTACATTTTTAATGTACTTATATCCTACTGCACTCACCTTCATTTGAAAACTTTTAGTGCTTACATAAATACAATCTAATGCTATAATTAAAATCCTACTTAATGCCTTGAAAATTCTAAATCTATTTTAGAACTGAAAGTTTATAGCGCAGTGCTCATTAAAAATTTACAACACGACTAACGTGTTGAGTATATTTAAAAGCCTTTTGTTTTAAATAATGGTGTAAAATATCGGATTTATTTTCTACATTTTAAAAAGCAAAACGTAAATACTACAAGAAAAGTAAAGCTTACATAAAACTTTTGACGAATACAAAGTTGTAACAAATCTGCTTGTAAGTTAGTTAAGTTCACGTTAAGACAACCCTACCTTGAAAGTCATATGTACCTTCATGGTTAACCCACTAGTTTTCAAAGTATACAAAATTTTCGTTAATCATGAGACCGTATTACGAAGTTTTGCATGTAAGCAACAAGTTTGTACATGAAACTTTAAGTAGAATAAGTTCGCTAAGTAATGTTACATACTTACAGCGTTCTTGGAAAGTTATATACGATTATGTTTGTTTATATGTGTATACATCAACCTGGTCCAGTAACTAATATCAGGGTTGTCATATTCTATTTATGTATGTATTAATGACTTAATATTTGGCAAACGTCTGAGAGTCAATAACCTATTAAGCAAAACGACCAAGTGTATTAAGATCGAGCTATGCTACACCACACGTATTAGTGCGATTCTATAATTATGTAGTCTCGACCCGACGATCGTGTAAATGTAACGAACTAATTAATTATTTTAATGGTCCAAAACTATCTATGCCTGTCTTACGAAAAGGGTTGGGGCACATCAATTGAGTAAATTCAAAGGGCATACGTAGAAACTTTTTGGTACATGGCGTTTTATTTTAGTAGATAGAAATAAATAAAACATCAAACCTCAATATTTTCGTTACATTTCCAATCGATTTCACAATTACATATCAAAAGCAACTCGTCACAACGTCTAAATCATAAAACCAATACATAAAAAGCGTTCGTGTACGTTCAATAAAACGATATTACTCTAGTTTGTCAGCCCTAATAGTGCAGCTAGTCAGCTACTTCAAGTTATAGAGGACAGTAGGTACTAGTCGAGTGGGAAATTGTGTTGGAACGATGTACTTAGTACTGTGTGACGTCACAGGGTAACATCGTACGGTTGTGATTATGTTTAACGTTTTTCGGCATACGTTGTTAGGTTAGGTAATTATGTAATATGATGTTTCTGTTTTTAACCCCCAACGCAAAAAGAGGGATGTGTGTGTGTGTGTGTGAGTGTGTATCTGTCTGTCTGTGGCATCATAGCTCCCGAACGGATGAACCGATTTCAATTTAGTTTTTTGTATTAAAGGTGACTTACGTGCGAGTGTTCTTAGACATGTTTGATGAAAATCGGTTGACCCGTTTAAAAGTTATGGAGGTTTGAAAGTAATTGCGTTGGTGTTTTTTTTTAACTTTTAATTTAAAGTTATGTAATTATAATTTTAGGGTTAGCAATGGACACGCATGGTGACAACCACTGTTAAAATTACCGACTCTCGAACTACCGAACTCTAAATTGATCGTGCGAGAGTTTTAGGATAAAAAGTATCGTAAATCGTCTCAAATATTAGTATGATATAAAATTGAAAATTACAAATGAATAAAAGTTTCAACTGACTCTCAGCTTTCTAACCAAAGAAGAAAAAAGCTTTTAAAACCCGAGTTGAAAAGCGGAAAAGCGTATCAAATAAAATGTTCTAGTTAAAAGGTTTTAGTGTCATCGATTTTGTGTAAACTCAACATTTTATGTTTCTTATTATCTTTATCTGTTGAAGACGGTACAAAATGGAGCTAAATTCACAAAAAAAAACGTAATTTTGGTTAATTGAATGAACAAAATTGTTAAAAAGAGTGTCTTGAAATCACATAAGTGTTTAATTGTTGTACTAATATCATAGTGAGAAGGATCTTAGGGTTTTACCCACCTATACCGTGCCAGATTTATCGAGTCCCGGAAAATGCAAGCCAACAAACGAATATGCTTTTAAATTTAAACAAGAATTACTCATTGATGAGGGCCAAAATAACAATTAAAGTAAATTCAAAAAGTCTTTCAACAAAATATCTTCAAAGTTTATTTAAAAACTTAAAATAAATAATCAATATGTTTGATATTGTTCCCATTTCTAGCATTCCCTAAAAGCCACAAAACGTTTTTGATAAACCAACGAGTACACCGATATCTTGACCCTTTGATCGGGACGTAGGATATTTATTACCTTAATAAAACCACGAGAAACCTCAACAAGGGTAAAACCGCGTATCACAGTTGGCTTGGTATCAATATTAACCCAATCAGTTCGTTCCCATAATTCACAAAAGTTATACAAACACAATTACATTTCCTCCTCCTAATATTGTTATTTCGAACCAAAAATAAACATTACAGATTACATTACCATATAAAGTGGATTCATAACGTTGTCTGTACATCAATATTTGTACGGAAATTACAAAAATATGTATTTAATTTATTGGTTGTAAGCAAAGCTTTGCGCACTTTATATGCATAATGTATAAACTATTACGCTCTACGGTTTTCTCTGCATTGAATATTGAAAATCGAATCGCAAATTTAAAATTTTGAATATAGAATTTAGAAGAATGAACATTTTGAGAAATGAATCGTCTTTCGACTTTCATAATAAAATTAAAATTGGACAACTATTAACCAAATTAAAATATGTCTAACCTTTCAAGAGCATGGAATGCAGCTGTCATAATATAATACACTAACTAATACATAATCTTCTTTTTGTATATTCCTTCGTTATATATCGACATTTACATCGACATGTTACGTAATTGTTCAAAATGTAAACAGATTCTACAGTTATGAATATCTAAAGCGTTAATACGAGGAGCTTACACGGGCTTACATTATATCTTCGTCAGATTGTAATCTCCGGTTATCTGGCGCTCTCTTCATTCCGTTCATGAATGAAACATCCTTTTTGCTGAACGAAAAAGTTATGTAAGAATGTATGTAGGTAATTACTTTTAAGAAGTAATTTTGAAACGGTGGATTTACATATATTTTTAGACTATGATTATGTACTCCCAGTACCAGTACTACTACTACTCCCATTTTTTATTTTAGTTTTTGGCGAGTTAATTTTATTTTATACTGTTTTCGGTACATTATACATATACAAATAAAAATAAAACTTCAACAAACTACGTGATCCCATTTTTTGCGAATAAAACCGCAAGACACTGTGTTACTTAGCATATAGGTACGTGCACATATTTAAACCAGATATCGCTAAGTACTACAAAAACAAATACATCGAAATAAAACACTTAAACGGATTTTTGTCGTGGTTGTATTTTGTTTTACATTTTCTGACGTTTCGGATTCTTTACAGAACCCGTGATCACAGAAGACTGTCTTCCGAAACGTCACAACAAAAACGCGACAAAAACCCGTTTAAGTGTTTTATTTCAATGTGTAGTGTTCGTGTAAATCAAATATATCAATACAAATACATCGCTTAGGAAAACATGGTCCAGATGATTCCTATAACCCAGAATAACATCATACACAATAAAATACCAACACATATAAGACTCAAGATTCAACTACCAGCTATATAAACAACATAACCGTGTCATTTGGTCTAAGATATTTCTAGAAAACTCAGTCAAGTACCTAATGGATACTTTCACGGTAAGTTACTGCTAATCAGATGTCAAAATAAGCAATAACAGTTAAGTTTTATGTTAGCTTAGTCTAGGAAATGTTACACTAACTAGATTCCTCACTATTATTTGTAACTAGCTGTACCCCGCGGTTTCACCCGCGTAGTTCCCGATCCTGTGGGAATTTCGGGATAAAACGTAGCCTATGTTCTTTCCCGGACCATAAGCTACCCCTGTACCAAATTTCAAGTCAATCGGTTCAGTAGTTTAGCCATGAAAAGGTAACAGACAGACAGAGTTACTTTCGCATTTATAATATTATATAGTTAAATTTAGGATTAATAATTATTGATAAATGGAAACTTATATTCATTGAGACTATTAAGTTTCTAAGACGCTTGAAGGCTAGACCTGATAGCATACTTTTAACTTTTAAATCATTTGAATTGAGAATGACATTTTAAAATTGGAACCATTGCAACATAACTTTCATAGGTAACTAGATTTGTAGTTTATTACACTTTTTTTTTAAAGACATTTGAAACAATACCTCGAAGTTTTGATGCCGGTACGATGTCCGCCAATGTTATCGAAATTCAAATTCTTATAATCGTTCTTTCAACGCGAAAAACATGGATTCCACTAGTAAAATTGTGTGTGAAGTCAACCAGCTTGCACTAGGCCAGCATGGTTGACTAAAGCCTTACTAAAGCATGATCGCCTTCATTCAAGCTAGGCTTGAGTCGCTCGATTATTTTCGTACCGGTATATAAAAGTTTATGATAAAAATAACCTACATACTTTTTAGAATAGTGCGTAAAATAACAATAAAATACACATAATTGAATACATGAATTAAATTACCATTGAAACATAACCATACACTCATTAATATTCATAATTACATCACAACAATACTGCACCAAATTTCGTGAAAATATTATTCCAAATTGTTGTTTTATTGGGTAAATATTTCATGTTACTAACATATTGAGTACAGAAACAATTTCAACCCTATATTATTATATTGACCTACATTACAAAAACTCATTAAAAGTTTTACAAAATATGTATTTCATATTTTAATGGATACTTTTATTGTGGTTCTGTAAATAAACCTATCGAAATTAAAGTTAATATTAATGTATTAATTATTACCAATGCTGAGTAGTTTTGACTCAATTGTAATTTTCAATTCAATGTCAATTCGATATACTTATAAATTGTTTAATATTTTTGTTATGTTGATCAGAGTATACGTCCATAAAGACGGTTTAAATCGTTTTTATTTTATATATGTAGGCAGGTAATTCTAAAGTCTAAAAACGAATATAAGACGATGAACCTTCACTTAAAAATTATCCTAATATATAATTAGGCTTTAAATTACACTCCAAAAATAGCATCAACAAGCTTTAAATTACTCTATTTTCCCTTTAAATTAGAACTTTAATGGCGGCACAAAGAACCGCTAAGACGGACTCGCAAAGCGGAGCATACAAAGTAAATTCCATTAAACATTACTAACGAAATATCTACACTAATAATATAAAGAGAAAATATTTGTTTGTTTGTAACGAAAAGGCTCCGAAACTACTGAACTGATTTATTTAAATAAATATTTCACCATTAGAAAGCTGCATTCACCCTGAGTACCATAGGCATATATTTTATCCCTGTATTCTCACGGGAACGGGAACCACGCGGGTGAAACCGCTAGACGCTGCTAGGATAAAATAAAGTCACTGTCGCTATCTGTCCGTCCCTATGTATGCTTAAATCTTTAAAACTACTCAACGGATTTTGAAACGGTTTTTTTAATAGATAGAGTGATTCAAGGGGAAGGTTTTTAACACAATTTTATGTCGACATTCTCACGGGAGCGGGAACTACGTGGGTAAAACTGCGAGGCGTTGCTAGTTTGAAAATAAATACTAGTTGAATTCACGGCCACATCCAACGGAGTGATCCAATTTACGTTCCATTACTGTGATTGTTCAAATCTAACAAAGTAACCAAACAATATAGCACTCGTTGTAATTGTAAACGCAATTTTATTTGGTTTACCTCGCGATTTATTTAGTTAATGGAATTTCTTTGTCTATTTTAAGAACTGATGGGTTGTGCACAAGCTCATACCTAAGTTCCCAGGTTTCCATTTCTGGATCAGGAGATACTTACATGTTTATTATGATTAACGGGATATTTACAATGTATATTATTTATTTCGCTGTTGCAAGCGCCATGATCACGGATGAACTGATCATCCGTAATAATTTGAGTGCTAATAACCATGATAACTATAAAACTATATAGATACAAGTTTGTTGTTTTTCAAACATGGCTCGAGCTTAAGATCACCAACATATATTGGACAAGCGTGGTAATCACAGATATTATTACTCATTTTACAGATCATCAATACTCTTACCGGCTTATTGCAAGTTCGCAAACATTTAAAATTCATGTATACTTCAATTTAAATTAGGAAATGTAATGGATTCAATCTTCATAATTGTTTTGGCGTTTTACGTCCCTAAATGGAAGGTTTTAGTGTCGCTAAAATGTCTTATTTTGTAGCCCTATCTCAATTTATACTCTCTAAACATTTACAGTATCTAAAACATTAAGCTTTGTCTCCAAACTTCAAAGTTTAATGTGATATATATTTTCTTACACTATACAATACAGTTGGACCTTATCCTGAAATAACTTTACTTAATTTACATTTTCCTATAACATTCACTCCTTTGAGATAATATTATTATACTACTAATTTACTTTCTAGTAAAATTTCAGATGAAATGTGATTACATATTGAGACTATAGATAGTCCTGATAATCCTGTCCTAATTCCTGCTTTCTTTAAGATGTTTTGCCAGCTCAATACCATATTATAGACGTAACCTCTCACTGGATCGTCATAATTTAAGTCTTGTCCATCGACACGAAGATGAATTTAAACATCAATTTTCAAATTTAGAAGCAACTATTCGAAATGTAAGTTTAAGAGCTGATAAACGTTAAAAATAACTTTATATAACATCAATAAAAAGACAAATCGCATCAAGGGCCAGCGCAGACAAGCGAGTTAACCGAGACTCATATCCGCAGGCAAATTCTGTTATCGATCAATTTAATGTGCTCCTGCCTTCACCGTGAACTGGAAATGATTGAAAACCGTGCACCGAATGGAATAACGGTAACAGTGACGTCACTGTTTAGTACTTACATGATATTGTCAGAAACTATACTATTGATATGAGTCAAGAGTTTTGAACCATGCATTTGCGGCGTCTGTATCTGCGTTACACTGTAATGTGACGACGTGTGACGTAGATATCCCAGTAAAGTTACTTGTGATTCCAACCAGATATTTTAGGGCCGCAGTAAGTTTATTGAATATTTAACTAACTATTCAAGTGTTTTAAACCTATGGGGAAAATGAATGAAAAATAACCATATACCAAAAGGAAATTTAATTGTTAAGTATGATCACCAAAAAAGTGAGTTTGACAATTGAAGGTAGATAGATAAATAAACCGTTTTAATCTCCAATCTACAAGCGACATTTAAAACGATATCACAATATCTAAATGAAAAATTCATAAAAGAAACCTCTCAGACACTCTTTAGTTGATGAAATGGCGAAGAAATTAAAGTTTAATACTGTCTCAAGATTGAAATCTTAAGTAAAAGGGTATATTATTAAGTGATGAAATATTCCGTTGATACAAACTTTGATACACTTCAAAACGGAATTTACGAACTAAGTTTGTTCTTGTTGTAAACTATTGGTAATAAAATTTGAACATTTTATAGTTTGTATCCGTGAAGTATCTTGAAGATGTTTTGAATTCAATTCAATTAGCTGGTTCGGGAAATGGACCTCTTTGGATTTAGTCCTTTTGGAAAATAGAGTTCGTTTTTTAAAGAAGTAGTTTATCCTTTTTTAGTACGTAGTTAACGAAGCAATTTAGCCGTTTTTCATCATGATTAGTAATTTAAATTGTTATTTATTGAGGTTTATTTTGTATATAGTCTAATGATACTATGATACTTCAGTGGGAAAGAGAGGCTATCGTGTTGGTGTGAGGCCAATGTTCTTATGATTTATTAAAGACTAGCTGATGCCCGCGACTTCGTCCGCGTGGAAATTGGTTTATTTATGTCACGTACCTAGTTGACTTTTTCAAAGCTATACTCTATGTAATCAAACAAATGCTTTACCGGATGTTGAAATTATTTTAATCATATGTAATCATTACTAAAAAAAACAATGATTATTCTATAATAAAAAATATTGAAAATTCTCGTGTCACAATATTCGTTCCCGTACTCCTCCGAAACGGCTTGACCGATTCTCATGTCAGTAGGTCTGAGAGTAGGACATATAATGCTTTTTATCCCGAAATTCTCACGGGAACGCGTGTGAAACCGCTTAATTTTAACTTTGCTTTGAAGTTTCTTAAGATTATTGTCAGTATGTTATACTGAATTATCATGTTATTATTTTTATAAGTTTCCTTTTCCGACCACGGGACTATATAATAGTCCTGGTCTTTTGGAAGGCTAGTATGGGGCTAAAGCCAACACACGGAAGCCCTTTGACATTTTTAATCTTCTGTAAAGGATGCACAATCCGGCGACTATACCTGTATCGATGCATTTAACAACAAATATGTGGGTGAGACTTGGAGATGACCCACATCCACAACATTTTCCTGATTTATTATTAAATATAGGTGACGGAACTTATCCACATGATGAAGGAAAAGTCGTTTTAAGTGATAGGTTATGTTGTACTGTTTCGTCCTTGCAGGAGCTAATAATTTCAGTGTACGGCGACCTAAGTAATATTACACATCAGAACAATACTTGGTTATGTAAAAGGTCTGTTTTAACTCCTCGAAATGATCAAACATGTGCAATAAATAATGGAATACTGTAGCGTATTCGAGAGTATATCTCTATCAATAGAATGATGGATCAAGAAGAATCCACAAATTATCCGATAGAATTTCTGAATTCATTAAATGTTCCTGGACACCCCTCACATACAATAAATTTCGTAATTTAAGTCCTAAACTGTGCAATGGTACTCGAATAAAGGTCATAAATCTACAACCTAACTTTTTGCTTGATTTAACAAAAAGAAGGTTGAATGCACCTATATATATATTTAAAACTCAATACTGCCAAACTTTGTGTAAAGAATATCATAAATTTTAGGACCTTTGCACACTGCCTATTTTTCACTCTCACGTAGATACCGTGACGGATTATACTCGATAAAAATTTTTAATGACCAATCTCCATCGTGCATCGTGTTGTTTTAAGTTTACCTACTTTGACATTAGCAGAATTGCGTTGTTATGGCAGCAGTAGCCAAAAACTATTTTGTTTATTGAATTGATACCTTGACGGCGCTGTAGATATTTTTTTGATGTCTGATGCACCATTTTGAGAACTTCAGTATATTACGATCTCCTCGGTAGCTCAATTGGATAGAGCAGTGCTACGATTCAGCATGGTTCCGGGTTCAAGTCCTGACTGAGGCGAAAATTTTGAATGCATTTTTCTAAAAGGCTAATAAGTTATTTTAATTTAACTTAAACTATTTAATAAAATATTTATGTTAATAATGTATCCATCAGCAGTTTTCTTATTGTTTTTTATTAAGGGAAAGACACTCTGTTGATGTTTCTTTAACATAGTACGTACGTACCGTACACTGCACATTAATAGTCTATACAATTTTTTTTGCTTGTTCACAAAAGTTTCGATTGCCTGAAAATCCGCTATGTGCATATGCCCTTTGAGCATTCGATATTGAAGTATTCTATATTCTGTCAAATTTGATATCTATGAAATATTATTATACAAAATCCAAAATGTAGTACATATTTTTGTCAGCAATGTTTTCTCGTCAAAAGGAAGCGAAGTGTTGATAAATATATTTTTTTATTGAAATCAGAGGACCGATAAACAACAAGATCTACGATTCCTCCCAAATTTTAAAGAATATCTCAATAACTTAGAACTAAATAAGGTGGTAAGTTGCGCGATATAAACGGATATTACCCAAGCGATGTCGTGGGCGGAGTATTGTTTATTAAATTCAAAACAACAAAATAGATTTTTATCGATAACTTTTCTTTTCGTTATCCAAATGAGATGAAACAAAGCCTATATATTGCGCCAAATTAAGCTTAATCCATATGTGGAAACGCCATGAAAATCCGTTCAGTACTTTCTGAGATTATCAAGAACAGACAGACAGACAGACAGATAGACAGACAGACAGGAAAGAAAGTCGAAAATTGTTTTTTTGTGTTCCTTTGACCTTCTTTTATCCCCCCCTATCAGTTTTAGGTAAATTTATTTAATGTACAGACACGGTGGTTCTACTGTTTTATTATTAGTATAGATTTGACACTGCACAAGTAAGTGTGTATAAACATACAGTATACACACACCTTGACTGTGAATATTGTATTGAAAACTTCGATTTAGATGACATTTGGAAACTAAGAATTAAACATAACTTTTTAAACCCCAAACTCCGCAGAATTGAGAATAACGCGGCTAAAACTGCGACTAGTTTGTAAAATATACTATGCAATAATAACTCAAAATAATTCCCGATATATTTCATCATTCACAGTGACATCCCGAACATAAAGCGTCCACGTACCACAGTCACACCGAACACATCCATCATCAATGTTCATTATCTTTGAAACTGTTCTCGCGTTGCCAGACCGAATAATAAAAACATATTTTTAACACAAATGAAAATGAATTGATATGGATGAATGGCGGGAGGATAAAGCAGGTTTTAAAAACTTCTGTGTTTTGTTTTCATTATGTTCATATACTTATATGTAAGTATGTATATGTACGGTCAGCGTCAAAAAGGTTCTTGGTTGGCAATACCAAAGTGAGCAGTACTAAAGGGGAGTGCCTTTTAAATGACGCTGACTGTACTTCGAGGATAGTTTTAATATAACCTCGCTTTGGGCTCTAATGGCAAAAAAATTACCACGTTTTTTTCGATATCAGACTTTACTACTTTGGGTTTTTATTTTTGGTTATACTTTTGAGAGCCCTAACTACTGGAAACGACTGTTGGTGTGGATACGCCAACCTCAACTACGGCTACAACCTCAACTACGGCTACAACCTACGGCTTAATATACCCTCCAAAGCAAGCATGCATTGGAATTGGAACTCTACAATGTTTCCTAAAATAAACAACTATTATAGTCCTTACAAAAACTGCAATGCAAGCGAGTGTGATGGATTCATACTTCAAAGAGCATAGCGGTATCCAGTATTAGGAGTGTAGGCTGTGAATATCGATAGTAAAAACTAGATAATAACTCGCAAGAGCACTGAACTCGTCCATTCATACAAAATATTACTGACATTAAAGTTAAACGATAAAATAACTCGTAAACATTTCAATAGACCAATGTCATACTAAATTCCAATTCCAAAAGCCTTACACAGCTATAAAAGACTCATCAAACCGAAATGATGGAACAGTCACAAAAACCATTTCCCCTCGAAATGGAACACGTATAAACATTATCAAGTGCAAAGCTGACAGTGGAAGCCAAGTGCCCTACATTCTGGACAAAAGCCTCGGCTTTGACGAGACCGAGACCAATTTAGTTCTCACAGAAAATGTTTTCATCGTGATTCCGAACGTGTCTTAATTTACTTTTTTCTAATAGTGACTAAATGTACCTTCATTCCAGATTTGAACGATAAAAGGTTGACGCTAATGACCTTTGAAACGTCTTTACTTTTTTATAAAAGGGTAACATTAAATTGTACAGCTAACCTGAATTTTGCTTCTAAGATACGACCCTAATTACATACAGACTTTTATAACGAGCCTCTTTATGTATTAGCAAATATTAAAATTCAAGATTTTTTTGCGTTCGTTAAGGTTTTCATTTAAAAATGTAAAAGAAAATTAAGAAAAGGACAGAACGTAAAACACGACGTTAATCAACAAGCCAATCGGACGAAACGTGAGTGTACAAATAACAAAAAAGTTGTAAAGAAAAATATAAACAATAACTTTGTATCGTAATCTCAAACCTCAGTCTAAAATTTCATTTCGCGAAACGTCTCGACATCAAAGAAGATTGGAGTCTTGATAACGATTTAGTAACACTTCTGTATGAAATACTGTTGGATAACATCAATAAATAACAAGATCCTTGATAACAGCACACGTAAACTTAATAAATTGTCCCCCAAAAATGTGTAAAGATAATATTACTTTTATTAAATAACAATTCAGTTCGAGATAGTTCGTGATTAACGTCATGACTTCCCACTCAATTCTTCAAAAGCCTTTGTCGACACTCGTGTTATCGGATTTTAGTGCTTTTAGCCGTGCCTAAGCTCCTAAATGATTACATCTAATATTGTGATGCTTTGTTAGAGTAATAGGGGTGAAATTCCTTTGTACGATAAATTATCGCGCCATCAGCGAAAATATGCTGTTACCCACCCAGCGCTGGATGGCGCTCGTAATTATATCCATAAATCTGTTACGATGTTCATTGTTCTGTATCGACTTGGCTTTTATTAAATAAGTACTATAATTCAGCTTTGAAACGCGTAAACTAACAGCCATTTAATTTACAGCAATTTAAGTAAAAGCTGTGTTGAGAAAGTGTATATAAAAGTTAGGACTAGTAAAGCACACGACTTTAACAAAAACTTTAGTAAACCAACATTTAATTTTGTCACGAAATGCTGTTGAACACGTAATGATATTTATTAAATCCTTTAGTTAAGAACAACTTTTAAGAATCGTTCATAAAAAGATTATTACGATTATATCAAATCCTAAATCCGATTTTCAGATAAAAAACAGGTTTAAAATTAAAGATATAATTTTAAGTATAAATGTAACAATTCTGCCGCACCTACTTTGGAAGAAGGATGGAAAGACCCTGGACTTAAAAGGGTATATAGGGGACCTTATGACCCTGAATCCCACATAATAATCATTGGAAGTATCCCTTCTGTAACATTCTGAAGGTATTTGTATATTTTCTCAGTAACAAAAATATATACAGAAACTTTAATTTCAAACAAATGTTACTTCTATTCTTTTTCCATCTAAGTCTAGTTTTATTTTTAAGTTATTTTAATGCTATTTTTAATGGATATTTTTAATTATTTAAATATTATTTTTATTAATTAAATTAAAAGCCTGGCTATTGAAAAATTGTTTTTATAATATTAGTGAATATTATGACAGGTGAAATGTTACTCTTAGGTTAACTTTTGTGATTAAAGATCTCAAGTTTTATGTTAAGTTTTATTGTAAACTTTAAATATGATTGCATGCCCGTGACGGGTAATAGTTATTTATGGTACAAGCGAGGTAAGTTGGTGATTACTTCCGAGGCGCTATTGAGGCCCGAGCCGTCAGGCGAGGGTCTGAAGATAGCCGAGGATAGTAATCATCAATACACGCGTGTACCATACAACGTTTTTCAACACATTTGCGAAGAAATTATAATTTTTCGCTAATAAATAAACAGTTTTTCTATTCGCGCGCATCCAACACAACAATGGTGATCGCCAAAGACTAAAAGAATATACTTATTAAAAAAAAATCGAATGAATTAATGAATGGAATCGACCATAGACCTACCAAAAGTAAGGCAATGTTTGTTTTTAAAATGTATGGACACCATTTTTTAGGTGTCGAAACTTTTTTAAAAACAAAGCAATTTAAAAAACAATCTATAACTCACTAGTGAATAAAACGTGTCATTATTCAACTGTTTTTGCACAAATAAGAGCCCCTTTATGAGCAAGTGTGTTGAAAAAACTGTTATCCAATTGATATAAGTAATTTTAAGAAGACCTACATGTACCAGTTTTTTTGAGCTATAAAATTATTCTTTTTCTTAAAAACAACTAAAAACTTTCCTATTGTAAGGAAAAGTTTATATTGTAACAGCTCGCTTCCTATATCGTACTAGTTTACAAGGCTATTAAAACAGACCATGTGTACGTTTGTACGTGTAACGATAATGTTACATGTTTCATGAAACGTGTTACACGGGTGAATTGAGGTATCGGAGCAAATGTGGCTGTTTTGACCTATTTTCTATAACAGCTCGTATACTGACTTAAAATTGAAATATACCGACTTTTTATGGTTTAAATTAATGAGATAAAGAACTTGGTATTTAGAATAGTGGCCGTTTACCGAGTTCGACGAATTAAAATTAACAATCTTACTTATTAGTTTCCTTCATTTTTTCTTTCCTTAACTGTTAGTCTTTCCTTACTTAGTTATTTGAAATTACAGTTACTCTCTAGACTTGAAGTACTTTTTCTCATAACTGTTTTGATTTTGATTTACTCATATACAAAGCAAACATTAATTTTTGCGACTTTCATTGAAGTAATCTGACAAAATAAGGTCCTTTTAAAAACTTCTGCTGTACGACAATTCAATTACTTCTACCAAACAGAACAACCCGCCGTTCTGGGTTGGTTTACAATACATATTTATAAGGTCCACAAATGTTTATTTCGATCTAGTTGTGTTTAGGTAGAGAAAAATGTATTAAGGATTGAATACAGATAGATTTATTGACTTCCCTGGATAAACATAATTAAGATGTCAGATAATATATGTACACGAACATCCCCCCTAGCATGACTGTGCGTGATAAAATATATCGACACCACGATATAATATCGATTTCGCGACCGTGACCAACGTGCTATCACGTGCTATGATATAGTAAAATTAAATATGGCGAGTATTTTTATCATATTTTAACAATTGGATGTCGATAAATCACTATTTATCGACATCCAATTGTTAAAATATGATAAAAATACGCGCCATACGATATAGTGATATCGTATCGCGTTTAGAAGTCATGCTAGCCCGGATGATAGACATTATAATTAAAATGAAGCTATACAGCCATTAAAATGAAGCTATACAATATCTAAATCAACACAAACTAGTACCAAGTAATAGAATCACTAATTTCGTGTTCATAGTCCATGTTCGCACTAACTTACTCCCATGAGAAAAGCAAATTGGTTCACGGAAACCACTAACTGGTTTCGGTCAGTTCATTCACGTAATACCATAGACTGCTAAATAGTTAGCACGGTAATACATTCATTGATTCACGCCCGATACAGGCAGCCGATTTGCGGGTAGATTTACTTTAATACCGGCAGTGGTTGGTTATATCAAATTTATCTAGTGAGCTGTAATTTATGCATCTTATATGTAAGAAGTTGCGGTAATAATGAACGTATCTGATATGTGATGTGACTTGTAAGATACGTGTTGATAGGCTATATCCTTTTGGTTATGGCCTTTGAGATATTTTAACCCCCGACGCAAAAAAGAGGAATTGACGTGTCTATGTGTGTGTGTATCTGTCTGTCTGTGGTATCATAGCTTCCGAACGGATGAACCGATTTTAATTTAGTTTTTTGTATTAAAGGGGACTTACGTGCGAGTGTTCTTAGACATGTTTGATGAAAATCGGTTGACCCGTTTAAAAGTTATGGGGGTTTAAAAGTAATTGTGTTGGGGGATTTTAAATTTTTAATTCAATCTCTATCGATTTTATTAAGAACAAAATATATGTACTCTATGTAAATATATTTTGTTTGAAGGTTCTGATCTCAGGAACTGCTATATCTCATTGCAAAATGTTTTTCATTCTATAGTGCGTTTATACAAGAAGGCAATGGGCTAGATCAAATACAACAAAAGTTCGATGATGCCAACCTATGGCAAAATATAAACGTATATTTATATCAAATTACAATTAGGGGATGAAAAGACCTCTTAGTTACAAGAGTAATGCCACGTGTAACAATGAACACTCAAAATATTTCTTGTTACATCAAATAATACCAACCTGAAGGATGGAGTACGTTCTTCACGAGCTGAGATCACTTGAGCTAACCCAAATATTTCATTTTGTTATTGTTACATGAAATAGAGTGTTCGTACCATCAAGATTAAATTGTTTTATGTTGAAAAAACAGTTATTAATCTTAAGAAGGGTTCTTTGAGATGTTTTATTACTTTTTTCAACCTCTTACGAAAAATATAGTACCTACTTGTTTTAATCCTAAGCCTAGGATCTATTTGTCTGCCAGTGTCGACGTAAATTCTAAATGAATGATATTACAAAAACTGCAACTGTTTAGGTTACTAAACAGTTGCAGTTTTTATAATATCAGTGACCTCACACAATTTACTCGAACTTTCGATGTTAGATTACAGAAAAGAGCCTGTATATAAATAAATAAATTTATTTGACGACCTCGATGGCAGAGTGGTCACCATGTCGGACTGCTATCCGTAAGGTTGCGGGTTTGATTCCCGTGCGGGGTGAATATTTGTGTGAACCACAAATGTTTGTCTCGGTATGAGTGTGAGTGTGAATGAGTGTGTGCGTAGTTTCTGACACCCTAGATACAAGTCACGTACTTAGTTAGGGGTCAGTTACTATAATGAGATGATGCAGTGAATGATGATGATTATTAGCGAACTAGCTTCAACTGCCATACCTAATTTAAAAATGATCCTTGTTTTGAAAGGTACACAATTTTATAGAGCTTATATGTAAAGTACTGTTCGATGCATTATGTTGCCACAAGACAAAGAAATATAATCTAAGAACTTTATTCTATTTTTTCTTAAGTAAAAACTAAATAATCATTCCATATCTATCCCAAGTTCATAAACTTCTATTTATACTTAAATATGCTTGACGTAAGTAGTATTATATATAAGTATCATACACCCTTTACTGATGTAGTATAACATGTATAATTAGCGCGAGTTCCCTGCTCCCTGCAATGTAACCGGTCCTTACATCGCAAATGATATTGCCCTGACATGTCCGTCCATCCGTCTGTTTGCATAATAATCTGGTCCTGTAAACCCTTGTGGAATCTGTCCGTAACCTGTTCGGGTTATTTAACATTCAAAACCATAGTTTAACCATCGGAGCACTTAACTTTATAAAGATGTGAATAAAGAGTTTGTGGCAGAAATTGTAAATGTGAACGTGTTTGTTTGTAATATCGTCTCTTCCATAAAGGCAATATTCTAAATTTAAAATTATTTAAGTATTAGTTAGTTGCTTATTGTCAAATCCTTTGTTTTATAACGTCAATATTCTTAATTTAAAAACATTTCGGTTTGTTCTTTTTTAGCAATTCTAAATTCAAAATTTAAAAATAATTTGTTCTTTATTGTCAAATTCTAAATTTGAAAATCATTTATTCAGTATGTCCCTTAAAGTAGCACTTACGGCAGAGGGCTTACAAAAGAAGACTTGAAATGTTGTCGTTGCTTAAAAAATTTTTTTCTAAGAAACGATGATAAAGCTTTCGCCGTCAAGTAGCTTCCTTTTCCCTTGATCTCGCTATCACTTGAGAGCGGCTGCATCAAATTGGATAAATCTTTAGGCGAAAAAGTAATATTGAAAAGTAGGAGAGAAATAATTATATACTTCATATATGATTACGCAGCCAAATCTGCAGAGCAAAGCTAGTGTTTTCATACATATTATCCACCTAACTATTCATAATAAACAGTACTTAATAGTACAAAAAAGTATTTTACAAAGCACTTATAAAAATTATACTGAGTTAATAAAGTAGTAATAAAAAGGCTGTAAACTACGCGATACGAAACATATTCCCACCGGGACACAGATTACAATGTAGGGATACTTCAACGAAGGTTTACGCGAATATGTTATCGTTGGTAACATTATTTCCACGCTTATACGGGAACTGTCCACTTGAAGCGATGTTACATTGTGCTTTTTACGAGTGATGCAAAGAAGTGTAAGGTGCGCTTAAGTTTCGCTTAGATTGGAATTTAGAAGTGGTTGCTTAAATTCTGGATGGTCGAAATATCGAAATTCTATTATTTATAGATGAGGAGTAAGAAAGGATAACGTTTATAACGTTGTGTGTGTGAATGAGTGTGTGCGTAGTTTCTGATACCTTAGATACAGGCTTCGAGCTTAGTTAGGGGTCAGTTACTATAATGAGATGATGCAATGAATGATTATGTTATGTTATGTTTTAATGATAATGTATTAGTTATAGACTGTTTATTGAGAAAGGCTATAGGCACATTTAGAATGCAATTTTTGACATACGAGTTTCCCTACGAAGCAACTTAAAAAGCTTCTGAGGTTTTCCATGTAATTTATATACATATATAAAAAAGTCGTGTTATTTACACTGTTTATAACTCAAGAACAGCTGAACTGATTTGGCTATAAGTTGGTGGGGAGGTAGCTTAAAACCATTTTTCCCGAAATTCCCACGGGAACGGGAACTACGCGAGCAAAACCGCGGGGCACAGCTAGTTAATGATAATACAAAAAGCCACATCCTAAATATACGATTTATATTAACATAAAAACACTTCTTAGACACAAGAAAGAATTTTCTAGAATCTAGATATTCTCTACTCTACCAGTCTACTGGTACAATTACTCATTGAACTCATTGAACGTTATTAATCAAACAAGATCAATACGTCTCGTGTCTACGTATACCAAAGTAGAACGATCTAAATTCAAGTATTAATTATACATAAGCAGAGAGGATCTGGTATAACAAGGGAATATCACTCAATCTTAATTGTATCGCACGAAATCAAACCTATACGGCAGACATGTTAAATATAAACTTATTTAACGTTTGCAGGGTTATTTCGGTTCAATTTAAATAATTAACGAATGTTATTATAGTCTACAGGAATATCTGATAAACAAGTTAAATTATAATGAAATAATGTACTATTTATATCTACTAGCATCGCCTCGCAATTTCACCCGCGTAGCGTAGTTTGCTTTCTCGTGAGCATACCCTAATAAAATATAATCTAATAGCTGTACCCCGCGGTTTTATCCGCGTGGAACCTTATCCCGTGGGAATTTTGGGATAAAAAGTCCTTTATTCCTAGATATGAGGAACATCTGTACCAAATTTCATTAAAATCCATTCAGTAGTTTTTGCGTGAAAGAGGAACAAACATCCACACATTTAAACATCCACACTCACAAACATTCGGCTTCATAATATTAGTAGGATGTTACTCCCTTAAAAGCAAGCTACAAAGAATTTTCCAAACGAGTCTAGTAGTTTCGGAGTCCATCCAATACACACAACAATCAAATCATTCCTATTTATAATATTAGTTCAGATACTAAACTTGCCTTTGAACTCGTCATTGTAGACTATACGCTGTCCGTAGGTCAGTGTGGTTCCAGATTTATTAATGAGTTTGTGATGTCTGTGTTCCTGCAACATCTCATACTCTATTCTATCAGTAATGCTATAATTATAACACATAGAACAGTCACCAAAACCCTCACTTCTAAAGTTTTAATGAATCCTAATCCTAACTAGTCCTAACTAATATTGTAAATGCGAAAGTAACTCTGTCTGTCTGTTACCTTTTAACGACTTAACTACTAAACCGATTGACTTGAAATTTGGTACAGGGGTAGCTTATGGTCCGGGAAAGAACATAGTTAACCCGAATTCCCACGGAATCGGGAACTACGCGGGTGAAACCGCGGGGAACAGCTAGTATGAAAATATAAGTCAAATTAGATTGGGAATTATGATAATGCGACAGATTGTCAAATTTTAATGTTATCGTGAGGTCATGATCCAAATCTGTACGTGAGAAATTCACCAATTAGTTAGCTCGAATTATTATGAACTTACATCCTCATACGTAGCAGTCTTGTTTTTGCTAACCCTATAACTCTATACAATAAATCTTTGCGACAAAAAGTACTCTCATATGGAAGATGTTCCAATCTCCTCCTAGTCTTTGGGAAGATGCCCAAATCGCTCATCATGCGGTATTTCTCATGCGTGACTGTTCTCTTGATTGTATGACAAAGATTTTAGTGGATCAGCCTGACATAAAAACAAATAAATAACCAGTAGAGGATCAGATCAGAGGATTGAGGGTCCAAATTCAAATATTTCTTTTAATTTAATAATTAAGTTAAACATAGGTTTACACATTATTGTATACGGCTTATGCGTACGTACTTAAATATTCTTTGAAGTTTATTCACTACCAGGGCTAGTTTAAACTGGCAGTTTAAATAAAAAGTCATATTGAAATAGCCAGTTGGGTCGAGTTTGAACGACACTCGTTAAATTAATGTTAAATTTTGAAAGCTTTTTTTTTATATTTTTAGGGGTTAATAGAAGGTTTTTACTATGATTGACAAGACAGATGGACATGAACAATGAAAGCTATTTTTATAATTATAGAAATTGTTTCCTAATTATTTTTAAAACGCAAGGGCTTTACTGGAATTGAATCTTAATGATTATACCAATTATAAAACTATAGAGTACAATATACATTACATATATCGAAATTTCTGCAACCAATTCGCTCATGTCGCAATGAATACAATACATTTACTTACTTATGAAATAATTATATATCATTACAGTTAAACTAAATTGTCTTATAAAACGTTACAACAGATTAGATTGTAATAAATTGCTTTATAAGCTATATGCCTTTGTGCTACCCATAAATTAAGTTCTTTCATAATTATAGGTACAAGTTCTAAACTGATTAAACGAACTTTTATGAATGAAATTCTTAAGGGTAGTTTCCTGGGTCAACTAAATGAAATTCTAATTAGTCCGTCAGATAGATTTCGAAAAAATATGAGACACGTATTTTTTTGTTTCATTAAATTAATAAAACTGACTTAGTTATAACGCATTAAAGTTTAGGAGTGGGGGCTTGTGACGTTAACTGTTGCTTAAAATTGCATCGTCGCGTTACACGAGGTTTTGACGCACTGTATTGTTTACATGAAATATAAAAAATACGTGTTTTTTGAAAATCTATATGACGGACTTTACATTTCTTTAGTCTACTACCCTAATATACAAGTTGTTTGTTCTGAAGTGCGGAAACTAGTTTCCGTCATTATACCGGTACTACATGTATCTAATGTCTATTTAGATGTATAAGCAGTGAGAATAATGGTGTTACTACATGTACCCTGTGGTTTCACACGCGTTGATATTAGCGTTCCTGTGGTTCACATACAAGTAGAGAAACAAACTCTGTCTCTTTTATAACATTAGTGTAGATTTAGTATTTGTATTCAAATACAAACATTTTAACAATTTGTGTGTCTATATCTTATGTAATAAAGTACAAGGCAAGAGCCTCTTTGTCATAAATGATACATTACATTAAGGAAGAATCCTACTATAAATGCGAAAGTTTGTATGTTTGTGAGTTTTATGTTTGTTACTCTTTCACGCAAAAACTACTGAATCGATTTAGATTAAATTTGGTACAGATGTCCCTTATAACTAGGAATAACATATAGGATACTTTTTATCCCGAAATTCTCTTAGGATTGAGATCCACGCGGGTAAAATCGCGGGGACCAGCTTATATAATATAATAGTTTCATAAATGTTGGATCAATTGATGCTAACAAATATTATCATTACAAAATAAGAACCTCAGTCCAATTCCCTAAGTATTTTCACTTTTCTCACTAATAATTTATTCATAGTAAAACCTTATCAGTACCTTCTTGATCAGAAGCAATTCGTTTCGTATCCACTCGAGATACCTCACAGTAAAGAAGATTGCGCAATAAATCTGTGACGGAGATTTATGTGTATGTTTTTATTATGTGTATGTAGGCTGAAAGAATTTGAGACTATTTTTGGGTTTTATTAATTATAAAGGAGACTCTACCCGACACCGTTTTTTTTCCTACATCAGGGACTCGGCTTTTTCATCATTTCACCATAGAAATTAAGGGAAATAATAATAAATAATAAATCTTTTATTTCAGTCCAGTTTACAATGAATATCTAATTAACAGTGACTGCCTCACTAGGCAATGCCTGTATCGAGGCGGTAAAGAAAGGCATTCCACCTCCTGTTTGATGATTCAGAATTAAAGTATTAATAATATCTACAGAAACTTGCTGTTGGCCACCTTACAACTAAAATTTAACGTTGAAAAGTACACGTGCGATGTTTTGAATAAATTTCCCTTACATTTTGCAAACCATGCGGGCGTGAAAGCGATACTTTATGATATCTTAACAGATGTCAACTAAGTAGCAAATAATATAATCAATAACTTTATTGCGAATTTAGTAATTACTAGCGTCGCCATACTGTTTTAACCGCGTAGTTCCCGTTCCCGTAGGAATATGGGAATAAAATTATGCTAAAAACCTTTCCACTGAATCACTCTATCTATTAAAATCATCTCTATCATAAAATCCGTTGCGTAGTTTTAAAGATCTAAGCATACATAGGGACAGAGAAAGCGACTTTGTTTTATACTATGTAGTGATAGTGATACGTTTTCGCAGGAAAAATATTTAAAATGGTTGAATAATTTACAGTATTCATTATCATCAGCTCATACTGTAGTAGCACTAGCAAATATGAACAGCTTTAAATTGTAAAAGATACCTAAGTAAACAAGATCCATTAAAACGTATTAAAATTACTACAAAAACACCATAACACTGAATTATAGTACGATCTCCATCTGGTTGAAGAATAAAGTTTAATAGTCATCTCCAAGTCCGCAAGCTTTGAAATGTAATTAAGCTAACGGCTATAATTTGTTTGGCCTTAAAGATGTTTAATAAGTTTATAAGCCTCTTCAAGTTCTGAGTTACGAAAACCTTTTTGATAATGAACTTTGTAGTAAAAACAATATGACGTTGTTTTCATAACTAATTTTGCTCTTAACAAGGTTTTGCTCTCAACTCATTTGAATGTAGAATCATGTTTCATATGTTTCGTTCTAGATTCATAATTGGAATCTGATATAATAGAGACGTGAGTTCAAATGTTTTGTAGTTTATTTGAGGATTAACTGGAGGTTTGTTTTTTTCCTGGCACCATAACTCCAGTTAAGCGCTAACTGGAGTTATGTTGCTTTTATTATACTAATTGTCATCAAATAAAAAATTCTTTGTTTAAATTTAGAAAGACAGGAGTCCAAACTAGGAAGATGTGCTATTCCTGTGCTATGGCTGTATGATTCTCCTATCATAGAGGCCTTTGGTTTACTATGGGTTACTTTTTCTACAATTTACAATAACATCTATCGATAATACACATAACAAAGTAAACTACATTCATTAACTGACTACACGTCTTACTTTACGTCCACTTAATCATTATAAATGAGTTGAAAGTGTTAGATAGTTTCCGCAAATCATCACTCAACACTAAAACAAAGTGTGGTAGTTAATCAAAATTCTCATCAGACCTAAGGCTATATATTCTGGGAAGACACGTAATTTGTCAGCTGTAATCCTTGTAAGAAGACAGCTACAGCACACAGCAGCCTCGGACGTTAGATAACTTAATTAACGTAAGGTTTGTTCACCGTTTTCAAAGATTATTGTACTTGAAATATTATAGTTAGAGATATTAATTGGGTCAATGTTTGAACCAATATAACGAATTAGGCTTCTGAGAAAACGGTGGCTATCTAAGAACAATTCTCGATTACTTAATTTACCAACTATTAATAGATCAATAGAATCTTATTAGTTAAAGGCAATCATGATTATATGGGACTATTTATCTGTGAGACCACTCAAAGACTTAATGGCATAATCATAATATAAAAGAGTAATACATATTTAATAGAATATTTATTACAAATTGCAAACCAATGCACTTAAAACTCATCGGAAAGTTCTAGAAACATCTAATGCATAATTATATTAATAATCTTATCAAGAAAAGACCTCACACTAAGTAATCACCCGAGTAACGGTACATGAAGTACCAGGATCTCATAACAAGACGGAGTTGTTTTGATAGTTGAACACCGTTGTAGAGGCGGCGCATAAACCGCAAGTTCATGGTTTATGCACTCTTTGCTGTTCGAAGTGTTTTGCGGCTGGCTCAGTATAATGAGCACCGAGTATGTGAACGAACCGAGCCTACATTTCAATACCGAACTGGAACACGTTTTGTGGAACCTCTGCGGTACGGAAATCACATTCATGTGGCGTTTTAATCACATTTGCTCTGGATTTGTGAATTCATCTTTTAAGGATGTAATACCTTTTTGCTTGGCTTTAATATTATGAGTTTGTGTAGCATCGTTTTTTCAACGGCTTTTTCAGAAAGCTTTGCAATTTATAAATGAGATGATTTTAGCCATTTATACATATTATACATTCCATTTATGACCGTACAAATGTGGTTTTAAAAAAAAGGAAAAGCAAATCTATACTAATGATATAAAGTTTGAAGAGTTGTTTGTTGATTCAACAGCCCACTGCTGGACATAGATTTTAGCAAGAGCTACGTTATACACACATCCGTCCTGGTTGGACGATTATCATTGACAGTCGTTACGGTTAGTTAGACCCTCAAAAGCTAACCAAAAAGGGTAGCAGTCTTCTTGTCTAGGTACAAACGATCCCAATTGGAGAGGTCTCTAATTACGGAAAAATTGTCCACCCACTTACCTACAAGTACGTCGTCAAATTATCAAAACTATCAGTTGAAAACCCGCTTTTACTAAAAAGGACTGGCCAAAGTGGGCTTGTTTTTATGTAATCGTCCAAATATGTTTAATAAAACGAAATACATTTTCAGTGTGGTTGTCTCTCTGTGTGTTTATTCAAACATGTTGCAAAATAAAACAAAATACAACTTTCATTACATCAAAAATGTGAATAAAACTTCAATAAATCTACGAAATAGAAACAGTAATATTTCCTTACAAATGTTTGAATATAACACGCGTAAAGAAACCATTTGGAAACTAAAAGAATTCTCCAAGTCTCATACATTTCCCGTGAACGTTTAAGATGTAAGAGTTACGTTATCTTCAAAGTTATCCGGCGCTATTCAGGACACAAATAGGTACTTGACGTTACAAATTTGATTTGTTGGAAAGAAACGTTTGGTTTTTCGAACTTGTTACTTAGATTCGTAGTATAAAAGCACCTATTATAATAGATCTATAATATTTATACTATGATTATAAAACGGAAAGTTTGTTTGCAAGAACTACTTAATAATTCCATTTAAAACATCGGCCATCGAGAATCAAAATCATGTTCTATTCATGTTCGTATTTATCCAAACATGGTTGGAGTTTGACACCACCAACATGCAAGCACCTATAACCCGCACTAATAATATCATCTAAGAGAACGTAATCGAAAGTAAGACTATGCGACTTTATATTATAGATAAATAATATCAATACTTTTAATAGAAATAGATATTAGTTATCAATAATGTTAAAAATATACTTATTTATTACTTTATAAATAATTGGTATTTACCAATTGGTATTTACCAATTATTTATAACGTAAATAAACGTAATACTTATTATAAAATATCAATCACAATTTATGAAATCGGAATGAATACACTAATTTGCATTCAATCAACGCTTTACATTTTGACTTTATTTATTTTACCTGAAAATGTTTCATGTTTTATTTGTAGTTCATTACAGTTCACATGTACGTGTGTACTTTATAAACTTCAATATTTATTTGAAACCCAAAAATGTCCTCTAGAATATAACAGTTGGCTTTGTTTAACTAAAAACAATCTACGCTAACTTTCAAAATAAATAATTATGAAGCTAATATTTTTAAAAGTTTTATTGATATTAATACTTTTTAAATAAAAATATGTGTGATCTCATTAATAACAAATTATTGCTTCCAGTCGTCCCTCTGTATGTGTGTGATCTTTTGAACTACGCAACGGATTTTCACGCAGTTTTCATCAATAGATACAGTGTATTATAAGGATTAAGAAGGGTTTACACAAGTAGTAGAACCGCGACACAGCCAGTACACAATAAACAATCTCAAAACAATTTCTCACATACACGCGAACAACAACAACATAGCAACATTTACCGTGTTACCAACACAAAAAATAAACAGTTTAATTGCCAACATAATAGAGACGTCACGTATTGAATGCTTATTATTTAGTGAGTGTGAATATTGCCATGTTAATTAAATTATTAAACAATGAATAACAGTTAATGTTTTTTTTGTAACGGTATTACTAATACTGTGATAGCACTTGACATTTCTCACGGCTATATGCAATTTGTATTGGGTTTTGGCTCATTATTTTATTTTAAACATGACGTTTGTATAAAGTAATTTTGTAGTTTTCTACAACGATTATGCGTAATGTCTCTATTTACGGAAGTAGATTATAACGGGGAATTTGGTTTAAATGTTTTATTTATGTTGTCTTACTATTAGTGAGCATTTTTCCGCATTTACATCTGTAAATACCTATCATGTCCTCTGTGATATTTTTTTGTTTCATCATCATCAGCTCATATATGTCCCCACCGAGGGGCACGAGCCTACCCTGAATTAGGGTGATTAGGCCTTAGTCAACCACGCTGGCCAAGTGCGGGTTGGTCGACTTCACACACAACCTTAGAATTTCTTCCAAGGTGTGTGCAGGTTTCCTCACGATGTTTTCCTTCACCGTAAGAGCGTCGAAATTAACGTACTTATGAATTCGTAAATTGAAAACACATCGGTACGTGGCGGGACTGGTGAGATTCGAACCAGGCTCCTTCCGATTGGAAGTCAACAGCCTTAACCCCTGCGCCAACGATTTTTAAGACGGCCAAATTTTTTTGTTTAACCAATTGTTATACCTAATTAAAAGTAATTAGGTGCCCTTATTATTTGACCTAGTTAATTTACATAATCCAATTAAATTAAATGAGAAATTGTCAACAATGGAGTCAATACAATCAGGCAACACAAAACGCGGCCTAAACAAATTACCCAATAAATATTCGACTTCAATGGCGTCCTTAATACGAATAAAGATTGAAATAAACCGAATTCATCATAATTTAAATATAAAAGGAACGAATTTAGTGAATATCCCTTTATAATAAAGGGATCTATAAGCGTTTTGAGTTTACCTTTTGTGCCCTGAATTCTCGAAAGTTCTCACATAGGATCTATGAATAATGAATACCTTCTGTTGAACATTTTCCGTCATCTATTTTCGTTTGTTTGTTTTATTTGAATATTTAAACACTATTACTGGTGTTATTGGTCTAAATCTAGGTGCTTTAAATCTATAATCCTGAAGGGCTACCTAAAATAGACCTCCTTTATCGGGGTGGATTTAGAAGCATCCATTTTGACAGACAAGTTGTTACGTTTGAATGAATTTATTTTTAGCATTGTTCTGTGTCCTTTACCTACCCTGTTATTGCTATTTATAAACTATAAGAAAATTCTTTGTACTTTATTATCATTGTCGGATCCCTTATTCTATGTCGAATTGCGATCAGTTTTTAGGATAAGTACCTAAATTGGCGTTTTACCGCCAATTTACCTAAATTGGATACCTAAATTGGAGTTTCAATTTTACGAAAGGAAAAGACTTTGACTGTAACAATTGTCGATTATGTTAGCACAATAACCGGTACCGACGACCTAAGGTGCTCTACGAAGCACGGAAACCCTCATGATAATATATGAAAAGCTACTTCAGTAATACACACATCAAAAGTGTCTAGGGATCAACATATATTTTTGCAATAACTTTTCTCCTGATTGATATTAATTAAAATTTTCTTTAAGGATTCATCAAATAAAGTGTTTTCGTTTGTCACAGTAACGATAAACCAAGTCACCTTTGCATTAATAAAGAAATTTGCCATTTTCCTAATAAAGGGATTTTTGACATTTGAACCACTAACATTAAAGTTCGAAAAAAAGACTGAAATAACAGTTTTCTTTAAAATTTTATTGGGTAACTTAAACAATTAATAATCCGTGTTTCTACCGCGAACACTAACAACACAAGAACATCGGTTTGGCATACTCAAAATGAGTTCATCCAAATCACGCTGTGGAATGGCCGCCCATGTTCGTTGCAACAACAAAAAAAGGTCTTCTTGCGACTGGATACCCTCCATATTCGGCAGAGCTCTTCTCTGTAGCATATCCCATGCATGCTCAATCGGGTTCAAGTCTGGCGACTGAGCAGGCCAGGGCAGGACATTGATGTTAGCTGCGGCGAGAGTCTGTCTTACAACTCTTGCGGTGTGCGGTCGTGCATTATCATGCATTAACTGAAATAAGGGACCGATTTGCACTTGTAGATGAACGATGACGTCTGATACAATCGTCTCAGCATAAATTTGAGCGTTGAGGTTGCCTCTGATCCAAATCAACTCAGTTCTTCCGCCGATCCAAATACCCGCCCATACCATGATGGTTCCACCACTATAAGGATGGACTTCCTGGCAGGATTTTAATCGCTGTTGGCGTCCAGGGGTTCTCCAGTGTCGTATACGTCTTGTATCCGGTCTCATACCAAAACGAGACTCATCAGAAAAGCACACGAAACGCCATTGTTCTTCTGCCCAATTTCTGTGTTCAAGAGCCCATTGATATCGAATCCTACGATTGTGCATTGCTATAGGTGGTACCCGTAGCGGTCTTCGGGAATGAAGGTTCACTTCATGCAAGCGGTTTCTGACTGTTTGGTCGCTAATTAAGTTCCCTGAAGAGTGATGAAGCCGCACGGCTAACATCATGGCGGTTATTGTTGGAGCTCTTCGAGTTAAGATTTGAATGTATCGGTCTTGTCTCCGTGTGGTGCAGCGATACCGTCCTCCATGGCGCTCAGCCACGGTACCAGTGCTTCGGTAACGTGTCCAAAGTCGACTGATAACACTCTGACTTGTATTCAGAGCTAAAGCCACAGTACGTTGCCGGGAACCAGCTTCTATCATTCCCACGGCTCTGAGCATTTCTTCCCTGCTTAAATGACGTCGCCGCTCCATAATAACGTTGGTTTTAATCAGTAGTAGGGAAACAGTAGCACTAATAATGTCTTCAATGCGTTGTATGTTTTTATAGGGAAAATATTGACAGCTGATTTTCATCTTTTACTCGAATTTGATTCACAGTTCCTGATTCAAATTATGAAATGCACCAAAAAGGATCCATATAAATTTATAAAATCATAAATTTATTACAAAGCCACATCTCAATCTCAAGAAATCCGCATAAAAATGCTTGATCCCTAGACACTTTTGATGTGTGTAGTTACCCAATGGCGTTGCCACTATTATGGACGCAACTTGACCATACAGATTAAAAACTACGAACCCAGGAATAAACAGATAGGTATAAAAGATACAAGAAACACTTGTTAAAAGTATAATTACTCTTCTTTCAGCGTTGGAGATAAAAAAATGCAATTTTATCGATACAGCAAAAATAAATAACATAGTTGAAACGTTGAAAGATGCTTTCATAACTTCGATACTAACAAAGTTAATAAGAAAATCTTCCATTTATTAACGACTTTCTGTACTTATTAGATATCGGAAAAGTTATTTACAGTCGGAGGTTACCGCAGGAGTTGGCAACTTTTTATTAATCCGTTGCTACCAGTTTTTGCTTCCACAAACTCGTTATGCGATTGTGTACGTGTTTTCATTATTTTTGTATCTTAAATTGTAATATACAAATGTTAAGATTATACATTTGTAGTTAGGTGTGACAGTGAAAATTGTAAAGTTTCATACTGTGTAATATTATAAACGTGAATATAATTTATGAGAATGTATATTTAAAAGAGCTGTTTTCGGGAACATACGGTGTACATCAATAGATAGGATGATTCAAGAGAAAATTGTGTAATAAAAATAATGCACAAAAACCGGAGAGCGTATGTACTTATACCTATAGTACAATAAACCAATATGGTATAGGAAATGTACAACATTAATATTATTCTTGTTTTTCCTTTTATTTTATTTACTACTAGCGGCCCGCCCTGGCTTTGCCCGGGTCCAATTTTCCCGGTGATTTTCCAGATTTTTTTACATAAGAACCTTGTCCTGACAATAAGAAACACAACAAAAAAAGAATTGGTCAAATTGGTCCAGGCGTTGTTGAGTTATGCACTTACCAACACATTTTGCGATTCATTTTTATATTATAGATTATATTAATTTATTTACTTTATTTTACTTAACTATGGAGGTAGCGAAAATAGAAATAAATTTCTTTTTTCGCTACCTCTGATTTATGTACCAACAAACCCAAATTCTAAAAAAAAAAAACAAGTGATGTTAAAAATGGCAACATTCAATGAACATGAAATAAAAACATCAATCAAATGTGTACAAGTGTCTGTCTGTATACTAATGTAGCGACATCCGGGGGTCCTTTGATCCGTGTAGTAAATGGGCCATCGCTTTGATCAGTGGCCCGCGAACACTCACAAATATAGGTAGATATTGAAAATGTATATAGTGAATGTATTACAATTTTGTTTGATTTTCTTATACTTACCTATAATATAACATAACATAATCATTCACTACATCAACTCATTACATGTAGTAACGGACCCCTAACTATGCTCGAAACTTGTATCTAGGGCATCAGAAACTAGGCACACTCATTCACACAGACACATCCTAATTAATCCTAATCCTAACTATAATATTATAAATGCGAAAGTAACTCTGTCTGTCTGTCTGTTACCTTTTCACGGCTAAACTACTGAACCGATTGACTTGAAGTTTGGTACAGTATACTAGCAGCACCCTGCGGTTTCACCCGCGTGGATCCCGTTCCCGTGGGAATTTCGGGATAAAACTTAGCCTATGTTCTTTCCCGGACCATAAGCTACCCCTGTACCAAATTTCAAGTCAATCGGTTCAGTAGTTTAGCCGTGAAAAGGTAACAGACAGACAGACAGACAGAGTTAATTTCGCATTTATGTATAATATTAGTTAGGATAAGTATACTACAGCTATTATAAAGAAGTAAGTTTGTATTCTGGTTGTGATATGTTTCTAGCTCTAGTTGTCACTCATCCACGTTCAAACGTCCAAACGGATCCCTTACTCGGCTAATTAATAATGAAAGTTATGTAATAAGTTGATAAATTAAATTAAGGCTCTAATTTGATTTGTCTTCTTATTTCAAAGATATGAAATTTTCATGTGCGTGGGTGTGGTTGTAAAGAATTTATTAATTCCTTATTTTCATAGTATTTTAGGTATCTCTAAATTCTATTCAGATGACAATTTTCATCTCATAATTTCCCATTGAACAAATATACAATCAAACTTCTAAGTAGTTCAGTTTCGCCATAGATACTAACAAATTCATCTCGTTTGACCTCTGTGCCGGAGGGTATTCTATATCAAAATACGTCCAAGAAAATTTTAAGTTATTCCGTACACAGACTAAGTGAAAAATTGAGACGAATATGTAAGACTTTTTTAAGACGTATGGTTAAATAATATGGCATGTTGGCAGTCTGGCTTGTTGGCCACTCTCACCAAACTGTCAAATAAGGTTTCGGGTTTGATTCCCGTGCGAGGTAAAAATCTTAAAAAATATATTGGATATACCTTAGAAAACCCCCGTTACCAAAACTATCAAAAAGTTTATGTTTTTGTGATTGTACTTACATAATAGACAGCGTTCGTAGTCAAATTATTATTCACAGAAACTAAACCATGCTCTAAGACAAGACTATGTGACTACGAAGATACTGATCAATATTCTAGAATGTGACATCCTAATCCTGCGCTAGACAAGCACAGTACTGTAGCTCATTTGCCCACAAAGGTGGTATCTGCATCCTAAATAAGGGAACAAATGAGTATGGAGTAACTATACGGAGACGATGGGGCTAAATAATAAACCTTATATTCTGTAACAACGATAAGACTTTGACTTCAAAATGACACGGACCCTCTACCATTAAAATGGTCCTCAGCCAAAAGTGATCCTACCAGAAGAGACTAATCAAACAATATAAAAAACATCATCCTTTCTTGAGCTTCTATACAAAACTGATGAATTTCCTCTCAAGAAAGGAGAAAATGGACTCCTTTGCTTTGACTACTTTATAAAGCTTTGGACATATCGGCGAAATTACACCTCAGCCAAAAGGGTCCGATTATTGTGTAAAGAATAAAGACTGTCTCTAAGTCGTATTCTCAGTGGCTTATGCCCAATAATCCCCATAATTACTTTCCGAAGTAATCCCAGAAGCAAATTAATCATCTTCAGTATTATTATTAGTTTACACACGCGAGTAATCTACTATGTAATTAGTTAGATTAATTAACTGTGACTTGGATGTAATGTTAATACAGAAAACACGAAGAAAATACTGTCTTTCTCGCATCGCGTCATAGATGAGTATTTCAAAGCCCTTTATTAAAAGTCTTTTTTGCAAGGCCTTGTTATATATTGACCCTTGTAACTCTAATATATTAATACATATACATAAGTCTTTACTAATTCTAGATATAATAATAAGTTGTTTACTATTCCATGTTTATTGTTTGTTCACATAAGTTAATGTTTTTGCTTTCTCATAGATTGTTAATGATCAGAGGAACTCATTAGATAATTTCTTATCATAATCACCTAATTCTTAATTTGTTTATTTATATCATTAGTTCTAGTATAAAATGTGGAATCCTTTGTAAATTAAGTTAGTCTCCATAAGTCAGTCTTGATAACTAAATCTTCATAAATCAATCGTTAGTCTATATCATAATTCAGAAACTCTGTAATTCTAGTGTAAATTAAAATAAAGTTTTTAAAAACAGTTTGAGTTGTTTTGCTGCGTAACAGCCTTTAACATTTATAATCGCTTCTCTTTGACGTTCAAACTGTTTGCCAATCTATTCTAAATTTGAATTTGAAATAATACAGAAACTATTTTCAGATGTTTAATCATGTTCCTTAATTTTCATTGTCTTGTAATTCCTTCTATACTTTTCCGTATATCCTGAGTTTGCCCTCAACTTATTTACATTAATAACGTTGAAAGTGTTCAGTACTTCGCCCCTTAAACTGGAAACAAGCAGCTTAGCATAATAATAACCTAACTTTACTGTTACAAACTGAATATTTGTGACGTTCGTTACTTCATTACTTAGTACCAAAAAGTTCTAGAATTTTCAACTAAAAATATTTACGTAATTACTACACCTGTCTCATTATGAAGTGACAGTTTTATACCCAGTAGTAAACTGTTGAAAAGAAAATGTTTTTACTTTTTGTACGAAAACCAAAAATTATGCTCTGGCGTTCATCATGGGGAAAATGAAGGACTTGACGGATTGGTAGAGCGATTCTTTTTGTAGCGTGTCAACAACAGAAAATAAGATAATAAAATTAATAGTAAATATAATGTAGCCTCAGAATACGACTTTAATTTCCACGGCATCTCGGTAAATTACCAATAATAATTTATCCTTAGATTAGGGATAGAGCTTTATCGCTAGACAGGCATCTCATTGATTATTTCCTTAGTTGATATTATACTAAGTACATATTAACAAGGAGCACGCACAAAAGACCTAACCTAACTCTACTATTTAAGCTCTATAATTTGCTGAAAACTGCCCGCTTGCATGTACAATTTGTACTACAGAACTCCATCTCCAAAAGCTTTTATAAAAGCAAAGCAAACTCAATTCACGATTACACAACATTCCCCCGTTCTAAATCACTTCATAACAAACAAAATTACCAACAAAAGATGTCGTCCAAACACTGAATTGACATCGAATGAATGGAACTCGATTCTCAATAAAGCAATAAACATGCAGCCCGTAATGCTGACAGCGAAGCGAAAATACGATCATTATTAGCGTTGTTTGTTCACCACTCGAGTTTAACGTTTCAAGTTAAATTGCAAACAGTAAAACTGTGATAAAAGTGGTTGAACAGGTTTCGACCCAAGGACAGGGTAAAAACACATAGTAACATTTGTATCTTCGGTCTGCTATACTTGGATGAACGTGTTACTTAACAGGGCTGTCCGGGATACAGATAAATAATATTATTATAATAACCGCACACATTATGTATCACACATGTCTATCTAGTCCCGAACTAGGCAAAGCTTTTACTATGGATATTAGACAACGGATACACAAACTTACATACTTATATATTTTTGTAAATAAATACACAATTCGATTAGATAGAAAACGCCCAAGCCAACAAACAGATGTTTTCATACATGTTTGTCTTGAGAGGGAGAAGGGAATCGAACTGGTTACCTTCGCCATAGCAGGCAGGTTCAGCAGACACAACTCAGTCGTCAGATCAGATAATAAAAAGCCTTCGATTTATTGCTTGTAACATTTAAAGGGCGTGAATTCATATTGTGCTCGGATTTGCTTTCAATATCAGGTGCTTCGGAGTCGGTATTCATAAAAATGTATTGAGAAATTCTGGAAGCTTTTTAAGACATTATTAAGCACGAAATTTTCACTTATTTTTCCTTTTGATGCTTTTAATACTAAAGTACTTTCTTTAATTCACCGTCATCACATACGTAGGTCTTAAGATAGACTCTCAGGGTTGAATATAAAGCAAAATTAAATACTCTACTACCTATTAGGTAAGTTTTGCAAAGGATGGCTTCGGAATGACGATAATGCCACAAAATTTTACTTACTAAACCTACATTAGATGAGATAAGAAGAATGAGTCAGCGAAAATTCCCTTTTAGAGAATCGTTTGTCTTCAAGAAGCCTAATAAAAGTACTTAAAACTAATAAAGCTATATCATTGTATTATTTTCCATAAAAATATACATTCACAAGTATAAGTTGGTTGTAATAAACTAACTTTTTATACAAACATTGTCAACACCATCTGGTGGACAATAAAATGATAAACTAGAGCGAACCGTATTAAAACTTTATTAGTTTCTAACTGTATATAAAATGACTACTGTTGTGTTCGAACTTCAAAACGTAGAATTTAAACTTTCGCTCAGCCCTACTGCGTCAAAGAAGAAGTATTTGTAGAAAAAAGTTCTCAATCATAAAAGTAGTCTCAATAATCGAATCACGGCTACTTTTTTTAGTAACTACAATAATAGTCGTGAGTTCTTTCACACCAAAGTTAAATAACCGAAGAGTGTTTTTTTCTTTTTTTTCTTTCTGTAAATGCTCATCGGAGCTGCAAGATGCGGTGGCTTTTTATCAATTCCTTTTACCGTTTTAGTATGGTTGTAGTTGGTACTTAAATGTGTTGGAGTTATTTTTAGTATGGTTTGTAATACTTCGTTTTTACTTGATGGTTCAAATAAATATGTTATGTACGTAAAGAAACCTTAAACATGGACTTAAGCTAGCTTTAGTTTAGGCGTAATTTATTATGAAGTTATGGTTGCTGTTTTCAATTTTCGTCAAATATTCTTTTGACGATTTGCTTGCGTCTGGCGTATTGCTACAGAATAGTTTCGAAACCTAAACGGTACGGCTATAGTATCATACACATACATAAATTCTTATTTCCATTTAATCAATAAACCTTCATACAAAATATAATAAAGGATATTCCCCACTGCTAATAACCATTCATAGACTAATCTGACTAGACATAGAAGTCATAAATACACAGATCTAATAAAGTATAAAGGGTCAAAATTTATGTTATTGGATACCTGTCATATCTCCCTACTCCGTATGCCGACGACCTAATTTTTCCTTAACCCGCATTGCAGTCGCTGTCATACTATCAGACAGGGCATGACATGTCCAAAAATAATTTGGCAAGACAAGTGGGTTACTCACTTTATTGAATTACCGTCCTAAACGTATCGACGTGACGCCTATCTTAGGGTGTCTTCCGTATGTGTATAAAGATATTTCTATACTTAGATTAAGAAATAATAACATAACATAACATAATCATTCACAACATCATCTCCTTATAGTAACTGACCCCTAACTAAGTTCGAAACTTGTATCTAGGGTATCAGAAACTACGCACACACTCATTCACACACACACACCCAGACCGGGACAAACATTTGTGGTTTACACAAATATTCACCCCGCACGGGAATCGAACCCGCAACCTTATGGATGGCAGTCCGGCATGGTGACCACTCTGCTATCGAGGTCGTCAAATGAATAATGAATGTAAAAGACATATTTGAACTAATATTATAATCAAAATCATAATTCATAACCCTTCTTTTGTTTCCGTAGTCGGAGATATAACTTCGTTCGTCTTATTTGCATTAAATTTTAAACGTAGTTTGACAAATCCTGGTAAGCATTTGACACCTTGTCAGTCAAATCTGTCACTTTAGTTTTTTGACATCAAAATTGTACTTAGATCAGATTGTAAAACCTGGTTTAGTGCTAAACCAGACTAAAAATGCAACGCAAATAAGGCAGCGTTTGTTTGAAGACGTTAATATCAAGAACTACTAACCGATTCAGCAAAATTCTTCTAGCAAAAGTTAGCCCGTTAACAGTTAGTTACTTATTTGGATAACATCAATATTATACGATGTCGTCTTGCCAAAATGCATTTTTCAATGTAGTTACAGTCGAATTTAAATGTATGTAAACACCACTAAAATGTATGTAGGTGTGTTTATTTTTACGTCATGTTGTCAAAATATTGACACAGAAAAAGTTCAAGAGTATACTTATCTCGGAATGACTTTATTTGCCGTAAAAATTAGGTAAACACGAACGAAAATTTGTTTTTTGTCTTTTCCTATAACGGTAAAGGTAGTGTTAGGTTTATAACTAATTCACAAAAGTGTGTCCTCAATTTGGCTATATTTATAATGAATTACTAAACTACCTAAATAATATAAAATAGTGTTCTCCAATCCACTATATTCATAATGAATTCATAAATAATAAATACAAAAATCATTATAGAAAAAAAGAAATTGCTCCTTTTACCTACATCAATTATTATTGATATTGTTTAATTATTGATTTGTACAATTTATTTTTAAGTAATTCCCAAATCATATTGCATTTATTTTTAATTAATAAAAACACATTACATTAGTTATTATGTAAGTACCGGATAAACGATACAAATACCACTAACTACGCAACAAATCACGAAATTGAAACACCTATTTTATTTATAATCAGAACGTACGATTTCAGTTAAATGAAACATCACAAAGTAGGTCAAAATCAAGTAGATTTGACGACAAACACAATACAGCACATACTCTAAAACAGTTTATGCAAAGTTTAATTGAAGCTCGTATTAGTTGTTGATATTCAAACTGTTTATTGCATCATAATATTGTATACTAGCTGCGCCCCGCGGTTTGAATCGCATAGTTCCCGTCCCCGTAGGAATTTCGGGATGAAAAATAGATGTTGGCCGATTCTCAGACCTACTGAATATGCTCACAAAATTTCATGAGAATCGGTCAAGCCGTTTCGGAGGAGTATGGCAACGAAAACTGTGACACGAGAATTTTATATATTAGATTTTGAATGAAAACTTGAAGTATATATTTATCTACATATATACTGACTGACTGATCTATCAACAAAGCTTAAACCACTGGACGGATTACGCTGACATACAAAAATGTTATAGGTATTAACGTAGGCTTCCGATAAGAAAAGTTTCTATTATAAAGCTGAAGAGTTTGTTTGTTCGGTTGTTATAATTTTTCGAAAAAAGTTTTTTAAAACTATATTTTAGCTTTTAATAGATCATCATTGCGTATGGCATTAATCCTGCCAAAATCAGATTTAAATAAATAATTTATTATAACGAAATATGACGTTACTACAAAAATAAATTCAATTTTAAAAATCCTCACGTATTAATAATTTCAATAACATTCGATTCAAAAGATTCAGTGAATTCGGACGTAAAAGCTTTTTCCACAATGCCTTCAAAGTTGTCCTTTTTCTGCTTTCCGTTTTGCTAAAAGCTGACGTTGTGCTTTTTAGAAGTTACTCGTAAAACTAGTTGTTTATTTATGTCTACTATCGACTGCACTATTTGCGTACATGCAATAGTATTATTAAAAATGGACGAGCTAAACTGACTATAAATATTTGATTAAGAACAAACGGTGATGATAACAAAGTCGTTATTCGTTTACGTAAAATTTTAATCGTGTAAACTAAGACTTAAGTTTAAATTCTATAACAATTACAAAAAAACTTTTTCGTTGGTAAACTTCTTAAAAAAAAATCCTAAGTAAACTTAAGTAAAGTAAAACAGAGTATAAGCTAGATACTTCAGTCAATATTAGCACTAATTATAATGTAAAGACAGAACAAGGATTTCAAGTGAAAACTAAACAAGAACTAACCCGAGGCAGTGCTGGAAGTCACGAGTTTCCAAATGTTCTCAGAGAATCGTGATGTTATAGTTCCGAATTGTTACCACTAACTATCTATACTTGCACCAAAGAGGTTTAACTTAACACATACAAAGACGGACCTCATTGCAATGTAGGTTCCAAATTAAAAAGTGACAAAATTGCAAGATTCCCGCTTTGACCAAGAGATTAAACTAAACTCGAAACTCTTTAATATGTGTGTTCCAAATTTAAAAGTTACAATCTTATTCACAAAATTGCAAGTTTCCCGCTTTAACCAGGAGGTCTAATTAAACACGAACCTCTTTAAAATATGTGTTCCAAATTTAAAATTGTCAATCTTTTTCACAAAATTGCAAGTTTCCTGCTTTGATTAAGGTTTAACTAAACACGAACCTCTTTAAAATGTGTGTTCCAAATTTAAAATTGACAATCTTTTTCACAAAATTGCAGTTTTCCCGAACGTTTCGTTAACCCGAAATCGTTCAACTGTATCAACAAACGAACGAATTTAAAATCCCGTTGAAAGTTCATCGGCACAGGTGCTAATGTTTATTTTCTTTTTTATTTCGCTGTTTCAAGCCTATGTAGTTTTGCTAAATATTTATCTAAAGTTAGACAATTTTTATTTTAAAAAAATTTTGTTTCTTACTAAAATAAAAAGTCTTAAAAGCTCAACTTAAAAACTAAAACTTACCGGTAAAAGAAATATTTGCGAGCTTCGAATCAAACTTCAAAACTGCCAAAGCATCTTCTGCCGGAACATTCACGAAATCGATGAGTTTTTTATGTTATTATTTAATAATAATGTTGAACTGTTATTTTAGTATCGAGTGTCGGATGTGTTAGTGAGGCGTCGCGCGCGAGCATCGGCGTCTAAAGGCTGGAACACACTGTGCGAGTTCGCCGTCGCAGACTGCGCCACTGCCCCCTCCGGGTGCCACTCTACTTTCTGTTATTCTCTCGCCTCCCCCGAGCCTTAGACCGATTTATCACGGTGTCTCCGTCCGACCTCCGTTAGACAATCCAGACTCAACTATTCTTTAATCTGGAATTCTTTCTTATACATTGAAAACATTCGCGACACCGACCGCGTAATTGTTCACATAATAAGTTTGCGAACGCAACAAAATTATTTCATCCCAAATATGGTGATTTGAGATGCAACTCAGCCATGGGTTGCGGTTATCATTAATTATATCAGATTGTTAGCGCGAACGCGAGGTCATTGTACTTGTGATAGGTCAGTCCAGTTACAACGGTTAGAGATATTCGGTAAAAAGAATAAAGTAAACAAATCATTCCGCCGTTCGGAACTCGCTCCGGTCGTTACTCAATCTTGTTATATTAAAATTGTAAAAACTTGTCCGTTGTAGTATTTTATATTCAACACCAAGGGGTCTAAATATTTATTACACTTTCTGTTAATTTTACTGTTATACTACGAATTTAGAACATAGATATGTAATTAAAAATTCGTTGAGCCCATAATTTTACCGTATACTACCTAAATAATGAGATGAAATATTCGTTTAACACACAGGAGTTTCCCTAGACTATCGTTTATCAGGGATAATGTACGAAAAACAATGAGCAATAAAATAAATAGTTCCAGGGATTAGCGTAGTAAAATACCTATGTTATTAATTACCCATTGATTTGTACTAATTTAATTAATGTAAGAAAACTAAAAATGTACACTTATTAAAATTACCGCCTTCCTTGAAAAGTTGAATGTAATTTTGTATTTATTTATTATCAAATTGTTGAAATCGCACGTCGTATTTGTTATGTGTACAATAAAATAATATCTATTTAATCTATCAATACCTATACGTACTAAAACATCACAAAATATAATTCTAATTAATACCCGCGTGAATCTCATGGGAATTTCGGGATAAAAAGTATCCTATGTGTTATTCCTAGTTATAAGGAACATCTGTAGCAAATTTAATCTAAATCCATCCAGTAGTTTTTGCGTGAAAGAGGAACAAACATCCACACATCCAAACATACACACTCACAAACATTCGGCTTTATAATATTAGTAGGATAGTCCTGCATAATTGCTTTAACAAAGGATTAATAACTAAGAAATGCAAACAAAGTAGCGATGATACACAAGCCACTTACACCTTTGACCCAATTCGTTACCAACAGACTCTATTGTTCTGAGACGACGTACGAAAGTAAATTTCACTTGATGGACAATGAATACATCAGTAGCGTATTTATATGTAAAGGAGCCGAGTAGTGGACCGAGCACTTGACCAAGCTAAAGGATGAGTGTGCACGACGTATTTTTTTTTTCTCTATACATTTATATGGAACTTTGTTATTTACTTATCTTTTCTTATTGAAAGTTATTTATTTTTCAACACACTTGCTCATAAAGGGGCTCTTATTTGTGCAAAAACAGTTGAATAATGACACGCTTCATTCACTAGTGAGTTATAGATTGTTTTTTTAAATTGCTTTCATTTAAAAAAAGTTTCGATACCAAAAAAATTGTGTCCATACATTTTAAAAACAAACTTCAACTATGTTTCCTTACTTTTGGTAGGTCTATGGTCGATTCCATTCACTCATTCATTCGATTTTTGTTTAATAAGTATATTCTTTTAGTCTTTGGCCGATCACCATTGTTGTGTTGGATGCGCGCGAATAGAAAAACTGTTTAATTATTAGCGAATAATGATAATTTCTTCGCAAATGTGTTGAAAAAAGTTGTATGGTACACGCGTGTATTGATGATTACTATCCTCGGCTATCTTCAGACCCTCGCCTGACGGCTCGGGCCTCAATAGCGCCTCGGAAGTAATCACCAACTTACCTCGCTTGTACCATAAATAACTATATTTTAATATAGAAACTTATTATTATCACGCATCGAAGATTCCATGTAATCATAATCACTACATAGTATAAAACAAAGTCACTGTCGCTGTCTGTGCGTCTATATGTCATGTATGTTTAAATCTTTAAAACTACGCAACGGATTTTGAAGCTGTATTTTTTAATAGATAGAATGATTCAAGAGAAAGGTTTTTGGCATAATGTTATCCCTGCATACTCACGGGAACGGGAATTACGCGGGTGAAACCGCGGGGCGCCGCTAGATACTCTAAAGAGTGTTGATTTATGCTACGATAGTTACATGATATTTATATTGTTAAACATAAATACTTATAATAAGAATAAACTTATATCTTGAATCACTCTATCTAATTAGTTTAAAAGATCAGTTAACAAATAACTGAACCGTCATTTTTTTACTCTATGTAAATATGTGGAAAACATAAATCAGTCAAAAATATATAAAAAAAGTGAAAATTAGGTCTTAACAAAGTGCAGTACCTAACTGAATCTAGATATAACAAAGCAAGACAAAACTTTAATAACAAATTGTGTCGGAGTCTGCCTGTTCCCAATTACAGTGAAGTCTTGTGAATATTATAAATTTTAAATGAAGGACAAAATGTTTTGTGGTTTACTGCACTTACTTTTAAAATCCTCCTGGGAAAATGTTTCGCGAATATTTGTGTAACGTTTTTGTTTACAATAACAACTGATTCCTGGCTTCGCACGCTTATTATCTGAAGATTATCCGGAATTTTCTTTCACACTTTGTCTTGATAATCACAAACACAACACCAAAACAATTGTTCATTAGATAAAGTTGATCTAAATCCATACACGAACATACAGTCACTTAATAACTAATTTTTAATACAAATTTGTAAAGAGAAATTATATTTTTGAACTTTTGTTTTTAAGTAAATAACTCAAGAAATTCTGCACCGATTCACAAAATTCTTTCACTAGTAAAATGCTACATTATCACAAATCTGTGATTTACTTTGATATTTTACGGAACTCCGCACAAAATGAACAAATAAATAAAAAAAACGAGTACCACAACTAACTAACTTATGTAATTACTTTATGTCACATGTGATTGCAACGATGTCATACACTGACTGTACTCACAATATTACATTCCGTGGGACTGAGAATATCAATAGGTAATATATAAATAATATGCTTCAGGAAATCTTCAATCTGCCATTGAAATTCTCACCAAATTCTACATTATTTAGTTGTTACGGAGCATAGTAATAAAATGTAATATTAGTCCGTTGCCTTGATTAGGTTACATAACTAATCAAGGGCTGTTAAATAAGTGATGATAATGTAATTTTTTTTGTAAAATTTTATTGTGATTAACGTCGTGAAATAAAAGGCGTTTTTTTTAGTCCGCGCTAGATTTAAAGATATTGAAACTTGCACAAAGGATCCAAATTATAAAGGTCTACTGCAATACTGCTCACTTACTAGTACAATCAACGTCAGATAAAGGTACCCCCGTTGGTAATGTTCACTGTGGTACTGCCTACATCTGACGCTGACCTGACCGTACAAGACTAAATACTAAATACGACAAAATACATCTTATGTAATACAACGGCTGGTTTTTCCATCGCCAGATAACTCAGAAAAAACAGATTTTGTATGATATAACTGTCAAAATTTCAAAATTATTCCTCGAATAAAGTTATCTGACGATGGAAAAATCAGCCCTAAGTATATTAAATTATGACTAAACAAACTGATTTTATAATATATAGGTATTTCAATATACTATACGCTTATGAGCTTCCTCCATACGTGCTCATACTAAAGTCTAGTGAGAACATATATGTCCGAGAAACTTCCGGAATACGACACCTTTCTGATAATGTATCAACATTATATACGAGTATACTATATTATTCAAATACGAGTATGTTACATATAAAATCTATTAATGCTCTTTTTATATCTCTTCATACTTTAAGTTGAAGTTTATTTATAGTTATCATCTATTTAGCTACTGTTTGTTCAGGTTTGAGATCATCAATACGCATTGATTAAGCGTTTTTGTAATCATCGTCTGAAAGCCTTGAGATTCTCTCTGGTCGAGATTCTCTCTGGTCTCTGTCTTAAAGAAACAATTGAGAAAACTTGTCACCACGGGGCTCAAATTCATTGCAGAAAGGCATAGAATAAGGATCACGACCAGGATTCTCTCTGGTCTCTGAAGATCCTTGCAGAAAGAATTATTGACAACATTTGACACTAATATCATAAATGAAAGGAAGGCGTCTGCCCTGTAGTGAGCTAACAAGTTGATACTTTTTACGCTACTCTACATAATGATAAAATACATGATTCAACAATATTTATGATTTGTATTGTACGGTATCGTATTGCATTGTGAGTGGGCAATTGTTCCCTTTATTAGACCTCTCCAGATCGTACTCGATCTGGAGAGGTCTATGCAGCCTTATGCAGCTTGCATGGTTTTTTTTTCTTTTTTATGGCAATAGACAAGACTTCATTAACAATGAACATAAGTCCTGTGAGTGACCACTTTGACAAGGTTATTGTTGGCATGATATGAAGTCGTAAAGGGTGCAGAAATTTACGTAAGAACATAAGTAAATACTATGTCCAATAGAGCAAAGACGACCGATGATGTTAATACGACAATCTGGTCAATTCAAACCATAAGAAATAGGATAAGTTTATACAACTAGACGATAAGACTTGAAAAAGCAGGCAGAGTAAGAAATTAAAGTTACCAAAGTACTTAAACGTTGCTTCAATATTTCTTCATAACTTTCGTACTAAAGAACCGTTGAAAAATCAAAGGTATCATTGAGTGTTATGCAAGGCACGTTCTTGTTGAAATATATGGAAATTAGAGAGACGGGCACAAAGCCCCGACAGCGTTCGTAATTCGCTGATTTATTAGTACAGGTACAGTCGGGAACTACTTGATTACTTCGTGATTGGAGAACTTTCGACAAAGAAAAATTACCTTCTTAATTTTGTAATTGAGTGTACCGATGCTAAGCCCCGGACTTATCGTCTTAATGGGAGCGCAGGAAGTTGTTAACGTTGTGCAGTTCGATTGGCTTACTTCTTTTATATGTGCTACAAAGTTATGTTAGAAAAAATGTTATAATTTCCTTGCAATATTTTTAACTGGTAATAATAGGCCAAATGGTAACGTTAATAAAACATAGTATATTTTTTACTCAAAAATATTAACAACGCGGGATTTGTACTAAAACAGAAATGTAACATCATATAATCCTGACGTTATTACAACATCGGCCGCATCATAAATAGTCATTATATTAACATAATCTATAGGGATTAGATCATTTTTAAAACTTCAATATTCAACGGTAATACTGTGATGGAAGTAACTTAGGGATTTCTATGAATTACCTTTAGATATTGAAGGCAAGGAATAATAAATTTATTTTATGAAAAGATTTTATTCACGCACGTTTCTTGGTAAAACCCATTTATTTCTTACTTAAATATTGTAAGTACTAAAGTAATTATGTCAAAGTAACTGTGTGTATGGTTTGTTTTTGTACGAAGTAGAGAAATCATATCAATATGGGAATAATAAACTAAGGATGTGTTTCCTCCCGAAATGGCTACATAAAAGGAAATGATTTACAATATTTTACCTCTAATTAGGTAAAATGTTGCATATCATACTAAAATGATGTATAGATAATCATATCAATGGTGGACGCAATTTTGATACAAGACTACATACCATTGATAAGGTTATGACAAATACACAGAGTTTTGTATCTCTTTGGCAAGCAAGTTTATATAGATCAGATATTGGGATCGGTCATTAGACTACTTACTGATAACCGAACACATTATTATTTTTAAATACATGCATAGTTAATCCCCTATGATATAACTGGGCCTCGATTTCCCATGGTGGTTGCTCAGTAATCCTAGACCATTGCTCTATGAATCCCGTGGGTAGATAACAAGCGTGGTAAATCACAAATTATAAACCACTAGCGTTAGCCTGCGGTTTTCTACACATTAATACTAATATCGTAAGGAGATATTTACAAGATTAAGTGAAGGAGAAGAGGCAATAACTGTTAGCTCTAATAGTAGATCAGTTTTGAAATTTCTTTTATTTTTTAAATTTTCACTTGTATTCCGTATTCCGCGTCTTTTTGGGTTTTAAAACCATTATAAATCCACGTGATATATTAAAGTCGCAATACATATTTTGATTTGTATTATTTGCAGATGAATATACAAGATTCATTACTGTGATGGTATTTTTGCAACTAGAATACTAATTTATTAATAAGAATCTATGAAGAATCTATGATATAAAAATAATAATGAGATTTGACATAAACGTAGTAATATTCACAAATACAATTCAGGCTACACTGACCATAGTCACAAACGGACTGAGCAAATGAATACTAACTCTACCTCTACACGAACCCACAAATTAGTTTCTAAAAAGATATTTATCGGTAGCATTTCCTAGACAAATAATATATCAAGTCAAACCGAGTTTTATCTCGACCCATATTCTTATACAACTTTACACAATGCCGGGGGTCGAGTCCGCTATTCAACATTATTTGAGACACCATAACTAGAGCGTCAGAAAGGTATTCTGCTAACATTTATTAATAAGGCTATGGTGTCTCAGTGACCGTTGTTGCTAGTCAAAACTCAAATAAAAACGCTGTCAAATAAACGTCAGAATACTGTTTCTATGACAACCATCTAAATTTTTATGAGCCATTGAGTCAGTGGTGTAACAAATGTCAAAAAATCGGCCATAAAGTTGATATTAAGACACATTTGAGTAGCATTATCACAGCATTATAGTTAACAGACTCGACTCGCTGGTATCTCCGTGTGGATAGCAATGTTTCTTATTGTTTCCTATTTTACTGAAAACTAGGATTTTCTTTCCAAGTTTGTTTATGTAGCAGAACGTTCGTACTTATTGTTGATTTAAAGTAGTTAGCCAACTTCGGAATTGATTATAAAACGTGGTTATGAATGGTTCAAGTTTGTAGTTTGTGTATTTTTATTTGTTAATTAAATTTTTATTGTTCCTCTCGAAACACCGTAAATCAAGATTGTTGTTGCCTCGTTCTTCGACATTTGAACGGGAAATATGTTTTGATAACCATTTAAGTATTTTTATGCTTTGCTTTAACGAATTTTCATTTTATCGGAAAACCTATTGATTTTCGAGATACCTCGAGATTTGCATTTCATAAAAACATTGATCAACAGCACAAATCTATTTAAGAGGATTTGATCAATATTCCTATAAACAATCTAAACACACATGTTTAAATTGTTTATAGAAATATTGATGCAAAAACTATTTATGATATCTAAGCCACTGAACAGAATCAACAATAATTAAATTTTGACGAAACAAATGTATTAAACTAAATCATAGAAGTAATTTCCTTGAAAGATAAATACTTGCTTCTGCGATTCGTTAAATATGTTAAAGTTAGCGTCAAGTTTACGGCATTTTTCCTTCTTAACATAAAACATCTTTTAGGTAACTGTATAAAAAGTTTACGTAAAACATAAGTTAGATAAAATAAAGTCAAACTTTGACCTTAACTTTTCACAAAACTCGATGTGAAGGAACCCTTAAAGTTATCCCTTAAGATATTGGATTGATAAGTCTTGTAACGCCAGGGAAACATAATATAACTTACATTTATTATATATTGCTTAATGCTTACTTATTTATTTTATTAGTCTATACTAATATTATAAAGAGGAAAGATTTGTTTGTTTGTAATGAATAGGCTCCGAAACTACTGGACCGATTTCAAAAATTATTTCACTAATGGAAAGCTAATTTATCAGTGCGTGACATAGGCTATATTTTATCCCCGTAATCCCACGGGAACGGGAACTACGCGGGTGAAACCGCGGGGAGCTACTAGTTTTTATATAAAGTTAGAGAAGAAATTATAAAAAAACCATTATTTGGACACCTGAATACTGTACCTATAATATACTTAATTAAAATAACCACCAATAAAATTAATTGAATAATAACTAAACTTCTCCATAATTAAATACTTCATTTTTCATTAGTAGTTGTAGACGCAAACTGCAATAATAATTATTACAGTTTGAACACTCGACCGGGGAAGTTTTACACTCTTACAGAATATCGGCGTTTAGTATTAGCTCAAGTGGCAGAGTTTTGATTGGTGAGTAAGAGGTTCGGAGCTTAAAATTCTCCTCTTCCAGAAGGAAAGAAGAGAAATTATTCTTACCAGTAATATCCTGTTTTCCCCTAAATTATGTCAAAAAATACTTTTGATTTGCTGTTTTCCCTGGGTGATGGTAGTGATGGTACTTACTATCATGTGACCCGTCAGCTCCGTTGCCGTTAATGTTATAAAAATAAACGTAATTTATTATCTAAGTTTTACTCTTAATTTTTAAACCTTTACATAGTGTCGTAGGTTTACGGATGTTAGTTAAACACATAATATTAACATTCATAATGAGATACTGAATTATTTCATGTAAACAACCAGAGGCGGATTAAGGAATTTGATGTATATTTACGAAGCTTACATACCCTTAAGTTTACATCGAAATAGAGATGTTTTCGAAACCGTGGCAAGATCATATCAACGCTACAACGTTTGATCAACACAGAACTACAGCTTGGGAAATGAAATAGGTTATTTTATCCCGAATTTCCCACGGGTACGGTTCACATCGCAGCTGAAACCAGGCACTGTTAAAGCTACATATCATGGCGACGATGAAACCGCACAGCTATGAGAATCCTACTAATATTATTAATTTGTATGTTTGTTACTCTTTCACGCAAAAACTACTGTATCGATTTAGATTAAATTTGGTACAGATGTTCCTTATAACTAGGAATAACACATACTTTTTATCCCGAAATTCCCATGGGATTGGGATTAAAACCGCGGGGCGCAGCTAATATTGTATAAATTTTAAATAAAGTTTTCACAGCATTTGATCAGAAACTACGAAAGACATCGACGAATAGAGTTGTTTAGTGAACTGTAAAAGGTAACAAGGCGTTACTAAATTTAGTCTCCGGTCCCTGAATACGTCCACACGAACACACATCGTTCGTCTAAATTGAAACTATGAATTATTAATGTATTCACATCTCAATCAAGTGTCTGCACACCTACCTTTATCTATTGTTGATGAGTGTCCAATCCAACTAAATTGCCTTACAAATATATCCTTTTAGACCTCTGAACAGATTGGATACTTCAAGCGTACCTAATTTATGTGGAATGAAGCTTTCAGACTATAACTACATTACCTTTCCTCAATTAACGTGGTTAGTACTCGAAGTAGGTACGATTTGGTTGGCAATTTAGAGGGTTTTGTGAAGTGATGAGGTGAAGGATCTAGATTGTATGTAGGTGGGACTTATTGGAAGTAGGTGAAGGATGGTCTGGTAAGTTTTTGATACAGGTATAAATTGTTTCAATTAGCAAGATTGTTTCTCGGGAACATAAGTTTATTATTTGGCGAAGACATACGTGCGATGTTGACATTTTAATTAAGTATTTTATTCGGGTTATGATGCGTACCTACCTACAAATTTTAGTCGAATCGACTAGCGAGGCGACCTATCTCTCACGAACGCATCATGCTCCCCCTGATGAAGACCGCCGTATGTGATTAAGACCTTATTTTCCTTTTTTGAAGTGAGTCATAAATATAACTAAATTTAAAAAAAGAACCTTCCTTTAGACTCTATAAGCACCTTAAAAAAATCAAAGTTCGCTTCTACGTCCGTAATGTCTTTCCGTGTGTCCAAACCTTTTGTCTCAAGAACGCAAATACATTTGTGTCCATTTTTTACACACTCGTAATTATTAACTGAACAGTTACAGTTATCAAAATCTTAGTACTTAACCCAATAACTTTAATAAGACAACTTTAAAACAATCATAAAATTAAGGCTATATACACATAATGGTCTATTGTTGTTATCTAACTGTCGTAGGCCTTAATTTGCCCTTGTGTGTTCAAAGTTTTATTCGACGTTATAATACAAATGTTTTGTAGAAATGACTCGTGTGTTAAGTACTTATTGTTCCTATCTTTGTAAGGAATTTGTTTAAGTTGACACTGCCTTTTATGATTGTTTTATAATATAGTTTTATATATATACGTTCTGAAAGCTTTTATAACTGTTTACTATTGTTTAAAGAACTCGATTATGTGCAAGTGTATATGTTACAAATCAAATTATTATTATTATTTCACTTATCACCTCATAGTGGCACCATCAAAATTAGCTTCGGCTAGTTAGAGCCGTCAAAAGTCTAACAATATGTTATCCAAAAAATATTACAAATAAATAATAATATTTTATTTATACTTAAAACAACCAAGAACGCACAAAGGATCCCATTAGAGAGACTTAAGTACGGAAGAGCACAATACCATTTTATATTAAAGAAATACAACTGTAAAGTGTTCTGCAGTACTTCAATAAATTAGAACATTTTAAACTAAAAGGGTTAGTTATTTACGTAACGAGTGTTGCATTATTGACTCGGGTTTTTCTGGAAGATAGCCAGACTTTTAATGTGCACGTTAACCACTGCACTTGGATGTATAACTGAATATACCTTTGTAAAACCTATACCTTTGTAAAAATGGCAAGAAACGAACATTATTGTATTGTTAATTTTGTGTTAGAGGTATGTAGGCTTCTAATTAAATTAGTAGGTTCGATTCCCGCGCGGGGTGAATATTTGTGTGAACCACAAATGTTTGTCTCGGTCTGGGTGTGTGTGTGAATGAGTGTGTGCGTAGTTGTAGTTTCTGATAACAAGCTTCGAACTTAGTTAGGGGTCAGTTACTATAATAAGATGTTGTAGTGAATGATTATGTTCTAAAAAAAAAGTGTTTCGTTTAACAGCCTGGCTGCTTGAATGATTTCTTATATGACTTTGATAGATATCATTTAAAAGACAATATGTTTTGAGGAATCATACAAATTCATTTTCTGACCTCCGTGTGCGGTAGAGGCAAAGATGATACAGGCCCATTACTGGCCTGGATCATCTCTGAGCCGTCTACTTGAATGGTGTTGTTCATGAAAGGTCAAATCCGGCAAAAATAGACTAGCTTAAAAATACGTAAGTATACATTGAATGTATTTCGGTACTACTTAGATGTGTAGCTGTCCATGATATTGATATGTGTCCAAATAAAATTATTTTTCAGCACACTTGCTCATAAAGGGGCTCTTATTTGTGCAAAAATAGTTGAATAATGACACGTTTTATTCACTAGTGAGTTATAGATTGTCTTTTTAAATTGCTTTCATTTTTAAAAACTTTCAATACCAAAAAAAATGTGTCCATACATTTTAAAAACAAACTTCAATTATGTTTCCTTACTTTCGGTAGATCTATGGTCGATTCCATTCATTCATTCATTCGATTTTTTTTCGCTTGTACCATAAATAACTATTAAGTAACCGTTACAATTACTTGTGATTTTCTTATTTAACGTAAACCAAAAATGTTGTAATCTAATTTAAATAAAAGTTAAAATATTTATTTCATAAAACGAAAACGTACTTTACTTTTGTAATAACAAACAATGGTACATTAAGATTCATAGAACGCAATACTTGTGGTTCTCATTAAAAAACTGAGACGACTTGACTGATTGTCTTTTGAAAAGAATATTTTTTTGAGTAAATCTTTACAGTTAATGAACTTGAATACATAATTAATTAATTGACTTGTTTAACGGTATTATAATAACAATATTTTCTTTAAACAACGCCTTTAGTATGTTAACTTTACTTTTATATAAAAATCAATATGGTTTATCTCGATCAAATTCGAATAAACCGAATTCTCAGTGCTCCAATATACACAGTAGAACACCTTAAAACAATGATGTAAAAATGTTTTGATACACATTTAAGAGGTTCCTTTTGAATTGATTTGATTCACGATGGCCCAAGATTGCATCCCAAACAAGCCGATATCTTGTGTTAAAATAAAATAGCAATAAATAAATATTTAAGTATGTGTAACTTACAATACGATTACTTATTATGTCAAACAAGATTAACATAACGAGACCTGCTTACCAAATTAATGTAATCCGTTTTCTTACAATACCGTGAGAAAAGATGCGCCCGCGCATTGACGCAATATCTCACTTTAAAATAGATAATAATTAATTAAGTGGTAACTTGCAAAATAATATCAAAACTACTGTAATTGTCTATCACGTAATTACTAAATAACTCAACTTTGTAATATTTAATAACGTTATTTCAACGTGTTGGTTATGAGTTAATTTATAGCACAGTTAGTTACGGCTGAATATTTATTATAGTTTTTTTTATTTACTAGTGAAATATTGAAATGTTTTATTGTAAAAAATATGTGTTACGTATGGTTTTAATGAATGTGTAGGTTCTGTAATGTAACCTTGACTTTCATCGGTAAAATTAGAGAGGGGAAGTATATTATTGAATGAATACTGCATTGCAAATGGCCTTGGGTATGAAACTCGACGATGGGAGTAAATACATTGGAATATTGGGAGTAGTTTAAGAAAATTGACAAAAAGAAGAGAAGTAATTTGTGTAGTTATGTAAATTGGAACAGTAATATACTAACAGTAAAATACTACAATCTTATTATCATAGTAGTCTCAATACTGTGGTTATTTATACCTTTCGGTATCCAGATTGACATGCTAAAAGTCCTCAAGAGCTGGGGCTACATTGAGGGTGTAACAAACAATCCAACGTAAACTATCCCGTAGTTACTGACGTTGGTGAAAATATGGAGTTAGTACTTAGTTCTTCTAAGGGGTCTATTACCACTTAACCTAAGAAAAAGATACAAGTCCTAGTGAAAAATAAACATTAAATTTGAATCGCGAAAGTTTTAAAACGTTTTAATTTAACTTCGTAAAAGTTGCAATCGCAGATCATTATTTAAATTGCAAAACATTATAGAAATAATGAATAAAAGTACGCACATATTCACAGTTATTGACCATCAGTGTGTGTTGCTCTTTGGTAATAACATAATCTATAGGCTATACAAAGAAGTGTAAGAAACTTATAATTTATTTAATGTCTTATGTTGATACAAGGTCAATTTTATTATTGAAAGAGCACTCAAATTACAAGATTGCAGACATTGAATTATACACATAACATTTTAATTCACAGTTAGAAGTAAAATTGATTGTAGACAATGGAAATAATGCCATTAGCTTTCTTTATTTTGGTGTTCTATACTTTGATTAAAAGGTTCTATATTGCATACTTAACTATTTATGTACCTATCCGACTAATATTATAAATAAAGCCGAATGTTTGTGAGTGTGGATGTATGGGTGTTTGTTCCTCTTTCACGCAAAAACTACTGAATGGATTTTAATGAAACTTTACAATAATTTAGCTTATACATCAGAATAACACATCGGATACTTTTTATCCCGAAATTCCAACGGGAAGGGGAACTACGCGGGGCGCTGCTAGTACCTGATAAGCCTGATAATTATTACAGTGTTCGTATTGTAGTTTAAAAAATACCGGAATTCACAAAAAATTGGACTCCGATGTCATACGAGTATATCTGCTAAAACTTTCATAGTAATTACCAGAATATTAAATTTACCTTTTAGTCCAGGATTATAGTCTTGCATTTACTTGCAATAGAGTTACTACTGAGTCACTACTACAATACTAAATTGCCCATTAAAGTATCTAGACTAAGCGAAGTTAAAACCTTTCTAGTAATAAAACATTATCTGAAATCTCTTAAATCTCAGACTAAAACTAAGGTCTCTATTTTGAACTAAAAGTGCTATGGAATAAGGCTATTTAAGTTCATGTTAAAACTTTTATTGTGACTTAAACTGTAACTAAGTTGGCCTGTTTGTGCTACGAAAACACCTTGCCAACTAGTTTTATTTGAAAAATCTATTTTTTTAAAGAAGAAGTTAAAGTTCTAAAAGAAAATGTCGGAAAATCCACAGGAAAATAGGATACTAATAAAGATAGGGCAGTTTGTTAGTTTCAAATATGTATGTCTATGTATGATAAATGGTAGAGTGACTAAATCTCATCAGAAAAATAGCACCTGGACAAATCCTTACATCAACATACCAAATCATTCAATCATCTACACAGTTCATGTGTGAAACATTATGGGAATATTTATATTTAATGTTATTCTGTGTCCCTTTGTAACCACTGTCATGTAACCTGATCGAAGTTTCGAGATAAATAATTTTAAACGGTTCACGATAAAGACCTGAGTTTTGATACTTTTGATAAACTATGAATGAATTTCACGAATGTTTAAAAAGTGTTAACAGATGGCGAAGTGGTCACCATGCCGGACTGCCATCCGTAAGTTTACGGGTTTGATTCCCGTGCGGGGTGAATAGTGTGACCCACAAATCTTTATCTCGATCTGAGTGTTGTGTGAATAAGTGTGTGCATAATTTCTGATACCCTAGATACAAGTTTCGAACTTAGGGGTCAGTTTCAATGATGACATGATGTGGTAAATGATTATGTTCTACAAATACTTACTCTGTTTTTCTACATATTAAAATACTTATTCTATTTTATCTTAAAATATAAATCAATGGAAGTAAATCCGTATAGTATAGTATTTTAAAAGCATTGCAGTGTAAAGAATATGATATTTCAGTGTCGTCGAGGTTATGAAAACCCTGAGTATGAAACATACGGCGCTCGGAGAGATCATAAAAATGAAATGACCCGTGTGTCCTGCTGTTCTACTGAAAACATTTAACTTTCAACCCTATTTCTTTCATTTTATTCTTTTAGAGGATGAATTTTCAAAAATCTGTGGTTGTTTATGGGGTTTTACACCAAATTTTATGGGATTAGGTGAACTGATTTAGGTTGTGCGTTATGTTATGTCATTGTGTTGTGGTTTTGTCATTATGAATTTCTTAATAAGAGCTAGTAGGGATTCATGTTTTTCTACCCTTTTTTTTCCGCTGTGTAAATGCATAGAGCTGCATACCACCGAGAGCCGAGAACAGGAGGACTCACAGTGGTTATGTTGGGCTCTCCCAGCCAGAAGGGCTGGGCCTACCCACTAAAAACAATGCTTTTCTACCCTAGCAAATTCTGAATGGATCACTAGTAAAGTAGTAATTTTACACAAAAAATTGAAAAGAAAAACACATCAGACAGAATGTTGAATCTAAATACGTCACTAATATCAAAGATCCTCTATTGAGTCAAATTTAATATGCGGTTGATGTCAAGACTGTCGCCGTTACAGTATCCTTACCAAAGGGCATCGTCAACTCTTAATTCCTCGAACAACTAAATCCAAAGTTCATGTCAAGCTGTAGTAAACAACGTTTAATGTGTTCCCAACAAACCAATGGTATTTTCCAGAAAACAAACACGGAAACCGGAAAGCTTATCAAAAATTAGCCTGCAGCTACATGAATACCCTTTATGAACCTCTGAAACGGTACCGTGCTGTCATCCCTACGTAAACACAGACATACCGGATACATATAAACGTATTCAGAACCATGTCCAAAGAAAAATGTATTGCGCAAATAAAATTAAGTAATGAGAACAATGTCCAATAGGAAAGTAATTTTGTATGTCGCAGACTTTCTCTGGAACTAATCGTGGAAAATGATCGTAACTAATTATTAATGTGTTGTGTGGACATCGCACAATGTGTTCGGGGACAATACTGTCTGTTGCTAAGTGAGCGTTCAATAGGGAATTGTGTACTAGTGACAATATTGGGAGAGAGTTCACCATACACCTGAGCAACGGTTGTTAACCTGCACTTTACAGTAACACAAACGTAACACTTATTTTCGCTGTTTTATGTCAGCTTTAATTAATGAAGCCTTTGAAGCGCTCAATGCCATAACTAACAAGTATGTTGCTCTGGATACTACATTTTAATAAGGCATCCACAAGGCTACTCTACAAGTATGGGTTAATTATTTATATCAAGTTGCTGATATATCGATGCTGTTGCAGTGTGATCACGGATGATATGATGTGATGATATGAGTATTGTGGATAAGTTGAATTATTCTCAATAATAACTTTCCAATATAATCCTGCTGATATATGGGCGGCTTGAATGTGAGTTTTCCTGTGCTCAGTTGCCTAGCAGGCTCTGGCTTCACTCAAGCTTTTGTATTTCCACTTGCAATAAGAAAAGCCTACCAGTATTATTATGATCCGTGCGTCTACTTACCCTACACAAAACTTGCCGATTGGATCGACGGCTATGAGTATGTATAGCATTTTACGAAAACATGCTCTAATAAGTGACATCAACTAATCGCCAAGCACCAGTGAATCAGCGTGGTCATGCATAGTTCAATGAACAACAAATAAAACCTACGAGACTAAATAAAAATAAAACCTTTTTCAAAACAATAATGAAACTTCAAAAACTATGAAACTAAAAAATATATTGTCCACCTTTATTATTGTTTCATCAATTTGTATACGTCTATGAATTTGTGTATTTTTTAAATAACTTTATTAGTATTTTTATATAAAAATATTACGGAAGATTTTTATGTGGTATACGGGTAACATTTGTATGTATTTCAATAATGTATGTAGTCGTAAAATAAGTTTATGTTTAGCGGTAAGATCTCTTGGCCGCTATAAATATTGTGGTTGTACTGTTTATGATATATTTTACTTTGTTGTTTCTATTTCTTTTGCTCGTAATGTTGTTTCTTGTTGAAACTGGGTATTTTGATTGTATAATGTATGTTTTGAACATTACTAGTCATTACTAAGCAGTAAACATCACAGTTCACTTCACATGACGAAGGTACAGAGAACGAATTAGGCTTTTGTAAGACAAAAAATAACAATAATAAAGACCTAATGTTTTGTTACTAAATGGCCGTTTTATCCTAGTAAATGTCCCAATTACGTGGGAACTTTACTATAACATAACATAATCATTCGCCCCGCACGGGAATCCAACCCGCAACCTCACGTATGGCAGTCCAGCATGGTGACCATGACCACTCTGCCATCGAGGTCGTCAATATTATAATGACTTTTTCTAGTTACAAAAATGTCTACTCTTTAACCCAATATCAAAAACCCAGGCCAGACTTACTAACTAGACAAACAACAATATTTAAGATTACAGAAAAGGTCTATTCCCACTTCCCAGACTAAGCTCAAAGTTATAACGCTTAATCAAACAACAAATCCGGGTCCAACCGATCCTTCTAAGTCCAATATTGTTGGGACAAGTTTCACTCTTTCTATATAAATAATGCATGCGTAGTGATGACCATGACCGCTCGCATCACTACTTGCATTTAAAACAGACGAGACACAATGCTGTGCATTTCACTTATCGATTTCCCATCATATTGTGTTTTAAGTATTAACCTTGATACATAATAAATTGCAAATTATACTAGTGTTTTAAAATATTTGTGTTGTAAAAGATGATAATGACTTTTTGTGTTACAGCAATACCGTAATGTCTATAGAAAAGAATCAAGTTGGGACTATGTAAGTATAGTTTAAATTCTATCTACGTCTCGTCAAACACAAGCAATCATAGCCTATGTTACTACAAAACTAAAATGATGTAAGTAGCTAAATTAGTATTGTAAACTTGTGCAGCTGGGCTAGCATGACTTCGAAAACGCGATATGATATAGCGATTTATCGACATCCAACTGTGTAAATAGGATAAAAATAGCCGCCATATTTAACTTTACCATAGCACGTGATAAATCACATTTGGTCATGCTCGCGAAATTAGCTGTTTATCGACATTTTTATCATATCGTATTGCTCATTTGGTCATGCTCGCGAAATCGATATTATATCGTGGTGTCGATATATTTTATCGATACGCACAGTCATGCTAGGGGGGCAGAAGTTTATAAGAATAAATCATTACAAACACAAATACTTATGTATACTTAACTAATATTATCTCTATTTAATTTCATTACATAACAGTATAATCGAAAAACGAATATCACAATGGGAAGAGCTTATGAAAAAGTTTTCCGAAGCACACAAAGAGCAATGCAAGTAAGTTTAACTTTTTAATATGAAACTACACAAACCTGTAATTGTTTTCTTTACATAAAACACAGAAACTTCATGCCTTATACAGGGCATCGATGTCGGAGGAAAAAAGAACATATTTTACCCCGACATCGATACCCGGACACCCTGTATTTTCTAGACTCTTACGATAATAGATTTTTAGTAAGTTTCATCATATACAAACCAAATATACTATTCAAACATATCAAACAATAAACCATTGCGGAGTTTTTACACCGAAACCATCTTACAGTTCCCTAAAGAATATCCCAAGTTACCACAACTCTAAGTTATTGTGAGATTATTTTGTAGGACAGTGTCGGTGGATATTCCCCGGGCTCCGAGATCGATAAAGCAGTTCCCTACAGGATCACAGTACGAAGGCACCTGGGACGTTCTCGGCATGAGCGGATATGGACGATACACTTTTCCTAATGGTTAGTGGGATAACATTGATGAAAGTACAAGTAAAGTATTGGCCTGTTAGTTTCCCTTCCCTACCCGTAGGGCAGCGCCCCGCGGTTTCACCCGCGTAGTTCCCGTTCACGTGGGAATTTCGGGATAAAAAGTATCCTATGTGTTATTCTGATGTGAAAGAGGAACATCCACACAATCAAATAGTGAGGAACAAATGCTTGCACAATGCGTATTGTAGATTAATAGTGTTTATCTGTTGGTTAGTATCCATGATACTAATCTTAATCCAATTCTGACATATGTATTTATATAATTACACTTATAGAGTCACCAAGTTTTCTGTGCCCGTGAGAGCGTCGCTGTAATCGCCTCTTTTGGTTGTCAGTTCATTGAAAATGTATTCAAATGACATTAGAATCAAAATGACAATAGTAGCTTCCACTTTTGGCCGCCGGCACAGAAAACTTGGTGACTCTATATGCAAATTACAGACACATTCAGCATAGACACAGATCAATGTTATTAAATACTTTGTTTTAAATAGGTGTTATATACCAAGGTGATTTCGAGGATGGCATGTTCCAAGGTAAAGGGGACCTGATATACCCCAGTGGGGTCATATTAAAAGGCACATGGAAAAAAGGAGACTTGATCGATCGGACGCTAATCTTCGCCGATGGATTGGAGTATTCAGATTTCGACTGGGATTATTGTAAAATGCCCGATAGAAGGTACGTCAGTTCTTTAAAAAAAATGCATTAATATAAATTACTAGCAGCGCCCCGCGTTTTCATCCGTGTAGTTCCCGATATAATTATGCTTAAAACCTCACACCTCAATCACTCTATCTATTAAAAGAAACCTTAAAATCTGTTGCGTAGTTTTAATGATCTAAGCATAGATAGGGACAGACAGCGGGAAGAATTGGACATAATACTAATCAACGGTTTTATACTACGTCATACAATGCTGCAATGCAATTATTGAGAGAAACTTGGTCGTGAAAATCTGTTACTGGCTCACGGTCCATATATCCAACTGCCGAAAATCTTGAATACTAGACAGCTTTTAGTTTTCAGGTCATTTTAGAGTACCCAAGTATTGAAAACAGTAAAAAAATAATCCTAAAGTTAAACATAAACCCCTTATGTACTCGTATAGGTTAAACATACGCCCCTTATATAGTTATGTATACTCTTCGCTTTTTCTATTACATTTGAAACCATCCCACAAATTTTGGTTACCGATGTAACTAAGTTATGTGCCGTAAAGTTACCCAAATATGGCCGAACGAAAATTTTGCAAATTTGATAAGAAATTTGATTACGATCTAGGGTTCATTCTGTTAGATTTAATGCTGAATATTCGTATAAATCTAACTTTTGAGATTGTGCCTGTTTTTATGTGAAATGTTCCTTTTGTTGCAAAATTTTAATTTGATACTATTTTTTATTATTTTAAGATGAATTCTTTACATTCCCAAGCTAATTAACTAACTCTTCTTATGGGTATTTGATTCTCGATGTGTGTATAAAATTGTAATATGTAATGGTACGTAATTTTCGATACCCTAGATACAGTAGGGCAAGCACGAATCAGTCTGGTAATCGTAACGTACACGTATCGAGCTTACCAGACAACCTCGATAGTAGGTAGCACAAAGCATCCTCTCATTACTAACGTAAGCTCGCTACGATTACATTAGTGACGTCATCCTAACGTAAACTAAAGGCCCGGCCCCATGTGTGCATATTTTATTACTTATGCGTTCAAAAACTAAAACAAAAAGTAAATATTTTTTTACTTTTCACTAAATAGTTCATTTCTTGGAAAATAATGCTAGAAATAAAGACAGAATGACGAAATTATTTGGAAAAGAAATGGGAGATTATAATGTTTCAATAACTTCGACAAAATAAATATTATATTTTTTTAATTAACAAAAATATTTTATGGTTTTCGAACAACTCTACATGACATAGACAAAAATATGTCAAAGTCAAACAAAGCAATATCCTGACTGAGTGAAAGATACATAATAATATTTATTATTGTTTTCCGTGTTTTAGTAATTTTATTATGTATATTGATTTTAAAATGAGGACAAGCATTTACAATATTATGGGGGTGGAATTTATGGAAACGTAAGTATAAAAGCTATAAGTATTATGTTTAAATTACTAAATGCATGACTGTGGGGGCTTGCAAGATTTTTTTATGACTACTTTTTGCCTGTAGCATATGAAATAAAAACCCATTTTTATATCAACTACAAAACAATATTATTAACGATGTTTACTACGCTCACCCTATTTTTTTTTCACAAGATTAGCTATCTAGTAATTTACTAATATTAATTTCCAGGATGATGTTTCAGAAGTTGCTCAAGCTGAACTTGAGGAGCCAGTTGGAGTAGTCTCTTCATAAACTTATGAAACAGGTATGAATCTCAATAATTTGGTTCAAATGCTGTGTGTTTATCATCCCATTATGACTTAAGTATGACAATATCCAGCTTAAAAACAAACAAAGCTATATTTTTTTCATTGAGCTGTAATAATGTAACACAAATATACCCGACATAACTAATAATTTGGCATTTGTTAAATATAGAAATATTTTTTTAGATTAAATTGAAATTATTTTTACAGAATGGCATATCCCAGGCACTAGCAGCCAACCAACTGTGGTTTCTCCTCCATCTCCACCAGTTGCTCATGTGGAGGACGAATGGCAGCACCCTCCATTAAAGACATTGAAAATTAGTTATAAGTTACATTTGTATTTTATTACACTAGCCCATCCAAAAATGTTCTTAAATAAAGTGTTATTTCTGAAGGTATTTTTGTAAACATGATATTAATTCTTATCCAAATAAATATGTTATCCATTACAAGTATTTAATTTAAAAGACTTTTTATTTATACTACCTAGTATGTTGTACCAAAAAGGTAAATAAGACAACTTTGTTTGAATGTAAAATTATTGTTTAATATTAATAAAAGAATTAAAATTATGTACGAAGTCTATTAATTCTATCTACTAACACCTTTCTTAGCACCCTTCCCCTAGTTAAGTCATCGCCAGTACCATTCTCTTGCAAAATATGTTCAGGGAATGATACTGGCATGTTTAGGTTTTTATGCTCTGGGTCAGGTTCAGGGACATTAAAATTGATGGTTAAATTGTGCAACACAGAGCAAGCTGTTAAAATTTTATTTGGACATTTTTCCGGTGTATAATGGAGTGTGCAAACTTTACACAAACAACGCCATCGATTTTTTAGACTTCCTAAACTTTCTTCAATTGTCACCCTATTTTTTCCATGAAGTGTATTAATATTTATACGCTAGAGCAGCAGTAGGTATCCAGAATTGGTGTTATTAACAAGGGTCGTTGTAGATAACCAGAATAACCTGAAAGTATTGAAATAAGTATATGTTACTGAAATAAGTAAGTAAGTATATTAATATTATAATACCTATGTGACTGGGAAATGAAATAGGTAGTCATTTTATAAACTCAGCTGCTCACATAGATATCTAAAAGCCTCAAGTTTCAGCGGTATCTATTTTTAAATTAGGAGTTATTTATGTTTGTGGGATCAAATGTTCTTCTTAGGTTAGCTCTGCGTGTGATTTCTCTATAAGTAATAATATAAAACAAATAGATTAATATACCTAAGTAATATTTAGATACCACTACACAGAATACAACACAGTCGTTTCCTTTAATAGATATCTACAGTGGTTCAAGAGGAAGTTTCATGGTATAATTTTATCCCCGTATAAGATACGGTAGGGAACTACTTAGTAAAACTGCGGGGTGCTCCTAATATTTGTTTAAGAAAATAAATAAGATTTGATGAAGGTACTCACATAGTTTCTCTTAGTTCACTTTCCTCGCTTTCAAGTAAACTTGCGGCAAGGTAATAATTTAAAGAACTACGTTCGAAGGATGGCGGTCTTTGTATTTTTAGGCAATTTAATGTTCCAATAACTTTCGGCTATAAATGTTAGAATAAATGATTTTGACTTTTGACTTCTACGATACTATAAAACTACCTCTTCCCTCCACACATAAAACCTTTCAATAATATTATTAAAGTTTATTTTAACTGAAAAAAATTAGATTTAATATGTTACGAAACATTTTTCACCGACAATTTCTAAGTGACAAAAGATTCGACGAATTCGTTAGCCAGCCTACGTAAATTTACGTACCGTACGTCAAATCAGCGTTCGTGCTCCCATTTTCAAGTATTTTGTATGGGGCTCGATACGGAGGCGATACGTTTACCGTAACGCCGTAGATGTCATTCTTTCGTGCTTCCAAAATTGGTTCAATTTACGCACGATAGGGGCGCTGTCTGGATCTCCATACATTTTGCTACCGAACTCCGATACGAATACTTACTCGCAAATATTCGTGCTAGGGCCACAGGTAAAAACCTGTAGTCAGCTAATGTAATGAAGATGATACAATGGTTGTATAATCTTTTGATTAAATCATTACAATTGGATATTAAGACGACAGGAAGAAATAGAAAGAAGGAGACCTTAGCCTAACGCATTTTAATAAAATATAGTTTCAAGAAAAAATAAATTAGTCTAACAGCCTCTATTTTAATTTAAACGGATAACATTCAAAGGTAGCAGTTGTAAATACTGCACTGCAGTATTTCACATGACTAATTTATACACAGATGGACAGGATGAAAAAGTTTTTCATTTCAGTTAAACAAAAAAAAATGCTCCCGAGTTTCACGTGTTGATTTTTACGGAAGGAAAACTTAGTTTACGTGTTTTATTTTTAAATGTAACGTTGTTTGTTGTAACATTTTTAGGAGTTTTATGTTTTTGGGTAGTTTTGTCTCAAATATATAGACATTTGTAAATAGCGTAAACATAATGCTCACGTAGTACGTTTTTGTATATGTAAACTCCATCTTTCGGCTTTGAGAATATCGTTATCATTTAAAATCAAAAGCAATTCGAAAGTATTCAAAAAGAAGGCAAAAAGCAGTAACAATATATACTCGTACGTGTAATAAAAATCCTTAAAACAAATGATAAAGACAATCTTCCCTAATAAACATTAGATTAAAATATCTTTACACATTGCACGGACCTTAATATTATTAAGGCCGTACAATAACATATGAAAGCTTTTTACCGAGTTCTGTGAACATTAATACCGACGAAGGTAGGTTAAATGTTGTCAGAATTACACTCATTAGCTCGGCATGTTTACCCAAAGCAAACACGAATTGTTTCTACGCATTTCTGTTTTTACACCCCCAAAAATGGACCCGGTTTTTGTACTCATCATAACAATAATTGCAAGTCATGAATCACAGGTTTTTCTTTGCTATCTACGATATTTGGGAAGATATGAAGGCTCTTTTACTTATGTGGTCTTTTAGGCCGTATTTGTTAGTACAGCTTGCAATTGAACTGAAGTGGAATGTGAATTATTTAGTACGTACTAACGAACTGACTTAATAGGAAATTGTGGCCTAGTAAATCTTATAAGAAGCTACATTTAGATAAGGCTTCCCTTTTGTATATATAAAGTTATCTTCCCAAAAAAACGCATACAAAAAAGTAGTGAGTCTGGTTTGTTTACTGTCTGTTACCTTGCCAGTATTTTCTTTAACTATTTTACAGTGAAATATTTTGTAAAACTTTTAAAATTGTAACATTTCTATATAAAATATTACAACATAAAACACTCGCACGCCGCGAGTCCCTTGTTTGCATAGAAATGCTTTGTTTCGTTGAGATTTCGTTCAGTATTTTTAAACGAAATGGATTTTAGTAAATCTGTTTGTATTTATAAAATTAATTTTCCATTTGTTGAAGTGATTTAGCGATATGAATTCAGACTGCTGGGAAATTATATAACCAACTTTGTTTAAAAGAAAGAGAGTTTATTTTAGAGAATCAATTTTATCACTTAGTAGCGGCGCCCCCGGTTTCACCCCCGTAGTTCCCGTTCCCGTAAGAATATGGGGATAAAATTATGCTAAAAACCATCCCACTGAATCACTCTATCTACTAAAACAAACCGCATCAAAGTCCGTTGCGTAGTTTTAAAGATCTAAGCATACATAGGGACATAGGGACAGAGAAAGCGACTTTGTTTTATACTATGTAGTGATGGATTTCCTTTTTTTAAACAACACAGTATTATGTCGCACGTAATAAAAATATGAACAAATACATACTTCGAGCTTTGGCGAAACTGTTCGAGAAAAATAATAAGCAAACTAATTTAATAGTTCTACTCATTTTGTTTCACACTTAATGACTAAAATAATGAGTACTTAAACTAAGTATCTCTTAATTTGTTTTACATATTTTTTACACAGATTCACCATAGAATACAAGAACGGTCTCCAACCAGCTGGGAAATCATACCTGACAGCTGAACAGCCGACCAGAGAGATACCGCCAGGGTACTACGACACGGAGGAAGGATTTTACGACCCGAAGACCAGGGTCATATACAGATCGGATGACCTGTCTGCTATCATTAGGTGAGTGGATATATGAACTTGACAGCTGAATAGTCGACCTGGGAGATACCACCAGGGTACTACGACAGGGAGATATAAACCTAATGAGACGTACAAATAAATGCATACCTATATTATTGCAATTATTTGTACTTCTTGTTAGGTTTATATTCAAATGGGGAAGATTAAGTGGTGTAGTTGATGGCTGCTATGCTGATGGTAAGGGGTTCGATTACCCCAATGCTGTACTTGGTATGGGAATAGTTGGCGATAGATAGATACATAGAAAATACTTTATTGCTCATAATACACAAAATAAGGATACAGAAAATAAGAAATGATAAAAACAAAAGGTACATGGGCAAAGGCGGCCTTATCGCTAGAAGCGATCTCTTCCAGACAACCTTTGACAATGGGTTTTTTTTTTTTTTTTACAATTTGTTTTTGGCGATGTGTGATATGTGTAAAAAGAAAGAGAGAGGATTACTTCTACTTGAGTTCTCTATTAATTCTTCTAAGATCAACGAGTTCGCAAGGATAATATTAGTATACCTTATTTTATTTTGTAACCTATACGAAGATAAACATAAAAGAAAACTGTTCTAATACTTGTCTGAGTAAAGTGAAAATGAAAGTACGAAACTATTTTGGAAACAGCACTTAGAACAATATCTAAGTAACAAAGCCCATATCAACAAAGGTGTCGGTAAAGAAACACAAAATGTATCTAATCTGTGGGTAGAATAAGGAAAAAAACAGAAGGAACACTTTTTTTACATGATCTAACCAAAATTTGTCAAAAAAACGGAATACCCTGGAGTCATACAGAGAACACTATCGTGTTATTACATGAAAAAAAAACTAAATTGAAATCTGATGGACCAAGAGCCCGCGAGTCTGCCTGACCTTCGTTATTTTATAAAAGCTGAAAGTTTGTCTACGTGTGTCCCTAGTACAGGTAAGAATGATCCCCATCCATGAAGCTGAGGCAGCGGTGGCTTTGGCAGATAACAGGTAACAAAGGTGTATGAAGCAACGTGAGTTTTGACATCATTATGCATCAAATATAAAAAAAATAGAGTTTTATACTATGACTAAATTGAGATGGAATTTCATACACCTTTGTTACCTGTTATCTGCCAAAGCCACCGCTGCCTCAGCTTCATGGGTGGGGATCATTCTTATCTGTACTAGGGACACACGTAGACAAACTTTCAGCTGTTATAAAATAACGAAGGTCAGGCACTCGCGGGCTCTTACTCCATGAGTAGTTCTATTGGGCTCGTACGCCACGCGACATGTTGTGAACTTGTGAGTGTTTGAAATAAGCGCACTGTGCGCTCATTTTACGGGGACGACGACGATTCTGATAGGCTGAATGTATATCTGGGTTTTTGTACATCAATGTTGAGAATATAATAAATCCAGATCATGTTCGTACTGTCACAATTTTTCTCTGCCACTATACGTTGAAATAGGATGGCATGTCATAATTATCGGAAGCGAAAGGCTGGTGTATCAAATAGTTTTGTAGTGGAGCGCAATTTAAGGAATGCTTTAACCGACTTAATAAAAGGAGGAGGTTCTCAATTCGTTGGAATCTTCTTTTTAGTCTACCTTTCTTGTCACAAATAAAAGACATATAAAAGGTACTCATCTGACTTACATTATGTTTAAAAGTAACTACTCCTTTTCGTAGCCATTTTCCAAATTCCTATTTTCTTCCTATCTTGGTCCTTAATAACCTATGTTTCCCTAAATTTTATAATTTGTTATTGGCTAAATGAAAAGCGAAACCAGAAAAAAAAAGTAACCAAGTACCTACTTGGTACTGCCAAATTTCTGTTAAAGTATTCGTCTATACTTTTTAACTTATTCTACGTACTTTATGGACATTTTCAAAGATGGCTCGTTTATAAGTCCCTTGATACTAAAGGAAATGTCTACAACAACCTTTTTTGCTTAATAAGATATTTTACAAAGAAAAATGCTTAAGGCTAAATTAAAACAAGTCTCTTTAACATGATATAATTTATTAATGCTTGGTTTAATTATTATCTTTGAAAAATATTTAGTATTGAAATGTTTTTCTTGGTAATTAAGAAGAGAATAGGTTCTGAAATTTTTGATAAATAAGTAAATAAATTTCAATTATTTTTACACAACATAAAAAACATATGTTTAAGAAATAAAATACACTACATTATCGAATTTAATTAAGTTTTTTTTTAACCCACATCCTCACACTGCTGGCCAAAGGTCTCCCCCATAAGTTATATTATGACATTTTTTATACGGCTAACACCACACTTTGGACAAAAACGCAAATCATATCTATTAACTGATTTTCATGAAATTTCATATTTTTCAGATCCCCATCCTCCTATGAGCAGAAATGGATAATCGAGAATTGCCGCACCAATCCTGCAACGACAGTAGGACCGCGTTTAGACCTTTACGAAACATGGTCAAAACCGGAATTGAATCCAGAAACGCCGTCTAAACTGAATGTTGGGACCAAATCGTCTTATTTCCTTTTTTACACCTTATCTCAGGAGTTGGAACAAGATCGAGTAAGTAAATACATACTTATTCTCTATTACACTGAAAAATGTTCAGTAAAGAATACTAAACTTATATTGTACTGAATATTTTCAGTCATATTTCACCATACTTTGATGGTAACTCTACCGATACAGTATCCATGAAAACTCGACTTCATATTTCTTTTTTTTTTTCTTCTTTTTTAAATTTGTTGTGACAATATGGCTGCCTCTGCCTCTAACCTGGGCTGTCACTATTTCTGCTCTCTGAAAGTATTGTTTAATTTTTATTCTCAGATTGCACAGGAAGTACAATTCAAGCTCCCCTGTGCCGATGACATAGAATCGTCTAGCGATAACTCAGATATTTCTGGTCATCCCGATAACGTATAGATTAGTAACGTAACTTCGTAGCCGTAACCGAAATTGAGTGAATAAAATCCGTAATCATAACCGATGTCAAGTTTCGAATAATCACGGATAGAGTGGATGACAGAAGTCTGAATGACATTTGCATAGTTTTAAAGATTACTACGATAGTATGTAGATTACAGTTAAAATGTAAGGCATTCGAATACTGTTTTAAAAGTCTTTGAAATAAAATATCCGTTACCGAAACTATCCGAATGTAACGGATAAACTGATTATTTGAGATATACATAGGTATTTTCACATACGAAATCATATTCATAACATCCTTAGGATCTGTTACTTATAAAATTATTATACTCGTATTTAAGTATAGATATAATTTTTATCTTCGTGAAAACATTATGAATACCAACTTGTAAGACACAGGGTAATGTCGTTACCAGGGGAAACTTAGTTATAACCTATTTTCCCTGTTTTAAACCCAAAATATATTAAAAAAAAGAAAAAACATTGTCTATCCGATCTATCTCTATCTAAATATTTTTAAAGGCAAAGAGCTTAATTCTAGGATTTTATGTACTCGTAGAAACTTACTTAAGTTTTGGGTTTTGTTAGTACTTAATGACTAGAAGCGTGTTTTGTTTAATTTATTTAATTACTATAATTTAGGTTAGTAATATTGTAATACTAAAGAGTTTTTAGTAATTATATTAAACCAAAAACTGTTTATTTACCTATATTTGGTAGTATTATACTATTATACTACCAAATATAGGTAAATAAACAGTTTTTGGTTTAATATAATTACTAAAAACTCTTCTACTCGTATTTCAATAATACTGTTTAGTTTAATAAATATTTGTGTATTTAATTTAATAAATAGTATGTTAATGAAAACCTGAGTTATTATTACTTATCTGTTTTCCTATATCTAAATAAGTATTTTTGGTTAGCAGGACAGGAATCTTGGCAAAGCGGTGTTGAACAAGTCTGCGGAATCGAACCTGCAAATGAAATCTGCGTCTAGTCAAAGGTGGCATAATCGACGTTCTATTAAATTTAATCCCATCAAAAATCCATTTGCTGACAAACCTAAAAAGTAATAATCTAAAATACGTGAGAATAAACTATTTTCTCCGTAAATTGATATTTTTATGAGAGTTTGATAACTTCCAAAAATAATTTTAGGAGCCTCATTACATAATTGTGCAATACGTAAATTATAGTAAGCCCTTTACATTTACGTACTTTAGCAATGTTAAAACTAAAGATCTATGAACCCTTTCTAGCTGACAGAATAAGGGAAAAATATTACCTGATTGCTCAGTTTTAATCATTCACTATATCATCTCATTATTATAGTAACTGACCCCTAACTAAGCTCGAAGCTTGCATCTAGGTTATCAGAAACTACGCACACACTAATTCACACAAACCCAGACCGAGACAAACATTTGTGGATCACACAAATATGCACCCCGCGCGGGAATCGAACTCGCATCCTTACGAATGGCAGTCCGGCATGGTGACCACTCTGCCATCGAGGTCGTCGAAGTTTTGATCATTAAGATAACAGAATTAAATACCTTCATGATAAGCCAGTAGGTACCTATAATTATCTCAGAAACTATTGATCAGAATTTGAATAATCTTTTTATAGCAACATGATTTAGAAGCACTTACCAAATTAAGCCCGTACCTACTTACACCCCATGATGCTATTGTGATTCTAGTAATATTTGTCTAAGGGCCTATTTCACCATCTTTAAGTAATGTTCCGAGTAATTACAAGTTTTTTTCCAATTCTTGATTTTATGGTACTCACAAATTTTGTCTTAGTCACTTGATATAAAGTAAGAAAGAGACAAAACTAACTTTACTTGGTGAGTAACTTTACTTGAAGGTCGTGAAATAGGCCCTAAGTAATCTAACTATTTTAACAAAAGAGATTAGTGTTTTAAATATTCAGTTACTTACATAATAGATAGATAGATAGATACCTTCAAGACAACCTTCACAACGATTAAGAAATCACCTGGACCACAGAATTCGGAATACTCTATGGTAAGTACATAGAGTATTCCCAATTCTGTGACCTGGATGATCAAGACCTGCGTTATGAAAATATTTTCCCACAAAAGGGACCTTACTTGATCGATTTTCCGCCATGTAACTTATGACTTACTAAAAATGGGCATAAATTATGACTTTCATGAAAACTTCAGGTGCTTTTTGATAACGTGAACTTAGATTATCTCCATAAGTTTATTTTATATGACTTGATCTTTTGTTAATCTTTGTTTTTTTAATACAGGAAATAATTAATATCCACGGTATCGAAGTATCATCTGAAAGCCTGAAATGTTCCGCTAAAGTTTAGTTTTTTATTACTTTATTTTAATATCTAATTTATTTTTATCGGTGATAATTTATTTAGATTTATTTGTATTGAATTATTTACGTGAATGTTAACTTATAGCTTAAAATAATTGTTTTTAAACACTTTTTTGTTTTTGATTTATCATAGGTGCTTAGAAGTAATTTTTAACCCCCGACGCAAAAAGAGGTGTGTTATAAGTTTGACGTGTCTGTGTTTGTGTATCCGTCTGTCTGTGGCATCATAGCTCCCGAACGGATGAAGTTTTTTTTTGTATTATAGGGGACTTACGTGCGAGTGTTCTTAGACATGTTTGATGAACATCGGTTGACCCGTTTAAAAGTTATGGGGGTTTGAAAGTAATGTGTGTGGTGGGGGTTTTTTTAATTTTAACTTTTATCGCCATGTTTAATTAAAGTAACTCTCTTTTCCGAACCTTTATCCCATGTCTATTTGGGGTCGGTTTTCAGTTTAACCAGATTTGGCGGAATGTCATTATTTTACGTGAAGCGACTGTCATCAGACCTTCACAACCCAGAGGGCTATACGACATGTTTTGGTTAAACCAAATTTTAGACTTTTGAGGGCTCTAACTACCTACGACTTTTGATGATGTTAGTACGACAGCCGGGACCGGCGGGTTTACATGCCCTCCGAAGCACGGAAACGCTCATGAAATTTAAAGTCATATTTAATAACGACCCATCACAGTCTTGACGGAGCCAGATTTTGCTTAACCGCACAGATCACAAGTGATGCGCGGGAAACACTAGGCCATGAGCGCTTCAATGAAAGTAACTACTATCAAAAAACTTAAGCATATCATTAGCAACGTCTGGACCGATTGCATGCCATAACCAAAGGGCTCTAAGACCAGATAAGATACTGTATAAGATACTGTGCTATTCTATTTTTCGGCTACCTGATGGTAATAGGTAAACGACGGCCATTGTCGGTTCGATGTAAGTTGATGATGACTCTTCAAACGGAATCTGGGCAATAGGAAATGGAATTCATGTGGCGTCTCTTCTTAATTCTTCTTTTATTACCCTGACGACATTACGTCACATATGACGTAATGCAGTGACGGATTAAGAATTAATGATGCCCTAAGCAATCCAAGCCTTCGGGCCCCCAGGGCTGTAGCTCGAGTGGAATTTGACGACGAAAAAAAAAGGTCAGATAATACTGAGCTCGCTATGTTCAACAAGGTAGGGCATTAGTAATTTCAAGCATATATCTACGGCCCTGGGGGGGGGGCTATCCTTAGGTGTTCTGGTGCCCTCCCAAGATGTGGTGCCCTAGGCAATTACTTAATTTGATTAAGGGATAATCCGGAACTGACGTAATGTTGCATCACAGGATCTACGAAAGCGGCGTTTTGTGAATATACTTACTTAGATATTATGGTTAGTCCATGTAGAAACCCTTTTTAGTAGTGGTTCATATGAATTTATACTTATTAACTTAGCACTAAGTATTTGAGCAATGAACAAGCATACCAAGACCAATTTTTCATTAGATGAGAGGAAACCCGTGGTGTAAGTGCCCAATGTAGAGTCTGTCCTTACAAAAAAACTAGAACAAGATGGCTACCATCTGCGCTGAACCAGTAACTCCTTTAGCTGCCTTATGCGCAAAATCTACCTAAGTATACTTACATGTTACGCTGACTACGAGACTGCCTGCGTCAGAAAGTACCAACCCTCGACCACTTTAGTAATATGTAAGTACCTATAGACAAGCCAACGCAGTCGTGAAACAACGGGGACCGCCACCGTTGGTTTCCATGAAACAGAGAACTAGGCATCTCTTTCTCATGTATTGCCATTACATTTTAACTTGCTTTAATATAGGCAAAAAATAATCGTTTAATTTGACTAACACAATCTATTAAATATTCAATGCTTTATTATATCGTTAGAAACCTAATTATATTGTTTCAAAACAATACACACAAACAAAGATAGAATATAGTGCTCTCAGTACCATACTTATGTAAATAAATAAAAACACAAAAATGGTATTTTATAAATTTATTATTAAATACATATAGTGAAATAAATAAGTCATAGATTTGGATAGTGCACACGCAGTATTATTTCGGTCCAGACTGTACACCCTTTGCTAACCCGTCTCACTACACCGTCTAACTTGTATTTCATTTAAATCTGCTTGCTCCTCTGTCAATTAAAAATAATCTGAAAAAAAAAGAAGTTATCTTTACTTACTTATGTAAAGTTTGACAAGCTGTAGGTTCCCCCCCCCCCCCCCCCCAATAATCCTTTAATAACAATAACAGGCAGGGTCACCACCAAATACACCACTGTAGTCTTTGACTCGGTCGTCAATCAAGAATTGTTATTGGGTATTTCACGAACTTCGATAAGTTATGTAAATTCACCTTTACCTTTTGTCAAAAATTATTATTTTAAGCCACTGTATGTTGTTTTTTTATTTTGTGCTTTTGACAATAAAAGTATTTTTATTTATTTAAATCATTACAAACGGTATTAATTTTTATTATTAACTTACTTACCTAATTTACTGTAATGAAAAATATGTCGAGAATTTAACTAAGAACTGACAACACAAACCTGTAACAGTCAAAATCCATATGTGTATTTAGTTTTAAGGAAATAAAGTGACCAGCTGCTTACTTTTTTCTATAATCCATTAGTCATCCTTTAGAATAGTATGTGGGGCATCACTTTTACATGCTTTTAGATTATTTAATATTTTAAATTTATAAATAAAGATTTAAAACACGGAGCACTTGATACTAAAGACACTGACAATAAATAAATGCCATTTTGACATTGTCAACGAGTTTCCAATTTCTGCCGTTTCACGGGACAAGCGGTCAACCTATACCTACACATTAAAAGATGCCAGGACAAAGCCTTTACCTACCCTATGATTTATCGTAAAGTAGGTACGTATACACCCTTATTTTGAAATTGCGATACCTTATCTCACAGCTACCGCTTGACCGCTGCTCCCGTGAAACGGCAGAAATTGGAAACTCGGTGACAATGTCAAAATGGCATTTATTTATTGTCAGTGTCTTTAGTATCAAGTGCTCCGTGTTTTAAATCTTTATTTATAAATTTAAAATATTAAATAATCTAAAAGCATGTTAAAGTGATGCCCCACATACTATTCTAAAGGATGACTAATGGATTATAGAAAAAAGTAAGCAGCTGGTCACTTTATTTCCTTAAAACTAAATACACATATGGATTTCGACTGTTACAGGTTTGTGTTGTCAGTTCTTAGTTAAATTCTCGACATATTTTTCATTACAGTAAATTAGGTAGGTAAGTAAATAATAAAAATTAATACCGTTTGTAATGATTTAAATAAATAAAAATACTTTTATTGTCAAAAGCACAAAATAAAAAAACAACATACAGTGGCTTAAAATAATATTTTTTGACAAAAGGTAAAGGTGAATTTATATAACTTATCGAAGTTCGTGAAATACCCAATAACAATTCTTGATTGACGACCGAGTCAAAGACTACAGTGGTGTATTTGGTGGTGACCCTGTTATGCCGAAGGTTACGAGTTCGATTCCCGCCCAAGAGAAACATTTACTTATATTTGATTAACATAAAAGGATTATTGGGGGGAAAACCTACAGCTTGTCAAACTTTACATAAGTAAGTAAAGATAACTTCTTTTTTTTCAGATTATTTTTAATTGACAGAGGAGCAAGCAGATTTAAATGAAATACAAGTTAGACGGTGTAGTGAGACGGGTTAGCAAAGGGTGTACAGTCTGGACCGCAATAATACTGCGTGTGCACTATCCAAATCTATGACTTATTTATTTCACTATATGTATTTAATAATAAATGTATAAAATACCATTTTTGTGTTTTTATTTATTTACATAAGTATGGTACTGAGAGCACTATAGTCTATCTTTGTTTGTGTGTAATGTTTTGAAACAATATAATTAGGTTTCTAACGATATAATAAAGCATTGAATATTTAATAGATTGCGTTAGTCAAATTAAACGATTATTTTTTGCCTATATTAAAGCAAGTTAAAATGTAATGGCAATACATGAGAAAGAGATGCCTAGTTCTCTGTTTCATGGAAACCAACGGTGGCGGTCCCCGTTGTTTCACGACTGCGTTGGCTTGTCTTTAATGTAAACGACGGGTGACAATATAATAGTGAAGTTAGTTTTTTTCTTTTGCTTTTATTTAAAAAGTTATGATAAGTCAAAGATTTTCAAAATCCCGCCGAATTTTATTGTTATTCTACACCGAACGCTGCGATACACAGCTGAGCGCGGTCATCGACCCGAGCCGTCACAGAATACTTGATAGCTAGTGTGCCGTCTGGTAATACGACATTTATTTGGTATTTTTTAAAGATAAGTAATCGACTATCATTTTTGATATTTTTATTGGATATATGGATTCAGTTACTACTACAGATATTCTGATTTTAATAAGTCCCATATTTTCAAAATAGGGTTGTATAGGTAATAATCTCCAGCAACATACATTTAACCCGCTACAGCTTCTTTTTTTTTTATAATAATCATTCACTACATCATCTCATTATAGTAACTGACCCCTAACTAAGCTTGGAGCTTGTATCTAGGGTATCAAAAACAACGCACGCACCCATTCACACACACACCCAGACCGAGACAAACATTTGTGGTTCACACAAATATTCACCCCGCACGGGAATCGAACCCGCAACCTTACGGATGGCAGTCCGGCATGGTGACCACTCTGCCATCGAGGTCGTCAATACTTAGGTACGTACTACGTTTGAAATCACTCAAAATGACCGGAATGATGAAATAATAGAAAAATATGGTATATTGGTGAACCTTTAGGTATTTAGTATTATTTTTTATAAGATTCTAACTCTAACAGAAAGATAAAGAATTTTAGTTTCCGTAAATGTTTGGGTAAGTATTTTAAAATTCGTATCTGATCAACTCTTAGCCAGTGGACTAATTATTCGCAAGTTTTTTAAGACTCGTGACTCTACATCGTGACTGTTTATCGCCAGCATTAATTTCACGAAAGGTAATTACAAGAAAACAGCTCACGGCTACATAAACTTGTTCCTTTAGAGGAAAATTAAAATGCCAATTTACATTCCTAAACATAAATGAAGTTTTATGACTAATCCTACTGATCCCTTCCCTATTTTAAAGATAACATAATTTACCGCTGCAGTAGGAGCAAAGGAAATGGGTGCCCCGGCTGTCCCGGACTCCCGGGATGATCCTATCAGTAGAAGTACTTATTTATATACTTACTTAGTAGTAGCACGAGTAAATAAAGTTACTGATATTAAACTAAATTTCTAAATCTAAACCTAACTCGTTGAGTTATTGCTAATATTCACCAACAGTGGAACACCGTAGGATTGAAAAAATAACAAAAATAAGTTAAATTACTTTTTTTTATTACTATTTATTTTTTATTATAGTCTCAGCTCAAAAGACTTGTATCCACTGACACAAAATAAATAGTGTCATTTTTTTTACTGTCAACCCAGAACACAATAGTGCTTGATAAAATATTTTGATTGGAACCGATATAAATTAAAATGTTTAAATTAAATAATTAAAATAAAATATTTCACTACAATTTAGTAAAAATACATATAACAATTTATTTGAACAAGATATTTTAATATGATTATTTAGGAGTAAGAACGGAACTTAATAAATGATGTTTTTAATATGTATTTGATGAGAGTGGTTTGAGGTTTGTTTGACAAAGTGGTTCAACTATAAAGGTTTGGTTCAAAACGGCTCCAGCCACCAGCCCAGCACTTTAAAGCACATCACTAAAATTCAAGCATGGTCGCCCATCTGTCTAATGTCAAATCCGACTTGCCCATGTCGTTTTTCTTGAAATGAAAATAGATCGATAAATATTTACCCCGGTAAAAACATTTGTATACTAGTAATTTATTGATTGCTATAAACATTTTAATTCAATTTAAAGTATTTGTATGAAATGTGAAATATTGTGAAACATAGACAACATCGAGCTAATGAAAATCTGTGTTTTCAGTGCTTCAGCTGGTTCCAGCCAGGTTATATGAACTGCAGTTGTGAGATGCATTAAAAATGAAGTGTCATTACGAAGTTTTGTGCGTGGCAAAGGAAGCTGGAGCTTCTGAAATAAAAAAGGCGTATAGGAAGCTAGCCTTGCAGTGGCACCCAGACAAAAATTTAGACAATCTTCAAGAAGCGAAAGAACAGTTTCAGCTTGTTCAGAACGCGTATGAAGTGCTTTCGGACCCTCAAGAGAGAGCCTGGTGAGTAACATTTAATTTAAAATAACTAAATTAAGTAATACTTAAATGATAATTTCGGACCCTCAAGAGAGAGCCTGGTGAGTAACATTTAATTTAAAATAACTAAATTAAGTAATACTTAAATGATAATTTTAATAAATAATTATTTAAACTAATATAGTATTTCATAACATTTCTTCATACAAATTAAACACTGATTATTTAAAAACAAAACAGGTGTTTTAAAATACAATAAGAGATTATTCATATTAAGATATTTATCTGTTCTGAGTATCTTTAATCTATGTGAGATAAAATCTAATTGCTTGGCATTAGTAATTTCACAAATCAGTTGCCAGAACCATCTTGATTGCAAGTTTTTGGCTTGATATAGATATTCTAGGACGCATTGTTTAATATGAATGTGTCTTTATGTATGTGTAGTTTCTAATACTCAAAATGATACAGTGATTGATTTAAAATAACATAATAGTTTGAGCTCCTGTCTTTCCAAATTAAAAAACAAATATATATATTTAACTTTTTTATAATTATTACTCTATAATGTTACACCTGTATAGTAACTGTCCTTCAGCTAACTCACAAGTTCATAATATTTTATAACTATACATAATAGAAACTGATCCTGAACTAACATTATTATAAGTTTAGGTTATTTTATATACTTACATTAACTACTTACCCATATTAATCCTAATATATCTGGTTAGGTATGACAATCATAGAGAACAGCTGTTACGAGGGGCAGGCAGTTCCTACAACGATGACAGTCTGGATGTGTATGCATACTTCAGTCCGTCATGCTACAAAGGGTTCGGTGATGACGCACAAGGTTTCTATGGAGTTTATGCGGAGGTATTAATTTATTAAACACAGTACTATAAGTTTATTTAAGTAGTTAAATATTTTGCTGAAAGTAAACTTAACTAATATTAAATATTAATCAATATTTAACACCACATCAATAATATATTAAAAAGGTTTCTAAAAAAAGATAATAATTTAAGTTGCTTTGTTTCTTATGGACTTGTCATGTAGGAATAAATATATTTTCTTGTTAATGGCAATATTGTGTAACTTTCACCCCTTATTCAATTTTCATCCCTATACATGTAACTTTCAGAATATTAAAATAAGATTTCAAATAAAACACTTGAATGGATTTTTGTCGTCATTGTATTTTGTTTTACATTTTCTGACGTATAAGTGTTTTATTTCTATGTGTAGTGTTCGTATAAATCAAAGATATCAATAAGATTCCAAAACTGGTCATTACCTAATACCTTCTAATAAAGTGTATTGATATAATTTTTCCAGGTATTCTCAAAATTAGCAGCTGAAGAAATAGATTTTCTCGATGACCCCCAAGATGTTGAGAAAATACCTAAATTTGGCAATTCAACTACTCCTTATGAGAGTGTTCATGAATTTTATGCATATTGGATGGCTTTTTCCACCAATAAAAGTGAGTAGCTGTTTAAAGATAAATTAAGAAGTAAATTGCTAGAAATTCATTGATAAATCATAGGACTGTTATTAAATTACAGCCAATTTCAGAAAAGTTTTGGTTAAAGAAATCCATACAGATAAACTGTGGTATAATGTGGATTGTGGATTAACATAACACTTACATTACCCTTCATACACACCTAAAATTGCACATTTTTTGTCAAACCAACCATTTGACTCTTCAAAGTAACTTTTTGTACTTCATTTTTCCTTCTAATTGATATTTACTTTTAATTCCAAATGTTTTCAGGCTTTGTATGGTTAGACCAGTACGAAATATCACAAGGTGACAACCGTAGAATTATTAAACTTATGGAAAAGGAAAACAACAAAATAAGGCAGAAAGCTCGTAAAGAAAGGAACGAGGAGATAAGACGACTTGTTAGCTTTGTACGGAGGAAGGATAAGAGAGTTATAGAACATACCAAGTTGTTACAAGAAAAAGCTGAAGAAAATAAACGAAAGGTATTTTAATAATATTTTGGGCTAGTTTTATTGTCATGGTGCTAGACGCTCCGCTGGGCAGCGCGCTGTGGCCAGTGGCTCGCCGTGTGCGGGCACTTCGGGAGCCCCCTCCTACAGCGCACTATGTAGACCTACAGCGCTCGTTTACCCAACGGCGCTGCACAAGCACGCGACACAGAGACCGTCCTACATAAGCATCGGTAACAGATTATTATTAGACCCGAGTAGACACAGTCTCAATATTAAAGTTATAAGGATGTTAGAATGAATGTTTTTTTAAAAAAAACGCCTCAGCGTGCAACTAAAAGATTAGCCTTGTTTTCATGTAAACCGGAATCTCAGAAAAGAGACTTAGAACAAAAATTAGAATAAACAGAAATAGTAATTACATTTTTATTATTTTTCCAGGCAGAACAAGTTCGTAGAGAAAGATTAATTCAAAGGCAGAAAGAAATAGAGGAAGCGAAGACTCGTTTCATGGGCGAGTCGTCTATCCTACACAGCGAGGATTATCAAAAGAAACTTAGTGAGATTGAATCGCTTCTAGCCGAGGAGTTTGGTTTGTCATCCGACGATGATACTATCAGTGAGGGCGGCATGGAAAGTAGCAACGAAGAGAGCTCCAAGACTGAGGAGGTTTGTTATTAAATTATAAATATTAAAAAGAGGAAGATTTAATAATCGTTTGTATTGAATAGACTCCGATACTACTAGATCAATGTGAACCTCAGAGAGCAAAGGGGTGTCTAAAAATTAGTGTTTTTAGGAATTCAAAAGAAAAGAAAGCTTCAGCTAAGAGGAAATAATGTAACCCATAAAAAAGTTCCATTATGTATAGTAGCAGTAAATACTTTTTATTTCACTTCGCTTATTTTTTTTTAATTTCTATTGTCACCCACATGGTGGCGATGACAATGTCATATTGACAATAAAGAAATCAAGGCTTCGATTTATTTATTGATTGTTCATACAACATTTTCGAGATTTTTATATTTATATTTTTGTGATAACATAAAGTACTGATTTAGCACTTCCAGTAGCTTATCTGTTATTATATTGCGGTCACCACCCTGAGATTTGAGATCACCAACACGCATTACAAGTGCGGTGAATTCTACTTAATTGTCTTCAATGTACTAATATGTCAGTGAGGGAGTGCAAGAGAATTGTTTCCTTTCTGTGTGATTTTACAAACTAAAACTTTTTATTTTGTTACACAGGTAAGCGAAGCATCAAAAGCGACAAAATCACCGAAAAATAAAGCTTCTATGCGAAATCTGTACTGCTCGGCTTGCAACAAACTGTTCAAGAACGTGAAATCATTTGAGAACCACGAGAATAGCAAGAAACATAAAGAGAATGTAGCTAATATGACGTTGGATGATGATATTGGTATATCTGATGATGAGGAACAGGATTTGGATGATGAAGGTGATAAGCCGGCTAGTAAGGAACCAGAGGAGAGTAAAGTGAACGGCACTACGGAGGAAGAAGGGGAACCGCACGGACAGTCTTCGGATATAGAGGACAATGATGTAGTGGAGACACTGAGCGATGACTCGGATAAAATAAAGGTTGGTTTTGAACTTTTTTGTATAAATAAGTTTAAATACAGGATGAAAGCTTTGAAGAAGAAGACACTATTTTATCATTTACATTTACTGTTTTCGATTTTCCGATATCAGTTCATCTGTAGTCAGGGCACTTGCAACAGCATCGAAAACTCGAATTGACAAATACACGTTTTCAACATCCCATAAACTATAATACCTTTAGTTTTAATAACCGTGCTTACTACAGGAAGTTTTAATTTATAATGATGAATTATTATTATTTGGTTTCAGGCACTACCAAAATCCCACAAAAAGAAAAAGAATAAAAAGAAGGCATTCATACCGATGCCGGAGAGCGAAGGCAACGACAGCCACGACGAGATGAGCTTCAACGAAATAGAGGGACCGTCGCGCAGTAGGAAAGCTAAAAAATTCAATATGCTCAAAAGCCAGATACAGGCCAAGAAAGAGCTCAGTCTCAAAAAAGGTTCACAGTCGCAGACCTCTACAGAGAATCTCTATGAAGTCTCCAGCACTACTCCAACAGATGGTGAACCTGCTTTACCCAGAGACAGGCCAGCGTTACCGAAAGTACAGCGAAATGTCAAACCAAACATGAAAACGAAGAAACCAGTTGACAGGAAACCAGTGAGAACTAAAACCAGTGAAACTGAAGACTCTAGCACAGCATTGAACCTGAGATGTGCAGTCTGTGAGACAGATTTCGCATCTAAGAACAAATTGTTCGAACATTTGAAAAAGACAGGACACTCGGTCCCTCTACCGCAAACCAGTTTTGTGCATACAAAGAAAGGAAAGCGAGAGGCCAGAGCGAATAGGTAAATGTGCAATCGACTTAGATAGGATTGAATGTATTAATTAATCAACCATTGTGAATCAATGTGATTTAACTTAAAATCTCTCTACAAGTTGTAAAGTGACTCTATCAAGCTATTTATTGAAATTATCAATTGATGTCATTAAAATTATGCCTAAATGAAGGTTGTTTCTTGATTATTCCTCGTGTTTATTTTATTCCAATCATAATGAAATAATAGAATCTTGAGTTAAGATTTAAAATATCTCAAAAGGTAGGAATCGAAACAAGTTAGAGAAACAAATATTTTTATTTGTATATTTGAACACATTCAGAAAATGGTGGATAAATCTCATAACATTTATAATGGAAAGTTTAACAATCAGATAAATGTATTGCACTTGGATAATGGGAATGAACAATTATAATATTCTAATAACTTTACAATAATATGTAATAGTTATTCATATTTGTCTAGACTAGACATTGACAAACACAAACCCTTGATCATATGTTTTGCACTTTGGGGCATTATCAAGGAGTGACTGGAAATCAACACTGTCCATAACATAATATACTTACAGCATTTAGCTACATTTTATTTGATTGTTTCTTTTACTATTTTTTATTTGGTCTAATTTTGTTTGAACTACTTGACTATAATGGATAATCATTTCTAAACTATTTGTTTCCATGTAAGAATATACTTAATAACATCATACTAGTTTCCTGTCAATGGCTTTTCCAACATCAACCTCTTTCCTATTTTGCTCCCTCTGAAAGGCTATATAATAAGTGGTTCTAAGCAACAAATAATGTTAATAATATTCAAAAACATTTCTTTTTTTTTCACAATATTTAATAACTGGAAAGTACTTTGTACATAAAACTTAATTACAATTCTAACTGCTTATAAGTATTTTTTATTGAAAAAGACAAATAGGTACATCAATATAATAATATTTATAGGAATGAAAATTTTAACAATATTAATATTTAATTGTACATTATTATTTGTAAACTAAAAAAGCACCTAAATTCACACAAAGAAGACATTTTTACACACACAAGTACATTAAGAATTTATAAAAAGAATATTTATAATGTTTAAATTAATTGCATTGTCCCGACTGTCTAGTGGTATGTGCATCTGCCTGCAACAACTTAAATGGTACTTATAAGTAGTATAATGAAACAAAGTCTTTGGCTATAGAGTGGGATTGTTTAGTACAATGTATACAATTTCATAATAACTTGGGCAAATATATATGATACAAATAATATTTTGTAAACGAAGACAGATCTAAAAACTGGAATACAATCTTAGCTACAATACAAAAGTAATGCTTTAAGCTACTGTACAAGGCAAACATGTTTAATCTAGTTCAGGTATATCATTAAAACTGTAGCCCGGATACTCTTTATAAGCGTAAAATGCTATTCTAATATGATATGCGCCAGGTAAAAACATTATCCCGCCTAAAACTATCATAGGCCATAAACGGTCAGAGTATTTAGTGTCTATGTGGCCAGTAACAATAAGGCTGCCAACTATGAGTAATATAGTGCCAACTACGAATAAAAATGCCGCTAATGTGATAGCTTTCCACGGTATCTTCGGCGGGGGTTCGTCAAACTGTGCGTCGGAAAATCCACTGTCGTCGTTACTTACTAGGCGGTACCCATCATGCTGTCGGCCGAACCTGAATCGCGACATGCTCAGGTCCCTTAATTTCTCTGTAAATATACAATTCTTTTTAATTTTACCAAAACTTGTATAATCAAAAACTACTGTTGGAGATAACTATTTGATAAGACAATAACAATACATACTGTAAACACAATAATATGCCAATTTTATAGCAAATTTATCCTTTTATCTATATATTTAATGCACTTATAATGAAACTTAGTTTTCGTTTTGTATTTTCCGTTTGAAAATCTTGAGCTTTTTAACTTTTTTCATTCATTCACTCAGTCAGCTGGTTGTCAATCAAACAATGAAGGAAAAGGAAATATGATGTCTTGTCGTTTTTTTAAATCCGTAATCGGTAACAAGTCTTTTAAGCCCTAAAAAACTTAAATAACCGAAGAAAAAAATTAAAGAAGCTGTTGGGTACTCGTATTTAGAACGTTTCTTTTCTATCATTATTTTTTATTTTTCATTAATATTGTTCGTACCTTTGAGCTGTTGAGCTACCCGCGTCATTTAAATTTCTTCTCTCATAAAAATGTTACAGAATGTTTGTTCTGTTTAAATCTGAAACATAAAAAGTTTACTTTTATGCGCACTTATTTTTATAATTCAGACTATTTATCTTAATAGAGTAAGACGACATAACTTCTTCAGTCAATACGAGAACTTATTAACACCTATATGCACTAATTGTAGCCAGTTTATAACAAAATTAGTAGGTAAGTAGTATGTATACAATCGTATTGATGCACGTTACCTTGTAGCTTGTTTGTAGCTAGTAACGTATGCGTCAGATACTGAGGATTGCGGATTGCAACGTCCTTGACCCAATGCGTCGAACCGATGCGAAAACATCGAGCCAAAGGACGGCTAAATAATATGGTTCACAATCCAAAATTAACGAGATCACATGCTGTTTCTTTGCCAAAATCCTGAACGCCTTAATAAATTTACTAGCAACAAAACATTTGACTTGGACACGAGATTGCTTTAACGCTGAGGATAGGAGTAAACTTCTTACTTAAGAAAAATACGCGATTTTTTTATTTATTTAATGCTATTTTGAATTGTATGTGTACCTAAAAATTACCTACTTAGACAAGATTTAAATGCAAATGAATTCCATTACACAAAATTATCAAACTAAAATGCTTACGAAAACATTAGTTGAAAAAATATTCCTGTACCAACTAGAAACCGAAATCTAGAATTCAAAAGAAAAACTCTCCCGAAGTCCACAGAATTATATCAGTAGGTACAAGAGGTTCAAAAGGTGGCGATAAAAAGCCTCTGAAGCACCGATAAAACTTGGAATAAAACTTACACACGGCAATGTAATTTGGACCTGAATAAGGCCAAGAAATACTTTTACTAGGTAAGCATACAATACTGAATAGAAGACAGGCACTTTAGCTATTCTATTGCAATATAGGAAAGTGCCAAAACATTGTTACAAGTTTAATGCAGAAAAACACAAAATTAGAATTTATTGTAACGATTAAAAATGTTTTAGGTTTCTCTTTAGAGATGTGAATGTTTTAACATTATCAAGTATTTGCCAACAGTGTAGTGCCAAATATAAAAAGTGTTTTTTTTTTTAAACTTGTTCAAAATACGTGATACAGCTAAATAACATAACATAATCATTCACTACATCATCTCATTATAGTAGCTGACCCCTAACTAAGCTCGAAGCTTGTATCTAGGGTATCAGAAACTACGCACACACTCATTCACACACACACCCAGACCGAGACAAACATTTGTGGTTCACACAAATATTCACCCCGCACGGGAATCGAACCCGCAACCCTACGGATGGCAGTCCGGCATGGTGACCACTCTGCCATCGAGGTCGTCAACTAAAAATAAAACGCTACGGAATGTAAGAAGAAGGGATTAATTTCTTTACAACTCTCCAGGGTAAGAAGGAAGTTGGCATCATTTGTAAAAAAGCGACAACACACGTTGTTAATATTAAATCATTGTAAAACTAAAGTCAGTCTGTAAGGTCCCAATGCAGAGAAAGCTCTCGGTCAATTGAACATTTTGATACAAATAAAATGGAAATTTTGAGAACACCTGTTAAGGTCAAAACTTATTTCATATGCAATACGCTATGAGGTCACCCGTATACTCTACTCGTGTAACTCACTTAATTATTCTTTTTTTAATATTCACAAGAAAATTCCACAAAGACCAAGAAAATCAATGAGCAACAAACAACTGTAACAGGAAATTTCATTTATGTTCATATCATATTCCATGGGATTCGAATTTCCTATTTCACTGATGCGAATAAGCCTACCGTCTCGTTTGTGATAGTAATCTATAGATAAGGTCACTACAGGGGGTTAGTCCCGATTCCCTTTGGAAAATTATCAAATTTATAATTGAATTTTATCTCAGATCCCTGCCGATCCCACTAGAGCAAAAGCTTCTCTTCTAATAATGATTATATTATCTACGGCGATGGTCTCAAACCGTGCCACATTTAGAAAATAGCAAATACAGGAATTGAACCCGTAATCTCAAGTTTGGTTGGCTCGCCAGTATACAGCCGAGGCATATCTTATACATATATAGGCTTTGTTTTTATATGAAAATAAGCTTTCAAAGGACAGTAACTTTTTATTGACGCAATTAGATACTTTTACAGCAGTGCACGACTATACACTAAGATCATTTGATAGATCTAATTAAAATTTAATTATTTATGGGTCTTAGAACAAGCGTCTAGATCAGTGATTCTCAAAGTGGTAGAGGGGCCTACGGTATCGTAGATAATTAGATATGACAAAAAAAATGGTGGTCTACGGTCTACTCCAGTGCAAGCGCATCGGCCGGCCGGTTAAAGTAAACATTGCAATGTTTATATTAACCGTCCAACTATATCTAATGCAAATACGCGGACGGTTTGTCCGCGTGTACGAATATTAATATTTTATTTTTTCTTATATATTTAATTATTTTAAATAATTTATATGAAGTACATATTTTATATATTATTTTACATATTTTTTGTATACATATTTATATATTTATTACTTATACAAACTAAACTATATTTTACTTATTTTACTAAATTATTAAATTATATAAAACTACATATAATAATTAATTATAAAGATATAGTACAACCAATTTTAATATATATATATAGTTTATTGTAGGGTTAAGTAGCTCCGCTACATCTACAATTTGTAAGTCGTTTATCTTAATTTCGATTAATAATGTAAAGTTTAGACTACTTATATAAAAATTAATAACTCAACAAAAAATATTTATACTTATAAAAATCAAATGGACCTCTTGCCAGGGGAGGATGTCCAATTCCCATTCGTATCTATGATTCGTATGGCTATTTTCAAGATCGGCTTTATAAGCCATCTTGAAAATAAACCGTACCACGGGTAACTGCAAGTCACGATATCATCGAGAATCTAGGTCTACCGACAACGCCTAGTAACGAAACATTTGAGTAAAAGATTGGGTACACCAATCGCTTCCGCGAATCGCTTCAATTGTGACTATAATACAAAAAAATAAGAAGCGTTGAATACCCATTTACATGAAAATACTTATATACAGGGTGTCCCGTAAGTAGTGGACCAACGGGATGTGGGGGATAGGGGAGACCGTTACCTACCAGAATCACCAAAATTTATTGTCCTAGGCCTCATAGTTTTGAAGTAATAACGTTTTTTAGTAAGTAGGTGAAATTATCGTACTATGTGCACATTTTTCTTAATTCTACAAAATCTATTTCTTATTTTGATGTTATTTTTATTCAAGGGCGTTAAGAATACATAGGTTTTTCTAATTTAAATCATATTTTAGTGTAGATATAATTAAACTTAAAATTAATCAACAAAACAAGTGCAATTGTTAAATTTCAAAATACTCTAAGTGGTATTTGAGCTGAGCTGGTGTAAAAAAAATGTATGGTAGCCTTGTGGCACTTTATTTTAAAAACATCTACATATCATAAGGATTACAAAAAAGTATAACACTGTGGTTTCAAATGAACAGTTTTTTTATTTTAACTAATATCAACGTAAAAGGGAACTTTTGAGAGAAAACAAAAATTCATTGCTAATTATGGAAATTCGTTTATTACTCAATTTATTTTTACATTAAGAGTTCAAAATGCTTTTCTTTAGCTCTTGTGCATTAAACATCTTCGTATAAAGTCTTTTTGTAAACTTTTTTGGGCTCTTTGATGTTTTTTTATCAATTCAGCAACATGATTGAAATTTTGTGATAACTCTCTTTTTATCAGAAATATTTGTCTCATTAACTGCTTCTTTGAGGAAACCCCATAGAAAATAATCCAAAGGATTCAAGTCTGGAGATCGTGGCCTATTTCATGGCCGATCGCTGGCCATGAAATAGTACCTTCGCGTCCACACCATCGATTTGGGAACGTCTCATTCAAAAATTCAGTCACTTACCGTGAATAGTGGGCAGGTTCACCTTCGTTTTGCAACATTCGTACGTGTTTCTTAACTTAACGAAGATGTTGGTTATGGCCAAGGCCTGAAACTGCGCGGAACCACATACTCTCGCGTACTTCTTTACTTTATTCGAAGATGTTGGTTATGCATAAGGCCTGAAACTGCGCGGGAGAGAATATGGTTGCAGTACGAAGGTGAACCTGCCCACTATTCACGGTAAGTGACTGAATTTTTGAATGAGACGTTCCCAAATCGATGGTGTGGACGCGAAGGTACTATTTCATGGCCAGCGATCGGCCATGAAATAGGCCACGATCTCCAGACTTGAATCCTTTGGATTATTTTCTATGGGGTTTCCTCAAAGAAGCAGTTAATGAGACAAATATTTCTGATAAAAAGAGAGTTATCACAAAATTTCAATCATGTTGCTGAATTGATAAAAAAACATCAAAGAGCCCAAAAAAGTTTACAAAAAGACTTTATACGAAGATGTTTAATGCACAAGAGCTAAAGAAAAGCATTTTGAACTCTTAATGTAAAAATAAATTGAGTAATAAACGAATTTCCATAATTAGCAATGAATTTTTGTTTTCTCTCAAAAGTTCCCTTTTACGTTGATATTAGTTAAAATAAAAAACTGTTCATTTGAAACCACAGTGTTATACGATTTTGTAATCCTTATGATATGTAGATGTTTTTAAAATAAAGTGCCACAAGGCTACCATACATTTTTTTTACACCAGCTCAGCTCAAATACCACTTAGAGTATTTTGAAATTTAACAATTGCACTTGTTTTGTTGATTAATTTTAATGTTAATTATATCTACACTAAAATATGATTTAAATTAGAAAAACCTATGTATTCTTAACGCCCTTGAATAAAAATAACATCAAAATAAGTAATAGATTTTGTAGAATTAAGAAAAATGTGCACATAGTACGATAATTTCACCTACTTACTAAAAAACTATGAGGCCTCGGACAATAAATTTTGGTGATTCTGGTAGGTAACGGTCTCCCCTATCCCCCACATCCCGTTGGTCTACTACTTACGGGACACCCTGTATAAGTGCACTAAAATGATGCTCCATCTCCAATTTTAATTTCGTTTAACAATAACATTGGCGGTCGTCATTTGTTAAATAGTAAATAATACTTACTTACAGTTTACGTAATATTACAGTACCTATTTATTTAGATACATACGTTAAGATTTTACTTACTTTTCAATAAGATTTAGTAGAAAACGAAATCAAATTGAAAGTATAGTGTGTTTGACAGGTTTTCAAAAAATGAAACTAACTTGCAGTTACAAAGGTACAACATAAAACTATCTATTTGTAGCAGAGTCGCTCCTGATGTTTGTACGCTTAGATCTTTTAAACTTCATAACTGATTTTAATGCAGTTTTCATAAAAGGTTTTCGCGTACAATTTATTTATTGAACTTACGGTACGTTGTAATTCTAATATGTCTGTAATCCTATTTTAACGAGTTTTGGCCAGCAAAGGGGTCCAACGAAACAAGTTTTTTGAAGTAACATAGTTACGAGAAGAAATTATTTAATAACCAAGAGAGAGAGATAAAATTCGTTTTTCCGTGCGAATATACAAAAAAATCTAAGACATTTTCTTCGTTCATTTTTTTCGTTTCTTTGTTCATTCTCGAAAATTTTCGGAATTTCATTTTTACATTTAAATAATTAAAAATCCCTAAATGGCTTAGAGCCAATTTGGATAGCTGTCACCTAAACGTTTTTAGAATGGTCCTAATTTTTTTGTGCGATTGTGTATATTGGTGTTGTCGTTTGTGACGTTGTTCTTCTATATTTTTTCACCCTACAGTGTGAGTACAATACCCCAAGCCCCATTTGATCACACCTGGTGATGTCAGTATACGTTCACAGTTTGACCGAGATCGTTGTCCAATGGCTGTGTATGTTCAGTGTCATTTATCAAATGGTACACATAAAATTAATCATAATGTGTGCATGTGCGAGCTTTTGGTGGATCTCCGGCCGCCTCCGAAAGGTAAATATTCTGCTTTATTATATAAAACTTACTAATAAGCGAAAGTTTGTAAGGATCTTGAATGGATGATTTGTTACTCATTCACGCAAAGTAGAGTAAGAAGTTATTCTGTGTTAACATAGGATACTTTTTAACCCAAAACTCTCGGGTTTGGGTTTTAAATGGGTAAAACAGTGGGGTACAAAAGGTTTTAATAAAAAAAGCTAAACTTTTAGTAAAATACACTATATAGGTACTTACTACCTTTAAATTAGAAGTACAAATCGATATTCCTGTTTATTATGTGTAAACGAAGTTAGTTTTTATAAATTTTTAATTGTTCAAATCGTAGCAAATTCGTCGACATCCTACATCGTATAATGTGGACGCTAATTTAGAGTATTTTTCTATAATATTCACATAGAATAGGGATAGTTACTACATCCCGGTTTTATTTATTAGTATTTTGAAAAAGTTTAATTTTAACTTTTGATTCATCCATTTTTTTCGGTAAAAACGTCTTTAAAATTTCGCAATAAAAGACAGTGTGAAGTATTTTTTAGTTACGATATAATAATTGAAATCATTAAAATCCATCCATAAGTCATCAAAAAGTAATAAATAGAGTTATTTTCACATTTATTTCTTTGAATACTACGGTCGCCTAGTGACATGCATACTGTAACTGCTTCCCAAATCAGAAATCCCACGGGTCCGATTTCTGGGTCGACCTATACTTGTATGCTTTTACAAACTTATATTTGGCAAGCGATTACGCCTACTGTTTCTAAGTCATAGTGCGAGAAAGGCCTTTGCCCTCCAATGACTTTAGACCGTATTTCGATAACTACATTATTATTATTAAATTTAGAACAATACAATATATTCAGATATGGTTGTTACTTTTCAGCTGTTGTACGCTGCTTGAGAATACCTAAGTATAACTTGGATAGGTTTGAAAATTAAATGATAAAAAAAAATAGTAATATGGTATTTTAAGTACTTTTAAAAGACATCAACGAGTGATTTTATACATAAATAATTATTTATACCCTATTATCCTAATTTAAATAATTTACAATTGTATAATAGGTATGCATAAAAGTTGCTTCGCGTGATTCCCATTCTTACATTTTTTGTGGGTATCCCAGTAAAAAACTGATAAGCGAGCTTTTGATAAGTTTATCATTATTAATCATATTTTAATTGAAAAAAGAACGCTACACAAATGTATACTCTATATTATTCATACTTCTATACTAATATTATAAAGATTTCAAAACAGAGCTAATTTATCAGCGAGTGACATGAGCTAAATATTATCCCCGTATTCCCACGGGAACAGGAACTGTGCGGGTGAAACCGCCGGGCTGCTAGTATTCTATATCAGCAATACAAGTAAGGGCTTGATGTTACAACACGATTTTGGACGTAAGCCAAAAGCCGGTCATAAGTTCGCAGCATTGGGGAAAGTGTCAGCCAATCGATATCCGTCACTGATAAAACGAACAGCTGATTTTATGGCTTAATCATCCAACTGAAATGAATTATTTAAACTGCTATTTTTTCTCTAATTTCTTGAATTCTTGTGTATAAATAAAACACGTGAATATAAAGTAAGTACCTACTTCATAGAACTTTGAAACTCCATAGAGATTTCATGAGCTTTTTTTCTTATCTGTTTTGATTAAACTATGCATAGAGTAGAGGGCTTAAGATAAACAACATTATTAACAACAATCAAAGTAAGAAACTTTATTTATTTACTCAAATGAAAACCTGGGGTAGTAGATAAGAGAAACAGGAATCCGTCTGACAATATTTGTGTCACAAATGAATGAGCGAAATACAGATTTCATTGTTTGAGTAAATAAATATAAATATTTATCTTCGTAACGATCTAAGCGAGTCCGCGCCCTGTTCTCGTTCAATAATTTATCAGCATCACTGACGACGACTAGGTAAATGAAACAAAACAATGGGGGCTCACCTTCGTGCTACTAATATTTTAGTGCTCAGTTTGTGTAAGCGAATGCACTCGGGATATGTTATACGTTAGATACACTATGATGGCGCTGGTCCCGTCCCGTCCCCGTGGCCCGGAGTGATGACGAGGCCGTGTTATGGTGCGTGCACACTACGGAAGGACGCCAGCGAGCCTCTCTCTCACTTGTTCACCGTCCATGCGAGGGAGAGGGAGACGCGTGGGGTGGTTAGTTCGGTAGCCGTGTACTGGGGGTGATCGTGTAATTCAGTGGGTTAAGTTGCGGCAGCGTGGCGGCGGTGCGGTGCGCAGGCGCGATGGTGCAGGCGCGCGCACGGTGATGCCGGCGACATGGCTGCGGCCACTCCGCCGGCAGACCGACTGTGAGCCACACGCGCGCCCATCGCTCGCCCAGCGCAGCAACGCCGGCCCCTAGCGGCCCGGAGCCCTCCTCGGCGCTTCCAACACCCGCCACCGCTACCCGCGCCCGCGACACCACCGGACACACACCGCCACGGAAGCCGGCGTTCGCACACAGGGCCTGCCGGATCAAAGGTACACCTTCATTATGTTACCGACCGCCGACGACATGTCCGCCCCCACGATCGCTATTCATTTGCGGCACAATACCTCGCTTTTAATGCCCTCATTCGAACAAATAAAAAATCTTTTTAAAAGGGCACAACAGGAAGGCTGCATTATGACAAAAATGTACGTGCGCCCGTAATCCACGTTCTTTTTGTCGGTAGCTCGCTCTACCGTATGTTGGTTGTGCCATTAATCCTGTAATTGATATACTTACGTTCGTACTGGGGTATTGTGTCTGACCTTCCTTCATTACGGCTTCCATTGCAATGTAGCACGATCCGAACATGTGACTGCAATTTCTGTAACTTCGCATTTCGCATTCCTACCTGTTCTAGCGAAGTAAGAATTAGTTGTATTATGATCCCGTAATGTTTATAACACTAATATCGTACTATGACATCGTGATACATCATCCTCAAGTGCCTACGCATTCTTAAGATATCAATTCCCGGTACTTCATAGTACTTCAAAGAACATACATAATTAATTTATGTATATTACATGAATATAGGTGAGTTCTAGATCGCATGATGTGGAACGTTTGACCTGTCTGGTCGATAGGTTGTTGGAAAACGTTTTATATGGCACACGAGAAGTAAAATCCGGCGGCGAAGTCCATAAAACATTTTAAGGGTAAAATGATCGTATTTCCATAATCCTGTATCTGCAAGGTCAGTGTCAGTGAGGTACAGCTGTGGTGACGTCACAGGCTGTCAGATGTTCAGTCTCGCCCCGACTATGCACCAGTTACCTCCTTTTCCTTTGTTCTTTGTTTCCTACTTTACTTATTAGAAGGTACTTTGGGATAAATAGTAACTACTATGTACTCTGCGTTAACAGATCGATTCTTTTATAGTTACTTAAACCAAAAGAAAACCCATTTTTTGTGTTATGTTATATGGCTTATTGCCAGTTGGTACACTTCAACTTCCAGTTCGTACACAATTTTTTTTCATTGAAATTTCCATAGTTTAACTTCCAGTTGGAACACTTATGTCCTAAATAGAACGCTATTTTCCTTGAACAATATTAATGTTTATTTAGGTAAAATGTCAACATTATTTAAATATGTACACAGTATGATATAACGAGCCCGTTATATCGTAGGGAAATGTTTTGACAGGGAAGGATTTTTGATGTTTGTTTCTAAGAAAGGGGTTTTTAGCTTATTACTGTTTGGAAGGGGTAGTTTTGATATTATTTAATAACTATACCCATACAAAATTCTCAAAAAACAGACTTTTAATTCATACTAAACTAGCTTCAGTCTAGCTTAGCACTTCGCAATTTTCACGTGAATTTCCCAAAAATTTCTTTAATATCTCTTCTTCTCAACAGTCTGAAATAGAACAAAAAAGATCCATAAACAAACATTTGCGGATGTTGATTTTCATTTCTGATAATTTTCCAATCTTTCTTTACGTAACCATATCCTTCAGACCATTATGGACTTTATAAAAAGAAAAAACAATTCTATTGAGTCGTTCTCAAATAACTACATAGTATAAAACAAAGTCGCTTCCCGCTGTCTGTCCCTATGTATGCTTAGATCTTTAAAACTACGCAACGGATTTTGATACGGTTTTTTAACAGATAGAGTGATTCAAGAGGGAGCTTTTTATGTCCGCATTTTCACGGGAGCGGGAGCTTTGCGGGTAAAACCGCGGGGCGCTGCTAGTAATGTAATAAAGTAATAATCAATCTTAAAATCGGTTCTAAACCCCATATTTTAAAACAAAAACCGAATCCATTATAACAAAAACGTTTAACTTCCGAAGTTATTCAATCTCCACCTTTTCCTGTAAGAAGCATTTCGAACGCAGATTTCCAATTAGAGTAATGCACTAACTGTATTCCCATTATCAAGTGGTGCAGTGGCATAGTGCCAACAAGACTCTGCCTTGATTCTGACAGATTGTAATCTGAATTGATAATGATAAATAAGACAAGTAATAAAGATTTATTCGACTTAACTTTGCCCATTTACTACGAGTATGCCTATTTATCGATTAAGATATTTTATGATTTTAGTCATTTGTTTGTACAAGAAGGAAATGACTTTTACAAAATACAAAACATATGTATGATGAAGTACTTACATAATTATAAAATCAAAGCTTATTTTTTAGTAGAGCTCATCATCATCATCATCATCAACAGCCTGTATTAGTTTAATATTAAGATAGATTTTAAAACATTTATTTGGCTCAGGCGATGATTTTAATTTTTAAATTTTAAAAGTTTTAACTTAAGCCAAACATTTTCTCATATATTTTCCGTTAGTAGATCCTTCAACTCATGGACTCTTGCCAAGTCTGGATAACATTTTCACTTTGTCAGATTTTTTCATCATATTTTCTGTGATACGGGTAATTATCTCGGAATATGATAGCCAAACATAAATATTACCTACCCAAGCTATGTTTCGTAAGTTATTTTGGTAAATATCTTTCCATCATTTATCGTTTGCAAATCATTTTTCTGACAATTTGTGGTTTCCTATTTATTATTTGAAAGAAATCACAAAACCTTTAAAAAGTTGTCTTGACTCGGAAAACCTTCGATTTACGAGCAAGAATGTTTTACGCTATGTGTTACAAGAAGAATATTTTGATAAATTAAATACTTAATCAAATGGTTTTTAATAACACACAAAAAGTCATTTTTGGGACAGAGGAACGATACTAAATACTAATATACTATGAACAGGAAATCATAAAAAATAATATCATAAGGAACATGAAAATAATAGAAAAAAATATTCTATAATTGTAAAAGTTCTACAATAAATAATAAATTCACAAAGCAATTCGATATCATTTCAGGCAATTCCCTGAAAAGAGGTCCCTGAAACCTAAAACACATTGACCCTAAAACATATTGATGCCAAATGTAATATTCTAGAATATTCCAGAAGAAGTTTCATCAACGAATACTGGGGCGGTGCGTAGTCTAGAATTTTTACTTGGCAAGAATTTATATGGAGGTTTATGAATATGAAATTCTCACGTGAACAAAATAACTTTAGTATAATAAAGTCGAAAGTTCTGGTGTGAAAAATGGTTGGAAGTTTCAAATATTCGCTATCATATTTTGTATACATAATTTATGTTATGAGGACAAATAACTTTGTTATGTTACATCATAGGCTTATTTATTCTTTAATTATTTATATGTAAGACTAGTTTACCTGCGATTTCACTCGCCTTAACTTAATTTTGGTTATACATACATATAAACGTATCTCTTCCACTCTAACTATTAATGAAAACCTCATTAAAACAAATTGCGTAGTTTAAAAAATCTATAGAAAAATGACCCCCGGAAACGGCTTTATTTTATACAACGAGAGATTCTAATATTCTGAAACGACAATTAACCTTTTCCAAAAAACAGTAAAAAAGCAAGATCAATATAAAGTAAAACCTTTTTTCACCGGCAAAAACAGATAAGTGCCATTTAAATTACAAAATTGCCACTTTGACGAAAAATAAGCTGACCCTCTGGCAATTTTCTCTAATAAGTGGGCAGACGCGGCGGAATATTTATGAGAATAACTGTAGATAATAAATTGAAAATGATGTCTGTAACGTTTAGGCTGTGCTAGATTTATGCCTAATGTCGCAGTTTTGTCCTTGGGCGGCGGCCCCGAAACTGGGCTTCGCTATGTGGGAACGACAATCGAGGCTATCGATCTTAGGAACACTTTACAGAACAAAAGAATGCTCCAACTCTAAAGATAAAGGTCTGCCAGACTATTGACAATGATTTAAGTAACTTTATCCTTATTCGTCTATAAATGTAAAAGTTTGTTCGTAAGATTACTTAGATATTCCTTCTTTTATGAAGCGACGGATTTTTGCAAAGATAATAGAGTATAGAATTACTTTGGTTACTTCCTTACCCGGTTTTAGGCTAAGATAGCCTTGTTAGTTATCTTACTTGACAGGTTTTTAGTAAAATAAATGTTATTGGAGGTGCCAAGGTACCAGGGTGGATGGACGTTTGCTCTTTTACGTTAAACTAATCGACTGGTTTCGGTGTTTAGTACACAAATGTATAACAAACTATAATGAAATAATGTATTGTGCTAAAAACACATGTTGTTATTTTGCATGCAAATTACTTATCTTTCAAATAACCCGATCAAATATATGATTTCAAATTATCTTGGACTATTGTTATACTTAGTTCAAAATAACCTTGTTGTATAACATTACCGATCCTATTTGTGAACGATACAAATATAGAAAAACGAGGTGAAAAAATGTGATCGAATAAAAAGGCGATCTATAATTTGTTTAGGATCAGGCAAAGCGAAAGTAATCCGTTTTTAATGAGCGTCAGCCAGGTACCGCCCACATCTCGGTCTGTTGGGAAAACCTACATCGAATTACCAAAGAAAAAACATTTCCATTTCATTCTCAAACGTAATACATCTTCATTCAAATTGTCTAGACAACTGAGTTATATATTTTGTTTTTGTCCTCGTTCTAACGTAATAAGGCTTTAATTCGGTAATCCCAAATAATCCCACAAAATCCGGAGGCTTATAATCCGGATTTCTTATAGGTTTATCAAAAAATGATTTGAAATTAAATAAATAATGGGTAGCGTTGTTCTTTTCTATAAAACAGACCTTAATTGCGAACATAATAAAGCAACTAAGTAAGTACTTACTTCCTGTTAGCCTATTACATTTTATGGAGGGCATGGTATACCTAATCCGGAAATAATAGGAATAGCAAATAATACGAAAAGAAATCTCTGTAAGTACTAATTTAGATAAAAACTAAAACTGAAAAAAAAACCTGTTCTTGAAAAATCTATTCTTAGCCAGAAATCAAACCGATAGAACAAACACCATTTCAGAAAAGCATAACTTTTTTTTTCAACCCACATCGTCCCATGCTGGACAAAGGTCTCCCCCAGACATCTCCAACGGCATCACTTATATGAATAATTATCAAGAAAAATTACCAAATTGTCTTTTAGAAACATCCAAAGAAAAATTGCCCTGTGCGAAGGCGGGGTAGAACACTAGAAAAACTATAAAACCCGTAAACTTTTATATACAATCAGATTAAAAAAGATCTGACAGAATTTCGGCTTTGAGACTTTAAGCTTAGGCCCATGGAGAGATAGATACTGATACGCCATAATAATACATTTTCGGTCCTCTTCAAAAGCTTCCTATAACCTTAAGCGTATCTTCTTTTTTATGAACTTTTAGGCCTCGGCTTTTTAGGCAGCACCTTCCTAGAGATATTTTCTTGCTTAAAAAATTTACTCGTTTCGCTCAAACTTAATTTTCATTTATTGCTTAATGTCAGAGTTGACTACACTCTTCATTATTTTCGTTAACATTTACCTTAAATTATTGTAACCTAAAACTTGAATTTCCTTATCGTTTGCTTCATCTGATTAGTCAAACACTATAATCCGAGCACTATGGTCCGAATAAATGTAAATCATTATAGCTGTAACACGCCACCTTTACAAACATCACGCGATTTTTAATAAAAACAAAAACTAGGTAAGCATAAATTAGAAAAAAAAACAATGTTTAAATAAAGCTCATTTGAATTTAGAACTTGTCAATTTTCCAACTGTCATTTAGATATTGATCTTTTAGAACACATTTTTGTGAGATGTGTATTTCCGCATGCTTTAATTAATAATTAAACAATTTTTTTTTAATAATATGTCATTTGAAATAACTATGTCTCTTCGTATTACATTATATCATAAAACATAATAAATATCTCCAGTGAGAGTGTGAGATTTTTACGCGCGATAATTGACTTTGTATCGTGATTGACCTACTGTATATTCATACATAGTAGGACATATTCATACACAGTACTCAACTGTATGTGTAAACAAATATATTTTCTTGATTTATTCTCTAAATTGTCCCATAACACGTGGGTTCATAAAATACTTAAAATACTCGCCCGCCATCTTTATGAATCCGCCATAGTTGTACAATGTCACTTAGCTAACAACGCATTGTCATCCACACTAATATTGTATGCTCTTTCAGCTCAGTTGGGGATAACTGCTATAAAATTCTGTTGCAAGGTATATCTCACACATATACATACATAACACACATAGGTACAGATACTAACTAGGGGCAAGTTATCCTACTAATAATATACATGCGAAAGTTCGTATGTTTGTGAGTTTGGATGTTTGTTGCGCAAAAACTTCTGTATCGATTTAGATTAAATTTGGTACAGATGTTCCTTATAACTAGGAATAACACATAGGATACTTTTTATCCTGAAATTCCCATGGATTGGGATTCACCCGGGTAAAATCGCGGGGCGCAGCTAGTATTAGATAAATGTACTTAAGTACCTAATGAAAACGTGCAAAAGAAATTTAAATTACAAAATAGCAGTTTTAATGCACTTTAATAGTAAAACATCATTAAAAATAACCACATAGCTATTCCAAACAAATGCAATTACTATTTAATTAAAATTGTTTATAATTAATAACATTAATTACCCGTACGTGTTATACCGTTATGACGTCATCAGTGCCCTTGAACCAGTGCATTATGCAGCCCCTTCCTACTAAGTTGGGGTGAAATATTTCGTGCCTACGACTACAAAGCACGCGACATTACATTTTATAAAATGAATTTGCATTCAATACTTCATAAAGGTGCAAATTTTCACGTCTACTTTATTATTTATTGTGAAAGTTTGACTTTAATAAGCTTGTTGCTCTAGGTTTCATTCTTTGTGAAATATTCTGTTAAACTACTCGCAATCTATTTAGTACTACGTAAATGAATGAAAACTTTAATAATGAATGACGTTTAACAAGCGGGAAAACTGACAGGTCTTGAAAATAGAATTTTGCGCTGAAGGTTCATAAATATCTTAAAGTACCTTTTTTGAATCCTTCGGCATTCATCTACTTATTTTTACTAAAAGTTAATGCAGTTGCATTTTCACTACATAGTATAAAACAAAGTCGCTATCTCTGTCCCTATGTATGCTTAGATCTTTAAAACTACGCAACGGATTTTGATGCGGTTTTTTTAATGAATAGAGTGATTCAAGAGGAAGGTTTTTAGCATAATTTTATCCCTGAATTATCAAGGGAGCGAGAACTAAGCGAGTGAAACCGCGGGGCACTCCTAGTTTTCTATATTTACATTACACCATGGATTATAAGCGTAATTTCCGCTCTAAAATCTCTACGGCCAGCGCCACATTTGACGGATATTTCGTCGCGGATCTTTTCGGAAGGAACGTATAAAATTAAAAAAATATTGACGGTAGATTAAAAACTTTTTACATTACTTTTTAGTATAGATGAAACCCGCAGTCTTATATTATCACGGATTTTGTCAAGAATAGGAAACGTCAGCAATACAAACAAAATTAGAACCGCGACAAAATCGGTTAAAGTAGTTCAGATAATATGTATTTTTTAATAAATAGCAACATACATTTTCATACAGGAAGATAATTCAGTATTACATACATATATTGTATTCAAACAATAGTTCACTGTCATAGAATAGTTTGTTTGAAACGGAAATAATATCGCATCTGAAATGTTGTATTTTATTTCCATTTGACAATATGGCGCTCTGCAAACCAAAGCTGAAATAAAGCCACTGCAATATTGCATTCGCTTGGATGTTGGAAGTCTATATAAAATTCAGTAGACACTTGAAATAATGCAAACACTATTCGACTATTTTAGTTGGCTTTTAATTTGCGATCGGAGTATTTAAATTTTCATTTAGTACATCGTCGATGGTTGAGGCTAGTTCTAAATTTAAATTTAAAACTGGTCAATTAATACAGAAAAACTACAATTTTCATCTTTGTATTCCATATTTAAATTACTTAAAAGAGGTTTGCCATATTTCAAATTTTCCGTATCATCTTTAATCTTCGTTTTAGAAGCTTTTAATTTACCTGTTTTCATTGTACCTACCTACATTTGACAGGTCATATTCTTACAACTTTATTTTAAAATATTTACAAGATAAGTGATACAAAAAATTTAAAATCTAACATGGTGGACTTCCAAAGAGGGCTGAGTACCAATTTTATGGACCCACATTATATGAAAAACTATTTTCTATAATGAATTTGAGAAAGTATGATGTAATGTAAACTTCCTTTATAGTCAGACACTTGAAGAGCTTAATTAAGCATTCAGTACTAAACTTAATTTAGTATTCATTTAAGTACTTATATATTATGTAGGTACATCATACAAATACCAACAACTTAACTGATAAAAATGGCCTTCAACTCGGAACTACTCTTTGTGCAGAAGAATCATATACGGCAATGCGGCAGTACATTCACTTGGACTAACTCTTACAAAATAAATGATAAAACTTTAGGTACTATCTATATACTATATATAATCTCAGCGTTGATACCAGCAGTGATGTAGGCTTGATAGATGCAAATAATAATTAAAAGTAACCGAGGGAAACTAAATAAGGATTAGCACAGCACAGATAGGATTTTATTTATATCTACTTACCTAGGGTTACTTTATTACATCCACGTCCTTTGTCTCATAATAATCATAATTCAAGGATCATTAATAAATCATAAAACAGATTATTTCAGATTCATCCGGTTGAAAGCAATCATGCGATAAAACAATAGAAATATTTAGCTATATCGACTTATGTATATCGAAGCAATTGACTTGTCTTGGTTTACATTGTCTAAATATCTACGTACTAAAAATGTTTGAACTAGACTGAAAACTTCAAAAATATTAATTAACATAACATACATAACATAATCATTCACTACTTCATCTCATTACAGTAACTGACCCCTAACTAAGCTCGAAACTTGTATCTGGGGTATCAGAAACTACGCACACACTCATTCACACACACCCAGATCGAGACAAAAGAAGAAAAAAATTCAAAAGAACTTCAATTTATACCTACTTTTTTGCACAATGGATAGAAAATACTAAGGCTTGTAATCCTGTAAGGATCAAGTTAATCCGGGTACGATTTTTTTATTTGAGTTCCTTCACTAATACTTCAAAAAGAATAAAACGTAACAAAATAAATTCGTTCAAAAGATGTCTAAATACAAAATTAGATACACGAATATTTACACTGAATGAAACAACGAAATATTCAAGAATATTTATAAGTACTTATTTGGTTCGTTTTCGTGCCAAGCGTTTGAAAGACACGGTACCATTTCGCCCACCTTACGAATTATTACGTTCATCGTTCAACAAAATATAGGTATGAGTACTAGGTACCTTTTCCTTTTCATTCCATAAATACGGCAGAATATTGATATGATAAAACGTTTTGAATGAAAAAATAAATATGCGTAGGTCTTTTGAATCGCGAAAATTGGGAAAATCTTCGAATCTTTATATGGTTTACGAAGAATTTACCTAAGTAGGTACGATAATTTCACCTACTTACTAAAAAACGTTATAACTTCAAAACTGTGAGGCCTAGGACAATAAATTTTAGTGATTCTGGTAGGTAACGGTCTCCCCTATCCCCCACATCCCGTTGGTCCACTACTAACGGGACACCCTGTATTTTTACTAAAAGTTAATGCAGTTGCATTTTCACTACATAGTATAAAACAAAGTCGCTATCTCTGTCCCTATGTATGCTTAGATCTTTAAAACTACGCAACGGATTTTGATGCGGTTTTTTTAATGAATAGAGTGATTCAAGAGGAAGGTTTTTAGCATAATTTTATCCCTGAATTATCAAGGGAGCGAGAACTAAGCGAGTGAAACCGCGGGGCACTCCTAGTTTTCTATATTTACATTACACCATGGATTATAAGCGTAATTTCCGCTCTAAAATCTCTACGGCCAGCGCCACATTTGACGGATATTTCGTCGCGGATCTTTTCGGAAGGAACGTATAAAATTCAAAAAATATTGACGGTAGATTAAAAACTTTTTACATTACTTTTTAGTATAGATGAAACCCGCAGTCTTATATTATCACGGATTTTGTCAAGAATAGGAAACGTCAGCAATACAAACAAAATTAGAACCGCGACAAAATCGGTTAAAGTAGTTCAGATAATATGTATTTTTTAATAAATAGCAACATACATTTTCATACAGGAAGATAATTCAGTATTACATACATATATTGTATTCAAACAATAGTTCACTGTCATAGAATAGTTTGTTTGAAACGGAAATAATATCGCATCTGAAATGTTGTATTTTATTTCCATTTGACAATATGGCGCTCTGCAAACCAAAGCTGAAATAAAGCCACTGCAATATTGCATTCGCTTGGATGTTGGAAGTCTATATAAAATTCAGTAGACACTTGAAATAATGCAAACACTATTCGACTATTTTAGTTGGCTTTTAATTTGCGATCGGAGTATTTAAATTTTCATTTAGTACATCGTCGATGGTTGAGGCTAGTTCTAAATTTAAATTTAAAACTGGTCAATTAATACAGAAAAACTACAATTTTCATCTTTGTATTCCATATTTAAATTACTTAAAAGAGGTTTGCCATATCTGGGGGCACGGCAGTGCCCCCCGCCAAGTCGAGCGCGAAGCAAACACTGCCGTACCATCCTTTACAGGAACCCTTTCGCCGCATTTTCAGACCCCTATTTGACAACCTCTGGATAAGCCCAGAACGCTGAAATTTTCGTCATCCAGTAAGCTATACAATCACATACTTAAAATAAAATTTCAAATCTGTAGGTCATTTAGTTCCCAAGTTAAGCGAAAGCAAAGTTTCGCATTTTAGACACTCACTCACTCACTCACTCACTCACTCACTCATGATCATCAAAATAGAACTAGTACTTCCCATGAACCTAGAGAGCTGAAATTTGGTGCAGAGTTAGGGTTTAATGGCCACATAAAGGGAAAACTATAAAAACTAGGATAATCGAACGGGAACGGGAATTATACGGGAATGGGAACGGGAATTGTAACTCAAGAACGGCTGATCTGATTTGGCTGAAAATTGGTGGGGAGGTAGCTTAAAACCAGGAAAAGGACATAGGATACTTTTAATCCCGAAATTCCCACGGGATTGGGAACGGGAATTAAAAAATCAAGAACGCCTGAATTGATTTGGCTGAAAATTGGTGGGGAGGTAGCTTAAAACCAAGAAAAGGACATAGGATACTTTTAATCCCGAAATTCCCACGGGATTGGAAACGGGAATTTAAAAATCAAGAACGCCTGAATTGATTTGGCTGAAAATTGGTGGGGAGGTAGCTTAAAACCAGGAAAAGGACATAGGATACTTTTAATCCCGAAATTTCCACGGGATTGGGAACGGGAATTTAAAAATCAAGAACGCCTGAATTGATTTGGCTGAAAATTGGTGGGGAGGTAGCTTAAAACCAGGAAAAGGACATAGGATACTTTTAATCCCGAAATTCCCACGGGATTGGGAACGGGAATTTAAAAATCAAGAACGGCTGAATTGATTTAGCTGAAAATTGGTGGGGAGGTAGCTTAGAACCAGGACAAGAACATAGAATACTTTAATCCCGAAAATCCCACGGGAATGGGAACGGGTATTTATTACTCAAGAACGGCTGAACTGATTTGGCTGAAAATTGGTGGGGAGATAGCTTAGAACCAGGAAAAGCACATAGAATACTTTTAATCCCGAAATTCCCACGGGATTGGGAACGGGAATTTATTACTCAAGAACGGCTGAATTGATTTGGCTGAAAATTGGTAGGGAGGTAGCTTTGAACTAGGAGAAGCACATAGAATACTTTTAATCCCGAAATTCCCACGGGAATGGGAACGGGAATTTATTACTCAAGAACGGCTGAACTGATTTGGCTGAAAATTGGTGGGGAGGTAGCTTAGAACCAGGAGAAGCACATGGAATACTTTTGATCCCGAAATTTCCACGGGAATGGGAACGGGAATTATAATTCTAAAACAGCTGAACTGATTTGGCTGACAATTTGTGGGGAGGTAGCTTAAAACTATTTATGTATAGATACTTTTTATCCCGAAATTCCCACTGAAACGCGAACGGGAACTACGCGGGTGAAACCGCGGGGCGCTTAATAATATAATACTACTCCTAAAAATTAGTGTGTCAAATAAGAAAATCTAATAAAATAAATCAATATAAACAAGTTTTAACAAAAAGAAATGAAATCCCACCAAAAACATTCTGTAAAAAACTAGCCAAGTCTCGATGGAGCTGCATGTTTAACTCTAAAAAGTAATGAAATCTAGACAGACTCGTGCCAAGTGTAAGGTTCCTTACTGCGATTTCTTTATTATTATAGTTAATGTTGTGTGACTTGGCCGTTGAAGGGTACACGTGTATGTACACAAGGGTACAAAACTAGGTGCTCCATGACGCTATTGCACCAATCTTAAAAAATCCAGAACTTATCCATTGACGATAGAAAATTTGCTTAATTATAGCCACTTGAAAAATGTTGATTCAATATCCAGTCAAGTGTAGGCTTGATAAAGCTGCGTATTTTAATAATGTTATAACATTACGTGTAAACAAAATTGACATGTACCCACTACTAACCTTTTAAACAATGTTCAACGGCCAAGTCACACAACATTAACTATAATAATAAAGAAATCGCAGTAAGGAACCTTAGACTTGGCACGAGTCTGTCTAGATTTCATTACTTTTTAGAGTTAAACATGCAGCTCCATCGAGACTTGGCTAGTTTTTTACAGAATGTTTTTGGTGGGATTTCAAATTTTCCGTATCATCTTTAATCTTCGTTTTAGAAGCTTTTAATTTACCTGTTTTCATTGTACCTACCTACATTTGACAGGTCATATTCTTACAACTTTATTTTAAAATATTTACAAGATAAGTGATACAAAAAATTTAAAATCTAACATGGTGGACTTCCAAAGAGGGCTGAGTACCAATTTTATGGACCCACATTATATGAAAAACTATTTTCTATAATGAATTTGAGAAAGTATGATGTAATGTAAACTTCCTTTATAGTCAGACACTTGAAGAGCTTAATTAAGCATTCAGTACTAAACTTAATTTAGTATTCATTTAAGTACTTATATATTATGTAGGTACATCATACAAATACCAACAACTTAACTGATAAAAATGGCCTTCAACTCGGAACTACTCTTTGTGCAGAAGAATCATATACGGCAATGCGGCAGTACATTCACTTGGACTAACTCTTACAAAATAAATGATAAAACTTTAGGTACTATCTATATACTATATATAATCTCAGCGTTGATACCAGCAGTGATGTAGGCTTGATAGATGCAAATAATAATTAAAAGTAACCGAGGGAAACTAAATAAGGATTAGCACAGCACAGATAGGATTTTATTTATATCTACTTACCTAGGGTTACTTTATTACATCCACGTCCTTTGTCTCATAATAATCATAATTCAAGGATCATTAATAAATCATAAAACAGATTATTTCAGATTCATCCGGTTGAAAGCAATCATGCGATAAAACAATAGAAATATTTAGCTATATCGACTTATGTATATCGAAGCAATTGACTTGTCTTGGTTTACATTGTCTAAATATCTACGTACTAAAAATGTTTGAACTAGACTGAAAACTTCAAAAATATTAATTAACATAACATACATAACATAATCATTCACTACTTCATCTCATTACAGTAACTGACCCCTAACTAAGCTCGAAACTTGTATCTGGGGTATCAGAAACTACGCACACACTCATTCACACACACCCAGATCGAGACAAAAGAAGAAAAAAATTCAAAAGAACTTCAATTTATACCTACTTTTTTGCACAATGGATAGAAAATACTAAGGCTTGTAATCCTGTAAGGATCAAGTTAATCCGGGTACGATTTTTTTATTTGAGTTCCTTCACTAATACTTCAAAAAGAATAAAACGTAACAAAATAAATTCGTTCAAAAGATGTCTAAATACAAAATTAGATACACGAATATTTACACTGAATGAAACAACGAAATATTCAAGAATATTTATAAGTACTTATTTGGTTCGTTTTCGTGCCAAGCGTTTGAAAGACACGGTACCATTTCGCCCACCTTACGAATTATTACGTTCATCGTTCAACAAAATATAGGTATGAGTACTAGGTACCTTTTCCTTTTCATTCCATAAATACGGCAGAATATTTATATGATAAAACGTTTTGAATGAAAAAATAAATATGCGTAGGTCTTTTGAATCGCGAAAATTGGGAAAATCTTCGAATCTTTATATGGTTTACGAAGAATTTACCTAAGTAGGTACATGTTTATTTTTATCGTTCCGAATTTTGTTTTTATAAGTTTCTGAAGTCTTGCAAAGAAGTGGTTCGAATTCATTTTCCATGCCAATAAAAGTCGGTATACTAGATATTGTTTGCTTTGCTGTATCTAAGTATATCTCTAAATATCTTTTTGGATTGCAGTCATGATATACCTAGATAGTAGTAATCAATCTCATCATCATCATCATTGGCCTATACATCTACATAAGATGATATAAGTGATTGATACAGGTATGATAAAGGTGATTGACGTGATAGAACATTTCTGTTCATGGCTAAAGAGTCAATCTAGGATAGTAATCAATCTAGGATACAGTTTAAGAAACGAACTTAAACATCTTGTATAACAATGCAGCTATGAAAAGCAGTAATAAAGATTCAAAGATTACTTAATTGCTATTAACTTGGCTTAAAGGAACGTTGACTCATAAAAGCCGCCCCAAATTTAGGGAGGGAGAGCGTCAGAGTAACTTCAATAAATTACATACGTACTTGAAAAACACCTTGTTCTGTGAATTATTTGTTTGATCTCAAAAACCCGTGTTGATTTTTAAATAGGTGTAATGTAAAGTAGATTTATAATACGTACTTAAGTGATAAGTGGTCTCTGCAAGTAGAAAAGGTTTCTCTACTTGAATAGTCCCTAGTTTCTCTGACTAATTTCTAATCACTATTCGTAATTTCTTTTCAAACAACGTTTCGTAAACGGGAATGACCTGAGTTTAAGAAATTTCTGCACTGGTTCGAAAATTCGTAGAACCGGGGAAAACATAAAGCAGATCGTTACAATGAGCTTTTAAAAGATAGTCTTTTTAAATATAAATACATTTCAATTACCTACATTTAGAAAGTCGAAGCAGTCTGCTCTACCTCTTTATTTGATTTAGGAACCTTTATTATTCATGTGTTAATGAAAATGATTTGTTACAGAAATGGAAATCGTGTCAGAGGGGAAAAACTTTCGATTGGTATCTGAAGTCGAGCTCCCTGCTGTGGCTGATGTTTTAGTGCAGTATATGCCTGAATCTCTAAAGGTAATTCACACAAATTTGTATAAAAAATGCTTAAAGATACGTTTTAACAAAAATACTTTCACGTGAGTGATGATAATTGAGACTTCGTATGGTACTTTTCTTGATTGATGTTTTTCCTGGACGCTTAAAAGAAAACTTTGCTCAGAATGCAATAAGTTGATGAATGAATTAATTGTACCTGTAATAGTAAAGATGTATATATTACTTTACAGTTTCATCAGACGATTCAAACATATCTAAACAACAAGGTGTGGGACTTCCATTTTTATGTAGCGAAGAATTGGCCGGAAGACCCTATTTGTTTACATTTCCCTGGCTGTACGAGTACGGTAAGATTTTATCACATCACCGCCATTTCTCTCTAAAGGTAACTGCTAAATTATATTTGAATTCACCTAGTTATGCGGCCGTATCGACAAGTTCGATGGCGGAACGTTCTTGGAGTCCGCTCTTGAATATAATTATGATTCAAAGGTAAATAACGTGATGAATATCTGATTTAATAAGTATAATAATTAGATTTACGATGACATCACTTGTACTCTAAAAATCTATACTTAGATACACGAAGTTTTCACCTCAGATGGAAGTGGAATTTTAACCCATATTGTTTGATATTGAAATAAATTACATAACACGAAATAAACCATGTTCAACTGGGAAGAGCTATGTTGTAATGATGACGATGAAAATAATAGCACTCTCTTTTGGATAAATAAACCAATAATTCCGTTAAACTTCTAACAAAACTTACAAAAGAAACACTCGAAAATCTCATTAAAATCCATCTCATACTGGAATCAACAACGCCACAGACAAAAGCATCGCGTCAAACAGACAAACTTCGCTTCGCTATACACTATTTCACGTTAAGCAAAATGGGAATAATTATAATACCTAGGTCCCTGAAGTTTCTCCCAGTTAACGCTTCTCGTGTCAGTTCCGCGCGATGGCACGTCACTTCAAGAGGCACTTGAGAGACACTTGTACTGGAAAATGTTGGCTTTTCCGCGAGAAAACGACAACTAAATAGTAATTTAATTAAAAATATTGGCGTAGACACTTTTTGAAAGTTATTTTGCGATGGCGCATTAATTACATATTTACCTACACATAAGTAAATTCGTGTAGGTAAATTTAAAGTAAAAATAAACACACAGAAAAGCTTTAGGTCTGCTCTACATTAGTGCCGGTAATTCGCGCCTTGAATTCGCTGTTCGGGCGGCTCTACATAAATGTACCGCGTAGAAACTCATGTTACGCCTACGCGCCTTTTCGTGTAGCTACACCGCACTAATGTAGAGCTACGTAACAAATAAACAAGCTTACCTATGATACATTTTTTAAAAGTTTAAAAATAAATATCATGCTAAATATGTTCTTCTTATCTGAACACAATGTTAAACTTTATTAATCGTTACAGCCAAACAGCCACATATACGAAAGTGTGACGGTATTCTGTCCGTCTGAACGTGCGGAGCTGGTCGATCTACTCACCTCCGAGGACATACTCTTAGACCTTACTCAGCCTTTGTACCTGAACTTCACACACGAAGCCATCGTCAACCGATTCGAAAAGCGCTATGAAGCCCACGAAAAAATCACTGGTGATGTTTACGTGTGTGAAAACCCACCGACTGAGGCGAATACTGATGGGTATAAATAAATATTCTTGTAATAATTTTGTCTTAGAATAATCCTAACCTTCTCTTACTAAGATCTACTTACTATGTAGGTAGAGTTTATAACGTTACCTCACTTCCAAGTGTTCCGACTAAGTACTTACTCATAATGTTCCATTAACATAATGCGTATAAACCGATAACGTTTTCCAGATTGCCACCGGACGTGGAGTTAGTTCGGCTCCGGCCGGAGCACATGAAGGCCGTTCACGACTTGTACCCGGCGAGCGACATCGAATGTCGCGAGGTGTTCGAGAAACTGGTGGCGGAGCTGCCCGCGTACGGGATATTCGTGGAGGGCCAGCTGGCCGCGTGGATGGTGCAGTCGTACTACGGGGCCATGTTCTCGATGCAGACGCGGCCCGAGTTCCGTAGGAAGGGCTACGGGATCTACCTGGCGCGGCGGCTCACCAAGGAGGTGGCGGCGCGCGGCTACAAGCCCTTCGTCGTGATCCGGCCCGAGAACGACGCCTCGCGCTCCCTCTACTGCAAGCTCGGCTTCGAGAAACGTTTCCGAACGGTCCGCGCCGTCCTACGCCCCCGCTAAATTCAAAGTTGATCACTAGCAGATTTTATTTTTTTAAGACTTTTGAAATTAGCTTGCGGTCTTTGATCGCTTAGAAAATTTAGTAGTAGCTTTAAGATTCGGGCGGCTAGTGCTCTCGATGTGAACGGTGTCGACGGGGCCTCCGCTATATTTTTCTGCCGTTAGCGTTTTTAAATCTCTTTAGAGTCTATTTCGAGTCTACAACGAATGGCTTTCTTGTTGAACGTTTCTCAATACATTTTGATACTTGTTACCTACTTAGCTGTATCACTGCTTCATGATTCGAGAGCGGTGGCCGTTGCGACCTTCTCGGCGACAGCCTACTTACTAATGTCAACGATTTTAGCGATTCAAATGGAACCTTGTCAACATTGATCTACATCGAATACCTTTAATAACTCTCGCCCATCGTTCGCCTCGAAGATAGCATTAATACGACAGGGTTTCAACTTATATGCGTGTCATTTAGGCGAACGCTTCGTGCCACTCGTTGATCGAGCGGAAACTTCTCTATCTCATGATTTCTTAATATTTGGGACCCTATGATTAATTATTTGTTAAATAAATAAAGAGACAACCCTAATTATTATTAACAACAAATATGTATCAATATAAATGAGAAAGAAAGGTTACCGTCATTACATTACATACACTGCATTTTGCACAATTCGATTTTCTCTCAAGCACCGGACAACGCAATGATTCATAATGTTCATTACAATAAATCAATTAATTTTCTTATGAGATTAACGCTAATATAATTTGTGGATTCATTTTACTAATTTTAATTATACTTACATATTTCTACCAAAGTATTGAAAACTAGCTAATGTAACGCTCGTTCTGTATTTGATCAAAGATTATAAATAAGTACTAGTTACCAACGGTAATTAAATTAGTAGGTACGAGATACTGTGTCTAGTTTTCAATATAATTACCTAGATATTTAGATTTTCTTGTGCCCAGTTTTGTACGTCAGGACATGAAATATTGTTGGAAAATGTAAAAAATATAATGAATTTGATACGAAATCGTAGATAGGTAGGTATTTTAATACGGGAATGTATTTTGACATCTATTGACAACGTTTGTTTATAATTATTTATTAAAAGGCGAGCCGTAGATACTTTTAATTGACTATTTTACTGATAACAACATTGTATTATCAATTTATATATAGGTACATGTAAGGTACATTAATGTGTGATATGAGATTTATAATGCTTCTACGAGGAAATTGGCTGATCCAAATTATTGTCTTCCTGGATACCAGTGAATGATCGACAGAATTTAAAAGACATTTTCATTTGAATTGACGAAAAATGTAACTAGTTTTTTATTTGGATGAATAACGATGTAAATTATATGTTAATTAATATTAATTGTGATTATTGTATAAATAACTTTGTGCTTGTAGCTTCTGCAATAACAAGGATATGAATTTATTTTAAGCCTAACCAAACAATTCGATGACGTTGTACTGTATCGGCAATATTTTAATTTTTCTACACAAAATTTTGCTCAATTGATAATGCTTCCAAGATATTTTATTTGGAAAACGCCAAATTAATTATTATTAATTTAATATGAAAAGACAGTAGATTTGTTTTCTATGTTATCTATTTATTAATTGTCCGTGTAATAAAATATTTAAAAACATGTACTAAATAAAAACCCATGGTATCATACATATTGTAATGTCATTTACCTGAGTAAAGTTTGGATTGACAGGTAAATAAAATTATGTAAAGCTTTTATTTAAAGAGAATAGTGACACCAAATATTGTACTAAAGAATTCTGCCTTCGTTGAATGGATGCTACTTATAAATAACTGAAAACACACTGAAATATTTAATTACCTGTTTAATCTAAAATTACTTATTTTACATAATAATAAAAAATACATTCATTAAAATAATCATGCTAAAGCTTTCCTACTAAAAGTAGGTACATTGTCGAGTAGTTCGAAATTTCTTCTGATTATTAAATTGTAAGAAAATTTCTCTGTATACATTCCTTCAATAAATAATGGGACAGTTTTCCGTCCTTGACTTCTGTTGTAAAATTTGTATTGTATTATTACAAATTGTATTATTTACCTACACCATCAGAAGTGTAATGTAGTGTCCATTCTCTATCGTTACTTACTTAATCAGTTTACCTATCACTTAATTACCTTGCAAAGGTATTGAGAAAACAATAAAAATATAAACAAACAATGACTTATTTATTTATTTACCTACAATTAACAAGCAAACGTTAAATGAATGAAATATATCCATAAATACTTAAGTATGTAGGTACATTATTAGTTATGAAAAACTGTGCTTGTAAAGATACTCTCGAGAACTACTGGTTCAATATAAAAATCTTTAAGTATGTATTCAATTAATTTTATATTTGAAACCGTAAGACTCTTAAATGTTTAGAACATTATCAGTCACTGTACTCAGACACAAGACACCTAGAATCAGTCACGGGACTCGTAGGTCTCGAAGCATCAGTCACGGGACTCGTAGCGTCAGTCACGGGACTCGTAGCGTCAGTCACGAGTCTCGTAGCATCAGTCACCGATTTCGTAGCATCAGTCTTGGGACTCGTAGCATCAGTCACGAGTCTCGTAGCATCAGTCAGCAGTAGAGCAAAGTTGCTTTTTAACTGGGGCTCCAGTTGAGGACCGAGCCAGCGAAGGATTCTAAAATTGAATCACGAGCGCAGCGAGGGATTCAAAATAAAAATCCTACAACTTTTTTGTTATTTAAAATTCAAACTCGGAACTTTCTTGGTGTACAAGACTTACTTATTTTTTAATTTGCTGTGCGCGTGATATTTTCTTTTCATTTAATATTGTGATTGATCGGTCACTTGCTACGAATCGATCACTTGCTACGAATCAATCACTTGCTACGAATCGGTCACTTGCTACGAATCGACCACTTGCTACGAATCGACTACTTAATACAAATCGATCAGTGGCTACAAATCGGTCACTTAATACGAATCGACCACTTGCTGCGAATCCACCTCTTGCTACGAATCGATCAGTGGCTACAAATCGATCAATGGCTACGAATCGGTCACTTGCTACGAATCGACCACTTGCTACGAATCGACTACTTGCTACGAATCGATCAGTGGCTACGAATCGGTAGCTTGCTACGAATCGACCACTTGCTACGTATTGACCCCTTGCTACGAATCGATCAGTGGCTACAAATCGATCAATGGCTACGAATCGATCAGAGGCTACGAATCAATCACTTGCTACGAATCAATCAGTTGCTACGAATCGATCAATGGCTACGAATTGATCAGTTGCTACGAATCGATCAATGGCTACGAATCGGTCACTTGATACGAATCGACCACTTGCTACGAATCGACTACTTGCTACGTATCGGTCACTTGCTACGAATCGACCACTTGCTACGAATCGACCACTTGCTACGAATCCACCCCTTGCTATGAATCGATCAGTGGCTACAAATCGATCAGTGGCCACGAATCAGTCACTTGCTACGAATCGATCAGTGGCTACGAGTCGATCATTTGCTACGAATCAATCAATGGCTACGAATCGATCAATGGCTACGAATCGATCAATGGCTACGAATCCATCAATGGCAACGAATCGGTCACTTGCTTCGAATCAATCAGTTGCTACGAATCGTTCACTTGCTACGAATCGATCAGTTGCTACGAATCTATCAATGGCTACGAATCGATCAGAGGCTACGAACCGGTCACTTGCTACGAATCAGTCAATTGCTACGAATCGACCACTTGCTACGAATCGATCACTTGCTACAAATCGATCAGTTGCTACGAATCGTTCACTTGCTACGAATTGATCAGTTGCTACGAAACGATCAATGGCTACGAATCGATCAGAGGCTACAAATCGATCACTTGCTACGAATCGATCACTTGCTACGAATCGATCACTTGCTACGAATCGATCACTTGCTACGAATCGATCACTTGCTACGAATCGATCAGTGGTTACGAATCGGTCACTTGCTACGCATCGACCACTTGCTACGAATCGATCAGTGGCTACGAATCGATCAGTTGCTACGAATCGACCACTTGCTACGAATCGATCAGTGGCTACGAATCGGTCACTTGCTACGAATCAGTCACCTGCTACTAGGGTTCAGAACCGGGAAATCCCGGAACCGAAAATCCCGGGATTTCCCGGTTCTTTAATAGTAGTCAAAGAACCGGTTCTCAATGAATAAGAACCGGGATTTTCGGTATTTTCGGGAAATAACGAATCATGTTAACTATATAATTATTTGTTTGATTTTAATCTTCTATTAACAGCATTTATTCTTTTTATACAAAATATTCAAGCTAAAACCATATTCTCATTAAAACGTTGTATCTGGTAGATCATTATTCCATCATAAGACAAAATGTGGTACTTAAAAAGCTTACGAACACCTCACAATTCCAACTACTAGCGTGGAGCCAGAAAGAATTTTCTCCTCAGCTGGCATTTTTTGTAACAAAATTAGATCTCGATTAGGTGATGCAACTTTACATGCAATGATCTTTTTGAAGACACATTACCAAGAGAACAAGAAAGTTTAATTATAAGGACCAAAATGAAGATACTATTTAGGAGAATCGGCCTACGATATACGTTGATGTGTTATGTTTACAACTTTATCAAAAGTGAATTTATAACTTTATTTTAATAATCACCAGCCTGTTTGCGTCCACTTCTGGACTTAGGCCTCTCCCATCTTGCGCCAATGTGTCCTGTCGGCGGCACGTCGCATCCACTCTCTCCCGGCTACCCTGCGCAGATCATCACTACATCTAGCCACAGGACCTCAAACACTACTTTTGCCGAGTAGCGGTGTCCACTCGAGAACTCTTCTGCTCCAACAACCATCAGATGTGGCCAGCCCACTGCCGTGTGTGACTTTAATTCTATGTCTGATCGCTATATTGCGAATGCTATATTTCAGAGAAACTCCGAGCATAACCCTCTTCAGAACTCTTTGAGTGACTTAAAATTGGTGGACCAGCCACGTGAGTGTCCACGTCTCGGCACCGTAGGTCATCATTGGTAGGACGCACTGATTGAAAACTATTGTTATTAGGCACTGTGAAATTTGCGATGAGAAGACTCGTGGAAGTTTACCAACCGCTGCCCAACCCAGCTGTGTTCGCTTCTTAACCTCACTCTCCAGATTGTTTCTACCTAATGGCATTATTTACCCGAGGTAGTTGTATTTTCGAACAATCTCGAGAGGGGTACCGTGTACTAGGAACGGCTCCGGCATAACAAGGCTATTAAGTTTAGTTTCGGGGATATAACGTCACCCTTTCTTACACCTCTGCACAGTTGGATAGACTTTAACTGTCGGCACTGAACTTGAACGGTCATTTCTGCGGCATCATACAGACATCTCAACACCTCTACATAACGAGTATCGATCGACCTGGCATCGCTGCAAAGATTCCAGAATAGTCCAGCCCTTCTCATAGTCCACAAATGCAAGACACAGAGGCTGATTATACTCTTAGATCATCTGTATAATTTGCCTCAATGTGTGGATGTAGTCTGTGGTGCCATAACCGCTTCGAAACCCGGCCTGTTCGAGGGGCTGAAATTCGTCGAGTCTTCTTGATAGACGAATTGAGACAACCCTCGAGAACAGCTTGTAAACATGGCTCAAAAGCGAGATGGGTCTATAGTTCTTCAGCAGGGTCTTATCCCTTTTTTTGAAGTAGAGCACCATCACTTTTGTAGTTTCCGCAGCACTGGCCTGCCTCCTGCTTTAAGAGGCTCAGTCGTGATGCTATTTTAATGTGTTAAAGTAATCAATGCTTATCTTGTCATGCCAGAATGACAAGATAAGCATTGATTACTTTAACATATAACATGAATATTTTTTAGACTATATTTACCTCCAAAACTAAAAAAAAGAAAAAAATCCCGAAAGTACCGAAAATCCCGGGAAATCCCGGTTCTGATTAGTACTGGTACCGAAAATCCCGGTTCTGTTATTTATACCGGTTCTCGATACCCTACCTGCTACGAATCGATCAGTGGCTACGAGTCGATCATTTGCTACGTATCGATCAATGGCTACGAATCGGTCACTTGCTACGAATCGACCACTTGCTACGAATCGACCACTTGCTACGAATCGATCACTTGCTACGAATCGATCAGTTGCTACGAATCTATCAATGGCTACGAATCGATCAGAGGCTACGAACCGGTCACTTGCTACGAATCAGTCAATTGCTACGAATCGACCACTTGCTACGAATCGATCACTTGCTACAAATCGATCAGTTGCTACGAATCGTTCACTTGCTACGAATTGATCAGTTGCTACGAAACGATCAATGGCTACGAATCGATCAGAGGCTACAAATCGATCACTTGCTACGAATCGATCACTTGCTACGAATCGATCACTTGCTACGAATCGATCACTTGCTACGAATAGATCACTTGCTACGAATCGATCAGTGGTTACGAATCGGTCACTTGCTACGCATCGACCACTTGCTACGAATCGATCAGTGGCTACGAATCGATCAGTTGCTACGAATCGACCACTTGCTACGAATCGATCAGTGGCTACGAATCGGTCACTTGCTACGAATCAGTCACCTGCTACGAATCGATCAGTGGCTACGAGTCGATCATTTGCTACGTATCGATCAATGGCTACGAATCGGTCACTTGCTACGAATCGACCACTTGCTACGAATCGATCACTTGCTACGAATCGATCACTTGCTACGAATCGATCAGTTTCTACGAATCGATCACTTGCTACGAATTAGTCACTTGCTACGAATCGATCACTTGCTACGAATCGATCAGTGGCTACAAATCGATCAGTGGCTACGAATCGGTCACTTGCTACGAATCGATCAGTGGCTACGAGTCGATCCGTGGCTACGAATCGATCATTTGCTACGAATCAATCAGGTTCTACGTATCGATCAGTTTCTACGAATCGATCACTATCTACGAAACGATCACTTGTTACGAATTGATCACTAGCTACGAATCGATCAATGGCTACGAATCGATCAGAGGCTACAAATCGATCACTTGCTACGAATCGATCAATGGCTACGAATCGGTCACTTGCTACGAATCGACCACTTGCTACGAATCGACTACTTGCTACAAATCTATCAGTGGCTACGAATCGGTCACTTGCTACGAATCGGTCACTTCCTACGAATCGACCCCTTGCTACGAATCGATCACATGCTACGAATCGATCAGTGGCTACGAAACGGTCACTTGCTACGAATAAATCAGTGGCTACGAATTGATTAATTGCTACGAATCGACCAGAGTCTACGAATTGATCGAAAATACCTTGGGTCCTGCGGGGGCTGCCTACGGCGACCCCGATTCTTTCCACTCTTTACTCACACTTTCCACTCTTGGGATTAAAATCGACTTTTACCCCCAGATATCGAGGATAAAATACATACATTCCTAGCTAATGGGATGAAAAGGTAGGTAACGATATAAAATTTAAATACCTGAATAAATAAATAAATAAATAAATAAATGTTTATTCAATTTATAAGATTCACTTATATACATAGGTTAAATCTTAGATACTAAAAGGTATAATTACTACAAGTGCCTGAACTAGGCTGAGCCTGTGTTTCAGGCAAGATGACAGTTGCAATAAAATAGAACTTAAGTAAAATTGACAACATTAACAATTTATATAATAATAAAATTCCAACGTAACTAATAATAAAGGAATACCTATCTACATAATACTAATAATATATTGTTTATTTACAAATCGTAATCAGATATTCTGTTTCGTCATACGTTAGGCAATGCAAATAATTAACAATACGTTTTTTACAACTAAAATAATCATACATGTAAATACCTATTAATTTATTTATTCTATTGTACAGATACGGACCTATAAAAGTGAAAAATCTATTTGTAAAACTAAATTTGGATGAAGTTACACTGCAAACTATATCTTTTCGTCTCTTATTAATGAGTTTATCACTAAGTTCACTATTATAAGGAAGAGTGGTGTGTTGTTTTAGTACAGTGTGCAATATAAACAGTTGGCGGACAGTCAGCACATTGCAGGATTCGTACAACAGGCTAGTAGAGTAACGGAAAGGGAAAAAATTTGCTACTTTCAAAACTGCTCTTTGGGCTCTTTCTAAAGGAATCATGTTTGTTTTCAAGGCTCCTCCCCACGATGTAATGCAGTATTGTATAATAGACTGACAGAGGGCGAGATAAACTTGTCGTATCAATTTGGAATCTGCTATATGACGTAAGTTTTTAAAGACATATATTAACTTACGGACTCTAGATACCAATGTATTAATATGCTGTCGAAAAGAAAGGGTTTCGTCTAAGCTGATACCTAGATATTTAATATGGCTATCATTTACGATACTAGGACAGATGTTACATGTGCTGACTGAAGGTGTTTGGCATTGGTGTGCATACAAATGTAGGTCAGGTATGTTTTGATGTGGTTTGCGCATATAAAAACGTATATATTTAGTTTTATCAGCATTTAGCGTCAAAGAATTTTGTTGAAGCCACTTGTTTACTTTGTCAAAACCTAGTTGCGAGTATTTGTAGAGTTCCTCGTTCGTGTTAGCAGCGAAAATTAGTGCAGTGTCATCGGCGTATGATATTATGGTGCCTTGTTCTATATTTAGATTACATAGACCATTGATATACGTTAAAAATAAGGTCGGACCGAGAATACTTCCTTGAGGTATTCCATAAAGTGTGGTTTTTTGAAAATTGCTGAAAATATTGCCGATTTTTACACATTGATATCGATCGTCTAAGTAGTCTTTAATAAGCTGTAACTGAATACCTCTTATGCCCAAAGCTTCTAATTTTGTTAGTAGTATCGGAATTGATACTGTGTCAAATGCTTTTTTTATATCAAGAAATATTCCCAGGGTTTGGCTTCCCTTTCCCAGTTGGTTAGTAACGTGGTCCGTCAGATAATGAACAGCATCCGATGTAGATAAATTAGCCCTAAAGCCGTATTGGCGGGAAGAAAAACAGTTATTTCTTTCTAAATAATTGACAAGCCTATTGTTAATAATTTTTTCTAATATCTTAGATATTGAAGGGAGTATTGAAATAGGTCTGTAGTTTGAAACTATTTCTTTACTTCCAGATTTGAAAATTGGGATCACGACCGCTTTTTTGAGGCATTTTGGAAAAACACCAGTAAAAAGACAGTGTTGAAAAATATGAGTTAACGGGGGCACTAGAATATGTTTAAATTGTTTTAGAATTTTGTTACTGATATTATCCCAGCCAACAGCGCAATTGTCTTTTAGGTTTGAGATTATTTGTCTTACTTCATTCTCATCAGTGTCTATCATTGCAAAGCTATTAACCGACTGTTGTAGGTTTTGGGTGCCATATGATGTTAGTCTTTGTTCAGCGAGGTTTTTGCCTACGTTGACAAAAAAGTTATTTACATTATCAGCTGACAGTGTTGATGTAGGATGAGTAAGCAATGAGCTCGAATATGAATCATTTTGTTTTGTAGTAAAAGTGGCGTTTTTAATATGTTTCCAAATTTGTTTACTGTTATTACCTGCCCTCTGCAATACTTCTCTGTCGTAACTTGTCTTTAACTTTTTTAACAGATTATTACAGAAATTTCTGTATCTTTTGTAAGTTAGGGCAATAACCGCGTTATCCGGACAACGTTTAGCTATTTGATGGAGTTTATCTCTGTGTCTTATACACCGAACAAGTCCAGGAGTTATCCATGGTTTGATATTTGCATATTTATTACTTATAGTAATAGTGGTCGTATTGCGTAAAATTGCTTGTTGGATATTTTGGACTAAGTACGACAAAGATTCGTTTGCATCAGCACTATAGTAAACTGGGTCGTAATTAATGTTACATAAATCTAATTCTAAATTGTTTATATTTACCTTGGACTTTGTTTTTTTAATATTTTGTTTAGGTTGTTTTAAACATATGTTTAGTAGGACAGCATGATGATCGGTACTGGCTGAGTTAGTAACAAATGTCTTACACGGAAACCTAGATTTAATCATGACGTGATCGAGACAAGCTCCTCCTTGATGTGTTGGTAAATGATGAGCTGAGAGCAATCCATGGTAAGCACACAAAGTAAGATATTCCTGCGTCCCTACATCTCTCATGTCTGACAGAATGTTGATATTTAAATCCCCCGTTAGGATTATATTCTTGAATGTAGTTAGCGATTCTAAAGTATGGTTTAGTGATATATGAAAATTGTCGAGCGATCTAAAAGAAGGAGATCTATATATACCGAGAATTGCTGTCTCGGTATCAATTTTGACAATTAGGCAATTTCCTTCTTGGAAAGCCGGTTCTTCAACTTTAACATTTAAGGACTCTTTTGCGTATATGACTATACCATCATTCTGATTGTTATTTGTGCAACTTTGGAATGCATTGTACCCATTTATTACTGGAAGCGTATCTTGCCTATTTAATAACCAACATTCAGTCAGAATAATCACGTCACAATCAAAACGAAGCCTGTGAAAAAGAACGTTGAAGCTATCAATATTTTTAAATATACTGCGTATATTCTGTGTTAGTATAGTTAGAGAGTTTTGCGAACAAAAAAGATATCCTTTGCAGTCTTCAACCTCACACGATTTTGTTTCTGATACAGATAAATTATCTAAATCGTAAGTAAAATTATTATCCATACTAACTATCTAAACTTAGTGTAATATAAAACTAAGATCTAAGTATACAAACGATTTGTCGGCGCTCTTAGGCGCCTTCATAGTCGATTGAATTAATGTACCTATATTCTGCTGCTTTCCTAGCCGGGCATTCTGGGTCACCTGTCTTGTGGTCATGTTGTTTTTTAACGCGCATGCAGGTTGCACATTTTGGGGGCTCAGATTGTTTGGTGCATTCTTGTACGGAATGTCCATCCATGCCACAATGTCCACAAGTAGTAATTGCGATTCTACAAGTTTTAGCGGCATGTCCATACTGCTGACACTTGTAGCAACGAGTCACTGTTGTGAAATCTCTTACTGGACAGGACGTCCAGTTTATAAATATCCTCTCCTGAGATATTAGAGCTTTGCGAATGGCGGCTGTTACTTCTAATATCATGTTGCAGTTCTCAGCATCACGTCGTCCCGATTTATGGCTCAGAGTTACTGCCTCCATAAAAGTATCCCTCGATAGTCCAGGCATTTTGTCCGATAAATTTTGTTCATAGATACATTTTCGAACTTCCTGTTCGCTCATGCATGCAGGAACGCCGATGATGATGATGCGGGGCTTACGTTTACGGGGCTCATCGATCTTCAGACCTGACGAAGTGAGTTGCACAGATTGTTTTAATTTCTCAACATCCTCTTTGGTCTCTGTGCTGATGATGAGCCCTCCATTTCTTACTTTGCGGACACCACGAACTTTGAGCTTGATGTCTTCTGGGCTAATGATTTGTTGGACAAGCTTTTTTGTTTCCTCACTAGTCTTTAAATTATCCGTGGGATAGATGGCCACTGTGCTCAGATTACTGGGTCGAATGAATGTATTGGATCCCTTTTTAACCATGTCCGCAAAAGAAGTGCTAGATGTTGAAGGGTTAGGCCTTGAGTCTTGTATGGATTGCTTGATCTCCGTCAAATGAACTGCGAGCCCTTCCTTTTCCTGAGCAAGATGTAGTGCAGAGTGGACTGTCTCAAACTTGTTCATTAAGGACTGATAATGGACAGCCATATGACCCACCCCATTGTTAACTTTGCGGCATAAGTTTGCGATTTTTAATTTTTGGTCTGAGTTAAGTTTTCCTTCCGTTGAGATGTTGCAGATTTCGGTCAAAAATATGTCAATTTTGGACATCCAGTCTAAAATATCAGTAGTCTTAACTGTACAGGTCTCATCTTCTATTGTTTGACGTTGGGGCGTCGTCGGCGGGGTGCGGCGCGTGATGCCGCTCTGATTGAAAGGACTATGGTCCATATTGTATTATTAAAACTACACACTTAATTAAAGCCAATGTTCATTATTTGATAAATTAATTTTAAAACACAGTCTTAAAACGTAAACAAATGCGTCGCAATAAAGTTAGTAGGTCACTAGATCAATAATTATTAATTTGTCAATTTTATTATATTACACATAATTGTGCACGTCTATGCACGATCACGACCAATTACCAATATATCGTTTATATGTATAAATATTATGTTTATTTTAGTAGTTGTATTGTATAGACTGACAGACGGACATGTATATTAACGGGGGTGTTGGTTTAGTACAAAATCATTAAAATTGAATTTAATGATGCTATTTATTTGGGGGTGTTTTAGGGGCTCATTATAACCCATTTAAACTTTTTTTATTAAGGAAACGCATTATAAATTAATTACGACAAAAATACAATCGTATGGAAATACGTGAAAAATCAAGCAATGTTGACAGATATTTATTTATTTATTTATTAAGGCACGTCAACAGGATATAGGACATATTTAACATTTACAGAATTAGAAAAAAAAAATACAGTTCTAATATGTATCCCAATAATAGTTGTGCACAACATTTACAAATAAAAGACGTAATACAATTAAAATTAAATACATATAAAAACTAATAAAAAATACACCCTTATTTTGAAATGATGGGACTTATTAAAATCAGAATATCTGTAGCAGTAACTGAATCCATATATCCAATAAAAATATCAAAAATGATAGTTGATTACTTATCTTTAAAAAATACCAAATAAATGTCGTATTACCAGTCGACACACTAGCTATCAAGTATTCTGTGACGGCTCGGGTCGATGACCGCGCTCAGCTGTGTATCGCAGCATTCGCCGGTTGTTCGGTGTAGAATAACAATAAAATTCGGCGGGATTTTGAAAAACTTTGACTTATCATAACTTTTTAAATAAAAGCAAAAGAAAAAAACTATAATATTGTCACCCGTCGTTTACATTAGCTGTGTGATTAAGTATCTCCAATTCAAAATAGGGGTGTATATTAATAATAAAAAAAAAGGTTATTTAGTCTGACACAAGCTAATTACTTTGTGGTATGTGGGAAACGAACGAATCATGATATTGCCATAGATCACAGATTATGTCGTCAAATCATAGAGACCACAGAATATAAAGCCTTTCGATTTACACCGTTCAGTCACTCAATTCGTTCACATATACAATAATTTTCTTTAAATTTCTAAAATAACTCCGTAAATAGAATTTTTAGCGCTTCGCCGGCCGCTGCCGCGGCACGCTCGCTTCGCTCGCTCGGCTCGCGCGTTGTGTGGTCGCAGTTCTAACATAACCTAACCAAAATGTTGAATAAAACCTAATCAATTTTTAGAAACTTTTTGTCTATGTATGATTTGACAACTCAATCTATCGTTCAATATGCGTTCAATTCATCTTTGAATTGTTTAGTCTATTGAGGATATCTGTCAAAAAAAAGTTTGTACCGAAAATCTATTACGCGCCCAAAAGGTACAAGTACCTTTTTACTTGAAACAAGTTTCATATGTAAGTAGTTTCCAAGAAGATAACATAATAATTCTATTATTCCACGACAGACATATTTTATTTTCTGTTCTGATAGACGTTGGCATATTTTTTCAAGTGACAGCAAGGATGGAATTTTTGTTTCATTTATTCATTTTCAGATGGTCAATTATTATATCTGTGGACTAGAAGAATAAATAACATGGCGTCGATTTTGCAATCTCGTTTGTGTTGTGATTTTATGTGATAAATTGATTCTAAATACAACCAAACATGACGAGTTTAATCAATAAAATCGAATTATTAATTAAGAGAGAAAAGACTACACCTGAAAGGAAAAAAGATGACTCCAAAAAATCGTCCAGCGAAATTTTGTCTGAACTTTTTGGTGCATTCAATGTGGACCCACCTAAAATTCAAGAAATAAGCGCAAAGAAATCTAAGAAAAGTAAGAAGAAACATAAAAAGGAGAAAAAGAAACGTAGTCGGAGTTGTAGTAGTAATAGTTCTGATGATTCTAATTACTCGCACAAGCGAAAGAAAAGAAAAAAGAGCAAGAGCAAAAAGAGAACTCGCAGCCGTTCGCCTGGCACCCCTGTTCGCTCACCCTCACCCATCAAACTAGATCCTGATTCAGTGAAAAGACCAAAGTCTGAAACACCTGAAAAGACCGAGATTCATATAAAGTCTGAGACACCTGAGAAGTCTATAACACCTGAAAAAATAGAAGTTAAGGTAAAGAATAAACCTATAAAAGTTGAACCTAAAGTAGAGTTAAAACATTTAACCGTTAAGACAGAGGATGAAAGAAGTACCAGTCCTCCGCTTGAAGAGTTGGATGTCAACCTCATACCTATGCCGAGTACACCCAAAGATCCCATACCAGAGAATATTGACCCGAGTAAGAAACAAGATTCAGAATCAGAGAAGAACAAAGGTAAAATTCAAATTAAGAACCTTAAATTTAGTACAGTTTTTGAAGAAACTGTTAAAAAGGCTGAGGAAGAGGCTCGTAAAAAGGCAGAGAAGTATGAAGAGGGTGAATATACTGATTCATCGAGTGAGTCGTCAAAAGATGTGGTTATCAATTCACAATTCCCCAAAACTTCTGATCCAGGAGGTATTTTGAAAAAACAAGCGGATGAAGAATCAAAGGCGTAAGTATAATTACAATTATTTAATTAATTTTATAGTTTATCTAATGAAACTGTTCTTAATTGCTTTTTAAACATATCAATTACTGTGTTATTGATTTTTAATGCTTCTATAAAATTATTTTCAATCATTATAAACAAATTGTACTTTTTAAATTTCAGAATTGAAGAAGAAAAATCTCAAAAGAAAATTAAAAAATCTGGGAGTTCACATAAATCTTCACGCAAAGATAGAAGTAGATCTCGTAAACGGTCAGTATCGTCTAATGAAAGCACATCCTAATCATTTCCCCACAATCTTGCCTTCATTAAAAATTTTATATACATTAAACCATCCCCTGAAATAACTGTGTTATCTATTGATGAAAATATATCACTATATAGTATAAAACAAAGTCGCTTTCTCTGTCCCTATGTATGCTTAGATCTTTAAAACTATGCAACGGATTTTGATGCCGTTTGTTTTAATAGATAGAGTGATTCAGTGGGAAGGTTTTTAGCATAATTTTATCCCCATATTCCTACGGGAACGGGAATTACGCGGGTGTAACCGCGGGGCGCCGCTAGTAATAGATACAACTCTAGTAAATAATATCTGCAACAAAAAGACCGGGCCTCTTATATAGTCAATATGACAAATAATAAAGTAGCAATTTTAATTTCTGAAATTTGATATCTATATTTGGTTTTTTTTAGGTCCACAAGCAAAAAGCGATCCAGATCAAGATCCTCGAAACGGCATCGTCATAGATCGAATTCCACATCCAGAAAGAGCAAATCCCGCCACAGGTCGCGGTCACGGCGGAGGTCCAGGTCACATCGCAGGTCGAGGTCGAGGTCACGACTACATTCATCTAGACGTCATTCACCTAAATATCGTAGCAGTAGACGAACTAGGTTGGTACAAATTAAAATTTTCTATAGAAAACTAACCAAACTGAAAAAAAACAAACATGACCAACTATTTGAAAAATTGCATTAAAATCCCTTCATTTTGGAACTAGCATAACCTAACTTATTGGGGTATTACTTCCATTAGCTTCAAATTAAATATGTTTAAACAAATATAAATCTTAGCCAACATTTCATCATATTGCACCATTTTAAAAAAAAGTATTTATAGATTTCTTTTTTTAAATATGATAAAAGCAACATTTTCAAAACAATGATTTATTAGTAGAAATTATAAAAAACTTATATTCTATAATTTTCTAATGTCACCCAACGGCTGCGAAGGATAGGAGATGTTTTGAGCAGACCTTTGGACAGCAGTGGGACTATGTGGGTTTACCAAAAATATACATCTACGGCTACCACCATCCTATATCTAATATCACCTTCTATACTCCACAGTAGATCTCCTACCGGCGTGAAGCTAGCGGACAGTGAGAAGAAGCGCCTGCTAGAAGTGGCGCGGCGGAACGCCATCAACATGCTGAAGAACGGCGCCGTGCCGGCCGGCGCCGCCGCGCTGCCGCCGCACACGAGGAATCAAGTTATGGCTGCTATACATTCTGGGGGTATGCACACACTTTAATATGAGCCTCTTTGAGACGCATATAACGCCAAAATGCTGACATAAAAAATAGGCTTCAAAGAGTCAGAGATAAGAGTCACACTCTCAATTTTAACAAACCCGACAATTAACTAGCAAGCACTAAACCGAAGTCAAATGAACTGTTACAATTGATAAATTTCAATAATCTAAAAATTAATTACAAAAACCTTAAAATAGTAATCATTGTTTAAAATTTTCCATTTTTTTTTTACTTTTATATTACCATTATGTTTTTATCATCAATATTTTTACAGGTAAATCGGTCGACGAACTGACAGATTTCTGCAAGCATTTATCAAAGAAAGAAGCACTTGGTGAGCTGTCATCCGTGTCATCAAATGATGAAAATATGAGCGAGAATGAAGACACACTCGCATTCCATCATCCATTCCTTGTCAAAGAGAAGGCTCCTATTATTTTGAATATAAGGGTGAGTTTCTATAATAGACTGTATCTAAGCTAAATTAGGTTATCAGAAACTACAGACACACACTAAGAACAGTTTTCGAGCATTGTGATTGGCCAATCATGATCTCCATTTCACTTCGTCCAGCTCTGCATCAGTGGAAACGCATCCTAAATGCTAAATTCTGTAAGCAACGTCGAGAATTGTCGAATCGCTAGACTAGTTTCAGCAACATACATTGACCATTTTAAATCCGCTTGTGACAACAGCTTGACCCCATATAAATGTTATAATTCCTTATTGTTACAGGGAGGAGCCCCCTTACCAATTAAAGCTACAACACTACCAATAGCAAATAAAGAAGAATTAAGACTACAGTTCCCCGTGTCATCTGGTTCACAACATAGAGAGAAAGCATCAGAATGGGTGCCTGTATCGCCGCCTAAGAAGGATATGGTACATATTAACTTAATTAAGTAAATGGGTGTATAATAAATGTAGTTTATGGGTTTTGAGGTCATCAACATGTATTAGGAGTGATTATGTTTATACCTTCTCATTATAATTACTTATAGACAGGCATTTGCGCTGTAGTGTGATTTTAAAGATTTCCTTACTGCATTTATTACTAGCAATAAATTAAATAATAACTTTTCCAAACTCAACAATAAAATGCAATTAATTGTCAAGATTTTACTTAAAAATTACTGAATTATCAATTCATTATTTTTTTCTAGCAAATTGCAAAGTTGAACTCCAAGCCTCCTCCACCAGTGCCGAAACCGGTCGAAACTCTCACTCCTCCAAGGTAAGTGATTACTAATTCTAGTTTAAACAAAAAAAACCATTAGCAATGAAATTATAAAACTCTTTAAAATAATGTATGCATTTTCCCTCAGACCGGCCCCGCTGGCGTTGCCGCCTGCTCCCAGCACCTCCGTGGTGCCGGAATATTTAAAGGGATTCTCCAATAGCACAGGTTTGTACATGTTTTTAAGTTATGCCTTTGTTCAATGCTATGCAAAACGTAAGTTATGATTAGAATGATGTACACTTATAGGATTTATGAACACCGATGTAAAAACTGTGTTATTTCTCGAATATTTTCGTTATTCTATTCTCTCTTTTCCGAACCTTTATCCCATGTCTATTTGGGGTTGGTTTTCATTTTTAACCAGATTTAGCGGAATGTCAGTATTTTACGTGAAGCGACTGCCATCAAACCTTCACAACCCAGAGGGCTATACGACATTTTTTGGTTAAACCAAATGTTAGACTTTTGAGGGCTCTAACTACCCGTAACGACTGTCGATGATGTTAGTACGACAACCAGGACCGACGGCTTTACGTGCCCTCCGAAGCATGGAAACGCTCATGAAATTAAAAGTCATTTCTAGTAATGACCCATCACAGTCATGATTTGAATTAAAATTCATTTTTAGTAATGACTAATGACCCATCACAGTCATGATTTGAATTAAAAGTCATTTTTAGTAATGACTAATGAACTATCACACGCTATTCAATAGTTAATAAATATACAACTTGTATTTATATCATGTTGCAGAGTTGGCGACAGTCCCGGCGCTGCCGGCTCCGGGCCCGCAGGCGTACCCGCCGGGAGTGGACCATCCTGCCAGGGTAAGACGATCACTAATCATTGTCCATGTACATTACAATATTATAAAGAGGGTACTTCTGTTTGTTTGTATTGATTAGGAAACTATTGGGCCAATTTAGCTAAAGGTTTGGCATTTACGCGAGTAAAATCGCATCCTCCCTCTGACTTCTCTTAAAAGCTGAACTACTTCTGACACAACTGATTCGCGAATCTCAGAAACTACTATGTTTACTACAGGACATGGCGTTGCTGGTGTCGCAGAAGCTGTTGGCGATACGACAAGAGCAGGAAGAGAACGAAATGTCCGCCACTAGAGGGGTGAGTTTACAACTTTCTTTTTAGAATTTACAATCCCTGTGTCTCCACACCACTTAGGTAATTTATTAGAGAACTTGTGTTCGATTCCTACCTGGAATAAATTTTGAAAAAGATTACCTAGAGATCCATGGAAGTTCGCAAAGAGGTCCGTGAAACAATCCAAAAAAACATCAAAAAACCGTATTAACGATCAATAAGATGGCTTAACGCATATATTCAGAAAATCTCAAATTTAACGCTGTATAACTACGGGACACTGGTATTATCCCTTACCTCAACCTACATACATAAATAAATCAGAATTCCTACAAAGATTTTAATGTAATTTTGTGTTTACTACATAGATTTTATTAACAAATTATGTATATTTCAGTTTGGTTGGTCCAGAGACACATCATTAGGCCAGTTCACCGGCACAACGGGGGCTCAAATCCTCACACCCAGGGAACTAGCAAGTGGTACACAAGCGTGGGCCAAGAAGGTATTACATCTTACCACTATGTTATTACAGCTCAATTTACAATGGCAAACAATACACGCGGTGTGTGAACTGCTATTATATCACCCAGTTCTTTTATAATTACAATGTTCTTTGAACTTTATATTAATGTATTTAAAGTCTAATTTCAAAGTTTAGTCATTTGTAATTATCAAAGAACCAAAACAAATGCTTCAATATGCGTTAAAGTATGAAATGTGACCAGTTATACGCTGACGTGTTACGTACTGAAAATCAATCCTAACATAGTAAAAAATGCACAATTCTTTTTATATTGTAAACAACAAGGAGAAAGACAATAAGTAAAGTTTTTCCAAATTTAAATTCCTTTTATTTTCATAAAATCTACGATAGAATCAAATACACAAAAATAAACTATTATTTTCATATTATATTATGTGTCCCATAGTTTTACCAGACAGCATTAGTATAATAGTACTACCAGATTTTTTCAAATAGCATAGCCATCATCATGTCAAGTTAAACCTCTCGTCCACTGCGACTTTTTGCATCACTACTAAATACATCGGGCAAGCGAGAACACACCGCGACTGTATAGATACTAAAAAACGTGTGGCACTCGGGGACTGCCGCGGTAAAGCTATTGCATAGCAATTTTATCAACTAATTGTTTTTTTTTATTTTTGTATTGCAATCCTAACCTTAGAAATTTTGATGTCGTACTTGGGACTTCATACAATAAAAACTTTGTCTACATTACTATAAAAACTTTTTGGAAAATTTACAAAAAAAAAGTTATCGATAAAAAAATAAATAAAAACGTGAGGTTTTTTTTCGTTACGGAATTTCTGGATTCGGTCCCCGCGCTCAAGGCCCTCGATAGAAGCTATGCAATAGCTTAAAAGTCACAGTTGGCGAGGGGTCCTAGCTATCCTCCTCTAGATAGACTTCAATCATGTAGGGCATTGCGGCATTGGTGTTACATAAATGAATATTTTAGTGCCCACAGTTTTATTTTAAATCTTACTCCTATAGTTTATTTCAACCCTACAATTGAATTAAAAGTACGTACACACGTCAGCGTGGTTTCGTTTGACACTTTAATGCTCGCCACAACAAATGTTTGATTGCAGCTCGTTGCGTCGCCGGCGTGTTTCGTGCGCCGCGGACGGTCACGTGACATAATACCACGTATTACGTCACCTGACCATTTGTTTTACGATTACGTTATCATTGGGATGGTTCAAACAACATTTGAATATTGTTGAAAATCTAAGAAAATCGGTCTCGGAGCTATGTATCTTGTAATTCCGAAGGGAGTACTTAATTTTAAAAGTAGCTTAAAATATGAAATTTAATGGAGGTCCTCAAGATCTTCAGGCAATGTCCTAATTGGCAATGATCGTACGATGGACACGATACGTTTTCATCGTGCGACAAATATTATATTACCGTGCTCATGCGACGGTTGCGAGCTCTAATTAGGGCACTCTGAAGAAATCTGTTTGTTTGAAATTGGAACTCAACGCTCGATGAAAACGTATCTTGTCATCGTACGAACATTGCTAATTTAGACGAGACGCCTTATTAAAAAATATCAATTTCACTAAAAAAAAACAATTAATTTCTAGTTCAATCAAATATTGCTAAAACCATCGCACAAAACCGTTATACCGTCGCTGTGTAAACAGAGAACTCTTCTAGTTTTCTATTTACACCCGTTGAAAGAGTGTCGTTGAACAAATGATAATTCTCATGCCATACTTGTGGCATGTCAATCATCATTCGGACTGTACAAATATTCAGTTTTCCCCTTTTTCTAATTGACTGACTGATTTATTTATAAAATATGCTATTATATATGTGTAACATTTTATAATTAAATCATTTACAATAATAATCAATATTCTCATAGACAATACAAGTATTCAGGTTTATGAAAGTTGTACAACTCAAATTGCAGCTTGCCCTTGGTCAAAAATGTAAAAACCTCATATCTCATTTAGATATCAAATTACTACAAAAAATGTTGTTTTTTTTTAACAATTCTGACTTACGGCTTGTTATTTTATCGCTTTGTAAGCCACTTGAGCTACAAACCATACAAACTGCATAATTACAGTTTGTTACCCAAAGTGGGAACTGTCTTTAAATTATTTAAAGCTTTACACTATTAAAAAACAAACAAATCTTAATAAGTCCTATAACCAAATTGAAATAAAAACTCATGTTTTAATTCTTACGAAAACACTTTTTACACAATTACAGCACTATACACTATTTCACCAGCTATTTATTTAAAAAACACTAACACATTCACGCCACAATTTTATCTAAATGTTTATTAATAATTATTATTATGCTTTCTTTTTTGAGTCAGTCTTGAAAAGCCTAGAGTTTCTATGAACATTGAAACAGAGCTTAAGTTAGCGAAGTAAACAAACTGTTCTGTTTATAGAAAAACTTGGCTTTTTAATGGGGAATCCGTGAATATTTGTTGCAGTTTTTAAGCTATAAGGAGGAGTCGATAAATAGGCACGAGACGCATCGATAGGTGCAGTGCTAAATACAGAGAGGTAAGTATAATATAGGGAACGACAGTTTATGTCAAGACACAGCTCAAAATTTATTGGCTGTCAATTTGATATTTTGTTACAGTTTGGTGTTTTTCCTAGTTACTTTATTTTGTTTTTATATTTTTTGAGCTTCTGTGTCCCCGATATTATAATTTCAATTATTCCTTCAAACAAAAGATGTTAAGCTTTTCCAATAAACTTCCGAAGAGTGAACAAGTGATATACAGTACAGTCAATTATTTATTTATGGTATTCAGCCATTCGCCACAACTTAAAAAGTTTAACCCCCCACCCAAGCTTACCTCATGTCTTTGAAACAAATTTAGGCAAAACCAGCCTAAGAAAACTTAACATGTGTTGAAACCAATTTAATGATCCCAAGGACGGCCTCATCAATTATTGACCAAAAAGAAATTCAAAACCACGTCAATACTATCTACAATATAACTTACTAGTACTAAATCAACATCACAAACAACCACAATGTAACATGTCGGTGCGTGTAGGACCAGCTGACGCGCGCGGCGCCGGTGGAGGGCGGGATGGGCATGCACCTCCTGCAGAAGATGGGGTGGTCGCCCGGACAGGGGCTGGGCAAGGAGGGCACGGGCGCGCTGCAGCCGCTGCTGCTCGAGGTCAAGCTCGACACCAAGGGGCTACAGGCCAAGGAAGAGGTCACTACCCGCTTCGGGAGAGGTGTAAGTGGCTTTTATATTATCTTTTTTTATTTTTAAGTACTTTTTTATATTTAAGGGCTGGTCCATCGCCAAATAACTCTATTCGAGGCATATTTTTTGAAATTATGACAGTAAGTGTCGTACGTCAATTTTATTCCTCAAATATAAGTTAGCTGGCGATGGAAAAATCAGGCCTAAATCTAAAAGATTGTGAGGAGAATTGTGCGTTTAGGTAATTTTCGTAGGACATTGTAGTAATTAAGGGAAATTATTTTTTATGTTTTTCACTCGCGAATTATTGACGATTTGTGTAGAATATTTTTTATGCCCATAAAATCGTAAATCATATTTTAACTTCGAAAATATTCTTTGAATATTTGTATCACAATACGTAATTGGAAAATATTGCCAAAACGCATAATTTTCATCACGTTTTTTATAAGTGAACTGTATAAATAAAATCATTGTTATCAATATCTGTTATTGTAAATATTAGAAAATATTGTATAGTGAAAAAATCAATAGATTCTTTGGTATAATACATTTTTATTACTATAAGTTAATAGACTGTTTCTAATAATCCTATTTGCAACCATTGTTACTTTTATTTATGTTTTTAACCATAACTGTAAAAAAATAACTTGTATTATTTTAAAGTAATCAATGTTAAATTAGACATACATATTTAGACTAATGATGATAATGAATAACTTACTACTAAAATTAAACAGCTCAGTGAGGGAGATCTTTGCCCAGCAGTCAAGAATGTACCTATATTCTGCTATAACAAAATAATTTCTTTCAGTTACTAGTTTTATATTAAATACTTATAAATAGTTATGTAACCAACCACCATATTAATAAATTAATTCTCCATATCCACAGATGAAATCAATACGCCGCGGGTGTCCGCGCGGCGGCGCGTCGCTAGTCGCGGGCGGTAAACACCCCGTCTCGCTCTTAGGGGAATACTGTTCTAAGCAGAAACTCGGCCCGCCGGAGTACAACCTGTGCTTCGAGTGTGGCCCTGATCATAAAAAGAACTTCTTGTTCAAGGTACTGGCCAAACGTAACAGCAAAACAAATGTATGTATTTAATAACAAAACTAATGGACCTATTTTTAATTGTTTATCATGTAAAAAAAGCCAGTTGTTTAGTGTAACACCTATAAACTGAGCCAAAATTAATGTTTTTCTTTATATTTTGAAGCCTCACATTACAGTGAGACAGTTTGGGCCTCATAGTACTTGAACATAGAAGAACTTGTATGAAGAATTAAATTAGATCAGTATAGTTCAACCGCCGCGACTAACAGATGACAACGCTGCTATAAATTAATGTCAATCAAAAACGTGACTTATTGTAATGGATTAAAGTGGTTTCTCCTCGTACAGGTAAAGGTAGCCGGCGTAGAGTACCAGCCCGCCGTCGCAAGCGCAAATAAAAAACAAGCAAAAGCGGACGCAGCTCAACTAGCGCTTCAAAAATTGGGCATTTTGTGTTAACTGTATAATAAGCTGTTGTATATTGGTCTTTATAAAATAAATATAGTATTAGTAGTATGAAGAGACGTATTATTTGCCTGGATTACTACTTAGTATACTTTCTCTAATTATCCACCAAAATATGTTCAGATCAAGAATTATTACAAGCATTGAAGCCAGTCACCAGAGCCATAATTCTCTTTACACTCAATGTTCGTTTTCCAGCTGCATATCAACTCGGAACCATGATGAAAATATGTCCTTATAACTTGCAATTGAGCACCGAAATAAAATAATCAAGTCACTTGATATTGTAGCATCATTCGCTGTATTTGTAGCATCAGTCACTGAAGTTGTAGCATCAGCCACTGAAGTCGTAGCATCAGCCATTGAAGTTGTAGCATCAGACACTTGTATTTATAATGTCAATAAAATTAAGTTAATAAAAGAAACTCATTCCTACTTTGATTATGTTTTTATTATTTTTAACACACACTATTTTACAATCAAAATCCTATTTGTATAGGTACTAATAAACAACAAAAAATATCAAGTTTATAATCACTAATTTACTTGACAATTTTAGATATCATTTCCAGCATATAAAGAGGTTGGCCATAAATATTAGAAAAAAAAGTTCAAACAAATTATTCCGTTCATTCAAAGTGAAGATATATTTAATAAATAAATTTCATCTATAGATAAAAAAAAAACGAATAATATTGCAACACACAAAGAACCAGACTAGAAAGGTCAGAAACCTGTCTGTTTTCAAATAAAATCAAGATAAATACAAATTAAAAGTTAACAACTTAAAGCCAACCCCATATTTATGATCACAGATCTGTTCCAATCATCTCGAAACTCCATTTTATTCCTTCTTGGGTTGTTGCTTGATTCTGTAGTCGGAGAGAGCCGCCTTGATTGCATCTTCGGCAAGCACTGAAACAGTTATTGTTTTTATAAATAACAACATAATCAGTCATTCTACCATTTTCATATAGAAACTGACATATAACTATTTTTATTGCCTGTATCTAATACACCCACACAGAAAAATATTTCATCTGAGAAATATTTGTGGATCACATAAACATGAAATATGTACTTTAATAAATATTTGTGGTTCCATAATAAAAACAAAACTAATTTCATAATATCCATTACAATGGTGACTGTATAAATTGTAAATGTGTATATTTAAAAACTGGCCATTTATCTTATCTTAAGATAACCATATTGCATTTATGATGCAATGTCATCTCAATTGTATGTTTGTTACTGTCACAAAAACGGAGTTGAAAGGATTTGCATGGCCATTAGATACATTATTGAAAAAATAATGCACATATTTTATTAAATATTCAAGAGATGTACATTTTCGCAGGACAATAACCATATCATCATTGTTAGCCCATAAACATAAGCATGGACATAAGCCATGAATAAATGACTAATTCCAATAACCATATAGGAAGTCGAAAATTATCCACCAAACACTTACTAGAGCAATGTAACTTGACAGGCGGCAAAGACAATTCCTTAGCGATGTCAGTGTTCTTCAGCTTTAGAGCCTCGTCAACGGTCTTGCCTTTCACCCATTCAGTGGCCAAAGAGCTTGAAGCAATAGCCGAGCCGCAGCCAAATGTCTTGAACTTGGCATCAATGATCTTTCCATCATCATCAACTTTGATCTGCAGTTTCATCACATCACCGCACGCTGGGGCACCAACTAACCCAGTTCCAACATTCTTGTCCTTTTTATCTAAAGAACCAACATTCCTCGGGTTTTCATAGTGATCAATAACCTGAAAAAGATATTTGTTGTGTATGAGCGAAAAACGAACCTTCTAGATTATTCTAGAACTATAAATGTGGATTTGCTATGAAAATGCTTTGGGTGCTCTTTTAACTGTTTATTTAGTAATTAACATCTACAAGTTAATGTTTCCTGTTTGTTTATTGAGTCAGATAATAATAAATATTTGTAAAGTTAGTGACGAGCAGAAAAATATGATGTGTTTCGCACCAAAACAGACAATAAACAAATTCTTATCGGTCGGTAGTCCAATTGCTGCTCGTGTTTACAACAAAGAAAAAGAGTACTTTGCTATCGCTATACAAGACCTTTAAAAGAAAGTCAATATCAGGCATCCAAAATTTGGTTGAAGTTCAAGGTCGCTGAAATTGCGCCGTAGGTGGTGAAATCGATAAATCCTTTGACATTGCATTTATCACTTACATTAGCATGATATCCTGCGGCTTGGATAACATTCGGGTTGTTAACACCCTTCAAGCACACACACCGACGAATACTCGATACCACAAAAGCCATCATTCAGAAGAATTTCGATTTACAGAATAAAATACTTTGTTTTGTTTGCTACAAATACTTTTGTGAAATGAAATTTATTATCGTTCGGCAAAACACTCGTGCTCGTCAGCTATCCGTTCGTGTTGTGCAATTATGTTCACAGACAATCGAAAACCAGAAATTAAAAAGTTGCGGCCTAAACTGCCGAGTCGAAAAATATGACAATGGCTTATTCTCACTATATTTTAATATTTAAAATACGATTTATGCAGAAATTATTCAGAAAATTGTAATTATATTAAGCAATTAATTAAATATCCATTGATCCCCTACTACAAAACAAAACAAAATGAAAAATTTATAGTTTCCGAACGGTGCACGAGTTTTTGATTTGTCAATGTCGCTGTCAAGTCAACTCAGTGAACTGTCACTCAAGTCCGTTCGAAAACCATATTTTTTGCGACGACAGTCAGCAGATTATTTAAATAATAAAGTTATGAAAACAATAATAGTAAATTTATGAAAACAAAACAATCACAGTCACACATAAGTGTTATCCTACATATAGACAAGCCAACGCAGTCGTGAAACAACGGGGACCGCCACCGTTGGTTTCCATGAAACAGAGAACTAGGCATCTCTTTCTCATGTATTGCCATTACATTTTAACTTGCTTTAATATAGGCAAAAAATAATCGTTTAATTTGACTAACGCAATCTATTAAATATTCAATGCTTTATTATATCGTTAGAAACCTAATTATATTGTTTCAAAACATTACACACAAACAAAGATAGACTATAGTGCTCTCAGTACCATAAAAACACAAAAATGGTATTTTATACATTTATTATTAAATACATATAGTGAAATAAATAAGTCATAGATTTGGATAGTGCACACGCAGTATTATTGCGGTCCAGACTGTACACCCTTTGCTAACCCGTCTCACTACACCGTCTAACTTGTATTTCATTTAAATCTGCTTGCTCCTCTGTCAATTAAAAATAATCTGAAAAAAAAGAAGTTATCTTTACTTTACTTACTTATGTAAAGTTTGACAAGCTGTAGGTTTTCCCCCCAATAATCCTTTTATGTTAATCAAATATAAGTAAATGTTTCTCTTGGGCGGGAATCGAACTCGTAACCTTCGGCATAACAGGGTCACCACCAAATACACCACTGTAGTCTTTGACTCGGTCGTCAATCAAGAATTGTTATTGGGTATTTCACGAACTTCGATAAGTTATATAAATTCACCTTTACCTTTTGTCAAAAAATATTATTTTAAGCCACAGTATGTTGTTTTTTTATTTTGTGCTTTTGACAATAAAAGTATTTTTATTTATTTAAATCATTACAAACGGTATTAATTTTTATTATTTACTTACTTACCTAATTTACTGTAATGAAAAATATGTCGAGAATTTAACTAAGAACTGACAACACAAACCTGTAACAGTCGAAATCCATATGTGTATTTAGTTTTAAGGAAATAAAGTGACCAGCTGCTTACTTTTTTCTATAATCCATTAGTCATCCTTTAGAATAGTATGTGGGGCATCACTTTAACATGCTTTTAGATTATTTAATATTTTAAATTTATAAATAAAGATTTAAAACACGGAGCACTTGATACTAAAGACACTGACAATAAATAAATGCCATTTTGACATTGTCACCGAGTTTCCAATTTCTGCCGTTTCACGGGAGCAGCGGTCAAGCGGTACATAATATAAACAATATAATAAACATATTAATAATGCTCACAAATGTGAAATGTAATGTAACGCACACTCATTCATTACATTACACATTTCTAAGCAATAATATTACATAAAATTAATTTAAAATTGTATATTTTTGAGCTTACCTTTCCGAAACGTTTGGATTGTTTACCAAGATCAAAATTGTACTGTTCCTCTGTCATTTGCTCTTCTGAAATATTTGAATGTAGATTATGGGTATGAAATCGATTCTGCAATCGGTTCCGTAAAACGCGACAAGATTTACATCGTGGGTGGATTTGTTGTCTTATATATGCCTCGTCACCAACAATCACACCTTTACAAGAGTCTGAATACCTATAAGTATAAATGTTTATTATTCTAAATATAAATATATTACCAATAGTAGCTCCCCGCGGTTTCACCCGCGTAGTTCCCGTTCCCGTGGGATTACGGGGATAAAATATAGCCTATGTCACGCATTGATAAATTAGCTTTCCATTAGTGAAAGAATTTTTGAAATCGGTCCAGTAGTTTCGGAGCCTATTCATTACAAACAAACAAACAAATCTTTCCTCTTTATAATATTAGTATAGATAAAAAACTATAGTTTTTAACTTTTTATATACAAAAAGATTTGAGACTTGAAATTTCATACAACAAATGATTAAAATAGCTACAGAGGCAGAGGTACATACACAAGTACATTGTAATAAATTAAACTTACATATGACTGTTAAATCCAGTACCAACACACTGTGGCCATCTTTCTACAGATTTTAGGTAATCTTGTATATTTTTACATGAATTAATTTTCTCATCCAGCAGCAATTCGGAATTATCAGGAAAAATTACCTGAAATGAAATTAGGCTGAAAGATACCACTGACACAAAAGAAGATTCCAATTATTTAATTTGAATCTCCTTTGTATACAACCTGCTTACAAATACAAAACTCATTGACCCTCATTAGATCTCATACACTACATACTTACAGTAATAGATAAATCCTCATTCAAGCGTATATGGTTTATAATCTGCCTTGTTTCCGAATTCATTCGCATGAACTCCAGTCCTGTTTCGTTATTTAAAATATATAGCCATAACGGTGGCATTGATACTTTGCCTATATTATTTTTAAAGGTCTCTATAGTATCATATTCCACACTATCAATATCAGAGCATCTCTGTTCATTGTCATGTTGTATTTCTAAAAAGTAATCGTGGTCTATAGGTAACCATTCGTTTATCGGTGTAAGTTCATGATCATCTACCGGTTTGGGAATAAATTGATGTTCTATTGTTGGCAAAGCTTCGTCCCGTAACATATTTTTCAATGTAGGAAAAACCTTGAGTTCCCCGTTAATGACTATCTCATCATACATTTTTATATGCTCCTGTTTGAAATGTAGGTGACAAATACCATCAGATGCTTTTATATTCATTCCCAAAGACTTTTGCCAGTTTTTTATTCTTGTCGGATTCTGAAAATGTATTATTTTATGTAAATTGAATGTTACCTATACCATTATTGTTTCTTAAAACAATATTTAAAATAAAGTTTATGAGGAAATTTTCTTCAATGAACTTATGTCAACTAAGTTTTTTATTGTAAATACATACTTTGTTTATAACAAATGTTTGTAATATTTCTAGTGGTAAATAAATGATTTTATTATATATTTATTTACTGTACTTACTGTTGCATGGAAATATGATAGAGGCTGTGCTGTATCTCTATTCTGTTTACTTTTACGCCCGCTTGGGCAACTTTTAATAACACATATTTTCCCCATTATAGTTTTCTTATTTTTGTTTTAATATAGGTACACTTAAAAATATTTTATCGCACTCACAGACAAGCAAGAATAACAAGGTAATACATAATATACTTAAATTTAACACTTATTTTGTAGTTTTTTAAACTTAAGTTTTTCTGTTATTATTTTGTTAGATGAGAATGAAATAGCTGCTGATATTAAACAGCTGTATTTTATTTAGTAATTATTTTGTTTTCATTTTCATTTCAACTCTTCAGTGTTTGTTGTTAAAACGGTAGGGACCACAGATTCACTAGACCAGCCAGCCCAACCAGGCACACACACACCCACAAACAATACTAGCGCCACTAGCGGAGGTTAGGGTAGTTTAAAAGATGGCGCTGCACTAACCTAGGTATAAATTATTTTTATACCTCACCTATAACGGTTCAGTAATTTTACTTTCGCATTTACAATAAAAGCTGTGTTATAAGGTCAAGGATAGTAAAAATTACAAACAGACATTTACTTTATTTCTCTACACTTATTTATAAGTTTACAAATACTTAGTTTATTTTGAAATGCTAATCAAGACAGAATTGAATAAATTCAAAAACACACACTTACAAATAAATACTTATAAAGAAACCAACCAAACCAAAACAAACAGACATGTTAATTTATAGAAATGTTTGTCTTTAACAGGAATCGGACTTATAACCTTCCTCATAGCTGGCAGGGTCACTATCACTACCAACTACACTACTTGGTTGTAAAAAATTGCATCGATTTTTTCGACGATTCTGTTTTCTATTCTGTAATTGTTTTCGTATCAAACGACAAGATTTACATCTTGGATGAATTCTTTGTCTTATATATTTCTCATCACCAACTATCACACCTTTACAATTGTCTGCATACCTGGAAATATATGAATGAATTAATAAATTTATTTTAATTTCATTAATCCTACTAATATTATAAAGCCGAATGTTTGTGAGTGTGGATGTTTGTTCCTCTTTCACGCAAAAACCATGGGATTCACGCGGGTAAAACCGCGGAGCACAGCTAGTTAAGTATAAATGCGAAAGTTTTTATGTTCGAATGTTTGTTACTCTTTCACGCAAAAACCACAGTATCGATTTAGATTAAATTTGGTACAGATGTTCCTTATAACTAGGAATAACACATAGGATACTTTTATCCCGAAATTCTTATTGGATTAGGATGCACGCGGGAAAAACCGCGGTGTGCAGCTAGTTTATAAAAATGTGGAAGATTTAGGCATGTTATTTACTATCTGCTCTCAATAAACTTCAATTAAAATATACTAGCTGTGCCCCGCGGTTTCACCCGCGTAGAACCTTATCCCGTGGAAATTTTGGGATAAAAAGTATCCTATGTGTTATTCCTAGGTATGAGGAAAATCTGTACCAAATTTCATTAAAATCTATTCAGTAGTTTTTGCATGAAAGAGGAACAAACATCTACACTCACATTCGGCTTTATAACATTAGTAGGACAAGGCTGTATAGGTGAACAACTTCTTCTTCTTTAACTTACTTTTTACTGTCAAATCCAGTACCAACACACTGTGGCCAATTTTCTACATATTTTAAGTAATCATATGTATTTCTATATTTACTCAATTTCTCATTCAACAGCAATTCACCATTATTAGGAAAAATTATCTGAAATAAGATTTCAATTAAGTATTGATAAAAAAATTGTATATTATTTATCTACACTAATATTATAGAGAGGAAATATTTGTTTGTAATGAATAGGCTCCGAAACTACTTAACCAATTTCAAAAATTCTTTCACCATTAGAAAGCTACATTCACCCTGAGTAACATAGGCTATATTTTATCCCCATATTCCTTGGGAACGGGAACCACGCGGGTCAAACCGCGAGACACCGCTTGTAATTAATAAATAGGTTTCATATTATAAATAAATATTTGTCTTTTAATAGATACTAACAGTAACAGATAAATCCTTATTAATGCGTAAACGATTTGTGATCTGTCCCAAAGCTGGATTCAATCTCATGAATTCCAGTCCTGTTGGTGTTTTCTCATACAGCCATAAGGGCGGTAAAAAAATAGGCATTGAAAATATATCTACATGTTTTAAATTCTCTATAGTTTCGTTTTTTTTAACTAATCTATCACTTGTTTGTTCAATAGAAGATATTTCTTCAGTTTTCTTTTTAACTAAACTAGTATTTGTTTCTTCAATAGCAAATATTTTGTTACTTTTCTTTTTGACTATTCTATTATTTGTTTGTTTGTTTATACTTGGTTCATCATCACATTTTTCAATATTATTATCAGGAGATATCTCATTGTTGTGAATTATTTGAGTTGGATCAGGTGAATCTTTGTTATGTTGTAGTTCAGTTTCGTTTTTTTCTTTATGGTAATTGTGGTCTGTCATAATCACTGCCTTTCCTTCTTCCTTTATCACATTAAGTTTGAGGTGATCAACCAGTTTGGGAATAAATTGATGTTCTATAGTCGGCAAAGCTTCCTCCCGTAACATGTTTTTAGTCACAGGAATAACCTTGAGTTCTCCGTTAATGAGTAGCTCATCATACATTTTTATATGTTCCTGTTTGAAATGTAGGTGACATATATTATCAGATCTTTTTAAATCAATACCCAAAGACTTTCGCCAGTTTTTTAATCGTGTAGGATTCTGAAAAATGTAATGTACGATTATTAAAGTACAAACTGGTTAAATAAAATAGAAGTAAACAAGATTATATATTTACATACTGATGCTCGGAAATATGATAAAGGTTCAGCACCTTTTTTCCGTTTCAATTTACTCCTGCTTGGGCAACTTTTTATAATACATTTTTTTCCCATCATAGTTTTAGTTTTCTAATTTATGTTTCAGCGGTTTCAGTAAACAACACTCAAAAATTGTTTCCCGCAGAGTTTTATGGTTGTAATAGAAATCTAATTTGACTACGTAAACGACTGTGGTTTTGTATACTACCGTTTTTCTATTGTTAGTTATATTTGGTGTATTTAAATTGATATTATTATTTTCAAGATGTTTTGTGTGTGTAATAATTTTATTTTGGTAATCAATCAAATCAAAATTATAATTCTTGATCATTGACATATAACATGGACGGGGCATACCTACGAAAAAAACGTGTATACCTATACTTCACTGAGAGCGAAAAATGGCGGCTAATAGTGCAGTCCCTATCGATATGTCTGAAAAATAACATCGATAATAGATTGTAAGTATGTTTTCTTACTTTGATTAATTTTAAGTTTTATAAATAGGTCTTACTGTAAAAGAACATTATAGATAGTTTGTAAAATATAGCTTGATCATTGTGACATACAGAGTGGCCCAAATAGAACGCTCAGTAAGGGGAAGTATAAAACTATAAGATATACAAAGATTTGTTTTTAGGATCCATGTCCTCGATTTTAGTAAAAAAAAAGTGCATTCATAGATTTAGAAAAAAAAACTATTACTCTCTTTGAGAATCGAACCCGGAAATTTTTAAAAATTTAATGTTCATTATTTTAAACTAGAAATGGATTGTGTACATCTTTAGCAGTAAGTAAATGTTACTAAGAAACATCATATCTAAATTCATTAAAATGCATTGTTTTTAAATGAAATAGTTTGGTACAAAACTCGCCAAGACATCATTAAAGTTCCTTCCCAGTTAATATCCCATTTCAACACAAATTCACCATTTCAAGATACAAAATGCAATAGTTTGTATATACGGCCGTTCGTTCTAGTTACAAATAATTAAAAATATTTTTTTCAAAACTTCCGGGTTCGATTCCTTTAGTGAGTTATAGTATTTTTCTAAATCTTTGAATGCAATTTTCATTTTAACTAAAATGGATGACATGGTTCCTAAGAACAAATCTTTGTATCTCTTATAGTTTTATACTTCCCCCCACTGACTGTTTTATTTGGGCCACCCTATATATCAAACTTTTATTCATTATACTCTAGTTGCCGGGATATAAAAATGACGATAGAAATTATCGACGTTTCGTACTATAATCGATACTGATGTAACATTTAATTGGGTTTTATTTAATTACAAACGTTAGGCATTCAATTAAACGAATATTTCAATATGAATACAGATATTCTCAAGAGCAAACCTCAAATCCATGGTTTCTTATGGTATACTACATGAGAATCTGAAAATTGGACTTTATATACTTACTCACTATTATTTAAGATCATATATGCACAAAATGTAAATAAAGTTTATGAAATAAAAATAAACACCAAAATTAAAACGTACTTGAATAAGTGTTTAAATAACGTTTTATTTAAAATATCGATAGTTTATAGTCTGTGGTCACGATGTTTCATTGCCCATCACTAAGTAAGTTGTAAATCCTTTTGTTATAGCTAGAAAATAATATGGCGAATATGGCCACGAGTAGGTATTTCAATGAGACTAAGAATGACAGATGGCTATTATAGTAACTGTCAGAAATACTGTTGTCCTTTTTCCCTTACGCAAAATTATGAACGTTAAAAAGAGACGGCTATATTTTTATAACTTTGGCGTCGATAAGCCTCATACTTCTATAACTATTTTTTCTATAGTCAAACATGCGATGTCCATGTTATATGTCAATGTTCTTGATATAAATCAATCACGTATGTCAACGTCAACTTCACCCACCAGTTACCATAAACAAAACAAACGGTCTAGCGGCTGGATTTTGACAATATAATTTTGATTGTAAGACCCATCGAGGTGAGGTAATAAATGGACCCTTTATGATTATTTTTACATGATTTTCGATTAAAAATTACAAAAGAATACTAAAATTTTATAACTATGACTTTATTTCAAAAGATGAAATAATTTCACGTCTTATTGAAATGGCACAAATGAAACAGAAAATAATAATAAAATTGGTTTCAGATTGTCTGCCGCACATAAATACAACCTCTTTGTGTCCAAAATGACAATTGGAATTCGTGTTTTTTCTAGACTCTTGGCCCCAGTCGCGACCAATTTGTTTTGTTTATCTCGAGCCCAACTAAGCACAGTGTAAGTTTGAAATAGTAATTAGACAATATTTTTACGATAAAATAATTACGCAATCATATTTTCTATACTTTGATGAGCTCACAGTTTATTTATTTGTATAGTGATTTTCCTGAAGCGTCACCCGGCAGAATATCTGAAACCGGTGTGTAGTAGATACGCAAATATTGCGTGATATTTCAAATTTTTCAAAATAAATGTGTTTCGCCTTATCGTTCGTTCATTGCGATTTTTTATATCCCAAGTCCCAACGATTTTCAAATAAACCCAAAACTTTGAAAATCTCTGGGCGATACACAATTCATTCACTGATTGAGTGATTAACAGCAACTGACTGATTGATAGAAGCACTTGAGGGAATAGATAAATAATCGGAAATATTAACGATAAAAGTACAATAATACAGGTGTTGACTATAAATTAGTTATTTTATTCCTACAGTAAAATGACAGCACAAAATCCCGATTACAAAAGCGCAAATTCGATTCACGAATTCACAGTGAAAAACATTAAGGGAGAAGATGTGAAATTGGATGCATACAAGGATCATGTTTGTATTATCGTGAATGTCGCATCGCAGTGTGGCCTCACAGCTAATAACTACAAACAACTCAACGAACTATATGAGCAGTATGCAGAGAGCAAAGGTTAGTTGATTAAATTAAATAACATGTTTAGCTTGAACAAAAAATACAATGTTTTAGTAGGTAATAGGTACTTTGTTAAATAAACTAATAAGTAATTGGGATGGGACTATTTAAGTACATACACTTTTGTGAAAAAAAAAGATGTCTGTGTACACAATGTTTATAGTTTATCTAATTTAATTGATATTATAATAATTTGATATAAATAAATAAAAAATCATTTATTGCTTACTTATACAAAAAAAGAAAATTAAACATACAGTAAGAATAATTAGAGCAAAAGTTAGTGGCTCAGTTTCTGCTGCCCAGGGTGAGACACCCCGGGCAGCGCTGATTTTCAGCCACCCCTGTTCCCTGAGGTGTAGTCTATTAATGGTATAGATTACAATACCATTATATATTATCCCATGTATTACGTAATAATTGGTATAGATTACAATACCATCAATACTCATAGGATGGGTTAAAAGTTTTGTGTAGATGTTCCTTTTAATCAAAAATATCACATAAGTATGTATCGTATCGTATAAGTACATAATAATTTAATACTATGAATTGCATCCTAATTTCCCGAGCCTCGCAATTGAACTCAAAGTGAAAAACAACATGAATTTAGGCGCAATACAATCAGTGTTGTACTTATACTATAAAAACAAATTTGTAACTTTTAAACTCAAGGTTGCATAATATTTATCACTGACTCATCTAGTACATTCTATAGTAAATTTGTTATTTATTTTATCTTTGTTATTGTAAATTTTATGTACAGTCATTCATGTCTTAGGTCATTATTATATGCATCTTATTTTTATTATATAGGGGCTAACTAAGAATGAAAATGCTTTAACAAGTGTTATTATTCTATAACAGGGTGACAATATAGCTACATATTATAGTCAATTAAAGTTTTATTATGAATTTGTTTGTTTGGGCTTATCTCAGAAGTTTCATTTTCATTCCATTAAAATATTTATTGATATTGAATTGCACATTTATTTAAGAATTTAAGCTAAAATGATGTAAGCTATTATTAATGACCATAAAAGCATTTTGCAGTAAATGAGAGGTCAAGAGTCCAACCCTCTCCTCCTAACGTTCTATCATTCCTTAGGGCTAGCAACAGACTAGTCTACTTCTTGACTAAAGTTACAACCATCAAGCTGTTCTGTTCTGTTTGTAAGACAAAAACAAAATAAAGACAACTTTTTAAATTTTGAAATATGTTCCATTCCAGGATTACGCATCTTAGCATTCCCCTGCAACCAGTTTGCCGGTCAAGAGCCCGGGAACCCTGAAGAGATTGTGTGCTTTGCATCGGAAAGGAAAGTCAAATTTGATCTGTTTGAAAAGATTGATGTTAACGGAGATAATGCTCATCCTTTGTGGAAGTTCTTGAAGGTAAATATTAATATCTAATCTAACATTGTTTAAATAAATAAAACAAGTAAGTATTTAGGTTTTAATGTCGTTAATTTCCATTTCTGCTCCACCTGTGGGAATGTGGAGAAAATGGAAACATTGAAATAATGATAAGATTCATTTTATCAGTCGTTAAAAGCCTAGATAAAAAGTCAGTTCAACCATTTCTAATTTAGCCAGAGACAGGCATACTTATACTAGTTGAGTCTTATTAGTTTTATATACAGGTAACTGCAACTTAAACGGACATTTGAAAAGAAAATTTATTAACTTATTATGTGTTATCTCATAATGGCAAATAAACCAGTATATGAGTATGTCACCCAGTATATTGATTTTTTGTCATACAACACAATATATAAATTTTCCTTTGTCATTTCTATTAAAGTATTTTTAAACACTACGAGGCTACAGTTAAACTACAAATAATCAATATGAGAAAGGACCAATTACCTATTATAAGTACTGAACGATTATACTGTTTTTATCTAGGACATGATAAAATATGCATGATGGGAAACATACATGTGTATCGATTATAAAATTAACCTTGAATATATTGATTAGTCACTATTTTGTACAAACACGAGTACTGATACGTTAGATACAGTCAGCAAGAAAAGTCGATAAACATAATTAGATATTTTTCAACGTTTTAATCAAACGTCACTATGTGAAAACATAATTGGCCATTAGTACCTACTGCTTTTATATTATGAATTGTTAGATGTAAGTTTTCCAAAATAAATAAAATAATTACACATATTATTTATGCCCAACTTGGGTTTAATTACTGGGTAATAGATACCCGGTAATGAAATATTACACACTAACTAGACTAAATGATTTAATTACTACATAATCAGCTCTTTTTTCTTTTATGATACACAAGCCAAAGTTTGTTGGATCAATATTTAATGATAATCGCCTTTCATTGTCGACCTTACTACTTTTTATAGCAACCTATTACAGAAAATTAGTCCCAATCAATATTTTAAATAAGGTCACAGATACATTCGTTAGTTTATATGTATAAAAATCTTGTTAACTGTAATCCAGAAGTTCATGAGTTTAACATGTTTAACAAAGCAAGAAGCGAAGCATTAGCTATGCACCATTTTTCTCTCTTTATTCACTAGACAAGCTCCCTCAACTCACAAGTCAACAAGGCTATATTTATTAGTCTTTTTCTACAGTATAATGGAAATCAAACGTTTTTTCCAGATTAATAAACAATTGGAAAAAATCCTATGCTAATAATACTGTTCCTTATTTACAGCATAAGCAAGGAGGCACACTGGGCTCTTTCATCAAATGGAACTTCACCAAGTTCATTGTGAACAAGGAAGGTGTACCGGTCGAACGCCACGGGCCAAATGTGGACCCACTAGACTTAGTTAAGTCTCTTGAGAAGTACTGGTAAATCCTAGTCTAGGTTACAAGCGCACCACACTATATGCATAAAGCTTAATCTATATTTTGGAATTGTATTGTGATATCTTAAAGGACACTAAATAAGTAATCAGGATATAACTTTCGAATACCATTATGTATATTTTTAAAATAATTATTATATTTATGTAAAATATACGCTAAAGCATTTTCTAAAATAGTTTTGGCTCTGAAGAAAAAACTGTCGCTCTAGCTAGATAGTAAGTGGCGTCAAAATGTATGCATGTATGAAAAATACTTGTGTGTGCATACATTTACAGTACAGCATACATTCACTTTTATTCTATAATTCCCAAGTAGTCTATACCATCGGAACGGAATATACTACCGCAAGTGAAACTGTCAGATGAAGATAGTAAGACGTGATAAAAGCTACAGACTAAAAATAATTAGTATTGTGTCAAAGAAAATTTTTAAAATGGCGCCGAAAGGCAATCGTATCGCACTATTCGCACTATGTATTTTCATATCATGAGCAAGGGCCGGTGTTAGTAATTATATATTTCTATTCTTATTTAATGTAATATGCCTTTATGTAGGAGCTTGTATTCCAGACTATATCAGTGCATTACTATTGTTTTTGTTGTAAGCGTAAGTACATACTTTTTATTATTGCATATAAGTACCAAAAGTTGTATTTAATATTAGATTGTTAAAAGTATATTCATATTATTCCGGTATTTGGCGAAAGGTTAAGTTTGGTTTGAAATTATTGTGTTTCATTTATTAAATTTCATCATACATAGCTCTATATTAACTGATGATTGTTGTAATGTGTAGTTAGTTTGAAATAAAAAATATATGTAATTGAAAATATTGTAATATCGTCTTCAAGCTTAAAAAAATCCCCGAAAAAGTCATACTACTTTGTATATTCAAGGATTGTTTTCAGAAACTTTCGATATGTAACTAAGTACAAGACATAATAACATACTTATATTTATTGTAACTTAAATATAAAAACACAACTTCAACCTAAGTGTGATAATATAGTTTTAAGGTATGTTCAGGTACCTGTTGTTTAATAAAGCACATATTTTATTTTATTGCTTGTTTTATTTATAAAAGCATCGTGTGTCTGGTGTCTGGGATTTCCCAGTTGCCCTTTCCATCTCATCTCTATTTCAAAGAAGGTGGTTAAATTAAAAAATTAACAGTGTTGCTTGATGGATATTTGTTTTAAAATTCAAACAATACCTATATACTTCCATCTATTATCCAGTGTATTCAATTACAATACCAATATTTCGCAGCCGTATAAAGAGAATATAAAATATAATATATAAAATATCATTTAAGTTGATTGCTTGCTTTCGTTATTTATGATATTACAAACTGACTTACAATGAGCAAAACTTATAAGTGTAAGTGCAGCCTTAACATTTCTTAAAAACTTGTGGCAGTTATAACGAAATTTTGGAAAATACCGGTTATTTGTAAACAGGAAATGGTTCATAGTGGGCCGTCAACGTCAATATTAACTACCAACATAACAAAGTTATGTTGTTATTCTCTTTTTTTTCATTAGTTAGAAAAAGAACACAATAGCTAAAGATAGCGGCATTATTTTTAGCCAATCAGAGGAGGTATTTTGAATTTATTCGAGCGTCGGTGTTGGCGTTTGGCTGGGCTTCATTTGCTTTCATTCACATCACAATCGTTGTGTACGTTTTGATTCATTTGTGTGATTTACAAATAAATTGCAGATTTTATTGTTGTTGTCCAACAAAATAAACAAACTAAAAGTGTCAAGAAATATTTACCAAGATCTAATTATATGAAGTGAAGGTTATTTATTTTACTGTCTAATGTGAATATCGTTACGTGTGGTCGAATGTTATTAATAGAATTTATTAATATTTATAGCATTAAATCTAACTGGTTGTGCTAATTTCCAGCATGTCTACTAGAAGTGGTCGAATAAGAACAAGTGCGATAGAGGCTAGTCCTCCTCGGACTCGACCTTCGCGTTCTCCAGCCAGAGCGCGAAAAATATCACCATCGCGGAAAAGTCCACCCGCGCGTCAAACTGCGGCAAAGTCACCGTCGAGAAAATCTCCAAGTCGGAAACCAGCTTCAAAATATCCTGCGCGTAAATCTCCGGCTAGAGTTACCAAGGAAGTATCTGAGCCTGAGCCCAAATCCCCTCTGAAACGTGCTGGGCTGAGGGCAGAAGTATCTGTGAAACTTGAAGATCTATCTGCCAAGTTAGATAGTTACCGAACGCGGTCTAAACGCATCGAATACTCTGTCAAAGATATAATATCTTCACAAAGTGAGTTTACTATTGATAAAGTGAATGGTATTGAACCTATTTCTGATGTTTATGGCTTGCGGAACCGGAGATCTGTTGATGAAGTGACTCCCAGACGGTCAAGTCGTCTGAGGGAGTTCATGGATGGCATACCAGACTTGCCGGACATCAGAAGGAGCATGAGTAAGTCACTGAGTCTCAGTAAATCTGTCAGCAAATCAATCAGTAAGTCCATTGATACATTTTCTGATGAAGAAAATTCTACAGATGACTATACTAATGAGAAAACTCGGTTAGTTACTAGGAAACTGTCTACTCCATTGAGGAACAGCATCAATAATATTACACAGATTGCTAATAGATGGGAGTTTGGTGGTCGAATTGGTTCACTAGCTCTTATATTACTGATACCACTGACAGTATTATCTATACTAACTGCATGCATGAGAGAATGCTCAATTCAAACCCTACTAAATGTTTCGCCATTCAAGGCTGCCAACATATGGTTCAGTGTACCATCCACAGCTTTTATTGCAGTACAAATCATTATCCAGGCAATTTTCACTTTACTACCAGTATGTGGCCCAAGAACTGATCGCATGGATGATACTGGAACAAAACAATGTTTCAACGGATTAGTCTCATGTGTTTTTGTAGTGCACCTCCTTTTTATACTTGATTTCTATGAAGTTGTGAATAAATACTCTTTGCTCCAAGACTACTTGAAACTGGCCACTGCATCATACATTTTTGGTGTAATTTTAAGTATTGTTCTGTATTTGAAAAGTCGGAAAATAGATAGCAATGAGTTGAATCCATATGGGAATACCGGATATGTGATGTATGACTTCTTTATGGGCAGAGAAATTCATCCATTCATCAAGAATTTGGATGTAAAACTGTGGGTTTCCAGAATTTCAAACATCAGTACTGTGAGTATAAACTTTTTTGTGAATTGAATTCTATAAATAATTTAAATGACTGTTCTACTTTGTTATATTTTTCCTCATTTAAACCTCTGATTGGATGTATTATTAGCTGATAAAGTATGTGAGAATTTATGGAAATAAGTATATAAATATTTATATATCACTAAATCATTTATATTATTGTCTTGGCATAAATAAAGTATGTATGTACTTATTTAAAATCAGATTGCGTCAAGCACCATAATAGAAACAGTTTATCGCTGCATAATATACTCATTTGTCCTTGTATCACCACATACATAAAACATGATATGGACTATTTTTCAGAGTATTAGGTATAAATTACATTTCAGGCTTACCAATCTCAGGAACTACTGATTCGAATGAAAAATATTTTATGTTGGATGGCTTATTTATCAATGGCTTGTTTTGTGCATACATTTATTAACAAAAAATACTATTATCTTAATACTTGTATGATTTATTTCACAACATTATCGGTCTTACTACAAAAGATTGTTCATATTTCCAATCTTATCTAGAATTTTTCTTCTATTTCAGCTGATTCTGTTACTACTTATATTCACTCAAGGGTTGAAACTACAGACAAACGAAGGAGAAACCATTGAGATTGCCAACTACAAAGAACTGCTGAACAAAGTACAACTCCAACCAACCATATTGGTCTTTGCTATGATGCAAATCATATACATTTTGAGCTTTATCGTAAAAGAGTATAGAATAACATCATCATTTTACTGGCATTCCGAAGGCTTGGGGTATCTGCAGATTGTATCGAGCTCACTGTACCCTTACTACTTCACCAGTCTTTCTAAATATGTCGCGGACACAGACTTGGCACTGTCTACTAATATACTAGTAACTGCTTCTATTCTGTATCTGCTAGGATTATCAGTAATGCTTCTTAGTAACAATATAAAGTATGAGTTTAGGAGAAATCCTCTACAGCCCGGCTTGGCAAGTAAGTTCAGTTTGCGTTTGGTTAACATTGTAATAAAGTGTTGGTACACTGTTTTAAAACTTTATTTTTATATGGGTAAAATTGTGTATATTTGTATTGAATATTTGCTTATAAAGTCCTCATAGAATTGTATTGCAATGATGTGAATTACGAATATCGCTAATAAATAATATTTTTTATTTCTTTTAACAATAAAAAAGTTTAGTAATATATTTAAAACTTTCCTCTTTCGGCTGGAAGCATGTAATCTAAATGCTTAGTTGATGTAGTGGATAGTATCAGCCATTGAATGCTGCTTAATCATAGTTTCAAATCATGCTTATTAAAGCATATTAATATATCATCAACTTGTTTAATTAATAAAAAGTGGGGTCATTAATTTACTTACCTACTATAAAAACTCTGTAAATACAAGAAAATTATCTATGTTTATTTTAACCCTTTATCATTCATAGAAAATAACGGTTTTGATTTATCAGTTATTTTATTTAACATTAGATTGTTGTTTTATCTCTTTAATGGTAATTATTTGGGTATATTTTAAAAATGTTTTTTAAACTGTTAAATATTTCCTCTTTTGAAACAATTTAATTTTAAGAATACAACAGATTTTTTTACTTTGCTATCTATATCATTGTTATTCCATATATTAGTTTACTTGTCTTTAAGGTGTTTTTCGCACACTGCATAGATTATTTATTATTCTTGAATCGACACTTCATACCAATGAAAATCTAAAATACTTCAATTCAAACAACTAATACAATAATAACAATTTTCAGATCTAGAAGCGATGCCAACATTTCACGGCAAGAAGCTTCTGGTCTCCAACTTATGGGGGATACTACGTCATCCGAACTACGCCGGTGACATCCTCATACACGCAGTGTTATCACTACCTGGCTTGCTAACCTACCGACCGCTAGCCGCGTCACCAGCTATACTGACGATCTTCGTACTTCTACACCGCGCTTGGAGAGATGACGCTAGGTGCAAGAGACGGTATGGCGCCGCTTGGCAAAGATACTGCAAGAAAGTACCGTCAGTTATAATACCTAAGGTGTTATAAGCCGTTTTATACTTACTTATACGTACCTATTTACCTAAGGTATTATAAACTGTTTATACTTTATTATAGTAAATGTATGCGACGGGAGATAAAGAGTAAATACGATATTTTTTAATATAAAATTGATGACAGTTTTATCTACGATGTTGACTTATTAGTTCACAGATATTGTAGCTGTCTATTAGTAAAAGTATATTCAAAATTGGTCCAGTTGTTTTTGAGTCAAACGTCAAAATTGTAATATGACTTTACAAGATTACATAGATTACGCATTTATAAGATTTTTGTAAGGAATAATTCGATAAAATGTAGGCTCTATAAGTGCCCCAAAAACTAGATTTCTGATCAATTTTGTACTGTAACATTTGTGATTAATTTTTATTATACAAAAAACTATTTTCTAAAATGACATGTTTTTTTTTTGAACTAAAATCTATACAAATTGGGTCCACATTAAAATATGGAAATATTATCTTCAAGTTAACTTCAGATTAAAATTTTAATAGTGAATTTAATAATAATCAATTAACATATGAACCGGTTCAATAAGTACTAAATAATGACTGATAAGGTTAGTGTTTTAATAAAAAAGACAATTAATTGTTACTAACAAAACTATTATTTAGTTCAGGGCTTCCCAAACTTATTTTTACTGTAGCCTTCATTTCAACTATGAATCCTCTTACTAAAGATTACTTACTTGTGTAGTACAGTCAGTGTTGGATAAAAAGTAAACCTTCTTTGGTTGGCAATACCAGTGAGCATTACCAAGAGGGGTACCTTTTATCCAGCGCTGACTGTACCTACTTGGTTACCTAAATAATAATTTATTGCAATTATCTTTCCTGTCTGTGCATTTATTTACTTATATAATTTATCATTTTAAACCTCTAGCTAGACGCACAAAGTTTGGGAGACCCTGATTAAGTTATTTTAGCACAAACTTCCAAACAAGGTATATCTTGCCCAATATAAAGTACATTTAGTAAAACTATGATATATAAAATTCTCAAAAAGATCAATTACCTCGAACAAAATCAAAGATCTAATTAATTTTAAACTTATTTATAATTTAGTGCCATTTTTGTATGAATCTATGAGATTCTTGTTATAGTTTGTAACAAAAAACTATAGCTTGGCATTGGAAAAGCTATTTTTCCTGCTATAAATGAGGATAATTCACTTATTAGTTAAAGATCCCCGGTTTATTTTGATCTACCCTTGTCTACTATGTTATCAAAATTTTTTGTTTCTGATGATTTTTTTATTACATGTCGCAACTTTTTCCAAGCTACTTTTACTTATCCCATATCTAATGGGATTAGCCGGGATCTTTTACTATTACAGTATCTTTAAATTGAAGTACATATTTTCACATATACAGTTAAATTGTCTTTATTTACATAATCTTTTAAAATAAATATTTAAAGTACTAAATTATACACCGCAATGTTTTTTCTATACTTAATTAAATGTGTATTAGTACAATTTAGTTAGTCTATTCAGATTTTACTGATTGCTTTGGAGCTGACTTATTCTGTACGAATTTATACTACTTAATTATTTTAAAACCAGATTGACTATTTTTTAAATAAATATGAAATTCACCACACATTTTATCACAATTCCGACAGTGCTTTAAATTGTAGGCAAAACAAATTGGAGATTCATTGGTTTAAAACAAAACTATTACTAACTTCTTGAATCTCAAATATCACTCGATCATGGCTATCTATACATAGATTATTAAAATATGGTGTTTGATTATGTTACATTATTCAATAAACTAAATGCATTTTAAAAGACATGAACATTATTATTATGATAATAAAATAATGAAGTCGCAACACAATCTCAGAAGCAATGAAATATCACATAAATGTTATTTACGAACAAACTATTTTTTTACGTAAGTATAGTTTTTTTTGTACATAGAATTATGTATTTTTCATCACAATATTTTATTTTTAATTCTAGATTATTATTTTTGAAGATATTAAGTATACTATAATTAGATAATTTTATTTAGAACTAAACTTTTTTATTTTTAGTTGGTAATAATTGGATGCCATTTCAAACCACCGGTTTTGTATTTCTACTTAATTAGGCTCTCTATTTTAATGAAATTAGTTTTCAATAAAATTTATAATTATTCATAAGATATTATAATGTATGACAAATAATTAATGTAATTTGTCATTTTATTTTAAAATTATATGAATGTACTTTAAAATTATTGTCTTGTATTAAGAATGTATGAATAATAATTCTGCTTTTAAAAAGCGGTTGATGTGACATTGGCACTAAATTCCTAAGGTTTTTTGTTTAATTTGTATTGCTCAAAGTATTAGTAATTTAAACAATATTTAAATACTGGTTAACAGTGATTGTTTTATCTATCTAGAATAGATTTATCTATCTGGATAGCATAGCTAATTGACAAGTGGTTTGTTTACAATATAAAAAAGTCATGGAAGTTTTTTTGCATTGTCTAAGAAAAGTCAGTTAAAATATAATGTATTAAATCGTTAGATTCTAAATAAATTAAAGTATATGTTTTATAATTGACTGTTCTCATTGATTTACAACAATATGTATGATCCAAAAACCGTATTTTTCCAAAATGTTTGTTTGTAAACCAACCACTTACTGCTCTAACCCTAAATATAAAAGAAACTATTCCGCCTTATCGGATCGTAAACTTAAAAATCTCACTATTTTGTAATATGTACTTGCCATAAGTCCATTAATCATAATTTTATAACATCACGAATTCATTTATTGACATTATTTTATTGTACAAATGGGTTATCGGAACTATGTTTCTTAAAAAGTCCGACGGATATTGTATAATATGTATAACCATGCTATTATAGTACAGTTATATATTAGTAAGAGAAGGAACATAGTTCCTACTTGGGTGTGCCTCCTACACCTCATATTTTTTAAATATAGTATAGACAGAATACATTATAAGTAAATCTATTTGAATGACGCACATTTTTGTATGAAAACAATTTTGTTTTTAATTAAATTAGAATAGTGTTAATAAATATTTGTACAAAGTATTTGTGTTGTTATTTTGATACCATTATTTTGTTCCTATTATTGTATTTGTACTTTAAACAGATTTTTTTTGTTTTAATGTACTTTCTTCATATAAAGATTCTCACTTGAGCAGGTGTTACCAGTTGTGCACTTTTTCATTCCTCTAGGATATATGGGATTGGATTAGGTAGTAGGTTCATTAGAAAATAAAAACAACCATATTTACTTCATTTATTTATTTTTCTATAAAATACACATACAATTTGTAAATAAACAATTTAATATTCAATTATCTAATTACAGATTCGTACCTAAACATTTATTTCGTCACACAACACCTATTTCGCCCTCAGGAAACTTTGAAATACCTCATCCAACTAGATAGGTAACCCGCTGCGGCCATTTTGTTGATTTTCTATAAAAACCTCATTCCATCTCGCTCTTACAATATTTTCTTCTTTTCTAATCTGTATCGATTTCGATGGTGTTTCGTGTTAAAAGCATAAACTACCAATTATGTAGTTGTAAGCTTGGTTTCTATATATTCTGTATAAGTTAGGTAGTCAGGTTTGGGAAGTAGGGCTTTGATTAGGTACTAATCTTATATGAGGGTAAAATAGGCATAATGCGACAAAATCGTATTTTACGTCCACGTTATTTGCAGATTCGGTAATATCTTCTGTGTCATGAAAATATATTGATAAGTACATAAAATTAAGTACACAATTATTATTAATTTAATATGCATCATTCGGAAACAAAGCGACGGACATTGATGACAAGTGATATGTAATATAGGACTAAATATATATGAAGTTAGATACCGCACGGTATTTAACGTTGAGAAAAATACCCGTGCGTTACTTAAGTTTCATGTAAACTCAGCCTAAATGCTCAATGATGTTCAAATAATTAAATAATGATCAGAATACTTTTTGTTAAAACGAAGTACACAAAGCAGTTTAGATATGACGTCGCATGCAATGTAACATTCAAGTCCTATAGGACAACAGCACTACTACACTAAATAGCTAACATCAAATACCTGTAGTAGACTAAAACATGGACATACGACTTTTACCTACAAATAGGCCTATTTTAAAATACTTTCACATTTATACGGAATCTTAAAATTAACAGAATGTTGCCATGTAGCAACTCATTACCAATTCCTGAAGAATTTTACTTTAGATTTTGGCACTAGATTTACTGAAACACGTTATGTAGGTATCATTAATATTTAACATGTTTTAAATGTGTTTTTTAACATAAATTGCAATACAAACGATTTTAAATTTTAATAGCTTAATGTTTTATGTGAAATATAATTTATGTTTATCGACTTTTTTAGCATAATATATAATGAATTTGCTGTTTATCTAAATAACACCTAAATTTCATCATAAGACTGTTTCATTTAAATCCTTAACTAATTCTATATATTTTTAATAATAATTAACTACTGCCGTATGCTGTCAACTAAAACGGGGGCTGATTTTTAGTTACAATATGGGAAGACACACAAATCTTAACTATTTAAGCTCGACATCGAAAAATTATGAATTTTATTGAATAATAAACGGAAATTATTGTTTCTGATAATTAAGAACATTTAGGACAACAAGGATATTCTTTTTAAAATTTGATTTTTAATCACGTTTGGTTAAGTTATCACTTTTTACCATTCACTATTCGATTATTTCTTTACTGTTTATTTTCGAACTATTTATTTGGTTCCATTTAACATTACTATGAAAATATACACATTTAAATTCTATAAGTTATTTACATCTATTTACACACTATAATAATTCAATAACATATTATATACTTTGAAACACACAATAGATTTTAAATACATAATTTAGTTAGACTATTTAGAAAAATAGTTTGGGAAGCAAACACTAAAGTTTTTTTATGTGTAGATAAATAGATTTTTTCTTCAAATTATTGTCCTTGCGACAGAAGTAAAATTTTATTGGATCAAAAGTTGAAAATTATTAATTTTAGGTGCAAATAAATGGAAATTAGTGCTATGGCAGTGTTGCAATAAATATTATTTCGAATTTAAAAAGTGGTTATTAGGCCAATATTATTTTTTAAACTTGATTTTAGAGTTTTAATACTTAGATAAGAGGATAAAGTGTGTCTTTCGAAGATTATTAGTAACATTTTTTATTAGATGTGTGTCAACAAAATAATTATGTTATTGGTGATGTTCTTTATTATCGATATTTATCATCAAAATCCTTAAATAAATATTTTACTCTAGAATCTATAAAAAATGGCCGGAACGATTTAAAAATTAATAGGTTTATGTGGTTAAATTAACAGTTTTTAATATATTTAGACAAGTACATGATTTTGACATCAATTTATAAGGGAAAGTAACTTTTTTCTGTAAGTAATTTAAATTAAAGAAGCGAGAACGAATGGCAACACCAAGAAGATTCTGCCACGATTAAAAAAAGTGCACAAAATTTTAAATTTGTGCGCTAATTATAAGCGTTTACCTATTTTACAAATTATATTATTCAATTCGAATTTTAGTTTCGAATTATTATTATTTATGCCATTCATATAAAATGCGCCTAAAGCCGTAATTAAATTTAAATATTTAATATAAATTACGTTACTTTTAATCCTACTTTTGAAGAAACTACGACTTTTGAAGTTAAGAAATTTCCTTACGATAAGATTAAGTAAGACCACATTGAATAGTTTATTTTTAGGTTGGCTAAAGTGTTGATTTTTAATAAAGTTGGTTTTACATTGACTGTTTTAAATCTAGTAAGTAGGTATAGAATGAGATATAAGGAATGTATCTAGTAAATTTAATGTTGACAGGCCACATTCATGGTAGACTTAAGAAAAGATGCTAATTTCTAATTAAAATTATTAGATAGCTCCTACATAATAGTAATTACTGAACATCCATCAATAATCAAATTATAACATGGCTTTTAGCTTAGAATATAAAAATATCGATACTAATTCTAATAAAACTTTGGGACGAAACTATCCAAACGAAAACAAGAATAAGGAGATTTAAGTATTACTACATAGTACAAGAAGATAGATTTTAAATAAAAACTATCTACGAAATTATGAATGTACGTAGATACAGTTAAGTACGTGTAATCTACTGAATACGTAAGGTTCTACAGATTAGATAGTAGTACATACATTACACAGTTAGGAAACGTTTAGTTTTTTACGCATCAATTAATTTGAAGAACCCGCTCCAATACTAAATTATGAAATAACGACCGCCATTTTATTTTCTTATGTTGGTAGTTTTGTTTTAATGCATAATGTGCCATGGAAGGTTGTTTTTTTTTTATTCTTTAGTATTTGAGCGGTTCCTATTTTTTTTATTGTGGTCGCGGTACGCGTCGTCTGGGACGCGCGCCCTCGGGATGTCAGAAATTGCTATCGAACACTCCCATCGACCTTGAGATGCCTTCATCACGGAGGCAGCAATCCAGGAACTCGTCTAGCGTTAGCACTCCATCACGGTTCAGATCCATTTTCTGAAAGATTAGAATACTAAGTTAGAGATTTTATTGATGCACTAGGTAGCCTATCGCATGACTTTTTGGAAGGGATCCATAAATGAAGCTTTGCTGCCTACAGCAAGCTAAACAATTATTACTTAATATAATATATTCATACATTTAGATATTAATCATTAAAATGGTTTTTGGGTGCTAAATGCATGTTCTATACATAAGGGAGAGTGATGAAAATATGTAAATAGTACTAACTTGAAACAGTCTCTCCACTTTGTCCCTAACGACTTCTTCATCAAGTGCCGGATCTGCTATTTTGCCCATAAGGTCGTAAATAGCATTCACAATTTCAGTCATTTCTTCTTTTGTTATGTACCCGTCGCCATTGATATCGTAGAGCGAGAATGTCCACCGAAGTTTCTCTTCTATAGTGCCTCTTGATAAGATTGAGAGACCGGTCACAAATTCCTGCACATAAAAGAAACCGTCTAAATTATCCAGAGGATATTTTCGCTCCTAATTCCTGAAGTAAGATCACCCAGCTGGGCCCAGCATTTAGATAGTAAGATTGAGGGACTTTGTGCACTGGGCGCCATCTTGTTCTACGTAACAATCTTATAGTTCGGTAGATGTCGCTACAAACATTTAACCAACTTCAAAAAAAGGTGTTCTTCTGTAGGCAGCGAGCGCAGTGTGTATTACGTGGTATAACGATACATTTAAGTTGCAAAATAACTTAATTTTTAACTGATTTCCTTACCTCAAAACTTAGCAATCCACTCCGATCTTGGTCCAATGTGTTGAAGACATAGTGTGCGTACTGAGCCGTGTTTGCTGGAAGTACAAAGAAAAATTGGATTGTAGTTTCTTTTTGTAAAGGGTCAAATAACTCATTTTTTGAAAACCTAATATGCCACATACTATTAACTATTTTGTTTACCTATACTTCTTAAATAATGTTTTATCACTACATAGTAAAACAGTCGCTTTCTCTGTCCCTATATATGCTTAGATCTTTAAAACTACGCAACGGATTTTGATGCGGTTTGTTTTAATAGTGATTCAGTGGGAAGGTTGTTAGCATAATTTTATCCCCATTTTCCTACGGGAACGGGAACTACGCGGGTGAAACCGCGAGCCGCCGCAAGTGAGTTACATCACCAATTTACTATATTACTGTGAGTATAAGCAAGTGTCAACCTCATTATTTAGGACACAATCATCATCAAAATGTAGGTACTTCAAGATAAACTGTATAGAAGGTATACTTCAATTAATTTGTTGCTGACAACCGAGTTTCTCGTTGGTGCAGTCATTTTTGTTAGAACTACATAATGGGCGTCTACTCCACCCCTATTATAGCCATCAACGAAAAAGATTTCTATTCAGTATATTCTAATAATCTTGATGAGACAGTGTGGTGGCGCCATCTGTGTCCTAATGAGATAGGGCCCTAACAAGTCTTTTTTTATGTAAGCTAAGCAGGTATTTATCATCTCACTGATAGCATGAAACTAAGTTACTTTGTAAGGTTCCTATTTGAAGGTCTGCATTGAGATTGTGCATCAGGTCTTTCTTTAAAACCTTTGATGTGCCGAGTTATCATTATCAATGTGAAAGCTAGGAAAAAACTCTCAAGTGAAACGAGATTTACAAGTAGTGAAAGAATATGCTGGAAATAGGATTTTACAATATATAACAGTGAAGAGAATTGATGACTCACCATAATGACGTCATATTTGTGATTCATTCAATGTTTCATTATTATTGTAAATCTATCTAAATCAGCTTATATCTAAACATTTAGCAAATTGTGTTATTTCTATCCACAATACAAATTAGTCAGATAAATATACAAAATCAGCCATTACATAAAATACTACTTATCTAAAAAAAGGATTATTTTTAACGATAAAAATAGAAATAAAACTGCAAAATAAGTATTACATTTACTTTATTTCAGATAGGTACATCAGCAGTTATGATATTTAGTTTGGATATGAGTCCAATAAATTAGTCACCTCAAAGAATTCGCCAATGCCGCTATAGCATAGCTCTCATCGTTACATACTAATGATTCCGGGGTCAACTAAAAATTATCACAATGGAATAAATTGTTGAAGTTACCTAACATTACACAACATTTGGTTTACCTCAAATTTTCTTAATTAATGTGAAAGTTTTGAGATGTCCAATGCAGTAAAAGGTAGCTGGGCCCTGCGATTGTGCATCTCAAAAGTTCCCCTTATCCTTGCCATTACAAATGTGTTTATATTAACTTAAGATTAGATTGAGATGGGCACGCCACAGCTTCTTCCCATGGGAGATGGACAATTGCTTAAAATAAGTTTATACTAGAAGAGCGCCGCCGGTCTGTTGCTGGTAAACTTCTATTGTATCTCCCTCCTCCATCTCCAGCGACGTGGGGGTGTCATTCTCATTGATTGGTTGGCCGTCGAATCGGAATCTTACTACTTGCATTGATAGACCCTGGAAAGTAATACCACTATTGTAGCACTCATATTTATGTAAATAGATAAGGGAAAATCTTGTAGAATACTTTATCTCGATCTAGGTGTGTGCATTATTTCTTAATACCCTAGATAAGGAAATCTAGTTGTGAATGAGCTGTTCATTATTCAGCTATTAAATAAAATAATATGATTTATTACTAAAGAAAAATATTACAATGTAGTACAGATGCAGACTCCCACAATAAGTAACAGTAAATAATTATGATTTCAAATAACACACCCTTCTTTGTTTGCATATATACTTCAATTATTTTAGTTACTTCTCTATTGGTATAAACACAAAATTTTCAAGATCTAAGTGGATGAACTACAATTTATTCAAATAGAGGAAAATTTTATTCATGAATACAAGAATATTATGGGTGGATATCAAGGGCAAATGATGTTTTACTGACATTCATATGTTACTTGGAAGAAAGAATATAAAATAAGGAATAAATTATAAATACTTACTGCTCTATCACAGTAGGCGTTCATGAGTTTCCTCAAAGGTGTGTGTTTTTTAATTTTGAATTGTACGATGGCATTGTCCTGACCTAGTACTTTCAAGTTGATGTGCTCGCTTTCTCCCTGGAAACAAATATCACGATGTTGAAAATCCACTTTTGGCACACAAATTGTAACACAATTCACTGATATCAAGGAGTTAACCACATTTTTCAAGCTACGCCATGTCGGTGAAACACTTTAGACAAGATCTCACTGTTATTACGTATCAATACATACCTTTTTCTCGTCAGACATTGTGGAATAAGTGTCTTTTTGATAACTACAAATATATGAACCAAAACTTGAAGTTACTATCAAAATTATTTCACTAAACACGAACAAATGACAGTTTAGTTATCCGGTGGCGTGGTAATGGCGTCCGACAAGAACGATCGTGGCTTGGAGGAAACAGTGCTGCCAACACAGACGCATGCGCGGTAACGATGTAAAAATGGCGCGCTTCTGCGCGTATTTTGGGATTGCAATTAAGAAAATTTGGGAAGATAAAATTATTTTTGAACACACTTATTCGTTTAAATTAATAATTATAGATATTTTATGCTATAAATGATTCAATAATAACAATATACTTGGAGTATAATATAAATTACATAAATCTGAGTGATAAAATTATTTTAACATTTAAATAAATTACAGTAATAATGTTGTAATTAATTATAATTTTATTTATTTTGATACAATTGTATATTTTTACACTCAGTTGTATCTACTATTAATAAAAAAGTATGGAAACGATCGATTTTCCTGCTACTACCAACCGTATTCATTGCGCACATCCGGTTTAGTGATGTACAGTATCGATATTTGTATATAGAGGAAACGCCTAGTGATGGGAACGTTCGATATAGCTGAGTCATGTTACGTTTCAGTACACGCAGAAGTTTTTATTTAGTGTTGTTTATAGTAGGATGGTTAGGTTAGGTTAGGCATAGGAGGTTTGTCGGAAGAAAACCCTTACAGAGTTAGACTCGCCTATGTATCACAACTTAAATTGCCAATAATTTATATTTATAACTGTGTACACAAAGCATTAAATAAATAGGATAATGGATTTTTATTTTCGGAAATAGAGCCTTTTACATAAAAGTATGTAAATTTATTAAAATCACATAAAAATTACCTACGCTGGGTCTAGCTCTGGTCTAGATTTGGTATTTTTTGTCTACTTTTATCATTGTTACAATTTTATCATTATTTTTTTTAATTTATCCTGACTAGTTTATATTTATCTTTACTAGAAGAACGTAAATACGTATTATAAATATAATTACACGTTGTTATGGTACATGATGAATTAAAAAGTGTTGTAATTTTTTATAATTTTCCATTACAGTTTTTTGAATTACTAACTACGAAATTTGTCACACACACGTTAAGCTCTTTCAAAATGAGCAGGTGCTATGGAGGTGTGCTCCAAATTCTGTTGAGTCAGAGTATTTAATTCCTTTCATTTTGTCTTAATTTTGTGCACATATTCGTGTAGGATGGCTTTTTTATGTAAGTTCTCTTTTATTTTGATTAAATTCATTGTCTTTATGTAAGTAGATTTATTTACAGTGTCTGGCGTTAGATTTAGAATTATGATTTCAAATGGATTTTATGCAAGTACCTAAATGGATTTGTAAGCTTTATTACACGGGAAGTAGAGAGCTTTCGATTGCTTTGACTTCTTAGGAACATTTATTTTGTTTCACTTGAATATTAATTTAACATTTGTGCAAATATCTTTAATAAATCCAAAAATACTATTATTTCATCTCAATCAAACAAAATACTAGTTGCAAACAATAAAAGCAACTCACATTAAAAAAATATGCTACAATTTGAGATTTATATCAAAGCTATCCCAATTCCGTTGAAAGGGTAGCATTTAAAAATATTCGTGGTTCAATTGTTCATTTCTCAATACAGCTTGCATATTATTTAAAGTGGCCTCGCAATTCTACGTTATTTATACCGTGAACCATTATCCACAGCGGTTCACTGCATCCCACATTCGAATGCACGATTACATATTGGAAAATATCGAACATGCTTTTTATTATGTACCCAGAACTACGAACGTAGGGACGCTAGTATAATATAGGAACGGTCGTTATGGAACGTAGTGATTATGTTCTCTTTGGTCGTTATCGCTGGCATTTGTATAGCACAGGGAGTCAGGGACATATTTCTAAAGATTGGTATGCCATTTTAAATTGATTTAGTTTTATTACTTCGTTTGATGCACCCTACGTGTTTATGCTATTAACTATTTCTATAGTTCACCCTATTTGGTTTTGTATTTTATTGGTTTTGTATTCTATTGACCGTGATTGAGTAACCAATATCCACTCTAAGTTTTTCACAATAATTCCGAGTCATTTGATAACTTAAAGCATTTTAGGTTCCTCTAATTTAAAGCTTAGAAGTTGCTTATAAGGTAAATTTCTTATTTAATTTATTTAAATTAATAAAATGGCTAGATTTGGTAAATAGGTAGGTATACAATTCTTGGCACAGATATTTCTAATAAAGAAACACAAACAAGCTTTTACCGAAAACATGGTTATTGGTTTTGGAAAAATAAGAATATTTCTTAAATCGCTCCCACTAAAATATTACTTACTCAAATATTAAGAGTGACTCATTTGCTTAAATATGGGATAATTCTTTTATAGCCACTTCCACCCACATCCGACCTTTCAACTTTTACACAAAAATGTATCTTATTCTTGTTGGGTAAAATATAATTTTGTATGTCTTTAAACAGAAATGGTAGTGAACTTACGGTCTCCTGAACAATTCTGGTGGATGTAAAGCACCAGAGACCACTCAACTTGATGGGATTATATGATTGTGTGATGTGTTTTTCATGTTTCCATTTTATTCTTCAGTCGGTATATTTTATCGAACTTATCTAACAAGTTTGGCTTTACACGAAAGGGTTCCGTCGAAAGGATGTTGCCAATCTGTTCTATTTTCGGGATCACGTTTCTTAACAAAACGGCTCTATTATTTGTAACATTTCTTTGTTAGAAGCCATATTTGAAGAAGTTTAGATTTTCCTCATTATACGTAAATTGGTTTTCGCTTTTTAAAAACGTGAACTCTTTTGTACTTACTTACCTTGCGTAAGTTGTTTTTCTGATGTTTTTAAAGTTAAAAGGGTAAATGAAACAATGTATATGCTTATTTTTATTTATTTTTCTTTAATAAAGGGTAACCTAACAAGTGTACGTAGTAATTATATACTCCTTATACGTTTACCTTGTGAGTTTCTTAGAAGGTTGCTTTTCTAAGGGTTCGTTATTAATACAGCCAATAGGAAGGTACTTCAGCTATCGACTTGAGATTTTATGGATATTAAAGATACTCGAAAGAGCTACGTCAGGCGATTTTAACGATGCTCGTGTTTATACAATATGAAGATGGGGATATCAAATTTAATGTTCTATCTTTAAGAATCTCGATGGTCAAGTAGTTACCATACAATTTTATACTTATTATAACTCCTTTTTGTAATTCCGAGCAAAACAAATCTTGGTAGAATGGTTTTAGATGTTTCTGATTTAAGTTTATTTATTTATTTAAGTTAAAGTTGGTGGGGTAGAGTCCGATAACCGTAGACATATTAGACAGATTCAGGCTTCCCAGAACCTTTTGCCTAATAGATGAAACTAGCAGATACTTAAATGAAACTGGTAGCTTTTTCAACCAATTATAATTTATTTTTATCTTTGCCGAAAGATATATTGGTAACTGCAAAACACTAGCTTCACCGAAGGCATCGTATAAAATCTTTTCATATAAAAAAGACGAATACCAAAGTATTGAACGGACACAGAACTATTTCTCTCTTGTTCGCAAGATATTTTAGGCTTAACGTAAGTAAATGTAGCGAAAACATCGCCCAGATATCTCACAAACGTTTTTTGTTCAGCCATAAATAAACTATGATTGAAACATTGGATAGACTTTGTGTTTCGCGTCACTATATTTTTGTACCCTACAATACGTTTTGAAGAATACTTCTACGTGAACCTATTTTTTTGAAGGAACACTGTATTTCTTTTTCAAGTTACAAATATTTGGATATCGCTGCTATGCCTATGAAATTCTTGTGTATTTTTTTGATCTTGTAGAACTTTCGGGATAAAAATGATCCTTTAATTTTTTCTGTAGTCATGACTACGAGTATAGTAATATTTTATAACGTTCGATTGAATAGTTGCTTCGTCGTGACTCGTGAAGTCTTTTCAAATTTTATACTTACTAACTTTAGTAAAGATTTTCTAGAGACTGACTCCAGCGCTTCTAAAATAATCAACTTTCGAACTTATAAAGCAACTTACCTCCTTGCGGGAAAAACTGTGAGTAAATAACTTTGAAGGTATCTTCTTTGACGACTCCTGTAGGACACTCTGCCTTGAACCCTCTGTACAGTCGCTTCAGTTCGGGCTCCGTGAACCGGGTAGCTCGGCGGAGTGCCGCTATTGAATCGGGCCGATATCTCGGCAACTGTTCACCCAACTCCTCGAGCTCCGAATCTGCTGACAAATTGAAATAATTCTCTTAAATTTACTGCCAAACAAGGTCTACTAAAGAGGCTCCGTCCAATTAGTATTTAAGTTGATTTGGTAGGCGTTATCAGCAGACTTGTTAGGGCAAAGCGTTTAGGCTTTCGAGCGGTAAGAAAATTTGAATATTGTAATATCTGTTTTTGACGACTCTGTTGAAAAGTAATCATCTGAATATTGTGTGATTGTTTAAGCGTTCTCTTATGGATCGAATTTTTAAAAATCTTGCTTATATAATTATAAACAATACGTACTAATTTTATATCTCTACTCTACCACCAGTAGTTCAGACTACACTTTGATCTATCCGTTAGGATAAAGGCTTTAAAATACAACAACATTACTATGATAAGGATAAATTAGATACACAGAGAGTACAATACGTAATAAATAAACTTTAACAACCGGCTATAAAGTGTACATCGATTGTTGCCAAACTCCCAATTTCGTTAATAAAACCTACTTTAATTTACAAAGTGAGATAACTTTATGTGTTTAGCACCTAATCTATGTAAACGGGATCATAAAAATGAGCTTCTATTTGCGCGAATTTCGGACGATCTTTTAATAAGGTAGCGTAAAATATTAAGTTTGCTCGTTTCGTACTAGGGGTTTAACTATCTAATATTATGGGATGTAGTAAAGTAAAAAGATAATATAATATATTTCTAGTAAAGTTATGTTCTTAGCTTTAAAATTAATGAATACAAGGATTAATTTATTTAATTCAGAATACTTAATTCTGAGTAAAGTCTCCTTAAATATACACTCTCTTGCACATGTTAAATTAAATCTTAAGTAAGTAATTTAATTTTATGTGTGTGTATATATGACAATTCGATCATTTGGCGTCGGACGAATGGCATTCGCTTAAATGGTTTTTGATCTCGTGTCATAAACCCGTATTTTACGTATAACTGTAATCAGACTTTCACAATCAATATCCTTCATAATCAATAGACGTAGGACATTTTTGGGTTAACCAAATCTTAGAATTTCGAGGCCTCTAAATTGCATGAATCAAATCATCAAACTTGAATCAAACTCCATCATTAATAGTTATTTATGGTACAAGCGAGGTAAGTTGGTGATTACTTCCGAGGCGCTATTGAGGCCCGAGCCGTCAGGCGAGGGTCAGAAGATAGCCGAGGATAGTAATCATCAATACACGCGTGTACCATACAACGTTTTTCAACACACTTGCGAAGAAATTATATTTTTTCGCTAATAAATAAACAGTTTTTCTATTCGCGAGCATCCAACAATACAATTGTGATCGGCCAAAGACTAAAAAAATATACTAATTAAAAAAAAATCGAATGAATGGAATCGACCATAGACCTACCGAAAGTAAGGCAACATAGTTGAAGTTTGTTTTTGAAATGTATGGACACCATTTTTTTTGGTATTGAAACTTTTATAAAAACAAAGCAATTTAAAAAAATAATCTATAACTCACTAGTGTATTAAGCGTGTCATTATTCAACTGTTTTTGCACAAATAAGAGCCCCTTTATGAGCAAGTGTGTTGAAAAACATATTTTCTCAAAGAAGTTTAAGTAGTTGTTAATTATAACATAACGAGTGCTTTGCGACTTGTAAAACTTTTCATTCTAAGAGTTTTTTCAATGTCGGAACTATCCTGCAGTAAATGGAAAAACGCCTAGAGCCAGCTCTTTGTTGGGGATTCCTTTGGTAACGTTATTTTATAAATTAACAACCTTATTATGCAAAACAGCAATATTTTTCTAAGAGTATTTGAATAATTCTATTCATACTCGATGGGTATTTCTTTAGAATTTGATCTAGATAAAAGTACTTATATCATTAATTATTATTAACCTCTTTTTCTTGAGTATAAGCTCTATATAATTCTTACAACGTTAATAAAAACTGTGCATATACAAAAAATATTTAAATAAATAAGCAGGTACACAGTTTAGTAGCACTTACAGTTTAATTTACTTATCATAACTATAGTAAGGTACATATTCTACATTGAACCCCTTATTGTATGTATAGTACCTTAGGCAAAAATACATACTTAAATAGGTACGAAAGAGCAAAGATGATCTCTTATACTAATTTGCAAATTTTCCGCATAAAACAACCAATTTAAATATTGCCAATACTAAGAAGCGAATGCTAATTCTCCATAGAACTCAGAATTTCTATTAAACAAGTAATATTGGAGATAGAGTAACTATCAACATTGTTACATGCAAACTTGGCGGATTCACATTAGACTTGCATATTAGTTCTCAAGTGGTTTCTGTTGTTCACTCCAGGTCTTAATAGGTGTGTCTCCCGATATAGGTGACCTTGTAGTTTATGTTGTTATAGAAAGGTTGAGATGTTAATAATTGATTAACAGGTAGCAATTATTATTATAATTAAGAATGTGAATTGGCCGGCTTTGCGATTTAATTTGAATAATGTTAACTTGCTTCTATGTATAAATAAAAGCTTATTGTTTGTTTAAACGCCTTTTCTGGAATACTGATAACTCCAAAAATTGAACCTAGGACCTGCCAAACTTGGCAGAAAAGTGCAGAGCTACAAAACTGTTAAGGCGTTGATAAAAAATTGTACCAAAAAATAAAACATAACTTTACGTTAAACACAAATAAATCAAACAACAACGCACCATTACATTGACGCAAACCATTAAAAAATAACAATGGTTAATCCTGAATTGATGAAGTTCCAGTCATATTTATCTGACATCCCGGTTCGGTGAATTGATAGGGGATAACCGCCCATAGCTGGTAACAGGCGGTATTGTCCGGGTTTCATTGTCGACAAAACCGGATCTAACCGGATCTTAATAGAACACGGTCCAACAAGAAACATTACCATCTTTAGTAGCCAGTTTCGTTTCTTATTAGCATAACTTCCAGAACAGTTTTATTCCTTTTAGAGGACAAAAACTTAACTACAGTTTAAACTAACAGACTGTATGGAAGCGTTTTTATTTCACATTCCATTTGTATTTTTAAATATCTGTGGTTGAAATTTAATTAGCATTATGTTGGACAGGGAATTGGAAGGATTTGAATGAAACCTTTGCTCAGAAGGAGTTGAAACAGGTTAATAAAAAAAAATAGTGTTGACTCTGAGCCATGTTTGAAAAACAACAAACATGCAAAACTTAGCCAAATTGGACCAAGGACCTCGGGCTTTAAGTTTCAATATCGTCATCTAAAAATAGCTGATGGTTTACTATTTCCCTCTTTGAATGAAATGAATCTAGATCTATTAAGATTATTAGTTCTTGGACGGTTTTCCCTCCTTTGCCGCAAGTAATAAAATAAAAACCTAGTTCTCTACCAAGTGTGATTCGCTAACTAGTTACTCGTATCGTACTGAATACTAACACTTGAGCTAAATTGGCAAACGCAAGCACCTATTAGTACTTCTATTACACTTAACCCCGAAATATAGCTGCACTAATTAACAGATAACATCACATACATACCATCTGTGACGTTATGTAATGGTACGTTCCGTTGCACGTAACAATTGTCACCACTTCAAACTAATTGTCGACTCAGAATCCGCGTCCCGTTTTCTCGCGCAATTAAGAATGATAACGTTAAATTTATTGCGGTCTCATTCTAGCAACAGGAGGGAAAGGAAAGCAGTTAAATAAGGGGTCGTTTAATGATTTCTTAGCTTACGTTTTGCTACCAACTTACTGGCATATTCCCTACAAATTTATGTTGGTATTAAATCACTTAACTTCCCTGTAGCGTAACGTGAACATAATTCAATAAAATGGCAATTAGAAAATAAGTTGTTTTGTTGGTGAGGCCACGTTAAATGGGTAACGATAAAGTTAATTCTGTGACCCTTTTGTTTTTTATTCGTTTATAAATCTTTTTTAAATATAGATTTTTAAGACTTAATTGAGTACAAGCGCGTGGTTATTTTTTCTGTTATCGTCCTAATTGCTTAGTAGAAAATTCTAAAAAAATTGTTTACCGACCCTCAGCCTACCTATATGGCTACCTATGTTATTTTAGTATTTAACGGGTCTTGAATTTCTGTGACAATATTTTCTACTACTCTAGATACATAAGTTACATCCTATATTAATATTATTTATTCAAATGTATGTGCACTATCGTCCACTTCATCATAACGTTTGCGTAATTTCTATATCCGTATATCATAACAAATTAATGAGATAAAAGCAATTATGCCACTGTTTATGATGTTCATAACATAATCGTGAATTCGTATTTGTACAGGAATAACCATGCAAACGTTATAAATGGAACCAAATAAATGATTCAGAAGGTATTCCGAATTTATTTCACTCGCTAATCACAGGCTTATGTAAAAATCAATTGCTTTTCCGTTGGTTTCGCAGAAATCCGAAAATGGTTCGTCAAATTTAAATATTTTTTCGTTGGAGTGGTTTAGAAAAATAACTAGTAAAAGTAAATTGCTATCGTCGTATACCGGAATTAACAACGAAAAGCGGAAGAAAACTTTGTATTGAAATATTTCTCCCAGAAATTATTTTTATGATGAACACAACTTATTCTTGAAGTTTAAGATTATGAAAATACTAATGTTGTTTGAGCTGTAACAAAAGTTCATCTCTGCAACATTATTAAGAAAGGTAAATAATTTCCTCTAAATATTTATAGTACCGTGGAGCCGTAACTATGAAAATAATAATTATATCATACTTTACGAGTTCAAATTTTAATTAAAAACAATAATCAGTGTAAATTGCAACAATAAAATGAAATAAGTAGGGTTGGCACGCATTTCCGTGATTAGAATATAAAATTAAGAGCGGAAAGGCCGAATCTGAAATGAGGTAATTTTGTCCAGTACGAGTACCCTGCTGGTGACTTCGCGACCCTATCGGGGTTCTACCATTTGACAAATTTAATTATATCGCCTTATTTTATTGCAGGAAGTATCTATATCTGTATTATAATCATGTTTGTAATGATATCTCTAACCCCTAAGGTTTGCTGAGAACACTCTTTTAGGGATAAGCTTTCCTTTGTACGAGGCATTATTCTGTACGTATTGTAATATTTACTTTAGACACTCTCAATTTACGAATTCATAAGTACGTTAATTTCGACGCTCTTACGGTGAAGGAAAACATCGCGAGTAAACCTGGGAAGAAATTCTAAGGTTGTGTGTGAAGTCGACCAACCTGCACTTGGCCAGCGTGGTTGACTAAGGCCTTATCACCCTAATTCAGGGTAGGTTCGAGCTCCTCGGTGGGCACATAATATGAGCTGATGAATGATAGACACTCTCAGAATGGAATATAATCCAAAGATGAGCTTAATATTCCGAATATAGCTCAAAATAGTTTCGCAAGTCCGATCTAAAGATAGTTTTATCGATTACCCAAAGACTAACATGGATGCCAGGGCACAAAGTTATAAATATTTACGTGATATTTCGATAACATAATTAAGGTAATGTTTCACGAGGCACGTCCTGTCATTGATACAACTTGGGAGTTGGCAGTTGGCTCTCATTCCAAACACCTGGCCGAGATAAACTTGTTACAGAAAAACTTTTCTGTTTGATTGTGATCGTTTTTCAATTCGACTCAGATTCGTGAGTTTGTTGACGTTGAATTTACGAGACAAGTTTTCTTGGTGTTATTCTAGCTTTTTTTGTATTAGGGTTCCGTACGTAAAAGGTATAAATCGGAGCCTATTACAGTTCAAGTTTTTCTGTCTCTCAAGGACAGTGGAATCTTAGTAATAGCACATACTAAGTCCATTTGTCTATCTGTCACCAGGCTGTATCTCAAGAACGGTGATAGCTGAACAGTTGAAATTTTCACAGATGATGATATTTCTGTTACCACTAACTAATAACGTAATAACAGAATAAAATAAATATTTGTATTGTTATTGTGATTTCTATTTTTTTGTAGATAATGGTGCGGAACCCTTGACGGGTTTTTCTTGCTGTTATTCTATTTTTAGCCTTTTTTGTTTTTATTGAAACTCGGCGTGGGCGACTTAAGGGTGACGTCCTTTTTGTCTGGCTGAGATTTAAGTTATTTTGAGTGATATGAAAAAAAACCCTTTTATGATCCACAACTTACGATTTGAAACAATATTGTTTTGATAACAGTTAAAACAGCTTTGTGAGCAATAGATGAAATATTTTAAAACGGTTCTTCAATTTTGATAAAGAACTGTCTTTATTTTGTATTGAATTAAAAGTTTCTTGAAATATTGTTAATAATGTATTGTTATTATATTGTTATGTTATATATTGTGAGTACATATAGTTGAAATCGAAAGATGGCGCGAACAGTAACCCCATTTTTCAGGAAAAACTGTGAAAAGCAATTTAGAGCTCTAAGTAAATTACGTAACTATTAAATCAGTTTATATTTTACGCTTAGTTACCTATATTGTATTAAAATAGAACTTAGTATAATACTACGATAATGTTGATTAATTAGTGGAATTATATTGCCTCTAAAATTCTCCTGAGACAAAGGGGCTTTAACAATGTTATAATAATACCTACACGTTATAATTGACATGTATTTCAAGCAGAATATTCGAGAAATTACTAAACGATAACAGTTTTCATTATCAAAATTATGTTACAATACACACGTAAATCTGGTTGAATATAATTATTTTTGCCCTCCAAACAAGTTTTAATTAAGTTAGGTTACAAAGTTAACTAATTAGGGTTAGGACATTGTGGATTTGTATCTCTAAAAATGAGTTGGTTTCACCACGTCATCATCACCTGGTAATGAATAAGAAATACGATATAAACATTAAAATCAGTTACTAGAGTAAACCTGTAAGAAGCACAGCGGAGTAAAGGCATACTCTCATTGTGGTGATATTAATATAATCAGAAAGAATATGCGTAATCAACCCATTTCATGTCCAATCAGTCAAGTTATGTAAAAAGAAATCGCATCCAAACTAAGGAAAAGACAATCTTCATTTAATAGAACAAAGAAAAAAATGTGTATCAGATAAAACCGCACCGTCGCACCAATAAATCCCTGATCCAGACAGATTATAACTACTGAATAATGTCCACAATTCGATTCCCTCCTGCATTGTGAAAAGTTTTCTCGCCATTTCTCAAAATCTCCAGATTTCCCGAAGCTTTTGTCCAACGGATGAGTTAATACGTCTTCTTCTATTTGATTTATATGAGGTTTCACTTTTTTTGAGTACATCTTATTTCTTTTGTTATCCTGTTGTCTTTATTACTCTTAGGATGTCAGAGCGAGAGAGATAGCGAAGGGATATGTTGCATGTACGCAACTTTGGGTCTTGACGTGAACTAATAACGGTTGGGGTTCTTAAATTGTTTCTCTTTATATTACAATTTTATTGAGCGTGAAATTAAAAGAACTATTTCTTTTTACAGAGTATTCTAACGAGTTTGTTTACCACCCTTAACTAATGTACTTGTACATATGTTAGTAATGTCAATCTTAAGCCATGTTTTGAAAAAGCAAATGAGCTTCGTATTGATTGAAGTTGCTTCGCCAATCATATTTAAAGCTGTTTTACGATTATAGTATAATATTTAATGTTATTAGAGATAGTAACGTCGATCAAAAGTATTTGAACTAACGAGCTACGAAGTTACGAATTTTGCATTAAAGTATGAATCCCATTATTTATATTTAAAGTTCAGAGAAAAGAGCCTTTTAAAAGGTTCATCCCTATTGTACAAATTCTTCAGGTCACATGATCATGGTCTAGATTTACAGATTTTGGTATAACAAGATAAATTGGGCATTTATATTAAAGAGTCATCCTAACTAATCCTAATCCTAACTAACATTATAAATGCGAAAGTAACTCTGTCTGTCTGTTTGTTACCTTTTCACGGCTAAACTACTGAACCGATTGACTTGAAATTTGGTACAGGGTTAGCTTATGGTCCGGGAAAGAACGTGGGATACTTTTTATCCCGAAATTCCCACGGGAACGGGAACTACGCGGGTGAAACCGCGGGGCGCTGCTAGTTGTTTAACTAGCAGCGCCCCGCGGTTTCACCCGCGATTGTCTGGTACAAAGAGCCCTATATATGTATATATATAGGGCTCTTTGTACCAGACAATCTCATGTCACAGAAAAATATCTATTAATAATAATTAGTTTGTCCATTTAGTTAAAGGACAAAGGTTGGGAATATATTCATTGTTAAGGTTAAGGTTAGGTTAGCTAACAGAGTTTAGTGTTTATAGTTATCATGGTTACTTATTAACTCGAGAACTATTATACTTTAAAAGTTACTTGCTATGTATGTATGTTATTAATTTCGAGTTTACGATATTTCAACTTTGTTGCAAGGACTTATTACAGTGATGAACCATAATAACCAAATTATGGCGCTTGTAACAACATCAAAATATGGAAAACTAAATAATATAGGTAAGTACCTATTACACAGTAAATATCCCGTAAATAAATAATTCTAACTAAGTTGCTGGACACAAAATAGACAGGTTTACCTGTCAAAAGTATCAAGACAATACTGTTACAGCTTCAAAGGTTACAGCTGCCATCAAAAGTAAGTACTTATACAATGTAACATTTTCTGTATTACGAGTTGCGAATCCACAAGCAAAGTAAAGGTCATAAAAGATGCAATGCGGAGACAGATTGACTTTCAAGGGAATAGTTAAGTGTTTACGGAGTTAATTTTGATTGCTAATTTAATTAGGTTTACAGGTTGTCAATTCATTAAGTTGTGTGTGTTGCTTGGTAATTTTTACAGGTAAACAATTCTATTTTCTTCATTAAAGGTTTTGCATTTTTACTTAAGTATAACAAGAAGTCTTGCTGTTAAATGCAAGCACTAATTTGGGTGAAATTGAAATCACATTTATTCATTTATCCTCCTAGAAGTCATAAATATTATATTGTATAGAGTATTTGTGTATTTTTCACCGAGCCCAGCCGAGGATAAAATTTGATTGTAAGTACTCACATATTTTCATTAACCCTTGTTAAACACACAAAGATAATTGAAGTTTTTAATCAAATTAGATAATATTTAATGTTCCTTAGTCAAATATCACCCCGTAAACTTGCACCAAATCCTAACCTCGCAAGTAGAACACTGCAGTGCTCCAGGAGTCTTGGGACAGTCTGGTCACGGATTTCAGATCGTAAAGCACAAGTTTAGCTACTCGTAAACTGGCGTTGTAATTAGACGCTACTATGTTGCGTTGCTTACATGTTTGAATACTGCAGTTAGAATACTTTTTAGCAGATATTTGCGAAAGTAGAGTATAATATTATGTGCAATGAAATCAATACCTTTAATTTTATATCCGTATTTACGCACAAGTAGATACTTCAAAATCATTTTAGAGAGCGAGCGTCTCTTCATCTATAAGCAGTAACCACACTCGTTTCAAACGCACAAATAATTGAAAAGATTTGTGCAGATTCTAAAAGTACAGAAGTTAGAATATAATTTTATCGTTCTGTTCTATTAGTCACATAATTATACGATATGCGTAGTTTGGTTCAGAAATAAATCAATTGCTCCTAAGTCAAAGTAAGTGTTGTCGCCGTTCGCCGACTAAACCTAAAATAAAATAATGCTTCAAAAGGAAAACGTAAGATTTTCTATTTTAAATTCAAAATTCTACATATGGCTGAAAGCCAAAATTTCCGACAATATGGAAACCAATAGAAACTATTCAGACGTCCACACTTAGAAAAAAACAAAATTGGCATGCTTTGCGTCTTCGATTTATGGTCCATGCGAGATTAAAGATAGTTTAGTTGTATCTTATGTACATTATAGTTACTTACTATGTTATTAACATCTGAACAACCAAGCTCGAATTTATATTACAGAAACCAAAAAACAGTCGCTGAGATCGAAATCGGCTAAGAAGAAGGAGGAGAAGGATATTAACATTTATTTTAAAGCAAAAATGAAGACAATTACAATTTGACATAGAAACAAACATAGCACAAAGTAAGGGGTCAGCCGAGAAGGAGACCGTGCGGGGCTAAGTTATCTGCTCTATAATAAATAACTTATTATTTAATTATTACATTCCTTTTACTAAAATTACTAGGAAATTCAAGATTATTTATTCACTTTTGAGTTTTACATAAGCACTTAGAAATTTAACCGTCAAAGAGGTACCAAAATAGATAGATACACAACTCTTTACTGCCTTTTATAGGTAAGTATATAAAATATGACCTTAAAATAAATAAAAATATCCAGGCATGTTTGGTGCCCCTTTTTGCATAAACATTTTATGACTCTTCTATCTATTTAGAAATTCCTTTAACAGAGAAATCATTAGCTACGTCTCAAATTGTCTGTATCAGATAGGAACATAGTTCCAATCCACAGTTTAGTTTAAACCCAGCAGACTGTCAGTAACACAAACTCAATCCAATTAGTTCATAAAAATACAGTTGTATTTTAAATTCTGTTTCCAAACGTTTTATTTACATTTTTTCGTTGCGAAACGTTTCTAGATGCACGGAATAGTGACAAATCTAGTCGAAGTGCCTTCGGTACCTATTCACGTCGTGTCCCAGAGCCGATTATCCTATATGAGAGCCGAAATTGAATTCGGAAAGTCTTTCTAGATAAATCCGACGAATTTGAACGGGCGCAGCGCTTTGTCGAGGACAAGTTTGCGGCGACTTGTCAGTTTATACCATCTGATAGCGTGTTTTTGTTTGTACCAATAACTCGGGTGCTGTTTGTGTTTGGATTTCAGAGAGTTTGAGCGCAAAATATACGAGTATAACGTTTTGTTTTAAGATTTCAACTTGAGTGCGGAATACTAATTAGAAATAACGTCTTCGTTATGATTTGACGAAGAAACCCTCTTGGTAATAATAAAGCTGTAATTTATGGAAAGTGGAAACTCATTTTCTATATGCTTTAACATTAGTACCTAACCTAACCTACTCGTTTTGTGTTAGATCATCCTATTCTTGAATTTTCCGGAATAAAACTATACTTAAAAAAGTTTATCGATTGTGTAAAAAAGCAAAAAGGTCAAAAATGTCTCTACATTTTACAATACAAGTTAAAAAACACAAATATCCATCTAAACACCCACCAAAACTGACCTAATTAGGTGTACGACATTCTAAATAACATTACGACAATCTAAATAACAGAAAAGTTTAAAAATTCAAATAAAGAACACTTTCCATCTAAACACCCACCAAAAATGTCAAAGTCAACCTCATTAAACGTCAACCGCCAAAACAAATGCGTCACAAGGAATCACAAAGGGTCCCAAAGGTCCCTTAGCTGCTGATTGAACTATATTTTCTCATAAGACATCATGAGTGTCGGACCTAATTAGGTGTAAGTAACACGGGTTTCACCAGAGTAGGGGTCAATCACGACAATATAAAAAACAGAAAAGTTTAAAAACTTAAATTAAGAACACTTTCCATCTAAACACTCGCCAAAACTGTCAAAGTCAACCTCATTAAACGTCAACCGCCAAAACAAATGCGTCACAAGGAATCACAAAGGGTCCCAAAGGTCCCTTAGCTGCTGATTGAACTATATTTTCTTATAAGACATCATGAGTGTCGGACCTAATTAGGTGTAAGTAACACGGGATTCACCGGCTTGCGGTATGACGCTTTAATATCGTTACGACAATACCGTGTCGTATGGAATGAGGGAATTAGATACGTAATTGTCAGTTGTGCTTAGGATTTTGAGCGTTATGTTATTGTAATAATTGATATTAAAACTCCGTTCAGTGTTTTGTTTTAATTTTATATTGTTTTGAATGGATTCACTGTTTTTGGCTTTTCTCTAGTTATAAATTTATTCTTTTAAGGTTCGTTCAACCATCTAATCGTGAAAAGGTCAATCAATATACAGTCAAACAAACGGTTATTTACTTTCGCATTTAAAGTAATAGTAGGACTAACATAACGTAATTCACAATAAGATGTCATTGATAGCAAATGTTCTAATGTAGGGAATTATTGTTTTGTTTCTTCTTAGTATTATTAAATTCAAGATAATTTAGGTGGAATAGTAATTATGGAATAATTTTCAAAAAAATCCCTATTTTCTTAACACTCGTAAGCCATAATAAATCTAAACTAATATTATAAAGAGGAAAGATTTGATTGCTTGTTTGTTTGTAACGAATAGGCTCCGAAACTCCTGGTCCGATTTCAAAAATTCTATCACTATTGGAAAGAAACATTATCCCGGAATGTCATAGGCTAAATTATATTTACGCGGGTGAAACCGCGGGGCGCTGCTAGTTTATATATATAAGACAATTAACATTTCATTTTCCTAGATTGCTACAACTCTATGCTAAGTACAAGTAGTACACTCGGGGAACAAAATTGAAAACTACAAGTGCAGTAATTAAGGGCGTTTATTTATTCAGCGCATGCGGTCGTGCACGGGAATGAGTCGAGAGAATAATTTCCGTGCTCGTGTATACTTTAGTTTGCTTTTTATTGGAAATCGGTTCACTAGAAACAACGGAAATAATATAGACAGGTTTTTGTTGGATAAAAAGATGGCTTTGCCATTTTTGGCCTTTCACAGCTGAAAATGAAAGGCAAATTCAAGGATAACTTAGTATTGAAGTTAGGAAAAAAAATAGGTTACGAAATCTTACGAAATGTGAATGAAATTATAGATAAGTTAAGATTTGAAATTATGTTTGAATGAATGCCCTGATTCGCAAAAGTAAGATTGAGTTTTGCAATTTCAGTATTTACGTCGCTACACTTAGAGTACACATTTGAGTGATGCATCGCCTGTTCCTGACAGGAATAACAATACATATCAAGTATAACTCATTCCTATAAGACGGTTATTTCCTGAGTTTAAATTAGTTAATAAGTTCGTGACATCTTCAGTGGAAATGACATAATATTAGTTCACTCAGTCATATATGCAGATTTGGAATTTGTTGTTTTGGGGACTCTGCAAAATCGCAGAAATCTGCGTGCTCGTATCGCGATCACTGTAGTATTGATCGCATAGACTTGCGATATTGCGGTAATGGCAAATAAAAGAAAAGGTACGTCTGGTGGACAAACCGTTTCACAGTTTTGTGTTGCAGAACCTATGAAAAATTGGATAGTAAAATAGAGCATTTTAAGATAGTTAAATTAATTTTCCTCTTCCGAATTTTCAGTTGATTTGATATCTTCCAGATTTAAACTTGAATCAATTATGACAATTTTAGCAAAAAAAGGCCTGCCATATTGATTTATTTCTTCAAGATTTATTCAAATATAAATCAATTATGACTACAATTTTAAACGAAAAACGTCTTGCTGTAGTCAAATGTCTCATTATACTCCATGCAATAAGTCCTCGTTATCATCTCATATAACAGAACACATCAGTTATTGTCCCCTTGGACTGACGCCAAGAAAGAGTGGCTGTGAATTAGATACTTTTGAAATTTTTACTCGACGATACATCATGTAGCTTAGTGCCACTTAACAAGTTGTGTTTCAGTTTAGTGTTTGCCAACTTTTACCTTTTAAAGGAGTTAAGTGAGGTATCTTATGAATTGAAATTTGTCACTTTTGTGTCATTCATCATTCACTCTATCATCTCATTATAGTAACTGACCCCTAACTAAGTTTGTTATTTGTATCTATGGTATCAGAAACGACACATACACTCGTTGTTGGTACGTTACTGTACATATATATTTGTGTCAAAGCATGAAGTACTCCTAAGAACTAACACTTTCAGCGGTTTTATTTATGGTTATATTATCGTCGCCATCTTGTACATATATCGCTTTTATTCGCAATAATACATACACATAATGATAGGGGTTTTAACTATATTATTTACGAGATACCTAATTTTTATTACATATTACTTAGTACTTACACATCCGTGAATATACACGCAATACAATATTGTTACCAAAAACGATAACTATTAAATAAAAGTAACAGAAGTTACAAGAAATATTAATAAAAATTGACAAATATTTAGTCATTTTTCCTTAAAATATATCGTATTCAAAATTATTTATTATTTACTCGTGTACAAAGTAATTTCGTCGTTATAAACAAGTACTTATCACAATTTCTCGTCGAGGTTAATTCCCTTAACACCAATTTTTCTTTTTCTCACACATTTTACCGTTTGTACGCGTAATGTAATTTTTTGAGCGACTATAATTTTCTATTACGTAGGTATTAATACAAAGTACAATGTTTATAAAAGAAACAATGTATGAAACATGAAAATATGTCTATATATAAATAACATGACATAATCCTTCACTACATCATCTCATTATATTAACTGACCCCTAACTAAGTTCAAAACTTGTATCTAGGGTATCAGAAACTACGCACACACTCATTCACACACACACCCAGACCGAGACAAACATTTGTGGTTCATACAAAATAGAAACAATTGCTATCTAAATTTGGTCGGGAATCAAACCGAAATCCTAGCACACAAGCCAGCATTACCTCCTGAACACAGCCTTTAAAACTTGAAATGAATATTCAAATACGAACCAATTTGAATTTCTATAGTAACATTACCCAAAATCTGTTCCAGATTTGTACGTTTCAGTTCCCTTCCTGCTTTGCACCTCACAAACTTCCTTCGGGAAACCAAACTAACATAAGGAAAACATTAGGGAATAACAAGTACTTAATTGGAACATCATCGCAGATGAGTCCCGTTCATATTATTAGATAATTTTCATCCCGATTGTTTGGCTTATAACTCTTATAAGTAATTTGAGGTTATAAATTGTTGGTTAAGTATCTATTGGGAATTCCTGTTATTGAAAAGGGGAGTTGAATTGATCGCCAATAATTGTTTGGTTCTTACGTTAATGGATGTTTATTGCGGTATTGCGTTTGTGTTGATAATTTTGTTGTTTGAATTCTGTTTTTGTATAATGTGGATGTATTGTTTTTAATTTGTTTTTTTTTTGGTGATGCGTGGTGATTATTCTTATACTCGTATTCTGCCTTTAATTCATCTTTAAATATCGTCGGTGAGAGAACCTTTCATTTTTAATCTAGGTATTGTGCAGATTTACTATTTTTTTTAATGTTTTAAGTATGATTATATCTACAAAATTAGTATCAGTTAGTTCTATTTGTAGTGCTTGCCTAAAAAAATAACAAAATGAACTACTTTTTACAAACTCTGTTACAAGGAAAAAAGAAGCGTTGTCACATTAAATTTTACTCAAATCATATCTACGTAACGTCACCCTCGTATAATAATAGTCGACTGCAAACCAATTCTGGATAATAACGCCACTTTCGGGTATAAGGAAAAAGGTTCGCACCGAGAGTTCTAACGAGCCGTTTCTCACCAAACTAAGTATCTTCCGAACATCTTCACGTTCCTATATTACTTCTATTATTTCTGGTTGACTATTACAAGTGAATTGGCTGTGACTCAACTGCGAAGTACTTGGTAACTATCTCGACGATGTAGATTGGCCTTTAGCGGGTAACAGGTTTTCTTTTCACATTTTCTTTAGTTAATCAATCTGTCGTAACGGGTTTCTGGAAGTTTTTAAATTATGAATAAGGTGTTTCTATATCAATTTAGTTTGTGAAAAATATAGTTTGATGGGGGCCTTTTTTGGGGTTATTATTATAAAATTATGGAATAAATTAGGGGACTTGGATAAACTGTTTCGTATAATATTGAAAACAGGATAATGTAGAGAAAATTTGCAGCTAAAGCTGGTATTTTTCCGTAAATAGGCGTCTACAGGCCTCCCTGTTTTTTTCTAAACATTTTAGCTGAAGTCTACTTACTAATGGGAGTTTAATATGAAATGCTTTAAACCTCATCTTACTTTGTTCGGTAGGAAAGTAAAATATAAAAAATTATACAAATTTTCAGAGTATATTCTATTATAATTTACCATAAATCATGGGCATGAACTTGAAATGTATAATGGTAGATACATATTTTAGAATATCATTATATCCGCGTGTTGGCTTAAGAGGCACCATTTTGGCAGTAATCTCTACATTTTTGTATACAATTTTAACTTATCAGGGTTAAAACGATTGTTATAAAATGTTAAAAATATGCATACATTTGGCAACGAGAGGAAAATTAACATGGGTTCGCATGAAATATGGGAGACGGATGTGACTTGGGTTTTTATTGTTTGAATAACATTGAACCTTTTTTATTAGAATCTCATTTCAATATAAAAAGAGATTTTTAAAATTTTGAATATGGAATAACGTTTATGGAAAACTTTTTCACTAAAAAGGATTTACGACAATAGATGCTAGTAAAACAGAAACGCATGGTTGTTCTATTTTTGAATTTTACTTCTATCAGTTTAAAACAAAACTAAAATCGAGAACTTAACCCGTTCAAAATAGTTTTATTTCCGTCAAAGTACGAGTAATAAATGAACTTCTTCCCTTCAAGATACATTTCGTGTTCGTGAAGGTTAACAAAATAACGAACACTTAAAAATGTTAAGTAGACGTTTAAGTGTTGCATGCAACTGCTTAATAAAGACAATCAGGGTCATCACGCCCCGTTACACCGACATCGAGACATTGTATCGCCATTTTGTTGTCTCACGCGATCGCATGGCAACCCTAACGGTATTTTGTCGTCGATGTATTTAGGAAATTTTGATGCAGATTATCGTATAATGTATGTTGAAACCTACACACATCAAAAGTGTCTAGGGATCAACATATATTTTTGCAATAACTTTTCTATGTATCGGTCTTGTCTCCGTGTGGTGCAGCGATACCGTCCTCCATGGCGCTCAGCCACGGTACCAGTGCTTCGGTAACGTGTCCAAAGTCGACTGATAACACTCTGACTTGTATTCAGAGCTAAAGCCACAGTACGTTGCCGGGAACCAGCTTCTATCATTCCCACGGCTCTGAGCATTTCTTCCCTGCTTAAATGACGTCGCCGCTCCATAATAACGTTGGTTTTAATCAGTAGTAGGGAAACAGTAGCACTAATAATGTCTTCAATGCGTTGTATGTTTTTATAGGGAAAATATTGACAGCTGATTTTCATCTTTTACTCGAATTTGATTCACAGTTCCTGATTCAAATTATGAAATGCACCAAAAAGGATCCATATAAATTTATAAAATCATAAATTTATTACAAAGCCACATCTCAATCTCAAGAAATCCGCATAAAAATGCTTGATCCCTAGACACTTTTGATGTGTGTATTTTTGTTGGTAAACCTAGTTTAAGCTGGTTGTAGACTGAAAACTAAGCTGTTAGTTTAGTTTATCGTCCCGGTTTTCATAGTAACAACATCGACAGTTATTACAGCTTAACTTTAGCTCACAAAATTCTAACAGAAAATGACGCAGCATTCAAAAGAGCTAAATAAGTGAGGTCTAATTGCATAAAAACTGCCCACTTACGTACTTACAAGTCTTCTTCTAGTTTAGTTCGTACCTGAGATATTTTTGACCGACTTACAATTCATAGTTCTGTGGTAACCGCAAACTTTGAAACTACCGTTTGTGGTCTACAAAAGATATCTCAGCAATGCAAGTTAAGCTAAAGTAACTTGGGTCTCGATCTGCAACTGGCTTTAACTGAAATAAGTCTGGAAAGTTCGGAGTAGACTTGCGCTAGAGTCGTGTGGTTTTGGCGTTTGCATGCATTTTTAGGACAAACTGTCTATCGTAAACCATTTGTTAAATATTTATGATTTTCCATAGGTTATAAATTAATAACCAAAAATACCTTCAATAATACAACATATTTTTGAATCATAGCACCAAAGAACACGCGATCGTGTCACCTATAAAATGAAATAAAAATAACTGAATCAATATCAATAGATATATTCGTTTGACACCTATGATGTCACAGACAGACACAGAGTTACACAGATACACACGTTAAACTTATACCTGCTCTTTATTCATCGAAGATTTGATAAATAAACTTCAATTAATCACATTTAAATAAATAAACAATACCAAAAAACTTTGCAATAATAATGTTATCAAAAGTAAAAGAAGAAGTATCGAATCGCCAGTCCGTGACCATAAAGTGAAAACATCTTCGGATAAAGTTGTAACAAAGCCGCTTTCTAGATTACAGATCATCTTAACAATGGAAATAAACTTGTTACCGAACCAATAATATTACACAACGTTTTATTTACGTAAGTAAACTAAGAAATGTACTAACCCACAATGTTTTGAATAAAGTACGCTTTTTATGAGATTAGATTAGGGTCTGTTCATATAATTTTTACTGTCGGTGCCTCTGGGAATAAGTAGTTTGTTTGGTATGAAAAACTAGGGTCTTTTTGTTCAGCGAATTTTCTGCCTACGTTTATATAAAAGTACGTTGTTGTAAGTAAGTATATCTGGATAAAAGTCTCAATAAATATGTTGTTAAACCAACTGATAAATTAGCATTTTGTTTGAAATTCTCAACTGAATAATAATAATGACTACCTACCTAATAAGTAGCTGTCCATGAATTACAAATTGTTTATAGCTAATATGACAATTATTTAATACAAACTGTCTCAGAATATAATATACCTCTTTTCTAAATTTCATTAAAACCCGTGTAAATGTAACGAATACACAAACATGGTTCCTTCCGCGTTTATAATATTAGTAAGGATTAAATTTTCCCTCACAGTACGAGCAAACAGGAGTTTTTAGATGGCTTATAACTTTGACTTCACGTTTTCATCGTATAGAATACAGAATACATTAAAATAAAATGTTTACAACTTTTAACTTGAATCCCTAATACTTTGTAAATTAACATATAAATATACTAGTGAATTAAAGGTTTTTAACGTTAAAATAACTAATGAACTATGCTATGTCTGCACCTAATAATATTGTTAGGTACAAAACGTATTTCAACACTATTGTTTTAATAAGACAGTTTTAATACCTTAATGTTACATTACAAACGTATTTCAACGATGTTGTTTTTACCAAACTTTATTAATATTCATTAAACTCTGTTGAAAATACATTGAATTTCAATGAAAATTGCTATTTCTAGTTAAACTATGTATAATGATGAATGATTTTAAAGACAAGTTATAAATCGTACTCTATTTTCAAAGGGCATATTGATGCCGTGTCGTATTTTCATCATTCACTGTAGTTAAGTATAAGGATTCTAATTTTTTAAGGTAAGTACATATAAATAGTATAGGAGCTTGGATACTTTTGTTCCAAAATATCTACATGATATTTGATTTGCGTAGGTAGGTTCGCAGGGCATAGCTAGTTTACTAACAATAATAACATATTGTTTTGAACTCTGGCAAATAGCCAAATTGTAGCCGCAAATTCAGCTTAACAGACAAGTCTGAATTTAATCAATCGAAAAATATATTCGAGCTTCATTTGATATCTAGAACAAGAATGAATAAATATGATTTGCGAACATTATTAATATTAATGAAATAATCGTCCGGAAACTACGTTTTAACATTGAATACTTATACTAGGTACTACCACAGATTACTAAATAGATACTACTAATAATGTGAAAGTAGAAAAAAAGAAGCGAATTGTTATGATTCTTGTTCACATAGAGATAGGTAATTTTCAAGTATGTAATAAAAGGGGTAAACCAAAAAGCAGACACAGATGTACATTATGGCAAAAAAAAGATAAATAAAAACTAAAGTTACAAAAAAGAGGTAGGAAAACATTTTTATGGCCGCCATCTTTCACAATTCAAGACGGTTGAGAACACTCTTCGAAATTTAAAAAAAGCTTTTGTATCGAGTCAGACTTTCGAATATCGAAGTATCGTTCATGTAATTCGCCATTCGTTGAGATCGTAAACGGTGTGATTTACGAGAAACTTTGAAACTGGTCCGTTTCATGAGGACTATAAACACGTGATGTGCCGGCCGATAGTTCCCATACAAAGTTATTGCTTTCTTTTGATGTATTTTCTGTCGCATATCGTGGCCCGTTCACGATTGCCGATGGCTGTTTGGTGTTTCAAAATTGTTATTGGACGTTATTATTGTTTCGGATTAGCCCGTTTTTATTTCTTTGTATTGAATTTTCGTTTAAAAGTAACGATATAGAGACCGTATGCCTGTAGTATCAGAGTTGAATTTGCAGTGTACTTACCATGGCAAGTATCGAGTTTTCGATATTTCGACGGTATTGCAATCTTATTACATGATGTTTATTGAGGTAATAATTGTATTGCAGTTATACTCATGAAAATAGTGATTCCGTGGAAATTTCTAGATAGCTGGTTAAGTTTATTTAGATCTTGGTTTTAACTTTTTAAGTAATTGAATAATATAAATACGATGAACTCCAAGTGTTAAATATATCTATTTAATTTAATTGTTTACAATATAAAGTTGATTTTTAGAATAATCTATTTAAAATATTAATTTTACAAAATAATTGAAACCTCAATACAGGAATTATTCTGTTACAATTGTTTTTAGAGAGTTTTTAAAATATAATCGAATTTGCTTTTAACTTTAAGATGTAAATTATATGAATATGATCGATTGAACTTATAAGTTTCATATATTTTTAATGAAATGAAATAAGTTTTAAATTTAATTTCTTAGACATTGTTACAGTTTATTTAAGAGTGGGTGAATTAGTGGAAATTAATGTGCGTTTTTAATTTTTTTTCTATTATCATTAATTTCCGACCTTAGTCTTTTGCTATATTAAAAAATACAAAAAAAAATGAAAATGTATTTATTTCCTGCATTAACACAATAAATAATTATTAAAATATTTTATAAGCTATTTAAGAGTGGTACAAGTTTGTACAAGTTTGTTTTTGTTTATACAGTACGCATTTTAACATGGACGTACCTACGTTATATCTGATTATCTCCGCACTAGGCTAGGCCTGTATACACCCTTATTTTGAATACCTTATCTCACAGCTAATGTAAACGACGGGTGACAATATAATAGTGAAGTTAGTTTTTTCTTTTGCTTTTATTTAAAAAGTTATGATAAGTCAAAGATTTTCAAAATCCCGCCGAATTTTATTGTTATTCTACGCCGAACGCTGCGATACACAGCTGAGCGCGGTCATCGACCCGAGCCGTCACAGAATACTTGATAGCTAGTGTGCCGTCTGGTAATGCGACATTTATTTTGTATTTTTTAAAGATAAGTAATCGACTATCATTTTTGATATTTTTATTGGATATATGGATTCAGTTAGTGCTACAGATATTCTGATTTTAATAAGTCCCATATTTTCAAAATAGGGGTGTATATATGACGGACTACTCTACAGTATTATAAACTATGAAACCCAAAAAATATAGTGATGTTCAGTGAACAACCGTGGTCATACTTCACTTATTACAAAAAGTCAAATTTTACTACTAAGTTCAAAACGTAAAGCCTCGTTCACAATGTCCCGACGTCTGTCAAGTTGTCACCACCTGTCGTACTGTCGACATCTCACGACAACCGCTCGGGAAATTAAAACCATTGTGACGTGCCCTAATGTGGAATTAAAGTGTGACCCCCTAAATTAATAAGGTTTACGAGCAATGAGATTACAATGTTAATTTGGATGGTTTAATGGTGTTTTGGAATTGTAAATGTGTTTTTTTTGGCTGTACGTTTTTGAAATTTTGGAATTACTATTTCATAACCTGTTTATATCAGTACATTGACAGTAGCGAGGAGTGTATTAATTATAAAAGGTATTCGCTTTCGTATTTGATCAAAACTACGCCACTCTTCTCTTATCCTCAAAGAATATCATTTAATAAACTCTTATCAAAAACGTATTACATTCTATTTCGTAGCTTTGGTTTTTAGCTATAGCTTTAACTGCGTTTTAGATTTTTCAATCATATCTTATTAGCTAGTCATACATTGCTATTATTAAACTTGTAAACCATTACTCAATTCCCAAAACGGCTCAATTCTCATAAAAATAATTTCTAAAAACAAAACGAAGGTTCAGAAAAGCACGCCTATTTCAGTTAACCGAAATGGATTTTTAGTTAGTAGCTAATTGGTGCCTCTCAGTATTCCGGACATCAGTGAATCCGTAAATCTGAAAGCTCTCTACACTAAAGCTACTGACATTTATTTTACGACCCGATCTGACCCGAGGGGCGAGTGGGAAAGAGCCATAAACACTTTTATGCTTAGTCCCTGTTTGACCAATGTGCTTACGTGACTCACATTATACGCACAATTATTTAAATTAAAATATATTTATGTATACAAACGTATGTGCACGGTTATGTTAAATTTATGTAAATTTACATTGAGATAAGTTTGTTTTGATGAGTAGCCTATGGGAGTTACGTGTATGGTCTAAAGCGGAAAAGAAATATTATTCCATTATTCCATGATAGCTCGTATATTGAAGAAGGTTTATGTTTAAGTTTCTTTTTTTTAAGTTTATGGGTATGTTTAAAATCCACAGATTTAATTCCTGGTTAGAAATACCAGTTTATAAATATTCCAATTACTCAATAGTGTTTATTAAAGTCGGTCTCAGGAAGTTATTTGGTATTTTTTCGGTTTTCCTTATAGTTCCGCATTAAGTTTACCACGCCCTCTTCAAAAGTTTCCCATTTTTATTTTCCATTACCTCCATTTATTTAATTCAACGGTGTATGTTATGAGTACATATAATTCACTTTAAACGTAAGTGTATTTTCATTAAATCGCAGAATGTGTACGTATGAATGTTTATGCGTATAAAATAATAATAAATTTTCAGTTTTTTTGCTCAGCCTATTTGCAGAAATGTAAAAAATATTCGCGGTCACGTACTTACGAATTTATGAGAACAGTTCAAATGAAAACTGTGTTCGTTTATTTTTATTATTTGTTTATTGCTAAACTAGCTATACCCCGCGGTTTTCTTTCTTTCTTAGTGGATGCCTACGTCATAATTGTGTGTGTACTGATATATCAGTCAGTTATTTATGGATGTGTGGCGACATCTGCACGCCACATAGGAACTAGCGACATCTATCCGCAACTGTGGGAAATAACTGAAGAGTCCTGAATCGCGCAAGCGAAATTTACAGCGCAATTGACTATACACCCCTATTTTGAAAATATGGGACTTATTAAAATCAGAATATCTGTAGCAGTAACTGAATCCATATATCCAATAAAAATATCAAAAATGATAGTCGATTACTTATCTTTAAAAAATACAAAATAAATGTCGTATTACCAGACGGCACACTAGCTATCAAGTATTCTGTGACGGCTCGGGTCGATGACCGCGCTCAGCTGTGTATCGCAGCGTTCGGTGTAGAATAACAATAAAATTCGGCGGGATTTTGAAAATCTTTGACTTATCATAACTTTTTAAATAAAAGCAAAAGAAAAAAACTAACTTCACTATTATATTGTCACCCGTCGTTTACATAAGCTGTGAGATAAGGTATCGCAATTTCAAAATAAGGGTGTATATACGAGAGCCCGACTACAACCGTCGGGCAGCTGCCCACCAGACATAACACCCGTCTGGTCGGAGGATCCTCCCTTTTCAAATGGGGACTTCCATCCCCATAACTGGTGACCCCGAGCATGAACATCAGCGCAACCTTCAGAAATCTACGTCATCATGACGTCATCCTTCATTCTCAATCCTCAAACTGGTGACGCAAGAACGTCAACGTCAGCGCAGTCTTCACAACGCTACGCATCGTGACGTCATCACTTCCTCAAGCTCTCGAGCAGCGAATCATACAGCCAGCCGCCAGCATCCACGGCTACTACGGATTCCCTGACCACAAGCATGCAGCGAACGCGCATACCTAGTCAGCACCTACAGCCTTCTTAGCGACTATGGCACAGCATACTGCACTTCGGCCGGTCAGCAAGCAGAGACGCACTTCTCTCCTGGTCTACGCAGCAGTCAGCCACTACGCAGCACTGCAACACTCCGACTCACTGGAGCACACGCAGCATCACCCCGACTCACTGGGGCATCACCGCACACAGTTCCGACTCAGCGTGAACTATACACTGGCCTGGCAAGCATCTCAAGATGGACGCATCTCAAGATGGAAGACTCAACCTGTTATCGACCTCCGGTCTCGGAGGGGAGTGATGTGGCGACATCTGCACGCCACATAGGAACTAGCGACATCTATCCGCAACTGTGGGAAATAACTCAAGAGTCCTGAATCGCGCAAGCGAAATTTACAGCGCAATTGACTATATATACGAGAGCCCGACAACAACCGTCGGGCAGCTGCCCACCAGACAGAACACCCGTCTGGTCGGAGGATCCTCCCTTTTCAAATGGGGACTTCCATCCCCATAGATGCCTTGGATACATACCAATAATAAAAATACATAAAAATTTTAACAGTCTATGTAATTTTAATAAGTATTTAAAGAGTAAATAAACCATATTCTTGTCTTAACAAGTATATGGTTTGTTTACTATAACTTACATAACATCAAAAGCAAAATTAAGCCTTGTTACATTTAATGTACTTGTATACATAATATAATCAATTAATACATAATGTAGATGAGGCAGTAGGTGTACAGAACAGAACATAATCCGTAATCAGTCGATAATGTGTGTACCGCCATTATGTAGATCGCTTGGCTTAATATCTGTATGGAAATCAGTGGGAAACACGGAATTACAGGACTGGATAGGATATGTATTGAAAAGAGGATAACCTGTAGGTAAGTATATAAAATACAATAAAGTTCTTACAGGTCGTTCTCTGTATAATATAGATATTGAAGAATAATGTACTATGGCAGGTTTTTGTTATAGCAACATAAGCCAAAAACGGCCAATAATTTGTCCGTTTGTCTGTCTGTATACACGAATTTGTAGAATAAAGAATTTGATTATATTTTTACTGAGGGATGAAAGATAGTCTACGGCTTATTCGGGATACAAACTATAAACTAATGCAATACTATTACGATCCGTACAACTGTTTAGTCGCAAAAAGTAACAATTTATAATGTTAGTAAGCATATTGTTAAACCAAACAAAAAACGTTAATGAAATCATAACAATTTTAATTAAAGAGTGCTGTGTATTCTGCCGATACTAATATCTGTGGTTCGACCAATATACGTTCCATAACCGTGCGGTTAGCAACAAGTGTGTTTGTCTAATTGCCATCGAATATTTTATGTTATTATTCATTCCTGTGAACGAAAACAGTTGCCATGGAATTACCATGGGACCGAATTTGCTTAAATCATTCCTCCATGTTTTGTTAGAATTTCGTTACGATAATCAAATTTAGAACGTAGATAGGTACAGATGTTTGTACGCAGAATCGGGGAAGATATAAAAATATTTTATTGAATTGATACGAATTTCGGGATCAGTGAGTAAACAAAAATGAATATGACATGAAGTATTGGAATTGAATGTTTCTTTTTCTAAGAATATTGATACATAGGTATTGTTTGTCGGGTACAGATGAAAATATAGTTTGTAACACCTATGTCACTTTAGTGTATTTTTTTACTGGAATTGTATTTAAATTGCTTTGTCTCTCAAATCTCACAAAAATAAAAACATTTCTAAGCTTCAAAGTATAACAGTACTAATTTGAAAATTACAAACTTAAGTTATTTATAAATATCTAATATTTAAACTCCAATTCAGCAAAATTTCCCTAAAATACGTTTGATTAAGTTATTCCCGTAATTGCAGAAGCGAGCAAACAGCTAAACTAAATTAATTCAATTTCAAATATTTCGATTAACATAAATAATTCCAAATACTTAACCAAGTCTTAGCGTAAAATTCCGTACGAATTTCGATTGGATTTCTTTTTATCTAGATTAAAATCTTTGGTACCTGTTTCCGGTTAGAATTTAAAAGGATATAAAGTTGCTAAGTCAGGGCTAAAAATTAGGTTCAAGGAATACGAAACGTTCAGGAGCTTTGCATGAATGAAGACGGAAGTAATTAAACGTTTGGAGAAAGTCTGGAAACGTTGAAAACGTCACAGATATTTCGGTCGGAGGAAGTTTACAATAATAATCTAAAAAGTGGTTAGTTTTTTACAAAAGATTTGGCCGCGTTCTAAATGGAAACAAAATATAAAACGTATTTGAAAATGGAACCTAATATTTTTAATAAAAAAATACCACTTGAACTCACGTTCGAAATTCAAAAATTTATTTATTTTAAACAAGATTAAAATTTGACGTTCTACGTTCTAAATCGAAACAAAACATTTGAATATATTTTTAAAAATTGAACGTTGTATTTTGAATTAAAATATACAGCAGCTAAATTCAAGTTCGGAATTTAAAAAGTAAAAGATTTTTTTGCATTGCCTTTTAGAACGCAAATTATCAGTAAGTCATTGTAGGATAAAACTTAGCTTTTCTATGTGAAGAAACTTTTGTAAGCCCAACCCAAGCATTTTATTCACTAAAATATAGTTTTCAGAGTATCTATTATTTGAATTTGTACAATTGTCACGGACAACTGGCAAGCTCCTATTGTCTTATGCGACAATGCTCGAACGTTGAATGCAAATGAATATTGAAGCAAAGAGTCAGGCCGTCAGGTAGGGCACGGTACTACATAAATAGTAGTCGTGGTACTATTAGTTCACGATTTTATTACAATTAAATGTATAGAATGTTAGAATAGGAACAATAGGTAATATATGAGAGAAGTAAGAGATGCAGATGACAATACTTAAGGTTTCTCTTATATAAGAAATGATCTTTAGAAACTTAAATTACTTACAAAAATATATTTTGTACTTAAAAAAATCTTATCAGTTTTCTTATTTCGTAGAAATATATTAATACAAACCAACAAAACTTTTTAATACTTATAAAAAAAACAAAAGAAAAAATAAGCGGCATAAATTTCCCATCGAGATTTTCATGAATTTTTTTGAATGCGAATAACCTTAGTACGCGGAAAGTGCAGGACACGGAATGATGAAAGACAGTTTCGAGTTGAATGAACAAATAGGCGAAGCAGTCAAACCTCCGTGGTCTTACGTTTGCTATTTGTAAAACTCTGCATCGCATTTGCAGAAGCTACAAATTTATCTGGATTGTGTTTGAATTTGATTATAGTCTTTTAGTTGAGGATGTAGGAAACATTTTCTAGTTTCAAAAACATGGTGGATTACTGCGCTTGGCAGTATATCAATTGTTGCTTTGTTGTTTAGAATTTTTGATTTTTCAACTAGTTTCTTTGATATTTTTGTTTATTGTCTATCTTCGTTTAAGTTAGATACTAATTTACATGGAATTTGTATTAACATTGAATATAAAATTAATGTTAATTAACACTCTAAAACCTCAAATATCAGAAAACGCTGCTAAAATATAAACGTATATTCTGATAAACAAAACACTTTACGTAACCACTTGAAGCGAACTAGACTCTAGAGTAATGTTCTAAGTTTATTATTCATGTTAGTATTCTTACCACACATAATATCATAAAAATATTTGAACAAACATCAAGTTTTATTAACGTATAAACTTCTTGACCCAATTACTCTGATAAAGTTAGCACATATCCCTGGTTATGTATTCTAAGGATGCATCCACACCTGGCTCATTAAGAAGTCCCCGATGCCTCTGTGTGTAACTCGGTTCTTACTCAAAGAAACGCGAGGGAATTCGCCCCATCTTTCCCTCCCTTGATACTTTGCTTGACCGAAATGAGCTATCTTTTCAGTTGTTGCCAAAACTTTTTATTCGGTTAGTGAAAGTTATTTATTATATGTTTTTTCTTATTGGAGTAATGTTCTGTTATATTGCGGTTGTGATGAGATATTTGCAGTCAATGGTTTTGTATCTAGGTACTTTTAGAATTGATTATATGTGATTAGTAACGTAATTGAATAAGCCGTTTTCTGAGCACACCAAATTAGCGCTTACAATACAACTGAAAATACAAACTGGAACCTTTTACTGGAAAATACCCAGACCACACTTTCCATCCTATAAAAATAGTCTTAAAACAAGATATAAGTCTCATATGATATACTTTTATGAAGGAAAATTTTCGCAATTAGACCTCCCAATTTGGTTCCATGTACGTCCTTTATTCTTTTAAGTTTTAGGGCTTTAAATACTCGTAATGATTGTCGGTGAAGTTAGAACGACAATTGGGACTTGTGACCTATGAAGCACGGAAAAAATCGTGTATTTAAAAGTGATGGAGCGAAACGTTGCTCATCTAGTAGAATTGCTTAGGAATAGAAAATATGATCATCATAGTGATATTTAGTAACATTCTAATTCTGACAAAATTACGGGAACGCACAAAACTTCTACCAATTGAAATGTAAGTAACAACAACAGTAAGTAAATCCTTTCAAAATCAACAATTCTGTAACAAGTTTTGTCAATAACAACATTAACTAGTATCGAAAACGTGTCTCTAATGAACACGTAATCCACTACTACGTACTACAGTAAACACTCGACACTATCACAAGCCAATTTTCACGTATCCATTGCCGCTATCATAATAAATTCAAACTGATATTCTGATTGGGAGCAACCGATGGCAATTACAATTCTAACAACACACAACCTCTCGTTAGGTCACGTATAACCAAAATGCGCGGTACGTGAGTCGAATCCCACCTTTTTGCTAATAGGATTAACGTCATATGACATTCGGGAAAAAGAAATGGATCCCCCAGGTACTTTATGAATAACTTGCCGGCATTGAGCGAAGCAAATCTTCATACGTGGCTGTCTGATAAATTGGTGTCATTAGTTTTGATTTAGTATTTCAATAAAAATGGAGAAAATTGAATAAGATTCCGGATTTATTTTAATCATTTCTCAATTTAAACTCACAGTAAAATTACTAGCTAACAATGGCAACGATGTAAAGTTTATAATTATTTAATTTGTATTACAAACATACTTAAGGACCTTGTTTGAAATTGGAATTAATTTAGAACAAATGAACTACGCCTTACCATGATACTACGCAGTTTGTGAAAAGTGAGACGTAGGCGATGTAGCTATTATACCTATGTATGTAAGATCCTTAGACATTCGTAACATTGACGACCGAATGGTGTTGTTCGTAGTGAGTGACTAGACTAGTGACCCGTTCTTTTATGCCAAAAGTTACGAGTTTGATCAAGGTCAAGACAAAAAAATGTGTGAATGTTAGATTCACACAGTCTTGGTCTAGTTTTCTATTAAAACAAAGTACATATGTAAGTACAAAAAACAATATAGGTATACCTACTTAAGTATATATTTTTTAACATAACATTCACTACATCATCTCACTATAGTAACTGACCCCTAACTAAGTTCGTAACTTGTATCTAGGGTATCAGAAACTACACACACACTCATTCACACATTCACCACTTCATATATTTGATTGTATCTATTGACTAGAGCCTATAGTACAAGCTTTGTTTAGTTTAGGACTTGATAAAAAAACGATATTTAAATTAAACTTTCAATAACTTCCAACAACCATCATTAAAAACACAATTAAACCACATCTACCTCCATAACTTGCCTATAAAACCATTATACAATTGAACATTGAATAGAAATGACTACCTTTGTTAACACATATCGAATAATCGATTATTAGTGCCATTATCTCTTTGGAGGATGTTCATAGAACTCTGGAATAGAACTTGGATATCGGGTTGAAACTGATCGTTCATGTGGAAATCAACTACAGTTTGGGTTGTTCTACAACTTGTTCTACGATTTGTTAAGCCGCGTTCAATCGACAGGAAACTGATTATCTGTTTCGCACAATGTGTTTTTTGGTACGAGTTTGTTTAGGCAGACGTGAATTGATAGAGGATGGTTTTTATATCTACTTACATTGTATAGGTACATATATCTTTATAAGCTACTAGCTGTGCCCCGCGGTTTCACCCGCGTAGTTCCCGAACCCGTGGGAATTTCGGGATAAAACGTAGCCTATGTTCTTTCCCGGACCATAAGCTACCCCTGTACCAATTTTCAAGTCAATCGGTTCAGTAGTTTAGCCGTGAAAAGGTAACAGACAGACAGAGTTACTTTCGCATTTATAATATTAGTTAGGATTTCAATATATCTGTGTACTTGTAAAGCTATTTAATATAGGCTATTTAACTGTATATTGTATAAAATAAATGTTTAATTTAGTTCCTGTAATAATAATTTTGGTCCAATGATCTTTATACTAGAGCTTAAATTAAATGTATAGTCTATTTATAATCAAAGACATAATTCAGCCAAGAAAATTAAGCTTTTCTACACCCGAACTCCCAAGATTTGTATATAAAACTCAAACTCAACTCGGTTTCCGCAAGTAAGTACTTATTTAGTTGCACAATATAACCAAGTAGGTATAGAACATTATCTATTTTTACTTAATATACTCTATTCCAAAACAACAATCGTAAAAACCAATAACTCAATACAATACATCTCAAAATCGAACCAAAAGTTATATTCGAACGCATCACAATTTTATTGTCTATAAATATAACCGAAAAAGGCCGAAAATAGGAGAAGATAGAATAAAGATTGTCCTTATTTTACGGCTAGTTCGTTTGCTTATCTCGTTAACCGAGTCACAGACGAAAGAAAGGATGTCATAATACAATCATAAAAGGAAAAATAAGTTATGATTTTATTATCTATTTAACATCAAAGAACTGTTTGTTTTTTTAACCTACCAAAGAGATGAGGTTCTCGATTTGACTGTGTGTAATGAGAAGTTTGAAATAGGTTTTGACAAGTTGTCAATACTTTGAATTTAGAACATGCACTTGGAAAGGCTTGAACGATTTAAATATAGAACGCCTAATTTTTAAATCTTTAAATTTTAAGTGAAAATTAAATTGTTTATCAATTGTAATAATAAAACAATCAGTATTAAAATGAGTGTTATCGTGTTATGAGTTAAAACCATTATTATAGGCACCATTTTTACACTGTGTTTTTTTCATTCACGATTACACACACGTGATAAATGATATAACAAGGTATAACGAATTCAATTATCATTATCACCCACTCAATTCACCACATTTGGTAAAATCCAAAATGGTATCGGTTTATCCTCTCGACTGACAAGATCGACGTTGATAGATTAGTCTCTCATCAAACGAGCACACCGGCAATATAGTTTGGCATTTATTGCCGGCAATTTTTCTTTTAATAAAAAGTCTATAGAGGAATACTGTTCAGCGTTACTACCTACACTGCCTTTTTTTTTAATAACCTGAATTGTCCCTCTTCTGGGCAAAGGTCTCCCCGAAATCTCTCCATCTGTCTCTATCGTGAGCCAGCTCTCAGCCTTTTATATAAATAACAAATTATTTAAGTGATGTTCGGTGATATAAAGAAAAATGTACGTATGTTCAACCTTGGGCAGTTTAGCGTATGTACAACATGTGTCTAAGCCTTTTTTTCGATGTAATTATTAATTACCAAGCTTTGAAACCTGAGTCAACCTAGTAATTAATAGTAATGGCTTCAAATTTTTCTATTATAGACTAAGGAAGTGTAAAACATTATTTTAAAAATGATATGGCGATAATCGTCTTTATAGACCTGCTAGAAGAATGCGTTTTTATACATTAAGATAAATGTTTTGGTTCAAACTAAGTTATTTAGATTAAGCAACAATAATTCCTTACATTGTTGCCCGTTAGGAGGCCCTTACATTATTCATCTCGATGCGCATTTCATACGATTTCAGCGTAACTCAATTTAGAATTTGTAATTGAATTAGTTTTCTGCATTTGGCTGAAACTAAATTCAAATTACAACTTGTTACTAATGTTGGTTGCGGTGAAAGATTTGGCGTATTTTAGTAGCAGTATCATGCGGGTTTCGTTGCTTTTTCGGTATAAATCGATCAGAAGTCGGAGAAAATATTGCCAATTATAATTGCTGATTGGTTTATGTTTAAATACTTAAACAAAACAAAAAAACAAACAACTCTATTTTGTAATATAATATAATAATAAATTACAATGAAAAATTCACAGTAAAATATCAATATCAAACAACCAATTTTCGTGCCGAAAAACAGAAAAACTCTTCGATACACTCATAAATTTTCTGTTCAGACTGTAAATTCCATCAGCAAATTTGCACAATCCTCCTTTCCAATTTAATTTTATTGCGATAAATATTTGGTCGAAGTCGAACTACGCTGTGATAATACAGCATGTTATAAAAACCTCTGAATGTTTTTATGTGGTTTTTTACGATTGTTCTCAATGATAAAAGTGTGGTTAAAATTTTATTGAATCCGGATAATCGATAGGAGGTGAAAAATGGACGTAATAATAATGGCGATGGTGAAATCGGTCTCGGACATGACCGCTGTTAACGGAATGTGAATAACGAATCTTTTCATGTTTTATGGAGATTTTGACTGTTTTCATTTATTGACTTTCGAGATAGGTATTGTAGGTATATTTTAGGGTATTGTGGTATCTTTTTTAAGTGACATTCTAGATCTAGATGGATCTAGACGGCAGATGTCTTAAAACTGATTCATAAATACTAGCTGAACCATGTGGTGTTTCTCACACAATATCTGTTTCCTTCGGGGTTTTCTTCAATTTCATATGGTATTCAAAAATAGATAGATTTTCAATCATTTGAGTGATTTTGGAAGTTTAAGTAGTAGTAATTCTTTTAATTTTTTGACAAAACACGGAAGCCAGTAACAATCTCTCTAAAATTATCAATCTTATATTCATTAAATTAAGCTGAATTGGTTGGCGACATTGGCTTTAAGTTTACTTACTACTTGACAAGGGTCCATTTTGAACGATCTTTCACTTCAAAATCCAATCACTCACGAGCTACTCGTAAACTCGACCTTATTCAGAGTTTCATTGGAGATAAAAAAGTAAAGTAAGAAAGTATTTAGTAGCGTTTTTGTACCTGACTTCTTTATAAAAATATTTTTGATACACCGGGAAAAATATTTTTGACAGGTGGACGAAACTATTAAGTTAATTAGAATATCTTATTAAGAGGAATAATTACGCAATATCTTCATACACTCATGTTACTTATTATTGGCTTATACGTGTCTTCTAACAAAGCATTCAGTAGATATCGGTTGTGCCTTCTTTTACTTTTTGACCTAAATTGTCGAAAAAATTGCACGAAAATCATACCGAAAATTTTTGACAGCTGCGGTGGAGGGACTTTGATGGGGAGTAATAATAATACAGTTTTTATTCGGAAATTCTCTTGATAGACCTTTTCTGAAGTAAAAAGTGTCCATGTCGGTCAAATTTGTTCAATTATTTGGCGTGATTGAGTGACAGACACAAAAACTTTCGGATTTACAAAATTCAAATAATTTATTCATTATAATAATTTAGTAAAAGTGCGGGCAAGGTAATACAAAAACAAGTAAAAAATACCTTATTTAATTTACAATTTTATAACATAATCATTCAATACATCATCTTATTATAGTAACAGACTCCTAAGTAATTTCGAAACTGAAGTGAATAGAACTAAATATAAGTAAAAATATCTCATTTCGAATAGAACAGTTACAAATATAATACATACAGATCAATAAACAACAAATAACAGAAACATCTTAAAAATAATAGCTGAACCCGAAGTAATTTGTGGGTTAACAACCCGACAGGAGCCGTTAAGGAGTGTACGAAAATTGACTACCACACAAAGGGTTCTAACAAATGTTAGCAGTCTCCACTCAGTGATCGGTTCACTCACTTTACAGTTTTCCATGAATAACAAACGCGGTTCGATCCCGGCTATAGCTATTCTATGAAGACGAACTGCTTTTTATACATGCAAATATATTCAACGCCTTCCTTTATACAAATATACTAGCTGCGCCTCTCGATCTTTGTCGAGTATTTTTTTATTTTTCCGGTCGATCTTTGTTGAGTGTTTTTTTTATTTGTCTGCAGGGAAATACGGAGTATATAGGCTGTCAATCTGCCACGTAAATCTAATTCAATATAGTAAAGCGGTTTCTTCATGTGTTCTGGTTAACCAGATATTTTTTATTAAGGAAAAAATCAACAAATAATAATCATACAAGCATAAACTAGTCGATTTGACTAAACGTATTTGTATTCTATATTTAAACTTAGTTTGGTATTCTGTTTCTAAAATATATAAATAGTATCTATATTTTAGAAACATTGTGTATTTTTTTACACATACGCAAATAAAAAACCATTTTTGTGGCCAGCCTTAGTTACAAAGGAATATTTTTTAAAAATATTAACAAAAAAAAACCACTGAATATTGTTGTTTGGTTTCGGACAACAGTTTTTACATAGAGAAGGTTAAATTATGCACACTTTTGTATACAAAGATTTTTTGTGCAATGTTATTTTGTGTTTTAGATGAAAAAAGGTAGAAATAACTGTACGAAATACAAGTATTTTTATGGTATGTTCAAACTGCGAATTTACCTATACAAACTTTCGAGTAGTTTTTCCTTTGTTTTTCACTATTCAAAGAGTAACAAAGTAAATATTTTATAGTGGAACTTTGAAAAACAATGCACAACGTACAAAGGACTTAAATTGGAGAGGTCTAATTGCGGAAAACAGACCGCTTACAATAAGTGGTAGAGCCTAACTATTATTAGTTCGAAAATTTGATTCCGAAAAAACGTCTTTCATAGTAATTATTGTGAATTCGTTATATGTATTACATTTATCTTATTATGAAGAGGAAAGATTTGTTTGTTTGTAACGAAGAGGCTCCGAAACTACAGAACCGATTTTTAAAAATTCTTCCACTAATGGAAAGTTATATCAGCGGGTGACATAGGCTATATTTTATCCCCGTAGTGGGAACTGTAATGGAAACTACGCTAGTGAAACCATGGGGCGCTGCTAGTTACATATACGAGTAAATATAGCAAGAATATATCTACTGTTATTAAGGTTTGTAAAACAGACAGAGACTGCAAAACAATACACGTCAAAACAATCTTACTCAAACAAAATTAAACCCAAAAACCATTTAAAATCTTTGTATAAACAAGAGAAATGTTGATACAATTTTAATTATAAGCGACGTAATCCTTTTAATCTGTTCTAGCAGCTAACGAAGTAATATTATATCGTATGGCATAAATTAATATAATGTACAACGTAAGATGACATTTAAAATTAACGTTATTACTACGCGAAGGAATATTGAAGTTACAAGGTGACGTGAAACATGCGGTTATGAGATCGTAGCGTATTGCTACGGTTACGGGTTACGACATATTGCTACGCATTTGTAAGTGCTACGAGGTGCTACGATATTTTTTTATGGTGACAATGTTTGGTATCGTGAGTATTCTATGTCATGAACATGTCTTATAAAAATACTATTCTAAAAATAAGGATAAACAAATGTTTAAATTTTTAATGTTAAGTAAGAACATTTAAATATTTATCTTAAACTCTGACAAGGTATTTCATTAACTTTACCCAGGTAAGACGTCGAATTACCTTCAAGCTTGAGGAGTTGAGTTAAATCTGGGGTATTATCGTGATTCAAGGAGATAAGTCCGTTCAAAGCAACAACTAAGTCATGCGGGCATTCTCCGCTTAGTCTTATAGTGAGCACTTAATATAGCCTCGCTTGAATTACAGACGGATTTATGTTTCTAACCAGAGTATTGTGTATAAATGACACTGGTTATAAACTGTAATCTTACATGCGTCAAGGATATAAAGTACGCACATGTTAGCATGTAGTTTATTTCTATAAAGAACAAGCGGACCCAGCGAACTTCGTACCGCCAAAGTCAATTCTATAACTTGCTAAACTTTTTTGTTTTTAATCACTACATAGTATAAAACAAAGTCGCTTTCTCTGTCCCTATGTATGCTTAGATCTTTAAAACTACGAAACGGATTTTGGTGCGGTTTGTTTTAATAGATAGAGTGATTCAGCAGGAAGGTTTTTAGAATAATTTTATCCCCATATTCTTACGGGAACGGCAACTACGCGAGTGAAACCGCGGGGCACCGCTAGTAACTTATAAAAAGAAAAATAAATATATCTTTATTAGATTATTTCGATGATAAAATATTACATTAACATTTACGTGTAGTATTATATAATTGGAATAATTGTATTTGGAAATACGTTTCTTTTAAATTTTAAAAGTTTCATATAAAAACTAATAACTATAAATATTCTTTATTTTATCATATTTAACATTAAATTTGTCTGCTGAGACATAAAAATGTCTGCGAATAGTCGTAAAATTTTCAGAAAGTACTTACGTATAGCCTAAATCCATTACAGTTGAGAAAGGTTCTCTTTGGTAAGAATATCATTATCTTGAATACTGTTTGACGACATCGATGGCAGAGTGGTAAGTGGCATGCTGGACTGCCATGCGTAAGGTTACGAGTTCGATTCACGTCCGTACGGGGTGAATATTTGTGTGAACCACAAATGTTTGTCTCGGTCTGGGTGTGTGTGTGAATGACTGTGTGCGTAGTTTCTGATACCCTAGATACAAGCTCCGAGCTTAGTTAGGGGTCAATTACTATAATGAGATGATGTAGTGAATGATTATGTTTATGTTTTAGATAAAATAGAAGTATTTACTATTTATTTATCATAAGTTTATAATTTATTTTCTAAATCTTGTTTTTATTCGTCAAGTTTAAAAGCTAAGTCTATACTTTTTGATTTGCATCGATCAATTCCTATTAATGGAAATGATTTAATACTCTTGATGTCTATTGTTTAAAACCATTTTAAAAGTAAGAAAAGTATATCGACGCCCCGATACCTTTACAAACATCATCAAAACACACTTCTGTTTATCACTTTACTTTTTGAGAAATCAATATAAAACAACATAGAACGAGCGTTATAAACTATATATTCAAAACGAAATCTAAAACTTTAAAATATTAAACAGCACTATCCGTATTTATATTTATACAGAACTCCAAAGAATGAACTGCACGTATAAACTCGCGGAGGAGTTCACAAGAATTCAAAGTGGGTAGGATGTGTGTAATCTTGCGCTTAGGATTGTGCAATGTTGCATGTGAATACGAATTTATTTGCTTCTATTTATTGGACAAGCTTTGGACTTTTGGAGGAACATGTTTCCGATGTATGAAGGATTATTTGTAAGGAGATATTGTATAGAATAACCTGTAGATATAGAATGGGTTAGACTTTTTTATAAATGTATGGAGGTTGTAAAGACATTAAAGATGAAATGTTGTATATTAAATACTTCTTTTGATATCTACTCTCATTGTTTTTCGAAACAATATCTTAGAAATTTTATAAATCCAAATTGATATTCATAAAATTGAAATACATATCTTCAGCAAGTTCATACTTTACTATGAAATTGTTTTTTATTAACTTCTTGCATAAAATTGGATCCCTTGGGAATTTCAAGACAAGAAAACGTAGTTGTTATTTACAAATTTTATCTAAAGTAATTTGAACTTAAATTATTATTTGGTTTATTTCAAGTGACGTATTTCTATTCAATAATATCTAGTTAACAACAACAGCGTAAACTTTATTGTTAGTGAGCTTAAGAACCGTAAAAACTATAACAATAATTCAGTTACTGTTAATGAAAAATGAACCCTAAAACTATTAGCAATAAGTACAAAGTCTATCTTTATAAATCAAGGCTTAGAATAGGCCTTTTATAGCTAAATGAACATAAGACAAGTGGCGATAGAGTTGGCTATCGAGGGCTCTAGAACGACTAGGCTCGGGATATTTAGGGATATTCCTGAGATAACATCAGTTAAATTATGCTCCGCACATACTTGTTGGGTACTATCGATGGCATATTGAATGATAAGAAGAAAATATAGTTCTGATAAAAGGGTATTGTTTTTTTAAAGGATTTGAGAGAGTTAAGAGCTAAAGTAGGTTATAATTAGTTTTAATATTAAGGTATAACAAATATTTTACATTAAAATACAAAAACGATTTAACTTTATTCATAAGAACCTCTCATTCAAAATGATGGCACCAATAAAAAAAACAACAACGTCAGCTTCGTTATTTCGCTGCAACTGTTCTAGTGCTCACATCAAGTCTGTTATAGCCAAATGGAATAATCCTAGCTGTGTCCGGTCAGTCCTCAATGACCCTTTGGCCGGGAGAGATCTCGCCAGACGGCACTCACTCGATTTGAGATCACAGATTACTATAGAGTAACTTTGATGAGATTCTATCTTAGATGATAGTGTTTTGTTTTGTTTGAGTACTTGCTTGCGGGTTGTATGTGTTGTATCGGTGTTGTAGTTTAGGTTATATGGTTTGTTTTATAAAAAAGGGATTTTCTTTTTTTTAGTAAACGTTGTTATAAATAAGTATCCTTTTTAAACTTTGAGTGACGGTTTTTTATTGGAAAAGAGTTGTACCTTAAAGAAGACTATGAGTCAATGCAATATAAATTATAGTTTCTTGTGTTACTAAACAATATGAAAAATGGTTATGTCTCAATGCTTAAGCAATATACGAGTACATCATACTTGTATTATAAAGTATACTCAGTCGAATTGAGATCACAGATTACTATAGAGTAATTTTGATGAGATTCTATCTCAGATGATAGTATTTTGTTTTGTTTTGAGTACTTGCGGTCTGTATCGGTGTTGTAGTTTAGGTTATAAGATTTGTTTTACAAAAAAAGGATTTTTCTTTTTTTATTTAAGAAGTAATTTTTTATTTTGTATTGGATGTGGAAATAAATGGTTTAAATTTCTTGTTTAAATGGTTTAAGTAATGGTAGTAAATGCTACGCTATTTTTAGAGATATTTTAGAGATAAATACTATACTTGTCAAAATCGTTATGGGTAGTTGGAGCCGTCAAAAGTCTAACGTTCGGTTTAACCATGAATGGTTTGCTTAGCAGGGAGCAACGTTTTTCGGGAAAAAAATCACATGTGTGTGCATGATTTCTTTATTTGTTTTCCTTTACTGTAGTAATGTTTATTTAAAAAAAGCGTGTGGCACTCGGGGCCTGCCGAGGTAAAGCTATTGCATAGCAATTTTATCAACTAATTGTTTTTTTTTATTTTTGTATTGCAATCCTAACCTTAGAAATTTTGATGTCGTACTTGGGACTTCATACAATAAAAACTTTGTCTACATTACTATAAAAACTTTTTGGAAAATTTACAAAAAAAAAAGTTTTCGATAAAAAAATAATAAAAACGTGAGGTTTTTTTCGTTACGGAATTTCTGGATTCGGTCCCCACGCTCAAGGCCCTCGATAGAAGCTATGCAATAGCTTAAAAATACAAGTCCTATCCGAGATTACTTCAATGCCCTGTATTCGCATAACAAATTATTTAAATTGAATGTTAGATGTCATTCAGTTAAACTCAATATTTAGTCAAATTATTTATCCAAGCAAGCCTAAAATTTATTGAGGGCTGTAAATTCACTGTAAATTGAGCTCTATACATATTATTTTAAGATCTATTCTCCAATGAATCTTGTACACACAGTAAATCTCACAGACTCGGTCTAGATTGAGTGATTGAAATATTAAATCAATGTGCAAACAACCACAAATTGTGCGTTGAAATTACATAATATATAGACGAGGGTTGTTAAGTGAGTAGAGGGTGTTATAACTGTAATATAATTAGTTATTGGTACTAAGTATATATTTATGTTAAGTAAGTTTTGTTATTACTTGTTAAGGTATAAATTGGTGGCCGACCGCAGACCACACGAAGCCGACCTCACGAAGCCGGCTAATGTCATTATGACACTTCGTAGCTTCACGTAGCTGCGGTCATGATTTCGAACCCGACTGCAGGCGACAACTGCAGATGGCAACAGATGATGACATCCAGTTCGTTCGTTCCTAGTCTTTGAGTAGAAAGCCAAACGGAGACAATAAGAGAACAAATTTGATAATAAAAAAGTCTGTCAATTTCTGCGTGGAGAGTGCGGTAACGCACACACAAACAATTTCACACCAATGCAACTGGGGGTGACGTAGCTACGAACGCACACGACCAAAATTATCAAACACTAGTTGCAATTTACGCACACTTGTACATTCTCACACAGGGCCGTACCTATACGTGCAAGAGATGACGTCAATTTAAAGTAAGCGACACTAGTGCTTGATACTAACGATAAATTTGCTGTCAATGATTTTTGACTATTAAGTAAAAAAGCTATATATTCGTATACCTATTATGAAAAAGCGGACTGACTTAGATTTCGAACAGAACATTTTATTTTGTTTTTGTAATTTAGTGCATTATTTAACAATATTAAATAATACTTACAAGTGATAAGTGGTATTATCCTTTTGTATACTTGATGATTCTGATCGCTTTTTATACATAAAAATACACAGCAATTTGGCATTTTTGTTGGGTATCATTCGACGCGCACTGTCATTTGCTGAATGACGCGGAACATGCGCGGAACGCGAGGCGATTAGTTTTTATAAAACCATAAGCCCATGGGCATTCTGCATTCTTAAACCTTTGACAGAGGGGAAGGCCTCCCAGTTTTCGCTCCGTTTGGCTTTCTACTCTAAGTTATGGGTGCTTCGTGTAATAAGATGTCTGACGTTGAGTGAGCGATGAACTATCGGCGAGTTTCTCGCCCAAGAAAAAGACAGTGAACATACATACCGTGTAAACAAAAGAGATGCACATATTATGTAATTACAAGAAATTTGACTCGTAAATCTTATAATACACATCTATCTAGGTGAAAAATGTATGTAGATATTTCTGAAATCATCGATTCTCAAGGAATATTATAGGTATAATAAAAAAGGCATAGATAGCATAGCGTTCGTTGTGTTTAATATATAAGTATAGTAAATAAAAACTGCAAAAGATTTTCACACAAATATTTTTAATTTTAAATCAACTAACACAAATAATTTATTAACAAAGCATATTTTTTAATGTTAACTTTCTGTAAACCTATTTGTTTTAAGCACACAGTCTTCCAAACCACGCGCACATATAATAATATGAGTAACATGTCCCTGTACTTCGTTCGTAGGTACTTGAAGTAACCGATACGGTGGGCTCTATCTCCACAACACGTAGAGTGACCTCTGTTACTGTAGAAGGGGCGGTACCACGTCGGTTACGGGACGGATTCGGTCGAAGTTTTCTCTCTACCAGGGTGAAGCCATCCACGTCGACTTTCTCTGCTGCACTTACTGCTACTTGCTGTTTCTTAGGTGTAGCTACGCTCTTAACCTGGATAGTACGCACCAGATGAGGCTTGTTGGTTGCTTGGTTTGCGGAGCGGCTGGCGGGATACCTGCGCGTAATTCCTCTGCTAAGGGGCACGTGTAGCAGAAGAGGGTGCAGTTGGCACGGGGGTCGGTGTATCTGTTCGTTTCGCACTCGCCTTTGTTAATAGTAGTGATTATTCAGCCGAACATTGAGGCAGTTGTTGCGACACGACGTCTTGTGTGTTGGTACAAACGCAACGCAACGGTACAAAATCAACAATTGCTACTTTTCTACGTATCCGTGTTTTTACTATTTAAAATTGTACGAAAATAAAAAAATAAATATAACGTCGAGCGAATAAAATAGTCAGACATGACATGAGTCTGTCAGACAACTGAGACAACGTTCGATCAAAATTCAATTCAAAAAAGGTTTCGTTTACGGATAAAATGATCTTGAAAATGAAAATATCGAGTAATTAGTGTACTGTTTCTTCAATTAACAATTATTCTATTCAATTTAATTTATCCATAATTAATTTTAATTTAATCTTTCGTTAACATGGAATGTACATTCACTGTCCTTTTCTTGGGCGAGAAACTCGCCGATAGTTCATCGCTCACTGTGGGACCGCTGATTTAATCTATGGTCGGATATATATATCTATGGTCAGCTTCACTACTGATCCGCGGTCGGGCGACACTCCTGTCTGCTGCTCGGCGACGCGAAGCTAGCTTCATGAAGCCCACTTCGTATGTTATTTCATAGAGATTCATACAAACCAGTAGTGGCGCGGCTTCGTGAGGTCGGCTTCGTGTGGTCTGCGGTCGGCCACCAATTTATACCTTTAAACTTATTAATACACATATTGTCTACAACGAAATTACAATGGTGTCAAAAGTACCGTCAGTTGCTGAAAATAATATGTCTGCGATTTGAATTGGCTTCAAAATAAGAAGTGATCATCTAATGATTATAAATATTTTACATAATATACTTACTCTACCTTTCTTGTCATTTTAAGTACTTGTCTAATTTATTTCATAGATTCAATATGTATTGTTTTAGTAAATTTTCAAATATACTTTTACTTTATTATGTTTTCCTCCTGTATATTATGTAATTGTTTGCGAACCGTGAACATGAGAGTGACGGAGTGTACTCAAGTACGTCACCGCTGTCACAAACAGGTTACTAAATCACTAGAAACTATGTAATCAGTCTAACTATCTTCTATGTAATATATGTATTGCAAGCTAGCTTTTTGCTCAGGGATTTGTTTGTACTTTTTCTTGACGAGAAGACCAGTAGGGCGATCCTCATAAATGTCACGTTAGTGGACCGCTAGCGATACGTTTGAACTGTCAAAATTTGGTATTCTCATAATTTATCACCGGATTTGAAATGGAACGAGTACCGTTTATAAAATGGAGAACTTGCGACCGACGATTGGAAGTTTCGTATTCCAGTAATACAACGGATTACAATCGCAGATTGTCAAACTGACTGGTATGAATGACATTACTAAATATGTATATACAAAGCAAAGAGGTTGTTAACTCTTTCGGTTTATTAATAAATTGATAACAACAAATCTGGTGCAGTGTTTGTTTGTAATATCTAAAAAAATATTTTTAATAAGGGTTTACGAAATCGCGCTGAAGATTATACATATAATCATTCACTACATCATCTCATTATAGTGACTGACCCCTAACTAAGCTCGAAGCTTGTATATAGGGTATCAGAAACTACCTACTCACTCATTTACACACACGCCCAGATCGAGACAAACATTTATGGTTCACACAAATATTCACGGGAATCGAACCCGCAACCTTACGGAAGGCAGTTCGGCTTGGTGACCACTCTGCCATCGAGGTCGTCAGAATAATAAGTATATTATGTATAATAAGTTTAATAATAATAAGTATAAAAAAGTATTTTTAATTTTTTATTGGTTCGGGTTTATTTCTGTGTCTTGATTAATTTAAAAACTGGACTTTTTATATCTAAAATCCATAAATTGTTAACAGAATTGGATTTAAATACGAAGAAGGTATACAGCCAAAAATTTTTATAAAGAAATTCTTATGGTATCAAGAATATCGCGAGCAAAACCGCGGGTCATAATTAGTTTTACATAATGTCACAATGTCATTTTTTATTTTCAATGTTTCTAGTGTCAAGTGCTCCGTGTTTTAATGCTATATTTCTAAATTGTAAAGATTAAATAATACAAAAGCTTGTAAAAGTGATGCCCTACATATTATTCTAAAGGATGACATATGGATTATAGAAGAAACTAAGCAGCAGGCCACTTCCCGGCCGGTTTCCTTAAATACGCATAGGGATTTTGACCGTTACAGGTTAGTGTTGCAAGGTCTCATTTAAATACTCTACATATTTTTTATTATCATATATATTTTTTCGCCCAGGGACATCAATGAGTAGAAGTCTAATTGTACTTGGGTTAAAATGCTTCATCGTCAAAATGTGCAATCGTCAAGAAGTTATTTAATGAACAATCGTTATAATGAACAAACGACAAAATATCTATATGTCAAAATGAACAAGGGACGAAATGTAACTATGCTATAATGTACTTGCGACAAAATGTACAGTCTCGGAATGAAAAGGTTCGTCACCTTAGAGTTGGTTTTCATTTGCACTAGTACTGCAAGAAACAATTATGCCAACATACAAGTGTATCCCCTCGTTTATACTATGCTGCAGTGAGCAGGAAAGTGACGAGGAAAGTGGGCAGTGGCATAGTGTAAAGGGGTCACTCGTGCTGCTACTCGTCATGCCGCTGCTCCTGCCCGACGCTCCCGCGAGTGTCGGTTTTTCGTGCGGAAGTCAAAGGAGGGAGAGCGAGAGAGAACATATACGCTATTTCACTCAGTCCTCACGTACCAAGTGACATACAAGTGACGGCACCGGCATGACGAGTAGCAGCACGAGTGACCCCTTTACACTATGCCACTGCCCACTTTCCTCGCACTTTCCTGCTCACTGCAGCATAGTGTAGATAGCGTACTGCCGCGGAAGTATTTTGGGAAATATTTGCGGCAGCGCGAGTAGCAGGAGCAGGAGCATAGTCTAAACGAGGGGTAAGAAACAGTGATGCTAACATTTGAATAAATAGAATGACGTTTGCTATCGAATAAGGTTTTGCTTGATTTTTCTATCCTTTTTTAAACACTGCCTTGTGCGCGCGGCATATAAAAACCTCTTTGATATTTAGCAATGACATTAGTTTGATTGACAATAGTTTTAACAGAAATAATAATGGCAGGTTGAACCAACAAGAAGGTTTTAGTTTATCAAAAATCTTGTTGACAAGATATTTATCCTATCAAACAACACTGATCTAAATAATTTTGAACTTTATTATCGAGCAGTAGAACATTATTTTCCCTAACCCGAATCTATTCTTTACCATAGTTTCAAAAGGTAATATGTTTTCGCGATACATTAAACGAATCAATTTGAAAATTGACGAACCTTTTCGTTCCGAGACTGTACAATATGGGAAATCGATAAGTTCATAATAAAATGTATGAGAACTCTTTATTGATAAAAGAACTCCTTGAAATACCACTTGGCAGTTTAGAAATCATACTTGTCACTGATAAAATGTTAATTACCTACTCTTTTCTTCATGTCATTTTCTGTTATTTATTAAAATGGAGGAAAAAACATTAATTTATAGCAAAAATCAAAAAGGAAAAGCAACTGTACTGTACGGATTGCATCGATTCAACCGGAGACACAAAAATAAAAACGGTACTTCGCTGTGGCAATGTGTTAACCGTGATTCTTGTGCAGCATCACTTTGTATAAGTCAAGATGAACTTGAGGTATTACGAGAAGGGCAGCACACTTGTTTGCCGTCTACATCTAATAATAAAAATCACTTGGCTTTTCAAAAGTGCAAAAACCAAGTTTGTGCAAGTTATGTCCCAATAAAAGAAATATTCGAAGACTGTTTTGAAAACGAAGAAATTGATACAGATTCCGACTATTGCGACATAAAGCCAACTTTTAGTATGAAAAAAAGAACATTGCAAAGAACAAGAAAACAATATTTAGAAGTCAAGACCACTGCATTTGAAGCAATGGAGAAAGTAGTGGTGCCCCAAATATTAAAAGAAAATTTTCTGTTGTGGGAGGATGGGAGAGAAGAAAAAATTTTGGTGTTTGGCACAAAATTGGGATTGAGAATATTAAGTGCTTGTGCAAGTGAGTACATGCTATTTGGGGACGGTACGTTTATGGTGGCACCAAGTCCATTCAAACAGTTATTCACTATACACATAGATTATTACAGCACAAGTGAGGAGACAAACATAGTTCCAGTAATATATGCATTGCTTCCCAATAAAACTACAAATACATATGAGCGACTATTTACTTTTCTACGAGATGAACTAAAAATTACGATTAATACCTATAAATGTGATTTTGAACGAGCACAACATAAGGCTATGAACAGAGTATTTCCGGAGTGTAACATTACAGGGTGCTTTTTTCACTATAATCGTGCGGTATGGATAAAAGGAAAAGATTTGAAATTGGATAACACTAAAGGTGGTATTAAACTTTTGAAAATGGCTTCTTATTTACCATTTTTACCACCAAATTTGATATCTACTGGGTGGACTGAAATCATTAATACGGTTGAACATTCCGAGATAGTACAAAAGTTTGAAAAGTATTTTGTTGGTCAATGGTTATCAGAATCACTTCTTGCTGAAATCAGCACCTGTAACCAGCGACATCGTACCAACAACAGTCTTGAAGCATGGCACGGTCGCTTAAGAAAGAGGATGCGTGCAAACCCTAGCTTATATCTGTTTATACATTTACTACGGAAGGAAAGTAAATACCAGGACTCACGAATTAAAAATTCACTATTTGAAAAACAAAAACGGAAAAAATCGGATGTAATCTTTGATACTAAATACAAAAAAGTATTGAAGCAATTGAACGAAAATGAAATTTCTATTACTCACTTTCTGGAAAGTATTGTGCGACTCCGTAATAGATATAAGTAACCTTATTAAAATAATTTTGGGTTAGATACATCTGAGTGTGAGTATCTACGTGTTTTGTTTTATGTTTTTTTTAATATATAAATAAAAGTTTATAAAACTAAGTATAACTACGTATTTTTTATTAATTTACTGTATTTTATTTTACTATGTAGGTATATTATCTTGGAAGATCTTTGGGTGATCTCCAATCGCGTATTCTGTTATAGGTTCGTTTAGGCGGTGAAACAATTTGACTAGTACGCGTTAGGTCGATTGCACATTTTTGCGTTGTCGTAATCTGTCGTAGGATCATTCAGTTCGTGAGTACAATATGACCCCAGCAGATTGCACATTTTGACGATGAAGCGTTTTAACCCAAGTACAATTAGACTTCTACTCATTGATGTCCCTGGGCGTATTTTTTATTAAGAAAAAGTAATGATAAATAAGTAATGATACAATTTAATACCGTTTGGGATGATTTACACAACTAAACAAAGTTCATGAAAATATAATCAATAACAACCCGTATATTTATTATTGGGAAAACAACAATTTGTCAAATTTTACGTAAACTTCTTCTTTTTTCAGGTTATTTTTATAGGCAGAGGAGTAGAGACGTGGATGCTGGGTATTCGATTATTGTGACATGAAAATACTTAAATAAACTACGAGTTAGACGGTGCAGTGAGACGGGTTAGCAAAGGGTGTGCAGTCTGGATTGAAATAATACTGCGTGTGCGCTATGGAAATCTGTGCTTTACTTCCCTACATGTATTTATAAAAAAATATATAAACTTTCTTGTGTTTTTATTTTTACATAAGTATTGTACTGGGAGCATTATTATGTATCTATTAAATGACTTTAAAAAATATAATTTTATCTCTAGTATATAGGTATATCGTCCTCCTTGACGTGTCCGTCTTGAAGGACCTATTGCACGGCGCACAGTACAACTGGCCTTGTAAGTGTAGGTATAGGAAGGCTTCGGACGAGTCTTTCTGTATAAGATGTACCTAATATATCAGTCATATAAAAACATCTTTCCCACATCAGTTTAAATGTCTGTTTCGTCATCCTTATTTTTGTTGTCTGATGATAATATAGTAATAGGCATAGAAGATTATTTCATAGATTTTGTTTGTAAAATTACACGATTATTTTTTGCCTTAATTTGAGCAACTTAAAATGTAATGGCAATACTGAAACGCCGGCCTTGTGCGTTGGTAATTTGTATAATGAACGTAAAATGAATGAAAAGCGTCTGGAAGAAATAATTATGAGAATACCAAAAAAACGTTCCAAACGCATTTCATCCGTTCAGTCATTTGACATGTGAAATGACAGTTCAACGAATGTTTGAACTGCGATTTGTTACGAGGATACCGCTGCTGATAAAGGTAACTAGCGCTGGTGTAGGCGTAGTCAGATTTTGGTCCGGGAAAATTTAGATTTTTTAATATATTTTTGTGGCCATTGACACGAAAGAAGAAGAAAGGATTTGTTATTTCTTTATTATGATTGCACATGATAAATGTTACTTTATTTTTTTACTCAGGGGTCTGGTGGACCCTGACTGCTATTCGATGGTTGCACGTTCGATTATGAATGACTCAAGAAAAAATATTTGTATATGTTAACTGTTTGTCTTAGTAAAAACTATTTAGTAAGTATGTTTTGCTCATTTGGTGGCGGGCGATATTTCCGGATATAAAGATTTAAGGCTGTGGCTGGCCATCCGCTAGGATGGACGTTTAATATAATGTCATTCGTTCGCTAGTCGGATGAATAACTGGACGACTAGACTCTTCGAAGATTTAATTTTGTTTTCAATCGAAAGTACCTGATAGTTAATTTATTTTTGCAAACTGAACTCGAACAAAAATCCTTTTATCTTGACCTGTTTAAAACTAATAAATGCAGTATCCATTGCAAAGTTAGGTAAGTTTTTAAAACTATTAAGTAGACGTGTACCGGACAACGGGTCGTCAAGTACAAGAAACTTGGCTTCAACTTGGGGAATAAACTTTAACTTAACTGTCTTAGCAATTAAGTAAACGGCTAAAGTGATTTGCCGGACACAATTCTGTACTAACACTTTTGTTTATTTAAGTTTGGACTATAAAAACTCTAAGAAACATTGACATAAACTTAGTCTAGAAACTTAAACTGGGGTTTACTCAACGTTTAATTGTTACTGACGCCATTGATGGGGGAAGTGGTTGATAAACTGGTCTGCAAAACAGAAACTTGCGTGTTCGTTTAACATACGATTTCAAATTTTATTTTGTGTAATCCATAAACGTTCATCAGTAGGTATTAAGATTATTCTACAACTAGAAGAATCTCTGCCTTTAGCCGTAATATTTCTGGGGTCCTTACTGATATATTTTAATACTAAAAATTCATTTATATTAAAGAGAAAAAAATCAATGAAATCGAAAGAATTTTCTCTATCAGCGCAATTGGAATTCGATTGCAACTTATAAGGCATTAAATCCATCAATATAAAGTAATTATATTACAGATAACGTAAAAACGTAGGAATAATACTTATATGAAACATGCAGCTTCCATAAATATGTAAACATAATAACCATAAACAATGTTATTATCAAAGTTATTCGATAACAATTTTAATGGCCGTTATTTATAACTATTGGCGTAACTAAGAAATAAATTAAACTACAGTCAATAATTTATTATATTACATGCCGTATGTATAATTATTACAATTTATTGGTACTAAAGGTGGAATAGCTGGCAATACTCAAATTGAATTCTAAACTTAAAATGAAAATTATGTGAAACTAGCAGCGTCTCGCTGTTTTACCCGTGAAGTTCCTGTTCCCGTAGGAATACGGGAATAAATTTAGCCTATGTCACTCACTGATAATATAGCTTTCCATTAGTGAAAGAAATTTTGAAATTGGTTAAGTAATTTTGGAGTTAAATCGTAACAAACCAACCACATCTTTCCTCTTTATAATATGACTCGCAGCGCCCACGGTTTTACCCTCGTAGTACCCGCTCCTGTGAAAATGCGGGGATAAAATTATACTAAAAACTTCCTCTTGAATCACTCTATCTATTAAAAAAAACCGTATCAAAATCCGTTGCGTAGTTTTAAAGATCTAAGCATACATAGGGACAGACAGCGGGAAGCAATTTTGTTTTATACTATGTAATTACTAGCATAGACAAAATTGTTGTAGAATTTTCCAATACAGTATGTTATTTCATTTGCATGGCTAACGGACGGGCAACAATTTATATGGCAACTATTACGATTGAAACAACTGGTGTAGGGTTGCTAGATTAAATTAAATTACCCGAACTATCTGTAAAACTATTATTTTATTATCATAGAGATATCTAGTTTTATTGGATTTTTTATGCGCTTTCATTTCATTTCAATGTTTTTTTTTATATTAAAATTAGTGTTTTCATAAATAGAATTCGCAATCTCCGGTATAGCAGATAGGCCACATGCGACTAGACTACCTCAGACTGTTCTATAAAGTAACTGGAATTAAGGCTTAATAATTCAAATATGTTATGACTTATACATATGGAACAAATATATGTAGATTTGAAACTCGTGTGCATTGAATTGTATCGTCCATGCGAAAGGGATAATGAACGATTTTCTATTTTTAAAGCTACATCGAAATTTCATTATTTTGGTTACCTTTTTTATTGTAAATTTTAATGTATTATTTATGTTTACTCCTATTGTGACGAAACTGGCTGGTTGGTATATTTTTTTTTTGTACAGTAACAGTTGTCGGATTCAAGAGTAAAATATGAATTAAATTCAAAATTTTCACCTCAGGATATGAACCTGTGGGCAACTTACTACTGCTATAAGCACACTACACACACTACACCGATACCACGGTCTATATTTTCGATATTTTTAATAGATAGTACGAGTAGTGCACAGCTAGTTATTTTAAAAAAGGATTTTTGTAGTTTTCTGTGAACGAATTTTTTCGACTGTCATTACTCAATTCTCAGATTCTTTGGCCGTAAAATTGTTGGGATTCCCAATTTTACACGTTCACTGCAATTTATCACAATAAAATGAACGGTCAGTTTTTCGGTCGCGAATTTTAAAATGGTGTCGTGTCAAAAAGTTGAACTTTACAATTTGTCAACGCGTTCGAATACATGTGTTTTAAACTATGTATTTTAAGGATATGAATATTTTACGTTGCTTGAACTGTTGCGATGATTGGTTTTATGACTACGAGGCAAGTGATTCGGCTTTCCTGCCAAGCCAAAAGGCTCCATTCCCACTCAAGAGCAACATTTCTGTGGGTATGTCTGGACTGCGAATGAAATGTTGGGAGGAGACCTTTACCCAGCAATGGGACGTCATAGGCAGATAGGTTGACAAAACATTAAAATGGAAGATATGAACGCAGGCAAAATCATGGGCTATATTTTTAACCCCCGACGCAAAAAAGGGGTGTTAACCGATTTCAATATAGTTTTTTTTGTATTAAAGGGGACATACGTGCGAGTGTTCTTAGACATGTTTGATGAAAATCGGTTAACCCGTTTAAAAGTTATGGGGGTTAGAAAGTAATTGCGTTGGGGGTTTTTTAAAATTTTAATTTAATTGTTATTTCTAATCTATTATTTACAAAGTCTACAACAAATATAAATTCTTTTAAACTAACCATCTTCGGACTAAAAGCAATGAAACAAAAAACGTTTACTCACGAATAAATCTCCATTTAAAAACGCTCTCAGCAAATCAAATAAAAAGAGAATATAAAATGAACCCATTTGTTAAATCCTGCTAATATTTTTACTTTAAAACTAGCTTTTATGTTAGTTAGAACCTTAATCTAACTTCTTCTTCTTGATTGTTTTGTCTATAGAAACTAGGCTAGATTTTTTCTAGTCTTCATCTTAATAATACTTTAGATTGATAGAATTATTTTTTTCTTTCTTTTTAAAGACTCAAACCCACCGATGTACACGCACACGCTACGCACGAAAATGACGTCATTGATGCATTCGTGGCGGACTCGGCTATAGCTCAACGTAGCTAAGCTGCGTGGCCGTGGACCGTGGGCGTAGCGTGCGTGGCGGTTCGCGGCTTAAATCTGAGGTAGGGGCTTGTTCCAATCTGTCCGACAATTAGTACGATCATCGAACTACTTGGACAAAAATATTCCAAATAGTCCGACAATGAATTTTACGGTACATTTAAGTGGGAAAAATATTTGCCCAGTATTCACGTCATGGTACTTCACATACATATAAAAACCTATAATATTAATATCAATCCTCTTTTAAGAACCACTTAAAATAAAAGATCGAAATGAAGTAATTATTTAAGATTTTTGCAATGAAAGTACCAGAGAAGCATCAAGGTGAAGGAGATATACTTAGAATTATATTATATCCTATATGAATAATAAACATAAATACGTTTTTATTTAAAAATTAACGCTTTAGGTTATGCTCTCCTGGTACTTCTAATAATAATTTTCCACAAAAATACCAATAACTTTATTTAATTTTGTGACTTAATTTAACTAAGTTTATTTATTGAAAATACCTCCTCTACATTTCTGTTCTCCTGGTATTTTAAAATAGATTATTGTTAAATTTCTTAAAACATAATTTATTTTGAACACAGCCATTTCGTTATTTCTTTTTTATATGACTGTACTTTACTGCTGTCGGACTATTTGGAATATTTTTGTCCAAGTAGTTATATGATCGAACTACTTGTCGGACAGATTGAAATAAGCCGAGGTAGGTAGTTTTTCTCCCATTCTTGTGGGAATTTTGATAAAAAGTCGTCTATGTGCTATTCTTGGTTACAAGGAAAATCTATGCCTTGTTAAATTAAATCGTTTTTGTAGTATTTTTGCTTGATGCATGTACACACAGGCTTTGTTGCTTCAACAAGAACCGCATAGTATGAAGTTGTAACGTGATCGTAAATAATTTAAAAGTAAGTCAGTTTTTAATATACATACAACGTGTTTAATAAATCCCAAGTGATATCTATCTCTAAATACCAAAATTTATAACAAGAATTTACTCGGAATAACACAACAAATCTCAATTTAATTATGATTCAAGTGAACAAATGTATTAGATGCATAACACAAAGCAGAGATCAACGGGTGTATTCTTGTATGCCAATAGCAATTCTATTACAATCGTGTTAAAATTGTATTAGAGTAGAATATGTATTAAATAAGTGCATGTTTTTAAATTAATTCGTTTATTGATTACTTATTTAATTTAATTCTTATTTTACCATTTTCAATAATTGCTATATTTTATGAGATGATGTTGGTATGTTTGTTTATCAAAGTATATTTTTCTGATTGGGATAAAACTTAGTAAATTTGGACATTTTGGATTCTTTTGAAAGTTCTAAACAATTTGTTAAAATACGACCATTTAATCCTAAAACATTAAACGACAGCATTCTTTTATTTATCTTATCAAAATCTATCTTAATAAACCCAGTAATTACTAACAAAACTGTGTCAGCAAAACAATTGGAATTCCATTGAAAAGCCGTTCCTTCCAGAATAGTCTCTCCACCGTCTGGTTGCTGTGGTACAATAATCTTCATATTCCACAAGGGATTTAATTTAATATCCCGCTGCAGAATGGAGCCATTCTTATCTAGCTGGCTGGTTCGGATCAAGGATTCATATTTAGCCTGACTTCTGATTACACTCTTCACTCTTTCATGAATAAAATATTCCGACGCCGAACTCAGTAATTTACCTTGTAATTAGTTAATTGTTTGGATTACTGCTTGTTTTGTATTTATATTATTAATAGCTGTTGAAATGTTTGTGTATTTTGACGAATTATTCACGATTTAGTTGAATAATAGGAATAACTCAAATGGAGACTGCAAATAGATAGTTGATAATAAATAATGTGGGTATATTTCAATTAATCTAAAACTCTCTACTAATCTTTATTTTCTCTATTTATTTCAAAGTTATGTCATTTAACTATTTCGGGTTTTTGTAATAATAATTTTGGGTTTTATTTGTTGATATTAATATTTGCGATACAAAGCTATTTCAAACTTGTAAAGAATAGGCTCTGAAATTACTGAACCGATTTCAAAAATTCTTTCACCATTATAAAGCTACATTCACCCTGACTAACATAGGCTATATTTTATCCCCGTTTTTACGGGAACGGGAACAACGCGGATAAAACCGCGAGACGCCGCTGGTAAATAATAAAACTAGATTCAATTAAAACAACCACAAATCTCATTTTAGATTACGTGTTATCTCAAACCGCAGGCTAAAGCTAAGTCTACACAAGACTAAAAAAAAATAGGCCGGTGAAGTTGTGTAATCACAACGCACGACCGCGCACCATTATCTTTGTTAAGTCTTTGGCCCCTTTGATCGGGGTCTTCGATGTTTTATCGGAATTTGAAATCGGGCCACGTACCGGGAGTGTTTCTTTGACGTCAATAGAATAGATGAGATCATACGATTCTATGTTACGAGTAACCTGCGCACAATAAAAGGGAAAATAATTTATTACCTCTTGACTATTTTTTTGAAGGGTTCGGCTTTCCCGAACCATTCAAAAACCTTCTTCTTTTAGTATTTGTGACGAATGAATAGAGTTAGTAAGTCAAGATTTGCTGATTAACATTTTTTTTTGTTGAAATTGAAAAGGTTTTTCTATTTGATATTTTTTTTTTGTATTTTGGTTTCTTTTGTTATACGTTACTATACGACTAGTTGCCATGTTGAAACCTATGATTAAATCAAACCTGACAAATTAAATCTCTACTTAGACCTAAATATGTAAAAGTTTATTAAACAAGACCTATCTATTAAAAAAAATCTATTCACCTAGAAACCAAAACAGTCCACAAACTATCAAATACAAGAAACAATTCAGACGATTATAATTGCAAATCAACAGTCTATTTTCTTGAGCCGAAGTTTGTTTTGACTTCTCGGCTATACGCTGTTGAATAATACATGTTGTGTTGCAAGTGCAGTGTGTACAAGCCTTAAACACAGTGCATCGGAAATGTTTGTTTCTAAAATGGTTCGGTTACGTGACACTCGCGTGAATCTGATATCAAACGTTGACTTCAGATATAAGAATTAGGTCACTCTTGTTTTTGAGTCTCTATTTTGTATGGATTTATGGAGTTTGTTAGAAAAGTCGTCATGTCTCACAATTGCAACCTTGTTAAATTTTATCATATATGAAAACCATCCTCTTGAATCACTCTAATTATTGTTGAAATCAGCATTTAAGTCTGTTGCGTAGTTTAAATACGTTACGTAGTTTAAAAGAAGTTATATAGTTTAAAAGGCGTTGCGTAGTTTAAAAGACGTTGCGTAGTTTAAAAGACGTTGCGTAGTTTAAAATACGTTGCGTAGTTTAAAAGACGTTGCGTAGTTTAAAAAACGTTGCGTAGTTTAAAAGAAGTTATATAGTTTAAAAGACGTTGCGTAGTTTAAAAGAAGTTATATAGTTTAAAAGACGTTGCGTAGTTTAAAAGACGTTGCGTAGTTTAAAGACGTTGAGTAGTTTAAAAGACGTTGCGTAGTTTAAAATACGTTGCGTAGTTTAAATACGTTACGTAGTCTAAAAGATGTTGCGTAGTTTAAAAGGCGTACAAACAGCGGGAGCGACTTATTTAAGTAAAACACTTTGACAAAATGAAATAAATTCGCTGAATTTTAGTTAAATTTCTCGATTATTTTCTAAGAGAAACTTCAAGAAATTACTTAAACACGATAAACGCATTATAATAATTAGGATTGATGGGTTGTTCGAAATATTGACTTTGATATTTAAAAGGGCAAAGGGTAGACTTGGTTACTTTCTAATTTAAAGAAGGCGTTACATTACCATTTTATTCAAATTACAAAAAAACATGTTGAATTATACTGCCACTACACTAATAACTTTACGCTTTTGTGATATCTTATAGAGCTCATAAACTAGCAATGGCAGAGGTTATAATTACATTTTTTTTAAACTTGTTATTATTATAGTTGATTCTATAGGTAATCATTGAATACTACGTTAGTGGTTAATGACTCTGCATATTAAAACTTCTATAACCGCTGGTAATGAATGTTATTAGATGTACCGTTAAATCTTGATTAAGAAATAATTTCGTTTTTGTATTTTTATTATAATACTGGCAAAGATGAATTACTTTTACAACTTAAGCGATTTAATATCATCAAATAGGCTTTATTACACCAACAAAATAGACTTTATTTAAACCTACGTAGTTTAGCTACAAATTCCACCATTCACGAAACACGAATAAAAAACTCCAGATACTTGAAAAAGGTTTCAGTCAAAAGTTGGAAAAGTACTTCCAAAATACAGTTGAAATTTCGACAGAAATTAGATTCAAATGTTTCGTTTCGAGGTGTGAGCCATCGGAAGCTGATAGGAGCGTACAAAGCGGATGGCAGCGTACGAAAGCGGAACGGCGAACAATGCAGACTGCGGAATGACGGTATTTAAACATAAAAGGTTTATAGTTGAAAGGAAAATCGTAATATATCTATTAATAAGTATATATTCTTATCTATTAATAAGTGTATAGTCTTTAGTTGAGACGCAATATCTATTTTTAATTTATCTTTATAGATATCTTAGATTGTAATATCTTTCAATATTTATTGATTAATTTAAAGATGGTTTTTAAATGTTTTGAGTAATCTGTTTAATAAATTATAAGTATTTCAATTTATGTGCTCAAATTAACTAAATGATTTTGAATAGAATTATGAATACCCCAATTAGGTTTTCTACTTGACAGCAGAAGCCGTATCATCGTAGATATTTTGTTTTTTTTTATTCTTTTATGCGCGCCTGATCTGATATCAGTTAGACTTCAACTTTTTGCTCCAAAATAAAATAATAAAACTTTAATTTATAGATATGTGTACCAGAATTATGTTCAAACAATTATTAATATATAGTCAGAACACAATGTCCCATGTTCAAGTTTCATTAAAAACAAATTAGTTGTATCGGAAATGGATACTGAATTTCCGGACCGAAATCTGTTCATGAATTTGGTAATCATTTATAGTTATATTTTATGTATGTCCTCGGCTTAGTAGTTTGAAAATGATTAATGGACTAAAAGTCAATTGATTTCAATATTTGTTTTAATAAAATCATATTTAAACTGTGTTGAACGTATTTGCGATTAAAATTTATATTGTCATGAGTGGTTTAATTTTAATTCCGGAGATCACCTACTAAAATAATCATATTGTATCTGTTTACTAGCTTTTGCCCGCGACTTCGTCCGCGTGGAATAATTATAATTATACGATAATTATCGTTCCTCGAAAGTTTTTGATCAATTTCCAAAAATCCTCCCTTAGTGGTAGCCTACCCCCCAACAAACACACGTGCCAAATCAGTTTTCTACGATCAGTAGTTTCGGCTGTGCGTTGTCTGTCAGTCAGTACGTCACTCAGCAACGGAAGAGTTTTATATACAGTGTGTGTCTACAACCCTGGCTTTTTTTAAAGGAGGTTAATATAACGTATATTTATAATGTAACCATGATATTAATTTAATTTATAAACTAAATTTCAGACTTTGTTAATTTTCTAACAAAATTTTAACTGCCAGCAATGTAAAGCACAGTAATTTGACAAATACCTATGTGTAAATATCAGTCAAGTCGCATTGACAAGGACGACAATACATTCTACGCTATGCTATCATAGTTTTTCACCCCCGTACCACGACATGTCTTGTACCAAGTGAATAGACGACAATTACACAGTACGTCTAACTACATTTAAGTTGCGTATTTTGAAAATTTAATTGTGGCGTTAATTAACATAATTATGATTTACTAATACGTGCAAACAATTGTTAACGAAGCATATTATCATCAGTCTTTATAAAAGCCCGGGTCGTAGACACACACTGTATATAGATAAATGTAGACAGATAAAATTAATAACGGGTAGTTAGTGATCTCAAAAATTCAACAAAAATATCCCAAATTGGAAAGATCTAATTGTGTGAAAAAGCCTACTTAAGATAAAAGTACCATAAAGGTAAAATATATAGGTAGACAAAACGATAAAAGATATTGAGTATTTGTAAAATGATATTTCTCAAGTCTGCAATAAAACAGTATTTCTACTGAAAGCAAATACCAGAAGAAATGTATGTATCCTTTACAAATAAAGCGTGTTTTTTCCGCTTCCAAACCGAAATGATAAATTGGCAAGAACGGTTGATATAGCTTCAAAAGAGGATCAGACTCGGGCAGAATACATCATGTAGAATGCATTCGCATAATAAATTGGTTTACAAGTTGATGTGTAATAAGGATAACTTGTAAACATGGATTTTTGATCCTAAAAAATGTAGGGAAAGTTTATTAAACATGGAATATATTATGCGTTGAACACTTTGATAATCAGAACATCAAATTATACAATGTTTTTAGATAGGTATGTTATTACATATTGGACAGAGTAAGCATTGACGCGTAATTGCTTAAAGTTAATCGCTTTAGACGGAGACGTTAACGGTGCTAATTATGTGCTTTCTACTCTCTGCTATGTCTTTGATGTGACGAATTAAAAGATTTTGATTTTATCTTTTTTCTTTTCTAACTACAATTCATCGACGGACTAAAGATGAATAGAATTTTGTTCTCGCTGTTGGTCTCCTACTCGAAAAATTATATAGACAGTCGAGAGTCCATTACGGAGTTTACGGATAAATCTCTTAAAAACTAACCAAAAATATAGCAGCATGTACAAAGGAGGAGAAGGGAAGATAAGAGATGCCTAATTGTGGAAAACTGCCCTCTTATGAGTACATAAAAGCAAAGTATGCAGTATTTATTCATATCAAACATATTCTAACATTGAGATCAAAGACCAAAAACTATTTTAGCTATAGAAAACTTAAATAAGCTTAACTTTAATAGGCAACTTCTCCTCAGCCGACCTAATAACGCACTTATTTAAAAAGTTTTCATATAATCTTGATAACTTAATTCAAAGTAAGTTACTTGAAAGATTTACGAGAAAAACTTTATTAAGTTTGGATCCGAGATGCAGATCATTAGTCGACAATTACTTCGGAGTTCATTCAAAAGATGAATGGAACAAACTTTAGATGCAATCCGTCAACTATCTAAGAGCAAGTTTATTGTGAGTTCGCGAGTTAGCGCGCTACCGGCCCAAGTTTTCGAGAATTTTCGAGAATACGTAAATTTAAATTGGGAAAGAAAAAAAACTGAAGCACTGCGGATAAGTATGATATTTTTTTATGAGGAGACAAATCTGTTTACCCTTTTTCTTGTACGTTATTACGCACAACACGTTCCATCCGTGATCATGGCGTTTGCTAGTCGAAATATCGGAATCTCGCACATGTGGGATCGTAAAAACTGTATTTTACTGTAGCTTCAGTAACCGTGATTCCTATAAAAACTGCTTGAGGTAGAACATAACGTAAGGTTTTTCATTTACACTTACGAGTATAATAAAGAAATATTTATTTATAAATAAAAATATTTTTAGTGTTTGATATGCTAAATTGATTAAATTCATTGTTATTTCACGATGTACGTAGTTACTTCGTACTTATACAACAAAATAATACATCAAATCAATCTTTATTTTCACATACGAAAGTTGGCACGAAACAAGCAATAAAACTACCTTTGTTCGAAATATTGGTTTATATCTTTCGGCGGTCGAAGCAAACAAGTGAAGTTCGTTCGAAACGGGTCATTTGCAGTTTTAACGGTTCACAAATAATGAGCAAACAATATTTCACACTTGTATGGGTAGACGGCCAGTGAGCCGTGGATATACTTCGTATTTATGGAAAAGAAAATATTTATAAAACATAATCATTCACTACATCATCTCATTATAGTAACTGACCTAAGTAACTAAGTTCGTCACTGGTATCTATAGGGTATTAGAAACTACGCACACATTCATTCATACACATACCCAGACCGAGACAAACATTTGTGGTTCACACAAATATTCACCCCGCACGGGAGTCGAAGCCACAACCGTGACCACTCTGCTATTTATGTTTTCAAAGTATGTAAACACATACATATAACATAGACTAATATTCTGCAAATTTTCCTATACTATACCACACATAAAATCGACGAGACATGGAAGCTCACGCTACGGCGTTTCACACGATATGTGAAAACTTGAAAAGTAAAGTCATATTCACCAAAATTAATATTTGATATTTCCGAACATAAATCTTACGAGTAAAACACGCCTGTAAAAGTTGAGCTTCAAAACAAATTTATTTCGTAATCGTAACCAAGAAATTAATGTTTGTTTTATAAGTAACTGGATGCTAAAACTGAATAAATCTCGCTCAAACTTCTTTAGATGTATCTAACTTTTTTATTTTCATTCTTTTCAGTACTTAACATAACATTTTTTGGGTTAAATTGTGTGGATTTCTTTGTACCTAGGGCACTTAAACTGATCAACTTTGTCCTTTATTGTTTTTTATGGCGAAAGATAAAAAACAAAGAGGTTTCTTTCATTTCAATCTTATTGTTTATATTTTTAAAGTGTTTTGTGAAACGAGAAAAAGATGGTTTAATTTAATTTCTTTAATTATGTATTAGATGACTTCTATAAATTTATATTACTAAAGAGGTAAGATCGTATCATTATTATAATCCATCAGGGTTATTGTACATTGACCACAAAGTAAACTCACCACATTTTGTAAACTCCATACATTGAAAGTAAACTCACCACATGCATTAAAAATATATGTAAGTTAGTCACAGGCGGGTAAGGTTTGTTGTAAATTCGCCACAAGTCCTCAGTTATCAAATTTTTTGCTTGAGGTAGCGATAGCAAGGAAACTTTTATTTTTTTAGAGAATAATTATATTGATAAAATTAAGAGAATAAAAGTTAAAAGCCAATGAAAACAAATAAGAAATTAAGAATTAACAGTAAGTAACAACATCTTTCTTTTCTCCTGCGCTTTTGCATACCTACTCTATCACGCGCTTGCTCACTCGCTGTATCTATCTCTTTCTGACCGTATCGGTCAATGCATCAAACAACAGCTTATTAAAAAATTTTTTTTTTTTTTTTTTTTAATTGCAAAATTTACCTGTATGGACACCGCGTAGAATGATTGTTGACTTTGAGATTGCTGTGATAAATGTCATAAGAAAAGTATTTCCTGATGTTGAACTACAAGGATGTAACTTTCATTTTAAGCAAGCCCTGGCCAAAAAAGCTCATGCCTTACAATTGAATGATATCGAAGAGAAGAGACACTTAGCCATGTGTGCTGCATTAGCCCATGTAAAGAAACATGATATTGAAGACGTATGGTTGCATATCATGGAAGATGCTCCACAGAACGAAGCAGTTACAAAATTCAATGATTATTTTGTAGCCCAGTGGTTAGAAAACACTAGTATACAGTTTATGTGGAATGTACATGGGGTCCGTCATAGAACAATAAATCTAGCAGAAGCATGGCATAAACGTTTGAACAATAAGATGAATAAAAAAAAACCTAAAATGCTTCACTTTCTTGATACACTGAAACAGGAGGCTGAACATATCGACTGGAAATTGAAGAATTTCCAATTCAACATCCCCTTAAACTTGAGAACACGTCGATCTATTGCATATGACAAAGAATTGAAAAAAATTTGGGACAATTACGATGACATGTCCCTGGCTGAAGTTCTTAAAAAACTTTCTGTTATGCAACATTTTAGAAACTTGTAAGAATTATGAATCTATTGCAAAAAGTATTAAGCACGTCTTTTTTTACATAGTTCTAGGTAAATCGGCCACTTGAAATCTGTGATTTTTATTTAGATTTTAAGGTTAATTTTAAAGAAAATGTGATTTTTATTGTGATTTAATTATATTTGCATACTCAATAGTATTGAGTATAAGTAATTAATGTTTAGTTTTTTTTTATATAGTTTTAGGTAAATCGGCCACATGAAATCTGTGATTTTTATTTAGATTTTAAGGTTAATTTTAAAGAAAATGTGATTTTATTGTGATTTAATTATATTTGCATACTCAATAGTATTGAGTATAAGTAATTAATGTCTAGTTTTTTTATATATAGTTTTAGGTAAATCGGCCACTTGAAATCTGTGATTTTTATGTAGATGTAAGGGTAAATTTAAAGAAAATGTGATTATTACTGTGATTTAATTATATTTCTATAGTTTTTCTAGTAATTGTAATGTTGTGGGCAAATCAGCCACATGAGAACTGTGATTTTCAAGTAGATGTAAGTTTAATGGTTGAAATTGCTGTGTTTATGAAAAATAAATAATGTTTTTATTCTACTTATTGTTTGATTTTTCTGCAGACCTTACACAAAAAGCAATGGTGGTGAGTTTACAATAATTAAAATTAATAATAAACAATTTACTTCATAAAAATAGAACTGTGGTGAGTTTACACTAACTTTTTTCTGTGGCGAGTTTACTTTGTGGTCAATGTACAACAACCCATCCATCATACATATTCACACTTTACAAACATTAAACAGTTTTAAATTTAGAACTACAATTTCATAATTTGAATTTAGAATTACAATTCGAATTTGAATTCATATTCTTTTAAAATGAAACGTAAAATAAACATACGAAACGAGATTATGCTTTAAATTGAAATATCTTTACATTTTTATTGAAAACTAGGTAATGAGTGAAGCTCCACTGAGATCACGGCACGTCCCTCATAAAAACCGGCTTATTTCTTCATTATTCGCGATGAATAGAGAGATTTATATAGAGTTCGTTCACGTTCGCTTGTTCCAAAGGATTATTTATACGAAACAGTTCAAAAATGTATGTTTTGGTCCTGTTTGTAATCATTTTTGTTTAGTTTGATTTTAATTGCATTTATTATTTTGATACTTTCATTCAAGCAACAAAATAATGAAATCAATTATATTATTTTTCATCCAATTCTCTCTCTCTCTCTCTTCTTTACCATCCAATTCAATCCTAGTTTATAAACGTCAGTTTGGAGCTAAATTTAATAACCTTAACGTTACATGGAAACACATACTTATTAAGAAAAATAAAAGCTCAGTTATAGACAAGTATACTCCTATGTAAACGCCTTACCTGTCTGTTATAATATAAGTGTAGATTTCTAGAACAGTGAAAACATAGCTAGCTTTTTTTTAAATGCTGAATAGGCTCGCGTTTGACCACGATCTCACCTGATGTTAAGTGATGATGTGGTCTACGGTGGATCACGCTTACCTATGAGATACCTATTCACTCTTGCTTTGAAGACACCCACATTGTACTCATGTGGAAACACAGACTCGGGCAGGGCATTATATTAGCATTTAGGCATGTTTCCACCATTCAAGCTACATTTAAAGACTGTAATATCCAGTATTAAATAGAAAGAAATCTCGTTTCTACAGATGCTTTGCAGTCCCAGTTACTGGCAGTTAGTTACGGGTCGTCTTAACGTCCCAAGAGGTCTGGGTATTGCATTGCTCCGTTTGCACAGAACTTTATTGTACCTGTTTACTTTGTAAAGAGTATTTTCTGTTTTTGAGTAAGGCTGTCGTGCAAGTATGGCACAGAATATGTGATACTTTCTAAACGTTCACGAAATGAATTCATAGTTTATTAGAATAGAATAGAAAATAATTTATTTCGGCAAAAAGGACACATAAATGGTTACATTATTACATAGAAGACAGGTTTCTTACGATCCATACGTTTAAATAAATTCAAATGTTCCTGTATTTTAATCACCCATATGTGGAACAAAACAGACAAGCTTATTAAAATAGGAGTGGAGTGACAATATCAGTTACATGCCTTCGGGAAAGTTAGATTAGATTGAAAGTTATATTTTGGTTACCAAAGGATGGAGAAACAAACTGGCCCTAACTAGGTTTATTACTTGTATCTAATGTATCAAAACTCAGCCCTCATTCATTCTAACACACACACACACACACACACACATACCGAGATATAAATACTGATATAATTTTAAGTGATTAAAAATTCCTTTTGCATTACCTACAATCTCTGCCCAGTTTGTATTCTCTTTAATAAATATCCCTTAGGAAAAAACAGGATGAAAAGTAGTCATGTTTTTCTACCGAGTGTGAATGTTTAAGCAATCCTTCAGCGCTCGCTGGACGAGATCAGAAAGCTATTAGGTTTTTAGTAACCAGCCAGGCCTTCGGTCCGGGGAGTCTCACATAACCCCTAATCTCTCATGGGACGCACCGGGCATGCATTACGTATTTTCTTAAAGTAAAAAAAGGGTTCATGTAGATATATTCGAAATCAATGCTATAGGGTGAATGTATGTTGAACGAAGACGTAACACAACCTATACTTAGCTTTTTGGGTTTTACTTTTTAGACTTGTGATTTGATGATGTTTTATCAATAAACTCGACGTAGCTGTATAAATTAGTGAAACAATGAAGGTACTCAACAAAATGTTAGCTAGCAAAAATAGCGAAAACATGAGTGTTATTTGAATAACAGATTTTTTTAATAACATTAATATTTGCAAACAATAAATAAAAGTTTTAATAATTCGTTTAAAAGAACTGGACACGATAATGAAATAAGAGTTCTCTCGGGGTTTGTATCAAAAAATTGCTTCACCAAGTGTCATTGGCGAGCGTAATTTTATGAGTAACCAAAGTTTCTTTGCAACATTTTTGTAAAATCATCAGAATAATTTCTCTAGAGTCCCATTTTGAGGGTCCCTGGAAGCGCGGCCATTTTGCGGCGTACATTCAAAAATGGAATCACTTCTTCAAACAATTCTGACCTTTAGTTACGTCATTGTTGTTTATTTATTTCCTTGATTGTTGTACTTTAGCTGAATCGTGTTACTTTTGAGTATTTTTTTATTTAATGTGATACTTATTATTATACCATTTTTTATATTTTTACTAGACATTTATTTTTACTAGGTATATTATTTCATTTAGTTATCTACTTTCAAAATAAGTAAACATTTTGTTACTAGACATCGGATAAAGACTACTCTTGATGAGCCATTATTTCCAAACATTTGATTTAAACAGGAATCGAAGCCATAGCTTTCGGTAGAGCATGTTGATGTTGACTCTATCGTGCTATCTTTTATAAGAATTACTACAACGGTTTATTCCAATTATAAATATTGTCTAGAATAAGAGTGTCCATAGTGTCTAAAAGTAATATGAAATCCAAGAAGTCCCTTTTAAGATATTAATGTGTCAGAAAAACATTTATGAGAACGAAAACAATATGAAAAAGAGAGTAATATTTTTCGACAGACATTGAATTTAATCTACGAAGTTATATTTCTAAGGTAATATTCTAAAAGTTATTTTAAAGTGGGGAATAATGTTGGGAACTTCAACGTTTTTGGACTTACAGTGTGACGGGGATATTTAGGAATACTTTGTGTAAAGTTTCATAAATGCTCACGGACTGCTTCATGTCTAAAGGTAACATTTATTTAATATACTTACCCTCAGTTTTATCGTTTTCTTGAAGGTGTATTTGTTTTGTAATTACAATACCTATACGTTTGTTTAATTCCTTTGTAAAAATGGTAGTAGGTACGTAACAATTAATTAATTTGATACTAACTTTTATAAAATAAATATCTAAATAATATTAATTTTAAAAGACTTTGCATCATATCATACAAAAGTAATAATTATATGTACTTATGTATTATTGTCCCTATGATATTAAATACGAATTCAAAACTAAGCATAATTAAATTTTATTAAGGACTAGCGGCGCCCCGCGGTTTCACCCGCGTAGTTCCCGTTCCCGTAGGAATATGGGGATAAAATTATGCTTAAAACCTTCCCGCTGAATCACTCTATCTATTAAAACAAACCGCATCAAAATCTGTTGCGTAGTTTTAAAGATCTAAGCGTACAAAGGGACATAAGAACAGAGAAAGCGACTTTGTTTTATATCAACAAATATAATACGCAAAGAACGAAATGCGTAGAAAGTACCAGAATTACGTACGCAATGAACAACAAAATTCAAGTGGAACGTACCTCGTACCATTCAAAAGGAAATTATACGATCTTCATTAAGTTTTCTCCTCCTATTTTATGTGTTTTTTTGTTCCTTTATCAAAGATTATGAAATATCCATAAAGTATGTATAATACAATCGCAACATTAATTTTAGCCTTCAAGCTTTATTTGGGATGTTGTGTTTGAAAATATGTTTTTGGGAAGGTTTCATTATATCATGAATCTCCTTCTTTTCTGAACCTTTATCCCATGTCTCTTTGGGGTCGGATTTCAGTTTAACCAGATTTGACGGAATGTCAGTATTTTACGTGAAGCGACTGCCACCAGACCTTCACAACCCAGAGGGCTATACGACATTCTTTGGTTAAACCAAATGTTAGACTTTTGAGGGCTATAACTACCCATTATATCATGAATGTTTCTTAGAAATACACTTTAATTATTAAAAAACTATTGAATATTTTATTTTAATATACAATTAACAACGGTTACTTTATTGTATTTTACAGACTTAAACCCTTCAGATAATTTTGTTAACGACTCTGCAATGTCAGAGGTTTGATTCCTGTCTACGAGTATATTCATTATTTCCTTTAGATACTGCTCTTCCGCTATATGTATATTGTATATACCAAGAACAAATAAGTTTGTTTACCTAATGCATTCTTAGTAATGATTTGTTTTTACGTGAACATTCATCCTCAACTGCCTTATCTGTGTTGCATTTTTTGTTTGATTTAGCACTAAACCAAGTTTTACAATCTGATCTAAGTAAAATTTTGAATACTGTCAAAAAACTAAAGTGACAGATTTGACTGACACGTGTCAAATGCTTAAACCAGGTTTTGTTAAACTAGGTTTCAAATCTAACGCAAATAAGACCGCTAAAGTTTTAACAAAGTCTAGATAACTCTATCTCGTAGTAAATTAACTCTTGTCTTAGACTAATACAATGAAAAGGAAATACTTACTAAGAATTTAGGACCTAAGTTAGGTAAAGCAAACCTAACTCATGAGATAAGTTCTAAACAATATCTAAGATAGATCTATCTAGAATTACTAGGTCTAGACACAAAATTAGTCTAAAACTTAACCAAACAAAAATCGAATCAGTCAAATAACACTCTTCACTACATAGTATAAAACAAAGTCACTGTCGCTGTCTGTCTATCCTTATGTACGCCTAGATCTTTAAAACTACGCAACGGATTTTGATGCGGTTTTCTTTAATATATAAAATGATTCAAGAGGAAGGTTTTTAATACAAATTTATCCTCGCATTCTCACGGGAACGGAAGTTACGCGGGTGTTACCGCGGGGCGCTGCTTAGCAATTCTCTCTTATCTAATTTTATTGTGTTTCAAAAACCACGTCTGCGCCGCATTATGTAAACTTCACAAAAAATTACCTCATACGGGAATCGAACCCGCAATCATTTGTCTGTTCGAAATGGCGATTACTGTACAATTCAGCTCGTCACTTAAAAGTTAAATTCGTATATTCATCAGTAACAAAAAGCTCATCATTTTGAAACGATGTAATTCTATCAAAAACAGAGTTTGATTCAACCACGAATGAGTTTTGAGGCAATCGAAGTTTCCCTACAATTGTGTAGATTATGGCTTTACCTCATTTTTGTTTCGTAATCGTATCCGTTCATTTGTTTTACCATTTTGTTAATTTCGGATTTGTAATTCTGTGGTATATATGTATGTTAGGTATATTACATTAAAATAAGCCTACATATCTTTTAACGTTTGTTAAGTTTTTGAAAGATACCATACTTAATTCTAGTACTGATGTATTTTAGTATTCGTTCGTTTTGGATCATAACATAAATAATGTTTAGTTATTATGTATGTATAGTTATTATATACCTTTTAAAATATGTAATAAGTTTGGACCATCTCTCAAATATGTTTATTACGTTACCTATACAAAAATATCTATAACTCTAATGAAATAAAATACAATACATCTCACCGCAGTGAATACTTCCGTAGATATTTATACGTACTTATAGAATATTATATTACCACCAACCACGAAAATTTCACTATATTGTCCACATTTTTATTCAATATTTGTCGAACAAAATTCACCCATAAACCAACAAAAATAAGGATCACTTTAAACTGGAAGAGCTTAGAATTTTCTTCATAAAACTACGTGAAATCGGTAAGCGGATATTCTGAAGAAAATCGCGAACAATAAACGTGAAATATATATTTTGCATTTTGTACGTTGTCTAACTTACAGTACCTGTCTTTTCAAGTCTCTATAAAGTTTGCACTTAACTTTGGATCCACGATTACAATATTACCGTTAAAAGCCACGGTTTTACTAAAACTTAATTAATACATCTCATTAAAACTTGAGAAATAAGGTATTAATGTTCACCAAAAGTTCTAATCAAGGTACTTACCGCAGCGCTAATTACTATTTTAATATCCATTGGCGTTCGTCGAACTGTGAACAGATATACTACCACAAACAAAATATTCAATGTAACGTACACAACTATAAAAGTTCGTATACTACGCAACGTGGGTGTAGTCGGAACAAACTACGTCATGCTACACTATTGAGGATGGTAAACGAATATTATATCTGAAATTACACTTAATTGCTGATCGATAGTCCATTTGCATATTTAATACATGCATTGTTAATGTTTTCAACGATAATCGTGTAACTTTAATTTAATCGATATGTTGTCTGTACTTCATTTTGTGTAATAACGAGACACAACACTATAACATTCGAAAATTGAAATTTTAAATTAGGTGAATCAATTTTTAAATGTTGCCAGTAATGAGCTACACTTTCTTCAAGTTTTTAAAATTGGAATAGCAAAATATAGCTGTGTTTTGTGACGAGTATTCTTTCTACGCGTATCATATACTCGTTTATGAAACATGTGTTTTATAACCCATTTGTGAGGGTATATCGAGGCTCGTATCGGCCTCTTGTCGTCAGTTCAAAAGGACACTGCGTAGGAAGAAGGTCAACATATCGATTTGCAAGTAAGTGTATTAGAAATAGTAATTTGGGGTAATGTGCTATTCCGTCTGTATTTCTACAGAGTTGGTGTGACAGTGAAATATTACTAAATAATGAATTCAGGTATGTTATTGTGAAGTATTAAATGGTAACTACTTAAAAATTACATGCTTATTTCAGGTTCTGGCTTACTTTCTGACTGCGCTGTGAGACCTGGGAAATATATCAATATGTTAGTATGCGGTTTATGTGTCACTATGTGGTATTGTACATATGGGTAGGTTAAGTATGGAGTCGGAAGATTCTTATTCTTAAGGTAATAGAGGTTATATTACAGTAATGCGGAATTAACTTTCAAATGCAATTAGTATTATTAGAAGGTTTCTTTCTTTTTGAAGGTGAATTCTATGTACTAGTCTACGAATTCCATCTTTAAATTACAAGTGATTTTTTAAAAAGGGGACCAACGAGCTTCTCTACAGGATAGCATTAGTTACCGCACTTATCCATAAGCAACATAAGAAGATTCATAGGTGCGTTGCCAGCCTTTTAAGTAGACACACCCTTCTAGAATATTCCTTAAAATATTAAAATAACAAGTATCAAAACCATTTTCCATAAATAATAAAGTATACAAAAATCACTCAGCACACTGTAAGTAATCAAGACAAAAGAAAATGTTTGTATAAACTGAACGTAAACACAGGTGGAACACTGAATCAGGCGCTTGGAGAAAAAATCATAATAAAAATAAACGCTCCGAAGTTCGCAGGGAATTTATTAGTGAACATCACTCAGCCGTATCAAGATTAAGAGACATAATCGTTTGGGTAACAGTAAAATATTACTTCGGCCATATTGGGCAAATGTGATACTGATGTAGGGCAACACTGCTTTAAGAAAGAGGATTGGCAATCAATCAATTCGGTGTCGTATTACGAATGTTATAAACGGAAAACAAAAGTACCAATATTAATCATACTTGATGGTGAGACCGGTCATTTGTGGAGTAATTAAAAACATGTATTTGGACTACGGATGGCAGTGTTTAATTGATTTTTTAGCGAGTCTAGTGACCGCGGTTAGTATGTCGACCGGCCATGATTAATGGATACTCGTAAAATGAAAAAGGCGGTTAATTGAAATGATTTATATTTGGAAAATGTTCTAGAAATAGTGTTTGTAGAATTTGGGGTATTTTAATTTTGTATATTAATAAAATTGGTAATTCATTTTGATAGAATTATGTTATAAAAGTAACTCTCGACATCGTCCTTTAAAATACTACTGCTGTATAAAATCTTCTATCTCCCCATTGAGATTAGTTCAGCGCGGAAGAATAATGCACCAAGAGCCCGCTACTGCCTGACCTTCGTCATTTTATAAAAGCTGAAAGTTTGTCTACGTGTGTCCCTAGTACAGGTAAGAATGATCCCCACCCATGAAGCTGAGGCAGCGGTGGCTTTGGCAGATAACAGGTAACAAAGGTGTATGAAATTCCATCTCAATTTCGTCATAGTATAAAACTCTATTTTTTGATATTTGATGCATAATGATATCAAAAATCACGTTGCTCAATGCCGGACAGCTAGTATGGTTCCAACCCTCTGCCGGACACCCTTAAACTATGGTAATTTATAATTAAACTTTCGTCATTTTATAAAACCTAAATTTTATATATAATTTTTAGGGGGCCTATTTATCTATGTTTCCATAATTGCCGGACAGCTACGACGGTTCCATCATCTTGCCAGACGCATTCAAAGTGATGAGCAATAGCCCGTGAGTGCCTAACTTTCGTTATTATATAAAAGCTGAAAGTTTGTCTACGTGTGTCCCTAGTACAGGTAAGAATGATCCCCACCCATGAAACTGAGGCAGCGGTGGCTTTGGCAGATAACAGGTAACAAAGGTGTATGAAATTCCATCTCAATTTCGTCATAGTATAAAACTCTATTTTTTGATATTTGATGCATAATCATATTATAACTCACGTTGCTCAATGCCGGACAGCTAGTATGGTTTCAACCCTCTGCCGGACACCCTTAAACTATTATGGATGATGCCAGAATATGTTTGGACTCTGTTACCCTCTCCAATAGCTATGTGTAATATGTCGTTGGATAGCCATAGTTGAGCTGACAAAAGGTTCCTAGGAGTCAAGGTCCAAATCTTAGTCCAAACAGAGTTATGCAGTACTAAACATATCAATTTATCATAATATCATCCACGTAGATTGTTAAAAAAAAACAATGTAATGGTATAAGGTTATTTTAGGTTTTTTATTATTATGAACATTGCATTTCCTTCATTTTCTTTTTATTTAATATTGTGATTGTTTTATGTTCCCATTCCATTCCATCAAAATTGAAAAACCAATGAATTAAAGTAAATCAAAGGACATTTTTTGTTGTTAAATTTATTGTTTAGTTATTTTAATTAAATCTTTAAACATTTTCATCATTTTCGTCGTCGACGTCGTCGTCAATACATTCGTCTTCCTCATCACTATTATTCCATTGTATGGATTGATCGTCTTCAATATTGCCTTCTTCATTATTTTCTGCAATAGTAAAAAAAAAGTTAATTTAATTACAAATAGTCCAAAATTGATGTACAATAATTTAACATAATTAGAACCATACTAGCTGTCCGGCATTGAGCAACGTGATTTTTGATATCATTATGCATCAAATATCAAAAAATTGAGTTTTATACTATGACGAAATTGAGATGGAATTTCATACACCTTTGTTACCTGTTATCTGCCAAAGCCACCGCTGCCTCAGCTTCATGGGTGGGGATCATTCTCACCTGTACTAGGGACACACGTAGACACACTTTCAGCTTTTATATAATAACGAAAGTTAGGCACTCACGGGCTATTGCTCAGCACTTTGAATGCGTCTGGCAAGATGATTTAACCGTCGTAGCTGTCCGGCAATTATGGAAACATAGATAAATAGGCCCCCTAAAAATTATATATAAAATTTAGGTTTTATAAAATGACGTAAGTTTAATTATAAATTACCATAGTTTAAGGGTGTCCGGCAGAGGGTTGGAACCATACTAGCTGTCCGGCATTGAGCAACGTGATTTTTGATATCATTATGCATCAAATATCAAAAAATAGAGTTTTATACTATGACGAAATTGAGATGGAATTTCATACACCTTTGTTACCTGTTATCTGCCAAAGCCACCGCTGCCTCAGCTTCATGGGTGGGGATCATTCTTACCTGTACTAGGGACACACGTAGACAAACTTTCAGCTTTTATAAAATGACGAAGGTCAGGCAGTAGCGGGCTCTTACTCCATAAGCATAAGCATCGTGCTTACCTAATGGCGTGTTAGTGATTTGAAACCTTAAAGAAAGTGTAAATATTTCAGTTATTTTTGTCGCTGATATAAGTCTATCATGTCTATTTTAATCGAAGTTATCTTTTTAGCTTGACCATTGGTAGTTGTATACGAAAACAATACCGGCCACATATTGGGAAGCAAATAAAATTTAATGCAGAATGCCTACATTTGGTCTTGGCTAGTGACCGGCTGAAGAAAAGAAAGAGTTTTTATTGTTATAGTCCACCCACATACTATACACATATAAAAATCAATTGCCATGCTTACTGCGAAGACACGCAAAAAATCGAAAATTGCTCTACCGTTTCGAAGACGTCTATTTAATATTAAAAAATAATAAAAAATAAAATAAAATAAATAATGACGTAGACCAGTTCGATTCATAGATCGACCATTATTTATTTTTATAAAATGATTTAGGTTTAGGTTTTTAATTAAGGCTGATGATGTCAATAGGGATGTCGACTGGGTAAACAAAATGAAATTCTAATTAGTCCGTCAGATAGATTTCGAAAAAATATTACACACGTATTTTTTGTTTTATCAAATTAATAAAACTGACTTAGTTAAAACGCATTAAAGTTCAAGAGTGGGGGCTTGTGACGATAATTCTTGGTAAAAAAAATGTACGTAGCTGTGACGTCACACAAGTTTTCTATGCACTATGTCGTCTTAATTATTTTTGTTAGTTTGTATCAAAAAAGAGAAAATACGTGTCCAATATTTTTGCGAAATCTATCTGACGGACTAATTAGATTTTTTAGTCGACATCCCCATTCTTACTGTACTATAAATAAAAAAATCCCTTTCTTTTCAGAGGGATTTTGGTTGGTAATTTACATTATGTTTTTCCAACCTTTTAAAGTGAAACTAGAAAAGAAAACAGACTACGTTGACGTTAAAATATCAAAACACTGTATCCCGACTCCCTAATATACATTTTAATTAAACTTTGCACGTTTTGAAATAGATGTTTGAGTTACTTATGTATAAAATGCATTAGTACTCACGCTGTTAGCATAATATTATACGAGTAGATAATAAGTACAAGAAGAAATAATTATGTATTGCATAAATAAAGCTGTTAATGTAAAATGATATAAAGATAGCACTATAGGTATATTTTTCTTTGAAGACTGCGTAGTTATTTATGTCAAATAGGATGATAATAATAGTTTAATAAATTCCGTAGAGTAGGTACTCTTTGTGAAGGTATTCATACATATGAAGGAGGGAACTATGACCGATCCCCACAACCTTTGTAGTTCGTCGTGACTTATCACTTTGGCCTCCGTTCGAACCCATTTTCCTTTTCTTTGTATACGATTTACGATATTTGAAGGGTCTTTTACAATATTTATATATGAATTATAATGAGGCGTTCATGTGTTGTCTGGGTGTGTTTGGTTTAGTTAGTATTATGTGATAGTATGATCCATTATTAAGAGAATACGTTAAGCTGTCGCCTCAAATCGTCATCGTCAGTTTCTAAGGGTAGTTACTATCAACAATTAAAATGTTAGTTTAACTAATAAAAATCAAATCACTCTTCGTACTGTGGACGTTTTATGGTAGTGGTTGTTTCACGCAAAGATACATTTTACCAATGTGATCTAAGTCTAACTAAGAACCGACAGCAATTAGAACAGGTTTGGAAGAAAAAGAGTAGACAAAAGTTTTGAAGAATAAGAGAACCTTTAAGTGAAATCCATCTAAAATCATTATACTTCTCGTATCAAATGCTAAATATAATCGTAGTCGCATAATAAATTATATTCCACCGTCTAGATTATCTAATGTTCATTTCGTAAGACAAAGTTCGTGTTATAAGTTCGTCTATTCGATTCCAAAATGTAGTGTTATTTTAACAGATAGTTGTTGTTTGTTAACTAATTGAGACTGTTTCGAGTTGATGTGTGATGTGAAACTTTGTATTAACCTTGAATGGATTTAGTAAGATTAACTTAATTTAGTCTTTGAATTAGCTTTTGTTGACGAATTAAATTAGCGGGTTTTGTTTCGTTTCTTATGTTTTGATTTAATTGTTGAAGTTTATTATTTACATTTCAAAATTAAAGAACACGAAATACTCGCCCGTTTCGCCGCTACAAGCGGGGGCGAAGTTACATACGTCGCGTTATGACATATACATAAAGCACAGGATTGCGGATTCGATTCCATATATCTCGGTCTGGGTGTGTATATAAATAACTTTGTATTTAGTTTCATGTGAATAATGAAGTCGGTTAAGCGTCAGTTGCTACACAAAGATGATGAATTGATACAGTAACTGCTGATATGTTTCTTATTACTGTTGTATTCATAAATAAAAATCTACGGTTTCAATTCTTTGTATTAAAAACTCTTTATTACATCAAAAGACTCAGAAAATTCCACTAAACAAACAGTTTCATTAATTTATTTAATACATCTTAATATAAATTATTTTCAGAGCTTTTTCTACGAAATTACTGAAAATAAAGAAGCTGATTACATTTTACTTCTAAAGTATAATTAATTATAATTGTACGATGATCAAAGGGGTCTCGTTAAAGCTTTAAAAAGCCTGAGGAAAGGTCAGTCTGAATGGAATATCGATTATTTTATATTTAAAATGGGATTATGGTATTCTATTAAAAGGTAGTTATTTTTACGGTTGTTTTAACTGTTATTGATTATTATCTGCATTAATGTGTTTGATTGAAAAGCAAATATCATTATTAATGAGAAAAATACAGTAAATTAGTGTACCAATAGCCAGTAGTTAACAGTTTTTAATGCAGTAGTCCATGCATCAAATCTAAGAACTTGCTTGTTTCTAGTTTCTTATAAAAATAATATTCATCTTTATAGGATAGTCTCTTTCCTCCATGCCCAGTATTCGTAGTAAGTATGAATTTCGTTACTCGCAGAAAATATATGATAATAGCTATCTCTACACCGCTAATTTGAATTCGAGATACTTAATCACACAGCTAATGTAAACGACGGGTGACAATATAATAGTGAAGTTAGTTTTTTCTTTTGCTTTTATTTAAAAAGTTATGATAAGTCAAAGTTTTTCAAAATCCCGCCGAATTTTATTGTTATTCTACACCGAACAACAGGCGAACGCTGCGATACACAGCTGAGCGCGGTCATCGACCCGAGCCGTCACAGAATACTTGATAGCTAGTGTGCCGTCTGGTAATACGACATTCATTTAGTATTTTTTAAAGATAAATAATCGACTATCATTTTTGATATTTTTATTGGATATATAGATTCAGTTACTGCTACAGATATTCTGATTTTAATAAGTATCGTAATTTCAAAATAGGGGTGTATATCAACACTTATAATAATGGTGTTTTAAATATTGTTTATGTAATTGTAAGTTTTTGTGTGAAGCCCAAAAAAACTTTTTTCTTTCTTTCTGTATAATCTAAGTTTCAAGGTCCCATATGTAAAAAGCAAAAATGCCATTACAAATGTCCAGTCTTTAGTTAATGGCGTTATATTTTAACTGTAATTTAAATTAAATATCATTTACAAGCAGCGGTCGTACAATAAATTAATTTTGTGTACACACGTGCCGCTTAAACAAACGCCAATTGAATCACAATGTAATTGTGTACAAATTTATGTTACACTAGTAAAGCTTCGCGGTTTCACTCGCAGAATTCCCGCACCCGTGGGAATTTCGGGATAAAACATAGCCTATGTCCTCCTCCGGACTATAAGCTTCCCCTGTATCCAATTTCATGTCAATTTAGTAGTTTGGATGTGAAAAGGTAACAGACAGACAGAAAGACAGACAAAGTTACTTGATGTCATTAGCAAATTATTTAGCTTTCTATTGATTAAAGAATTTTCAAAATCGGTTCAGTACATCTAGAGATAATCCCATACAAAGTCGCAAACTTAACCTCTTTATGATATTAGTACAGTTTTCAGTGGCACTTTTAGTACCAATTCTAAGTTTATAACATTATAGTAATGTCGCGTTATGAAACGCAACTTTGTTTTCGTTTGTAGTTTCAAAGTTTGTTTACCATGTATCTTATTTATGTAACTACATTTGGTTTATTAAAACTATAAGTTTATTTAATTAATTTAATTAGATTTATGCACATAATTACAGACAAACGCTCAAGTAACTTGGTGGCATAAGCGTGTTACTGCCTAGCCTGAGGTGCTAGGTTCAGTTATGAAGTTCATCGATCTTAATTGTTAACTAATTTCCGAACCTCAATATAGGTTTGAGATTACGAGCACGCAAGTGATACTTCTAAATGAGAATATCACTTACGAATAATACTTTATTACTTTTAATTTAATTGAACAAAAGTTGATGAAAAATACCAAGTTAATTACAAAATGAACAACTCAATAAAGTTCCAAAAGAAGGAAAAACATTGAAATTGTCACAAACGGAGGAACGTTCGTAACATTCCAAGATCCGTACCCAGACTAACATAAATTCCACTTGTCTATCCACCGTGTGAAAACAACCTTACATCCGCACTCAAACATTGTAAATAAAAGAAATTTCAAATGTATTCGAAAACACCGCTCGAGGGAAACTCTAGTATAATTGAAAAGAAAAAATTGCAAATACTTTACCAGCGGTGTGGTTTAAAAATAATTGTGGCTCGATGTGCTAACGGAATTAAAAGAAAGCTTTCGTAACTTTTGCTTGAAATATTTTCAATGTTTTACAGCAGGGATAGTCTTTTCAGTTGGTTTATATGAATGTAATATGTTTTTAAATGGATTTTGAAAAGAAGGAGGGGTTTGTAAGTAGTAGAATTTGTAAGAGTTTATAAGTACATACATAATATAATCATTCACTACATCATTTCGTTATTGTAACTGACCCTTAACTAAGTTCGAAGCTTGTATATAGGGTATCAGAAACTACGCACACACTCATTCACACACACACCCAGACCGAAACAATTCGTGGTTCACATTCACATAAATATTCACCAATATACATAAAATATCATTGTGATTGGGTTATTCATATAAAACTAAGATGTAGGAAATATTGAGTTAAAAACACTTGTACATCTTTATTCTTCACATCTATTGCCGTGCGTTAGACTCTATGTAAGACTCAACATCTATTATCTCTTTTGAGACGCTAATAAAGTACTCAATCGAATGATTGTTTTTTTTTATTTCCTCTGAAGTAGTTTCAAAAAGAAAAATACGGGGGAGAAACGCTCAAGCTATTCTCCGTTTTTTGAGACAACTTAGCTCTTAAATAATTATAAACATAATTACTTATACAAAATCCAGGCCTAGATATTTTAATCACATACCTAACCGAAGTTATGAGAAAATAAAAATAACACAACAATATTCAACAATTAACGTTCCATAAATCTAATAAAACCAACCACAAAATAAAATCTTAAAACTACCAACTACATTTGTTAACAAACACGAAGAAAGTTTAAACTAAACTAAACTAAAGAAACAAAGTGTATTGACAGCTCTCACTGTATTTCACTTTGTTCAATTAAGGTTTTCCTCGGTGCGGAGTGCGCTGTATTTATTGGTAAACGTATGTTCGATGCAGGTGCAATAATTGAATTCTAAAAGTGGGAACTCTGTTAGGTTTTTAAGAGCTAGCGAGTTGTTAGAGGATAAGTAATGACTTGCATAATCGCCGTGCATAATCGGGATTTAAATGTATCAAGTTCGTAGAAGAATTGTATTGGTTGTCTTAAATCTTGGTTGTTACGAAAGCTGGTTAGTGAATATCAACTTTGTCATACGAAAATTTATGACCCAAATGGTATGATAGTTGTCAAAGTAAAATATCACAAATATATATTTTTTCTTTATATTTATTGATTTTGATTATAATGAATCTACACTAATATTATAAAGAGGAAAGAATTGTTTCTGTGTAACGAATAGGCACCGAAACTACTGAACAGATTTCAAAAAATATTTCACCATTAGAAAGCTATATTCGCCTTATATTTTATCCCCGTATTCCCACGGGAACGGGAACCTCGCGGGTGAAACCGCGAGAAAAAAAAATTGAAATATTTGGCAAGATTGTTATTTTTCAAGACTCGTAAAAAGATTAAAGAAGGTCTCTGCACTAGCATAAGAACACTACATAGTTATAGAAAAGCTGCGTAAAACTAATCCAATCTATCTCTCTTTGGTCAATATATTAGGACAGACATTTTACAACAAAAACAAAATAAACTCCAACACCATTCTCAAAAAAGGTCAAATGTCCGACATTATTTCCAGGACTCATTTTCGTGTATTCTCTTGTATGTATCATATGTGTTGTTTCGTTCAATTAAGATCTTTATTAAGGTCAGGGAAGGTGTAAATTGGATGTGTAGTGGATGGATTACATACCGACTCTATGAAATTGTTGGAAGTAACTTGTTAGTTGTTGAGTATAGGTACGAGAACTATACGTAGAGGTTTGTTACGGTAATGAGAATTAGTTAATTGTTATGAAGTAAATTATCCAGGTACTTGTATATACATACATTGAATGTTATTACAAATCGTTGGCGTAGATACCGAAGCCAGGAAAAAAATAGGTTAATAATAATAAATTAGGCAGAGGCAAATGTATGCCTGAGTTTTAAATCATGTGTTAATCTGATATTTATAGACACACTCATTAATATATTTATACGAAAAGTTTCTTTAACTTACTATCTACTACATTGTGTCACTGACAGTACAATATGATAGCCATAGACAAAACAGTACATACACGAAGTAAATACCTACATCTTCCCAAAAAAGGTCAAGTCATAAATTGCAATTGATCATCACATATTCTGAGGGGTACTAAAGTATATTACGCCGGGAACATCCAAACAAGTACCAAGCTTGTGAGTGAAGGACGCTAAGTGACTGCGAGCTGCCCCCAACATATCACGAGGTTTATTAGGGCATAGTTCAGAGGTTTACACTGAATGGATAATTAAGGAGGTTTAAACATGTTTCTTATGTTACAGGGATGTGTGGTATAGGGTTGGATTTTATTTTATTTACTTATTTATTAAAGGGTTAATAAATACAGCATACATTTACGTAGCATAAATCATAAATTAAATTATTATTTAAACGGATATTCGGTATGGCATAATTATATTGAGAAATAGAAAATGGGGAAAATTACGGTAAAATATATCAAAAAAACATATTGGACATAGTAATGTATACAAAGGTAGTTCAAATACGGAAATTAGATTTCCATTGACATACGCGATCTAACTTTAGTCAAAAAATAATTCTGGGTATAGATTTTTTTTGTATTCCAGAGGAATATATCCATATAATGTTTGTTGAAAGGAAACTCATTGTTGAGCTATGCTATTCTCGTTTTGTTGTATACAATCAAATCCACTTATCAAACATCAACAAAATAAACAGTTCATCCTCATCATCCTAAAGTATTATATATTTCAATTAAATCCAAATTACGTAACATTATTACCGTATATAATGTGACAGTTCCAATCGCGATTATCCCTCTGTATAATGCGGAGGGCTTAAGAGATTCTTGTCCCATTCGCGTCATTTAAATGAGCTCCGATGGCTCTATCAGCTTTTTACACGTCATCAGTTTCCCAACGAAGCACCCTTCATTTTCCCTTCAATAGAAATTTCAATGTAGACTTGCCCCCACTCCGTGTATTTGCCGACAAAGCGTTTCGTTTCACTAAAAATAAGCCTCTGAGGCTCCAAGGCTTATAATTTATTGCTTCCAACTTTAGAGAATAAAATTAAAACAGGACTTATATGTACTTAATCAATTTGTTTGGTTTTATACTTTGTGAATGATTGTTTTGTTTCGTCGTTTTCATTGTTTTGGGGACTTGACTTTTTTCGGTTAATTAGTGACAGCTTTTTTGTTTTTAGTAGGTTTTAAGGTTTCTCATGCTGAAAGTACAATGCCGGCGAAAATATTGTGAAAAATACCTAGGCCTGTAACAAAGGAATAGGCATAATTTCCTGAAATTCCATGTCCAGAAAACAGCTAATATGCTTCGCTTGATCCAGGAATTGAACTCGTAATCATGAAGGCAATAAAAATAATCGTACATCAACTTAAACCTCGAAAAATCATTTACCAAACAAATTCCCATCCACATATTCCAACCTTACCAACCCAACTCAATAGCAAATATCAACGTTGCCCTGTAAACCGAAACTTATCTCACCTATAACCATATTCATAAAGGTTTAAAACATGGCAGTAAGTAATGAGTATCCTATCCTATTTCCTCGTGAGCTTAACGCGTTTCCACCTGCCGGATGGGACCCTCGACAAAAGGGGTTGCCCCTAATTTACCACACTGTCCACTTTCCTGTACTTAATTTACGATTTCCTACGACGTCACCCTTGTCGTTAGTTAAAATCACCCGTGACTTCGGATGGGTAAGAGTTATCAACGGTTTTTGATTGGTTCGTTTGTAGGGAAGCATAGCATAAGCATTCACTACATCATCTTATTATTATAGGAAGACATCTTTATTATTCTTTAATATTTAGTATTGACCTATAATACGCTACTAGTGTGCCTATAAGGAAGATTAAGTTCAATGTTGGTGTCTAGAGTCAATGGATGTCTATTACAAATTATGAATGTCTAACTCATATTGGTTTACGTTTTTGGCCGCGTCGTCGTTATTTTCATTTTTAGTCTAATAATAATCATATTTTGATTTTCTCAGGAAATGTTTTCAATATATGATATTAACTTAATAAATTTTGTAAAATGCATTCATAATTTTTGCCATTCATAATCTGCCAGGAATTGAACCGGGAACGGAGCTGAACCGCTTAGATTGCATGTTTAAAATCTTAAAAAAATGTGTGAATACTATAAAAATAAATTAAATCAATTATTTTTGTTTCTGCAAATATTTATTTAAACAATACGGTAAATACACACGAAGATTCAACGTATGAACACATCATTTCCCGAGACCTTGCGGCTTGAAAATGTTGGATAGAAACTGTACACCACACACAAACTCATTCCCACTTTTACTCTTAATTGAGAGACAAGAAGAATAATTTGTTTAAATTAAATTTCGAGCTTATTTGTAAAATACAAAAGTTGTAAAGTTACTCGAGTAAAACTAAGTCGCGACTCAATTTTCTCTGTTTCCCTTGTAATATACATTCGGTATCTCAGCTTGTAATTTAAGAAGATTCTTTACTTTTCAACACACTTGCTCATAAAGGGGATCTTATTTGTGCAAAAACAGTTGAAGAATGACACGCTTGATTCACTAGTGAGTCATAGATTTTTTTTTAAATTGATTAGCATTAAAAAAGTTTCGATACCAAAAAAAATCGCGTCCATACATTTTAAAAACAAACTTCAACTATGTTGCCTTACTTTTGATAGGTCTATGATCGATTCCGTTAATTCATTCATTCGATTTTTTTTTAATATTCTTTTAGTCTTTGGCTGATCACAATTGTTGTGTTGGATGCGCGCGAATAGAAAAACTGTTTATTTATTAGCGAAAAATGATAATTTCTTCGCAAATGTGTTGAAAAACGTTGTATGGTACACGCGTGTATTGATGATTACTATCCTAGGCTATCTTCTGACCCTCGCCTGCCGGCTCGGGCCTCAATAGCGCCTCGGAAGTAATCACCAACTTACCTCGCTTGTACCATAAATAACTATTAATTATAGTTGTTAGTTGGATGTATAAAATTGGCAACAAATGGCTAACAACGGGAACTCATTAGGGTTACACAAGAAATATTGAACGCTCCCGTAACTTTAATATAAATCTTGGGATTTTATCTTTGAAGTCGCTAAATTAACATTTCCTTGGAAAAGATTAAAATGTTCTTTGTAATGATAAGAGAAAACAAACTGGAGGTAATTGTTGTGAAGTTTGTTTTGAGTTAACAACTCGTAAATAAATGTTATCTGTAAATTATTGCTTAATTTAGGAAAAATATTGGGTTCTAAATTAATGTGGGCGGTTTTGTTTCTAAAAATTAGTGTTATTTTATTAAAGAAAATATAAAATTCATGAACCTCGAGTATTTTTACAAGTATTTTTTTTTTCAGTTATATAATGCTTTTTAATTTACTATTATTTCAGTAGTAATTATTCACGAAATACTTTTTACTAGTTACAATTTCATTCTTAAAAACCTATTGTAAAATATAACACATTTATTTTTATCTCGAGAACAACAGTTCATATCTGAAGTAATAAAGATGTCGGTATTATTTACAGAGAGTTCGGTAAATGAATTCAGTTACAAATATTGACTAAGAACAGCGTTGTGGGGGAAACTTGGGGAATTTTTCCTTTATATGTTGTACAGGTCTGGTTTGATGAAAGTCGTCTGGATGTGGTGGTTTTAAAACTGCGAATTATTAGTTTTTATTTATTTTATTTTTTATTTTTATTATTACGCCTATTTACGCCTTATATATTTACTAGCGGCGCCCCTTGGTTTCACCCGCGTAGTTTCCGTTCCCGTAGGAATATAGGGATAAAATTATGTTAAAAACCTTCCCACTGAATCACTTTCTTTCTTATTTTTTAAAACAAACCGCATCGAAATCCTTTGCGTAGTTTTAAAGATCTAAGCATACAATGGGACATAGGGACAGAGAAAGCGACTTTGTTTTATACTATGTAGTGATAGTGATGTATAAACCATGAGTGATAACTAAGTATTATTTTTGTTCTGCATTCTACTCGTATATCATTCATATTTAAGATTATGCCTATATTTTCTCACTGCGCTAATGTACGCATCAGTAAGAGGTATATAAAGTAACTTTATCATTTACCAATATTATGGAAAATTTACTGCCAACCTTCGCTAGTCGGAGAGGCACATTGAGCCACAACGATAACTTTACTTTGTATGGTTTATAAGCTATTGTCATAATAAAACATAACGAACAACTAATGTCAACATATACAATGTATTTCATAGTAAAATACCCTTAACCAAGTTTATTACCAGTATCCGAAACCGCGCACACTTTCCATAGATAAAAGAAATCAAAACAACGACAATGGCGTTACGTATGGTACGTTCTACAAACAAAAATCTAAGAATACTTTCCCCATAAAATACATTATGTGTATCGTATCCAGATACAGTAAGATCAATGTGATTCGAACATAACAGTAACACGTTTCGCCCGCGGTTATTTGCCAAACTTTGACTTCCATTCTCGTATTGTTCCAAACATCGCCACTTTACAATACAACGTGTCATATCAGTAGTTGTTCCACGAAACAATACACACAATACTCTCGAACACTTTGCAATTTTATTTTTACACCTATAACAATGACAATAAGGTTCCAATTCAAAAATTTCCCTTGACAGTAAGCTGAGAACGTTTAGGGGTTTATGATATTAGCAGTTATCGGTAAAACACCTATTGTGCAAAGCTGTTTGCGTGTTTACACTCTAGTAATTTTACACTCAACTAGATACTTGCTCAGTCTCTATATTCAGCGACTCAGTTGTACCGAAACGTTGTCTGTATACGAGCTAAGACTACATATAAATTTGAGGGCCAATATGCCGTAAAATTTCTATTTCATTCGCCCTTTAACAGCAGATCATGTTCAAAAACATAAGTTCAGGCTTATCACGTTTCTTTTAAAAGTTATGTAATATTTTTTACTGTTACACATTTTCAGCACGTAGGACATATAAACGAGATAATATCAAATTAATGTTATTTTGTGCCGTGTACAGAGAAAGCGATATTGTGTGTTACATTTTGTTCAGGGCCATTGGAGACAGCGGCTTGGTCGGTAAAGCTAGTGAAATCCGTTGTTGGCATATAGCTGTCCCCATTTGAAAAGCAAGATGCAGTTTCAAGCGGATTTGTATTATGTTCTGCAAGTAATGTGCCTCCAGCGGTACACCGTACAGGGTTTTAACCAAAGGTCGCTCCTTAAACCAGGTAATGGATTAGAACTGTGAAATGTAGTGAAACAAAATGAAATGGTCCGGTGACTACGATGTTTTCGTGGTATCTCTTTACGAGTTTTAGGGTTAAATGGACAAGTTTATTTTGGGACGTACTTTTAATGATTTCGGTACTAGGTTTTAGTCGAAACTTTGTATTTAAACTTAACTTTTCCGTCAGTTTATTAAAGATTTTTCTCGAATATTCTATTTAAAAATCTGCGTTCTACAGATAACGAACTTCTGTCTCATAATGCTCCATCTTTAGGAAAAATCGTTTCCCCCAATGAATCATTTCGTTCATTTCTCATTTTAATACTGACGGAGTTTCAGATAGACCTTTTTAAATCAATACTTAGGACTTCAATCAGCGTGCAACGCAATCACGAGATTGCCCGGAAAGTTAAATAGAAGTTATTAATCTTTAGGTGATTTATAATGTAAAGATCACTGAAGTAAATTACGCCTTATTTGACAATGAGCAATGATGGTTTAGGAACAACGTAAATTCTGTCTTTTATAACATCCGAATAAAATAAAGATGAAAGAAGAACTATGTTAAACATTTAGCATAATATTTATTCGTAATAGTTAAATTATTAGATACATACCAAGAAAGAATTTTCAATTTATTATTCTTACGTCTAAATTTTAACCTAGAGTACGCTAGTGCTTATTGTTATACTGTGCTTAGAGCTACACAAAATTTACAAGATGGCGACTATACATCAACTTGGTAGTAAATAGATCTAAATTGAGTGTTGACCAAGATTGCATATACATATGTATATATCTACCACATGCTGTCTAACCGCGCGTAGGTAGACTTTGCAAATTGCATTATACGAGCATCTCATACGAAATTCAATAACCCAACTAGGTACAAACTATGTCACCGAGGCTTCACGATCTTTAGTTCCATTGCCGATCAAGTGTAGGTTATTTGATGAATAAATTATATTGACGCCCCAATTTCGAAGAGATTAAATTTAAATTAATATTCTGTCTGTGCAAGCTATAATGTTGAAATGGTTTTGATTTAATAATGTTGGCAGTCAGTTTGAAACACGATCGGTGAATCGGTTGTTTATTTGTTTAATGTATTATCGATATTAAAATGAATGTTTTATTAAATTAAATAACTAATTCAATATATTATGTTTCAAAATACGTGTAAATATCAATAATAGTAAGTTCGTAAGCTGTAACAATATTATTGTATAAAATATGTTAAACACACTCGAACAAAGTAAACGTGCCTTGTATAGAGCTCGAATATTATTCCAACGAAACAGTTTGAGTAAAATCGACAATTCTAAGAACAAAGGGTGCCGAGTATTTCACATAGATGAGATGGAAAGTAATTCGGTACACCTGATCCTTTCATACTCACTACACTACCTTTGTCTGCAGATATTGTCGCAATATAAACACAGATAGTTATAGTTTCATTTGTGACTTCGATTCTATATGTTTGTAATAACGACATCTATTCACAAGTTGAAACAAACCTATCACCAATCAAAATGCAGCATTTTAAGCGAACATACAAGCGAAAACGAGATCGTTTTGTGTATGCAAATGTTCTGATGCAGACGAAATTTATGGAATACGGTGTATGCATCAACATTGCTACCTGACTGAATTATTGACTCGCGATTCCTGTTGTAGATTTTTTCCCGGAGGTATTGTAAAGCACAGATTTATACTTTGTTATGTTTGCTTAGTGCTGTATAGTTGCGAGTTAAATCCCAGAGGATATTATAAAATCCTTTTATTGGAGAAGAATGTACGAAGCAGAAAACGAGTATCATACAAAAAATAATTTAAAAAATTAAGTCTGATGGATCTGTCCCATATACCAACATACATATTTTGTGTGATATGCGTAGGGGCTTGTGCATTATGCACGTGCCTTCCAAACCGGTTGTCATTAGGCAAATGTGGTGATTATGCGTATATCTTCTAACTGTCAAATCGTCAATGATAGAGAGGCTTTTTATCTACGTTTGATTGTACCAGACCGATAAAAAAATATACTTAGACAGTAACATCTATAAAACTCACTTGACTGATGAATACAGACAAAAGGTTACGTTCTCGTAAAACTGAGCGAAGCAATACCACCCCGCCCTAAAGAGCCTTAACACGCACCTGCGTCAAACATACGGTACTAACGCATGTTAAAAATTCCCCAAATTACATTTTAGTCTAATTTAAGATTAACCTTTCTAATCCAAGACGAGGGTCTAACATTCCCATGAGCTTGATTCAAAATAAACGCGTAAATAATCCCTAATTCTCAGTGATTTAGGCAGAGCGGATGAAAATTAATGGAAACGCCTCACCTTCCGGAAGATCTTGTGTTAAGGTGCGTTTGATTTGTTATTTGTGAACACGCGATAAAAGGCTAATCCTTCAGCGTCAAGGCAGCTCGTAATTAATTGCCGACATCGGCTATTAATTGTACCCGGTGCCTATCTTCCTGATTCGGGAATTGCGTACAAATGGATTTATGTTATCAATGTTTTTTGATACGCAACGCTCACGAATTAATGTATTCCAGTGAATTGTTCTAACGTGGGTTATTCCAATGTTTCCAATTCGTAAACAAAGATAAATTACGTCAATTATGATATTCCGAAACTAAACAAAGTAATTAAATTCATCGATATTTATTGTACACGATAAACGGACCGGTATCATATGAATAATTTTGCTGAAACAAATCGCATCATTTAGTTTTACGTGTTGCGTCATAAATTTACAATCAAACCCATTGTCCCGTTAACAACGCACGGCTTAAAGTTTATATTAACACACCCCATTCGAGAGAAGCGTCCCTTTATGCTAATGAAGTTCTTTACAGTATATAAATGAAATTACCAATTTAGCGAGCTCAATGTAAAAGGGTTTAAATCAAAATCCTCACAAAATAAATCACTCAAACCTTCAGACTACATAACGCTATTATAACGCATCAGTGGCTCGTTAAAGGTTCTCAAAGCGGTCAAGCCGAAAATAGCTGAAAATTCCTAACGTCAAGTTTCACTCATCCGTAATTGAAATGGCCGTCAGAGCGGGTACAAAGCGAAAAATAAGTGTTAGGGTGTCTGAAAATTGCCCCCGAGAGTCCTGCATCGCATAGGCTGGGTTTTTAATTGGTTTGCGACGCGGCATCGTGTACGAGAATAGGAAACAGTGCCGTTTACAACCAATCTGGAGCGCTTGTTAAATTGAAAACAAAACCGAAGAACAACAGATTGCGAATTTTAATTTTGTGAGCGTATAAACTAGTGACGTCACTATAAACATTTTGGAAGAGGTTAGCGCGCTTTCACGAAAAAAAAAAGCGGTGATTGAATGAATCATAAAGTGATTGAACTATGATATATAGGTGTTTACAATATAATAAATAATATTTCACTACTTTAAGTGCCTAGCTGACCCGTGCAAATTCTTTAAATTTTATTTGAATTAGTTATGACTTCGTAAAATGGAAAAGAATGTCTTATAATAACTTAAAAGGGTTTTTAGATCAAATCTAGGAAGAATTTTTTTTTAATTTCTAATAGAAGTTTAAAGAAAAATACTAGCGAACCTCTGTCTCCCATTAGAACAAGTTAATAGAGGTCGTTTAAAACTGTATTTCTGTTAAGACATCAAAGAAAAAGAAGGTAAATATTAGTTTTAAGAAATCGACTACATTAGTCGTTGGAAGATTGTTTACTAAATATTTGTAGTTGGTAAATGGTACCAATTTGCTAACCCACATATCGAGACGATATCGATCGTAACATCGGCCTTAGATGTACATTTGTAGGCACTATGACAAATCAATTTAGAAATGCTTGCCTCTACATTTCCTATGAAATGTTTATGTTTTGTGGTTCTAGCTTTTATTGTTTGTATTAATAAGTAAAACTAGCGGACACTAGGCGTGTGCTATGATACTTAAAATGTACCAAATGTATTGTTTTAGTGGTTTGATAACATCTATGAATTATTACCTTTTTTAACCCCCGACGCAAAAAAAGGGGTGTTATAAGTTTGACGTGTCTGTGTGTGTGTGTGTGTGTATCTGTCTGTCTGTGGCATCATAGCTCCCGAACGGATGAACCGATTTCAATTGAGTTTTTTTTGTATTAAAGGGGACTTACGTGCGAGTGTTCTTAGACATGTTTGATGACAATCGGTTGACCCGTTTAAAAGTTATGGGAGTTAGAAAGTAATTGTGTTGGGTTTTTTATTTATTTAATGGTTATAATAAAAACAGTTTGCGGAACATATAGTTTCAAAGTGTGTACTTTACCTTTCAATAGTTATTTATAGACTAAGGGCCTATTTCACGACCTACAAGTATAGGTAATCACCAAGTAAAGTTAGTTTTGTCTCTTTCTTACTTTATATCAAGTGGCAAAGACACTTTAATATACATTATATACACATTTTTGCTTGATTCGAGAATTAAACTTGGATATTCTGGCCAGCCAGACAGATGCACATGTGACTAGCCAGCCAAATATTTCCTATCCTGTTATTGTTGTATTAGTATTCTTTGTCTGAACAATTGGTCCAAGGTCATTACAATTCCTATTCATAGAAACTATTAATTTATTTGTATTGACTAAGTATTGTATATTAATTTTGTACTACGCATTTTGAACAGTTGGCATTACAATGTGTTATATTTGGTTTGTAGTGCCAATACAGATTATATATTTAAAGAAATGACTACATTTTAATATGTCTTTTGTTTTTATTTATTAGGATATTCAACAGCAAATTAATACATATGAGTATATTGTATGTATAGATGATTAGTAGGTTCTTGGCCAATAACAGAATATCACAACAAAATCAAAAGGAAAATGGAATATACAATAATATGCTACTTAAGTGAAACTCAAAAGTGATCTAACTGAACATAAAATACAATAATAAAAACAAAGAAGAGAAATAAACAGCTAACAAAAAATAAATTAACAAAGAAAACATTATCAAATATACCTGCGTTATTCGGTGAGGCTCTCCATCACGCGTACCTTAAATGTATGTTTGGAGGTGGTATAGATATCGATGTCACTAACAGTTTACTAGAGTCTCCTAAAGTGTTTCATCACTAATAGGTTGGCTAAAGAAATAGTAGTAGTATATTTTTAAGGAAGAAACGCTTACAAAATAGAAAGTCATACAAATTATTAAAGATACAAATACTAGTAGAAATGACGCGTATCAAAGTAAACCTTCGATTGAAATATGTTACTTATACTTAAACTAGCGGTGCCCCGCGGTTACACCCGCGTAGTTCCCGTTCCCGTAGGAATATGGAGATAAAATTATGCTAAAAACCTTTCCACTGAATCACTCTATAATATTAAAACAAACCGCATCAAAGCCGTTGCGTAGTTTTAAAGATCTTAAGCATACATAGGGATAGACTTTGTTTTATACTATGTAGTGATACTCATAAGAAGTTTAAAATTATGGTTGTACATTTTATTTACAAAAACAAATATCTTAAAATCTTTAATTACACAAACAAAAAACAACTTTCCTATTAAACATTTTCAACAGAATTTATTTAACATTTTTTGTACTGAGCTCTTATTAGAGAGCCCGGGAGACATTATCGTGTCTGTATTACTTTGACAGACAGTTGACGGGAGGGAACTAGACACTTTTATCGTTGACTCCCTGTAAAGTAACCTTAGTAAGGCCGTTGGTCACACAACGGGTCTGTTCGGCTGACAAAAGTCTTGAATATCTAGGTTAGATGGTCTGTTGAGCTAAGTTTAGTTTAATTCAATTCTTGATTTTATGGCTTCTGTAGGCTTAACCCACAACTCTGCCGATGTCACGTTAAATGCCATACCAATAATCGCAATTTGATCGGTCAATAAGGGTAAAACTGGTATTAGTCGGTGAAGTTGAGGGTATAAAATACATCCGAGCAGAATAGTCTTAAAAAGGATAAATACAAATAAAAAGACTATCTAAGTTATCGTACGTAACGTGTAGTACGTTAGTGTTCTGTCAATTCTGACACATAAACAATAGACCTTAAGACAGCAAAAGTAAGTCAGCGCAGACCGTCTGATTTAGATAGCCAGGACTTTTGTTGGCTGAACAGACGCAATGTTCGATTTGTAAGCGGTGCGGGCCAGGACTACCAACAGAATTTAAATGAATGACGAAACGCTTCTGGGATTACTGCCCTACATAAAGGGAACCTTTGTGTTCCAACTTTGAACGTTTGCAAAAATATTCGATTTTTAACCTTGGAAAGCTAAATTGTACATAAAAAAGGTACCTAATCTCTTGACCTTTTTGGCCGGTTCAATGTGAAACTTTAAAATTTAGGGTCGTGTTATGTCCAAAATAACTTTGTTTTATTATTTAAGTGCTCAGAAAATTGTATAATTTTGTAAACCTACATTTTAGTAATTAAGTACTCGTAGATCTGGCTAACTAACCGATTCGTCAATGTAGAGTCCAAACTGAAGTGGGAAAGAAGGGGATGAAAGTTTGTTGTGCAAAACATTTTGAAAAATGACATTTACCAAATTAGTAAAAAAAAATAGACTTGTTACAAATCCAAAATGTTATTCATCGCAAAAATAGTCAAGAAATAATGAAAAGTAAACAAAAATAAAACCTTAATAAAGTAAAAATAATAAAACCTTAGTACAGTCACGGAATGAAAAGTTTCGTCACCTTAGAGTCGGTTTTCACTTGCACTAGTATTGCAAGAAACAATAATACCAACATACAAGTGTCTATGAGATGATGAGAATGATGTTTGCTATCGAATAAGGTTTTGCTTGATTTTTCTATCCTTTTTTAAACACTGCCTTGTTCGCGCGTCATATAAAAACCTCTTTGATATTTTGCAATGATGACATTGACCGATTGACAATAGTTTTATCAGAAATAATAATGGCAGTTTGAACCAAAAAGAAGGTTTTAGTTAGTCAAAAATCTTGTTGACAAGATATTTATTCTGTCACACAACATTGATCTGCATAATTTTGAACTTTATTATCAAGCAGTAGAACATTATTTTCCCTAACCCGAGTTTATTCTTTACCATAGTTTCAAAAGGTAATATGTTTTCGCGACACATTATACGAATCAATTTGAAAATTGACGAACCTTTTCATTCCGAGACTGTACATTTATACGAGTATAAATAATAACCAAAGAACAAGAACCAATAAAAGATCTAGTCAATAAAACGACGCAGCGATGTTTATACTCGTATAAAATGCATTTAACTGACTGTAACCATTTAGTATGGAGTTTCTATAACTCTCCCGACACTGAAATGATAGCGATCGGGAAACGATCGCGAGAATATAAGAGAGAAGCCGGACGGCACTTATTGCGCAGAAACGTGGAAAAGTCTGGAATATTTACGAGCTAAACGATTGGGCTGGGAAATTAAGGTCCCACCTAAACGCCTAACAGTCAAATAACCAAGAGATTCGCACATATTTTTTCACCTCAATGTAATCGAATCGGCACATTTGTTGAAAACATTAAAACTCAATTGAAATTCAAACAAAACATCTTGTCGCGTTCCGTTACCAAACGAGATTTGTGCGAACATGAATATTTATGAAATTTCAGGTCTGAAGTGTGTTTATAATTTAATCGTGTGCAGTCCCCGAGTGTGGGTGCCAGTATTTACTCTGTAAAGTTTGCGGCTGAATCAAAACCAACTCCGTTTACATACTCCTGTTTATTGCAGCTTTGACTTAACATAAACAATATTTACAAACAAAATATTATTTATTAATCCTTATTCCAAACCAATTTTGAAATGCCACTTACATATAAATTGAAGATAAGATTTTCATTAAATATGCAACTTTGTTTAATGGATACATTTTATCCGAACTCCACTTATTTATGTAAATCTATTCCATAATTCACCCGAATAAGGACGATTGTTACATCGAAACATTCGAACGAAAACAATAGCGTATTGTCTGTGTTCATTAATAAATGTCAAGATTAAGCCCAATTTAGAAAACCCGCGGATCTCTCGGGTAACAAAAGGTGAAATTTAACGAAGAATTTTCAAGGGTACAAAATGATAGTCTCGACAAACAAGACACTTGGTGGGAAGTGTTCGTGAGAGTGACGAAGCCTGTTCGGGACGAGGAGACGAGCACAATGGCTTTCCTGAGCCTCTGAATGACACCTTCATTATAGCCGCTGACGTTTCGCAAATACTCGCCGAATTGTTATACCGCCGCCGCCCGAGCCGCGCGCGCCCGCTCTCCCCTTGAGTGTTGTGAAAAGTAAGCCGCCAAATCTAATGGCACCAAACTTTGGCACAGACCTTCAAACTTACCGACATTTCATACAAAAGTCACATTGCCAAATTTTAATAATCTAACTGTCTATATATTCGTAGTAGTCAAGTCAATTTGTTTGTAATAGTTATTTATGGTACAAGCGAGGTAAGTTGGTGATTACTTCCGAGGCGCTATTGAGGCCCGAGCCGTGAGGCGAGGGCCAGAAGATAGCCGAGGATAGTAATCATCAATACACGCGTGTACCATACAACGGTTTTCAACACATTGGCGAAGAAATTATCATTTTTCGCTAATAAATAAACAGTTTTTCTATTTGCGCGCATCCAACACAACAATGGTGATCGGCCAAAGACTAAAAGAATATACTAATTTAAAAAAAAAACGAATGAATGAATGAATGGAATCGACCATAGACCTACCAAAAGTAAGGAAACATAGTTGAAGTTTGTTTTTAAAATGTATGGACACAATTTTTTTGGTATCGAAACTTTTTTAAAACGAAAGCAATTTAAAAAAACAATCTATAACTCACTAGTGAATAAAACGTGTCATTATTCAACTGTTTATGCACAAATAAGAGCCCCTTTATGAGCAAGTGTGTTGAAAAAACTCTTATTAGCAATTGTCTCTCTTTGAGATCCTGCTTTAATGAACTGTCTCAAAAAAGTAAAAACAATAAGGTTTATTAAAGAAAAAAATCACCTTTTATCTGTCTCAGACAGTCTATAACCCTTAAAACCTTAATACTGTTCAAGTGTATTTGTATCGAGAGCCTAATCCGAGGATTGCGAATTGAGCCAAATAAATACTTTCAAGTGATATATTACTTAAATGTTTGTTTCTCGTGAACTGAGTTCTAACTCGAAAAATAAATTACGTACTAACGTCACTAAAGAAATCACTTACTTGCTATTTGTTTCAGTGCCGTCACAGCAGATTTAATAGTATTCAAAGTTCGCCTCCTTAAATTTTTTTTCGCCGAAAACGATTCCATGTCAATGTTGACTGACATCGTATTTTTAACTTAATAACATGCGCGTAAAGTTCAAATTCAAATTAATCACATAATACACTGATTTCAGTACCTTTTGTTTCGGTAGACGGGATAACACTGGCAGTAAATGCATATCAGTAACAGTCAGTCGACGTTCGACACACTGAAGTCTTTATAACGAACAGCGAAGTGTATGGAGATGATATATTCAATGCTAAAATAATAAATACATTCAAAAACTGTTAAAATACTTATTGAGGAACGTTATTTCAATTGTTTACATTATATCATTTGTTAGACAAACGATTTGAATCAAAGTTTTGTAAAATATTTGGATGGAAACTGCTATACATCACTTCATATCTTTCATTGAGGTAATTTAGTGTTCATGATACAAATATCTTGTTTATAACACCGCTTAATAGCTGTGTAAAATTTCATTTCTAATATTCCGAGATTTTAACGATTAATAACTCACAATAATGGAGTAGACTATAACAATTAAACTGATACTAATTTTGATTTTTTATTTCTATTTGGATAATAAAACATGTAGAATGAATCCAACAGTGTTTTCGTAGTTATTGTGTCATAGAATAAAGACTTTTTTGCAGTTCCGTATAATAACATTCAAAAATTAAATGCAATGTGTAAACATTTCACAATGTCATCATAAAGTGTTACAAATCTTAGATTTTACTACACAGTCTTAGAATTTCTAAGCTTTTACTGCAACATACATTAATTTATGTAACACAGGGTACGGTTGATGTCACGACCTCACTAAACCCGGAAAAACCTCGGAGCATCAACTCCGGTTCACCTTTTTCCATTAACACGTTAACACCTGATAAATCTTAGGCCGTATATCCATTATTTGCGAACCACTCGCTGTATGAAGTTGTAATCATTCAAAAGAAATTAAATGTGTACGTGTTTTGGCGAGCGAACGAATTGGAAATGATTGAATGTATTGCGTATGGTCGTGTCGGGAGTTTGATTGACCAATAACCTAACTTGTATTAAAGGAGTACGTACTAATACGTCCCGGCTTCGCACGAGTGCAAAATAGTAAACTACTGTGAATAATTGGGTGAACAACAAATATTTATCTCGGTCTAGGTGTATGTGTGTGTGCGTAGTTTCTGTTACTCTAGATACAAGTTACGAACTTAATTAGGGGTCAGTTACTATAATGAAATGATGTAGGGAATGATTATGTTATGTTGTTATGTGAATAAACGAAAATGAAATAAAAATATCAAACCAAGAAATGCATTATCATTATTACACGATTACATTAAAGTCACATGCATTCTTTTACTTGTATACGATTCACTTTTTTACAAACGACCCGTCTGATCTTATTCGATACAATTCCGTCTTTGACCCACAAAATCTCGTTAAACAAATGCAAATGATCACTGCAAAAACCGCAGTACAAATCTGTACAGTTGTTCTCCAGATTATTGAGATTATACAAATCTTATCGCGGGCGGTACGAACAGACAGAAGGACAGATACGCTTTGAGGTTTTGTTTCTTTCATCCTTATAAGTAATAGGAGATATGACCTCAACAATTCATTTCTTTGATTCTTCAACTGTTCTTAGACAAGTTCAAATAACAATAAAATGATAGCTAATGAAATGACAGATGTTGTGGGCTCTCTATTTAAATAATTCGTTTGTTCGTATCATATCATAGGATATCATATCGTAGTTGAAAAAGGATTGACATAATATTGAATCATTGAGTTTGCATTTATATATGTAGGTTTGTACTACAAATACATAAATTGAATATATATAGGTACTTATTCTATTTATTACTGTTTAAAAAATCTTTCTGTTGGCACTACTATTTAGCCTACAATGAATTTAATCACAAAAATAAAGTGTTTACCAAATAGGTATATTAGTAGAAAAGTTAGTCATTGTTTATCTGAACACGAAATTATGTAAAAGAATTTCAATGTTTGACCGAGACGATATTCAGACACATTCTCACAGGCACCTTATTACCTGGTAAACTTCCTGAAGAAAAACACGAGAAAAACTTGTTTATATCTTTACTAATATTACAAAACCGGAAGAGTTTGTCTGTTTGAACGCGCTAATATCAAGAACTACTGGTATGATTTGAAAAAAAAAAAAACAGTATTGGATAGCCCATTTATCGAGGAAGGCTATAGGCTATATTTTACCCCCGTATCCCCACGGGAACAGGAACGCCGGGGGTAAAACCGCGGGGTGCTGATAGTCTAACATATGGATTTTCACCTCAAGGCGTAGTGTATTGATGACGCGTAAACAACACTTCTATTTTGGTTCGGATCAGGTTCATTAACAAAAGACGTATTAACGGCACGGCTTGGCCTTTAAAACAACAATCGGTGCGATTTTACGATCGAACGCCTCAGTTCTCTATGTCTACACAGTTTGTGCGAACAACGTGATAATAATTTAATTTTAGATGCTTTTTGTTAGTAGCTATAAAGGTATTGTACCTCGATGCGTGATAGTTATAATGGTAGGTTTATCTATACTATCTTAGAGTATTTATATAATATTATAAAGCTGAAGAGAAACTTGTTTGCTCGTAGAAGTCTATATTTTACCCTCGTATAGTCACGAGAAATGAAATATTATATAAATGCCTTTCTGTTGTACACAAATATACAGGACTCCGAACCTGAAGAATAATCATAAGAACCAAGATGCTTTTCATCGGTAATCTAAAAATCATAAAATAATATTATTGCTGAAAGAGGTCTAATCCCTTCAATGAGACTTGAAACACTTAAGAAATGTTTTTTATACTACTACTTAAAATACAGACTGATATAATAATTGCTACTCATCAAAACAATAAATGTTAGAATTTGGTACATAACGCTCACAAACTGAGCATGGCAGACCTATGAACGCTCAATATATTCTAACGACATCTAAACTAAAATGTGTGTATAAAATGTATGAATACAAAATGTACGATTTATTTACAAAGTATAAATGAAATACAAAATGTCTTACTTACTTTATGATACCGTTAAGTAAACATACCTAAATATTTATTTTATGTAATGACATGATTCTGTGAGTTTATTTTGACGAGAAAAATAATAAATATTTTGTGTTAGAGAGACACAGATTGAAATGTATTTCGTCGTTGTATTTAATTTTTTTCCTAACTTTGATGTACTCGTACTTTATAGTCGTCGATGGCAGAGTGGTCACCATGCCGGATTGCCATCCGTAAGGTTGCGGGTTCGATTCCCGTGCGGGGCGAAATATTTGTGTGAACCACAAATGTTTGTCTCAGTCTGGGGGTGTGTGTGAATGAGTGTTTGCGTAGTTTCTGATACCCTAGATACAAGTCTCGAACTTAGTTAGGGGTCAGTTACTATAATAATATGATGTAGTGAATGCTTATGTTATGAGAACGACGCACTGCCTTCATAGTACCACTATTTTATATGACTAGCGAAACGTTTTGGAGACAAACATTTTAATTATTTTATACGGGTTGGGCTTTCCAACGAGTAGTTATATACCGATAGTCGAATCCTTTGACTAGTTTCAAACGTATTTTCCTTAAAAAAAATATACAAGTATGTCCATTTCTGTCTTAAAGAAAAATAAATAATTAAATTAACTGTAGCCACTTTGCAAGGATTATTACCGTAAAGTAACTATATCGGCTCGAGTGATGATTCGATACGATGATAATACAATAAATAGATAATCGAAAACCAGATTGTTTCGTTATTTAAACGGGAAACGTATTAAAATTGTACAGATCATTGAACACTGGAAATCAGAATGGCGCGCGGAAGTGATTTGTAGAATCATTTAATTTTCTCTCCGGTGTGCGGTCCGAGCGTCCATAAAACATGTGTGTCGCTACCGCGACCGACATGTTAATGGATTGGTGTTGGTGTCGACATACGAAAACATTTTTCCGAATTTCACGTTTTATTTATTACTAGTGTCACGCCTTATGTAACCATGGCTCTGGTTACGCGTGAGTTCGATTTGTTACAAAAAAATGTTAGAATATTTAATTGGAAAACATATTTTGTACAAGAAATAAGTTGAACTCTATTAAGATGTACTAAATTAGTCGTAGAACCGATGATTAAAAAAAAACCTTTTCAATAGCTTCTATATGGGCTAATTAGTCGTTTTACACGCACAATACTCGTTTCTATCAACTAAGTTTCTTGTACCTTTCACAACAACTGCGCAAAAATCGTCGACAATCATTTCGATGGATACTCCATAACATACTCTGTTCCCATTATTACAAAACTCGAAACAAAGAAACATTATACAGGGTGTCCGGGCATCGATGTCGGATACTTTAAGGGGGTAAAATATGGTATTTTTTATCGACAAATCACGATTCCAATTTTCTCTAGCTACCTCCATTACAAAATGGCAGCCATTTTGTTTTTTTCAACTCGACGCGCGGGTGCTTGTACTGATTTAGTCATTGCTATCCATGTAAACGTCTTAGGAAGATGAAAGATGTCTCATTTGAAAGTAAATAATGTAGGGTATTATTGAATGTAAGATTTTATTCCATATCTTAATTATAAAATATCAAAAAATCATTACAAAAATAAAAATCAATATTTTTGTACAGATTTTTTCTGCATTTTTTTAATTTTTGTTAAAATTTGACCCATTAACCTACGTTTTTCATCTTGTTTTTTGATAGTACAGAATATTTGATGTCCGGATTATCAGATGCCCGGACACCCTGTATAAAGAAGTTTATAATTGGAACCAGTATATAATACAAACGTTAACCCGTCCAGTCTTAATCCAAATGCAGTACAGGTATAAACAATATGAAGGTACATCTGCATTAGAACGTAAACAACGTCATACATTAACTGGTATTCCTGTTTTATCCCGGGCTAAGTTTATGACGGCTAGTGGAATTTGAAATAGAATACAGTAAGTGTTTGATGCATCTTGTTTACGTTGTTTTATTGTTTATTTGGAAGTTGTTTGAAGAATACTTGTTTTAATTCCATATTTTATATGATAATATAGTTGCTATTAGTTTATAGCGGGCCGCGGCGTATTTTTTTTATGTTTTAGTAGTAGGTACGGATCTTTCTCGGATAAGGACTGGGAGTTCAAGATAGACTGCGTCCTGACCAAATAAAAATATAGACATACTTCATTACCAAAACCTTTTCTAAACAAAAAATATCGAAGCAGTTTCAATTCAACTTCAATTCAATTTATATATTTCAATTTAATTTATTCATAGTATATCGAAGCAGTAGATCCATATTGAAGATAATTTTGTTATCTTGTCTTGTTGCTATTAATAAATCGATGTACCCAAACAAATATCACAATATTACGAATCTGCCATTTCAAAAATCTGCCGTTTTAAGAATCTTCCATTCACCGAACCGAATAAAACGTGATCTTTCAAGTGCAAAATCAAAACAAACGTGGTATCAATCAGTATTTGCGGTTGTCCAGTGTGGATCAGCAAGTTATTGGGCCATGCTGTTGACTGAAATACGTTGCGGCTAATCCACGAACGTATCAATGTCGCACAGGGATTCCTGTTAATGCCATAGCATTCATTCTATTGACAATAGTTTTACCGGAATTGCCGCTTGTGGGTCATAGAGAAATGTCTACTGTGACTGTGTGTTTATGAGGAATAAGTAGGTAATTTTATTATGTTTAATTGCACTGAAGGAAAATCTCTATTCTGGGGGTCATCACCATATTTGGATTGAGAAGTTCTTAAGTTATCCATATTTATTTCTTGGAGTACTTAACTATTTTTTTTACTAATGAATTAAAGTATGTTCCTTTCTGTTCGGATCGGTTTCTTTAAATTCTGATGAAACATATATTTTCGTGATATTAAAAAGATAAAATAGTAAGCCATTTTCATTTGAAGCAAATAAATAAAGCTATTTTAGTTGATCGATCGGTACAAAATCTAGCCTCTCTATAAAACTTATTTTAAAACTGACCTATAAAATATAAGTTCAGTGATATAATAATAATATTGCGCCCTACATTCGTTGATTTATATATAAAATTAACCAATTTACCGTTTGCTAGTCATTTGAATAGTAACAACGAAGCGACAGAATGGATATTTCGATTTCCCTCGATATCGGTTGGCGGAAATTGGGAGCCCTGATTTGCCTCTTACAGACTAACTTATAATAGATGCTTCGAGTTACAAATGATTAATTTGTTTTCTTTGTTACAGATTACAATCACAAAATTATGAGTTTCCATTTTAAAGTTATATCTGTTAATGAGTTTGTGATTCTGAGTTATCTGTACGTTTGTGAATTTGTGATGGAGTTTATAATTAATTTGAATTGTGGGCCTGATGACGATGTTTTGATGTATTTTATTGAAAGATTTATAAGATTACCAGCTGCGCCCCGTGGTTTCACCCGTTCCCGTAGTTCCCGTTCCCGTGGGAATTTCGGGATTAAAAGTATCCTATGCTCTTTCCCGGAGCTACCCCTGTACCAAATTTCAAGTCAATCGGTTCAATAGTTTAGCCGTGAAAAGGTAACAGACAGACAGACATATCTGTCTGACTCTATCGAGTTACTTTCGCATGTATAATATTAGTTAGGATGTAATGATATTTCTACATCAATTATTAACCGTATATGGATTTATATTACTTCTATTTTACATAATAGTATCAAATATACTTTCCATAATCAGAATACCGTAATGAATACAACAACATGATTAGTCCGGTATATGTAATTAACCTACGATCACCATCATCAATTTGAAATGTAACAGTTTACTGATAATCAGATACAAATAGATGTGTTGCTTCGTAATTTATTGCTTACTGATTAATATCGTCTTTTGTAACAAAAAAGGTGTGGTACGAAGAGTTATTTATTAGTTGGTTTTAATTAGTCTCGAACCTATATACAAGGAATAAGGTTTAATTAAACTCATTGTCTTAAGCCAAGAATATTCCATGTTAAACAAAGATAAATATGTCTTTTACCTATATCCTCAATTGGGGACAGATACGAAAGGACATATGGGAATAACCCAACTACTCTATTAATTAAGGCAAATAATATTATTACCTTTAAATTCAACCTGCCAAATCCTACTAATATTATAAATGCAAAAGTTTGTATGTTTGTGAGTTTGGATGTTTGTTACTCTTTCACGCAAAAACTACTGTATCGATTTAGTTTAATTTGGTACAGATGTTTCTTATAACTAGGAATAACACATAGGATACTTTTTATTCCGAAATTCCCATGGGATTGGGATTCACGCGGGTAAAGCCGCGAGGCACAGCCGGCCGCTGGCTTCGCACGGGTCCAATTTTCCCGTTGATTTTCCAGATTTTTTTACATAAGAACCTTCTCTTAATAATAACAAATACAACAAAAAAAGAATTAGTGAAATCGGTCCAGCCATTCACGCGTGATGCCGTGACCAAGGAAAACGGGTTTCATTTTTAACCGACTTCCAAAAAAACAGGAGGAGGTTCTCTATTCGACGTGTATATTTTTTTTTTTTGTGTGTTTGTTACGCGATTTCTTTGTAATCATGAATGGAGCATTTTAAAATTCTTGTTTCATTAGAAAGCGGATATTCGCGAAGCGGTCCCATGTCAAGGAAATCAGGATCAGATGATGGGATTCAGGAAAAATCGAGGAAAAACCCACAACAATGTAGGCTGGGGTGTCGATTGACATTATTAAAAGTAAAACTACCTGTGACCCGTGGTTTTGCTCGCGATATTCTTGATACCATAAGAATTTCTGGATGAAAATTTTTTGGCTGTATTCTTTCGTATTTAAATCAAATGCTGTTCATAATTCATGGGTTTTAGATATAAAAATGTCCTGTTTTTTAATTCGTTAACACACACTGAAATAAACCCAAACCTACAACATTTTTTAAAAATGTGTTTTTTATACTATTATAGGTACCTTTTACACATATATCTTCAGAGCGTTTTCATAAAACTTTTCGTAAAAAAAATATTTAGATATTACAAACAAACACTGCACCAGATTAGATTGTATAAATTATTTTAATTAATAAATAGACAGTATAAACGCCATCCTCTATTTTCGTTTTTATTTTGACTTTGGTTAATTTTCTAAAAAGTTCTTATACCTTTGTGGTTACAAAGAAGTTTTGTAATAAAATGATGGTTTAATTGGGATGATGAAGTTAAAAAGAAGTAATAAAATGCAGGGTTGTGTTAGATTATGAATCATGAGTAACATCAGCTCATGGGACAGGATTCAAGCGGTACCCGTTGAGGTTGAACTGCTCGACACTTATAGAGCAGCGAAAAAATCCCTGCAAGAGGCTATTGCCCTCGCAATTTTTCTCGCGGCAATCGTGGGAAACCACCTCTCCTTGCCAAATGTAGTCTCTGCTATGGTGAGCGAGGAGAGGTCTTGGATTGGAGTGTCCACCTTTTGTGAGGTCGTACTCTTGCAAAAAAAATCTGCGGAGAGAGAGCGCGAAGCCCTCTCCACTAATACTATCTGCAGCAGAAGGTTGGGCAGATGGAAGCGGGACTACCACTTTGTCCTGCAACCGCCATACGCCCGACCTGCGGCAGTGATCCCCGGGGGGATATCCACTGCCACCATATAGGCCTCGAGGTGGCGTGCGGTACTTTCGGAAGGGGGTAACTCAACATCTGTCGCCTAGAGCTACATCCTAGCTCGGAGGAGAAACCCTTAACAGGGTAGAGGCGCTGTCCGGGATCGTAGAAGCGTGCAGCCGCGTTTCTTCCGGTTTAACCACCAAGAAGTTTTAGTCGGTAAGCGCGTCGCCGCTCCATCTTTGCGGTGCGGAGTCTGACTTGCTCCGTTGTTCCCCTGGACAGAGGAAAGACGTAAAGTCTTCCTCCCACAAAAAAAGGATTTAAGTGATCCACGAGTCAAAAGCTCTTCTGGATGAAAATTTAGGCGTCTTTTGTAGAGGGAGACTAATTTCCCACTCAAAAATTGAAAATAAAGTTCATTTAAAAAAATAAGAAACCGACTTCAGCACTAAAAAGTAAAAAATAATTTTAAATAAACGATATCTTTAATACATATTTACAATTTATAATTAGTTACTTTTGGAGTCGGTGACAGCCAAAGCCTTCATTAATATTATAGGCGCGTCTCGCGCTATCTTATAAGGAAAAAAAACTATCCTGGGCTGCCACCGACTCCAAAAGTAACTAATTATAAATTGTAAATATGTATTAAAGATATCGTTTATTTAAAATTATTTTTTACTTTTTAGTGCTGAAGTCGGTTTCTTATTTTTTTAAATGAACTTTATTATATATATAGACTTACAGATTTGCATGTGCCTAATTTTACCGTTGATTTCTAAACTTGTTTTTTGACTGGTAGAGTCATAAGTTAACTGATAGGGCAGCCATAAGTTAACCGTATCCAGCTTTCATAATAACTAAGTTATTTATAAATTCTGTATAATTATAAACATCTCTCGTTGTTTTAACGTACTAATAAGAACACGTAATTAAAATGTATACCACAGGGAAAGGTAACGCACATCTCCTAAAACCCTAATTTGAATAATTTAAACATCTTTTTCTTTTATGTTTTGCAAAAAATATGTTAAATGTTAGAACGTACTTCCGAGTATTAAAACAAAAGAATAATTTAAGAAAGAAAGTTAAGAAAAAATAATGTAAAATGCGACAAAGCGGACATTTGTAATAATAAATTATGGAAGCAATTTACTCTAAGCAGAGTAAAAATGATTTAATGGTACACAATTTCGCTAATTCAGAAGTATTGTATCATAAATTAACACCTTTGTGCTGAGTTTTAATTTATTGAGATAAAAAACAAAATGGAACTTTCGATTGTATGTATTTGCAAAGGAAGACCTACTTCTTAGATCTCACTGTAGGGCAAATACCTCACTCTCATTGATTATGTATTTTTAACCCCCGACGCAAAAAGAGGGGTGTTATAAGTTTGACGTGTCTGCGTGTGTGTGTGTCTGTCTGTCTGTGGCATCATAGCTCCCGAACGGATGAACCGATTTTAATTTAGTTTTCTTTGTATTAAAGGGGACTTACGTGCGACTGTTCTTAGACATGTTTGATGAAAATCAATTGACCCGTTTTAAAGTTATGGGGGTTTGAAAGTAAATGTGTTGGGGGTTTTTTAAATTTTTAATTTAATGTTTTTTGTTTTCTTGTATGTAAGTATCTATCTTAATTATGACGAATTAGCGTAATGAGGTGATCTTACGAGTAAACCAAGTCACTTGAGCCAAAAAAGATGCCATGTTCAATGTAGGTACATAAATCATCAACGATAGGGCGGCTCTTGCCTTCCAGTGTCATCTTATGGGCCGATAAATGAAATAATATAAAAGATTAAATTGATATATCGAGGATTTATAAATAAAGTAACTGTAACTGTACTATCCCTACTAATCCCAACTAATAATATAAATAGTAACTCTGTCTGTCTGTTACCTTTTCACGGCTAAACTACTGAACCGATTGATTTTGTACAGGGGTAGCTTATGATCCGGGAAAGAACATAGGCTATGTTTTATCCCAAAATTCCGACGGGATCGGAAACTACGCGGGTGAAACCGCAGGTCACAGATAGTAAGACATAAAAACTCAAATAAAACAAATACCAAATACTTTTTCCAAATAAAAACAAGTGTAAATAGATAAAATAAAGTTCTTTAAAAGAATAGTTGAGTAACAGTAACATTAATAATAGTTTACGAGTTCTAAAGTCTCATGTAAGTTACACTAAGACATTTATTAAGATCGTTTGCAGCGATCTCACGGTCCCGACTCGTACTTAGCTCGCGATATGTTGAAAATTTCTATGTTTTTCTTACTGATATACGTTTAGAAAAATAGTGACGTTCAACTAAAATGGAGACTGAATTTAAAGTTGGTAAAAACATTCTTTAAAATTTCTTATGTGTATGGTATCTATGTTTAAAATGTATAAAAACTAGATAAGATATTATTAAAGAATAATTTACGATGTTAAAATATCTATCTATCTATTTTCAACTCACAAAAAACATAATATAAAAATATAATTCCTTATTAAAAATTTAGTTTTCAGAAATTGTAGTGGGTAAACATGTATTCATACAATTTATTAATGTACCTTCAAGGTAAACTTAAACGACATATTACGTTAACGTTTATTTGAATGTAAGTGTCACACCTTGACCATAACAAATACTATAATATCCATTACCTGTTCCAATACAATATACCTATTATTAATACGATACTATTACAGAATAATAACTTTAAGTCCCATATTATACCCACGTCATCATCAAATGAACTTACCAACGAATATTCTCGAAAATAAAATTCTTTCTACACAAAAAGGTTCAGATCAAAGAAAATACCTATATATTAGGAAAATAGCTTCATTTTTGATTTGAGTCAAAGGTCAGTTACGTCATGACCTCGATACCGTGCCCAACAATTCAGACATCGGTCAATTTCCTTTGCAGTGTTATGTGAACGAATACTGAACGAACCTATTCGAATGAACGAAGTATTAGATAATCGATACGTTAGTTGTTGATTGTTCTGTTGATTAATTACAGGTTTTTGTATATTGTTATTGTAATATAATTATTTTATGATATTTGTTAGATCATCATTGCTTATGGCATCAATTGTGTGTGGATCGGATTTCAAGTTATTTAGCTATTTGTTAGATAACATGTGAGTAGTTAAGTATTTTTGATATAAGAGTATTTAGTTATACTCATAAGACTTACTAGTTGTGCCCCGCGGTTTCACACGCGTAGTTCCCGTTCCCGTTCTCGCGGGAATTTCGGGATGAAAAATAGATGTTGGCCGATTCTCAGACCTACTGAATATGCTCACAAAGTTTCATGAGAATCGGTCAAGCCGTTTCGGAGGAGTATGGCAACGAAAACTGTGACACGAGAATTTTATATATAAGATAATCTTGTTAGTAAGTATACTTTCTTCGATTAGATGTTAGTTAGTAAAAATAGTACCTATCTGACAGAATGAGATTCACTCGGAGATAATCGAGAAAACGAATTTTCTCAGAAATGGGACCTAGGTAGATCCATTTCTCTGAACACCCACAATGATACTTTTATGGGAATCGTTAGAGGTACTTTGGTATTGATTTTCGTTGGTAGGTATATTAGGTATGTATTCACAGTTTTCTATATAGATTGAATTGCAGAATATCGCTGTTGAACTAATAATTTGGTGAAAATATGTTAAAGCTAATTCCCCTAACATATTCATATATTACCAGAACCCTAATCCGTTAAACTAGTTTTATTTCAAAACCGTCCCTTAACTAACAAATCAAATTAGTCAATAAAACAACTTATAATTCTATTAAAATATAACCAAAACTACACCAACTTCAACCCAAAACAGTTAATCCAATCATAGTTTAACTATATTAACCCGTACAACCCAATATATTTAATTAGAACCGGACTGTACCTATAACGGCCTACCGATAGTTATTAAACCATATTACTCAGCAAATCCACCAATTAGGGCCAACCAAACAGTCCTCTATTCAATAACGTATCCGAAATCGATTCGAACAATCGGTTTTTATTGAGTGGACCAACCGAAGTTTATAGTTATCCCATTTTATACTATTCAAGTTAGAGATAGCGTTCTATGAAGTGACGTTAGAAGCCGACCGGCAATTTACGTCGAGCACAGACCCCGTGGGGAATCGAAATGGCCCAATTTGAGTGTCGAGAAAAATGAGACATTGATATAATATGAGCATGCGAGTTTGATATCGGAGTAAAATAAATATGTAATTTATTGGTGTATGCCTATAATAATATTGTATTATATGGACTGATGAATTGCTTTCCAGTTTTACGAGCTCTTATTCGTATGTTGTTTTAATATTGATCACTTGGTGGTGTAGTGGTGTCTTCGATCTCTTATGGTATGGTTGGGGATTTGATTCTCGCTCAAAGCAAAAAATTTTTTGTATGAAAATTTTCTATTGTCTTGCTGTAAAAATAAAAGCAAAGCTGGTAAGTAAAATCGGTCTCTGTCATTTATTTATTTTATTTCTTTATACAAATGACACGTCAACAGTATTACATATTACACATTAACATAAAAATATTACAAAATTTGTTCTGATATGCATACCAATTATAGACGAGTACAACATTCACAAAAAATTGGATACAATAAAAAGAATTTAGTAAAAATTAAAAATTAAAACATAATTAAAAAAGGATTATTAATATTACAAAGTGCTATACTTAGTTATTTTTTGTTTTTAAATAGTTGATTATTTTTTGCTTAAATTTGGGTAGAGAATCAGAAAATATGTCCGCGTTGCAGTTAGGTTCGCCATTAATTGCGTTATATTCATTGCATATTCTGATCATTGGAGAGTTCATGTTATGTCATGTTAGTTCATTGAAGAAAAATAAGCTTAATCACCTCGCTTGCATAATATGTTTGGTTGAAAAACTAAGAAGCTAATACTCAAATTTAATTTACATAAAACTAAATAATTTCACCAGAAAATGTGACCGTAATAGATTTCCTTTACACCGTCGCTGCCGAGAGAAATTTCATTAATTTACAAATTGAAAACTTTAGATGAAAGTTGAACGCCACGTTTCTGATGAAACTACAACCTACTCATAGTACACCCTGTTGTCGAATATCCGGCGAAGTTTTGTCAATTTAAATGTTCCCGTACGAGGTATAATTTATACTTACACTGTGTAAGGTCTGAGTAAGAAGGTGTTATAGAAATGAGATATAAGCAGAAGGTTATAGGTAGAACACTATAGGAAGGTCTAAGTCAAATCAAAATTTAAAAAAAAAAAGAGCCAGATATATACTTTTAAACAAGATATGCCTACGTATATATTTTTTTCTTCTGTAACTTTTTTTTCTCAATGTATTATGTTGTTTTTTTATCTTTTTGTTGTGACTGATATGTTTGCGTTCGACAAAATAAATATTTCTTCTTTCTTCTGTCTTTCTTCTATATATCTTGTTTAAATTACAGTTAAAAACCACTCTAAACGAAATTCACGGTAATATTTACTTACTAAATATACTTCTAAAGTCCGTATTTTTAAAGCCAAAACCAGTTATAAAAGTAATAGCATCAAAAATATTACAAAAATAAATAAAATTTTGTTAACACGAATGAAAAACGAACGTTGTTTCCAGCAGCAATAATATAAAGACGAAATAAATTAAACAACGAAGTAAAAAACACTGTAAACATACTCCAAAAGAGAAAAGAGAACATAAAATTAAATTAATTACAATTTTTAATTAAGTATTGAGGGTAATCGATACCGATACGGGGTTCATTATGAGAGCTGTCTGAAGTTTTCTCTTACAATGTCTGCCGGTCTTTTATTAACTATAATATATAGATATTATTAAGATATGATCTAGGCTTTATCGTAGTTAGAATGGTAAAGTATTGGTCTAGATAATTGAGAAGACTTAGTATAGTTTCTACAGTTATCAAAGCGCCATGATCACGGATGAACTGTTCATCCGTGATTATGGCTCTTGCAACAGCGTCGAAATATCGGAAACTCGAAACAAATAATATACATGGTAAATATCCCGTTAATCATAATAATTTGAGAGAAGACTTATGTCCATAGAAATTGGGCTATATTCTTGATTATGACTCTATCTATACTTAATAGTTGTTTAAATTCAGCTTTAAGCAACTATTACGTATAGATAGATTCATTTGTTTGTATGTTTGTTTGTTTAACGGTGTTGTTTTGAGAAACTACTGGTCCGACAAAAAGATCTTTCAGTGTTAGAATAGCTTATTTATCGAGAAAGGCTATTCCATAAGGTTGCAGGTTCGATTCCCGCGGGTTGAATATTTGTGTGAACCACAAATGTTTGTCTCGGTTTGGGTGTGTGTGAATGTGTGTGCGTAGTTTCTGATACCCTAGATACAAGTTCGAACTTAGTTAGGGGTCAGTTACTATAATGAGATGATGTAGTGAATGATTATGTTATGTTATAAAACATCACGCTACGACTAATATGACCGGAGCTAACGTGGGTTAAACCGCGGGGCACAGCTAGTATTTGATGTAAATAGGTCCTAACAATATTTGTTCTGAATGCTTAAAATTTAATCTGCTTAATTTTCTGTAATCATAAACGCCAACTGTTACAGATAGAAAGCTTAAACCACTGAAAGAATTGCGTTGTTTGGCATGCAGATAGTTATTATAACGTAGACAGCTTTCTCAGAAAAAAAAACAAAAATAATATATACACGTCGAATAGAGAACCTCCTCCTGTTTCTTTGGAAGTCGGTTAAAAAACCGGGTGATTCCGCGGGGCACATCCAATCCCAAATAACTATAGCTTGTATTCGCAACAATTAGGAGCTCAAATAATTGATTTAACTGAATGTTAATGCTAAATTATTAATGTCTGGGTGTGTGTGTGAATGAGTGTGTGCGTAGTTTCTGATACCCTAGATACAAGCTCCGAGCAACTCAGACCGAGCTTGCTTAGGAGTCAATTACTGTAATGAGATGATGTAGTGAATGATTTAAATAATCCTTCAAATGAATCCACAACATATGTATAACTTAATCGTATAAAATTTGACGCATACTAAATTTTGTTGTATAATTCTATTATCGTTTCGTACAATCGCGTTTCATATTGAATCGAATGTTAAAATGTGGCAAATTCGAGTCCAATGGGACGGGAATATTTGTGAACTAAAATGTTTAGAGTTTTGGGGATTTGGGAAACCACAGTTCGTTACTAACATACATAGAAAATGTATTCACATTTTGATCCGAAAATACAGTGAATGTTTAAATATATTCATATTCACAAAATGTGAAAATACAGTAAATATTTTATAGAGGTTTTTAGAAATTTTTAAGCTTTTAACCAAAAAATATAAGTCTGACTGCAGTCGCCCCACATAAAATTCTAAAATTCTGTCAACTTAAAACAATTAAATTAAAAAATTAAAAAACCCCCAACTCAATTACTTTCAAACCCCCATAACTTTTAAACGGGTCAACCGATTTTCATCAAACATGTCTAAAAACACTCGCACGTAAGTCCCCTTTAATACAAATAAAACTAAATTGAAATCGGTTCATCCGTTCGGGAGCTATGATGCCACAGACAGACAGATACACACACACACACACAGACACGTCAAACTTATAACACCCCCTCTTTTGCGTCGGGGGTTAAAAACAGATATCAATAGAATAAGGGAAGAGAGAAAATAATGTAAACAAAATAATCAATTTACTAACATCAAACCTTTGAAACTTTAGACTCTACTGAATATGAAATTCCTTGAACAGAGAATAAATATAAATTAAAACTAAATATGTTATTCATTATATAAACTTATGTATAAATATGAATTAACATACGAGTAAAGTAATATAAGTGATTTGTGTATTTGCTAACAACGCTTCTAAACTGTTTGTTGTAACTTCGGGCGGTCGTATAATGATGTTTATTTAGCTTCTAATTTGATATTTATGTTATAAACGAGAATGTTATGTTTTATGTTTATATTATATTAGTTTTGTGACGCGGTTTTACTCGTTATTTAGCGTTTAATACGTAAAAGATGGAGATGTTTCCTGATAGTTTGGGGATTCTAATTCTAAAAATATTTTCTTCCATGTTTCTCTATATCAACCTATTTTTTAATTTTAAATATCGAATCAATTATTAGTAACTGCATTAATATTTAACAGTAAACGAGTTATTTAATGTACATAAAGAATATTTTTAAAATAAAATAAGTAGTTCTTGAGTTTAGTGCGTTCAAAAAACAAACTCGGCCTCTTTTTAATATTAGCATAGAAAAAGCTTATGTACATTTTCATTAAAATAAGTATTTTTATAAGAAAAAGTCGACTTACTGCTCTTCAAAGCCGCTGTAACTGATCTCGTACAAGTCCAAAGAAAGCGAAAAAAATGTAAAAACCTTTCACACAAAGAACTCTTTGGTTGTTCATCTAAGAACCTAACTCGTTTCTTACACCGTCCAAATATCCTTGTTTTTTTGTTCCTCACCAAATTGGACCTCGTTATTTTCACTTCGTTTTCATAAACCACTGATTCAATGGACAATTTCGGCTTTTCGTCCTCGACACAACACGTGTTCACTACATTTTTGGTCATTTGTTTCTCTTTATCCGCGGCTCTTGTTACATTGTATTGCTTACTTAAATCTTTTAGCTCCGTACTTGGAAATTTACACGAAATCTTTGAGTGAAGTTTAGATACTTATCGAGTATATTTTTGTTTACAAGACACACAATGAAGCTTAGAGAACGCACTAACTGTTATGACGCATATGATTTGCAACACAACGACTAGACTACGCGACACTTGGCTTTGTTTCAAATATCGACTGTGAAAACGTTCAAATAACCGATAAAATGAGACATGAGACGACGTAAATCAATCAAATTTACACTAAATACAAGTTACATATGTATTTTAATGTTTATCTTTGTGTACTTTGATTGTTTTTCGTCTTCATTGAACAGGTTAATGAGATAAGTCGTCGCGACACTCATTGTTAATTGGTGCATTGCCAAACTGTTATTAAAATACAATTTAGATGCATTACTAATATAAATAATCTGGTCTAAATTTAGCACCTGTATACGAGTATAATGAGCGCTGTAATTATCTGATTATAATCAAGAACAATGTCTGCGTAATAATGTTACATTAGAATGGGCAAACAACAAATGTAACGTCTTTATTCGTACCGTGATCACATGATTATTATTTACTTATATACTTAATTGAATTGGTTTTTAAATCTACATAATACAAAATCGTCAGTAAATAATGTGTTTACACGAAAATTCGGAAGAATATAGAATGCCGATAATTTTCCTCAAAAATTCGGTAACTTCGCGGTTTTAAAATTATAATATAAAGTAAAATTTTCTAGTTAGTTTTCTAGTTGTCTTCTCAGTAAATATAATAAAGAAAACCGTCACTTTAATTTCGAAGAAAACAAAATTACACACTTTTAAATCTTCAAAATAATTAGTATGAGTGTTTATTTTCACCAAAAGATAGAGGGAGAAAGAGATAGTTCTTAATTCCGTGATTTTCGCGGTAAAATCGTCACAACTGTATATAGATAGACTATTGAATACACAATACTGTCTGCAATATGTGCAACACCACTGTATGGCTTGCAATAAAGTGAAAGAAACAAGGCCTTTTGGCACCATGTCGGAAGGTCAAGTCTTAATGTCCCATTGGACAAGGTTAATATGTACAAGAAAGAAGAAGAGAACTGTTTTCATTTATATACTTTAAACAATATACATATATTAGGTATGTAAAAAAGGAAGGTTTACGGTTTAATTATAAAGATTTTAGCGAAGCGTTACATGCCATTAATTGTTTCGCATTTTAAAACGAAAACGTTTTCTGTAATATATTTAAAGTATTTAAAAGTATAGGTGTATCATACATACGTTTAGAATATTGATAGTCCCTAAAATAAAACGCAAACTGCATATAATGGAATATTTAAATCCTAAATATCCAAATTTTCTTACAAAATTCCTAAAACGAGAACAAAACACAACCAATAGGACATATTTCATTTTATCTACGACCACGAATATCAGATAAAAGAAGACTAGAGTAATGTATTCATAATCGGCAACATAATGTTTCTAGTACCAGCCTACAGCTGTTCACTCATTCAGTACGTGAGTCTGCATCGAGATGAAGGGTCACAGTTACTCAAAGAGACATGTTTGCAAAATTCATGTTTGAATGTAGTTACAGTAGCGATGGGATGAAATATATCACGCAGCTGTGTTGTAGACGTATGATTACACGCAAGTTCGATTTGTTATAATAGTATAGCAGATAAATTGATAGTAAAGAAAAGTATAAAATAAAAAGCTTGAGTGTAAAACCATTTTTGAGCCATCTTTTGGAAATCAGTCATATTGGATTTTGAATGACTACATGAATTATTTGGTTTATTCTACTCATAAAAGTAATTCTAGTATCTTATTTATGCTGAAAGTTAAAATGTTACACATCACATAACCCCGCAGTTTAAATTGTGTTTCTATGTCTCAAACTAATAAACAAACTATATTTTGAATATAATTTTAAATACATTATTAAATACAAAAATTATATTCAAAATATTGAAGGTAGTAAACTTTTTACATTACTTTGTACAGACGTTTTCCATCTTAGTCTTCTGTGATTACGGGTTCTGTAAAGAATCCGAAACGTCAGAATATGTAAAACAAAATACAACCACGACAAAAAAACGTTTAAGTGTTTTATTTCAATGTGTAGTGTTCGTGTAAATCAAAGATATCAATACATAATTACTGGTTTATATTCGTCCTGTTTTTGAGTATATTAAAGATACGATTTACAATAAAGAATAATAAATAAAACTTATGAAAATGGGTTAACAAATTTTAAACGTTATTCAAATTATCAAAATTAAGTCTTCTGCGTTCATTAACAATTGATTTTCTGCAAAATAATTGTATAAATAAGTAAGTATATGTATAATAGACATCGAAACAACAGTAACTTAATGTTTGTCGAGAGCTCAAAGGGATCCATATCGTTTACGGACGATTTGCATTTTACTCTCAATTCGGATGAGCCTTGTGACGCGAATGTTGATTCACGAAACACATTCAATATGGAGAACATTTTATTTGGAATTCTATAGATTTTTGTACTTGACATGCTTCAATAGGGATAGGTCTTTATGATGTACGAACGTACAAATATTGTATGTTTTAAACAATTTTGGCTGGTTTATTATTTTTTTCTTTACTTTTTTAAGGTGGTCGAGTGAGTGATTTGCTTGCAACGTATAGCTTAAACCGATAGAGGTAATTGAAATTTGGTTGATCATTTATTTAAATAACTAAATCCAATAAATAAACTACAGCCGGGCTAGTATGTCTTCGAAAACGGGAGGTGATATAGCGACATCCAACTGTCAAAATAATTATTTTAAAAATACCCGCCATATTTAATTTTTCCATAGCACGTGATAATTCATTTGGTCATGCTCGCGAAATCGATATTATATCGTGGTGTCGATATATTTTATCACGCACAGTCATTGGGGGCAGGGGGTAGGTTTGATATAAAAATCAAATGAAAAGAATTTGTCGAGGAAAGCTATAGATTGATCTTTTAGAGTTAGATACCCCATTTATCGAGGAAGGCCACGAGTACATCAGGCTACGACTAATAGGAACGTAGCAGTAGTAATTAACGCGAGTAAAACCACGGGACAGGCAAATTGAGTGTTGTGCTTGCCTTTCATTACGCATCTACCACAAAATGTTTGTAATTTTGTCTTTGTAAGTACGAGTATAATTTGGGAACTTACTAATATTACAAATGCGTAAGTAACTTTGTCTGTCTGTCGCGCAATTATTTCAGAACTGATATAAATTACTAATTACAAACGAAACGAAATTTGGTACACAAATAGTCTTGAGTCGAGCTTGGTCTAGACATAGGCTACATTTTTTCTCAATTTTCCCAAATGATTAGATTTCACGCGGATAAAACCGCGGGGCGCTGCTAGTTGGATATAAAATGAAAAATGTACTAATGCTTACTAATATTACAAATGCGTAAGTAACTTTGTCTGTCTGTCGAGCTTTCACTCCAAAACTACTGAACCGATTTTAAATGAAATTTAGTACACAAATAGTCTAGAGCTTACGAAAGGATATAGGCTACATTTTATCCCACATTTACTACGGGATAAGATTCCGCGCGGAAAAAACTGCGGGGTGCCTTTTGACTAATAGGTTATAATATGAAAAACCATTTTTATGCAATTCATTTGGTATTTAGATCCAATGTAACATGTAGTATATAGTACGTCTCTGTTTTGAAAACACCACGGATTTGATAAGTAAAATTTACGTAGAAAACACTGAAGCATAGCTAGAAGCATTAAAAGGCGAAACACTCGCAGCCTGTAGTGTTATTTAGGAACAAACTTGATGTTTGGCAAGTAGGCTCTAGCAGCAAGTAGGTTAAAAGGAGGCTTTTGGAGAAAGAGGTTTCAAGAAAATTTATATTAAAGGTAGTGAATTGTGTGGTAGTGGAATAAATAAAGGTGTACGGGAGTAAGCTGTAGAAATATTTTACACTAGCAGCACCCCGCGGTTTCAGTCGCGTTTCGGGATAAAAAGTATCTTATGTCCTATTCTCAGACCTACTGAATATGCATATAAAATTTGGTAAAAATCAGTAAAAATCAGTAAAGCCGTTTCGGAGGAGTAAGGTAACTAACATTGTGATACGCGAATTTTATATTTATACTAGCTGCGCCCCGCGGTTTCACACGCGTAGTTCCCGTTCCCGTTCGCGTGGGAATTTCGGGATGAAAAATAGATGTTGGCCGATTCTCAGACCTACTGAATATGCTCACAAAATTTCATGAGAATCGGTCAAGCCGTTTCGGAGGAGTATGGCAACGAAAACCGTGACACGAGAATTTTATGTATTAGATAAGATAGAACTAAGTAGGTTAGGTTAGGTACATTATCATTAAAATATAAAATATAATTTTGTTGTTTTCTTGATATTCCCCGAGGTATCCTGTGATATATTGAAATTTCAGACTTCAATGAATCTTGTGCTATTTCTGGCTATAAGGAACATCTGTATCTATCTAATATTTCGTCTGAATCACTCCAGTAGTTTTGTGTGATGCGGGTATTATTATTTTGACGTTTGATTACGTGGTGACCGTGAAAAAGATATTTATTTTATTTTTAGAAATGTTTGTATCAAAACATGGCTCGAGGTTTAGATCACTGACACGTGTTGGGTATGCGTAGTGATTAAACATTTTACTCTTGACTGTACTAATATCATGAATGAGGGGTCATTTGTTCATTAAACAGACCGATTCAACATATTGTTTTTTTTACCCAGAATAAGTTTGCACCTCTCTGCAACTCGCCTGATGGAAAGCGATGATACAGCCTAAGATGGAGCGTGCTCGCCTAGAAGAAACCGATTCACTCGCGACTTCATTGATTAAAATAAAATCAAACTTAAAAATATTAATCACCAAAAATGTTTACTTTCAATAACTTTCATTCCCTAGATTCTCAATAAAAGAATTCTTATAGAAATCGCCGACCAATTGAAAATGGAACGGCGGAGAATTCGCGAATGAACAATTTAGGGATTCTTCGGAGGGTTTTCTTGCAGGAGTGAAAATTAACCGTTACCTAACGATCGTCCTTCAAGGTTTCACTAACCTTTTGTAAAATGTTCAGACATTTTCAAGCATTAACCCAAAATTATTGCTTTAAGAAGTCCTTTTGTGTCGAACTAGTAAGAACGGTACATTTACAACTTGAGTTTCAAATTTTATTGAGGCTTCTATAACTAGTATTATTTGTCTAACAATTAAATTCATTGTCTAGACTCTAGAAGATATTTAAATAGTTACTTTATGTAAATTTCTGTAATGTTATATTTATATCTATTCCGAGTGATGTGTTTATTTACAAAAAATATCTAAGAATGATTATTGTCTATTATCAAAAGTACAAGCTTTGCTTAGTTTGGGGTTAGGCGAAGTGTGATATGTAGGTACCCAGATAAAAATGCCACCATATAAGGCTCAAACAGAATAAATAAAAAATACTTATTTTTAATATTCTTGGAGACTTTAGTTATAGAGTTGATAAAGAAAATAGACTGATGAAACCAATATTTTGTATCTAAATTTAGAGGCATATGGCATTCATCATCCCGCACTATGCCTGGAGGCTGAATAAGGTTTGATCCTTATCATGTATATTTCATAATATGAAGTAGTTGTATCAGCCTGACAGTTTTTCTGGCACTGCGGAGTAAAGAGTATATTATCTGATTATTTGGTTTAGTTGTAAGATCTCTCTATATATCTACTGTAAGATTAAAAGGGGAATTGATTGGTAGTTGATAATGTCAAGTTGACAAAAACTAGATGATTGATATTTTTTAAAACGCATTTATATTATATACTAGCTGTGCCCCGCGGTTTTACCCGCGTAGTACCCGCTCCCGTGAGCGTGCGTAGCTCGTAGTATCATACAATCTCGGCACAATTCACCATCGTGTGTTAAAAAATTAAGTAACAGCGCCATCTATTGGTGCGATTTGCGACTACAAAAAGTTACAATAAAACATACGATTACTTATACACAATCCCATGAGAATTTTGGGATAAATAGTATCCTATGTGTTATTCCTAGGTATGAGGAACATCTGTACCAAATTTCATTAAAATCCATCCAGTACTTAGTGTTTTTGTGTGAAAGAAGAACAAACATCCACACTCACAAACATTAGGCTTTATAATATTAGTAGGGTATGGATAAACACTATCCCAAAATTACATAATTACTGTACCAAATTCTCACAGATTCGGAAAACAAAGAATACTATAAGGTTACTCAGGTTCACCACTTATTAATAAAATAGTTTGTTATAAAAATTATAAATGAAATAACACGATAAAACTAAAAAGAAACATGAAAGAACTAGCGCATTAAAGGTATTAAATTATACTTATAAAGTTAAGGGTGTTATAGTAAATATGAAAAATGGACCGCAGGCTTTGTGAGGCTGGATTTAATGAAAGGAGTTTTCAGACCTTTAAGGATGTTTTACGGTCAACTAACTTGTGTTCTTACTGATTTATTTATATAGTAAGAACGTCGCACGTTTTCATTAACGTATATCCCAATCCTACCGGAATATTAGGATGTAAAGAGTCTTTTGTGTTATTTCTAATATCTGTACTAACTTATTTATTTATTTATTGCATCCACATAATATTATATTTCACAATAATATATAAACGGACCCTGTAAATAGGGCGCAGCAATTAAGAGAGAGGAGGAGGTTCAATAGAATAGTAATAATTAAAATAACTTTTATCTAGATGGGTCTAGTTGTTACGAAATATTATTATTATTGATATTACCCTAACACCAGTACCATTTACACAGAATAAATAATAGTATGTACTGTTAGAAGTGGTTATAGTTTTGTAAGAACAATAGTTTTAACCACGAGTACCATGTTTCAACTTTTTATGTGAAATAGTAATATACATCTATTTATATATTCGTTTGTGTTTCGAATGTTTCACATTTATAATATTAGTATGATTTTATTTATTCATTTCCATTATATTAACACAATATGTTTTATTCAGATTAAATATAGCAATGTGGTTAATTTTAATGGCTTTGTAAACCGCAAATTCAATCTACTAAAATGTCATTATTATATTCAATTTACAATAAACTTATCAATCATTTACGGTAATTACTGTATTTATACGATTATTTTGGATTTACATATAAATAAATTCAGCATGTGTATTATTTAATTTATGATTTAAGCAACTACATTATTACAGTCGCTTTATGACTGGTTATTTTTATGATAATAAATAATAAAACGTATGAACAACATCGGGTCTCTTTATATCAAGTTATCATATTTTTTATACATAGATGATGGCCAATATTAACATAACATAATCATTAACAACATCATCTCAATATAGTAACTGACCCCTAACTAAGTTCAAAACTTGTATTTAGGGTATCAGAAACTACACACACACACACACCCAGACCGAGACAAACATTTGTGGTCCACACAAATATTCACCCCGCACGGGAATCAAACCCGCAACCTTACGGATGGTAGTCCGGCATGGTAACCACTCTGCTCATCGAGGTTGTTGATATCGGTTAAAGAATATAATTTAAGTTTTGTCATCGAAAAAGTTTCGTTTATCTATCTGATTTGTTGGCAAACTTTGAAATAAATCACTATCTTTGATTAAAAGTCTCAAACATAGGTTTAGGGGTTATACCTCGCGTAAACTAATATTATTGGGAAAGAGAAGTTGAATATCGTAAATGCGTTGAAAGAAAATATTTATACAAAAAGGAACGTACCACACAAAAATATCTTCAATATAAAAAATGAGAACCAAGAAGAAACCAATAATATGAGATAAAAATCACGCATTGCAATCAAATTAGGTTTGCACGTGAGATTGAAAGTCGTAAGGAAATACTGTTATTTTCATCTTTCACCTCTTCTGGAAGCAATAACATAAAACGTTAGGCTTCCACAGGAAACGCTCGCGAGAAATAGATGTTCTACCGAACGTTTAAATGAATTCTTTTGGTTTACGTTTGAGGTAACTTTCAGTACATTTATATTGATTTGTGGGGCGAACACTACAGATTTTGATGAAGATATACTGCCGCGTTTGAAATTGTTATCCGTTGTTTTGTTGGTTTAAATAATCTTAATAGTGATTTCTAATAATGTTAATGGCGTATGAAACGAGAAAACAATTATAGAACATAACTCGTAACGCAACACACAAAATCTCCAATAAAAGTGTAGGTAATGAAATATTAATGTAATAAAATGTGAATGTACACAGTTTTATGTATCTAACGAAACAGGTTAATGACTGTTGAGATATAAAATACGAACCTAGTGCAAATTTGACGCCAGTCCACGCGGTGCGGACATAGTGGAAGATGCGGCGATAGAGCGGGCGGTGGCGGCGGCGGCGCCCCGGGGCTTCCGCGTCTGGCGCGGGCGAGGGCGCGGGCTCGCCCTCTGTGCCCGCACCCCCCACACCCTCCACCGACGACGCCGTGGCGTTCCGCACCCAGCTTTACACGAAACGCTCCCGCGCCGCTAACAACACCACACCTTTACCACGCACACATACCAACCCACCAGAGCATGCATTATACACACACAACACGTTCTGTAGTACACACACTTGTCTCACTGTTTCATTGTTATTTTAATTGAAAGCACTAATAGACCAATTATAACCGCCCTTCATACAGATAGTCCGCTATCTGCTAAATAATTCAGAGGGCATCCGATACGCTTCGAAACTATGCGGTTAGCGTTCAGTTCTGTTAAGTTTTACTTTATTAATGCAAGCGTTTTGGAAACTTTATGTCGTTGGGTAGTTCTTGAAGCGATTTGTAATTAAAGAGCAGTTGTAAATAGTTTTTCATTTGTTAGTTTGTAGTTTGGGCGCGGCGGTGTTAGAGCAAAAGCTGGAAATCTGTGAACAAAGAAAGGACACCTTGTTAGTATTGTTAGTCGACAAAATGACCGAGCAAATTAGTTCTTGTTAGGAGTTTAACTGGTTTTGCCTTTTGTTTGGGTCTGGTGAACAAATTTTAATTGAAATTGTCTCTGTTGAGTATTGGTTTTATTTAGGTTAAACTTGGAGCTGTATAAAGTAGGTTGGAACTGAAGGTTGAACGAAAAAATCGTGATAACTTTCAAAGGACAATGTTGGAAATTTTTCCATCATTTAAGAAGCTTTCCGTTAAAGTTTACCAATAATGTTTTAGTTTATAGAGATGTTTGTAAACTCTTACAACAAATGCTGAAGTTTTCTTCACAATCATAAGTTTTCTTCACAATCATGTTTTAGGTAAATCAAAATACTACATAATTATGTATACGTACATATGATGGCGAAAAAAACTTCTACGCAGTTATTCAAAACAGTCCTATTCTTATATCGAGTGATGTAATAAACTAGTCATAGTACTAACAAATTACGCTATAAACTTAATAATGCTTTATACATCCATTAACTTTAGTGTATAATTTTGTAATTTATGTTAGTTGTTTCATTTAACTAAAAGGTATAATGATGTGTATGGTTGTGTGTGCTTTTACGTAGCAACATAATTAATTTTACAACTAGATTTTCTATATTATATATTTCAAGCCTCGAGGTTCTCATTAATAACAACGGGATAGTTAATACACGTTTCTTATCTTGTGTAATTGGGACAGACTAAAAGTCAGCGGCTCTTCCTTAAAATAATTTTATGAATTAAAGCATAGTATCTATGAAAAATACTATTTTTCAAACAGAATGAACATTAAAATATGTTAAACACACTTTTAAATATAAACCCGAAAAAACCGGAAGAGAAAAGTTAACGAAAGCTTGTAAAACAAAAGTTTACGTAAAACATAAAAATTATAAAAACACGCCTTTAAAGTTGACTATAAAAATGACGGTATTGGATGGTATTAAAAGTTTTATAACGTTAGTAAGATGTCGTAATATTGCTTTATTAGGGGTTTAGCTGGTACAAGTTTCAAGTTTAATCCTATTCAAAGGGAAACTTAGTGTACACTTCAGAGAGTTCAATTTGGGCACGGTTACTTTGTACAAGTCGTAGTGTTGTACTAAAATAGTTATTCTGTTCAAATCTTCGAGTATATCGAACTAGGCTATGTACTGTAGGTACTTGTAATACATTTGAATATTTCGTGACACGAACAGACCGAGGGCTGATTCAATTTGATCGCCTTTTGTCTTATAGTAACAATTAATACCTTCAGAGAATCCTTCCCGAGAATAATACAAGTTAGGAATGTTAATGAGTTTTAAATGTTCTGAAATCTGTTTATAGTTTGTATTGATTTTTGTTACGATATCGTTCTATTTTGTATTTGATTGTGTTTAATTGATGATAAATTTTATGTACCTACTAGCAGCGCCCCGCGGTTTCACCCGCGCAGTTCCCGTTCCCGTTGAATACAGGGATAAAATATAGCCTATGTCACGCACTGACAAATTAGCTTTCTCATGAAAGAATTTTTGAAATCGGTTCTTTAGATGCCGAGATTACCCCTTACAATTTAACAAACACACAAACTTTACTTCTTTATAATATTAGTATAGAAGTATAGATGAAAGAAAAGAGAAAAGACATGTATGTCGTAAAGCCAATATGAGCTGACTATGAACTTTAAAATTTGATGTCTGTTTCAGTGCATAATTCCTAGATGGCTGGTCAGAATTGAATGCACTCCGTAAAGTTCAAATTATGCTGAACTTCACAAGTGTAATTTAGTTGAATATTTTCAAAAGTAAATCATTATGTATGGTATGTATACCGGGTATGGCCTATACCGAGTCGAATAATTAAAAAGGTATGTCAATATTTTCACTTCGCAATCGAATTCATAAATAATTTATATCGAAAACTATTTATTGATTGAAAATTTGGCATAGTCTTTTACTAGTGCTTCTACTGAAAATGACCCAAAATATTATTGATAAACACGGGAATCCAATAATGACTTCTATGGTATTTCATTATAAGGTCCATTATAATCTAAATCGTAAGGAATTTTCCACGAATCACTCGGTAGAAATTCATTATTTCAGCTTAAAGCAAAAGCTAAAAGGTCTAGCTTTGCGTACGCTAATTAAGACATTTAATCTATGGTACGCAATTACATTTTCTATTCTCGAATGTTCTAGATATATCTTGAAACCTAGTTAATTAAAACCTTGATTCTTTCCAACAATTAATAAAGTACGAAACCTGACCTAAACTAACAATTTTATTTAATTGGGTGCTTTGGTAGGTAGGTAACCTACAAAAAGTTTCTTTATCTAATTTCATAAAATGTCTGACAAAGACATATTTTGCTTGTTTTATTAATTAAAGTTAAAAGTGCTTAGGCAGTTTTTTCCGAAAATAGACCTCTCTTATTTTGGTCCTACAAGCGTGTTTTGAGAAGACTTTTTGGAAGCTTAACTGCTTGTTATATTATTTATTTTTTGTATTTTTATATTGACTATATATCATTAAAATACCTTCAATTGCGGTACGTAGAGTTTAATGTAATATATATGACAAAAAATATATGTAGTTCGGTATGTATCTAGAGAAAATTTCATAAAATAATATTTTTAAAAACCCCCAACACAATTACTTTTAAACCCCCATAACTTTTAAATGGGTCAACCGATTTTCATCAAACATGTCTAAGAACACTCGCACGTAAGTCCCCTTTAATACAAAAACTTCGGGAGCTATGATGCCACAGACAGACACACACACACAGATACGTCAAACTAGATACGAATAACACCCCTCTTTTTGCGTCGGGGGTTAAAAATACAAGTTAAGAATAATATGACCACTGAAAGAACAAAAACATACAATTATATATCTGAGAAACATTTGTCAACTTCTATTTATGCTCAACACAAACCATAACAGTGTTATATACTTACTAGTAGCGCCCTGCGGTTTCACTCGCATAGTTCCCATTTCCGTGGCAATACAGGGATAAGGCCTTTGTTACTGAGGGCGAATGTAGCTTTCTAATGGTGAAAGATTTTTGAAATCGGTTCAGTAGTTTCGGAGCCTATTCGTTATAAACCAACAATAAAAAAACCCCCTTTATATATTATTATTATTAGTATAGATAAAACTGCAATCAACTTAAATCTTTAATGTATATGCAATGAGATTCACAGCTATATAAAAATGTGTAATTTCATACGTAAAAGCAATATAAAGCGTGTAGGTATGTTCTGGGGCTTCTGAGACTAGTTAGTCATGAATAAAGGGGGGGTTCTCGGTCGGTATTTGCCTTTGATTTGCATTAGAATTGATTCAACGCGTCGGGGCTCATGCAAATGTGTGGGTACGAAAAATGTGGTCGCTCGCACGGAAAACACGTCACGTGAGCCCCGATATTTGTTACGATTCAAACCAAATTTAAGATTGGGCAGATAAATTGGAGATGTTTTGTTAGAGCTGCTGTTATTGCGTTTTGTTTGAAGGGTGTTTGTTTGTCGCATTTCAACTTGATTGTTTATAAAACATAGGTCACTTATTAAACATTTAAAATTCGACGTTTCGATCAGGTTACATACTCGTGACCACGGTCAGTGTAACCAGATCATAACATAACATAATAATTCACTACATCATCTCATTATAGTAACTGACCCCTAACTAAGTTCGAAACTTGTATCTAGGGTATCAGAAACTACGCACACTCATTCACACACACACCCAGACCGAGACAAACATTTGTGGTTCACACAAATATTCACCCCGCACGGGAATCGAACCCGCAACCTTACGGATGTCAGTCCGGCATGGTGACCACTCTGCCATCGAGGTCGTCAGAATGAAACGTCGAATTTTAGTTATTTAATATGCCAGAAAGATCTCTATTTTAATAAACTATGAATTTAATAAACACTTAACCCCTTTTAACCAGTAATTTGCACGGGATTGAGGTACCTAACGCGAGTGAAACCGCGGTCCAGTTTAGGTTTATGTGGGTGATTTAGGTATAAGCCATTAATTTAATACTACGTGCTCTAAATGAAGCCACAGTCTAAAAATCCATTGTGGTTTGTTAACATAATTTAACTTTACTTTTAAAACACCCAAAGCAAAATATTTCCAGGATATTTTCCTTTTATTTATGAACCCAATTATAAATACGAGACAATTCTTATCTAAAGTTTCTTAAGCTTTGAGATTTTATTTACATAAACCGACAATGAGTTGGATTAGATAAAAGGTTTTTCACTTTTTAAAAGTTGCTTTGAATACAAAATAAGACGTAGAGGTTTTGGGATTGATTCATTTATGATAAACTAGCTCTGTCCCGTGGTGTTACTTTTGCATTTATAATATTAAGCCTATTATAAATGAGATCGATGGCAGAGTGGTCACCATGCCGGACTGCCATCCATAAGGTTGCGGGTTCGATTCCCGTGCGGGGTGAATATTTGTGTGAACCACAAATGTTTGTCTCGGTCTGGGTGTGTGTGTGAATGAGTGTGTGCGTAGTTTCTGATACCCTAGATACAAGTTTCGAACTTAGTTAGGGGTCAGTTACTATAAGGAGATGATGTAGTGAATGATTATGTTATGTTATGTTATTATACTAGTAAGCCTATTAAAACATTTAACTTTGAAATAATATTTATTTTAGATCAGTTAAACTGGTTTTGGACCAATTCAAATACAGTTAAACTTTAACTGTAAGCCGACTATTTCAAGTAATATTTGACTCAAACTATGATGGTGGGTTTTAAGGTCTGAATGGTACTTGAATTTAAATAAAGGTTGCAAATACTTGCGAATGGGAGGTAAGGGCCGTGTGATATGGAAATATGGAGGGAATATAGTTGTTATCATAAAGGATCATTTTATGGACCATGTTTTTTGAAGTATTATGTTTTGGTCCTTGAACCAGATGCAATGATTTTTGTTGTTGTAGTTGTTCTTAGGGTTTACGATCATTTTGTTTTTAAATATTATAGAAACATGTATAGTAGTTGTTCTTATTGTCTATGATAGTAATATTTTTTTAATGTTACTGTTGAGAAAATCAATTTCAGACTGACTCAAATTAAAATGGGATAAAGGTTCTGAAGAAGAGAAGAAGACTGCAGATACATAACATAAGATTTTTTTTTCATAAAGTATTTATTTGTTCAGTCACATATAAGTTTGTCTCGGTCTGGGTGTGTGTGCGTAGTTTCTGATACCCTAGATACAAGTTTCGAACTTAGTTAGGGGTCAGTTACTATAATGAGATGATGTAGTGAATGATTATTATTATAAGTAAGTATAGCATATTTGACACTTGGTTAATATTAAGTGTCTAAGGCATTACTAACAATACATGAACAGAAATTGAGACAAACATTCACAAAACACCTATTTTTTTTCCACGCACGGGAATCGAACCTGAAACCTTTTATTTGGCAGACACCAGTCTGATAATTAGACACTATACATATTGTCTAATCAATAAAACAATGATTATATTATTTTAATAACTGATATGATTGGTCTGATAAAAATAAAAAAAAAATGTTGCCAGTTAATTAAAAGCACTCTAGTTAATTGGCAACACACCACAACAATGGATTTCATTCATAACATAATAAAGTTTTTAATTTCTCTGAAATTTCGGTGTTTGACCTAAATTACGATGACTAACGAAGTGTTATGTTGTAAGTTGTGTGTGTTAAATTGTCTGTTAATTGTTACAATACGTTTTTTATAATAAAGTTAGTAACGTCTTGGTATTTACTTGTTAGTAAACTTAGTTACATATTTATTACTACCAGCTTATACGATGTTGTCCATTTCCCATAATATGCTTTGTTTTTCATAAAAAAAAAAAAACATAGATGGTACATGCGATGACGAAAATAAAGCTTTGATAAATCAGCCAGCCAAATCAATCAATTCTAAATATTTGTGATTTATTTAATGTATAAAATAGAATAATACATAGCACAAATGTACGAGTATAAATATTAAAGTGTCTGAAAAGAAAAACTACAGCTAATTTCTTAGTTGCTACAATTTTTGCTACGAACAAACTACGCCGTAGCACAGACGCTACGTTGACATTCTAATTTAAAATTAAAATTGCGTTACAGTTACTCTATTTTCAGAATAACAAATTTTGTTAGTTACATAAAAATATATTATTATTTTGTGCCTTAAAAGAAAGTGTTTTAAAGTAAAAAAGCAAAAAAAGAAAATTAATATTTCACAAGTTCTATCATTTTTAAAGATATTTACATTTTTGGAGAGGTTTTTAAATATAATATTATGACGTCATTAATGTTAACAATAAATTAAAGTTGTAAACTACAATCACAAATATCATTTAAACCACTTTCTTACAATAAAACGTCTTTACGACTTCAGTACCGACTTCACAAATAAAATAAATTGACGAAAACACTATTACAAAACCTTATCATCAAAACCACTAAAACACATTATACTCATGACGTAAGTAAAGCAAGTATAATACAAACCATAAACAACTCTAAGAGCCTTGCAATTAAGTTCTAAATCGTGTAATTATTCGTCTTGCGAACGAGAGAGTGGTCATTACCCGTTCATTTCGAAAGTCATTACATTGTATCATTCTTGCGACAATGACGTATGCTCTGATTTAGAACTAGTGAGAAAATAGAACAGACTTTATTACAGACGATTAAAGTTTAAATTGCAATAGTGGTCTGAGAAAGGATTGATGTGCTCTTGTTTTATATGAATATTTTATTTATAAAAATATATGTACATAAACTAAATTCTATTTACTAAATTATGTAAAAGGTGGTGAATAATGGGGAAGGAAACTTTATTAGTACAACAGAAGCCAAAATAACGGTTCTAAAAGTATTGCTTGTATAATTGTACACGCATCCCGCGAAAACTACTCGTAATATTGATACTAAAATTTGTGCGAATGTTCGTCATAATCAGGAATAAAGCCGAAGCAAGACAGAGCTGGTTTATAATAAATAGCTGGTATAATATAATATAAAAATTTAAACTGCAAAAATCCTTTTTAACTAGTTTTCTAACCACGTAACATGTGATTAGGGAAATAAAGATAGCCGTTTCCAAAACCAAATAGAATAACAAATACTGTTAGCACTTCTATGTTTAATATTTGAAAATGAAACCATCTTTTGTGTCCGTACAAAGTAATTATTTTGGGCATATTGTTCCAAGATTATATTTTCGAGAACCACGAGTTCTATTCAAAATAACAAAACGTTGAAAACTCTTGTGAATTGAAATGGGGAAGTTTTCCTGTCTCTATGTTAATGGTTATCGACATACGGTCAAAATACTTGTTGGAACTTATCTATACAACAGATACATATACAGGGTTATTGGTTAAGTCGACCTATTCCCGTCAAGGGCGTGTAGTTTACATCGTTTCCGACTGATTTCACCATGAAACACCTTACCCTAAACCTTAAGTTTAAGAGATATTTCAATTTATTTGTTTTTATAAAAATCACCGGATCTTCGGCTATAAGCTTGGTTATTTTCATGTGCGTATGTCTTATTATTACTATCACTTGATTTTTACGTTTATAATAAGGTGCTTTGTAACCCCAATGACCAATATTGTACCTAAAATAAATAAATAAGTAGTTGCAGACGATTAAAACTTTTAAAAAATAATAACAATCAGAAAATTTATTTTTCTTTCAAGGATATCTAGAAAAAAAAATATGGCACCTGTTTGGCAGATGTGCCTAAAAATATCTACGTTTCATCGGCTATCCAACGAGCTATAACAACCTTTTACTACCAACCGGTTTTATCGAAAGTTTGTACAAAACATGTAGTTTTATAGGCTACCGGGGAGGTTAAATAAAACAATAGGTCAGCATACAGAACAAGATACTAAACTTATTAAACTTTTAAGTTCTACACACACCATTTCTGAGTCTAAATTTCATGTTCGACATGTCCGCTCCTGCGTTGCACACATCTTTGCATTCTTTTGCGGAGACCAGTTTTCACTACACCAATTGTTAATTTTGTTCTAATTTCAATGGCTGCATTAATAATTCTGTCTCTTAGTACTTCAATTGATGAAATTGAATTGGGGTCACTGTACACGAGACTCTTTATGTACCCCCACGCATAAAAATCCATGGGGGTTAAGTCCGGACTTCTGGCTGGCCAGGGTATAGGCCCACTTCGTCCAATCCATTTGTTTGGATAAAACTTCTCCTGAAATGGGCCGGGCAGCCATCATGCTGAAACCACATGTCTTGAATAAGATTAAGTGGCAAATTATCAAATAGGTCATTTAAGTCTTCTCGCAGGAAATTTTCATAGTTTTTCCCATTTAAATTGTCGGGGAGAAAGTAAGGCCCAATTGAACGGTTGGAAATAATGCCCATCCACACATTCAGGCAAATCGATTGGACGAAGTGGGCCCATATCCTGGTTAGCCAGAAGTCTGGACTTAACCCTCATGGATTTTTATGCGTGGGGGTACATAAAGAGTCTCATGTACAGTGAACCCAACCCAATTTTATCAATTGAAGTACTGAGAGAGAGAATCATTAATGCGGCCAATGAAATAAGAACAAAATTAATTACTGGTCTTCGCAAAATAATGCGAAGATGTGTGCAATGCAGGAGCGGACATGTCGAACATGAAATTAAGAGTAAAAAATGGTGTGTGTAGTACTTAAAAGTTTAATAAGTTTAGTATCTTGTTCTGTATGCTGACCTATTGTTTTATTTATCCTCCCCGGTAGCCTATAAAACTACATGTTTTGTACAAACTTTCGATAAAACCGGTTGGTAGTAAAAGGTTGTTATAGCTCGTTGGATAGCCGATGAAACGTAGATATTTTTAGGCACATCTGCCAAACAGGTGCCATTTTTTTTTTATAGATATCCTTGAAAGAAAAATAAATTTTCTGATCGTTATTATTTTTTAAAAGTTTTAATCGTCTACAACTACTTATTTATTTATTTTAGGTACAATATTGGTCATTGGGGTTACAAAGCACCTTATTATAAACGTAAAAATCAAGTGATAGTAATAATAAGACATACGCACTTGAAAATATCCAAGCTTATAGCCGAAGATCCGGTGATTTTTATAAAAACAAATAAATTGAAATATCTCTTAAACGGTTAGGTCTAGGGTAGGGTGTTTCATGGTGAAATCAGTCGGAAACGATGTAAACTACACGACCTTGACGGGAATAGGTCGACTTAACCAATAACCCTGTATATTAGTAATGTACACTACTATTATAAAGAGGAAAGATTTGTATTTTTGTGTGTATGTTTGTAATGAATAAACTCAAAAACTACTGTGCCGATTTCAAAAATGCTTTCACCATTACAAAGCTACATTCACTTTGAGTAACATACGCTATTTTATCCCGGTGTGCCTATGGGAAAGAAAAAACGCGGGTGATACCACGAGGCACTACTAGTATAATACTATATAAAAAGAGGAAAGATTTGATTGTTTATTTGTTTGTCACAAATAGGCTCCGTATACTAAAGCGATAACAAAAATTCTTTCACCACTAGAAATCTACATTCACTCTGAGTAACATAGGCTATATTTTATCCCGGTATGGAAAGAGGCACTGCTAGTTTATATTATCAAGAGGAAAGATTTTATTGTTTGTAACAAATAAGCTCCAAATACTAAACAAATTTCAAAAAATCTTTCACTAATGGAAAGCTAATTTATCAGCGAGTGACTTAGGCTATGTTTTATCCCCGTATTCCCACGGGACGGGATCCACGCGGGTAAAACCGCGGGTCTTATTTAAAGATCGTCTGTTTTAGTTCTACATAAACGTTCTTCTATATTAGTATTTAAATGAAGTAATACATATGTACATATTTGTCTCGAATGGCACACTGCCAAACAAAGGGTTGCAATTTGATGCCTGCGTGTGGTAAATATTTGTGATCCACATGTGTATCAAGGAAGATGTGCGTAGTTTCTGATACCCGATAGTAATAAACTTAGAGGTCACTAACTCATGCAGCCTTATTTGTGTTGCATTTTTAGTTTGGTTTAACAAAACCTGGTAAGCATTTGACACCTTGTCAGTCAAATTTGTCACTTTGACAGTATTCAAAATTGATTGTTACACCTGGTTTAGTGCTAAACCAGACTAATAATGCAACGCAAATAAGGCAGATGAAGTTAATCAGCACCTCTCTTTTACATTTAGTATAGAACTAGTTTCGCCCAACGGTTACACTCGCGTAGTTCCCGTTCCCGTGGGAATACGGGGATAAAATATAGCCTATGTCAGGCAATGATAAATTAGCTTTCCATTAGTGAAAGATTTTTTTAAATTGGTTTAGTATTTTCGGAGCCTATTCGTTACAAACAATCAAATCTTTCCTGTTTATAAGTGTATATAGAATAGATATTAAAGTTTTAGCCATCAAAATCGGCTAATATAAATCCACTAGATGGACGGTTGTACCCACGTGAAACCCAATCACGTGGTAATTTTGGGCTAAAAAGTATTCTATGTGTTATTGTTAGTTACAAAGAGCATCTGTACCAAAATTTTATCTAGACTGGTTCAGTAGTTTTGCGTGAAAGAGTAACAAACATCCATCCATCCAAATGTTCGCATTTATAAATTATGCCTTATTTACGATGCAACTTTAGTCTGGTTTAGCACTAAGCCAGGTTTTACAATCTGATCTAAGTACAATTTTGAATACTTTCAAAAGACTAAAGTGACAGATTTCACTGACAAGCCTCAAATGCTTAAACATTTGTTAAACTAAGTTTAAAATGTAATGCAAATAAGACCGATGGAGTTCAATCCTAACAAAAGTTTACGCTCTCATGCTGTAGTGAGTGATATCCATGGAAGTAAGTTATCGACAACCCGAAACTTAGTTTCGGTCGATAATAGAAAAGTTTGTAGTTATGGCCGAAATAAATCTAATACGTAGTTTACGTGTTACAAACAGACAGTTTAGTTACGTTGATGTTAAAATAATGTCGAAAAATCGAAGGAGAATTCATAATGTAAAGAAAAACAATAAATCGAGTTAGAAATCATAAGATGAAGGTGAATTTCTCTGTACAGAATGAACCAGTGAATGAGTGAATGAATGAACTAAAATGAAAAAAATATTCTACTTTCAAATCTGTACTAATGTCATAGCTACATTTCAATTTAATTTTAAGTAAGACCATATATTTTTTCTCTCTAGAACATAAATTAAGACAATTTTTCTCTAGAAAAAGATAACGCAGACGAGAAAGCGAGTGTAATAAATCTTTTTGGTAGATAATGAAATTATTAAAAGTGGTCCAATTCTTAGATAAAAGGTTTTGATTTGCTTAAGTTAAATAGATAAAAGTTATTTGAAATTTCATACGCCTACTTTAAAAACAATTCTTTATCACCCACGTACATCTACTATTCTCTAAAACAATCTTAAATTTTACATAGACTGAAGAATAAAGATTTGTGAAATAAAACACTTAAACGGATTTTTGTCGTGGTTGTATTTTGTTTTACATTTTCTGACGTTTCAAACTTCCGAAACGTCAGAAAATGTAAAACAAAATACAACCACGACAAAAATCCGTTTAAGTGTTTTATTTCAATGTGTAGTGTTCGTGTAAATCAATGATATCAATAAATAAAGATTTGTTTTGATATTTGTTTAAGTTTCTCTAGGTCTTAGTGTGTACCTAGTTTCGTCAGAAACCTGTATACTTACCATATGCAAGTATTAAAACTAGTTAGGTGTCAATTGCTGTAATAAAATTATACACAGATGTTATTTTATGTTTTTAACTTAAAAATAAATAAACACTATTCGTTTTTATGAAAGAAACACTCATAAAAAAGTTGCACACACTATAGATGTCGTAGTAGTTTCCTTCTGTATAGTATGAGCTTATGGTTAAAGTATTGTTGAATATTGTGCCTTATTATAATGTCATTAAGTGCTTTTATCTTATTATCGTAACTTAAATACATGTATGTAATATAACTCTCTAATTGGTAATGGATACTCACATTCAAGGTAACTGTGACTCATTTGTAATTATTTATTCTGTAACAAACAAAAGAATAACATAAATATTAATCACATATTTGATATTAAGATGTTGGAAATATCTCACACAGATATACTCAAATCGAGTTCAATATCTATAATACACGTGTCATTTCGTTCCTTACTGCCTTATTTGCGTTGCATTTTTAGTCTGGTTTAGCACTAAACCAAGTTTTACAATCAATTTTGAATACTGTCAAAGTGAAGTGACAGATTTGACTGACAAGGTTTCAAATGCTTACCAGGTTTTGTTAAACCAGACTAAAAATGCAACGCAAATAAGGCAGTTATAGTTTAAAAACTAATTAAATATTGTTGTTGATATCGTATTACAAATATAGACACTCAGGCTTAAAAGACTCCTTTATTCTTTAGAACTAAGGAGTATTTCACGTCTCAGCGTTTACGCCTTAATCCAAAAAATCATGTGGAGACACTTTCTTGTATACTTTTTAGAACTTAATTTTATTCGCGTTTCCGTTATAGAACTCATTTTTCATACAGCTGAGCTGCGTTACCTTTTACCTGTGGCTACGCAGCTTAACTTCAATAAATTCGATAGTAATTTCAAAACAATACTTAATCAGTACGTAAATCAAATATGATTTTCATTGACTATAAACTATGAATTTGAAACGCAATAGAATTGTCATTAATGTTGAATTCAAACATGTTCGTATTTCAAATAACACATACACAGTAATGTCTATATTGCATGATGTAAATTATCAAATAATCGGAATCAATACAAATTTGATTGTGTTCGATTTCGTAGAAGTAAATATTAAAGTGTTTCTTAGAAATGGTAATAATACGATATGTAATTTTGACTTTAGATTAATAATAGTATCGTCTTAGATAGTTGTAAGAAGCAGCAGAGCATTGATTTTATTTTCTAAATTGAACAGCACTTTGAATGTAGATAATGAGATGAGATTCTCTCTGGAACAGTAAGTTACTCGTGTTTGGTTACTTCAAACCCTAGCTTGGATGGTTGACGTTTCCTTGGTGTAGTTGTGGAAGAGAGAGCTTTGACATGGGTGGAAGGTGCTTATGCTTCAAGATCGTCGAAGCGTTAGTCTTTCGATGTACACTAAGTTAGTGTTGTAAACATAGTACGGTCAGAGTCAGAAAAAAAGTACCTCCCTTTGGTTGGCAATACCAAAGTGAGCATTATCAAAGGGAGTGGTTACTTTTTATCTGACGCTGACTGTACATATTTAGATTAGGAGCATACGAGGAAGAAAAACAAGCAAAAAATACAATCGAAAACTCCAATACTAAAAACCAATTAAAAACAGATACAAACAAAAACATTTGCCATTAAATATTCCGAAACAGAGTGTTGTTTTTGCAAATTTTCCGTAAAAATTCGACATCCTAAGCATATTTCGTTCATAAATAACACTTGTGCGGTACATTATCCAAAATATAAATAGGCTGAGTATTGCAAAATCTGTGTCAAGCGAGTTTCGGGAACTCTCCAGAGCTGCCGCGGCCGCCAATTACCTCCGCGAAAACAACGCGGCCCCAGGGCTTTATTCAGAGCACGCCCTGGGCGGTATAACCGGCCTTACTCAAGGTATTCGGGGCGGTACTCGTACCTACAGATACAGAATTAACTGATACCGTCTTGGGCGAATGATACTTTTTCTTTGAACAGAATTTAAAAAGTAGCAGGTTAAAAATACTCAAAAGTGTGCTTTCTAATAGTGTTATAAGAAATTATTCATTTAGAACTACCTCTAAAAATGCATGCAGTTTAATCTTAAAAGTAATAATCAAAAAATACTTTTAAACATGTAGTAACACCATATGAATTTTAAAGGCAACAAAATTAATTAAAATAAAAAAGTAACGTAAAGTTATTTAAGTACGTCCCTGGATTCTGGTTTAAGTATTCGTTGAAATAGAAAACTTTTTTGTAGTGACTAAAAAGATTGCTGTGAGATTTTAGGTATCTAGAGAATTGTGTTTTCAATATGATAACAAATTCACTTCTTAATTGAAAACATCATCCTTTTGGTCTATCACTATAAGTTCTACTTTTAGGATGAAGTTTAAAAGATAAAATTACTTATTCAATAGAGTTATTAGGTACACGAAATTGCGAAATAAAATGAAATCCAGCCTCATAAATCCATGGAATAATATTAATAAAATTAAATTTGTGATTAAGACGAGATCAGCTTAGTAAGCGAGATTCTAGATTTCAAAGTTTTAAGATCGTATAATAATCGCAAAGTGGCACTTTTGAGGGTAGTACTTCAACTTTTACAGATATGTCTACAGTTTAAGAGATGAGTCATTTCATTTCAGCTCAAATCAGCAGTAAATTTTGTTCTGTGATTATTTATTTAATTCTGCGAACGTTTGAGAATGTAATTTAGGAATATCATTATTTTGTATAGCCTAAAACTTAGAATTCTATTATTTTCTGTATGTACTAGAAATTACTAAAAAAAAAACGATGTATTTTATGCATCAAAATATAATAATAATAAAGTTCTGATATCACCCCTTCTTTACCCCTATAAAACCAGTTAGAAACACCCTTTCATCCAACAATAACCAAGATCAAATTGAATCTCCAATCAGTAATTACAACATATAGTACGAGTATACCTATTAAAGCGGGGAGTACACTCCGTATGTAATTACGTTGAATTAGAGCCACGTGCTCGGTTAGTATTCAGTATGAGATCCGATACCTACTAGGTAGGTAGGTAGGTCGGTAGGTAGGTAGGTAGGTAGGTGGACGTGAATCCATTTATTAAAGGCTAATTGGCTACAAAGCCTGAAATTAGCTCAGAGGAACTATTGCTCAATGTCTAACGTCTGTGAGCCGTGTTATGGATACAGAGACAATATTTGATGTTGTTGTCATGTTGGGTGTGTTTTAGTTTATATTGTTGAGTTTTTAGATACTATTGAAATGTCATTTTAATTGCAAGAAGAGAGCATGACGACATAGAGCATATAGTATTTTTACAAAACATCTACTATTTGTTTTCAGTTCTATGTTTGAATAATGTAAGTGACAAGGTGGTAAGGTCGTTTGGCCTATTCCTCAGCACTGTTCTAACAGCCGGGATAGCATGACTTCGAAAACGCGATATGATATAGCGATTTATCGACATCCAACTGTCAAAATATGATAAAAATACTCGCCATATTATTTTTAACATACCATAGCACGTGATAAACTATCACATTTGGTCATGCTCGCGAAATCGATATAGCTATTTATCGACATCAAACTGTCAAAATATAATAAATATAGCTGCCGTATTTAATTTTATCATATTGTAGCATGCCACAATTCATTTGGTCATGCTCGCGAATTCGATATTATATCGTGGTGTCGATATATTTTATCACGCACAGTCATGCTAGGGGCTGGCTGTGATAAAGATACCCTTGATTGGGATTGTAAGATCTTACTGATCGGACGCTTACCTTTTCTTATTTTTAATGGTTATCACAGAACAGGGTATTTAGCTCTACAGGCGAGTTCATCACCCGCGCTGGTTCTTGGCGCTCTATCAATAATATCCGCTTTCTGAGCTACAAAATTGTTGCCTCAATTCAATAACATTTAATATTAAGCGTAATACATCAATATTTGATTGATTACTCACGAAAACACTCACCGTCAAGGGAATTTAGAGAAAATACCTCTAGACCTAACACACTACAGTTTCACCTAGAAACTTTGTTACACCAAAGAAATAAATTCACTTCAACGGCGGATACAAAATATGATTAACGGCGAAAACCCAGAAGAGTATACAAAGAAAAAAATACATGCTCTTATTCATTTTAATAGAAAAACTCTTGAAGGATAAATATGCTGTTTGGTAATTTATGAGGTACGTTATAGGGAAATAGTTTTTTTTTATTATAGTTGTTTAGTGAAATTGAATTCCTATTATATTTAGCTGGATGTGTGTATAAATCAATAGGTATCAGATTTTTGATACTTATTTAAAGTCCACGTTGACTAAAATTTTTAAAAAGCTTAAATATCATTCTGATTAAATTAAGTAATTTTGAAGTTAGTCTAAGTCTAAAGAAGATTTTGTCTCAATTGTAGCGTTCGCGTAAATTTAAATTGTTTTTTATTTATTTTTCAAATGTATGTCAAAACATTTTATTTTTCACTGTTGTGCTTGTAGTATTTAAGCAAAACCGTCAATAATGTCCAAAATAACTTAAAACATTAACTTTAGCTGCGTACTTATCTCGACACACTTTCACCATTACAAATCCCCTGCGCTCACAGTTCTTGCCGTTTGTATCAATTTGTATTATCTTCTTGACGAAACAAGAAACAAGGCAGCTTAGTCTACGAAGTTTCAGAAGACCCGGTGCAAATTCAACGCCCTTGTTACAACTTTGTTGCGCGGTAATGTGCCTTAATTACGTAAGATTAAAGTTTATAATCAAAATCTGTTTTCTCTTTAGATTTGGAATTGAAAATGTTGCTATTATTTATTATAAACCGTTTGTTTCAGTGTCTGTTCGGCATGGCACGCTGAGAAAGCAATATTATTCCTGTTAATGTTTTTGAATATTCGCGGACTATTCTCTGGAATTAAGTGTCTGTCTTTGCGGCATGGTTTTGTAAGTTTATTAAAATTTAAATCTTAAATTTAGAGAAATGGGGGAGTTGAAAGATGGGGTTTTAAAATATGTCTGTTGCTTGTCCGCTAGACGTCTGAATGAAATTATAGCGGATGACTTTTATTCACCCGATTAGTGATCCATTTAAACCTACACGTGGGTTATAAAAATATCAAGTAAAATACTCATATTTTTTATTACTAGTAGGTTAAGTAATGTCTCCTACTTAATGTCAAAACCAGACTGTAGGTTGGGGTGCGGTGAAAATGGCCTTGAACTTAATTTCCACTTCTAATCCATGTAATTACATGTAACATGAGCGATAAACATATTATGTACTAGCAGCGCCCCGCGGTTTCACCCGCGTAAATATAATATAGCCTACGACACTCCTATGACACTCCGGGATAATGTGGCTTTCCAATAGTGAAAGAATTTTTTAAATCGGACCAGTAGCTTCGGAGTTTATTCGTTACAAACAAACAATCAAATCTTTCCTCTTTATAATATTAGTTTAGACAAGTTAATTTATGAAAAGATTTTTTAGAACTAGTCCGAAGTTTGCTTAAATATGAATTCTAATCAAACATTTTAAGATATTTCTCGTCACTTCATCAAAACAAGCAATTAATTAACAACTCAAAACCTAGTCTGTAGTTTGCTAAAAAAAAATTAATTTTCAAAACACAAAATTTCTAAGCTATTTCTCATCACTTCATCAAAACAGACAATTAATTAACAACCCCAATATTAAAACTAAAACACGACATGCTTCAATTCTAATTAAAACTTTACTCTTTTAAAATCACAACTTTGTTCAATCAATCTTCTTCAGCACTATTTCAATCTAACTTTCTAAAACTACCAGATTGTTCTTAGTTTAATATCATACGTGGTACTGAGATCCACAAGATATACAGGGAGACTAGCGACGTCTCGCAGTTTCACCCGCGTGATTCCCGTTCTCGTGGGAATACGGGGATAAAATATAGCCTATGTTACTCAAGCTGAATGTAGCTTTCTAATGGTGGAAGAATTTTTGATGTCGGTTCAGTAGTTTAGGAGCCTATTCGTTACAAACAACCAAAACATTCTTCTTTATATTCTAATATATATTAGTGTAGATAAATATGGATAAAATATTCATATAATTATAATTATAATTTTCTATGTTACTCAGGCTGAATGTAGCTTTCTAATGGTGAAACAATTTTTTATATCCGTTCAGCAGTTTCGTAGCAAATTCGTTATAAACAAACAAATCTTTCCTTTTTATAATATTAGCGTAGATAAGTAGTTTTTAAACGGGTAATAACCGTGGTATGGTTCTGAACGGGGAATGAATAATGCAACGACTACAATGGATACATGCAGTATGGTAATGTTATTATAATATGACATATTGGATTTATATAAACGGTATTAATGGTAGCGATTGAGCTGGATTTTTGTTATTTGAAAGGTAAGCTTTGTTCGTAGATAACGTAGTAAAGTAGAGCTCGCAAGATTCCAGAGTAGAGGTCTTTGTCACTAATGATACTACTGACTGACTAATAGTGCAGAGAAATATAAACCCTATGCGTGTCTGTGATCTGAAACGATATGATAATGATATCCTAATAAAATATTATAGAAAAAATATGTAGAGAAAAATAGTATTTTTAATCAAACTTCTAATCCCACTTTTGGTCAAAAATCCCCTATTACAATCCGAAATAGTTAAAAACTAAATTGCAATTTATGTAATAAAATATTTATTGAACCAAAATTCTAATACAATAATCAATCAAATTACACCCACCATACCACACATATGTAACTTACAATTTTAATAAAATAAAATATTATGAATAAAAATGTTTTCATATCTGAAGGAGTATAATATAATCTCCACTAATATTATAAAAAGGATAGATTTGTTTTTTTGTATGTATGTTTGTAATGAATAAACTCAAAAACTACTATGTTGATTTCAAAATTCTTTCACCATTAGAAAGCTACATTCGCCCAGCCGGGCTAGCAAGACTTCGAAAACGCGATATGATATAGCGATTTATCGACAACCAACTGTCAAAATATGATAAAAATAGCAGCCATATTCATATTTATTCATAGCACGCGATAATTCATTTGATCATGCTCGCGGAATCAATATTATATCGTGCTGTCAATATTTTATCACGCAGTCCTGCTAGGGGGCTGAGTAACAAAGGCTATATTTTATCCCCATATTTCCAGGAGAACGGGAACTACGCGGGTAAATCCGCAGAGCGCTACTTGTTATGGATAAAAATGTTTTCATATCTGAAGGAGTGTAATATAATATTATATAATGCACCTTGTGAGTTGTGGGCTCGGTAATAAAACCGGTCGTTTGGTACAAATGCCTACACCGTGTTAAGTGCATCATGATATTAGGGAAATGTTCGTAATTTATCAACGGTGTAATGGATTTGGCGATTGTCTGTTTTTTTCGACGTAATACAAATTGCTTGGTTGCGTTTTAAAAAGGTTGCTTGGTGTTAAAATGTAGGGTGCTTTTTGAGGTGTTTTATTTTTTTAGGGGAATATTCTTGTGCAGTTTTTTTTAAATGTAGTCGTATTTTCATAACTGATGGTATTTTAATAGTATTTTTAAATAACTCAAAGATTGACAGAAGATATATAATCTTGAAAAAGTTACAGTTATTTTTACTATATTTCTTTAGTTATTTATTTATTTGGGATACAAACAGTTATAATTGAATTCTATTAATAGAGAACAAATATCGCTGGGAGTTGAATTCAGTGAATTTCAGTTATAGTTTCAGTATTAGATTATATTGAATAAATATAAGAGAATAATCATTTTATTCTTTTATATTTATTCAATTAATGTTTCTTTTTTATTCTGTAGGTGCCAATACCAATAATATAAACAAGTAAATCATTTAAATGAACATTTGATTACGAAAGTAAACAATAAATCAAACTTATCTTCCACAACTAAAGTGCTTAATCACTCAAAGGCAGAACTGTTATTAATTCAAAACAATTTAATAATTCGTTAGTGTACGATTCACTGAAATCCGAATACAATTAAGGCCATTCATAATACTGAGTTTTCAAAAACAATTTACAAACAAAGAAAAAGTTTTCACTGAAAAGAAACCTCTTCACAAAGATTGCGGTCCTTAATTAAACGAATTTTAATGCAAAATACAAAGCGAAGCAATGTTTGCTCGGAGTAATAACATTAAACTACCTACGTCACTATCTCGGGAAATGGATCTCAACTATCTCTTTAACCGTCTCACCATTGTACACTTTATTATGAAAGGCGTAAAGTTCAATGTGCCGAGAAATATTCAAGACTATCGTCACAATGGATATATTTTAAGAGTATTTGACGAGCTTTTAGAGATAACTGCCTTGAAACGTTTCCTTTGTACTATTATTCATTGTTTCGCCGGAGGACTCGTGAATGGGAACTGACACTTTTGTTTTTTAAACACTTTTGTGTATGAGACAGTGATTCTGTTTTGTTTCAGGTGTTGGACCTCATAGTTCAACGCGTGACCGCTATTTATTTGGTCGACGCGCTCGGGTCACGGCTAAATTGAGGGTAAATCGTCAGAACATAGATACAGAAAAAATATCTTTAAGGAAAAATGTCTTCCATCCGATTCGTCACGATGTACTCACAAAAAAGGCCGAAACATCTGGAAATGAAGGAAATATTGTTCCTATTTAATACAAATGTACTTACATGAAGAAATACTTTAGTATTAAACACAGTAATATATACAATGCTTTAGTATATGTTGACATAAAATCATATGATGGATGCTTTTGGAAAGATTGGAAATATGATTTGATTAAGATTAATTTGGTAGACTGACAACCAAAAATGCGATGTCGATGAAAAGTATTCGAACTAACAGGATTTGAAGTGTCGGCTTTCTCACTAAAGACACAGTATAGTAATGAGTACTAGCGTACTAAAGATGTGAAACTATTTACAATAACACGAATTGATATGCCACAACCACAAACAATACCAATAGTAGTAGGAATAAAATACAAAAGTTTTATAATGTTTTATCCTACATACAAATGAACTGGGTATATTGCAGTGTTCGTTTTCAAATTCCGCTCTGTTGATTGTCAAAGCTCGTGTGACAATCAGATGCGCATACCGCGTTCGTTACATGACGAAAAATAATTGTTTATTGTTCAAAAAAGTTCTTTTGTTTTCAATTTTTAGGATAGAAATAATGGCCGTCGAATTGTAGGTTAGTGTTTGTATATTAAAATGAATGATAGTGGTGTTAAAAATACATAATTTTAATTTATATAAACTAACAAACTTGGTAGACATCCCGTAGAAATTTTAGACTTTTGAGGACTCTAACTAAACATAACGATCGTCGATGATGGTAGAACGACACCGACGGCTTTATTTTAGGTAAGACTAACTGCTAAGAAACGATACTACTACACAATGATACGCACTATTGGGGGAACGGAGCCCTCCTAGAAATTACATGTAAGGATCCGGGTTCAAAAATGAAATTCAAAATTTTTTGTTAACAATATTTTAAAAGCTACACGGAAGCTCGTTAAAAAAACATAGATGTGAATGTTAAAAGTGGTACAATTCTTGAAAACCTCTTTAAAATAACACACTTTTACTCAACAAACCATACATATATAATGTGCAAGTAAACCTTTCTTTATGAACACAATCCACGTTTCCTTCAATATTAAATTCAATTGCAGTTCAGTATCAGTAGTGTCTCATTATATTGATCACGTACATTCCGCCTCTCGGGGCAGATATAACGATCATACTCGTGTTTTTCTTTGGAACATTACAATGTGTTTATTTTTGTTTTATCTTTATAGTAAGTACCTTGGTATAAATAATACAAGCATGGTACTACTGTAACTCTTCACTACAGTAATATCTTCGATTAGAGAGAGGCATTTGCGCTGCTGTTGGATATTATTAGCTGGTACTAATACTAAGTATTGCTTTGAAATAACATTATAGGCATGTTCAATGAATGATCCAAATTGTTTATACTATGAGTTAGTATAAAAGGATAAGCTACATGAGCCAAATAAAGGATAAGGTCGTATCTTGTCGTTTATGGAAGTAAACAAGACTGTTTTGGACAGAAGCAGGTGGAGAAAATGGCACATGTTACGCCGATTAGAGCATCGCTTCTAAATTAGATAGATGAATAGATATAAGGATGTTCTTAGTGATCATTTGACTTATTCTGTTGTGATAACTTAGAAAATATAGCGCGGGAGGCGTATGGCTGCCATACGCCATCATGACATTTAACTATTACCTACTAAAGCACTCCGGGAGATTGTGGTTGACTAAGTATCGGAACATGCATCGAACTTGAAACCTTCGGCTTGCCAGGTAGAATTGCCACTAGTCGGTGAAAGTGAGTCTAGGTTTACAAAATTTATAATATCTTATTCCTTCCAAAGCCAGTCAAAATTTTAATTAAAATAAGGACTTACTTAAAGCTCAACATTAAAATTCAAATACTTAATGATTTTTCCGACAACGGACAGCCGCAGGTAAAATGTTAAACAACTTTGAAATTTCTTACAAAAACTTCTTAAGAAATCATGACATTGGACAAAGAGGTTTTAAAATTAATTACTTTTTAATAATCTTTTATGGATTGGCAGTTTTACTGATAAATATAGCTGCCGTAATATTGTAATAAAATTAAAAAATAATGTTGATGTACTACCCTATTGTAATTTTTTTTATAAAATTATATACATAATAGTGTTGGTGTTCCAATTTTAAATAAATAAATTATTATAAAAAATATGAAAATGAGCCTAATTTTACCGACCGAAGCTTTTGTTAAGTTAGTTTCTTTTATAAATCTATTCGTACTTAAAATCAAGATTTGTCTTAGCATCCATCAGCTTAGCTAAAAACGTTAATCTATTCAGACTTTTCTCGTCATAACTAAATTATTCACATTTATCACTGCAAACAAAGAATTTGTTCGGAGAATGACTAATTATTTTTATTGTAATAAAGACAAAAGTTTTTGACTTATATTAAAATTGATGAGTCTATTAAACATTTAAGATTTGATCTCATTGTAGGAGTATAAGAATACGTATTCATTCATTCAAGAATTCGTATCAAGTAATAGATTTTTTTGTGAAGTACTTAATGAAATCAATGACCCTAATTCAGGGTTCGCTCGAGCCCCTCGGTGGGGACATATACGAGGTGATGATGATGACTTAATGGAAAGTGCGAGGGGATAATTTTATATGTTTGAGTAGGTTTTTTAAATAATCGATAATGGTTTATAGAGATATATTCAAAACATATTTCAGAGGAAACGTGAACATTTGCAAAAACGGAAGTTTTATCCGGTTTGGATTATCCGATGCTTTTATAAAATGATCATTTATTTAAAACGCAAGTGTTCGATAGAAATTTATGTACGCCTTTTGTTTGGGAAGTCGATCAACCGCGCTTGGCCAGCGTGATTAACTAAGGCCCGAATTCTGAGTATGCAGGATCCCGTCGGTGGGAATGTATGAGCTGATCATGACCATATAAGGACTCTTTTTCTCTCTTTTCAGCCAGTCCCCGGTTTGGGTGTAGGCTTCTTAAAGTATATGCCATTTGTCCCGGTCTTGTGTGAATTGAAGCCAATTTTTCCATACGTATTGTCAAAGCGAATTGTAGATCGATTTTATTCCATAAGTTGCTACCTGCATTGCATCTATATGAATGATATTGAAAACTAGGCTAATATTATAAAACTGAAGAGTTTTTTCATTTGCTTAAACGCAATGATCTCAGGAATTACCGACTCGATTTGAAAAAATCTTTCAATGATTATATGATTGCCCATATTGGAGAAAGGCTGTATACCATCTTGCGCGGGTTAAACACTGGAGAACAGCTAGAGTCAGTATACATAGTCATTAACTAAGGTAAAAAGAACGACCACTGTAGAGGTATGATGGAATTAAAAAGTAAGTGGGAGAGGCCGCAACATCGATAATCTTGTTGCGCAAATTGGAGTAAAGTCTGAATGACTTATTGTCTACTGCCTTTGCGATTCCATTTTATTCAATGTTTACAATTCTGTTGGTAATCCCAACGCTCGTCCTACATCCGATTTTGAGTGTTTCTCTACGTAAAGTTTCCGAATAAAAGGATTTTGTTTGGGTTTTGTATTATTGATGCTGTAGTTACAATTTTATGTGCTTTTTATTTTTAAAATACTGTTTTACCATGTTGTTTTTTAACGTACCTAGGGTTAGTAAAGTTAGCTGTTACTAATGTCTAAAGTGGTCTGCTTACTGGCTGGTATTTGAAAGTTTTTGAACATAAATTTCGTAAGAATATTATAAGAAACCTAAATCTAAGGTAAAAGTTAAATTAAGGGTATACTTGAAAGTAATAAAAGTACTTAAAGTAAGCTTGGCAAAACAACTTTAGAGACTTTATTAAAACACTTAATATTTTGTAATAAATAGAAGAATAGTATAATAACTGAAATAAGTATGATAAATAGTAAAAAAAAAAACAAAACCATAGAAACAAAGAACAAAAATATCATAAAAATACCTGTTTAATACCAAGTTATCTTTAGATTTAGAATAGAGAATTTAGAATACTATTGTTCATGAATAAAATATGTTGCCGTTTCACGCCGCACCGAACAACGGTCAGTATCGCGATATGGGTCGCATGTGTCCGGATATAAGTACAATTTATTGTGGCCAAGAGTAAAAAATACTAAGCTGTGAGCTCCTTGACTGTTGCGTACTATATTATATAGGGTGTGGCTAAAAAATGTTGGAATTTGGATTTGGAAATCGATTTTAATGTGCTCTTTTTTAAATTTAATATAAATCTAAGTTAGGGGTTAGTAACTATAATGAGACGTTGTAGTGAATGATTACGTTATGTTATTTTATTCAATTAGGAGTTCTCTCAGAATAAAATCATTGAAATGAAAATGTAGTCTCTATACAATTTAGAACAGATATTTGAAAGCAGCCGCTGTTCTAAGTTTAAAAATTTCGTACAGAAATTCTTCCTTGAGTGTTGAGGTTTCCATTTCAGACTCTAGTTAGTTAACCACTAATTAGCTATCTTAATACTTAGACTAAAAAGCAACAAAATTGTACCTGTTGGAGCACTATGTTTGTTCACTGGTGGTTCTAGTCTAGAACATTCTACATTGGAAATTAGTCAAAATTAATGTTCTTTACCATAACTACGTAAATCATACATACATATTAGACAAAAACAATGATTTACTTCAGTAATATATTCATGTCCCAAATAAAAACTGTCATAAAAAGTATAATTTAGATAAAATTGACAATCAAATTTTAAATTCGTAACAACATCACAATGTAAACTTTAGCACTTACATTTTTGAGATTGTTTTCCTTTGAAAGTAAAATGTAAAGTATCAAGAGCTCGGTCCCTTGTGTAAACAAAAACAAAACAAGTGGGAACTCCACGTATTGGATAAACTTACTTTTTGACTTGGTTTTCGACTAGTCGGTTTGGGAAAACTCCGTTTTTCAATGAGTTGGAAACAACAATTTGTTTGATTTATTTAAGTATTTAGCTGTGTTATGGCTGTATAAACTTGTTTTACAAAGAAAAATAATGTTTTGGTAACATTTCTATTACAACTAAGTGACAAGACAACTCTACTAAGTTTCTTATCAATTTCTATCAATATAGGACAAGTTACAAGTGGCTGTCAATTTATTAAGAACCAATAAAGTTTTCTCTGATGTGGTAGAACAAAACTGTTATTGCCGTTCATAGATGGAGATATATATAGGCTGAATCGACCGGGGAAGTACCACACTCTCACAACATATCCTCGTGAATTTGTACCTACTCAAACTATTGCGTTTATCACAGTGAGTTGAAATGTAGGGCTCAAACTTCTACTAGTAAGTACTCGTAGTTACTCTTTATTACACTGTGTACTACACTTCTAATCCGACCACCTCAGCAACGTACTTCTATTTTTATTGAGTTACAGGGTAATTATTTAACATAACATAATCATTCACTACATCATCTCATTATAGTAACTGACCCCTAACTAAGTTCGTAACTGGTATCTAGGGAAACTACGCACACACTCATTCACACACACACCCAGACCGAGGCAAATATTTGTGGTTCACACAAATATTAACCTCGCACGGAAGTGAATCCGCAACCTTACCTATTTATTTGAATTTAACTTATTTATCAGTGACGTTATCAAAAATGACTAGGTATTTGAAATAACTCAAGCAGAAAACTCCTGGCAAATTGATTTATCAATTAATTTCGATTTGGACTTCTTTATGCTGACGTATAAATGCGACGATTTAAAACTGATCGTATTGAACGAATTAATTGCTTTGAGTTTAACATTTTTTTGGTCTTTTGTCTTGTAAAACAGACCCTTTTAGGATAGCGAAATAGATAAAACATTGTAATGTTATCTTTTAGAATACGTTAAAGTATTTATCCATTATTGACGACCTCGATGGCAGAGTGGTCACCATGCCGGACTGCCATCCGTAAGGTTGCGGGTTCGATTCCCGTGCGGGGTGAATATTTGTGTGACCACAAATATTTGTCTCGGTCTGGGTGTCTGTGAATGAGTGTGTGCGTAGTTTCTGATACCCTAGATACAAGCTCCAAGCTTAGTTAGGGGTCAGTTACTATAATGACATGATGTAGTGGATGATTATGTTATGTTATGTTATTATTTTCCGATTTAGAGTTTTTTTTTTATAATGATGGAAATAACGAAGACCTCAAAAATGATTTGGTTGTTGTCTCCAAAAAACCGCGAGATACTTTGTATTTAAAGTTTGAGTTCGTATGTGAAGATAATGAAAATGATTTTTCTAAATATCAGAAATATATTTTTTAGTTTGTCGTAAACCACGAACCTACAAAACTTTCATTGAAATTGTTAGAGCCATTTTCGATATGATTAAAAATATATATTTTGAGAGCGTAACACACTGATCCTTCACAAACCATCTAGCGAGATTGTAGTCTGTCAATTAGCTATGAGCATATTATAACGTATAAACTAATATTGTTCATTTATAATATGAGATATGAATCAAAATAATAAATATAATTTTCCACATAATGAACTAGATAGGTTAGTACGGCGCGGCGCACTGTATTGGCACATTCTTGGCACCTCACAATAGAGTCGGTGCCGGCACCTGTCTCTACGTTTATCCACTCCGCAGAACTGTAACCGAATGGAATTGCTTTATGCAGATTCGGATTTAATATTGAAAAAATAAATGTTTAGAGAGCAAATGTTAGTTTTAAAATATCAAACAGTGACCATTTTTTAACGCAGTGAAAATGCATAGAACTGCATACCACCGTGAGCCAATATGTATTAACTCCGATAAATTAAAGTGGTTCATACACATTCAGTAGATACAAACCAATTAGGTTAAAATGGCTGCAACAAGATCACAGGTCGGTCACCTTGTGGTGTACTATATAAGCTTTAGAACTGTCATTTACAGCACATCTCCTTTGAGAAATGTATTATATTATAAGTAACTTCTTATTAGAGATAAACCAACTATGTTAGAACGTCTAATTGTTTGTCTTTTGACTGCTAATTAAGTACTTATACGAGTATAGTTCTATTTTGCTGCATTAAAACTTTGATAAGTAAATTGTTTGTGATTTAATGTACGTTTTAGTTTGAAACAATACTTTTAAGTACTTATCAGTTGGTAATATCCCATGGTAGAGCAAATGCTTCTCTCTCACTGAAGATTCTTATAGACTTATATGTCTAACTCCAATGTTTTCATATGAACAGTTCAAGATAAATTATCATTTTGTGTACCTTATATGAACAAATCCTAGCTTGTCCTAGGACAAGCTGTTACAGGAAGTGATTCGATTGCCGATGATACAATGTAAAAAATTAATAGTAAATAGTTAAAATTAATGGTTATAAATTAGTTAAGGTACTTATTTATATATATTGTAAACAGTTTAACAGCAATAAAGGCTTATTTTATTTTATTTTTTATTGACGACCTCGATGGCAGAGTGGTCACCATGCCGGACTGCCATCCGTAAGGTTGCGGGTTCGATTTCCGTGCGGGGTGAATATTTGTGTGAACCACAAATGTTTGTCTCGGTCTGGGTGTGTGTGTGAATGAGTGTGTGCGTAGTTTCTGATACCCTAGATACAAGCTCCAAGCTTAGTTAGGGGTCTGTTACTATATTGAGATGATGTAGTGAATGATTATGTTATGTTATGTTATATGAACAAATCAGATAAAAGCGGATAAATATTATTTAGAATATCTTTCTAGAATAAAATGCAAGACATCTGAAACGAGAAAAATAGTAATATTTTTCTTGAGCGATAATAATCAAAACCACAAGCTTTGACAGAAAAACTACGCTTGTTAGTCGTCAAAAGTCTTTGTCAAGACCTGCCCTTTGAAGGGCTCGAAGCCTATTATTCATAAAACTTTCTTATTACAAACAACATAAGATCTAAATTAGAATCTCCTGTTTACCATCACGACAATTGATAGACACACATTTCCCATTAAGAAGTAAAATGAAGAAAGTTCATGAACAAATTTAATTCACGTCACACATTAATTATGTTCCATTAAATGGCGCAGAAGGAAAGTGTCAGGAAAGTTTGGAACGTAACATTTATGTTTAAATACTGTTCACATTTTACACTAGATACTTATCTATTTTTGTCTTTCTACTTTCTATAATGTATACGAGTATATATGTAAGTATATCTTTTCTGACTAACGATCTGATTCATCAACGTAAAGCCGGGAGTAAGCTAACTACTTAACTATATAACCACTAACTACTAACCTGACTACTGAGATTTTATACCGTAGGTAAGCACTAAAGAGATGGTCTGTAAAAGTAGAAATCGGCGTACCTAACATGCATTTGCTATTAATAAATTTTAGGCTTAAAAATATTTATTTGGTTTTATTTGGTTAAAGAAAACTAAAATTTTGCAGTTAGAACTATGAAAACTGATGCTCTTAACGCGGATGAAACTGCAAGTCAAAAACTAGTTAGTTATACACCCTTATTTTGAAATTGCGATACCTTATCTTACAGCTAATGTAAACGACGGGTGACAATATAATAGTGAAGTTAGTTTTTTTCTTTTGCTTTTATTTAAAAAGTTATGATAAGTCAAAGATTTTCAAAATCCCGCCGAATTTTATTGTTATTCTATACCGAACGCTGCGATACACAGCTGAGCGCGGTCATCGACCCGAGCCGTCACAGAATACTTGATAGCTAGTGTGCCGTCTGGTAATACGACATTTATTTGGTATTTTTTAAAGATAAGTAATCGACTATCATTTTTGATATTTTTATTGGATATATGGATTCAGTTACTGCTAAAGATATTCTGATTTTAATAAGTCCCATATTTTCAAAATAGGGGTGTATATGTACTTATCTCTAGTTACGTACTAGACACAGTTAATGGAAATTGATCTTCAATGTTTGCACAAGTGTTAAAGCAAGCAAACATTCCTGGAAGTAAGCAATCGGTATTTACGCAAATAAAGCCACGAATGGCTTGATACGTGGGTTAAGGTAAATTGAATTTATTACAAAAACAAGGTTCATTATCTTTATACTACTAGTCCTATTACTTTCAAGAATTTGGTAGACTGATTCGCTAACAAATATTCCGCTATTTTAAAACGATAATATACTTCAAATTCGTATTTGTTTCTTAAGCCAGCTGAACCCTAGTTTTATAATTATAAAATTTGTTAATTTATTTTTGTTAGTTTCGCAAAATAAATAAAATGAAAGGCGATCGAAATGGAATAAATAGAAAAATCTGATACCGAACTAATGAAACTCCATAGTTTACCACATAGTTGGTACGTAACACTACAGCTTGCATTTTCCATAGAGAGTGTAAACCACTCATTTGCGGAGCGATTACTTGTCTCGATTAGATAGCCGTGTGCTTTCATGTGGTCACTTTCATCTAGGCTATTGTGCTACACCAGCTTATTTGTGCCTGAATATTCAAACAATTTTAGTCTCTATTCTAACAGGAATAAAGGCTTCTGTTGATAAATAATTCCATACCGTTAATTGTCGGTTAAGAGGGTGTCCTAAAACTCTGAGAGAATTTTGGAGTGTGTAAATGAATTGAAGCAGAATTCAATTTTATTGGTCTAGAAAATATTTTCTTAACCACACAAACATAAACAGAGAACTCATTAAAGAGCAGCGATGTTGTCTTTTCCACTGTTCTAGAACATTCAACGTTTAATTAAGGCTTTAAAGACCAGCATAAAAAGCTATTGCAAACTCCGAGATAGAATCTTTATAGATACGACTTCAATAAGAGCTAGACGTAAGCCGATTAAAAACATATTACCCGTCTGGGTGGTTCTCTGAAGTATTACGTGACGCACAAAGAATACTAATTTTAAGTAGGATATATGGAAGTTTTGTCTTACTTCATTAAAACAGTCTTACAACTTTAGTTGTTGGTTTGTTTCAAATTGAGGTAATGGTAAACTTGTTACTTAATTAATTACTAAGATAAAGTTAGGTATGAGTTAGAACCAAAGTGAAAGAGTAGTAGGTATGTTAAACTATCTATTTTTGTTTTTTGAATGATTAATATCTTCCGTCATCCATAGGTTTCTGCAACATAGAAAGGTCGCAAATGCATTACCGTTCTTTCAAAGTATAGCAGGACATTAGGAGTTGGATAAGGGTTTGCTCCGGACCTCTCAAAAACAACTCACCGAAACGAAACGCAGTGGTTTGATCTATTACTTCACGCCAATATACTTTGCGAGTGTAGTACTTTCCTTCTTCAGCTCTTCAACCCGTGTTCGAACTGTGTAGTAATCTCAATTTCGCTCTTCTTTTATAAAATATTTTATTTGGATGTAGTTTTCTTTTTCCAAAGCTTATTTTACTTTATGTACAAAACATTGTCCTAGGCTACAAATGAGATACTACGAGTACTACACTCAAACTAAGACTAAGTTTTATGAACAAATTTTTTACAGAACTTTATACACATGAGGCACAAAGGTCTTTTAAACTTTCTCACTCTGTACATTTCCTTGAGGCCCGAACTGATAAAATGTTTCAAACAAACAACCCAAGGGTACGTACTACGTACATACATCGTTAGTTAAATTAATCCTGCCTAGTCCATACTATCCTTCACCGTGTACAATAGCCAAATCTGTCATGTCAACCTGTGGCGCAGTGTAGTGACGTCACTGATAAGAGCCATTGTTCGGGGCTTAGGTGTCCATGTTAGCGCAGAGGGTGAACCAGCATGAGATCGGTAGGTTGATGTAAGTGAGATGTTTTGGATAGCTAGCTAGTTTATAGATGTAGAGGAGGTTGTAGTAGCTAATATAATCCTGAAATCCAAACTTATAAACTCGCTTACAACGTACTCGTATAGTATAGTTAGACTATGGAAATGAAATATTGATTTAATCGCATCGCATCTATCTTTGTACGATTATCTTATGACGAATTTCGGTTGGGATTAAGATCACCGACATGTATTGATCGTATTGATGATCATCATTACGCTTGTTCTTTATCACTGAGCTAATATCACAAATGAGAGAAAGGCTGTACCCAGAAATGGGAACCTACATATCGGTACTTTGTTCTCCGTAAAATATGGCCCAAACTGAGATTGATGACAAGAAAAGAGGTTTTAAACAACAAATAAAACTACAAAATATATTTGAACCAACATTGAAACAGCACTAACAATAGAAATTCAAACCAACCGCATTAATGAAGCAACAAAATGATTGTGAATGGCACACATTTCACTTGACTATAAATCGGTGACCGAGGTGCGACCGAGCAAATCGCCGCGCCCATTGTGTTAATGTACCTGCTTCATTCGATTTCAGGGATGGATTTAAATTCACCTTTTAAAGCAATACGTAATGCGTTTTTAATTCGTTCACTTAAAGATAGCTACTTTTATATTTATACCTTACTTTATAGACAGATTAATATAAGATACTAGCTCTGCCCCGCGGTTTCGCTCGCATTCCCGTTCCCGTGGGAATTTCGGGATTAAAAGTATCCTATGTCCTTCTCCTGGTTCTAAACTACCTCCCCATCAATTTTCAGCCAAATCAGTTCCGCCGTTCTTGAGTTATAAATAGTGTAACTAATACAACTTTCTCTTATAAACATATATACATAGATTAGGTACGTAAATATAGTTTTCAGTGTACGAAGCTTTTGTCGTGTAATGGAATCTTACTAGCAGGAAGTTTGCTTTACTATTCCAAGAATATTCTTGTAAATTAACGACTCAAATGGCACATGAGTCGTCATGACGGCGCGACAAAGGGTTGTGGGATCAATCCCCTTGCTTCTGTTTATCCTAATGTTAAGCGTTTGGAAACATTACTGTTGACATTCAATCATTGATCGTCGACATTTATTTGAAACATGAAATCATGGTCACTGTTTGATGCCGTAGTAGAAATCCCCCTCGGGATCCTACGGTACCCCAATGTAACGCGGACGGAAGTCGCTGTGTTTTTAGTGGGTAGGCCCTTCTGGCTGGGAGAGCCCTACATGCCCTGTGGGCCTCCCAATATTGGACTAATAATATTCAGATGCTTTAATTTGTATTGATGTAGAGCTTTGATTTATTTTTTATAGATTAAATGATAAGGCAGATTTAAATGTTCAGAGTTCTATATTTTGTTTTAAGAATACATTATAACCCACTGAAGATAGGTAGAAAAATGTATAGACGTAGATAAACAGAACCTAAAAATAATAATGATGACGATCTATGTGGTTTTTCAGTGACTTCATCGCCTAGGATGGAAGAGGTCTCGGTTATTTGAATAAATTTTCTTATTCTCTGGTTTGGAATATGTAAAATGTTGCCAGTCAATACGTCGGCAAGTCTACTAATATTGCACTAAAATCATCTGTAAGAAAAAAGCATTTTCTCTTTCTCTATAACATAGGTATAAAATAACAAAGATATAAACTCATACATAACGTAAGGCCCACAAAATTCACGCCCACCTTCAAAGTTACTTCAAGTATAAATCTTGCCTAATTATCACACAGTTATAGCAGCCCTAAAGCCGTCTTACACCAAACAGTAAACTAAAACTAGGCCTACCTGAAATCCTTTACATTTCCAAAGTCATTTGCAACTTGGAATCGTATAAAGTACTGGTAATATTTTGGGTAGCACCGAATGGTTTATGTGGGTCAAATCTCCTCAGCTAATTTATGAGAAACCCTCGCGATAACCGTCCATGATTACATTATCATTTATTAACCTTGAATTATGCAGGTAACTGTTATCGTTACTGTTTTTGTATCTGTTTGTTAATGTTTAGTTTGTTTGCCTAAAAACTGTTACGCACGTTGCTGCTATAATTTCACTGTGACAAATAAATATTACTAAAGTTTTCATATTTTACAGTAGTTCTACGTTTATTTTTCATTTAGTTAATATACTTAATTTAATTTTACTTCAAGTTAACGGTATTTCGATGCTCTTACAAGCACCATGATCTTCGATAAAGAATCTGAACTTCGAGTTTGATGCTTCATATTTATCTATCGAATTAAAGAGCAGTGTTCTTGTTGGTGTAACAAGTGCAAGTCTTCTACTAGTTTCTGTCAAAAGCAGTCTCTTATAAATAATTTCCGAAATGACAGCGACCTTTTGAATGTTTCAATATCTACTATACACACTCCTATGTTAAAATTATCATAATTCACGGAATATTTACAATGTAAATTGTTATTATTGAGTTCCGATATTTCGACGCTGTTCCAAGCGATTTGATAATGGATGATTTATAATATTACATTTAATTTATCAGTGCTACTGTAGGTACTCATAATCATCAGTAAGAGAGAGAGAGAGAAAGAGAAAGAGACAGAGAGATATTGGCCTTTGCCTTACAATGAATCTTGTAGCTCGAAACAATTTGTAAATAATTAAATATTATTAGAAATTTAATTATAAATGAAACAATAAACTACGAAAATCATTGTTCAAAATTGTTTTCATCTTGCTTTGTTAAATTTAATGTTGACCTTCATTTTCATAATTTATAGAATATAATAACATGAAGGTGAAAACGTTTGTAAACTCTTGTCAGTAACAGGTGTTGTGTCCACCTAAATAATTACCTTTCAGAACAAGAGCTTAGCTTGAATTATATATTAGACTTGTAAGTATAAATGGTTATTTAAATTTGTATAATTTATAATTACGTAAGCTCTAAAAGAACTACAGATTTAGCTACGATGCTCGCGTCATAAGTACTTTATGTTCCATGGAGGTGGTAGGTTATTCTTTTATTGCTAAATAAACATTTTCGAAATTCAATCTTAATAAAATTACGGAATATCATACGTGTTTTCGTGTCTCCTTATCACGTTTTTAACCCGAAGCGTTCAAGATCTTACGGTAAAAAAAACCAGGAAAGCTTAAAGTTCAGTTTTCATTCTTATTTTAGTCAAAACAGATAGTCAAATTAGCAAGTTAACCGTTGACAAAAAACTCCTAAAACGACCAGTTCATTTTCTTTCCAGAGATTTGAATGATGCCATGATTTAATGACATCGGTGGCCGAGTTCTGGCCCTCAAAAATATGAGTCGACACGCAAAGAAAAAGAAGAAGGATGACATATTTTAATACTCAAATTAGTAAGTTAACCGTTGACAAAATCCCTTAAAACGCCCAGTTTATTTTCTTTCCAGAGAGTTGAATGATGAAATGATTGAATGACTATATTTTAATCAAACACTAAAACAAATAATACAAATATTGAAAATCCAAATAACATTGTTAAAACACGTATGTTACACTAGATATATGGTAGGAACACGTTGTACAATTACCACAAAAGTGTGTGCGGGGTAATCTCGCCAGAGCTCGCTTGATTGATGTCACTGCAGGCCTCGGTAGAAAATTAACTGTCTAACAGAATATTCTCCTCTCACTTCCTGGATGTACGTTGATTTATTTATTACTACTTTTTGTTTATAAAATATTGCAGACGGGTACACCCCTTTTACAATATTTTATTAAAATGTATGTGTTCCGAGATTTTTGTTATTTTAGGAAAACATATTCAAAATACTTTCTCGCTCTTTTAGGAAAACATAGACAAACATTATAACAAATTGCTTATAATTCAGTGTAATATCAAACTGCAAGACAAAGGCTTCTCTATCATTCATGATATTGGTACATTGCTGAGAAGGAATAGCTTATAAAGTTCAAAGTAAAATTCTTCCGAGATCGACTCAGTTCTTTGCGGTTTCCGTGTCACTTTTTAAACTACTCAAAACAGTATTTTAATATAATTACCCAAATAATTCATTAAATTATCCACAATTTAATTCACAAACATTACACCCAATGCATCGAATTGATAAGCCTTGTCTGTCGACAGTTTCATGACGCTATTTGCATTGCAATGTAACCATATTTTTAGTACTTTCATAGTAGTATTTTAATACCTCTTATGAATTTTTATTACCACATAAACTCTGCAAGTTTACAAAAGAATATGAGACATTAAATGAAGTTTATTATATCACATGTTGCTATAAATAGTAGTTAAACTGACACCTGGGTGTGATAAGAGGTTTTAAGGTGGCGATTGACTAGTCAGCTGAACTGATCAGTCCAGACATAAATCTGTGGCGTCATTTCAATTATTTTAGGCCAACTAGATTTCCCCACTGGAATCTGGAATCGCTCCTAAAGACCATTTTTGGATGGACGCCAGTTCAACTGATCAGTTAAACGGACTCGTTAATGGCTACCTTTAAAAGATAATACAATGTAATTTAACGCGTTAAAAGTAGTTCTGCGTCATTAGTAATGCTCACATCATCCCTAACTAATCTTATTAAGTTCACAACATTATAAACTAATCGGTTTACACTAATTAGTGGTTTCTTTACCTAGCATAAAACATAGTTGCTTCTCGCCGTCTAGCGTCTGTCCTACTTTGGTATGTACCGCAAAATGCTTATAGTTACCTTAATTTATATAGAAGAAACATATAACATTGGAAAATTTTGTACACTCATGTTAAGCTGTTGTAAAAAATTAGGGTTCCATATTTTAATTTCTTTCTTTTACTCTAATTTCTCGAAACAGCTTATTTCATAATTGTTTAGTATTAACAGTGTCTTAAATGTTTTTGGTTGGTGTATCTTATGAATAAAGCTTACTGAAACAAACTATTTAAATCACTGCAACGTTAGTAAGAATACAAATGTTAAAGATTTATAAACGCTAACTCAATCAAAAGCTACAGCTTTTTACTAATATATTTTATTCGAATATAGAACACAACTTACCGTTTTTTATATCAATCAAAATGAGGTCACTGAACTCTATATCCGATACAAATGTTGAAAACTAAACAAAACCGCTGACCTGTCTCGGGCGCGGGATCGATATTCGACTGATCAATCGAGATACGAAGAATCGGCATCACTACATAGTATAAAACAAAGTCGCTTACCGCTGTCTGTCCCTATGTATGCTTACATATTTAAAACTACGCAACGAGGCAGGTTTCAACTAAATTTTATTATCAACTATGCGGGTAAATCCGCAAGGCGCTGCTAGTAAAAATATATATCTATCCGAATCATTTTGTTTATTGACTTTGGTACGTTTTGTACGTAAACATTACCGAGTTGTTCAGTAATGACATACGTTTGAAAACAACGCGGTGAACGCTTGTGTTTGAAGATTTTTATGTTTTGTTGTGTTAGTTGATTCTTTTACTGGGAGATATATTTTTGTTGGAAAATTTTGAACGTGTTTGTATATTTGTTTGAAATGCTTTAGCGCTTGTGTTGCGTATTTTGTCTAACAGCTGGAGATCCCGGATTCAAAGAGTACGTCGAACGATGCATGATTGATATTTTCCTTAGAATTATAACATAACATAATCATTCACTACATCATCTCATTATAGTAACTGACCCCTAACTAAGTTCGAAGCTTGTATCTAGGGTATCAGAAACTACGCACACACTCATTCACACACACACTCAGACCGAGACAAACATTATGACAGTAGGCAGGCAAAGTCTTTCATGAAATTGTATCTAAAATAATAGCAAATAAAATCTATACAATAGTCATATAAGTCTTGTAGTTACAAAAATATAGCTGCTCTAGGCTATATCGTTAGTTTTGGTCCTTGGTCTGAAAAACTGTCCATTTACAAGCACAACAAATATAAACTTATATTATTTATTTTATTATTGTAAAAGGAAAAAAATATATAACACAATAAACTCTTCATATCCAACACGAGATTAGACCTCATATCACTGATAAAGGACCCTTTTTGTCCCAACGATAAATTTAGAACTTTATTCCATGAAATATTGGACATTTGAAAAAGTTAAATCGCTTGGAAAATATTAAAAACGATCGGTTGAACTGGCTGGTAAATTAACCGAAGAGTTTAATTCGTTTTATTCGAATTATTTGAAAATGGTTGTTGTTATGAGGCCTATATTTAGCAGTTTACGTCAAATTGCGGCTGAAATGATGATGATGATGAAAAGATTGTTAGGTAAAGGATCTTTGATAAACTTCTCTTTGAAAATGCTAAATAGATTATGATAATGATATCTTCTTGTATAAAAAACTAGCAGCACCCCGCGGTTTCACTCGCGTAGTTCCCGTTCCCGTGGGAATTTCGGGATAAAAGCCTATGTCCTTCCCCGGACCATAAACTACCCCTGTACCAAATTTCAAGTCAATCGGTTTAGTGGTTTAGCCGTTAAAAGGTAACAGACAGACATACAGAGTTACTTTCGCATTTATAATATTAGTAAGGATTCTCGTGTCACAATGTTCGTTCCCGTACTCCTCCGAAACGGCTTGACCGATTCTCATGAAATTTTGTGAGCATGTTCAGTAGGTCTGAGAATCGGCCACCATTTTTCATCCCGAAATTCCCACGGGAACGGGAACGGGAACTACGCGTGTGAAGCCGCGGGGCACAGCTAGTAGCTATATATAATACATTATTTATATATACATTATGTATATCATATATAATATACAAAAAGTCTAAGAAAGATTTTAGTATTCGAACACTGCTTTGCAGTAACTTGGGTTTTGCTTTTGTTTAAATTGTGTTGTTAATGCAAATAAATAAAATTGAAATCCTTATTTTTAAATCCTTTCTCTTTGTATTTAAATTGTAGCAAGTTTGCTGCAAAAAGCAATGAAAGAAATCGCCTTATCGAATACGAATGCAACTACAGATAAAATATTGTAGTATTTTCTTTCTACGTTTAAACTTTTATCTGCAGACGAATTTAGAATTTTAACTTTCTGATTATTAAAAATTGTTTTTACAAAAACATTTGAGGAATGGAATTTAACATTCCAGAGAGTTTTAGATTCGGATATTCTATTTTACGTGATCAATTTCGATAAATAAATATTGGTAAAAAATATTTTTCGGATTCCGGAAAATTCTATTAAAAATCCGTTACGTCAAAAATGTTAAACAAAAATTAAAATTTGCGTAGTCCGTTTACGTACTTTTATTTTAATAATAATCTATTTCTGTAGTTTGCTTACGGGATTCCAAATCCTGTGGAATTTTAGGATTAAAAATGTATTCTATTTGTTACTACGGTTTTTTAAACTTTAAAAAACTTCTGTTTTAGCTTAAATTAGACCAATAGCGGTTTTTGCGTCAAAAATTCTACTCGTTAACAATACATTAGTGCAATGTAATATTCACATAAATCACAGTAAGTATATAAATAAATGAAAAATATTATGTAACTACTTAATTAAAAACGTTCCGTTTTTGCAACAAAGTTACGCATGGTTGGTTACACTGGTAAGTAACACATGTATACCGAGTTACAATTTAATCTTGTGTACAGTACATGTACGGTTCAGCCATTCATCTTCCTTTCAGAACGTTCGAAGTTAGAAAAGAAAACTAATGTTTATACCACAAAAGAAAATCATTTCCGCAAACATTTCTGAATTTGTTTTGTATTTTTATGGGTTTAGACATATTATTAATAATGTATCATAGAATGCTTTTATACATTTTTATATTGATGTTTTTCATTCGAAAATCAAACGTACTCCCTAATTAATTTCAGTGTTTGGACGTCGGCTTTCTGCCGTTGTGCTGCTTAGATGAAAATGAGAAAACATATATTTTTTTTTTATTTATGTATAGATTAGATTCACATCTGCGAAAAGTAGACCTAGCTAGAACGATTATTTGCGTTTACATGCAAAAATTCCGTAATGACCCGATGTGACAAAGTGGTCACTATTCTAGACTGCTAAACAAAGGGGTTTGGTTCCCGTGCTAGTTAAATAGTTGTATTTATCATGGTCTTGGTGTGTGTATGAATGTTCATACGTAATTCCTAATACCTTATATACAGGTAATGAACCTAGTTATGGCTTAGTTATTATATAAAAAATAGAGTGTAATTTATCATTAATATTTCGAATGAAACACATATAATAATACTTAACTAACAACAAACATTTAAAAGCAATAAATTATTTATCAGTAGAGTGTACTCATTCGTAAATTTACCTGAATTCTCATTAAATGTACGTGTGAATCGTCAGGTGAAAATAATTATAGGTCTTTACAAAATTACGCGTAGTATTATACAATAACATAACATAACATAATCATTCACTACATCATCTCCTTATAGTAACTAACCCCTAACTAAGTTTGAAACTTGTATCTAGGGTATCAGAAACTACGCACGCACTCATTCACACACACACCCAGACCGAGACAAACATTTGTGGTTCACACAAATATTCACCCCGCACGGGAATCGAACCCGCAACCTTATGGATGGCAGTCCGGCATGGTAACCACTCTGCCATCGAGGTCGTCAATAATAAATACGTTTACGCATGGAGTAACTGAATCGTTTAACCAATGAAATTAAAAATATAGATAGGCTTTTTGTAATATGGAAATGGCACTTTCAAAGTGTGCTAATTAGAATGTTATTAGTGAAAAACGTAGATGGATATGTGATTTGAAAATGGGGCTTTCAAAATTAGCATACGACTGGTTGTTTCTTTTGTTAATTTCGACATTCCGCCCTTCTTTCTCTTATTATCTACTAGCAGCGCCCCGCGGTTTTAATTTTTACCCGCGTAGTATCCGCTCCCGTGAGAATGCGTAGCTCGTAGTATCATACAATCTCGGCACAATTCACCATCGTGTGTTAAAAAAATAAGTAACAGCGCCATCTTAGTAGTATTTGTGACTTCAAAAAGTTACAATAAAACATACGATTATTTATACACAATCCCATGGGAATTTCGGGATAAAAAGTATTCTATGTGGTATTCCTAGTTATAAGGAACATATGTACCAAATTTAATCAAAATCGATATAGTAGTTTTTGCGTGAAAGTGGAACAAACATCCAAACTCACAAACATCCAAACATACAAACTTTCGCATTTATAATATTAGTAGAATTAGTAGGATTGTCATTTCTCAGTTACTATATTTTGCCCACATAAATTATTTTTTAGTTATAACTTTATTGAGTAAAATATCGATCGAAGTTCAAAGCATATTTTGGACAACACTGATTTATGAACCACTCTTGGGAATGTTTTACAGGTAACCTTTCTATAACTTCTTATAATATCACGGACAAAAGAAAAAATAAAGTAATGGAACACAGTTAGATTTTAAAATTAAGAATATTTATGTTTTAAAACCCTTGTACAAATAATTATGTAATGTAATTTCATGTCTGATGTTTCTGATTTCCCAGAAGAGTTAGCGGGTCATTTAAATTATTTTACTCGTAGTTCTCGCTTTTGCAGGTTTTTGTGAAATGGATATTACATTTACAATGTACAGTAATGATGATTGTTTATGTAATTTCACATATTTTGTAAGCTCGAAATATGTGAAATTACAAGAAAAAATGAGAGCTGTGCCCGAGTCTGCTTAATTAGAGTAGTAACTACTGGGAATTATAAATAAATATTTCTCTTTCTAACTGAAAACCTACTCTCAGAAGGAAATATTGAGGGCTAGTAAATAAGTTACTAGCTCTCAATATTTCCTTCTGATTTAGGTACGGCTCTTGGGCCACCTCTGAGTTGAGTCGCAAACATGTATTTTTATAGGGAATAAAAGTATTTTTGAAAACCTTTGAATAAACTTATATTTTAAGACATACTAAGTATTGATCACAGAAAGAGAAATAAACAGAGATATTTTTGTTTCCATCCCAAAAAGTCGATGATAAATACTTATAAAGTCCCATTTTATTGGGATCTTAAATTTTATTTGTTTCTTTGTGGACGGTCCAATGTTAAGTAACATTTTATGTTGGGTACACATTTTTTTCTCTGTATTGTTATTCGGATCTAAAGTTGCGCTAATTTTATGACAAGTCTGAAAATATTGTAAAAGTTTATGCTTCGTAAAAGTGGCTATGTGAAATGGCAGTTTCGGAGTGTTCACTGAATCTGCGGGATCAGAGGAGATAAAATTTAATACACTACATTTGTTTCTCAGATCTTTTTTGTTCGAGTTTTTTGGTTGCCAGTTTGAAAGTAGTTTGGTGGGATATCTAAAGTAATGGAAACACAAGATGTGTGTCTTTATTATGAGTTTGGATATTGGGTTTGTGTTGACTGTTTGTTTACCACATGAATGTAATGTTATTCATATATTTAAAAAAAGTATAAAGAAGGTTTTTACACGCTTTTTATTTTAGTACTGACAAACATGCTCATTAAGGCTTTCTTGAGCTCAAAACTAGCATGCTTTGCATCGGTTCAGTTGAAGACTACCTATATAATTCTAGACGACAATAGAACGACCCGATAAAAAGATATATTCATGCACGTGTTTTTCTAAAGCAGAATTCAAATCCGTAACCTTTGGCATTTACATGAAACATTGAGTAATTTCGTTACAAACAAGATACGATACATATACAAAAGATTAAATATTTACCATTAGAAAATAGATGTATACTCGTATTGTGTACCATTAAATAATATATGTCATTTCAACCACATAACACTCACAGCTTTAAATAAATTAAAATAAAGCAGCACATAGCTAAAGACAGCGACTAATTCGTTTTTACGCGATGAAGGCGAACACGCCCTTGTAATGAAATATTCTGCGTCACAGCTCGACATTTTGTGACAATGTAGCTTGTAGCTGACATATCAACGTCAATGACAGGAAATTAGATAATTTGTTGGTCGTTATTACGAGTTTATTCTATGAGAAACAATTATTATAAGGTACTAGGAATTTGGTTGGAGGAGGTGAGCGGATTGTATTACAATTAATAAGAACACAAATATCTGTGATTCAATTGTCTCTAGATTTAGTAGTATTAAGAGTTAGTATTAGAATAGGTACCTACTATATGTTCCCTGAATGTACTTGTATTTAGATCTTGTGGAAATTTTGAGATTAAAAGTCCAAATTAATGAACATTGAATTTTCTCATTTATAAAAAGTATTTTATTTAAAAAAAATCCGATTGACGCAAAACAAAGTTATGTAAAAAAACTTTCTTTAATGATTACCAAAAGTACTGCTTATATTAATTATTCTACAAGAATTTCGTCAAGATATTTTAAAGCTAGACAAGCATTTTTCCATCCATGTCTGACATTAATGGCGTTTAATTTCTTACGCACGACGTAATTTCAAAAGGGAGACATTTATCATTTTCAACCCTTTATGTAATTAACCTAATTTGGAGTGAAAAATATTTTAAAAGGGTACTGCAATAAAAATTAAATGTTATCTCTTGCAAAATCCCAAAGCTTTGTACCTAATTAAGCAGCCATGTTTATGTATAAAATATTGCGTTTCTCTTTTGCACATTTGTTCTGCGGGCGCCATTTTGTGTCGTCTTCAAACATGAATACGAAACTTAATCAAAGCTTAATAAAAATGAAAATAATGTCTATTTTTATTTGAATTTCATAAATGTTAATGAGATTTTAATTTCTACAGTTATTCTAACATACTATCTTGATAAATCTTATTTTTATAGTTAAGTTTAGTATTATTTTAACTGAGGTAGATAAGGCAAATAGCAGCCAATCTAGCTCACATAGGTACAGATTTTTGATACAAATCAAATCAAAAGTTTGATGTAATGTTCTCCAAACCTGCAAAGCTCAAAATAGATTAATGACACCTAAAACTATCAACCTTATTTGTGGTTAGAATAAGGTTGAAAATAACGCAGCAAATTAGAAATAAATCGAATGTCACCTATACAAAGTATCTGTCTATCATTAACGTGGAGACCTCGACACACCTGTTTGTTTCGCTAAGGTTTCCCGGTATTGTGTGCCACTGAATCAGTGCTATATATAAACCTCTTATGATTCTGCCCTTGTCTAGTCTACTATGCAGACAACTTGGTAATTTAGTTACTGTGCTCTATCTATAGTTGAAACCTAAGTTTGTATGCCTATGTTTCTATTGGGTGTGTATAACATTTTAGATGGCATTTCTATGCTCTGATTTCTTTGATATTGTATATTGTAAGAAATTTCTATCATCTCAAACTCTAAATGTTTTCGCACTGATACTGGTTAAAATTAGTGACAATTTGAAAATTTGGGATTTACCTTTACGTACATCATATCAGAAATTTAACAGTTCACTATCATATCATACTAAACCTGTCAGAGACAGAATTGATTATGATGAAATTTGCAAAAAAATGCATTGGATAGAATATAACAAACATAAACTACATTTCATCCTAATCATCCTAAAAAGAGTAACAAATCAAGGAGAGATATAAATGAATTCTAAACAGGAAAAGCTGCTACCCAATAGTCTGTAAATATCAACAATTCTCATAAACTACGTAAAACTTCTTCAATTTCTCTAACAAAGTTTTACGCATTCAAGTAGATAAATTAACTCACTATTCCATTTAATTGAAGGCTTAGAAAGTTAATTAAAACGATGACACAACTCCCTGTACAGTAAAATGGGTCAAGTTAACACAAAACAGGAGGAAAAGTTGCACGTTAACGATATATAAAATATCTTTTGTCGTGGGCATTTCAGGCGTGCCCCACCACGTAACTCCCTTAGCAATTTCGACACCTATTGAATTATTCCTTAAATTGAATTATATTATAAGAACTATAATAAAAGGAAAGTATATTTCTAAAGAAACCCCATAAGCTTTGTGTTTCTGACGTTAGTGACATGGTTATTACGACGCCTCGCAAAGCAATGTATTTATGTCCGTCCGTCCTTTATTTAGTTAAGGTACCATTTATAATCAGGGGATACATTTAGCGGACAATGGTATGAGTTATTTGTATTAGTATGAATATGCATTGGAAATAAGACCTTATTGTTGGTGTATAGAGTATAAAATAGTACTAAGGATAGTGTTTTGTTGTTTGTTACCTATTGCGACTGAAAGAGTGTGGTATAATAGGTATGTTGTCGTATGATTGTGAACACTGATAGCATAGTTCATGAACTATCTCACTATCTCTCACAATTATGAACTATGTGTACTATACAATGACAACTTAGCCATGTTATCGTTGGTTCTACAGGATAGGATAGGTTATATATGTATAAAAAAACAACAACTGTGTCCTGCAGTTTTAACCGCATAGTTCCCGATCCGTTGAGAATTTCGGAATAAAACATAGCCTATGTCCTTCCCTAGACTATAAGCTACCCCTGTACCAAATTTCAAGTCAATCGGTTCAGTAGTTTAGCCGTGAAAAGGTATCAGACAGACAGAGTTACTTTCGCATTTATGATATTAAGTAAGGATGTGTATTGTACACCGACAACTTGAACATAATAAAATGACAAAGATAGACATTTAATTTAGTTTTATTAAAATGTTATGGCCTTATTATGGCCTCGCCGCAGACTGCTCTATTTAACGATGATTTTTTCATCGCCAGATAATTTTTATTCGAGGAATAAAATTGACGTTTGACAGTTTTTAAATGAAATAACTGTCAAACGTTTCAAACTTATTCCTTTAATAAAGTTATATGGCGATGGAAATCAGCCCTTAGACCTTGAAAACTATAACCCAAGTGAAGATTTAAACTTATAAGCTAAAATAATTATAGGTAAGGACGGTATTGTAAGAAATTCGACCTCTAAGAAGGAACTAAAAGGTTAGTGCAGAAACTTTTAACGATTGCTATCAACCTATCCGTATCTCAGACGAGCGCAGAAGATCAATTTTCTTTTTAGACAGATTCCAACTTTTATGCGAGCATTTACTTTTCAAAAATAAAATATAGTGGTAGAAGAAGAATAACTTCAAATATTTTCTAAGACTTTTTAAATAAAATAGAATGCTCAGTTTTATACTGGCGGTGAAGACAATTAAATCCCTACATAATAATAATATTATAAATGCGAAAGTAACTCTGTCTGTCTGTCTGTTACCTTTTCACGGCTAAACTACTGAACCGATTGACTTGAAATTTGGTACAGGGGTAGCTTATGGTCCGGGGAAGGACATAGGCTATGTTTTATCTCAAAATTCCTGCATGAACGGAAACTACGCGGATGAAACCGCTAGGCACAGCTAGTAATAACAATAAATGAAACCGCCTGGTTTAAGTTCATGAGTACTTTAAGCTGACTGGAAAAATAAAATTTTACTTATTAAAACTCGATTTCTATGAACTAGCAATTCCAAGGCAAAAAAAACAGAAAATACTGAATTACTTAGTCTCTACGTTTTTGTCATTATATTGTCTTTAAATACTTCTACGAAACAGTACTTCCCGCCTTTTTATATCTAAACTTCTAAATTAATATTATAAAGAGGAAAGATTTGTTTGTTTGTAACGAATAGGCTCCGAAACTACTGGTTCGATTTCAAAAATTCTTTCACTAATGGAAAGCTAATTTATCAATGCGTGCCATAGGCTATATTTTATCCCACGGGAACTGGAACTACGCGGGTGAAACCGCGGAGCGCTACTAGTATTGTTAAATTGTCGTAACCACCATTTTCAAAATAAGTAATATCAATAAGTAAATTAATAAAATAAAATACGAAAGCGTAACTGATTATATCAAGACTAGATAACGTAATTGATTACTTATATTAAATTAATAAATCATAAACATTTTAGGTGGCCATTGACCAGTCAGTTTAACTGATCAGTTGAACTGGTGTTCATCCAAAAATGGTCGTCAATCACCGGAGCAATTCCAGATTCCAGTGGGGAAATCTAGTTGGCCTAAAACTTTTGGAGTGACGCACAGTTTTATGTCTGGACTGATCAGTTCAACTGACTCGTCAATAGCAAACTTTACTGATGTTTTCTTATGATCGAAATTTACCGAAAGCCATATAAATTACTTATAATTATTGTTTAAGTAACAATAGGTAGCCTAATAATAGCTCCGCCCTATTGTGTCGGCATACATTACTTCGTACAGCTTTTTTATTACTTTCGGATATTAACTGGAAATGGTTTTAATTAAGCATTATAAGGGTTTATGGGTTGTTTGTTCTATTATATTTAGGAAGATTTTATTTCGATATTGTTAAGACGCAGACTATCAAAAACAAAAATATGCAATTAGTTTTTATTTTATCTTTCTTTGATTGTTATTTGCAACGTTAAAATACTAAAATACTTCGAAGACGTAACTAAGCTTTGAGAAAAGGCGTAGCAAAGTACATACATTGAAATCGTAGTAGTAATAAAATATAAACTAATAGCAAAATGAAAAGTATATACGAGTTATTAAAAAAAAAAGAAGAAAAGAGCGTGAAATAGAATTATTGGAAAAAAAATCGTGAAATCCAACACAAAATTAAAGTAAGTGCAAAAATTAATGTTTCCGCCCGGGATCGAACCGGGGGCCTTCTGCGTGTTAGGCAGATGTGATAACCGCTACACCACGGAAACTTGTGACACTGAAGTTAAATTTGGTTTCCTATTACCAAGTTATTTTTATTACAAAGTATTAAATAATAATGTGTTTATATTGCATCTGATTTTTACACATATTATTATCATATTTTCAAAGGGTTCCGGGTTCAATTCTCGTGCGGGATGAAAATTTTATGGTCCATAAATGTTTATCTCCATCTGGGTGTATGTCTGAATTTTCGTGAAGCCTAGTTTTGCATTAATTTCCATAAAAAGATGAAAGAATAATTGATTATTTCGTTGTGGGAATATGAATTCAATTTTGGCGGGGATTGTAGGGATATCGCGAAAACAAAGTAAATAACCAACCTCAGTATACGAACGATTTTACACAAAGTACTTAAATCAAACTATTAATACCACCGACTATCTTCACATTCATACCTGAGAAAATAATAGATATTATCGAAAAATATACGATATAATAGAGGGTATACCAAGGACTGTGTCCATCTTGAAACAAATTGCTGAGTGGATATAGAACGCGGTGGAATCCTCTAATGTTATTTATTAGGGTACCAATAAAACTGTCGCCATTACAATTTATAACTATTGTCTTTGAGTTAGATTCACTTAGTTTGTTCATAGAGTTTGGGTAATTCTTTGTTTTTATTTGAATATCATTTACATTCTATTGTTGAGAGACTAAGGAATTAAATATATTTCGAGTAATTTTAACACAAATCTCTAGAACTTACAAATACTGTAAAACATAATTAGTCTAATCAGTGCATTCAACAATTGATTATCATCTCGATGGCAGAGTGGACACCATGCCGGACTGCCATCCGTAATGTTGCGGGTTCGATTCCCGTGCGGGGTGAATATTTGTGTGAACCACAAATGTTTGTCTCGGTCTGGGTGTGTGTGTGAATGAGTGTGTGCGTAGTTTCTGATACCCTAGATACAAGCATCGAGCTTAATTAGGGGTCAGTTACTATAATGAGATGATGTAGTGAATGATTATGTTATGTTATCTTCTTAGAGATAGATACCTAAACAAAACACAAAACTACACCTTATTGTACGCACATATCTTATTTATGAAAGGTTCTTCTTTATCCGAAATACTTAAATTATACGCCAAACTGATATATTCGGTACGAAATCCAGTATATATTCCCGAAATCCAAGGATTGTCGTATCCCACATCAGCTGACTTTCGGTGTAAGAATAAATCTTACACGGTCCCAAGGGTTGTCGAACTGAGACCTGCGATTGTGCGATATTATGAATACAACGGATAATATATCATGGATAAATTATTTGAAATCCTTTCCCTTATATAAATGTCTATTGAAGAATTATGGTGACATTTTAGGATAGGACCAGAGTTCATTTTTTATTGCGGATTTTTGTCGTGTTTTAATCTTATTACTTAAACGCGCAAAATTCTCGTATTTAAAGTTATGTTAATTGCTATTTAGGGTTATTTTGAAACGGTTTGAAATTCGATCAAATTTTGCGTGAAGATATGTTTTAAGAATTTAATATGCTCATAGATAAAAAATATGTTTGTAACAGGTCGGAGTGCGCTGATGTCTGTAACACAAGCTATTACAGCTTAGTTCAGACACAGAGGCTACTTGTAAGATTGTAACCTATTTACTGCAATAAAAAAATATTTGTTTATTTAAAATTTAACTATATTTTTGCGGAGTTTCTCTATAGTTTTGTGTTGTTCCTGTTAAAACGTGATTGTGCAAAAATAATCCCTGAGCGAAACTCGATCCCGGGTACTTTGAATAATAAAATGAAACACTACAATTTTTGTAGAAGTCCATTAAAAGTATAATCCTGGCCACGCTTCACTGTTACTAAGTTGAATTTTTCCGTTTATTTTTATTAAATTGCGCGTTATAAATAAATATTTGATAAATGTTTTCAGTTGGTTTCAAATATAGGTACCAAGACACACAAATATGAGGAATTACGACTCATACAATGAATACTTCATCCATACTAACATTATAGGGTTGAAGATATAGTTCGCACGTTACAACCCCTAAGACAGGAAGAAAAAATTAGGACTGCGGGACACAGCGAGTAGTAAATACGCAGAAACTTTAATAAGAACATCATTTATCTTCAGAAGGTAATTCCAATTAGAACCTACTTATCATAAACAAGTAGTGCCAGTTAATTCGTTTATTTTATTACTAAGTTTAGTCAGTAGTAAAAACGTAATTAGTCGGTACATTAAACGGAGAATAAATTGAATTTATGGAGGCCGCAGAATTCGCATTCTCCCGTCTACTAGACCGTGAAAAACTGTCATTATCGTAATCGTAAAAAATAACGTTCCGATTCTGAGAGAGTTAAATATAATCTTTAAGGTATCCAATAAACAAGACCCGGAGGTATTATCGAAGTATTTATTAACTTGCCGAGTTTCGACTTTTTGTTACACTATTCTTATATGAAAATTGGGGTAAAATATAGCTTTTTCTATAAAGACTGTATGAGTGACTTTTTCAACCGTAATAAGTACTTTTCACATATGAAAATTGGAATAAAAATACTTATACTTTTTCAGTAAAGGCCACATTATTGAAATATGATATTTTTTCTCTTTAAATGTAGGCCTCACTTGTCGTATCGTACCAAGATTATGAGATATATTTATAAAAATATCGCATTATGTACTGAGGACTACAAATCTATATATATATATATATATATATATATATATATATATATATATATATATATATAATATAAAAGAAAGTCGTGTTAGTTACACTATTTATAACTCGGAACAGCTGAACTGATTTGGCTGAAAATCGGTGGGGAGGTAGCTAAGAACCAGGAGAATGACATAGGATTTTTATCCCAAAACTTCCACGGGACCGAGAACTACGTGAGAGGAATCGCGGGGCACAGCTTGTACTATTATAAATACTAGATTATAGAGGTTTTATTGCGTAAAACTACCAACTTACTAGTATATAAATAGGTACATAATGTAACCTATTAAGCAATTACAAAACATGTGTTTCAAACTGACTGATAGATTTTATAAAATTGTATTTAAAATAAACAAAATCCTTTCCAGTTTCATAATAATTACGTAAAATATATTATCAAAGCCATTAGATTAAGAAAACCAGTAAATTGAGTAAAATTAATGGGATAATTAATCAGTATGAGCTGTACTGATCAATTTGTGATATGATCTACTTAATTACGTGTATGATTACATATTAGATTTGGTAATAAATTGGATTGGATATGTAATTGGCATTCTTCTCAGACAAGTTATTATTATTGTTGATTAATTTATATTACACTTGATAGCTATTGAGTGGATCCATATTAGTCGATTTTTTTATTATAGCAACGTACAATATTACATTGACAATATTACAGTTAAAACATTATACAAGTAAGTTATGACAAAATAATATCTAAGTTTGCGTTCCAACATGCCTTGCTCATAATCATAGTTCTTAATATAAACAGATCCTGTGACACGTACAATACATTGTTCACTGATATTGATATCTTTAACAACCATTTAAAATCGTACCATAATCAGATTAGATCTAGCAAAGCCATAAGTACTAAAAATTTAAATAATTAATTTTAAAACTCAACAAACAGCCTTTTTGCCATTTATTTTTGTTATTGTTTTTTACGTATTTTTAATAGGTACTTTTAATGTTATAATTTACTATTTTAACTTAATTTTGTATTTTTGTCGCACTGTCTTTGTTCACTAGTGTTTATATGTATAATGTAACAGTGGAAACTTCACTGGTTAAAGTGTTAGCTTAAGTACATTATTAATTGTTAAATATAGTACTGTTTGTTTCCCAAATAAAATAAAAATAAAATAAACTAAATAAGTCTAAGTACCTACTTATATAAGACGGTATACCTAAATATACTTGTACTGACACCGCGTTAAAAGTGTCTGCAAAAATACTTGACGAGTTATAGGCCTATCACATTGTGACTATAAAACAAAATGCACTAAAAGAACAGCGATGAATACCATAAAATAGAAGCTGATCCAAGTTCTTTACTACCTTCGCGATATTTCAGGGTTTTTAATTCGGTCGTTGTACGTTGTGCACAGAAAAAACTTCATATTGCGGATTTTCGTTTCGGATATTAACCCATATGAACGGGGATTGGCGTCTCTTGGTCGAATGGGCACGGAAATTAAAGTATTTTAATTATGTTGGGTATCAATGTGTATCCTTTTTAAAGATATAACTAAGCCGTTGTTCCTGGTTATCATACTGACGTCATTAAATTATTTTAAGGGTAATCGGAGCCGTCAAAAATCTAACCAAAATATTGCAGCACGCAAAAAGAAAAGACCTAAATTAGTGAGTTTCCTAAACTGGTCATTTTTGGGTACATACAGTGGTGGTCATATAATTAAGAACGCTTATTTAACGTAACGAATTTTTCAAAATAGCATGTATCACTAATTGCATATATTTATTTGTATTTATTTTGATACCCTAAAACATTTCCATAGTATCGATACATCCGTTGATACACGCGATTGGCTAATAATTAAAAAGATAAACTTTATACATTAGATCTAAACCTAATATTAATACGAACTGGCTGGTCATATAATTAAGAACGCTGAATAGTTAACTTTTTTAATCAAGTTAACATAAAGAATACTCCATAGCTTTAAGGTTGTAAGTCCCTATTCGTATAATTTAGATCCCATTTAGTGTTGTAAAGGTCTTAAAAGTGATTGTTTTATATGAATTCATATGGAGAAAAATAAAAGTTTTGACAAATCTACAAGGTAGATGATAAAAATACTTCCTGAGAAGAATGTGGTCGAACAAAAAGATATTTGACACTTTACAATGCTCAAAAACGATATTTTTTCACGTTGTGAAGCATTTTGCCACATATCAGACTTACTTCAAATGGTTGGTATGTGTTGAATACCTAGAAAGTCATCTCGTCGAGATGATCGAAAACATTCGTTTGGGAAAAGAAAATAATTTGAAAGGGTCTAATGTGCTGAGAAACGAATATTTTGTGAGAAATAACTTTTCCAACAATCTCGGCACGGACTATACGAAGGTTTTTGGTACAAGGAAAGCTGCATGAAAGAATAACAAGGAAGGTACCCATCATGCAACGATGCCGTAGGCAATACCGGCTGGCACTTACAAGAAGGTGTGAAAACGGATAGTAGGACAGTGGAAAAATGATATTTTTTCTGACGAAACAAATATAAACTAGGGTGTTCTCCGGTGGAAATCATCGTTAAGAACATCTTCCGAATAAATCATTCGACCTTAAGTACACAAAAGTTATATTATTAAACCACGATGGAGAAATATGTCATTTTTGAATACTACTTTGAATACGGCGTTGAAACTGTGAAGCTGACACACGAAAACATGGATCAATTCCAAGACAAACAATATACTGGAAAAGCTATGTTCCTTCAATCTGAAAACGTTCCTTTAGGTTTTTGTCCAATTTGAACATTCCAGCACGACAATGACTCAAAACATAATGCGCGCATCGTTAAGGAATATCTCACATTGCAATTATTTTCTGTCTAAAATTAGCCAGCTAACAGCCTAGAGCTAAACCCAATCGAGTATCTTTGGTGCGAAGTTAAGAGAATAGTTTTAAATGGACAATATGGAAATTTAAAAAGAGCTGTAATGATGATTTCTCAAAAGAATGGAACGCTGTTTCTCTTACAATATGTCAAAAATCTATAGAGTCAACGCTTCGCCGCCCGGTGTAAGTAAATCAGTAATTAAAAGTCGTTAACATGCTGCCAACTAGTAATTTCAATTAAAATGCATTAAGTTAATATTTTACTTTCACAATAATATCATTTATTTAATCACAGTTTTATATAAAATAAATTTTGAACAGTTTAATAAATCGTTCTTAATTATTTGGCCAGCTTCATTAGTACAGTGTCGGAATGAAAAGGTTCGTCACCTTAGAGTCAGTTTTCACTTGCACTAGTATTGCAAGAAACAATTATGCCAACATACAAGTGTAAAAAACAGTGATGCTAACATTTAAATAAATACAATGACGTTTTTCATCGAATAAGGTTTTGCTTTATTTTTCTATCCTTTTTTTAAACAATACCTTGTGCGCGCGGCATATAAAAACCTCTTTGATATTTTGCAATGATGACATCGACCGATTGACAATAGTTTTAACAGAAATAATAATGGCAGGTTGAACCAACAAGAAGGTTTTATACACTTTTTAAGAAGGTTTTAGTTTATCAAAAATCTTGTTGACAAGATATTTATCCTGTCAAACAACACTGATCTGAATAATTTTGAACTTTATTATCGAGCAGTAGAACATTATTTTCCCTAACCCGAGTCTATTCTGTACCATAGTTTCAAAAGGTAATATGATTTCGCGACACATTATACGAATCAATTTGAAAATTGACGAACCTTTTCGTTCCGAGACTGTACATAAATTCGTTACTATAGAGATCAAATGAAATTTGAAAAAAAAGGTAGTTAACCATTCAATTCTTTATTCCTAATCCCATTTGCCCCAGTCACGTAGCTATCTCAAAACATAAATAGTTACTTCCGAAAGCAATAAATAACTACACAAGAAATGATTTAGACAAAAAATATCTAGAATTTCAAATCGTTCTTAATTATGTGGCCACCACTGTATGTGATATACTTTATAATATATCGTATATGTTTAATACGAGTTTATCATTATTAAACTATATTTAATTAATTTATCTTCATCTAGTTGTATGAATGAGTAAAGTTAAGGGTCGTTTTCTATTAATAAGTTGATAAAGTGAACTTTAGGTTCACTCTTTCTAATAATATCGTCTAGGCGTTTATCAATTAATTATTAGATTACTAGAGGCGCCCCGCGGTTTCACCCGCGTAGTTCCCATTGCCGTAGGAATATGAGGATAAAATTATGCTAAAAACCTTCCCACTGAATCACTCTATCTATCAAAATACACCGCATCAAAATCCGTTGCGTAGTTTTAAAGATCTAAGCATACATAGGGACATAAGGACATAGGGACAGAGAAAACGACTTTGTTTTATACTATGTAGTGATGTTCGTTCATCTCTGTAACTGAACTCAAATGGGTCTTAATAAAAATAACCAATTAGGATGAAATTTCAGCAGTTTTTTTCTAAAACTGGAATTACTTATTAGGATTTATTTCACTATTTGATCAGGGAAAAGCTATTTATATTTCCAATAAAAAATCGCATTACAAACTGTGTGTAAAAACAAGATATTTACATATTATTATAACGCCATTTTGACCAAAAAATTAAGAATATTTTTCAAGAGAAAAATTTCGAAACATCCTCGGTTTCTTTATACGAAAATTCTTTGAACTTTTTGCATATTGTTGGCTTAACGTTACGGTCTAATAAAGTGCTAATAATGTTGAATATGAAAAAGTTTTCTTGTTTTAAAACAAAACATTTAAGAGATACAAAACTTATAAATTATTCCTTCTTTGTTAAAGTATGAAATACTTAAACTTTATTGGACTTTATTCGATTATTAAAACCTGGATTTTAATTTTGCAAGTTTTTTATCTAAACATTTTTTCGGAGTTTAGTGATAACAACTACCAAAATGCTTTAAAATATTGCATTCATTCTGAAATACTGGTTTTTTTAATCATATATCCTGACAATTGATAATATGTATTAATATAGTGAGAAGGAGTATAAGAATGTACTGTGGTAAGTAATTAGCATTACATTAAAATAAAATTTCCTAAAACATTTCAAAAGAAGTATTTTTCTTAATATAAGTAAATAAATGATGAAAAAGTAACAAATACGAATGAAAATTTATTCCTCATCGTTCTCCAAACTTTGCTACTTAGATACTGTTCAAAGTTTCCATTCTACATGTATTTGTTGTCCATAATACAAGCACTAACGACCCAGATCGAGACCGATTCCAGTTGTGGATAGTCGAGTGGTCAAACGACAATCCAACACTACTTGATTCTTGGCAGGCGGCCATTGTAACTACTCAGTATCATTGCTCGCACGTAACTATTCACACTTTCCAAATTCCAGTAGATATCTTACAAGTTTCCAATTTATTTTAAAACTAGCGGCGCCCCGCGGTTTCACCCGCGTAGTTCCCGTTCCCGTAGGAATATGGAGATAAAATTATGCTAAAAACCTTTCCACTGAATCACTCCATCTATTAAAATAAACCGCATCAAAATCCGTTGCGTAGTTTTAAAGATCTAAGCATACAGAGAAAGCGACTTAGTTTTATACTATGTAGTGATGAAGAGCAAAATTTCGGTAACGAATACTTGTTTTTTTAGGTACTTTAACGGTAAATAAGTATGGTAGTAAGTAATGTGATCACAGATCATGGAGTCAGTTTAGGACATCCGACTTCTCTTCTGTATAAATGTGATTAGAAAGAACCTGTACAGGCTACAGTACCTATTTGAAAAACTAGAGCCATGCTAGGTAATGCATCTATATTTCTTGGGGTTCTAAAACGAAATATTTATAGGTCATTCCTTCTAACCAATCATCCATTGAAAACATATTATAAACCATTAACACAGGTACAATCACGGAACACTCCTACTACAAATCCATAATCCCAGTACAAGAATATCGAAGGATTTCAAGTCTTTATCCCAAATCCATGATAAAGTACATACGTGTGTTCGATTTCTAGAGAGTTCGAATTCTAAAGCGAATCGACATATTAATTCGTCATTTACATTGAAGAGTAAAATGGAGAATTCTGCGGTGTAAGTGGATTCCTTTTTTACGTTCATTATTTATGTAACTCTAAACATGTTACTCTGAAAGGCTATTTACAATCAAGTTGAAAGTCAATTGATACAAAATAACATTAGAAGGTAGTATGTATGTAATTAAAATAATGTGTGGATGGCGTCTGATTTCATCATATAAGAAAATGTTTTAGTTGCTTAATAATTCATAAGAGTTGATTGATAGAGTTCTTATTTCAAAGGATTGGTATGACTTGGGTAAAGAAGGCTTTAAACCCAGCTGATATAAAGATTGTACTCGTATATTACATTTCCTGAGTTCCTACATTTATGGAAACACTATAAAAATACAATATTGAATTTGTAATATTGAAACCGTATCTTTGTTTGTTGAAAACTTTATACTTGTGTTGTTATGTTGACTTTTCCACTAGCCCCAGGGCTTCTATCGTAAGGTTTGCAAAACAATTCTTTGGTTTTATCTTTTGCTTTTTATAAAAGTTAAAAAATCCTACTTTTAAATGTCAAGTCATTTTTGTTCATTATTGTATTAAAAGCGGGACTGAGTTTATAAAAAAATATAACATGAAGAGAAACATAAGTACTTACATTATACTTCACTAAGCTAAGTACAGATACTGTCATTAAAATCAAACGTAAAATTAGAACAACTATTCAATAATAAAGAAAACAAAGGCATCTCCAATAACATCCACCAACAAGTTTCCATACAGAAAAACTAGTCTCAACGATAAAAACCCCGCGCCGAGCCTTTAATTGCGACACTACTTGATATTCCACTTACATTGCCCTGTATATTCGTAACATACAAGAGGGGAGACTAATTAAAGCTGCAATGTAACCGTACCATGTGGAGTCTCTCGAGACTTTCCGACGCTAATTTTCCATATAGTTAGTGTCCCATCCAGTGAGGTTATTTGTATAATGGCCACTGCGTCACTCATGTTAATGCCTACCTTTACCTTACACTCGTAAGTAATTATGATATTAATAAGATACCCTGTTATTATATCGATGATAGTAAAGTCATACTAATTTGATAAGCGTGGTTTGAAAGCTTGTAGAATAAGTGGTTTAGTTATTGGAACCCTCTCTGCAACGCCAAACGTTATGAGTTCGATTCGCGCTATAGACTTACATGTCTGTTTGTAGTGGTCTTTGCTTTCCCTATCAGTTATAAGGATGTTTTTCCCCATCCGTAAGGTTGCGGGTTCGATTCCCGTGCGGGGTGAATATTTGTGTGAACCACGAATCTTTGTCTCGGTCTGGGTGTGTGTGTGAATGAGTGTAGTGTGCGTAGTTTCTGATACCCTAGATAAAAGCTTCGAACTTAGTTAGGGGTCAGTTACTGTAATGAAATGATGTAGTGATTGATTATGTATGTTTTGTACAAAAGAGTAATTAAGTATATTTATCTGTTGTCTACCTAGATTTATAGTAGAAACTAGCATAGGACTAGATGGCGACACGTGTCTTCAGATAAATATATTCTAACAAAATTCCTTTCATACACTAGCAATTCAAATATTGAACATTATAGTAGTTCATCCATTTCTTTTTCAACGTTCCGCAGCTGAGACTCATGTCAATCTGTATTGATTTCAATACTTTAGTTCTATAAGTGGTATATTACAGTTTTACTCCTTACGAGTGCCCTTCCAACATATTACCATTTTACTCAAAAACTACTCGAAAGATCAGAGTGACATTTGGTTCGAATGTTCCAGACTTCAATCCTTTTTACTTGTTACTTTTTATACCAAATCATATGGAAAATTATTCGTATATATCGTATCTAAAGATCAAAGATCAAAGCTACTAGCACAGAATAGAAATGGCTTAATAGTATATCAAACAATTTATTAATAAGTTCAACATTTAAAAAGGTTTTCACGTTCTTTTAAATTAATAACTCTCAAAGTTAATGGATTAAAATTATATTGAAACTCTACTTCATTTTAATCACAATATCGTTATAATTGAACGAACGCCTACACGCAACTTTGACATTTAAGCATTCAAACATTTAAAGGGTAATTTCGCAAGCCAAACAGAAAATCACAAAAGAAAATACACATACATTTATTTCAATTAAGTATTTCAGATCACTTGTTGACGTAACCCAAAAGTACCTATACAAATTACGTTACAAAAATACGTATTATACGTCTTAATTATTCGAAAATAAAGTCTAATTTTCAATGATTTATTTATTAATTTCGGTAAATTCAGTATTTGAGAATTTCAGGATAAAATTATTCCTATGTGTTATTCCTAGATAAAAGAAATATCGGTACCAAATATAATCTAAATCGATACAGTAGTTTTTGCGTGAAATAGTAACAAACATCCAAACTCACAAACATACAAACTTTCGCATTTTTAATATTAGTAGGATGAATATGAGATAAAATTACTTTGGAAGTTTCATCGGTATCAGCCCACATTTAGGACATAAAGCTGTCATTCAATGTCAATGTTGACATGGAGCTTTTACGGTAACACGGAAAAAGTAGCATAAAAATTAACTGCTCGCGATAAAGCACGCGTACAATAATAAAACACTCACAAATATGGTGTGTACGCGCGCATGTGTTTTACAACATTAGATTATAAAATAATTCATATGGATATATAATTGTTTGTCGTAAAACGATTAAGGAGAATATAGACTTAATAAAAAACGAAGATGTTTGAAAAAAGTTGTTTTTTTTTTTTACAAAAAGCAATATATATTTTTTATACCTTACCTACGTTTTGCTAAACAGAATTTACATTTTTATTTGGCGAAAAAGTGGGGTGATTATTTTTTTCATCACTGTACCTACCTTAATAGGTAGGTTAGGTACAATGTTGAAAAAAATAATCACAGCATAGCAGCTTTAATCAATAATTTTAAACCGTGTTGTTGTACGACTTACGGTAAATTATGTTATAATCCAAGCATTTTTTCGAAAATAAAATCTCCACAACAAATAAAGATTTAAAAGACCGTGTAATATTACTATTTTTCAGACAAAAACATGAGTGGGATGTTTGCGAGAACGAAATTGTATCTACACCGATTTCAACCCACGTATGTTTTGATAAACATCCTACGTAGGACAAGTTGGGAAATAAACTAAGTTTCTGATAAGACGTTTAACCTATTCAACCTACGTAGGACGAGATTTGTAAAAACTTCTATCATAGAAAACTACATAAAGTCTGGAAACTTTTAAGTACATAAAAATAAATATTTATGTTATTATTCTTGTGTTATTGTGATGTTTTATTCCAATTTATTTTTGAACAAGACATCTCTATATTGTTAAATAATTTTACAAAGAAAATACTTGTATTTTTGTTGAAAATAAACTCAACACTATTGATTTTCAATTTTCTTTCACTAGCGTCACTGATAGCCTCAATTGAAAAATTATACATAACAATGACGTTAAGACATACGTATTATTATAAGTTGCCTTTCAAGCAACTGCAAAATGCGAAGATCAAGTTCATCACCTAATCGTAAACTTGAAATAACAATGACAAGGGCAAAACAGGCGGTCAAACCCCAAGTACTCGTAATTCATTGCTAATTCCAAAAAGTAAAGAGGGTCATATATTCGGCTCGTATTTACTCAATAAACAATTACAAACATTCTAGTGCTACCAAAATGTACGGTTATTTACCCAGTAACAATAATATTAACAATTCTAGAGCTTTAGAACTGGGATATCTCCTAACATTGGAAATGAAATGGAGATTAGTGGATACGTATAAAAGGAATCAAGCTTAAATAGGTAATTCCATTATTTTGCATTGTCTGTAGACCTGTAGGTGTTTGTTTCCTACGAAAGTTTTTACTCTGATTACCTACGTTAAGGTTTTTGGGATGATTTTAGGCTCAATTTCGGAAATAAGAATTAGGTTACACATCAGGTTTCGTAGTTTTAGTAAAGTAACATATTTATATTTGACCGTCTTATTCACCAAATAGTTTTCGTTTTAGCAACAAAAGGTACAATAATTACAGATGAACTTAACTCCAGTGAATAGATCTTTTTTCCTTTCTTAGTTTATCATTTTTGGAGATACCTGAGATTATAAAGAAAATAATATTTGTTAAATATCCCGCAAACAATGTTTAATGACTAAAATTCTAAGACATTCTGGCAAAACAGATCACTTACCTTGCGGCATCCCGTTAGGAACTTGCAATATTTCATATTCATTCGTGCATCCGACTGCCACTAACCCTTTCTATCCCGTCCGACTAGTCAGAATTAAAGGCACGTACCAAGCTTAAAGTCGTGAGATTCTCGCCTTATTGTATACTACATAAGGTCGAGTTTTGTAAAGTATTTCGTGTTAGATTTAGGTTAGATGTCACAGTCCAGTAGTTTGGCATTTCCCGGTCAGTCCGGTACGTGTGGTTTTTGATAATATCGCCACTGGACTAATGCCTTTGTAGATCTGTTACTGTGTTCGAAGTGGGTGCTAAGCCATGAATAACGTTGCAAGTACAGTATAAAGATCAATAGAGTCTCAACACGTTAGTGGACGTGATCAGCTTTTGGTACATTCTTATTTTCGTGATAATTGAATGTTTGCTCTCTATTAGATTGATTGGTGACTGTTTTTGTACGTGATGTTATTAGGAGTAAAGTACCTGCTTGTTATAATAATCATATACTTTCACTAACATATTTCATTAATTTTAATTGTCTACTAAGTGACGTAACTGATAAGTCAAATTTAGCGGCTGTGAATTCAGTTTCTAGTCACGACAAACATTTGTGTTTTAAAAGATGTTTGTTTGTTGTGTGGGATCCGCAGCACACTCTTTGTTTAGTTTAGAATTAGATGGTGTCCGGTAATTTAAAATAGAGTTTATTTGCTACAAAATAGCTATTACTATAGGTTTTCTTTTTGTAAATCACAGTTAATTAGTAATATGTTTTACTGTCGTTCACTTACATATTCTCACAATTTTCTACTAGATCCCTAACTATTCACCATTTTGTGGATTTCCCATGTCTTAATAAAATATTTGATGTCTCTTCTATAAATAAAAATCAATTGCCAAATGGGTCATCGCTCGACGAGTGCTCGACCAACTCAACTGATTTCTTTTTCTTGTAAGGACAGGGTTTGTAATATTAAGAAAGAATATTTTTAGAACAGATGGATTTTTTTCTTATTTCATATCAATCTCGATATAAAAATTACATTCAGTAAGACAGCTGTTCTGTCTGGTGACGTAAATTGAACCAGTGCGAAGCTATTGAGGTTCGCTTTTAATAACTATAACTCGCTGTGCCCCGCGGCTTAGTCGTTGTTAGCCCAGTTCCTATTTGTCGTTGCTTATTAGTCTTCTTCGACAAATGGACTATCTAACACTAATAATTGTTTTTTAATACTTGTGATAAGCGACATAAAAATGTTCGTTTTGGTAGGTCAGGGAAAAAGGCGAACTATTTTTATTAGCTTTTTATTAGCTTCACCTGTATGTTTGTATGTTTGTTTGTAACCGACTTCTTTGGGCGCGATTTTGACCCACTTTAAACGGCCAGATTTCGTTCAAACTTTGTAGATTTATTGAGGACCGATGACAATACACTAATTTGATAAAATTATTCCATTTTTCAATTTGCAAAATATGATTTTTGTTAATTTATATAATTTTCATCTATAGTCGAAAAAATTTTTCGATCGTAAAGCACTCTCTGATGCTTCGCATCATGAGTCGTGCAATAGTTTAAAATTAAAAAAACAAGCTATTATAAATAATCCAAACTAAAAAGTAGAAAATAAATTATAGTTTAAAAAAACTAAAAAACACGCTTTTTATAGAAAACCGAACTAAAAAATAGAAAATAAATTTTAATGAATTTAAATTAAGAAAATAGTGTTAAAAATTTCAATGAATATAAATTAATAATAGTGTGAATAAAAAAAAAAAAATATTTTAAAAAAAGCGTGGGGTGCTTTTTAAAATATTATCGAAATGATAATCACTCTACTCATATCTGTCAATAAAATATTTATAACTATTGACACCATGCACCCCACGCTTTTTTTAAAATAAAATATTTTTTTTTTTATTCACACTATTATTAATTTATATTCATTGAAATTTTTAACACTATTTTCTTAATTTAAATTTATTTTCTATTTTTTAGTTCGGTTTTCTATAAAAAGCGTGTTTTTTAGTTTTTTTAAACTATAATTTTATAACTTCGAAGTGATCACCAATAACATTTATACGGCAAAATAACGTTTGCCGGGTGCTTAGCATTAGTGTAGAAGAATAGATAAAATAAATCAAGAATTTCAGTTAAATTGAATCAACATTTCAAGATAATTTAGAAAAGTACCAGATAAATCAAGAAAAGCCAGTGACATAAAACAATTATTTAACCTCATAACTATAATATAATGGAATGGGGTATTAATTAAGTGAGTGCACCTAGCGCTGTGCACTCGCACAATGAGACCGACCCCCGGGACCTGACTTAATGACTTCTACGCTTAAGAGCCAACGCACATGGAGGATAGCGGGTAGAGGATAACCCCAAGGTAATTTTGTTTGTATCTACTTGTGATAAGGTATAGATTTGATTGGCAAAGGTGGGAAGGGAAGTCCCTTTTAAAACCTTAGGATGGTTAAAGTTTAGTCAAACTTTGAAATGATGACGTGAACTTTAGATGGTTTTCTTTTCAATACAGCACTACTTTTTAATTATTTAATGAATAGAGAAAAATGCAAAGCTTATGTAATCAACGAAAGTTGTTATTGTAATGTTGAAGTTAGTCTTTACAAAGTATTTTGTTTTAAGTTTCGAGAGGACAGTTTTGTTTTTAAAATGGTAACAATTTATTTTTCACAGATAATACGGATTGATGCTATTTATTTGCTATTTATAGATATTTATATTTTATGATTCAAAGATTTTATGTTCATGATTACCAAACGTTAACTATAAAATTGAATACTTATAATAATAACTAGAATTAGTGCCATAACAATATAAGATTACTATTAGACACAATTAAAATCCTTTGCCCGTCCTCAGTGCGTGCTTGCCCTAACATTACTAGGCTTGCGTATTATGGAGGCTAATGTTATCGTTACCCCCGCAGACGACAGTTTGTTTTAATAGAAATACGTAACTAAAACACGTTATATGGATAATGTTACTTGGAAGTGTAATTGTGTTTATATTCGGTATATTATTACGTACAGCGAGGTTCTGGAATGTAAGACATGTGGCAGTCAAGAGGTTTGTGACTGATGATAACTCATGGTAATGACTGATGGTGTGAGTTTGCATATGTATGTAAAGTTAGTTTCATATTAATGATTGTCTACTGAGATTGTTATTCTCGTAGTAGGAAGTTAGGAGCTGTGATTAATTTTATGTCATTAAAGGGACATAAAATACCACTTGCAGCCTTCTAAGGTTGTTCCCGTGTAAGTCCCAAACTCGGAATTTTGAGCTGAAATACTTTTCAGCTATGTATATGTCCCTATAATAGGTGTTATTACAGGTTACACAAATCAGTTCAAAAATATTACGTGATTTTTACGCATTTGCAATACAAAATTATGAGTTTTCGTAGGAACAACAATAAATCAATCGCTCCATCATCTTCATAACTGACTCCCTAACTAGGCGTCATTACCTGTATCTACGATATAGGAACCGAAAATACAATTTTGTTGATCATAAAAATATACCTCATGAAATCGAAATTGAACCAAAATGTTACACATTGAATTACTTTTATTATAGGTTTCCTTTAGTAAAAAATACAACAATAAATATTAATTATTCAGGGTAAATTTAAACTTGAGTAACAATGTTAATACAATGTAGTATGTACATACATAATACATTATATGTATATGTGGTAGTACAGAGATATGCATATAGCGACCATGCTGTTTTATTATACTGACGTTAATTAAAACTTTTGAGATAAAGCTCAAAATAAACGAACCAGTTGATGGTTAAATTTTAATTGCATTCGCCAAAGTAAAATAAACCTTATATTTTAAATAATACGGTTTCAAGTTACCATGAATTATATTGTGATAATGGTACTTAGATCTCATCATTGATTTTAATAATAGAATCTCTGATAATACGGTTTTGTGGTTGGTAATAGGAAATTTGAGTATTACTGAAATTGATCCTAAGGACAGAGACGACGAGAAAATGGAAAAATATATACTCATTGTGTTTTGATAGCTAATAAGTTGTTCATGTCTTGTGTAATTAATTCTCTATAATGTATATCAAACTAACTGTGCCCCGCGGTTTCACCCGCGTAATACCCGTTCGCGTGTTCCCGGCAATTAGTCGAATTTTTCTCACCTTTTATACCTTCCTTAGACCTCCACGAACATTTCAAGACCAAGATAAGATAAATCCGTTTAGCTGTTCTCGAGTTTTAGCGAGACTATCGAACGGCATTTGATTTTTATATATAGATAGATAGATTAAAGAGCAGTGGTCTTGACTGTGTAACAGGTGCTATTCCCTCTGCTTACTGCTGTCCAAAGCAGACCCTCGTCTTTCGTTTACATTATTGTTGTACTCTATATCAAATATGGCTTAGTATACTTTGCCAGTAGCTGATGGGAGGCTGCGAAGTGTTGGAGATGTTTGGGGAAGACCTTTGTCCAGCTGTGGGACGATGTAAGTCGACAAAAAAAAGTACTTGTAATTGTTATTTTATAAAATATTGTTAAAAAATCTCATAATAAAAATATTATGTTTATAATCCTGTAAAATTCCTCCCCAAAAGTGTAATACGATCATAATGAATAAGCCTATTAATTTAAGGGTTTTAGAAACAAATTTCCTTTAATATTATCATCAAAGTTAAGCACAAGTTTATAACAAGACCTATTAAGGGGAGTTAATGAGGAGAAATACTGAATATAAGATCGTTTAGCTCCTGTTAATTCTCGTGCTATAAAGGTGCGTCTACGCTAGACGAAGCAAGCACAAGCCGAACATGAGTCGAGCTCGAGCCGACCATAAATTCATTCAAAAGCGCGTCCGTTCAATGCTTGTAAGTTCGTCCATCTATCTTTTCCTGAACCTTTATCCCATGTATATTTGGGGTCGGTTTTTCAGTTTAACCAGATTTGGCGGAATGTCAGTATTTTACGTGAAGCGACTGCCATCAGACCTTCACAACCCAGAGGGCTATACGACATTTTTGGTTAAACCAAATGTTAGACTTTTTGAGGGTTCTAACTACCCGTAACGACTGTCGATGCACGGAAACGCTCATGAAATTAAAAGTCATTTTTAGTAATGACCCATCACAGTCATGACGGTGCCAGACGTTGCTTAACCGCACAGATCACAAGTGATCCGCGGGTAGCACTGGGCCACGAGCGCTTCTTGTAAGTTCGTCCATACCACATGAATTTGTACTCCAGTAATGCTCCGCTCGTGCTCATCTCTCCTACCGTAGACACAGCTTAAGCTAAGACTTGCATTCTGTGCAGTAGGAATGTATGCTGCCCTTAGACTAGACTTAGACTGCTTTAATTAAAATGTCCGTGTCTCAAAGACGTGATTATCTTAATTAATGTATGTTGAGATTTAATTAAGACAGGTTGTAAAATCTTGGAATTTATGTCGAATTGACATCTTTATCTATGAAATTGTATAGTGCACGTATTTACTTATATGCTTTAATAAAGTTTTTAATAAAATAGTGTTTACATTTTGATGACCACCCAAATTATGGAACCAAGTGTACAAACTGGAAGTTAAACTATGGAAATTTGAATGAAAAAAAATTGTGTAGCAGATCTGTGCAGAGAGAATTGACTATATCGGATTAAGAAACAAAACATTGAAAAAATTATCTGATTTTGAGTGTGGTGATGATTGTAATTAAAAATAATCAAAATTTGACCGAAATGCACGTAATTAAAACAAAAAGTAACCTTACCACTACACTTTGTACCAAACAAAACAATTCTTCGCAAAAAGCGTACTAAGTACACCCATAAGTTACTCGTAAGTTAATTACCTGTACATTTGTTGAACAGTCTAATACACTTAGCGGTATGGAAAACTGCCAACATTTAATGGGTTATACAACACAATAATCACGTACGTAATTGTTTTAATCTAGATCTTTGAGTGTTATACTCGTATTACTTTGTAGTAGGTATTGAAGAGAATATTTGTACTATACAGAGGTTTGTTTAAATTATTTGTATAAGTAAATAAAATAATGTAAAGGGGTAAGAGATTTAATTTTTGAACGTTTTAGTAAATAAGCTTTGAAATTACAAGACCGATTTTTGTGAAATTATACAAAGATGTCCCTACAAATTATTAATAAAACATACATAGGTTTGAATCCCAAAATTTCCTCGGGATTGGGATTTACGAGGCAAACTGTGCGTCGCTGTTAGTTAGGGGATAGTTTAAAAAAAGTGATAATATTATAACTGTAATACTCCGTTTCAGTATTAAACTAAAATGTTCAAACTAAGTTTCACTTTGTGGGTGAATGTTATAACTTTCAGTAGTATAAAGTTACAGTTTTGCAAAACTTCTTCTCTGATGCAAAATGTTCTGAAGGCTATTTTCCGTGTAACTGACTAGTTTTAATTTTTTTTAAACTGAGTAGAAACTTCAGAAAACAATTTTTAATATTTTTATTATAAATTTTACTCAAAAGAACGTGATTTATAGTTTTGAACTTTGTTATAAGAATAACAAGATTTCAAACAATGCTTTTATTCGGATAATTAATTTAACCACTAGCCATGGGGTTTATCCGCCTAATATCCGATATAAATATTTTAAGCAAACAGACGCACTTGCATCACCTATGGACACTTGCAACTTAGAAAGAGATTAGGCTCCGGAACTCTCACTTACCACGATTAACGATGTATGTGGTATTTCTCCAAATGAGATAGCCCATGTTCGAACTATGATAAATCAGTATTTTTGGTCTACGTTTCAAGTTTAAAAGAATTATCGATTAAAAAAATTTAGAATACCACTTGACTCTAAAAGTTTGTGGATACTCTCTAAAGCTCAATTTGGTGGTATATATTATATTGCCACAAAAAATCTAAAGGAGAAAGCGTGAGAATTGGGACTAAGTACACGCCCGTAGCGTAGTCGTTTCGTAGGCGTCGCGTAGGCCGCTTCACTTCTACAGAGCTACTTATTGCTACATTGTTCTAATGGATCTAACAAAGTGCGTAATACTTTGATGGCTTATATTAAAAATACTGTTATTTTAATGTTTTAATATTAAATAAAATGACTATCACTACATAACGTAGTATAAAACAAAGTCGCAGTCGCTGTCTGTCTGTCCCTATGTATGCTTAAATCTTTAAAACTACGCAACGGATTTTAATGCGGTTTTTAATAGATAGAGTGATATTCAAGAGGAGGGTTTTTAGAATAATTTTGTCCCTGCATTCTCACGGGAACTACGCGGGTAAAACCGCGGGGCGCCGCTAGTTAATAATAAAATTAATTTATTAATAAACTTAAGCATGTTTTTGTGTTTATTAAATTACATTCTTGCTTTCGTAGAATTCGAATGATAAATAAATCAGGATCCAAACGCATCCAACGAATGGTATTAAATAATTATTCAAACGAGAGTTGAAATGAGGGTGATATGCAAATCGTTAAAGTGCTCTATACACCGAGCTAATACGAATTAATTGCAGTGTATATATATCCAGTTATATCCGGATTATACCGATAATTATTAGATTTATTCGGATTATCTGTTAATTTGGATATCTGAATGTAACATACTAACTTTTAGGCAATATATTCTTGATCTGATTAGTTTGAATTAGTTATTATGGGCTTATGTTTAACTAAAATTATAGTTATCTTTAGTACCGTAGACTTTTTTTTACGGCAAACTTATGGTGTAGTACGTGGTGAACCTGACTGCTGTGCCAAATAGTGACGGGTTCGATTCGTGCTCATGAGGCATTTGTGAGCATAGCTTTCTGTTTGTCTTGGTATAAATATTTTGTAAGTTTACATTACATTAATATTTCTTTAAGTCTTTACAAATCACTACAACTCATAAATATAAACATCGCAATCAAAACCACGCTTGTCTAATTCTTATTTTAAAATCTAAACTAAAATAAAACAAAACATATTAACAAATACATCCAACCCTCATTCATTGAAAACCCGTTAGTAATTTCCATTATAAGTGGTTTGTAAATTTGCCAATAATTAGCGATCATTTACCCGTGACGTAACAGATGGAAAGTTTTTGATTAATCACATGAAACGCGACGGGATAATTGGAATACTTCGGGATTAATTCACACTACATGTCAACATGTGTCGATTAACAATAAACGGTTCTTTTCTTTTATATATCAGAATGATTGTTGAAAGAACTATGTAGAATAGAACTATGAGAATGAAGATGTTTTACTAGATTTATGTGCAACTAGAAGCGCCCCGCGGTTTTACCCGCGCAATTTTCAAAATACGCCCTTTTCTCCCCCTAGGGGGGGGAGGGAATTTCCAAAAATCCTCTTAGTGGAAGCCTACTGCCCCCAAAAAACACACGTGCCAAATTTCAGCACTCTACGACTAGTAGTTTCGGCTGTGCGTTGTCTGTCAGTCAGTACATCACTCAGTAACGGAAGAGTTTTATATATAATACAGGGTGGCGCAATAGAACGTGCATATTGCATCATCTTTTTTTGCGTGGTAGAAGGGGCGTGGGCGGGGGGAGACCGATATCGTTGGGTAGCGCGGTTCATAAAGTTTTAGTCACTATGAGTCACTTCGACGGGAAGCGTCGCGCATTTTACGAAAACTCTCGTTCGTACGTAGTTGTCAGGCGACTATTTTGTTCTGAGTATGGTGTACGGCAAATTAGGGAGGCTCCGAGTGCTAATTTAATTAAAATCTGGATAAAGCGTTTTGAAGAGACTGGATCGACGTTTAAACCACACGCGAAAGGTCGTCCACGCACATCTAGGACCGAAGACAATATTGAGAGTGTAAGCAGTCGGTACGAGAAGATCCACAAATGTCTACTCGCAAGAGATCGTCTGTCCTAAACATATCGCGACGAAGTTTGCAACGAATTTTAAACTTGGATCTTAAATTGCATCCATACAAGCTGCAATTAACTCAAGAATTGAAAGACTCTGACTTCATAGCACGGCTCACATTTGCTAATGAAATGCTCAATCGGTTTTCAAATTTTGAAAACATCCTTTTCTCTGATGAGGCACATTTTCATATGAATGGGTTCGTAAACCGCCAAAATTGTCGTTATTGGAATAGTGAAAATCCCAGACTCAAACATCAAAAACCGTTACATAGCCCTAAAGTGACAGTTTGGGCCGCAATATCTGCCAAAGGAATAATTGGTCCTTATTTTTTTGAAAACGTACGGGGGCAAAACATCACTGTTAATACCGAACGCTATGTTGCGATGTTGGAAGGTTTTTTGGCCCCAGAACTTGAAAATTCAAGAATAAAGAACTCTAGGACTTGGTTCCAACAAGACGGAGCTACCAGTCACACATCAAATGACTCCATGGCGGTTGTGAAGCAGATGTTCCCTGGCAAACTGATTTCGAAAAGAGGTGATATCCCATGGCCTCCGCGCAGTCCAGACTTGACGCCTCCTGACTTTTTTTTGTGGGGATACCTCAAACACAAAGTCTACACCAATAATCCGAGAAACATCAGTCAGCTCAAGGAGAATATTCGTGGTGAAATGGCAGCAATCACACCAGCACTACTTAAGAAAGTTTTCGGTAATTTCCGTTTGCGGTTAGAGGAGAGCCAACGTAGAGAGGGTCATTTAGATGATGTTATTTTTAAAAAATAAACTTCAGTTATCACTTAATAATTGCTTAGTTTTATTTTAACTATACCTTTTGTATTTATTTTTTAATAATTATTTTAAAAATGCACTTTCTATTGCGCCACCCTGTATATATATATATTTTATTACAAAATTATCGAAAAAAAATGTAAGTACAGATAGCCTACAGTGTGAGTTATTTATATAATCGTACCACGTTTGAAATTCGCTTTCAAATATATAAAAGAAAAAAAAATCAACAAACAAAAGCTTATTTCTTGCTATGTACGAGTATTTAAAACAATTACAAACAAATTACCAGCTCTACTATTGTAATGCTTAAAATAGCTTCTATACTATACTACTCGTATTTATAACCAACTACATATAGTTTTCCGCAACTAATACAAGTACTTATGTATAGACTCACTAAATTGTGGTAAAAAAACCTCAAAGGTTCTGTCCGCCAATGACGTGGACATTAATTTCCGTAAATTTGCAATTCTATTAGGAACCTGAATATGTTAGGGGAAATTCGTCATTGAAATTCTACAAATATTAATATTACTACTATTTTTAGAGTATATCCGACTTTTTGGTTATTATAATGTTCGTATTTTGAATATATTACAGCAGTGACAGGTGTATATTTACTGGTTCTATGTTTAGACTCTGAATATAATATATACTTATTTTATGGTATACGTTAAAATATATCATAAGTTGGCTATGATATAAAACGTATACCTACTGATACTAGTCACTACATAGTATAAAACAAAGTAGCTTTCTCTGTCCCTATGTCCCTTTGTATGCTTAGATCTTTAAAACTACGCAACGGATTTTGAAACGGTTTATTTTAATAGATAGAGTGATTCAGTGGGAAGGTTTTTAGCATATTTTATCCCCATATTCCTACGGGAACGGGAACTACGCGGGTAAAACCACGGGGTGCCGCTAGTATAATATAAATAACGACAAAATACTAATTAGTAAAGAAAAACATACAGCTCACGTGGAGAATGAGTATTTATGAAAGGTTCTAATTTCATTTAAAAAGTTATTAAAAATCAAAGGCTTTTTATAGGCATAATGACAGGTTGAACTAGTTTCATAGTTTAGAATCTAAGCGACGAAGTTAAATAGGTCTTTATAATACATGTAGGACTAGGTACCTATCTAATATATGTAACTTTCGATCAGATATCACATACGTACGACCGTACGTACTACGCAGTTAACACGTAGCTTCGAGTTTTAAAGTATATCTCAAATCATTCATATCTCGAGATTCTCGAGTCTAAGTAACCATAATTTATTGTTCTAACATTACAGATGTACGAATGGTATGAATATTAGATTTTCTACGATTCTGTAATAACATTTTGTACTTTTTAAGGGAAACTGAGGTTTTGTATAATGTCGTATATATTAAAGCGTTAGTTAATTGAGTTTTCTTGGGGCTAGTGGGCTAACACATGCTGTTGAAGAAGAAGAGTAGTGTATGTTTTGTGATAAACTAAGTACCTATTACTATAAACTACCACTTTTACGGTTTTATTTATATTTTATATCACGAGTGTTCTGTCAAAAGATAACTGAATAATCATAGAAATGCCACCTGATATTATCATGCTAATATTATAAATGCGAAAGTTTGTGAGGATGGATGAATGAATGGAATAGTTTTAAATAAAATTTGATGCAGATGTTCACTGTAACTAGAAATAATACATAAGATGTTTTTTTTTAGAAATTTCCACGGAATTGGGACAGCTAGTAAAACATTAAAATTAATTTTTTACAAATGTTATAAATGCTAAAGTAACTCTGTCTGTCTGTTACCTTTTCACGACGAAACTACTGAACCGATTTACTTAAAATTTATTACAGAGGAAGCTTATGGTCCGGGGAAGGACATAGGCTATGTTTTATCCCGAAATTCTCATGGGATCGCGAACTATGCGAATAACACCGCAGGACACAGTTAGTGATATATAACTTCTTACGTCAACGCTTATTGAATAGTCCATGTGGAGCCATTTGATGGATGACAAAATTGTCCAAAAACATGAACTAATACAAAATAGAAAGTTCAAAAACCTTGCGGTCACCTTGTTTTCGAACAGTGACATCAACGTGTAAATAAATTAAACTGACGATTAATGAGTAACGTAATGAGATGTCTTTTATGGTTATAAATTGCGATGTTCTTTGAGTAAACTAATGGTATTGAACGTGATTGATTTTGTTGAAGCGTTCAATATAATCAATTGGTTGGTGCCATATTTTAAATTGGTAACATGTTATTAGAATTTTGTAGCTTTTATACCTCCTATTTTTTTATTATTGTTTGTGGGAGACCTTTGCCCAGCAGTGAAACAATATATATATATGTTAAAAAAATTGATTATGTTTGGTTAATTGATTTTTTTTTATAGTGTATTCACAAAACTTTTATAATCCGTTCCGGGTTCCGGGTTCAAGTCCCGGCTGAGGCGAAAATTTTAAATGCATTTTTCAAAAAAATATGTTTGGTTATTTTATCCAACGGCGTAAAAGTAAAAATGACTATACAATGCAATGCTACATATAAAAACAAACACACAATTAAACTTAAAAACTAAACAAATGTAGCGTATGTACAAAAAGGAATTTATCAGTGAATATATAATATTTATAATATTGTATTTATCAGTGAATGTTTTATAAGTAATACATTGTCACTCATCATCACATCGGTGCCGATACTGACTATACGGGGAAAATTCTCTTCAATAATACATAGGTAAGTATAGGCTTTTATAACAATCCTGATAAGATCTCAGAGTTTATAATAAAGTGATGAACTACAATAGCCAGACGATCTCAAATCTCCCTTTGACCCTTACATGACATCCTCAAGAATGAATATTCATTAAATAATATTCTAACACAAACCTACGCACTTACAAAATGTGTCAGCTAGGATTTACAAGCCTCTGAAATTCGACGTGGACATTTAAAAGTATAATTCACTAGCAGCGTCGCGTGTATCCCAATCCCGTGGGAATTTTGGGGTGAAAAGTGTTCTATGTCATAAGTTGGGCTGTAAAAAATATTTGTACCAAATTTCATCTAAATCGGTCAAGTAGTTCCGAGTCTCATTCATTACAAAAAAAAAAAACAAAAATCAAATCTCTTCTGTTTGTAATATAAGTATAGATAAACGCAGAATTTAAACAAAAGCAGCATGTATATCCGAAACACACCTCCATTATAATGAGCCAATTTAAAAAAGTATTCGATTTCAACTCTCTTTTTCCTTTTTAAAATAAGAAATCTCACGTATTTTCCTTATCAGCTTGAAAACAACACTGTAGGTATTATAGGCGAAGTGCGTAGGCAGACGAAATGAAATTGTCCAATGAAAATGCCAACATAACCTTTGTTACTTGGTTCTGTGACATTATTCGTTATATTTTTAAAGTGTTTTACAATTTATCATTATAATTTTCTGTTAATTAAAACATAGTTTGTGACAATTTTATTTAGACAACTTCTTGCTTGGTCCAACTGCTATGTACTTGTAACATGTAACAATATTTTATTTAAAAAAAATACAACTAAATACTAAGATAGATATTAGGAGAACATTTTTCCATATTTTTTTAGAAGTGAAATTTAAAAAAGTAAAAAAAAACTTTTTAACCAGTTTTCGTGTTTGAAATATAAAAATATTGTACTCTAGTGCAGGATTTAGAAGTTATAATTCATTTAAAATTATTCTACCTTTTGTAGGTGAATTTGTTGAATAGTCAAGTAGATTTTGTATATAACTTTGTTGTAACAATGTAGTCACTATCCCAAATTATAATAACCTGAATCTAATTGATCATTTAAATATATAAAACTCATATACACTCAGACTGAAATAAAACACTATTAATACAATAAACGAGAATCGCCACCTCGCTAGTCTCGTCACTTGATCATATTAAAAAAACATAAAACTATTTGCTTCGTACCGCAATCAAACCCATATTATTTAACCGAATCCAGACCATTGACTCTCTATTTAATAGTTATTCACATCAAATTCCAATACAAAAAAATGTTCGTCAGTTATAAATTTAACGAGATACGAAGTATTATGACCGTGTAGGTTTTTGTTCAGCGTCCGCCGTGTATTGGGATTCCGTACAATCTTTGTGGAGGCAGCCGAGGGAAAATTGATGGAAATTGGACAGATTGGCCGTACGTGGATTTTGTGACGATAGAATTGAATTTATTTTTAAGAATATTACTTTTTACTTTAATATTTTCATGGAAAGTGTTTTATTGTGAGATTGTTTATTGATTTTTTGTGTTACAGAATTCTTTGGACATCTATCGTATTTAAATGTTGATCATGTTATAATAATATTGGTTGTTTTATGAATTTTCCTTCTAGATTTATAGATTAATCCTGTTTCCCCTGGTTAAGTTATAATTAGAAAACGATTGCATACAATTGGATAATTAATTCTTATTTTTAAGTTCGGGAAAAGGAACAAAAGTGAAAGAAAATTCGGGAAACTCTCGGGAAACCCGAGAAAACCGTGTAAAGTCAGAAGAAATAATATTTTTTTCCCTAAGTTTAAATCTACTATAGAGAGAAAATCTTCTTTGATATTAAAGTATATTACTATTTACGAGTAAATCATTTAAAGATTCAACGAAGCACAAATTAAAGTTAAAAGGATAACAAAAGAAGAAAACTCAATTAATTAAATTAAAACAACTCAAAAACAGTTGTTATTATAATACTGTTAACTATTCAAAACCGTGTAATGAAATGAGTAGAAACCATTATTTCTATAATACTGTTCAACTAGTTTGTATATAATATCTATTTATAAGACAAAAACCAATTTATTATCACACCTAAAACCTCTTTGTCCTAAATAACTTTTGTACGACCTCATTGTGTTCGATAGATATTTTCTTTTCCTAAAAGGTAAGCGGTAGATTCTTGATTAATTATTTCTGAAAGTTAATCTTCTCCCAGGGGAATAGGCGAACGGCCAATGAAAAACTTCTAATGATATTGGGGAAAGTTCAATAGAACTATAATATTAATAAGTATAAGTGGATTCATGAACCCATCGATGTGTTTCTAAAACAATGTCTCAATAAAGTTACCTTTAAAACCGATTGTTTGAATTCGACACAAAATGGAAACCATTTAGTGTTTCTCAATTACAATGGGAAAACTTTTCCTTTAGTACTTTTCCAATACCTTCTTTAGAGACTCTTGAAAGGGAAAAGTTAAACAAAGTATTGATGTGAGTGCCTCTCGAGCGTGATGAATTATTTTCATTCTTTTGTTTAAGTTACGTATTTAATCACATTGATTTACGCATAAATTCTTACATTACAATTGAAGAAACTAAGTCTATAAAACCAATATTGATAACAGTGTATATACAGTAGTTATACATATAAGTAACACGTACATATCAATTAAAATTAATGTAGGTAGTCGCCGAACAAAAATATACCAAACAAAATGAAATACGATCTTACCGAACGATGACGTAGCGAAGCGACGCGTCAACTCCTTGCGAGCCTTATATCACGTATCTCAAATCCATCATAACAATCAACCGTGGCACAACGTAATTAGGTACACAGTAAGCAAAATAAAAAGGATAAACATAATGGTGAATAATTTGTATTTCGCGGGCGTGTGTAGGTTATTTTTTTTATTGCGATGTTTTAGGGTAGCCGGTGGGAGCGGCGCGCGGGTGGCTCGAGCGACAGTCGGCACCACACTGCCAGCGCCAGGGATGCTGCCGGTTGCTTGGATACACCACCCCTAGCGGATGCCTGCGAGTCGCCGCACCCACGACCCTCCGCTGCTAACGCGCAACCTAGTTTTACGTATACTTGATGTCTGCGTAATGGGCTCTCAACAATTTCCTGATAAAATGCGATCCTGATACGTTATTTGTTTTCAAATGGATTGCGATGATGTCGGACACCGAATATACTCAATACTTTTTATGTTGTTAATAAAATGTGGGGTTTATTTAATTCTGTATGATTTTGTGAACATGTATCTTTTTATTTGCTATATGTATGTGATTTTATCATTATTGATTGTTAAGGTTGAAATAAAATATAAGTGCAAATCGTTAAAAATTCTTCTAACTTTGAAGACCTGTTCAGTCATCAGATTTATTTACTTCCTACAAATATTATAAAGCCGATTGTGAGTGTGGATGTTTGTTCCTCTTTCAAAAACTACTTAATGGATTTTAATGAAATTTTACAATAATTTATCTTATACATCAGAATAACACATAGGATACGTTTTATCCCGAAATTCCCACGGAAACGGGAACTACGCGGGTAAAACCGCGGGGCGCTGCTTCTAGGACTATAATTTTATAAAACATCCTTTAAAAATTATCCACGTATATAATGACATGCATATGCCAGTGAAACCACCCTCATTGGTATTCGTAATAAAACTGATTAATTCGATTCAGATTCTTAACATTTATGATCTGAATTAATTAAGCCCGGCATCACATACAATGTAATTAACCTCCATGCATATTTTGATTAACCATCTGCGCATACAATTTTATATGATCGACTGTCATCAACCGAGGTTTTAAAGTTAATTAATAATGTATTTTAATGATTCGAATGGTTGAAAATACTACTTGTGTTGTATTTTTAATAAAAACTACTTGCCTTTCATTGGGAAGACATTGGTTCGATTCTTGCTAAATGACGACTTCGATGGCAAAGTGGTCACCATCCGTAAGGTTGAGGGTTCGATTCCCGTGCGGGGTGAATATTTGTGTGATCCACAAATGTTTATCTCGGTCTGGGTGTGTGTGTGAATGAGTGTGTGCGTAGTTCCCTAGATACAGGTTTCGAACTTAGGGGTCAGATACTATAATGAGATGATGTAGTGAATGATTATGTTATGTTATTATGTTTTCGAATTATTTGACGCTCTTTTGATATAAAAGAAAAGAAAACATCGTAAAGAAGCACCGACCATGGATGATGGTGATTGTTTTATATTGACTTTAACAGCTATAAAACATCTAGGGCTGGTTCTTCCATCGCCAGATAACTTTATTCGAGGAATAATTTTGAAAATTTTGACATTAGTTGGTTATTTCATACAAAAACTGTTAATCGTCAATTTATTCCTAGATTATAAGTTAATTGGCGATGAAAATTTTTTTTACAAGTTATTTTTTATAATTACTATATCTCCTTATTACTCTTTGGGCCTATTGCAACATCTTCAAGTAACGTTCCGCTACTCACATGTTTTGTCTTTGTCACTTGATATAAAGTAAGAAAGAGACAGAACTAAATTTACTTGATGAGTACATTTAACTGAAGGTCGTGAAATAGGCTCTTAAAAGTACTTTAAACTGTCCAGTAATTCACCCTTTTCATGCATTGACAGTCACGTTCTAGAACAATCCATCCTTGTCTTAGTCCCTGTTTTAAATTTTGTTCATTAACCTCTCTTGTTTTTGTTTAAAACTTTATAAGCAAAGTAAGTTGAGCCATGATATACCTACTTGAGTTATAACTATAACAAAGAAATATTATGGTAAAGTTTAAAATAGAATTTTGAATAGCTCTTTAAACTTAGATAGGGGTAGGTTAAAATGTTTAAAACTTATAAATTGTGTGGAAGTTTTCATTTATACTAGTATTATAAAGAAGCAGTGTCTTTTGCTTACGCTCAATTTCATCTCATTCGTAAAACTTATTAGTTCATCAACTAATAATAGTAAATATTGCATGTGTAGTAAAGACCAAACAATGGTGTAGAATTTTTATTATTAAACGAAGTAGTGTAGTCGTTCTGATGTGATATTCTCTGTTAAGCATAAAAATATCAGATACCTCTAAGACAGATCTGTAGGACACTTGGGAAGCCTACCTTCATCACAATTTGGATTAGATTAGGAACAAATATTAATATTTTTTTCACGTTCCTAACTTAACTCGCTACTGGGTTAGGAATTCGTATGTACGATAATCATTACGTAAATATTACATAACCTGACCCAACCCGACATACACTGCTGGTTATTGCAACAAAATCAGTCACTTAGTTCCATGTGTACCGCGCAATCGATGGTGATCAATCAAAATCTCATTTGGTCGCGTCGTTCCCTCTGATCCTGGTTAGTCTATCCATCTTGTACACTACCACGCATTATGGATAGTCGGATGTACGTCAAACCATGATTCCCTTACCCTGTTAAATAATGAAATTAGTTTCGTCATCAATCATCGGAGGTTACTATCGACATACCTTTGTGGTGTAATTTTTCAATTCTCTATTATAAATCGGATGTTTGTTTACTTGGAATACATTAGCCAGGTGACTATTGTTTTCCTGGTTTCTTATACTAGGTCAATAAATCAAATAACGAGTTTTTAAGATTATTATACTGAGATTATTTCTGTTTGACTGTCATGAATGAAATAATGCTGCTGCATGACTACAATAGTGTAGTCGATCATAAAAATCACTTAAAAATATGGCTGTTGCTAGCCTTCCGCTAGAATGGACGTTTAATATAATGTCATTCGTTCGCTAGTCGGATGAATAAGATTATATTAGTCGTCCGTAATTTTTTCATTTCAAATATGAATTAAATATAATTCGGACGAATAAAATAATTTTATTCGTCCGAATTACTGGACGACTAGACACTTCGTAAAAACATAGATGATACTTAACGCTATTTATAGATTGTATGAAACAAGTAACTCACTTGGAGTTACTTGTTTGATACAGTATTTGAAGAAAGAATACTCGTAATCGAAATATCTTGACGATTCCAGGAAAAAACAAACGATTCGATTATGTTTGAAAGCTTTCTGTTGGAAATTTACGTAACAGTTGTTCTCGTAATGTCGGAATCGAAGGTATTCCAATACGTACATACTTTATGAGTTCAGTAATTTAATTTAAACTTTTTAAATTTAAACATTCTTTAAGATTCGCGTCGTACTTTGAATTAGGTAAGTACCTAATAGTTTTCATGAAGGACGAATGAAGACGTTGCACTTAACACCGTCTTAGTGATCTAGTGGCATGTGCACATTGTGCTCCCGCCTGCCAAACCCGAGGTCCGAGATTCAATTCCATAGTTGATCGATGCCAATCAAAGGCATAACGTGTCACTACGCCATCTATGCTCTCTACTCCTTATTCTATAAAAATTAATAAAATAAGCCTTTATTTCTACTGCTTTTTCAAGTTTACAACAGTATTACTAACTTATTTAACTATACTTATACAAAACAAAAAATATAATCTTACCTATTAATTTATTTATTTATTACTAACCAAAATCCACAGACCTTAACCTATTAACAAAATATAATCCCACCAAAAACATTCTGTAAAAAACTAGCCAAGTCTCGATGGAGCTGCTTGTTTAACTCTAAAAAGTAATGAAATCTAGACAAACTCGTACCAAGTCTAAGGTTCCTTACTGCGATTTCTTTATTATTATAGTTAATGTTGTGTGACTTGCCCGTTGAACATTGTTTAAAAGGTTAGTAGTGGGTACATGTCAATTTTGTTTACACGTAATGTTATAACATTATTAAAATACGCAGCTTTATCAAGCCTAAAATTGACTGGATATTGAATCAACATTTTTCAAGTGGCTATAATTAAGCAAATTTTCTATCGTCAATGGATAGGTTCTGGATTTTTTAAGATTGGTGCAATAGCGTCATGGAGCACCTAGTTTTGTACCCTTGTGTACATACATGTGTACCCTTCAACGGCCAAGTCACACAACATTAACTATAATAATAAAGAAATCGCAGTAAGGAACCTTAGACTTGGTACGAGTTTGTCTAGATTTCATTACTTTTTAGAGTTAAACAAGCAGCTCCATCGAGACTTGGCTAGTTTTTTACAGAATGTTTTTGGTGGGATTTCATTTCTTTTTGTTAAAACTTGTTTATATTGATTTATTTTATTAGATTTTCTTATTTGACACACTTATTTTTTAGGAGTAGTATTATATTATTAAGCGCCCCGCGGTTTCACCCGCGTAGTTCCCGTTCGCGTTTCCATGGGAATTTCGGGATAAAAAGTATCTATAGATAAATGGTTTTAAGCTACCTCCCCACAAATTGTCAGCCAAATCAGTTCAGCTGTTCTAGAATTATAATTCCCGTTTCCATTCCCGTGGGAATTTCGGGATTAAAGTATTCTATGTTTTTTTCCTGGTTCTAAGCTACCTCCCCACCAATTTTCAGCCAAATCAGTTCAGCCGTTCTTGAGTAATAAATTCCCGTTCCCATTCCCGTGAGATTTTCGGGATTAAAGTATTCTATGTTCTTGTCCTGGTTCTAAGCTACCTCCCCACCAATTTTCAGCCAAATCAATTCAGCCGTTCTTGATTTTTAAATTCCCGTTCCCAATCCCGTGAAAATTTCGGGATTAAAAGAATCCTATGTCCTTTTCCTGGTTCTAAGCTACCTCCCCACCAATTTTCAGCCAAATCAGTTCAGCCGTTCTTGAGTTACAATTCCCGTTCCCATTCCCGTATAATTCCCGTTCCCGTTCGATTATCCTAGTTTTTATAGTTTTCCCTTTAAGTGGCCATTAAACCCTAACTCTGTACCATATTTCAGCTCTCTAGGTTTATGGGAAGTACTAGTTCTATTTTGATGATCATGAGTGAGTGAGTGAGTGAGTGAGTGAGTGAGTGAGTGTCTGTCATAAATACGAAACTTTGCTTTCGCTTAACTTGGGAACTAAATGACTTACAGACTTGAAATTTTATTTTAAGTATGTGATTGTATAGCTTACTGGATGACGAAAATTTCAGCTTTCTGGGCTTATCCAGAGGTTGTCAAATAGGGGCCTGAAAATGCGGCGAAATGGTTCCTGTAAAGGATGGTACGGCAGTGCTTGCTTCGCGCTCGACTTGGCGGGGGGCACTGCCGTGCCCCCAGATTATATTAAGATTTATAACATTCCTTTTCCTTATTCTATATTTACTTTATTTTTAACTAAGTAGACTTCAATTTAAATGAAATTTTGTAGAAAAGCTCAACTATCTTACTTAGTAGCTACAAAGTCTGAATTTTAAAATCCGCTGAAAAATAAACTCACATTTTCAAGGAAGATTTTCGAATTGTCATAAAAGGAGACACCTAAAGAGTTACCCAGTGAGTTTAAAGGTTATTTTATTTTTCAAAATATAACGTAAGTGAAGTTTGTTGATGTTACAAGTTACAAGCAGCTTAGCGTAGAGGTTGACTTAAAACCGGCTTAAACTGTAACCGTGGACGTGTTGCCTTGCACGTGGTTTGCACCGGCTAAGCTTTACAATGAGCTATAAAACTGGTTGATATTCTAAGTTTATTGTTCACTTAAATAATAATAAGGGTTATGATTTGTGCTTATTCTAGTCTTCAAGAAGTTTCTCTTTGATAATGTATCATCCAAATACTATACATCCATAATAAAGAAACTTGAATCAGATATTTCATAGCCAGGAGCAAATCATACCTATATAATTTTCAATCTCAATTTTCCACGGCATATAGAATCACTTAAGTTAAATCCGTGAGACGCTGCTAGTCATAACAGTTATTATCTTACACTCAATAAATACGGTTTTATAATATTAAGTCCTAATAATAACTAACATATTAATAGTAACATAATTTCGCAATTCACCAAAGAAGCTGACCAAAAGATAAGTTGATACTATGAGGCCGTAATATGCAAAGTGCAGACTCCAGTCAAGCGGAAAGATGGTGTTGAGTCAGCCATCGGTAATGTACTCTCTGCTGGTTTAACACGATTTTATGTTAGCTAGGTCAGTATTCAGTAATAGGCGTATTATATTACATTGATATACTGTTTGGTTTCATAAATTAAAGAGCTTGTTTTATGTAGTGAGGCGTTTGTTTTATGAACTCTTGTTCTTCAGACTGTGGTAAGAATAGAAGTTTAGACAAAGAAAAAGAAGATTATACATGTAAATATATGTAAAAATACTTCTTATTCCTGCTGCTAAATTATGTATGTGCTACCAGTATTATCATGAATGATAGTTCTTACTTGTAACTTCAAACATACGTTTTATATTTTTTCTACCAAATTTTAAGGAAATTTCGAAACATATATAGCATAAATAAAAGGAACAAAACAAATTAACACACGCCACACTATATTACAATTATATACCTCATCCACAAGGAAAAACTGTATGCCTACATGTATCAATATAGACGCAAGGACATGCAACCGAGTTACCTGCCTTAATTGGATATCTTGACGGGAGGGAATGAGGCACAGACTATATGTACTATTTACTTTGACAGACAAATTACTTCAACACGATCCCATTAGCTGTTCACTGCAACTTAATAACATTCGTTGCAGACAGCTTAATATTCAAACGTTGTTTCTGAGATAGGGGTCGGCTGTGCGTGAGTGTAATTATGTGGGTATCAGATTAGCTTGGTTTTTATTGCAAACTGAATCCGCTGTTATAATAACCTTAATTTTAATTAAAGCTACGCTTGTGGTTTAGAAAAAAGTCCTAAATTACTCCTTATGGCATCAAGTTTAATTACTCATTAAAACTTCTTATAAGTCTGTCCAGAATATGTCCTACCGTTTCAGAGATCAATCGGAATTTTCACAGCAAACTTTTAGCTATTTTAATAGTTGGTTGTAAATATTTAGATATTTTCATAGAAAGACAGTAAAAAGCTGTAATTTGGTGTTACAAATATTTTATCATAATGTTGTAAATGTAAAGGCATAGAGCGAGCCAACTCTAATATAAGTATAGTAATATTACATAACAGAGCTGCCTCACCATATACTTGTAATAGATTTTTATGCTATTAAATTATTTTCATTATCAATATACAGCAATTTTATTTCTTTGTGTAACTGGTTGGTTCTATGAAATTCATTTTGGACCTAAAGTACATAAAATAGCCTACCTGAAATAGATATCTCACTTAATGTGATCTATTTAATGTAGATCTTAAAAAGGTTTATAGTTGGGACGAGCAGTTAGGTGTAAGATATTATCAAATATGTGTGAAAGATAAAAAATATTTTCTCCGTACTTTCTTTTTTCTTTATAACTAAAAACCAATTGGCACATGTATGAAAAAGCAACGCTTGAGTCAGCCTCACTAACTGCTTTTAGTTTTTGCAAATATCTATTAGTCTAACTAATAGACATTACGGAAAAACGAAGAAAATATACTTACTAGACATGTTTTGGGTTTTATACTTTGTTCTTTATTAGAGCCAACATAACAAAACGTAAAAAAATGATGACAATAAAGAGTTTTAGTAAGACTAAAGAACAGAAATTGATTTCTATATAAAAACAAATTGTATTCTACATTTAACTTTTATTTTAATATATTCTTTCATCGGTTTCCCCTCATAATACCTAACAAAATACGTTTTCCAATAAATTGATCAAAAACTTTTTGGATGAAAACATGTTTACTTAACAAGGAATATTTAAAAATTTATTGAATAAAGAAATCCGGATAACGCAGTTGGGACGCGTCACATGTTCAACATAATTTCGGATGATATAGGAGCAAATATTGAAGAGCTTTCTAGGAAAATTTCATTGGAAAATTAACCTCATTTTTGACGAAATAGAAGTCAATTTGCCTTGACTGGTGCATTGGGATGGTAACCATAGCAACAGGTGGATCCCCCCTCTGTTACCTTCCCCTTATGGGGGGTACCCATGTCTCAAGCCAAGCTAAGCTTGAGTTATTGCTAACGTTAACACTGAAGGTTAAACTGTGATAAGGTTTTCTATTTTGATAAGATAAAGAAATGTCTTCGTCTATCTTCAACTAAATTACGTCTATTAATATTTTAGTAATTAAAGTCTTGTGTTGAACTAATTAATTCGTATTGATATCTTTGATTGACACAAATACTACACATTGAAATAAAACACTTAAACGGATTTTTGTCGTGGTTGTATTTTGTTTTACATTTTCTGACGTTTCGGTAATTTCACAATGTATTTAAAATTATATTCAAAATATTGAAGGTAGTAAACTTTTTACATTACTTTGTACAGACGTCTTCCATCTTAGTCTTCTGTGATCACGGGTTCTGTAAAGAATCCGAAACGTCAGAAAATGTAAAACAAAACCACGACAAAAATCCGTTTAAGTGTTTTATTTCAATAATTAATTTCGGTTTATAAAGAGCTGTTTACGTAAAAGTTACAAAATATAATTCTAGATGCATGTAGAGATATACTCATATAAGATCCCGGTGAGATTTATAGTTTTGAAGTTACCGTTACTGTAGATTCCTGGTAGCTCTATGCTAGTTTGTAATCGTAACAAATTATGAGATTTGTTTTGATTTTTATGAATAACTACTATTTTATTATGAAAAAAAAAAACTCAAAGCAAACGAAAACATATCTAGTATTAAAATCCAACTAAAATTATAAAGCCGAATGTTTGTGAGTGTGGATGTTTAGACGTGTGGATGTTTGTTCCTCTTTCACGCAAAAACTACTGAATGGATTTTAATGAAATTTGGTACAGATGTTGCTCATACCTAGGAATAACACATAGGATACTTTTTATCCCAAAATTCCCACGGGATAAGATTCCACGCGGGTAAAACCGCGGGGCACAGCTAGTATGTAATAAATGTATCTCTCTCAAATACTTCCATGTTTTATTTCAACAAAATACCGACACATAAATAAAATATTTCACTAATAAAACCGATATTTTTTCAGGCCATTGAAATCTCTTTTCAATCAAATTTATTCTATCTTGAGAGCTACAACCTGCAATGCGGAGTGCCGCCATTAACTGGATTGATTTGGTGAAAGTTGTATTAAATATAGGTCGGTTATTTGGGTGTTATATGAATCTAATAATGATTTTTGGGATAGTTTCAAATAATTAAATATTTATTAAAGTACTACAGGGTTAATAATCGAAGCAATATCTGTCTGTGTCGCGAGTTTACACGTGTTTTCAAAAAAAAGGGGAAAAAAGCTGTGTAAGGCTGATTTATTGATGTAAACTTCTACGAGTATGAACAGTTTTTGAATGACGCGTTACTAATGTAGTTTTCATCAGTGAAGTATCGGTAGTTTAAAACTATTTAAATAATTAAAAAAAATATTTTACTAAATGAAAAGTAGGTAAGTAAAACAAAAAAATGTTTTAATTAAAATTTCGTACCTCCTTCAAACGCAAAGCAAAACAAGGAACCTTTTTATCTAATATCAGATTTTTAACAAACATTTCACCATTTTCGGTACAAAATACAATTGTGGTTAAGATAAAAAAATCAACTAGATATTTAGCCTAAAAAGGCCTCGAGTAGTTACGTTGGGAAACTTGGGAAGTAAGCGAGTAACAAAATTGTTTTCTTAAATAGTACCTTCATGTAATTTTGTTGAAAAGATTAGATGACATTGCTCAGTTCAATTTAAAATAATGTTTATTATTCGTTTTAGACATGGCAATAAAATTTTACAAGTTTTTATGTTTGTTATTTTGAGTTGAAATGTGAAGAAAAATTTAGTGGGGAATGTATTGCATTTATCATTTACCTAACCCAATATATTGTTCTATTTTTTGTGTACTTTTTACAATCAGTAAGTATTTTTTTAATTAGGTTTATGGTATAATACGTCTAGGCCTCAATTTGGACATAAATATCGTCTATATTCACCAAGTAGAGCTCATTCGTCCTGGGGCCTAAGTCTGCAATTTGACATTATTGATCGGACAATATGGTGATATTGTGGCACCATAACGAGAGTGTCAGAAATTTGGTATTCTGCTAAAATTTATTAATATGGCTATGGTGTCTCAATGGTCTTTGTTGCATATAAAAATTTAGACAAATAAACGTCAGAATACTGTTTCCATGACAACCATCTAAGTTTTATGGAGCTATTGAGTCAGCGGAATAGTTGTCACTAAGAGAATACCAAAATGACAACAAATGCCAAAAAAACGGCCATAATGTTGATTTTAAAACACATTTGAGAAGCATTGTCACAGCTTAATAGTTTAGAGAATCTGGGCCCAGGTACTGAAAATTTAAATATGTAGTCAAAATTTTCGTATCTATTATGTTAATATTTAGGGAATTCCCTCGTCGTACCAACCTCGGGTGTAGAATCACATCTTGTTATTATAATTGCATTGTCATTGAATTTAATTAAGTAGGTATAACAAACAGCTTAACTTGATACCAGCAAGGGGTTTGTTTTAGAAATTACTATGTCATAATTTATAACTGTATTCATTAAAACTTGATATTTAAATATACTTTCAAAAAATACTTATGTTATAAAGGTAACCGTTACGGACTGATCTGTCAACACAGCTCATACCACTAAACATAATGTACTCGTATATATAAAATCATCATCATCAGCTCATATAATGTCCCCACCGAGGGGCACGAGCCTACCCTGAATTAGGGTGATTAGGCCTTAGTACGCTGGCCAAGGTTGGTCCACTTCACACACCAACTTGAATTTCTTCCCAGGTGTGTACAGGTTTCCTCAAGATGGTTTCCTTCACCGTAAGAGCGTCGAAATTAACGTACTTATGAATTCGTAAATTGAAAGCACATTGGTACGTGGCGGGACTGGCGGGGTTCGAACCAGGCACCTTCCGATCGGAAGTCGACGGCCTCATCCCCTGCGCCACCGACGCTCTATATAATATAACATAACATAATCATTCACTACAAAATTACATTATAATAACTGACCTCTAAGCTCGTTGTATCTAGGGTATCATAAACTACGCACGCACTCATTCACCCACAGCGAAACCGAGACAAACATTTGTGGTTCGCACAAATGTTTGCAATATTCACACAGAACGGGAAATGAACTCGTAACCTGACGGATGGCAGGCATGGTGACCACTCTGCCATCTAGGTCATATATTTTTGTAAAGTTCAAAGTGAAATAGCGATAAAAAATACCGTTAAATCTCTCCAGATATTGCATACCAAGCGCGGTGAACTAACATGATTGCCTGTGTGCACTGTAATCCTAGTTATAATAAAACCTTTTAAACTAACAGTTTAATAAAATCAAGCTTCCTCGCTAACACTAACCAATCGATTTTTGAGCGAACATAAATTAATTTGCTTTCAACCGATATTTTCAGTAGAGCTGCTGAATTTTTCATTCAATCAACTTTGAAATATTAAAAGTCAAATGTAATTTTTATGCTTATGAATTTATTTTAACACGGTTTTATGGTCTAGTTTTAGATTTTTAATTAAGTTATGAATATTTTATTTTCTTTTTGTGACTTAAATTCATTGTATTTTTTAATATCATCCTGTTGTTTTTGTGACCTTTGATGTTTTAATATCAATGCTTTTAACTTAGTTTTTTTAATATTAGCTGGCCTCCCTCGAAGAAAAATCGTCAAATAACTCTTACTGGAGTATATTTTTAATATCATAGACTCTCATCAACTCTGTGAGGACAACCTAACTTTTTGAATGACTACACCGTAGCAACGTAGGCTTACTAGATGATCGATGTACTGATGAATGCCCGTTGTTTCTAATAGGACGCTGTAAAGATTGTAGATCAAGAGAAGATCATGTAGAGACAGAGCTACGTAATAGTTTAGCAACAGATACGAAGACTTCTTAATACATTTTCTTCAACCTAATTTACCTTTTTTTACAGTTTTTTTTCGCAGCCCGTTTACAAAATGACAACCACCGCCATTCAACAGCTAATAAATATTTATTATGTAGTTACAATTAGTAAGTTTAAACTCTAAAACGTTGATAAGTTTCCCGAGAGAGTTCGATAGCTCGTTAGTGAGAGCAATCATGAATAATTTATCAAGAACCAACTAATTAATGAAACCATCTGAGTCAATATTCAATTTGCATTCTTAGAATATTCAAAGTTGTTTCGTAATGATGTTCATTTGAGAAATAACATGAAAATATTGCTGCTACAACAGAAAAAACAGGAGATTTGTATGTTTTTTTTTGTTATATTTTTTATTTGTACTCTAATTTTAAAACTACGGGCTACAATCATAGACAGCTACCTGCACTCCAGAAAGGTCATAATTTTGCCAGGCATAAAATGGAAATGGGTTAAAAGGGGGGGGGGTGGATAGTTAGGACAGGATATGAAATCTAGACTTTCCACTCAACGAGAAAAACACAGTAGTTAGATGTTTTACGCCGATATATAGCAATCAACGCTTTCGGTTGAAATTTTAAAACTTTCAACATCTTATTAGGTAAATAACGCTTCTGAGAACGCGGGTAACAACTTGCTACATAACCGTGAAACGGCAAGGCAATGCTAAACATAATAATTAGCATACATTACTTCATCAAAACCCATAAAATCATAACAAATTTTACTTTAAAAGGTTAATTAGCTACAAAATAAACAAGTCTCACTTCCACGAAATATAAATAAAACCTACAAATTCTAACCCCAACATTATAGCGTTAAAAGAATAACATTGGAACGTATTATGAGAGTGAAACTGTACAAAAAATGTATATATTTCTTAATAAACGTGGTGCATAAACTTGAAGGAAAACAAACAATCCGAGCAGAGCCACAACCTAAGCAAACCTTACCTTAAAAGATAACATTAAGCCAAAAAGGATAATTAAAACAAAACACAATCTCTTGTTACATCGACCGTGCAGTGTGCGAAGATTTTATTTAGGAACATTTGAAAAAATACGTAGGTTCTATGGAAATTAAAGTGTATTTGTAATGAATGTTTGGTTCTATGTTTGGATGTTTTACAGTAATGATTTTTATTAGAATTTCGTTTTAAATAACTATTTACTCTAAGTTTCTTTAAGACTTAGAACGCAGGAAAAACAAAATCACAGGGCTTACAACACGAACTGTATTGACAAACATCCACTAGTTAGTTAATACAAATCTTATCAATCACTCTAAAACATTATTAAAGTAACAAATATACTACGAATGTTCCCAAATTCGCCCCATCAGGCATAAAAAATCTTGCTTCCTTACAAAGCCACGCTAGCTACCTAGGTTTATTATATCAGCAACTACAGTCATACATTTGCTTTCTATAAACAATAAATATAAAACTAAATATTATTCTTCATCTTCATCATCATCATCATCCGGTATCATAGTAGTGGAGTTGAACAAGACCTTCACAATAGATTTCATGGCTTTCCTTGCACCTTGACGGAGCAATGTGAGCTTGAACTGCATTAGAACTATTAGGTAGGTTGACATGAAAGATATGTTCTGAAACAAACAACAGTATAGAGTCACAATCTTTTCTGTTCCGGCGGCCAACACTGGAAGCTACTATTGTCAATTTGACTCTTATACCGTTTGGATACATTTTCAATAAACTGACAACCAAAAGATGCGATTACAGCGACGCTATCACAGGAAAGATTGTGGCACAATAATGTAGAGTTAGTTAGAGTAAGGTAGAGTTAACTGAACTCGAACTGAAGAGTTCTAAAGAGAAAAGTTCGAGAGAGAATTTTAAAGAGAAGAAGGAATAGTATATAAATACTCTAACTTATTGTAATCTACTTTTATCTAATGAGATTAAAGAAGAGTAGAGCAGACTAATCTAGAGAATTGTAGAGTAGAGAAGGTAGAGCAAAGTATACAAGAATAGAGCTACTGCCAAATGTAATATCTAAACAAAACTTAATTATTTTGTTGCTCAACAATTCCAAAAGCTTTATATTTACCGCCATTCTAAAAAAAACACTGAAACGTAAATTGATTTATCAAAATTCATAGTCACGTCTATCTGGCTCTAGAGTATTGAAGATCAATTTAGAAGCTACATTGATGATAAAATAAACTTCTTTCGATTTATTTTAATGTAATTCCTTGTTCCGTATTTTTTATATAAAATTGGGATGAGCCCACGTACCAATCTCGTGATGTAGAGGTGGCGGGTTCAAATCCGGTTATGGGCATCATTCACGTCATATTTGATATTGGACATAGTTTTAAGCTATGTTTAATTTATATTTATACAAACTTGATAACTTTTTCTTCACAGGATGTAGTAAAACTTTTATATACTTAAGTAAATAAACTGAGATGGAAGCAATTCAACTGGATTACATCAACTTCCAATTGATTTAATCCAGTTTGTAAAACATCTACTAACAATTAGAACTCGCAAAACTCTTTTAATTAAACACCAAACAACTCTAAACTAAGAAACAGAGAACCAACTTTTATATACGTACCGCAGTGAATAATTCCCTATTGATATTAGTGAAACCATCCAAGTTCATGATCGGGGGATTCTTAGATATAGCCACTAGGAACATTTCCACTTCACGCTGAGTACTCCTGTCTATCGCTCCCAGATTTATATTTAAGAGTCTCACTTGAAATTCGAGGCCAACCTACAAAATTCAATTAGTTTTTTTATACAGCTTTATTATATTTACTTACATAAAACCACAGAGTAGACATCTTGCCTATCAACGGTATTTGTTGCGGATAGTTAGAGCCATCAAAATTAACAGTTGGTTTAACCAATTTTGTATCGTTTATCTATCTTCTTTCTTGCCAAATCTGGATGAACTTAAACCGATCCTAATCGGAAATGGAACATGCAGAGAGAGAGGTAAAACAGGAAGGGTCACTTGATGGTAAATAGCTTCTGTCACATACCCATATTTGCAACTTAAATGGATCACAAGTGTATCTAGCCTGTAGGCAACAGAATACATGGTATACACATCATAATATCTAACATTAAAGACAAATGATATTAAAACCTACCTTTCTAGAAGCATGATACGCCTCATTACAAATAATAAATAGTAGTGTCATACAATATCCGACAATTACGAACAAGCCAAGTTCTTTGTAACTCAGTCCTCTTTCTAGAACTTCAGACAACACACCATATAGAGATATAGTTGTCGTGAAGAAAATCACCATGCAGTAGATTCCGTACATGTTTGAATAGGCACGACCTGAAATTAAAATATAAATTGAAATAGTATGGCGGGTTTTATACACAAATAGAAGGTTTGCAGTAGCGAAGCTCTGCCGTCTTGGTTTTATGCTAGACGCATTTTATAAAATCTATTTAATAGTTGGTTTTCTATAAACTTGGTTATGTTTATATTTATTTAACCTATGAATGTTGGTTTCGAGTTGCACTGAAATGCGCTTCGTTTCATTATTGTTTTTAATTTTGATCTAACTACGCAAGGGAATTTAATGCGACTTTAATAATATAAATAAGGTTACACACGTTTAATGAGTGAACACGCCTGGGCCACATTTACATATATAAACTAGTTTAATAAGCACTAAAAACAATGTTTATGTACTGTCACAGTTAAAATTATAAAATGCTTACCTAACTGTTGCATCATATGTGACAAATCTACCCATAGATGTCTGTATTGCGCCAGTTTCAAAGCCGGATGCTCCGCTTCTAAAGCCTTGTGCAGGTTTTTAGCCAGACCCTTTGATGCGGTGCCGAACGCGTTGCAGTTTATATACCTGTTTGTTTAAAATATATTTAATTGAGTTGTTCCTTTTCCATCCTATGACGTCACATCCTACTCGTTATTTTTTGATTATTCAACCTATTTTTGTTTCTTACTCAACCCACAAAAAAAATTATGTACAGTTTGATACCAATTTTATATCCTTTAGAAAAGATTTTACGTACTTTTGTTAAAAATAAACTGAGTAAGATACTTAAACGGATTTTTGTCGTGGTTGTATTTTGTTTTACATATTCTTCCGTTTAAGTCAATTTTGATAATATAGATAAAAATATCTTTGAAGTGTTCGTGTAAATCAAAGATATCAATAAATCTGAGTAAGGATTAAATAAAGCATATTATTATAATATTGAGCCTTTTAATGTAGACAAACTTCTTATAACTTCTTCAACTATTTATTGGTACACAATGGGAACAATTAAACTTCAATAGTTGAATAAATGGTTAAAGTTTTCGACAAAATCAGAAAACATTTTTAAAAAGTTTTATTTTAGTATGTCTACATCCTATATAATATCACACTTTATTGTTTACTTAAGTAAAGTACTCGGGAGTCTTTAGTCTTTAAAGACAGCCATTGATAAAGTGTATTTTTAAATTTGCTTGCGAATGCGTATTTTAAGAGAGATAACTTCGAGTGGTTTTCTTATACGAACTCCTTTTTTGTACTGAAGATGTTTTAAGTATTCTTGACCATCAAATTAAGGAGTTCGGTCGTGATGTTACATAAGATAGTATAGGTAGCTTTTACTTTGCTCAATTTGCATACCTAATAGCTATTATGATACGGTAGGTCATTAATATTCACTTTGTAATGGCCAATTTCAAGAGCTTGTTCATGCATGTATGTTGTTAATTGATGATCAACGAATCAGATACAATGAATCTTTAATTTAATTTAAATTATATTTTGGGACGAACGTACTCGTATAAATTGACAGAATCCTCATACGTGCTGGAGTAGCCATGGTCTTATTTGCCAAAGAACAATTATCCTATTTGGTATTTGCTTTTTGCCAAAGCGCCAAATTCTTTTTCAACCCATATCATTCCACTGCTGGGCAAAGGTCTTTCCCAAACATTTCCAGGTCTCCCTATCCTTTACAGCCTCACCAACTGCTTTCTAAGGTGACGAGATCATCACCAGCCAATAATTTTATTTAACATAATCATTCTCTACATCATCTCGTTACCCCTAACTAAGTTCAAAACTTGTATCTAGGGTATCAGAAACTACTAACACACTCATTCACACACACATCCAGACCGAGACAAACATTTGTGGTTCACACAATTAAAATAAATATTAATACGTACCACAAAGAACAGAATCCATCAAGCATAGCAATGATATGGTAGTAGGCCAATGAGTGCCAAAACTCGAAGTCGTCTTGTAAGTAATGTTGGGAGAGGATCACAGCGAAACTCAGACCCCAGGAGAACGCACACAGGCCCCATGTGAGAGAGTATAAGTTAGGGAATACTATCGGCGTGCCTGTTATTTTTAAGTATTTTAACTGGAATGGAAATATTTAACGTGCGTTTTAATTGTGCGATTGATCAAGTCAATAAATCATCTTGGTAGCAGTTGACTCCTTACTAGGTTGTTATGACTACGCACCCAATCGTTCATACATACATCTAGACAAAGATATTTTTGTGGATCACACATAGGTATATTAAAAGTCTTTGGATTACTCTTATTAGAATATGGTATTTTTTATTCAGATATATTTTTGAGAATAAATTTCGAAATAAAAACGTATAAGCAACAATAAATGCACTATAATTTCATATCTCTTTGATTCTCAAATAAAAAAATACGTGACATTTCTTAAACTATAAATGTGAAACCAATAAAAAGTTTTATGTTGACTTTCTCTATAAAAATATTTTACTTCCACTACTTGCATTAGCATTAAGCTCGGTCGACCGACCGTAGTGGGTAAGGACTTTATTTCTAACGAAGTTAAAGATAAATACCTTATAAAAATAAATGCATTTTATGTGACCATAGTAACATTTATTGTTTTTACCCGTTTGCTCATTTGTTTGAGCAAACGGGTCATTTGATGGTACGAGACTACCATCGCTTAAGCCGCGAACCCACCGCTACACCCACGGTCCACGGCCACGCAGCTCAGCTACGTTGAGCTATAGCCGAGTCCGCCACGAATGTATCAATGATGTCATTTTCGTGCGTAGCGTGTGCGTGTACTTCGGTGGGTTTTACCGCATACATTTTCATAGAAAGCGAAGCTGAGTACACGTGCGTAGCGTGTGCGTGTACTTCGGTGGGTTTGAGCCTTTATAGACAGTGTGTTGCCGGCCAATATAGATATTAGATAGGTAGGCTACTAGAACAACATGCGATTTTTAAAAACGCCATTTATTAGATAACTATTGGAAATGGGATGGCATGTCGTTTTTATAGTGAACAAAGAGATAAATCATTCTTTTTCTTAAGTATGCAAACTGCAAAAGCCCTTTTCACTTTTCTATCACTGGTCTACCAGAACCATGTTGTTCCAGTATGTCGTCGTCGAATGATTTTAAATCTGTTGCTGCTAGAGATTTTGTCATAGAGATTTCGTAGCGATTTAGAAGTGTTTACATTTCAGTCACTAGAACATTCCCTAGTTTTGTTAGTAGAATTGAGTCTCTGGCAATCTAAAAAGTTATTTAAACTACAAATAGTGCTCTTCAACCTTACCTGATAATGCGTCCACATATTTTTAAATATAGCCACTTGAGGCCCGTGACGCCACGAGGCGATTGGCAGAAGAAAATGTGGAATCAAAATGCTCAGGAATATAATATTGTAAATCACTTCATCAAATCTTTTGTTGGAACTGTTTTGAAAGTTATCTAATCGTTCTTTTCCGACTGTAAGAAAATATAATGATATGTTTCGATTAAAAATATATAGGTAATAAATATATAGATGCTATCAATTAGAACCAATTTAAAGGGGAATCTATTGAAAATGTAAGAGAAATAGAACTTAGTATCATATTATCTAGGATAATAAATTTTAGAAACCTTGGAAATTGATATGAAAAAAATATACTATGATGTACTTTCGTACATGACAATTAGTTCAAAGAATTTAGTCACAGAAATGACTGAGCATTTAAGTCATAAAAACGTCTGCTAAAACTACGTACAATACTGTACTGCTTTCATCACTTTGAGTGCAGTGCTGTGTCATACAGGATTTTGCAAAATAGCTCTAGTTTTTGCTATGGACACTCATGGTGGTTTCAACCCAGATGAAAGTAACAGGACAAAATAACATACAAGATAGTCTGGTCGGCTCTTTAAATCTAAATGTATAAAAATGAATCCCTATTTCCATTGGTCACGCCATCACTTGAGGAAGACTGAACCAAGTTAGATAATTTTCGATAACAAAGGAATGGAGTAAAATGGGACTAACCAATTGTCTTAGGTATGTTGTCTTCGTTATAATCAGGACAAGGTTAAAATTTGATTTCATTAAAAAAAAAAACGAAAAATACACGGGCAAACATAAATTATCATTGTTGTTCATTACTCTAGCTAAAACTAAAAAAAAAAAATTGAACAGATTTGAATAATTTATTTTTTGTTTTACATTATTACAAGGTTGGTATAAAAAATGGTAAAACCCAAAAGGAAACGGGAATTGGGTTCATGTATGAGTAAAATCGTGGAGCATAACTAATAAGGATGAATATAACTGACCTTTGATTACAATAATACTTTCCAGGCTCCAAACCAAATAAGCCCAAAAGGTTGCCTTTGAAATCCAATTATAAGTCGTCCGTTTCGTTGTTTTTGCATCTGTTATACATAATATTTTGTTAGATATATTTTTAGACGAAATAGCTTTTGATTGCGACCATAATTTCTGCTAAAGTTTGCGTACATTTGACAGACTCAGCGTGTGATAAAATTTTGTTATCATAATAATCGTACTAATATTATAAAGCCGAATGTTTGTGAGTGTGGATGTGTGGATGTTTGTTCCTCTTTCACGCAAAAACTACTGAATATATTTTAATGAAATTTGGTATAAATGTTCTTCATATCTAAGAATAACAAATAGAATACTTTTTATCCCAAAATTCCCACGGGCTAAGGTTCCACGCGGGTAAAACCGCAGGGCACAGCTAGTTATTTAGTATTCTAAACATGTTTCCTTGCAAGCAACGGTTTGATGTTATGCTTTTAAAGTGGTAAAAGAAGATACTTTGGATAAAATCGTTAAAAAGTTTTTTCATTTTTGGTTTTAATAATGTTATTTTAATAGAAAAACTTCAGTTATAATAAAATACTATAATAATAACACATATAGTGATGTGCAAGCCATCTCAGAACTCGGAGTTTTAACGGTGTTTGAAAGTTATTGAATCTTGAAAATTTTCATCATAATATTTTTCCTTCCGGGAAATGTTCCCGTCAAATAGTTTATATTGAAATTGTTTTGACATTTCAATTTATTGACTTTTTAAACTTCATCAACTTTTATGAGTACGATTTAATATTCGGGAAGTGTTTTTATGAAAGTACCTTTATAACTTTAAGGGAGGATTTATAACTACAAAAAATATTAAAAATGCTTAAATTTTAATGCTTTCAGCAATAAATAGATTCGTTCAAAAAAAGATTTTATGTAGTATGTCCCACGGGATTGGTGTTTTACGCGGGTGAAGCCGGGGGACGCTGTTAGTTATGGATGTACTACGAACCTCTTCATGTTATGAATTAGGGAATAGTATAATAGAGATAAATAGATAACTTGCCTTTCGGCACTCTCATAATAGGCATGACTCCCATAATTTGAAAGAGCACCAACAAACTCTTAGTTGTGAGGTAGAAACTGTCATGTTTATCAAGTAACGCGCCATCATTGTCAGTTATCTGTGGACCGTGGATTTCTTCTGCTTTGTAATCTGCAATTTCAAAAGATAATTAAGGGTGAAGCCATACGAGCGTAATTTTGTGAGTTGTGAGCAGCAAAATTTCGATCGCAGAAATTCTGCTGCATTCAGTTTCATAGAAAAGTCCTATTTGATTCACACGGCAAAATGAGTTGTCTGCCGACTCACACGCATAATATCAACTGAATTTCGGTCGGGGTGAGGTGGAGAGCTTGCACGATACAAGGATCCGTACAAATATTTCGGATTACAACTGAAAATACGTCCGTCCGTGTGGCAGTCTAACCGAATTTCAGTTGAACGTAAATTTCACGACTCATTTTACGTGACTCACAGCTCACAAAATTACGCCCGTTTGGCCTCACCCTAAATGGCATAGTGGTTGTAGTATCGGATATAAAAGTAGAGTTGAAGTCAATGCAATGAAAAGGCCGTGGTATTGGATACAAGTCTGCAGTAATGCTTGCAGAGACAGGAATATATTTACTTTACTTCACTTGACAGGAACCTCTTAACAATGAGTATGGCTATAGCTGGACAATACCCCACTATAGGCAATTTTCTTTTTTTAACTGTATGGTCAGCGTCAGATGAAACCTCCCTTGGTTGGCAATACAAAAGTGAGCATTACCAACGGGGAGGGACCTATTATCTAATGCTGACTGTACCTACATAACATTTAAAGTATTAATATAGGTGGATATGTGCACAATCACATAACAATGTCACCTCTTATCTCAGTATCATTCATTTGCCCAAACATATCCCGTTTACGTATTTCTTCATTTTGATTAGGATTGTACACTTTTGTCTTATAGATGTTCTTGTTGGTATCCATATTTCTTCCTTTTCCGAGTGATATTTACTGAAAGAGGTCGGTAAAAGCTCTGTTCCATGGCTGTTGTACGAAATAATCAATCATGGAACACTTCTTTTGTTTACTTTAGTGTTTTTCTGTAGATGTATAATAATATGGAGGAGGTTTTTGTAAATTACATTGAGTTTTATCGAGAAATGATCTGTCACATAAGCATAATACGATAAATGGTCAGATAGTTTCCAACGATAATGAAACTAAAAATGTTAAAATACATTTTCAGTTTAAGTATATTACATTTTCTTATGTAAATACTTTAAGTTTTTTCTATGTAGTAATTTTAATACTAATAAGATTTTTTTACAAACGTTATTGAAATATTTCTGAGTCAAATAAATCTTGTGTAACCTTGAATTCTTTACACGAGTAAAACTTTAATACTTTTGTGAATTTATTAATTCCAGACGCAATTTAATGGTAGGTTAGACAATGTGTTTATAGTTTTATTAGGTAATAATAAAATATAGAAAACCCAATATATTGAATTTTGACAATTTGCTCAAAGGAGCTCGCTGAGAAGAATATGAAATAATGGTTACTTTTAAAATGGTTTTTAGACTTCCAACAGAGGGTTACGGGTTTAACTCCCGTGCGAGGTAAATGTGTGTGTAAAGCAAACTAACTTTTAACTAGGTTTACTCTGTAAACCTGGGTAGAGGTCACTTACAATAAGAAGAAAGAGTCATGTTTCGTACAATGTTGTAGCTCAACTTAATATACAAAATACCACATCCAAAAAAGCCTCTACATCACACATCCTTATACATAATCTATAAAGGCGTCACCGAACGACGTCACGGCAGTTAACATCTATTAATTCATATTTAACACTAATGGTGACTTTCGAAAACACTTAACGAGTCCTGAGTGAGATGAAGGCGCGACACTCCGACCCAAACATCAAATATTCACCAACAAGCCAAAGGGGTTGCCACAGTTTTTATTGGTGTTTCAATGTGGGTAATATTTCATAACATACAGGAAATGGCACACCTTAATAACACTTTTGAAACTGTTTCTAATTTTATGAGGGATATGAATAAATGTCAACTGTACGTACATAGATACGAGTACTTAGCTTTTGATCATTTATTATTTCATCAGATGCCATGATTCGAATGCTAATTCTGTAAAGAATATGGTAAAGAAGTAGAGAGTGGATGTGACGTGCCGCCGACAGGGCACATTGGCGCGAGTTGGGAGAGGCCTATGTCCAGCAGTGGACAAATACAGGCTGTTGATGATGATGATGATGAAATAAGTAGAGATCAAAGATAAATCCCTTCTTGGAATTTAGCATAACACGGCCACTATAGTAACAACTGTATTGTCTATGTGTTTTAGAAAATAGAAATATGTAGGAAAAAATATATAAATCTAATTATTGTACTTTTCCTTTTTTTTAATGCGGTTACAATAATTAAACTGCTTTACTTTTAAGTACAATAAAATAAACTTAATAATTAAAATTATCCGGTTGCAATAAATAAAGTTTCACCGGTGATTGTTTGTGTAATCGCAAAACTTTACAAAATGGTCCAAAAACTCTATTAACTCCCAAATGACAACAAGTAAATATTAATTAAGCGGTCCTGATTAAAGTGTGTTACGCTTGGCTCTTGATTGTTGTACTATTTTGGGTTTTGCTTCAAACATTCATATTTTAAACAAGTAACTTTTAATTATTACGTTTATAAATGCCTGATTATTTACTAGCGATGCTTATTTTCTTTTCTTTAAAGCTTACAAAAACAAAAATATTTTATTCGAGAAATTAATTGAATAAATAACTTATTAGTGATAAGTGATAATGGTAATATACAATATTGTATATGTTGTATGACCAAATAACTATGAATAAATTTGAACAACGAATCAATTTAAAAAAATAGATATTTTACGCCAAAATCCGTTTCCTTTTCTCTAAATATACCTTATTTTTATAACTTAATAACAATTAGTCCCAACCAGACAGAAGTTCAGTAAACAGTCTCAAAGGGAACACGGCTTATCTACCTCCCGGTTGGCAGATAATCAAACACGCTTACGTTAATTTATACTTAATTATCTCACGAGTTTCATCCAAACCTATTTAATCTTTTGTTTGACAACATAAATTTTAACGACTTTATAATTAACGATAGGATGCGATATTGATAAAATAGGTTTTTGATTACTGTGTCTAATTATTTTATAACAGGGAGAAAACAAGTTTATTTATCAATACGTATGAAAACGATTAAAAAATAAACTTTATGTAAGTAATTTAAAATACATATACAGTGGTGGTCACATAATTAAGAACGATTTGAAATTCCATATATTTTTTGTCTAAATCATTTCTTGCGTAGTTATTTATTGCTTTTGGCAGTAACTATTTATGTTTTGAGATAGCTACGTGACTGGGGCAAATGGGATTAGGAATATAGAATTGAAAGGTCAACTATTTTTTTTACAAATTTCATTAGTTCTCTTTTGTAACGAATTTAATGTACCAATGAAGCTGGACAAATAATTAAGAACGATTTATTAAACTGTTCAAAAGTTATTTAATATAAAACTGAGATTCAATAAATGATATTATTGTGAAAGTAAAATATCAATTTATTGTATTTTAACTGAAATTACTAGTTGGCAACATGTTTACGACTTTTAAATTACTGATTTACCTATACCGGGCGGCGACGCATTGACTCAATCAATTTTTGACATTTTGTAAGAGAAACAGAGTTCCATTCTTTGGAGAAAACATCATTACAGCTCTCTTTAAATTGACATATTGTCCATTTAAAACTATTCTCTTGACTTCGAACCAAGAATTCTCGATTGGGTTTAGCTCTAGGCTGTAAGCTGGCCAATTTTAGACAGAAATTAATTGCAATATGAGATATTCTTTAACGGTGCGCGCATTATGTTTTGGGTCATTGTCGTGCTGGAATGTTCAAATTGACCAAAAACCTACAAGAACGTCTTCAGCTTGAAGGAACATAGCTTTTCCATTAAATTCTTTGTCTTGGAATTGATTCATGTTTTCTTGTGTCAGCTTCACAGCTTCAACGCCCGTATTGAAATTGGCATACAAAAATATCATATTTCTCCATCATGTTTTAATGTCACTTTTGTGTATTTATGGTCGAGTGATTTATTCGGAAGATGTTGTTAACGTTGATTTTCACCAGAGAACACCCTAGTTTATATTAGTTTCATCAGAAAAATATCATTTTTCCTCTGTCTTAATATCCAGTTTTCACACCTTCTTGTAAGTGCCAGCCGGTATTGCCTATGGCATCGTTGCATGATGGGTACCTTCGTTTTTATTCTTCCGTGCAGCTTTCCTTTTACAAAATACCTTCGTATAGTACGTGCCGAGATTGTTGGAAGAGTTATTTCTCCCAAAATATTCGTTTCTTAGCACATTAGACCCTTTTAAATTATTTTCTCTTCCAAAACGAATGTTTTCGATCATCTCGACGTGATGACTTTCTAGGTACTCAACAAACACCAACCATTTGAAGTAATTCTGATATGTGGCAAAATGCTTCACGGCGTGAAAAAATAACGTTTTTGAGCATTGTAAAGTGTTAAATATCTTTTTGTTCGACCAAATTCTTCTCAGGAAGTTTTTTATTATCTACCTTGTAGATTTGTCAAAACTTTTATTTTTCTCCATATGAATTCATATGAAACAATTACTTTTAAGACCTTTACAGTACTAAATGGGATCTAAATAATACGAATAATGACTTACAACCACAAAGCTATGGAGTGTTCTTTATGTAAACTTGAATAAAAAAGTTCACTATTCAGCGTTCTTAATTATATGACCAGCCAGTACGTAGTAATATTAGGTTTAGATCTAATGTATAAAGTTTATCTTTTTATTTATTAGCCAATCGTGTGTATCAACTGATGTATCGATACTATGGAAATGTTTGAAGGCATCAAAAGAAATAAAAATAAATACATCCAATTAGTTATTTTGAAAAAATCGTTACGTTAAATAATCGTTCTTAATTATATGACCACCACTGTATGTATTACTCGTATAAATAAAGAGAGTTCCTTATGGATTTATGTTCATAAATACTATGTAGTTATACTAGAAGTAAAAGCTAAGTATCGGTCTGAAAAATCGGCATCCTTAGCCAAGAACATTTTCTTTCTTTTTAGAAAATAATAGAGTCCTTTGAGAATACGCAAAAAAATCAACATTTTAAAAATCCCGCCAAAAAGTAAGTTATAAAGTAAACCAAACATTTTCACATCAACTCCACAAATGTGAAGACTTATCAGTCTAGACTCGGTTCACGGTAGACACAACCCTTTAAGCGTGTCTTACGTTTATCTCAAAGCTTTGTCTCCTCATGTCAACTGAGAAAAATGTTTGTTCTTTTTGAGACGCTTCGTAGCGTTTAGTTATGAGAACTTTTTGATAATAGAGGGTTTGACGAATAGGGATTTTTTTGTCAAAAATCTCTGCTATGATAACAATTATATTTCTAAATAACTTAATCTGAATATGTATGTTTGATAATAATAAGTAAGAAATATGTCAAAGGGCTTCCGTGTGTTGGCTTTGGCCCCATACTAGCCTTCCAAAAGACCGGGACTCCCGTGCATGGAAAAGACATAAAAAGTAAGTAAAACTTTGAAGTAAATAAACAATATCTACTAAAATTATGGAAACAATTAACGTTTTCAAAAGTACAATATTTAACATGCTCTATAAAATAATCCATTTTGTATTTAAAACAATTTTAATAATCGGATAACCTGAAAACGTCCTGATTGACTTAATTTTCAACATTTCCTCGGAAGAGTGAATATGGGATAAACTGATAGTTTTTGATGTTTGCTAAGGGTTTTGAAAGCACGTCTTCTAAGCCAATTAGAAATAAATAATAAAAAACACACCCCAACTAAGACACACATAAAAGATTAAATAAATAATCTAGCCCTAATACGCTTAGTACATTCGAAATACAAGTAAAAGAAATAAATAAAGAACATGCGAGGGCCGTAAAAATAGAATATTCATACATAAAAGATACAAACATGATGGTTCGACTCGCCGACATATGGCAGGCGGCAGCGACCCGAAAAATAGTATTATGTGCCCATATAACGAGCCTTTAGTTCATGAATAACTCTACTACTTACTTATATATTATAGTGTTATCGGTAATATACTTAAATTATTATTTATCTATACAAATTATAATGCACTAGCTGTGCCCCTGGGTTTTACCCGGGCAAAACCTTATCCCGCGCGAATTTTGGGATAAAAAATATCCTATGTGTTATTCCTAGTTATAAGGGACATCTGTGTATATATTCTTGGATGTATATATGTAGGTTTATTATTATATGTAGTTTATTCATAGGCATACTCGCTATTCTTCTTTTCATACCCATTGTCAAAGGTTGTCTGGAAGAGATCGCTTCTAGCGATAAAGCCGCCTTTGCCCATGTACTTTTTGATTTTGTCTTTTCCTATTTTCTGTACAAAGTTTCATATGAATCGCTCCAGCCGTTTAGACGTGAAGAAGTAACAAACAAATATACACACTCACAAGCTTTCGCCTTTATAATATTAAGTGTGATTTGTGTTTTTCTCTGTCAGATAGATACATTTTTCCAATCACATCAATAAGTATAGTATCTGATCTAAGATAAACTAGCTAACTAAAATAGACAGTTTATCGACCCCGAGGGAATCGGGATAACGTTAGTCTATACTTATAAATGCCACAGTAACAGGTAGTCTGTTTATAGCGTGTTTCGTTTCGGCAATGAAACTGTACCAATACCACAGAATAATTAATAGTAGTTTATTGGCATGCCTGGTTCACTCCGCACTTTAAGAAGAAGATAATTTCACAAGAAGATGCTTTCAACATAATATTTTATACCATCACCATCTACTTATCCATACATGTTATTTTCTATGACCTACTAGCGGCCCGCCCCGGCTTCGCACGGGTCCAATATTCCCGTTGATTTTTCGTGTTTTTTTTACATAAGAACCTTCTCCTAATAATAACAAATACAACAAAAAAAGAATTAGTGAAATCGGTCCAGCCATTCACGCGTGATGCCGTGACCAAGGAAAACGGGTTTCATTTATATATATATACATATATATATACACCCCTATTTTGAAAATATGGGACTTATTAAAATCAGAATATCTGTAGCAGTAACTGAATCCATATATCCAATAAAAATATCAAAAATGATAGTCGGTTACTTATCTTTAAAAAATACCAAATAAATGTCGTATTACCAGACGGCACACTAGCTATCAAGTATTCTGTGACGGCTCGGGTCGATGACCGCGCTCAGCTGTGTATCGCAGCGTTCGGTGTAGAATAACAATAAAATTCGGCGGGATTTTGAAAATCTTTGACTTATCATAACTTTACAAATAAAAGCAAAATATAAAAACTAACTCCACTATTATATTGTCACCCGTCGTTTACATTAGCTGTGAGATAAGGTATCGCAATTTCAAAATAAGGGTGTATATAGATTATCATAATTCTTCTATCACCAGCTCGTTCTTCCTATTTCTATCCCACTAACATCTCAATCATATTGATAGACGATTATTCAAATTAAGCCTTTGACAAACAAAGGGTAACTAACTGACTCGACTCAATCATAACACAGTGTAATGTAAACAAACGTAGTTCTCACATAAGAGAAGATAATAGGTCTTATTCAAATATAGTCCTTATTATAATACCCGGTGGATCGATTAAGCCGATACTGTAATGGAGAAGTTCTGTTCGAACCAGATTGTTTTGAAGTTTCCCGAGTTATCCTGTGTATATCTGCGGTATGCAATCTTGGGAGTTAGTCCTTTGTTTCATATAACAATGTTCGTTTAAATTGTTGTTTGCGTAATTGTTTTTAATGTTAATTATAGTAAAAATATATAATTACTTATTTTGTATTTTTGAAAGTAGAGTAGTTCATCTTTCGCGTGGGCTGCGATCTGCGATTGACTTTTTATGCTCTGTGAATACCTCAAAAATTAATATATTTTTTTAATTCTAATATCAATCTTATACCTTCTTTAGTATTGCAGACTCCTCTATAAATAACATACAAATCAAAATATTAACCTCGTTTGGGAATTGAACCCATAACCATATATTTCACAGTCTTGCATAGATAGCCACTAATAGATGTCATCAAAAGTGTCGGAAAATGGGAACGACGGGATTTAAATGGTTAATTATAATCTTTAATGAAATTATAATTATAATTTTGAAGGAGAGAAAGGGAAGTTGTATTGTACTTTTAGCAACATTGTTATTAGCGCCATCTGTCTTGTCAACTCCAAACTAATTTGGAATTCAAACCACTACGTCAGCGTTTCATGAATCTAGTGATGACATCGTTTGCTCAGTTCTACACAGATGTCGCTTATAACAAACTGAATCTACTAACAACCTGTTTTAGTTTAGAGCCGAACCACAGAGTGGATGTGGAACAGAAACGGGAAATCTGGATTTTAGAACATGCTGGTGATTGGTGATAAAAGATGCTTTTCGAACTGGTATACCAATTTTGAGATTATGTCAGAGTAACATTTAACTTGTGTCCATTAAATGCTGGTAGATAGAAAGGACTAACTATTCAGAACCTAAGTATTTTTTCGTTCTGTGCATGTGTGTAGTCATTTCTAGGATAGATACAGTATACCAGTTCTTTTTTTTCAAAAAAATATAATTAGGTTACCTAATTTGACTCTGCATTTTCGGTAACGTTAGATAATTCGGATCCGCTGCAAAACTCTGTAATCTAATCTTCATATCATTTTTTTATATTTTTTCGCAAATAAGGAAGTAAATAATCTCGTCAACTAGATATAAGTGGCCCAAGATCGAGAGTCATGGAGGGAGGAGGGAGAGGCATTTGCCCAAATGTGGGACAACTGTGGCTAATAATAACAATAAGGAAGTAAATACATACTTTAATAAACTGCAGTGTTAACATAAATAATTGATTACAAAAACATGTACTTGGTAATTTTGTTGAGTATAGAATATTATGATGGACTAGTGCTAAGATTAATTTAAGTTATGATTGAAAAAGAATATCGTGTGACTGAAGATTATTAGCTTTAAGTCGTCGTAAGTAACCTATTAAGTCGGTTAAAAACTGGGTTGATTTTCTATAAGTACTTATTCTTGAAAATTCTTAATCTGGAGGTTAATATTTATTTTATTTTTATTATGTTGTACTCATTACATCTAGGCTATATTTTTATGTTAGCGTTTATTAAGTTGGTTAAAAGCCTTATAACCGGCTTAATTATTCTTAAGTATTCCAATTTTTTTTTAATATGAAAGTTTCATTTTATTTTAATTATGTTGTACTCATTACATCTAAGCTATATATTTATGAATAAGTACATTAAAATCGTTCTTTTGAAGATTAAGGGCCTATTTCACGACCTTCAAGTAACGGCACCAAGTAAAAATAGATTTCTCTCTTTCTCACTTTATATCAAGTGACAAAGACTACTCGGTACGTTACTTGAAGATGGTGAAATTGGCCCTTAACCAAATAGAATTAGAATATTTATTTGGAAGAGAGCAATTTTTGAGAGAGTGTTACTCTACAATACTCTACATGCTCTAGAAACAACCCGCCTTCTTACAAAATAGAGACGGTTTTTACGTTTAAAACAGTTTTTAAACATTACTAAACAATCTTATTAACTTTTAGACCTATCTCCATTTTGAACCAGTGTCACAATATTCGTGGAACAGTAAAATTGACCTAAAACCTATAATATCAGCCAATTACAGAGATAGAAACACATTCATTTCCATACACCGTTTCGCCATCCGCCATGACAGTTTGCGCCGCCTCCCGACCAATGCGCGGGCGCCGCTCTCTCCTAATGACATGCAAAATTACCCCTTCTGAGGTAAATTGACAGCGAAATTGCACCATCTTTATGTAGCCAGAGAACCATTAAAGTTAATACTATGTACTGTTCTCTTATTTATCCACTTGTGTACAGTTTCATGTGCTTGCACCAACAAGTTTTCTAGAAAATGTGTATGTACTTATTCTGGAAGCCATGTTGTGACTTAGCTAAGTTTACATAATAGTTATTAAGTAAGTACCTAAATTGTATTGTATATATGTTTATCTTCAATTATTATAATTAACGGGATATTTACCATGTATATTTCGACGCTGTTGCAAGCGCCATGATCACGGATGAACAGCTGGCGCTTGCAACAGCGTCGAAATATCGGAAACTTGAAACAAATAATATACATGGTAAATATCCCGTTAATTATAATAATTTGAGTGCTAATAACCATGATAACTATAAAAACTATATGTTTATCTTGACCATGTATTTTCATAAACAAAGAGACACCAAAAGCCTTCATGGTAGACCAAATTAAAATCGGTATACTGAGCTCTAGGTGCATTTATCTCTTAAGACATGTTGATTGACAAAGAATCCTACTTTAGTACTCTAACTTTTGATCTAATTTCTCATTGTACATAACTCTTGGGGCAAAGTTTGTTAAGAAAACTCTGTTTAGTATTAGGCTCGGCTTTGTAAGCTAATGACGTAAGGTACCAGCATTAGTTTAATCTTGTTTGTTCAATTAATTCGTGCTAAGTCGTACGATATTTCCTGATACTTAGATAAGATAAAACACCTAGGAAATACTTACACAGTGAAAAACAGCTGTAGCACAGTTTTTTTTAAAAAGAAACGCTTACTTTTGTTCGAAATTCCTTAGTCCAAAAAATATTTCATTTTTCATAATCCAACTCGCAGCTGAATGATTAAAAATATCGATTGTCCGTGAAGCCACCAACAGCACACATTTCTGTTCCCAATAAAAGAAAAACATCGCACCAATTAGGTACAAATCTTAACAAATATTAAGTACATTATTCTTGTGGTATTCTATCATTACCATCCTCCATTCCTTGTCATCACCATCGCCTCGAGCAAATTGCTTCATAATTTTGTCCCACAAATGACATGTATCGGGACATCGAGAGTCGGAATGTCATTTTACAAATTATGTTCTTCTAAATATTGGCTTGTATAATTGGCTGGGGTCACGCAGCCTAAGGAATGTCGGCTTGGTTAAACTTTCATGTTACCGAGCTTATAATGTGTGGAGTAAATCTATATTCTTGTATGAATGATGTCCTGTTGGTTACTAACCTTTTAATAGATATTGTGAATGCGTCATAGCACACATGTTCGTTATTGTATTGGTTGGCAAAACTTTGCTGCCGAGTGAAAGAAACATTGCTGGCATAATAGTATTAAGTTAGTACAGATACTTACTCAAAATCATAATTATCAGAGGCCTCTACGTCTATATTAGGCGATGCAAGTAGCTTATGGTGACCCTGAGTGATACTTCCTACGTACTTTTTTATCAAAGATAGCAGATCGAGATGATTATTTTCAAATATTTTGTCAGTGTTTAGTTTATATTATATCAAAAATGTCTCCTAACATTTTTGTAACACCATTTAATGAACAGCTCAATACTAATTCCTTCATACAAAGATATGATAAATATATTTCTGAATCGTACGCAAACATTTCTAGGGATATGAATTTCTATGGAGTCCGCCACAGTATGATAAGAGGTCTAATAAAGTGTAATAATCCCTTTAAAAACAACCTCAAAATTGCTGTGTCACCCCAACAACCAAACAGGTGTTACAAACCGATATAAAATAAGTAAAAAAATAATTAATCAACTCTTTCACTAAACGTGTTACAATAAAACTATAACAATTTGATCACTTTCACTCCCCATGACAGACTGACAGACGCCAGCCAAACAAGAGTGAATTTAACTTCTCAGAAATGTGTTTAGACCATTACGTGATGTTTGAATAACTCTGTTTCCTATTGTTGTTATAATTGGTTCTGGTAATCATTACATACATCATTTGCTACAAAACGTTAGTTTAGGTACCTGTTATCGGCAACAATGATTTATTTGTAGACATACTGAGGAAAAATCAAGATACTTGTACGTAACGTACTTATGAAAATTCTGTACGGAATTGTGCCTAGTCCTCCTCGTTATATTAGGAATTAAGATATTTGGAGAAACAGGAAGAGAAGGGGTAAAAGTATTATAAAATAAAAAGCATTTTTTTTTAAGATTTAGACTAGGCGTATGCTGACACGCAGGCGACGCAGGCCGCACAGGGCAGAGCAGAGCAGATTTTGTAAAGCATGGAACGTCGCGAGCGTAGAGAGCGTAGAGAGCACGACAAACACATGTCTGCGTCGCATGTGTCTGCTCTGTCCTGCGCGGCCTGCGTTCGCCTGCGTGTCAGCCTACGCCTAGTCTATGATAGATGGGAGGTCGATACTTCTAGTATATACTGACAGTGGATCATCATCATCATCGTCCGCCATCTCAATCCACTGCTAGATTAGCCTATCACAATATAAGACTGAGACCGATCTTCGGTTCTTCTTTGCCAATCACTGCTCATCGCTTTGCGAATGTCGTCGCTCTAATCGCTCGAAGAAGTCTGAAAACAACGAATCGCCAATCCAGCAGTAATCTATCCCAGTGGTTATCCGTCCTGTGGCAAGTGATAGTGGACACTAAAACATTAATTCCATATTACGTTATGCTTACGGCTGTGATCACCAATATATTATAAGTTAGCCAAGTATCTTTTATCAGTCGATAGAAACCGCAATGCGTGGTCTATTCTTAGACATAATGTGTAAGGGGCGCTTGCTACTTCATTAATCTAATTCAAACATACGTGAATTCCGTAATACACCCTTCTATGTATGTGATTCGATGGTTCTTTAACCAACTGCAATAAGAGCTATTTTTGCATATCATAAATTCTGAACCAAGGGCCATTCAGTAGTTATAAAAATTCTCAGAATGCGTGACCAACAGTGGAAAATCGATTGGAACACACCATTTCAAGGAAATTCATTCACCTTTACGACTTACAATACGAGTATAGTACTTGTCGATGACGTGAAACGCACTTATTAGAGACTGTCAGCGAAAATGGTGATGAATGATGATTCAGTAAGATGTTCGCACATATCTCAGTAGGTTTTTCAAAGAATTGCGTTATTTAGGTTTACATAATGTTATTGGAATTGAAATCATGTAAAGCTAAATGCAAAAAATAATGCTAAATGTTACAGAGAAGTAAAATCATGAGGTAAAGCAAATCCATCAAGCTATCTTGAGACCGCACCGGCGGCACCGCACTGAATATTTGGTTTCTGGTGATTTCATCTAAATATTTAAGGTATAATAATTGAAAATACTTATTCTTCAGAACTTTAACCCCATGTTTTGATTCGGCGAAATGTCAATATTCAAAAGTACAAATAAAAGTATTTAACTAAAAAAACTTTTGGTTTATTTTCAATTACAGTTTTTAAATTATATTTTAATGCCGGATTTAAAACATATATATGTTACAAAAAATTGGTCATAATTTCCTAAAACCACGCTATTATAGGTATATTGTTTGTTAGGAAATTAGTTTTAATTGAGGAGGCCATTCGCGATACACATCAACTATGACCTGTTTGTAACTAACCCCATTTTCATGACCTAGGGCTTCGTGTGACACACCTACTTTAGTTAATTGCAGTTCCTATACTTTAGACAACATTGTTTATGAAAACATGATGTTTAGAATATAGATATAACTATGTTGTTTTATAATTAACCGTAGTGATTATTGCCAAAAATTAAGTACAATATATTTACATATTTATTTAAATACTAGCTGTACCCGCGGTTTCGCTCGCGTTGACCCTTATCCCGTAAAAATTTTGGGATACAAAACTATCGTTTGTGTCATTCCTAGTTACTTTGTAATATCGGAAATTATTATGATTAACGGAATATTTACCATGTATATTATTTATTTCGAGTTTCCGTTTCTTAATCTTGGTAAATATCCCATTAATCATAATAATTTGAGTGCTAATAACCATAATAGCTATAAAAACTATAAGGAATATCTATACCAAATTTCATGTAAATCTCTCTAGCCGTTTAGGCGTGGAGAGGTAACAAACATACAGACACAAACTTTCGCCTAAATAATATTGGTGTGATACTATTTTGGACGATCTATGGACCCTGTCTGGGAAAATTCCAAAGAATGAGGAAATAGTATAACTATTAGTACATACATAAGTAACCACTAAACAAACTACACTTACAAGTACATAAAAAAGAAGTGCCTGCTTAGTTTATTAGTTTACAGCCTTGTGGTCAACCTTGGTAAACTTCTGCTTTATCTCATTATCGAGTGTACGCGACCGAAGTGATTTGATACTTACAGAATGAATGGAGAATTGATTTTGTAATGGCCTCTTGTTTCTAGTATCTTTTGTTATTCTTCAGTAAAAAAATCTATTTGCAAATGTATTAGCGAATATTGTTTTGCATTGTGTTTACAGGCTTCAGTAAAATACGATTATATTAGCGAGATATTTTTAGTATTATTAGTGGTAGAGCAGAGTATGAATATCATTCAAGTTAAACATGGGCTTTACTGAGGAAATACCATACATTCATAGAGTATGGGCGTGAAGTCGTGAACTAATAGTTCAAGCTTTGTTTAAGCATTTCACATGGTAAGTGAGAGGTACACAGCTCAATGCCTGTCAAATTCTTCTCTAGTTTTCTTGTTCATTATCATCTTCTTTCTTCTATCAGGCGCTTGTGTATCTTCTTAGTTGTGGGTTCAATAATCGACGGAAGTTGTGACCAAGTGACTCATCAGCTCAATTGCCACTGTAAAATAATAAGATTAGATTTAATGTCATAAAATATTTGCGTATTTATATAATTTAAGGTTATTATGTTGTATGGGTATAGAGTCCTATTTCTTTTTTTTGAAATCAAACTGTATTGTTAGCAATTTAGAGGAATATTCCCGGATGCATTTTACCCGATGGATTCTGAATTAACTCTCACATAATCTTTGTACTAACTATTTTATTTACCAAAACAATAAATTACAAAGATACAGCTGTATTGTGATGATACGCGTACAATACGAGAACATACATTTGCCAATTGATTTTTATTTAAAGATAAGATCGATATGTTTCCTGGTTTTTCCAACGTAAATTCCAGTTTTCCGCATTTTGCAACAGTTACATATAATATTTCAGTATCATTCAGCTATTAGTATAGTATAGATATAATTATTGCACTACTTTGCGTATGGGCAATTTGGATATACTTATTCACACTTCTATGGAACTGCCAAAGCGAGAAACCTGTAGTATACCGTGTTTTACTAAAGTAGGTTCCATAGTCACACCGCAATTTTACTTAAATAATAATGAATATATTTTGTTCTCTGCATATTTTTTTACTGCAAGAAAATCTAGGTAAACATCGCCTGTGTTAGTGAGTCATAATGATTTCCATTACAAAAAATATATATATTAGTAGATTACACAAATATCTTTAGAACAATTAGTAAACAATACAGATTAAAAACTATAAGCAACCACGTGCTTACAGAGTAAGAAAATATACTATCAATTAATGACGTAACACACCTCCTAATACATGCATATTACAAAACTGTTTATCTACCTTTAGTTGAACTTTAAACAGAACAATATCCACATAAACCAATGATAAGTTATCAGTTTATAATTTTCCTGTTGTGACGTCACTCTGTAGATTTATAAGACATACAGACATATCTTGGAATATTACTTTCTATTTACATAAAATATTGAATAATGAATTGGGTGCTAATTATAACATTCGTCACGGCTTTGCCAGAATTTCTAGATAACAAAATATGTTTACAAATTATGTGTCAGTTCAGTGTATTTCGTTTTTCTAAAGATTGCTTATGTGACAAAATATGCATATCTTTAGAAAAACTAGTTTGAGAAATAACGGTAAATAGTAACTTTTGTGGTAAAGATTTGTTGATATTTTTGCGGGACCCAGTTTTTTGTTTGAAACTTAAGATAGTATTATAAAAATGGGTATTTTACCATTGCGAAGATACAAAAATACAAATATTATGTATATTATGTATGCCCGATTTTGGCTGAAGAGTAGTAAAAATAAAATATTCATTACACCTGTTCTTCAAACATAAAATATCGTGAGCCGTATCACCATTAACTATTACATAGTTTATCGGTTCTGCAAATAAACAGCGTATCAAAATCACGCACACACTAATATTAGTTTACGATCGTAGGCCAACCTATACGAAACATTATAGACGTTACAAAAATAAAATCGAACGTGTTAGCGTAGGTACACGGTATGCCGTATGCCGGTAGTATCACAACGAAAGGCCCAACCAACGCTTGTCGTATTACGCAATATTAATATAAAACATCTGAATATACCATCAATAAGACCGGTTTCGGTAGATTCATTTCGCGGTTACTATTGTGTCGGCCCATCTACATAGACGTACCCGCGTAATAACACGATACTCTGTTAGTTTTACACCGATAACAAAAGGCGAACGACGTGCATATTTCAAACCTGTTCCATTTTTGAATATTACAGTTTTTTTTAAAGAATCCGAGTCAGTGTACTAGTGATGTGTCTTGGAATTATCGTGTATCTATTCGAAGTTTAATTTTATCGTGCGCTCAGTAACTGTTATCACTATCAGTCACGGTGCAGTGATAACGGATAGCGTGCGTCGAAGATCTTCGGATTATTTATGTGAAAGTCTTGTTATCGCATTGATTATTGTTATTAAATCGATATCGATAATTCGGCTTATGAATTATAAATTTAGGAAGGAAGTTACGCCCTTTGTTAGAGTAACAACAATTATAAGTACATTTAATTGTCTATAAGTTATTAATCGGCGTATTTAAATAGAACTGATAACAGTGATACTGTGATTTATGTGATTGTTGTCTGGTGATAAGGTGAGTTCTTGTTTATTATTATTCTTTTTATCCGTTTTAAAATGTTTTGAAAACATAACCTAAAAGTTTTAAGTTTGTAAATGATAAAGTATTATAACGTGAGTACTAAATTATAATGACTATTTGAATCAAGGAATGTCTGTCAATGACAGCCTGCATAAACAATCATTTGTTAATTATTCATAATTGATAAGTTTTTAATTAATCTGCGTTGGTTTAGAATTACAATTGAATTGTCTTATAAATGAAATATAATGTAGTTTAAATAACTTTGGCTTGCTCTACATAGAGAACATGGTTTTTTTGTAAATCTGATGATTGCTTTTTTATGCAAACGAATTCTAGATACTATTATTATCTATTATTATATGAGATAGAGAGGTCTTTATAGTTATCATGGTTATTAGCACTCAAATTATTATAATTTAGCATGTATATTATTTGTTTCGAGTTTCCGATATTTCGACGCTGTTGCAAGCGCCATAATCACGGATGAACTGAAACTCGAAATAAAAAAAAAAAAAAAAAAAAAAAAAAAAAATATTTATTGTAAAAAACACACATAAAAATATACAAAGTTGTGTGGGAACTCTTCTTTTAAGTATTATTTACTTGTGTTAGGAGAGTCCCCTCTCATCTGTGGATCGTTGTCTACAATGTTTCTTACAGAAGTACCTAATTAAGTTTACAATGTTTGTTTACTGGTGAACTATATATTATAATATTTATATTTCGCTATCGACTACACCAACTTGAAGAAAACAATATCTCAAGCACGTTATTTAAATAGAAGCAACGACTATAACATTTTAGAAGCATTTGTCAAGACGAACATTAATGAAAACCTTGTTGACAAAACTAAAATATTTGAAGGAGTAAACTTATATAACAAACGGCCAAATGAATTAAAAACTATAACGAACCTGAACACATATAAAAAGAAGTAAAAAAAAAAAAAAAAAAAAAAAACCATATATCGAAATGTATATAAAACAACTAATTAAAAATATATATATATAAACTTATATTAAATATAAGTTAATTTACAAATAATTATGATATAAATTTACATTATCATCAATTACAACAGTTGTCTCTCGGACTAAGTAAAGTAAGTAATGTAACATTGTGTCAACTACGTCAGTGCGGAATGCTAAATCGTAAAACGTGTAAGATACCCACATTTTCTGGCAAATTACTTACATAATGAAATTAAACTAAAATGTGTTAATTGTCATGTTTAAAATATTATAAGTTTATAAATAGTAATTGTTTTCAGTGAATGATATAGGCATTAATATTAGCAAATATAATAAGTAAATGAATATAAGATTAGGGTAGTTTAGGAAATGTGTATGTCCTATGCATGCTACGAGAATAAGAGTATAAGATATAAGAATGTGTGTAAGGATTTGTGAATGTGTAGTGAATGTGTAAACTGGGACGTGAATAATTACGAGACGGAGATTAGCAGATTTTCTGTTTCATCGTAGGTAAGACTTTGAAGGTAGGAAGTAATCTTTTTTTTAACTTCAAATAGGGTTAGAGGATAGATATTCAAGATACGATTTAAGCGGTTATATAACAAGATAGACTGTGAAGTGAATTGAATCGAGGCAAATGCAGTTCTGGTAGAAATAACTGGTATAACAGAATAATTTCTTCGTTTCGTTAAGAGAGTGGGATCAATAGTTGTACTTGTGTGGGTTCTAAGTATACAGTGTAGTATATATAATTTTCGAACTGTTAATACATTTGATTCCCTGTAAAGTTGTTCTGTACTAAAGGTCTTGTTTTTGCGCAACATCACCTTAAGAATTAGTCTTTGTGTTCGTTCAATTTTAATAAATTTTGACTTATGTGTGCCACCCCAAATGGGTAGACAATATTGGATAACGGATTGGACTAACGATGTGTAAACATATAGTAAAAGATCTTTATCGGCAATATCACGAAGTTTTTTAAAGACCCAGATTAATTTTCGGCATCTATTTGTAAGTAGTTCAAGTTGTGGGAGCCAAGAGAGGTTCTGGTCCAGCATGACACCAAGATATTTTGTTGAATTTACTTTAGTTAATACTTCACAGTTACAGGGGATTTGGGCATTGCAATTATGAGCCGTTAGAGTTAGGCTAGGATCTGGCTGTTGTGAATTTCTTATAGAAAAGGCAACGTAGTTTGTTTTATGGGTATTTAGTGTGAGCAGATTCGTGTTTAGCCATTTGATCACCTTTCGAAGTCCAGTCTCTGCTAACTGGTAAGTTTCAGCCCAAGAGCTACCATGAAAAAGCAATGCGGTGTCATCTGCGTATGAGAATACTTTACCGTTTTTAAGGGTAATATCGGTAAGGTCATTCAGATACGCCAAGAATAAAGTGGGGCCAATAACGCTACCCTGTGGCACGCCGTAGTCTGAGGCAGATATGTCTGAGCTGATGGTGTTGCTATTTAATTTTACACGTTGATTGCGGTTTTTTAAATAATCAGTTATCATTAATAAGAAGTTACCTCTAATTCCCATTTTCTCAAGCTTAAACAGGAGGATCGGGACCGAGACGGTATCAAAGGCCTTTTTCAGGTCTAGAAAAATACAGAGAACTTTTTTCTTATTATCTAGAAGAGTGGTAATATTTTTAGTAAGATTAGTTATTGCGTTTTCGGTGCTGTATCCTTGTCGGAATCCAAATTGTGAATCTGATAATAGTTTGTATTGTTTAAGGAAGTTAGAAAGTCTATTGTTCATCATTTTTTCCAGAATTTTCGATATGGTGGTCAATACTGAAATTGGTCTATAATTGTTGATATCGTCTCGGTCTCCACCTTTGTGAATTGGGTGTATAATAGCGCGTTTTAGTTCGATGGGAAAGACGCCTTCCTCAAAGCACCGAGTGCACAGATAAGCAATAACCGGCACCAATTTAGGCCCGGCCATCTTTACAAACCTAGCCGATATATTGTCCCATCCAACAGCAGAGTCTAGTTTTAGGTTGTTGATAATCGATTGAACTTCTGATAAGGATGGTAATATAATTCCGATGGTATTTACATGAGAGGGAAAAGAAGCGAAGTAGTCGTCACTGTAAGATAAATTAACCTGGGGTAGTAGTACAGCCAGAGAACTACCTACGCTGTTAAAGTGGTAATTAATGTAATCTGCTGAGTCGTGAGGAGATGATTTTAAATTTAAAAGTTCTATGCATGGACATTTATTTTTATTTAAATAGGTTATGGTTTTTATGCAGTTCCAAAGAGTTTTATTATTTGTTTTACTTTTGTTAACAAATAATATATATGGTAAATATCCCGTTAATTATAATAATTTGATAGAGAGGTCTTTGCCCTACGTGGGATTTCTTAACTAATTCTTGAAAAAAAAACGGCATCGCGAACGAGTTTTTTACATCAATAGCGCTATATATATTGCTGGTGACTGGTGACTCTTGAGTTTCAAATGTGGGCTTGATGGTGAACGGTTATACCCTAAGTACCTACGTACTATTGCATTTGCAAGTCACCATCAAGCACACCTGCGACGAGCTGAACAGCATAGCTCGAGTTGATAATAATAATTAATATCGAAAAAACCAACCAACTGTCGCTGAGGCCGAAATCGGTTAAGATAGCATCATCATCATCATCATCCTTCATCACTATGAGAGTCTGTTTCTTTACCCCTATATTAAAGTAACGTAAGATACACGACAAATAATAGAAAATGGTCAACAGTGAAATAGAGTTCAGGCTATCTTTAATAATGGCTGCAGTAACAGAATCCTCCAAAATTTGTGCCGTGTCCAACTTCACATATCGGCTCTACCCTTGACCCAGCCGTATATCGACACCCTCTTATGATATTGGTCAAGGCTTTTTACTATTAATCTACTTGTAGCGTAAACTGAAGATTATTGTAGAGTCGATATCCTACATAGATAATGCCTATACTCTCATTTGTTTTTTTTATACAACAGTTTTTATAAAATTATTGTTAACCGGGTACTTAGTAACTGTCCTTCATGCTGAAGGTTTCGGTTTCAATTGCTAACTAAAGCAAATATTTATGAGCATGAGTATGAAAATTTCATTTTGGTTGATTTTTTCCGAAGTTATTCTTTAGGTGGCCAATGACGAACCAGTTGAACTGATTAGTCCAGACATAAAACTGTGCGTCACTCCAAAAGTTTTAGGCCAACTAGATTTCCCCACTGGAATCTGGAATCGCTCCGGTGATTGACGACCATTTTTGGATGGACGCCAGTTCAACTGATCAGTTAAACTGACTCGTCAATGGTCTTTTGATTATCAAGCTTTGAATAGTTCGAAACTATATTGTACAAGTAGTGAGTGATGTGTGCTTTTTCATTTAGTTATTGATTTATCAAATATTTTATTTAATGCGCATTGATTTGATAAATATAGGTTTATTAGATTTGTTTCGTAAATAAATACTTAATAAAGAAACCTCCTCTTCTTTTAAGTCGGTTAGCAAGCATAGTAAATATCAAACACTGACAAAACAAAAAAGTCATAATTTTAAAAATAGAATAATTACCGCGAATTTATCGAATGTTTTTCTTTTAGTTTTTATTAAATTGTTTATCGAACCAAAAGATTATTGAGTAACGGACTTAATTAAAAAAGCGAGCGTCCTTTAAACGTCAATTTTGACAGACGCTGTCACAAAAATTGCTGCCATATTAAGTCATCATATTTAAAATTATTTCGTTTATCTATCTTGATCATTAACGAATGCCACCATGAAGGTCCAATTACGGTGATTAAAGTTAAAAAAAAAAACTGTTTATACCAAATTGAGGCATCATTATTATTCATGTATAACTTTAAATTCAATTGTTACTGAATGTTTCATAAAAAATAATTATTTAAAAGCCACTTTGTTAATGGCCACCCATCACTATTATATCAGTGTCAAACGTTGCTTAACCGAGCAAATCGCAAAAAAGTGATCAGTGGTTAGCATTGGGCTATGAGGTTTTTCTTTGAATACCCGAAATCAAATATTTTTCATACACATACTTGAAAAGGGAATCAAACTCAACACGATTTGATCCCAATCGCAAAAACTATCGCATAATGTTTTCGTAATTTCTTATACCCTAGATATAAACATAGGGGTCAGTTTGATTTTAAAAGGTGGCAGAGGGATCCACAAATGTTTATCTCGTTCTGTGCATGTAGATATGAATTTGTATATGTAGTTTGCACATGTACAATAATTTATCTTCAAAGCAATATATTATGTAATTTAAAACGTAAACACACACAGTAAATACATTCATACATAATTATATTTTGTGCTCGTATATCCATTTGTAAACACGTGGATGTACAGTCATGTTCAAACAGTGTGGAAACGAAGTTGAATGCTTATTTTTATTAGCATACAAGGACGACCGCCGGCTAATATTAGTGTTAATATTTAGCGGGCACATGACACTTCATTGTGGTCAATGTAGGTAGAGCAAGGTCTTATGGAAGAACAATTAATAAGTGGTATTTTACTTATTGTTTTATCAAATGTTTGAATTTAATATTATTATATTGATATCTCGTTATGGATATTTGATAGGAATTGTATTATGTAAAAATTGTTTGGGAGGCAACTGGAAAGTGGCTTTAATAAATATGACGCGCGGCGCGGGTTATTTGTCCAATATTTATTATAATCTCGAATCAAGGAGGCCACTTATCACGCAATACTATAATATTTAATTACATTTTAGTAAGAAAGAGGCAAAAAAACAAATCTTTGTCGGACTGCCATCCGTAAGGTTGCGGGTTCGATTCCCGTGCGGGGAGAATATTTGTGTGAACCACAAATGTTTGTCTCGGTCTGGGTGTGTGTGTGAATAAGTGTGTGCGTAGTTTCTGATACCCTAGACACAAGTTTCAAACTTAGTTAGGGGTCAGTTACTATAATGAGATGATGTAGTGAATGATTATGTTATGTTATGTTCTCAGCTCAGCTAGGCAACCTCATGCATGACTTGCAAAAGTGGTTCGAATAGAGCTCAGCAGACCAGTCGGCATCAAACGTTGGTTATAAGTAGGTACATAAGTACTTACATTTAAATAATAATCTTGGATAATCTTATACATAAAATTCTATTGTCACAGTTTTCGTTGCCACACTCCTCCGAAACAACTTGACTGATTCTCATAAAATTTTGTGAACATATTCAGTAGGTCTGAGAATCGGCCAAAATCTATTTTTCATCCCGAAATTCACACCCACGGGAACGGGAACTACGCGTGTGAAACCGCGGGGCGCAGCTAGTAATATATAAAATTCTATTGTCACAGTTTTCGTTGCCATACTCCTCCGAAACGGCTTGACCGATTCTCATGAAATTTTGTGAGCATATTCAGTAGGTCTGAGAATCGACCAACATCTATTTTTCATCCCGAAATACCCACGGGAACGGGAACTACGCATGTGAAACCGCGGGGCACAGCTAGTAATTGTTAAAATTGTGGATAGTTAGAAATAAGGTTTCAATCTAAACCTACTTTTGATACTAGCTGTACTTACCTTACACTTATCCTTGCAAACTACAGTATTAAATCTAAGAGATATGAAAGGTATTCCAGACCGAATTGTAATTAATATGCGTGTGCAAACACTTCAGTCGAGAATAGATTTAGTTAAGACCATCTGTTTAAATATATTTATTTATACTACGGAGTGAGATGTACCATACGATACTATCTTTGAAGCCAAAGTATAAATAAATTTGGGCTAACATTATTTCATTAGTACCAATACTAAGACCTTGTGTAATATTTGTGTATTTTGAAAAGAGTTGTGACGACAAAATTACAATCATATACCTAACTAGCTTTTGCCCGCGACTTCGTCCGCGTGGAATAATGATTTCCAGCAGAACATAGGTTTTCCCCCTTTTCTCAAATCCAAATAATTTCCAAAAATCGTCTCTTAGTGGTAGCCTACTCTCCCCAACAAACACACGTGCCTTTCAGCTCTCTATGACCAGTAGTTTCGACTGTGTTTTGTCTGTCAGTCAGTAGGTTCGTCACTCAGTAACGAAAGGGTTTTATCTTGGTTTTATATACATTGTTATTTAAACTTTATGTATTGTAATTTTCATAGAAATAGAACCTGCCTGTAAGAATCCTCTGCGGGGCAAAGACAAGAGGTCTTTTCTAGATCTTTGCCATGTCTCACTGACGGAATAGGCGGAATAGGAATAGGCGTAGTCACCACACTAGCCCAACGCGTATTAGTGTGAGTTGGAAAATAGCAATCATGTACCGGTATCGCTTTGTGTAGGCTTGGTAGGCTGGACCGTCGCCGATTAGGCGCAAGCATTGCGTACGATAGAAAATAAATGGGAAAAAGTCAATGGGAATAGTTCTTAACGATTCATTTCCCAACGTAAATTACAATACCTTAAGGGACCTATCCCATATCTTATTTAAATTAAAAGAAAAATAGTTTTTTCTACTGACAAACGTAGAATTACGAACATATTATATTCCATTATTTTCCATTTTTAAGAAGATAAAAACGAATTCTTCTATTAAAAAAATTTAAAGAAAGAACTATGATACTATATTCAATTTCTAAGGCGACACTAGTTCACTCTATGTCATTCCATTCGAACTAATTTGTAGTATTACTTAGAGGCTTCCGTTTCCGCTCGTGAGAGAACAACACCTGTATTCGTTTGCTGCTGATTTATTTGTGATAAATAAATACAATACTCAAGTGTTCGTGTATCAAAACAACAACAAAGTGAAACCATAACCTCCAATCACACTATCCTGCATTAAGAAGTTCACATCCGTCTATCAAGTTGCAAAATTACTCAAAACACAATTTATCTTGGATTCCGGCGCCTGAAATCAACGGCTCCTTACATATTCAAATTATAAAAACTGTGAGTACAATAAATTACAACACAAGATACTATTTTGAGCTAATAAAGATTAAATTTGTATGGATTGATTGCATATTGATTGTGAATGACAATCTGACACTTCGTTGTGACGTCTACAGAAGTTTGACAGATTGACACCTCAACTTTTATTTTCGTTCGGAAACAAATTACGTTCCGTTTACACACAAATCAATTTTTATAAATATTGATTTACACGAACACTGGATATTGGTATTCTGAATATATCTGACTCGGACTTTGGATATTTATATAAGATGGCAAGTAAAGTACTCACTTGTGCTGGTTGCCGATGCCCTATTACAACTAGGCATTATCTTACGTGTTCTTTATGTGTACAGAATTATGACCTTGACTGTGCAAATGTATCCGAGGCCAGATTTTTTAATACTTTGAACCATGAAAAGAGAACTACTTGGAAGTGCCCCGAGTGTATGAATAAACAACCAAGGTTTGATAATACGAATACTCCAGTTGGTGCCGCCCACTGCCCTAGGGACCGAGAAAACTTAACTCCCTGTCTGCTAAGTCCAATATCTACTGGCAGTGACGCAGATAATGTGAATACCCAGCGAGGAACTAGAGGACCTAACTCAAAAAGAATTCCAGACCGTTCTTTCATGGATGATACATGTTATTTGGATAATATCCGCACTATCATACGTGATGAATTTGAGCGCATTTTTGAAGATCGTGTGCCTAGTCTGGTCGCAAAGTTGGTGAAGGAACAGACATTGCAATCCAGCTTGCCCATATATGAAGCAATGGCTGAACTACAAGAAAGAGTTAAGGTGCTTGAAAATCTCACGAAGGCTTCACAGGACATGCAATCGAACCCAAGAGAATCATCCCAACCCATCGTACAATTGGAAACTCAACAGTTGGATGCTGCGTCGTTAGAGCAATGTCCTCCTACTGAAATACTGCCTAAACATAATTTGAATAGTGGAGATGCAATTGATAGATCCACTTCTACCTCAATTAATCCTATGGCAGGTAGCCAAATGATTGTAAATGACCATGCCAACTTACTCAGTGAGGATATGAGTTCCCAATGGACTGTAGTAACTAAAAATAAACGTTCCAATGCTCCAACTCGTATTATGAGAGGATCGGCTGCCCCAGGTACGACTAAGCTTCAAGCTGCTGATCGACGTAAATTACTGCATCTCTATTACGTCAAAGTTGGTACCAATATAGACCAGGTGACTGACCACTTAAATTCTATAATCAACGACAGCACGTATAAAGTTGAAGCTCTTAAGGCTAGAGGAAATTATGCATCATTTAAGTTAGACGTTCCGTCCAAATTAGCTGATATCATTATGGCACCTGTTAATTGGGCAGAGGATATCTGCGTGAAGCCCTGGAAGCAGTCCTTTCGTTCAAAAACAAAGGAAGGAAAAGAACACAAACAGGTCTAAATCCCTATGCCTTTATTATCAAAATGTAAGGGGGTTGAGGAGCAAAACCGGAACCTTCTACAGTAATGTCTCATTGTACTCCAGTGACATTATTGCTCTCACAGAGACCTTTTTGAATAGTTCTGTATCTGATGGTGAGCTCTTCCCTTCCGGTTATGTGGTACTTCGTAAGGATCGTGAAGGTGACTCTGGATGGGGCGGAGTCCTGCTAGCGGTTCGTGATGACCACAACACCAAGCTCATCTCCGATATTGATGGCCTTACAGACGACAAGGAATTATTATTTGTGAAAGTTTCTAGTAAACATATGAAACTCTTGATATGTGTAGTATACATACCGCCCCGTTACACTGATAGGCAGTACTTAGATGTCCTTGGTTGTATTGAAAATGCTGTTTGTAAATACTCATTATTTTTGGATATATTGATTGTTGGTGACTTCAATCTAAATTCATGTAGTTCCAATGTTAAAGCCCAATTTGATTTATTTATTGATTTTTGTAAGCTTTATCAGCACAATATTGTATTTAACTGTTATGGTGGCATGCTGGATCTCGTACTGTCCAACCTAAAATCTGATAATACTCGTATCAGCGTTACTGATGATGTGGTTCCGTTAGTGCCGATTGATTTGTATCATCCGCCTTTAGAGATAACATTATCTTCATTACGGGCGAATGCGAACTCTCAAAATATTGTCGCACCGTTGGTATATAATGCAAACACCTACGCCCCGGAATGGAATTTTGCCAAAGCCGATTTCTGCTCTCTGTACTCTAGTGTTTCTTCTATCGATTGGACTGATATGCTTAAACTGCGTGATGTAAACTCTGCTACTGAAATGTTTTATAGTAAGCTTAACGATGTCATTTGTAACCATGTGCCAATTAGGAAGGTAAATCAATATCATCGACCTCGCCAGTATCCGCCATGGTTCACAGCAGAAATTAAAGTTAAGTTAAGAACGAAATACTTTCATCTGTGTAAATATAAGGAATTAGGTCTACAGTTCAACCGTGAGTTGTTTAGGTATTACAGAAGTCATATTAAAGATCTTATTGATAATGCTTACCGTCAGCATATGCGATCTGTTGGCACTAATATAAAGCGTGATCCCAAGCAGTTCTGGAAGCACGTGCGTGAGAGACGTAAGAGTAGGAATCCCGTTAATGAATATACCTACAATAATGATACAGTTGTCGGTCAAGAGGCTGTAACGGCGTTTGCCAAACACTTTAGCTCGGTCTTCCTCAGTAATACTCCGGTTCTTGACCCTAATGTCGCGGAGCAAAATTCCTCTGTATCCGGAAATTCACGACTCATTGCCTTGGACAGTGTCACTGTGGGGGATATACGTAGAGCGGTGCGTCGCTTGAAAGCAACTTCAGCACCTGGGCCTGACGCCATTCCACCATTTTTGGTCAAAGATTGTTTGCTAGCGTTCGAAGTGCCTCTGCTATATCTTTTCAATCTTTCCCTCAGTACCTCCTGCTATCCTGATAAGTGGAAACTGTCTAAGGTAACACCTGTACCAAAAATTTCCTCATCCGTTGATGTAACGTCTTACAGACCAATAGCTGTTCTCAACGTCTTTGCTAAAACTTTTGAGTCCGTTATTTGTTCCTATCTTAATCGTCAATTAGAGCCTAGTTTAGACAATACTCAGCATGGTTTTCGGGTCGCGCGCTCTACAAATACAAATCTCATAACCTTTGTAGACTCGGTAGCTGCACACATGGATTCTAGGCGACAGGTTGATGCAATTTTTTTGGATTTCAAACGAGCATTTGATATGGTTGACAATGATATTCTTCTCGTCAAACTCTCAACATTAGGGGTCAATCCAAAACTTTTAAAATTTTTTGCTTGCTATTTAAGTCAGCGGCGGCAATATGTGCAACTTAAAAACTATAGATCCGATGAATTTTTCACAAAATCAGGTGTCAGTCAGGGCAGTACACTTGGGCCTACCCTTTTTTTGATAATGATCAACGATCTTCCTGAGGTGCTCACTGGGTCTAGATGCTTATTGTTTGCTGACGATCTAAAAATCTATCAACCTATCAGCAACATTGAGGACTGTTTACAACTTCAGCATAACATTGAATCTTTGAACGAATGGAGTCACACTAATAAACTTCAATTTAATGTTGGGAAATGCAAAATTGTGTCATTCTCCAGATTAAAAGAACCGTTGACCTTTCAATATACTCTGGGAGGGTCTACATTAGATAGGGTCAGTTCTATCCGAGATTTAGGAATTATCCTGGATAGTCGTCTAAATTTCCGGGATCACATAATTACCATTTGTAAAGAGTCGAACAAGCTATTAGGATTTATAATGAGAACAGCATCGCAATTCCAAGACCCCAAAGTTGCAATCATGCTCTACAATTCGTTTGTTCGCAGTAAGTTAGAGTATGGTTCTATAGTCTGGGATACTTGTGAATCTAAGTATATTGTTATGGTAGAAAGGATACAGCGGAAGTTTGTTAGGTATGTTTACAAACGTATATACGGATATTACCCATACCTCTATCCCTCCCTGTTTGTGTCAGGGATGATAGGCGTGGATACACTAGAGTACAGGCGGAAATTGCTTTTAATCACCCACTACTACCTCATCATACACAATAGGATTAACAATCCGGAGGTATTAAATGCACTGGCTTTATTTGTACCAAATAATTATTTAAGCACGGGCTATCGTCGTAAACATCGCCTATTCTTTTGCCCGGTCTCACGCACAGCCCATGCTAGTAATGCACCTACCCGGAGAGCATTATCAATACTAAATAGTTTTACATACGAGTTCCAACATGTCGACTTATTTGTTTATAATCTGAATATGTTAATTTCTAGTTTTAGTCAATATTGTACCATACATTTAAGATAGTTAGCGTTTTGGTGTTAGACTGTAAGCTCACTATTATTATAAATAAATAAATAAATAAATAAATAAATAATTACGACCGTCAAAGTCAAAGGTTGCGACAGGTTGCAAATTTGTAGTTAGTTTCGCCACTCAACAATAGATGTCGCTACATTGTTACGGTATTCTAAATTTGCTATTCAACCCTAGATGGCGTTAGCAGTAGATATTGTTATTTTTTTATAAATTGCAATAATGTTTGATATGTAAAATTCTTTTCATTTAGACAAGAATGTTTGTTTTTTATAAGTCGTAGTTATTTATTTTCGCTAAGCACTAATTATTTCTAGGTATTTTGAAATAATATGAAAACAATTTGAATTGAACCACGAAAAGTATTTTCTTATCAGAAAGTTATCAATTTGCCTTTCCAGTAGTACTACAAATTGTTTGCAAAAACTTAGGGCAATCCTTTTGTTAATTTGACTTTCATTAAACAAATTTGATTTTCAATTACATTTTCATCCTTCGGAAGAACTGTAGTTTAGATTGCTTTTACGTTAGTACTCATTATTATACTGTGTCAATATAGTGAAAACAATCGGTGAATTCGACTTTTGAAGCAGGTCTTTCAAGTTTATGGCGGAATATTTTGTATAATATTCCAAACAATAAATACATTATCACTGTTCAAAGTACACATGACGATTAAAGTACAATTCCTAAGGGAAAATCCATCAGGATCTCATTACTCAGTCAATGGAAAGCTACAGTTTCTACTAAGAGAATCTGACTCAAAAGTTTCACGGAACAAGCTATGGGTTTTCAAAACGTGAACGATAAAAATCATGACGTCACACCATCTTGATTGTTAATGAAAATTCCCGTACTAAGCGCACGCGCCGTTCTCTATAACACAACGATTACGTCATGATGACGTATAACGTGACGCGACCGCTCAGTGACGACGCGGCCACAGATTACTGTTCAGTTACTACAGTATCCTACGCGGTGTCAAGGTTAATACGCTCTGTTAATCAAATGAGTTTATTGTTACTTAATCTATAATTGGATTTATTAATATGTATGAGATCGATGTTGTGTAAATATTTATTTTATTTACCTTACTGAGGAAATAGGATTTTTACCAGTTGCCTTGTCAAGTTTCTTAATAAAATGCAACTTGTTGTAATGTAATTTCAATGAAATAAGGATGTAAAACTTTTTTTGTAGCATTGTTTACGGATACTCTTAAGGATCTGTCTTAGGGGTTACTCTTTCCTTGCTGAAGTTAACTATTAAGACATAACCCTTCAAGGCTGATCAATACTTATAATAAGTATGAACATGATTTTTACTAAGATATTTTTTAGTTAGTCAATGAATGTGGGTGTGTTCGTCTATATAATCGTTGTTCGAGTATGTCTCATATGATTTAAAGGCAAATAGCAATACTTATCTTCTAAAGGTGGCCATTGACGAGTCAGTTCAACTGTACTGACTCGTCAATATCCACCTTCATAAATATAGGCAAAATGACGATCAATGTCACTTGAATTTAATCATCAGTTATAATTAGTCTATTAGTAGTAATAAAACAAAATATTTACTCCGATAAGTGTACTATTTATAAGTGTGTACTATTTATTTCCGTCTCAAGTTCAAGGCCGAAACAAGTCATTGTCCTCCACATAAATAAGGATAAAGTCGTGATAATCAATACGACGTAAACAGTAAAAATAACATTTTCCTTTTACTAATGTTTTCTAGGTATATTACTTAATATTATGAATAGGAAAGACTTGTATTTTTGTAACAAATAGGCTCCGAAACTACTGTATCGATTTTGGTAAAATTTTGTCGTCACAGAATGTTTTAATCGCGAATATAACGTAGAATAATTTTATTCCAATATTTAAACGGGATTTAAAATAACGTAGGTAAAACGAATCACTTCTAGTTTTAAAATTTGACACGAAATAATTTGCGATTGCAATAAGATATGGAACAGGTTAGAGAAAGGATTTTTATTAACGGAAATTCCTATTTGGTTAGTGTTTTAATGAATCAATAAGAAGTAAGTCATCGCATTGTTCATAAAAGTTATAGTTTTTATACACTTCGATTAGTGTTATAAATTTTACTACGAAGATTTTGACAATCCCTTACTAGGAGGAGGATATGAAGTGCATCAGAGTTTCTGCAGTTTGTTGCGCATACCGTCGATTCTGATTATCGTAGGTTACGGATAGCTGAAAAATATATTAGGAATCATACATATTAAGCTATGTTATACAACTACTACTGCTATTTATATAACAGATGAGAATATTGATATATGTATTTATATGGTTGTTACGTTACCAGTTATCCCACATGAATTTGTATTTAATTTCGCATATCAAACAAACAAAAACCTTTTGTTTTCATTCCATCGGTGGATAACTTAAAAATGCATTTATAATGTGTATATGAGAGCCGGCAATCTTACAAGTATTTGCTTGATTATCTCAAAGTATCGAGTGTGGAATGGACAGGTCGTAAGCGAAGTGTTAGTCACACCAATTCTGGACCTCCTATAATATGCATATTGTGGAAGAACGGAGGAATTTTTACGTTCGTTGTGTTTCTCACGGTTGGTAATAAATCTTTACAATAACATGCATATGATGACTAACAGAGTGTTCAACTAAAATAATTCCACAGGAATACTTTGCTTGTACAAGACTTGTATATTTTCATAGGAAAATTTCATAATGAACTTGGATTTTCGTTGAGGAAAATTCATTACGGATATCCTGATATGAGTTGTAATTATAATGAATATTAGTTATTGTGTATTCTTATTAAATAGGGATAACGTTTGAATACTTAGGTGTAGAGGAAAATCTCAGGAAAGACTTATTGAAAATCTTTGAAATTGTTTCAGTTTAGTTTTATCCTTATTTTGTTTAGTGTATATTTTCATCACATGTTTAAAGACTAATAAAAAATAATTGTGATAGGATATATCACTGACATCATCACATCTGTCTTGGGTCGTTAGAGCCACGAAAATTAAAATAAATCAATATTATTTCACGCATTTGTGTCTAAAATGGAGCTACTTAATTGCGGAAAATTATCTTCGTGCGAGTATCTACATAGGGGGTCCGAAACTATTCACAACTAACACATTCTGAATTAATATGTATCGATATAAACAATGGTAGATCACATATATTTGAACGAGAATACAATTTGCGACCGATTGTGCTGTATGGCAAACCGATTCGACTTTACTATTTGGGTCAAGAAAGTCATACAAAGCTCGTTATTATTATTTTTATGGATGAGTTTTATTATTATGTATAAAAATATTTTCTATAACATAACATAATCATTCACTACATAATCTTATTATAGTAACTAACTCCTAAGTTCGATATTATGATATTATTGATATACTCGTTGTACCTACAATAGTACATATGTGTATTAATTTTTAACCCCCGACGCAAAAACAGGGGTGTTATAAGTTTGACGTGTCTGTGTGTGTGTGTGTGTGTTTGTGTATCTGTCTGTCTGTGGCATCATAGCTCCCGAACGGATGAACCGATTTTAATTTAGTTTAGTTTTTTTGTATTAAAGGGGACTTATGTACGTGCGAGTGTTTTTAGACATGTTTGATGAAAATCGGTTGACCCGTTTAAAAGTTATGGGGGTTTGAAAGTAATTGTGTTGGGGGTTTTTAAAAATTTTAATTTAATGTTTTTTATAATATCTGGTTCTAATTTTTAGAGAGACTAATTGATTCCATCCTGTGACAAATATGCATTTCTATAACGATGAGTCCGTTTTTTGTCAAAAAATGTGACGTCACTATAGGGAACCATGACTATCATGGAGTAAGTATTTGATTAATGAATGACTAACACAACTCATAGCTCATAGCTGTGCCCCGCGGAACCCGTGCGGAACCTTAATCCCGGAGAAATTAAGGGGTAAAAAGTATCCTTTGTTACTCCTTACTATAATATATCAGCTACCTGCCAATAGAAGTCCCGTGAAAATCGGTCCAGCCGTTTCAGAGATTAGCCAGAACACACAGAACAGACACTCCATTTTTTATATTAGTATAGAATATAGATAATAGATATTCTAATTCTACTAGTAATATAACTAAATCTAGAGCATCATAAACTAACAACCTTATAAATAAAAATAAACTATTATAAATAAACTTCATGTTATAATAAATATAACAAACACATTGCTTAAATATAAGCAATAAAGATTACAAAGTGTTAATAAGTTAATAAAGTCATTATTGAGTTAATAATACAGCTATAAACGTCATATTATTTCGCACTTAGATCACTTGAATACGGAAAATAAGAAATCCCGATTCCATAGTTAGTTTTAAAAGGGCAAAGACTATAATTATGTAGAATATAAGTCACAGAGAAAACCTTTGGACTTAAACTTTGTACTCTGGTTATTTGAATCAGGAAACAATTCCCTTGAAATTATGAAGATTCTCTTTAAATTATATGTTTTGCGGAATTCAATGATAGAATAATACAAATTCTGGAATGGTATGGGGTTATTTTAACAGATATAAACAGATTAATACGGAATTAATATTCACGTTACTAATTATATATAACTACTAGCTGCGCCCCGCGGTTTCACACGCGTAGTTCCCGTTCCCGTTCCCGTAGGAATTTCGGGATGAAAAATAGATGTTGGCTGATTCTCAGACCTACTGAATATGCTCACAAAATTTCATGAGAATCGTCAAGCCGTTTCGGAGGAGTATGGCAACGAAAACTGTGACACGAGAATTTTATATATTACTCGTAGAAGTAGTTAGAAGATTAAAAGTTCCTTATAGCCTCTAATAACAAATGTTTGAGTCCTCAACTGCCTTATTTGCGTCGCAATTTTAGTCTGGATTAACAAAACCTGGTTAGCATTTGACACCTTGTCAGTCAAATCTGTCACTTTGACAGTATTCAAAATTGATTGTAAAACCTGGTTTAGTGCTAAACCAGACTAAAAATGCAACGCAATTAAAGCAGCTAAAGTTTAACAATTGATTAACTCTATAAATATACTCGTAGTAGCACGTACTAAGAACCTGAACTAGAGAGGTTTTATTGCGGAAAACTGTTCACTTACAAGTACAATAAATCACAATACAAGTATATAGGATTTTCATTGAAATAAAACGATATTAACGGTTCATTTTGTCTCAGTATAAATTTATATTCCGCATGTCTACGTAAAAGTAGTTTTATTTCGATGTGTAGTGTTCAAATTACGTCGAAGAAATCCATAAAGGATTTATTCTGAAGCATACAATACTGGTATGTACTGAATGGATATTATATGTACGTGTTAAACTGCGTGTCTAAAATGATTTCATAATTAGAAAGTTATCTGTAACATCCTACTAAGATCATATGAGATGAATCATGGAAGTTTTTAACTGTTCTTGTCCACCGGGATGTAATAAGATGGTTACAACCTTAGTCAGCCTGGAAAGTCCAAAAGCATCCGAGATTTTTGACCACATTTCTGAATTCTGACTTATACTCGTATTGTTTATCTAAAATGTTCGTGGTTCTTTAATGCAGTTCAGTTGTATTTCCTTATTGATTGGTTTTTGCCTGATGGGAATTCCTACTGCAATGATATACTTTCTTTTTGTTATTAGTACAGATATCTAGGTGGAAATTATAGAAGAAGATTTTGATTTTCATGAGCGTTTCCGTGCTTTGGAGGTTGCGCTAAATCATCTAACTTAGTTGTTGTACTACACTAATATCTTCAACAGTCATTGCAAGTAGTTAGTGCCTTCAAAAATGTAACCAAAAAGACCGTGCTACGCATAAAAGCCCAAAATTTCATAACATTTGTAATTCAAATTTTCAATCACAGTGCTAATGTTGACTTACATCCGACCATATGATTTGTGGTTGACGTTGTGGTTTGGTATACTTTCGTACGGTCTCCAGGAAGAAACTTCTTCAACACTCAACAGAAAATTCTATTTAGTAAAAATACCGTAAACATTACAAAATATTGCATATTTTTTATTAATTTTTGAAGCCAATGAGTCATTGATTCATGGTGAAAGCGACCTTCACATTCGCTGTTTGCGACTGTAAAACAGACTAAACAAATATTACTACATAGCTGCGACTGAGTCACGATCAAAGCACTCATATTCCATTTTTGATGACATTTATAAGCATATTTGTGTATACTTACTAGCTAGTTATGTCGGAATGTGGGAATAAAATGTATGGTATTTAAAAAGTAATTTTGTGTGTCCAAAAATGAACTATTTGTGTGCAAAATTTTATCCAAATCTGTTCAGTCTTTTCTTTCACGACATTGAGTAACTCGTGTGTAACTTTTTAGGATTCAACAAGTAGGTATGGAAAAATAATGGCTGCAAATAAACTCTGCCTAATTACTTGACAATCTTATATTTGTTAACCCCCGACGCAAAAAGAGGGGTGTTATAAGTTTGACGTGTCTGTGTGTGTGTGTATCTGTCTGTCTGTGGCATCATAGCTCCCGAACGGATGAACCGATTTCAATTTAGTTTTCGTATTAAAGGGGACTTACGTGCAAGTGTTCTTAGACATGTTTGATGAAAATCGGCTAACCCGTTTAAAAGTTATGGGGGTTTGAATGTAATTGTGTTGGGGGTTTTTTAAATTTTTAATTTAATATTAATAACATGAAAAACTTTCATCATCAAATCATTATTCAAGTCTGAATTTTGAAAACCATTAATGAACGTAGTAACTCAATTTTGATTTTCCAAAAGCATTTATGAACGTAGAAAACCATTACTAACCGCACCATTTTTAGAAAAAGGTACTTACTTATACAACTTTTTATAATAATCATTAAACAATTACTTTTTGCATATTAAAACAACTTTTTATGACATGTACTTATAAAATTAACTTGTCATAATATGGTCTGAGTTATTGAACTTGTGTAAGACAAAACTCCCAAATCCTAGATGATGTAATGGTATTTCTAATTGTATTGATCCGGAACGGATTCCGGCTGCGATTTGATTAAATCTTTATTGAATAAATTAGAGCAAATATATTTGATATTCAAAGTAGCGACGACAGTATTGGCTAATTTATGAACTGATTTATCTATACTAATATTATAAAGAAGTAAAGTTTGTGTGTTTGTTAAAATGTAAGGGGTAATCTCGGGATCGATATCAAAAATTATTTCACTCATAAAAAGCTAATTTATCAGTGCATGACATAGGCTATATTTTATCCCTGTATTCACACGGGAATGGGAACTACGCCGGTGAAACCGCGGGGCACTGCTTGTAACTAATATTATGAATTTTTTTTAGTACATTTTTTTATGCTTTCACGTCGTAACATAGCTTTACTATCATCCTGACATTTTGTGTCCTCGTTGTCAAAGATACAGAAAAGGATATAGAATTCTTTTAGTCCAGAATTTATTTTACGATCAACTGAAATGAAGTTATACCCAGTATGAAAACAATAAAATTAAATATTCTTTTCAATAAACTAGCACTTCCAGTGCTTTCATTTATCATCCCACTAGCAGCGCGGTTTCACCCGCGTAGTTCCCATTCCCGTGTGAATACAGGGATAAAATATCAAGCCTATGTCACGCACTGATAAATTAGCTTTCCACGAGTGAAAGAATTTTTGAAATCGTTTCAGTAGATCCGGAGATTACCCCTTACAATTTAACAAACACACAACTTCTTTATAATATTAGTTTAGAATTATAGATTATCGTCGCCATTCTAAATACAGACAGACATATTGTATTTATTTGTACAAAAATAACGCAATAATAAGAGTAAATAAATCCCAACATCACTGTGTAACATCTCTATTCTAAAACTGAGTTTTGTACAGGATGTGACATGTGACATAATTGCACCTATATCCGTAGGATGTTCAACAATGTTACTCGAGACGTGATAATATTTATCTAGCCTGCATTGTTTGAGCTGGATCAATACATTTAATTCATTTTGTTTGATTGTTTATTTATACTAATGTTTTAATCGTCAGGGGATTACTTTGTACGGCTGATTATCCCTACTATATAATATTAAAAATGCGAAAGTAACTTTGTCTGTCTGTTACCTTTTCACGGTTAAAATACTGAACCGATTGACTTGAAATTTGGTACAGTGGTAGCTTATGACCCGGGAAAGAACATAGACTACGTTTTATCCCGAAATTCCGACGGGGTCGGGAACTACGCGGGTGAAACCGCGGGGCATAGGTAGTAACTTTATAAGTGTGTTCATTGTTATGTGAAGTATTGAACTGATACAGGTGACTGTGTGTTTCCCATTGATAACCAAAGTATGGGACTGATTTTAATTTAAAGAAATAGGATAGGATAAACATAGTCTGATATATGAAAATAACTAAGTGTCAATTATAAGTTGTTTTTGCATCTACTAAACCTTTCGTAACGTATAATTCATGAGTTGAGCGATATACGAGTATGTTTGCTATTTTTTAAAGATGGCTCGGATGTGAGATCACGAACATGCATAGAGATAAGTACAAAGACAAACAGTGGTTACGTCTAGCTCAGAGATTTGCCCTATTGCATTTTGTGAACACTTGCATTTTATTTTAGTTATTTTAAGTTATTTCTAGTTATTATAATTTTGTATTGCTTCTGACCTCAACACCTGTTTACTAATTTTGACTTTATGTACAAGTAGTAAAAGTATATGTACTTTAGATTATCTTCCAAGTTCACCAACGTATTCAATTAGCCCATATTGAACCTTGTACAGTCACATAACAGTCTTGGAACTTTGAATCGTCACCAAGATTACTAATCTAAATATCTACGCAGATATTGTTGCAAGTCATCGTGATAGGATAAAAACTGTCATTCATTATTTGCATTGCATCAATGGTTATGGGCAATGGTGGGTCGTTTTATGAATCATTAATTTTTGTTTGAGGGTTGTCTGATAAGCTACAATATGTTAGATAAATTATAGTAAAATTGCTTTGCCCCGCGGTTTCACCCGCGTAGTTCCCGATCCCGTGGGAATTTTGGGATAAAACATAGCCTATTTTCTTCCTCGAAACATAAGCTACCCTTGTACCAAATTTCAAGTCAATCGGTTCAGTAGTTTAGCCGTGAAAAGGTAACAGACAGACAGACAGAGTTACTTTCGCATTTATAATATTAGTAGGGATGGTAAGCAGTCCTGTTAGTTAACCAAATGCCAAATTGATACTTTTTAACTTTAGCTCACCGACGCAATCAAATGAGGATTTTCGTGTTATTTGCCCATTTGCTTAGTTAAATAATATAAAATATTTAGTGACTAGATTACAGGTGTTGCTCCCTACCTATATACATTTGACTCTTTTTAAATTTAATTATACTTAGATATTTTAGTTTGACATTTCGGATTGATATTTATTCAAATGTCTATCAAGTCAACTAACCATTAATAAAACCACAAAATATGTGTAAAAACAATAAAAAAACATTTAATTAATAGTTTGTTGACCCCATTTAGTAAGAGACGTTAAATCATAAGATCCTATGGATGTAAATAAGTTAATTTGCGTTCATGAGGCGAGTGTTTGCCGGACCTAATATGGTATCAACATAAATATTAGTTACGTATATTGATGTACAAAATATCCAAGATGTATATCTTTATCAGTGTCTCAGAAATATCCCCGTAAAATTTGCGCACAGTGCGCTTATTCAAAATGTTATTCTAATGCTTCAACATTTTTTTTCAACTTTAATCTATGCGCGTTTGGTTTGAATTTACAATGAAATAGTTAGTTAGAATAGTTTAAAGATTTCATTCATAAATTGGTGAAGGTTTGCGGACAGTTTTGAGTGTCAGATTTATTCGGGAATTTACAATCAGCGTCAAATAAAAAGTACCCAACTTTGGTAATGCTCATTTTGGTATTGCCAACCAAGGCAATATTTTTCAGACGCTGACTACACCTTTGTTTTTTGGTACCTCTTATCTGACTCTGACTGTATGTCTTGGTCTTTTGATACCTTTTATCTGACGCTAACTCTACATCTTGGTTTTTTGTACATCAATGGTTACGTATAGCAAATACCGATAATGATGCTAATGCGGATTTGGTGTAGTTATTTAAAGGGACAGGTGTGTTACTGCGTCATTTCCCATGTTTAGATGCTGGATAAACGTGCACGTTGATAGTTATACTCGTATCTATATTTAACTAAACTAGTCATAGTTTTGGTAATAATATGGGGTAAATACATGGTAATATTATGTTCTTTGAATGGATTTTGATGTTGTAAAGGGCTGAGATATGTATTTTGACTTTGCATGGACGTTGATGTCGAAGTGGTAGAGCGGTCACCGAAATATTTAAACAAGTTGCTGATTCGATTTCCGAGATAATTAAATGTGTGATCTAGAAATGTTTAACTCGGTCTGGTAATAAGGTGTACTTGAGGTAATAAGCTTATGTTAGCAGTTTGTTGCTGGATGAAAAACGATAGTGTTTGATTTATGTTTAAGCTAGCTGTGTCCCGCAGTTTCACCCGCGTAGTTCCCGATCCCGTGATAATTTCGGGATAAAACATAGCCTATGTTCTTTCCCGAACCATAAGCTACCCCTGTTCTAAATTTCAAGTCAATCGGTTCAGTAGTTTGGCCGTGAAAAGGTAACAGACAGACAGACAGATAGACAGACAGAGTTACTTTCGCATTTATAATATTAGTTAGGATTAGGATTAGTTAGGATTAGGATTGTTTTAGAAATTATTATGCTACATTTGTTTACAACAAAACAAGTAAGTAACAATAAAGTTGTACAGTGGATACAGTTAAGAAACTGAAACATCATCAAAGATGACACCGCAAATTTAACCATCTAATTTATTTATTATATAACTCTATTAATAAACCACTATAATAATCCATAAATCATAACAAAGTATCAACAGAATTCGTTACGTATATGATTAATCAAATAATTATTTCAAATGGTATTTATTTGCCGGCGCCAACGATGCCAAAGGTATGATTAATCGTCATTAATATTTATTCTCATTTCAAACAAAAAATAATATAATAAAATACTCGAATTGTTGGCAAACTTCTTGGTGTTTCATTCTGAAATTATTTCGTTTATTTCTTGAATGTAAATAAATTGAATTTTGTATATTATGGCGTAGAAGAAACTTATTGGATGCGTAGTCAGTGTTTCTTTAGACTTTTATTCATATAGATTTACTAGCAGCGCCCCCGGTTTCACCCGCGTAGTTCCGTTTCCCGTGGGTATTACGGGATAAAAAGTATCCTATGTGTTATTCTAATGTATAAGCTAAATTATTGTAAAGTTTCATTAAAATCCATTCAGTAGTTTTTGCGTGAAAGAGGAACAAACATCCACACATCCACACTCACAAACATTCGGCTTTATAATATTAGTAGGAGTAGTTGTTTTAACTATAATTTCTTAACACATACCTTCAAAGCCTGATGTCTTTTTTTCAAAACCTGGGAAGTGAGATAAATGCTTGTATTTGACCAAACACGGATTGAGTATGGGACCGCTAATGCACTTTGGGAAGCGTGGTTATTACGCCTTTCTTTTCTACTGTACTGTAACTATCTTACAGGCAGGTGATGCTTAAAATACGTCATCAAATAAACAGTCTAGAATATATTTCTTACTATCTGTGCCCCGCGGTTTCACCCGCGTAGTTCCCGCTCCCGTGAGAATTTCGGGATAAAACATAGATTATGTTCTTTCCCGGACCATAAGCTACCCTTGTACCAAATTTCAAGTCAATCGATTCAGTAGTTTAGCCGTGGAAAGGTAACAGACAGACAGAGTTTCTTTCGCATTTATAATATTAGTTAGGATTATTTACAAAAATTACGTAAAAAAAACAATATTGACAAAATATGTTCAATTGAAGTTCAATGATCGTACGTTTAGCTTCATTCAAGGTTCATTCATTGACGAATGATACGACAATTTCATTGATAAATGTGTAAGTGTGCGTAAACTGTTTTCTTCGTGTTCTTAGTATAGTACACGAGATGTTTGTTTATGTGTTATATATATATATTGATCTGTAATTATAGTTTTATGTTCTGTTTTATATTAATGATGGTTGTAAATTATATTTTATTTATTTTTAAATTTACAGATAAGCTTTTTTATGTGTTTTTTACTTTTCTACATATTCGTGTGTCAACAGACGGGGGCTACGTTGAGCTATAGCTCAACATAGCGTTGCCCCCACCCATTTTTGTGCGTAGCGTGTGCGTGTACTTCAGTTGGTTTCAGCCTTAAGCTTTTGATGTATAAAATTGCGTAGGTATATGAGACCCAAACTGAATAAAGTGTTGAATTGAAATTCACTCAAGTTATCTATTGGTTATTCTATCACTTATGTCGATTGCGGTCAAACTAAGTACGGGGTTCGATTCCCGTCAAGGTAAATCTAGATAAAATCCCTACGCTAGGGAAATACGAGAATGTTTGAACCGTACGTCAAGTTTCACAAGAATCATACTTATGTGAAACAGACCTAACATTTTTTTTTTTTAATTCTATCAAAAACGCAACACTTATCTCAGACAAAACCAATCTGTTCATTCATCAATAAAATATCATTACCCGATGCGTATACGCATTCCTTGAACAGGACGCTTAACAATAGCCGGAATAGGAAATGGCCACGTCAAATGACGGACCAACTCGATACAAGATCCGTAATCAGGTTCTTGGCTTTTCCCCACTTTAATTAACTTTTAATTAATTAAAAATCGGTAATAAAAAACAATTTGTATCGTTAACCGTTTGCTCTATTAAAAGCGTCGGAAATCCTGGTCAATAGTGTCTTTGATTATGACTAAGAATAGAGGCTGGTCATTGATTTTTTGTTACAATTTGATTTTGGTACTTAAGTGGTAGTGCGTTTTGGTTTTGAGTTATTTTTGTATTGTAATGGGATATAGAACACTGCGTAAGTATTTATAAATCTTATTGAAATAAAACTAATCACACTAATATTATAAAGGCGAAAGTTGATGAGTGTGTATGTTGGACCGGACTGCCATCCGTAAGGTTGCGGGTTCGATTCCCGTGCGGGGTGAATATTTGTGTGAACCACAAATGTTTGTCTCGGTCTGGGTGTGTGTGTGAATGAGTGTGTGCGTAGTTTCTGATACCCTAGGTACAAGTTTCGAACTTAGTTAGGGGTCAGTTACTATAATGCGATGATGTAGTGAATGATTATGTTATGTTATGTTTGTTACTTCTTCTCGTCTAAACGGATGGTCTTACACATATTTATTTGATTTTAAAATTATTTAGAATTAGCAAATAATTTTCATAGAGAAGGATTATTACGCAAGACATTACATCGTTTTAATGATGTCAAAGAATTTACAAACTGTAAATTCTTTAGTTCCTCTCTTATTATATTTGAATGTGGTTTCTGCGATCTTACTGCGTTTAATAACTTAATACGCTTTTAGTTTAACATAGTTGCATAAATGTTTCTAAAATTATTTAAGTAAATTTTAATAATATACATACAAATGTATGTAGTACATACATATGTATGTATATTATTAAATGTACATGAATGCAATAGTGAGTTTTATGCTTTCAAAACTAAACAACTTTCAAAATTTAAACATGGAGTCAACAAAAGACAAAATATGCTTTTTATAAGTAAATTAATATGAAATCTATATAGAAAACTAGCAACGCCCCGCGGTTTCACTCGCGTGGTTCCCATATCCGTGGGAATACAGGGATAAACTATGGAAATCACAAAAACTGGAAATCGGTTCATGTGTTCTGGAGTTATAGCGTCAGGAAGGAAAACTCTACTTATTTTTTATAGTAGATGAAGTAATGAAATTAACAAGGGATACTTTTTATCCCAAATTCTCTATGAAATGAGTAGAAAATTAAGCAATAAATTCAAAAACAAAGCTAATACACAAACAGAACATAAATCATTTTAGTACACAAATGCAGACATAATAATGAACTGTATGTTATTATAGTATACGTTTAAACGTTTCATGATTTGCTGCATCAATTATTGTATGACCTTCTCTTGTTCCATGATCGTGTCTGGTGTTAGTCTGGCGTATGACAGGTTGTAATTTCGATAACTACCATTATTTTTAATAGACCCACACCTTACATAACCACTGCACACGAAAATCAACCTTAAGTACCAAATTATAAAGGCTAGTTGGTGTAGCTAACGCTTTATATGCAAAGGTTATTGGGAGACCAAGTTACACTGGTGCTATGTTCAAAAAGATCTAGGTCACGAAAACCATTGCTAGCAGCCCCCGGGCCTAACCATCGAACTTAAAGACTAAATGATCGTCAAATGCAGACTAATCATAAGCTTAGGAACAAAAACTTATTTAAAATATGAAATCGACTGTATATTTTAAGCGGTACTTTGTTATTTTTTGTTCATATGTTTTTTACTTGTTGCAGGACTGACCAGCGCAATTTTCCCACTGGGATTAACGTAAGGTAAGATTTTTGGTTATATACTTTTTTTTAGATGTAGTTATTATAATAAACAAACCTTAAAAGACTCTATACAAATCTAATCATAAAACAACATCAAATGACTTTATTATCTTATAAGTTTTTATAACTGACCGTTTATTAAAATACTTGTGTCTAGTACCAGAAAATATTTATAAAAATAAGAATGTTTTCAATTGTAGCAGTTATTAGAGAAAATAATACAACTTTAAAATAGCGCGTTAAACTTCAAATTTCGTTTTCCTGCAAAAGACATCAACGAACTCGGTAACCAATATAGATCTCATTTTAAAATTGAACTTTTTTTTACAAAACTTGACAAACCTTTTTTGTGTAAAATTTAGTTGTTTTTTTTCTACTAAAGTAGCTTCGTAGATTACTGACAAAGTCTTTTTGACAATTCATGTCACGCGATATCAGTGCATTCACTATACTGTTTACGGAAAATTTCGAATTTGATTTTTTGAATTATTTTCGTGTATTGTATCTATTTTTGAAGAAATTGTTTATTTGTTTGATGATGGTAAAGTATCATGTGTGAACCGCTTGTTGGGACATTGAATCTAGGGTTATTAGTTAGGTACGCGGGAGACGAAACTCTAGTGATATCATCATGTTGAACGAATGGTTTCATTCGAGAAGAAAGGAAAGTTTCAGCAAAGAAGAGAATTTTCAGGTATTTTAGATGGTATAATATTCTTTGTGAGTGTGTGAATGAGTGTTTGCGTAGTTCTGATACCCTAGATACAAGTTACGAACTTAGTTAGGGGTCAGTAACTATAATGAGATGATGTAGTGAATGATTATGTTATGTTATTAAGACCAGTCGTATTTCTAAGATCATCTTTAAAAAAACGAATTAGCACTAATTTTATTCTAGATCAAATTTAAAAATAAACTTCTTTTAAAGAATCAATTGAACATGCGATGAATAAAACAATTTCGTTCAGTACAAATACCAATCGATCTTACTAATTACTTAAATTTTAATCAATATTTTTTAATAATAAATAACTATTGACTGGATACGTAGATGTTCAGGATCTAATAATCGATATAAACTATAATAAACTCAGAAATTTTCGACTCTCATTTTAAAACTTATTCCAGGCGTTAATTTTGTATAACTTTATTTAGTTTCCTAATAAGTTTTAATATATTTCCTTTACACAAGATTAAATATGTCAAAGGGCTTCTGTGTGTTGGCTTTGGCCCCATACTAAAAGAAGGTTTCCAAAAGAGTGGGACTGCTTAATGGTCCCGTGAATGGAAAAGACATAACAATATCCTAATCCTAACTCCTAACTTAATATTTTAAATGCGAAAGTAACTCTGTCTGTTACCTTTTCACGGCTAAACTACTGAACCGATTGACTTGAAATTTAGTACAGGGGTAGCTTATGGTTCGGGGAAGTACATAGGCTATGTTTTATCCCGAAAATCCCACGGGATCGGGAACTACGCGGGTGAAACCGCGGGGCACAGCTAGTAATAAATAAGTACAAAAAGTAAAATATACATTATTTATATATACGTGAAAAGAAAAACATATCACCAACATTTCAACGTTAAAGCACTTTCACATTACTGTAAGTTGGCTAGTGGTGTTCGCATTTGTCGTCCGGTAATCGTTACAAAATCAATTATCTCTCGCTAATTAAAACGTTATCAACATTTTTGTCTTGTTCCAAGGTAATTATCAGTGTTTTTCTTTATTTTACCGTTACAGTAATGGCCCCACACATGTTGTGTCTCTTTAGATATATTTTTTATAAACAGATTGCTCTTTCTTTTGGTTCAAAGATTTTGTAGGGGCAGATGGGATGGTACATTTAATCTGTTATTTGTTTTATTATTTTACACATGGTTTAATACGAAAGTTAGGCATAACTAAAATAATGACTTATTAAAATACTAGCAACGCCCCGCGGTTTCACCCGCGTAGTTCCCGTTCCCGTGTGAATACAGGGATAAAACTTACGTCAGCCTGTCACGCACTGATAAATTAGCTTTCCATGAGTGAAATAATTTTTAAAATCGGTTCAGAAGATCCCGAGATTACCCCTTACAATTTACAAACACACAAACTTTACTTCTTTATAATATTATTATAGATTATCTAGTTTAAAAGTCTAATATTTAATGAATATTTTTCTAATGTACATTTTTTTCTGTTTTTTCTTCCTCCCAATCTTGAGTAGCTGCGGCTTGTATCTTTTCTTAGTATTAACCTGAAATCAAAATGTATTTTATGTATTAACAAGTAAACAAAATAACATTTTTAATAATGGTATGATTGTATCTTTTAATTGCGGGATAAAATTTATTCTTCTTATAAATAAATCTATTGTTTTGCAAAAGATTTTGTAAAAGAAACTGACGGAAAATAATTTGACTAGAACTCATAGTAAAACGAAACATAAGTATCCCAAATTATAAGCTGGTACTCTGTATCTGATATTTAATCTATGACCAGAGTAAAAGAGGATCACTTCCACACTCCAGTTTTAATCATCATTTTGTTTTTCAACTTCAATTAACCATTTAATTACGTTATAATTTGACCAACATTAATAAATGTTTTAATTGTACTTATTCCCATTTTGATTTTCCTTGTTTATAATGGATTGATTTATTTACACTTAATTTTGGAATATTCTCGAACTTTAGAAAAGTATTGCTAAAATGTCTTAAAAGGCCAATCGCCTCACTTAAAAACGTGCCCACCCAGTAGATGAGACCCGACGCCATTTCTCCCCATTGCAGCCGTTGGTAAATACCGCCAATTCTTTCGCCATACCTCGCCCTAGTCCACAAGACATATAATCACTTGAACACCACACACGATAATAACCTTTATTTTGTACATGATAAAGTCTTAATTTGAACTTTAGAACAAACAGTTTCCCCGACAGTTTTAATTGTTAAATTGTTTCGGCATGTCAAATCAAACGAAATTATGCTATTATAATCTTGTTTCGATAGCGGTATGTTTTAAGTTTGTCTCACAATAATTACGCGGATAGCTTGATTGAAGTGAGATTTTGTATTTTATTATACTTTTTCTTGTGAAAGCATATTTACAAATATATAAACACGCTTTTACCCGCATAGTTCCCGATCCTGTGGGAATTTCAGAATAGCCTATGTCCTTCCCCGGACCATAAGCTTCCCCTGTACCAAATTTCAAGTCAATCGGTCCATTTGTTCACGCGTGATGCCGTGACCAAGGGAAATAGAGATTCATTTTTATAAATAGAAACTACAAATATTCACAACTTCTTTAACCTCTAATCACTTACACATTTTTGTCGCATAGTTCCCTATCCCGCATATACCCCGAATTTCAGAATAGCCTATGTCCTTCCCCGGTCCTTTAGCGTCCCCTGTACCAAATTTCAAGTCAATCAGTCCATTTGTTCATTTATTCACGTGATGCCGTGATCAAGGGAAATAGGGATTAATTTATATTTATATAGAAATTACAAAAGTTCACAACTTCTTTAACCTCTAATCACATACACATTTTCGTGTTATAATATTAACTTCACAAGAGAACCAAAATCTTAACCCTCTGTTTCTCAATCCAACATAGTAAACATTCTATAAACGATTCGCCACTCAATAAAAACTAAACATTTAAAAAACATATTTCAAGTACTTAATTAACATATTTTATTAGTCGTAAAAGGCTCGCTTCTACATATTTATCCTTATTTTGTATTCAATAAAAAAATGTACAAGAAATGTACGAACCGAGATGCAATCGAAGATGAAGTCTAATGCTGTATCTGTATAGTAATGTCGTAAGATACACGTAACCATTTCCCGCTGGCGAATAAATCTCAACTCGTCGCATTGACTCCGTCATAAAAATGTAAATAAATGACACACTTGTTCTAGTATTGCCAAGTACGGTTTGGTGTTAGGAAAGTATTTAGTCCAAATGGTAATAGTCGACATATTTTGAACAGGTTCCTCTTTGAATTGGTAATGCAACATTGTTGCTAACTAGCCACAATTATGAGAGTGAATGATTAATGATGTTTAGCTAATTAATTGACAAGTATCTCAGGAACTGCGCTCTGCTAAATGAATGTTATTTGGAAGAAACTTTTTCTCGCGATAAGCGTAAAAATAAAACATTAACGGCCTATTTCACCATCTTCAAGTAACCTTCCGAGTGAGTACTCGCATGTTTAGTCTTTGTAACTTGATATAAAGTAAGAAAAAGGCAAAACTAAATTTACTTCGCGAGTAAGTTACTTGAAGGTCGTGAAATATGCCCTAAGTTACACAAAATTAAATAAGATGAGAACAGCAATGAGCATTAAAAGAAAATTTACTGGAACATACAAAACTTTTAATGAATGATATTGTATAGTTACAAAACAAAACTTATGCAAAGATGTCTATTGAATCCCAAATTAATTTTAATGATCGAAAATTAATTTAGAAAAATAAATACAACAATTACTCGTTGATAAGATATTCCTCGTACATGATTGCATGATATTGACTTTTCTTACTTCATACAAATATTATTCTAAATTATTATTTTAATACAAACCTTACATAATCGAAGGTCAATACCACAGATCCGTTATCATTGAGTCATCTTCGTTTGTTGGACTTTCTGTGTCATAATCTCAATAATGAGACGTAACCCAGCTTCAAGGCCGGTACATGACTGGTCAAAGTTTTTCATCTCTTTTAATGTTTGACCAAAGTACTGAAACACTAAAATTAAGAGGTAAATAATAAGTAAATACAATTAAGTTTAATGTACCTTTCTATGCTTAGGCTATTCAATGTTGGGATCCTACGGCATCCCAATGTAACGCGGACGGAAGTCGCTGTGTTTTTAGTGGGTAGGCCCAGCCCTTCTGGTTGAGAGAGCCCTCATGCCCCGGGGGCCCTCCCAATCTCGGCTTACGGAGGTTTGCAGTTTTATGCATTTTCACAGCGAGAAAAAAAGGCTGTTTTATTAAAGAATACAGTACTTAGATCTCAAACACATTTTGTTTTGATGACAGAAAATATAACTACGTCAATAATCAACAGCATTCAACTATAATCAATAAGTAGGTACGTAATAACGTTTCATTATCATCAGCCCATCTCAGACCACGACTCACTCTCATACATTGAGCGCTGAGCCCAATCTTCGGCTCTTCTCTACCAATGACACATTAACTATTAATATTCGGAAAATAACCATGACAGAGAAATCCGAAATGACGCAGGTACAACCGCGAAGCGCAGCTAATATCTACTAAAATAAATAGTTTTATTTTTAAGCAAAAGAAATCCGAAAAATGTTATTATTACACATTCATTAATAACATCCGGAATTGAAAATGTAATACAAATTATATCATTGTATGTTAAGGAAAACACAAAACTGATCCGGTATGATAAACTTCAAACTTCATAGTAAACTGTCTACGTAATGCCGTGGGCCGAATATTTACACAATCACTCTGTTATCTGTTTTCTTAGACTTTGCGTAATGCAGGGAAACACCGTGACCGTAACCATTAAACAATGACTAATATTAGTGGACATCTAAAAATAACTACGATCTTCATTGATAAATCGCAGCCTCCCAATTGACGTCATAACAGTTCTCGATATTCGTTACGAAACTTTTCGATGTGATGCTTCCATTACCGGCTTAGTAAGCAATCCTGGTAAGGGCATGTAAAGTAACCCAGCGATGTATATGAAACAAGATGATGTATTTGAATTGTATTTGAAGTAATACGTGATAGAAGTATCGTAGTAAGTCTCCGTAAGGAAATATTGTTATGAATGTAAGGTCTGTCTCTAATATTTGTAGTGATTCATATAAATACAATATTTGGTAATGTTTATTTAATCGATTTCGAGTGTACCTACCTATTGAGTCACACCCACAATTACGATATTGCTTTTTGCTTCTGAGATGTGTCTTGGACTGTAAAGTTTGTGTTTTAACTTCTTACGTGTTATTTGAGTTTTGAGTAATAGATATTTACAAACAATAATTTAAATTTGGTTTAGCTATGAACCGTAAAGTTAACCTGAGAATAAGCGAATATATAAGATCTCACTGTTATTAGAGCTAAACCTCTCTCTGGCTCATGATATTAGTACAGTGAAGAGGAATAGACCTAACCACTACAGTTGAATTATATGGATTTGCGATCTCAAACGCGAGCCTTGTCAAGTTACTAGTACACGAATGAATGTTGCATACATGTTACGCATCCGTGTAGCTTGATCCGCGTTCGCTGCCATTTCATAACATTTAAATTACTTTCACTAGGTCATTGGATACGTATGTTTTTATCTATCTCCTTGTTTAGACCTCAATACGTTTATGATCTATGGTAATCTTGACTTATACTAATTTTAAACGGATTAAACGGACTTGAAGGTGATATTTCGGGAAAGAATATAATATCACCCTGTTGAATGCTAAACAGGAATCACACAAGTCAAAAAATAAAATCCTATAAGCCTAACTAGTAAATACACAACAACATGAAACACTAGTTAGCAGACAAAAGCTTTTGAAATAGTATTGAATATTGAAATATGTATACGTGTGTGTTCTCAAATGGTACCCTTGAAACGACTAAACAACCTTAGCCGTGACAATGTCATGTCTCAACAAGCCAACGGCCGAACATCTTAATTCTAGCACAACATTTTTTTCGACCTACTTGTACCGGAAAGGGGGCGTATTGTTGTCGCACAATTTATCAAACATCCAATGATACGTATATTCACACCGTTTCAAAGCAATTTCACGGACTATTCACTGTTCAGTTTAATTGTATTGCTTCGCACTGAACTTTTGTAGTCCAATCCGTTTATAGCGCCGACACTAACAATAGTGAAATTTTTAAAGGTGTCGCACATTTTTTGCCGTCCGGACCTCCAGAACGAATCGGAATCTACTACCGTTAAAGTAAAAACAAAGATTCGACCAAACTAACAAAATGGGTCCAAATTACAAAGACTTTATTGCGTCATATATAACGTAGTGAAAGTTAACAGGAGCATTGTTCTTAATGTTTGTTAACGGTATATTTATTATTGTTTTAATAATATTAGTCGGCGTACGGGACAAAGGACTGCCCTTGTACAGAAGTCGACTAGTTTACGGCACAATAAATAATTTGCAAAATTTACTTTTCGTTGTTTTTAATGTTTGTTCTTAAAGTGCATGAGCGTAACTGTTGCGATTTAATTGTTGTTTAAACGACAGTAGTTTTAAAAGAAATGTCTCTACAGGTTAAAACCTCTATAATACGACAGAATTAACATCGTAGCATGTTCTAGAAGCGCTGTAGCAATGGACAGACTGTGAATATTGGGCTGATTATGTTACAATATGTTATGTAACACATTTCAAAATTTTTTTATACGATGTCACATTTTTCTTGTTTATTAGGCAATAAATACTGGACTCCTAATAAAAGGTGTATCTATTAATCGTTTCTTAGTTTGTCTTGATTTTTGTGAATGATTTAAGATGGAAAATATGAATTATTAGATACTTTTTGTCTCAACAAAATTGTATGAAACTACTCATTAGTTGCATACTATTTTCTAAGTGGTTTCGACAAAATTGTGTAAGCTTAGCTGTTAACACAGTTATACTAAGCATCAATGACTTGGTCACTTAGAGCATTGAATAGTTTTAACTTATAAAATAAGGGTTCCCAGCGGGGGTTAGTTAAGTTCTACTTCAAACACAATACTACAATGATAGATGCATTTTTTCTTTCAAAGTACGGAATATTTGTTGCTTTTTTTCTTTGCTAAATACTTGAGTTAACTAAAGAATTTTAGAGATGACACATTTTTATTTTATAATTCAATTCTAAAATATAATTGTTGGCTACTTAATGGCGATTTATAGTTCTTTAATATAGTAGTTTGTTGTTGACTGTTTAATGTGTGATTTAAGTCTCAATATGATTAATAAATTTGAAAGAAAATACGAATTCGATTTTTTCTTTTAAAGCCGAATACATTGTTTTAAAATCTTTAATTTGTTTTCTTTCCCTACCTATTTTATATTCTTCTCTGTCAAACTTTCTTTGAAATATTTTTCCATGATATTTTATATTAACTTCTAACAAACATGTTTGGAATATTTTTAATCGATTGTCTTTTCCTTAACACATTTATATTCAAAACTTTTTATCGATAGGCAATATGTTTTAAACCAGTTTTTGTAACGGTTTATTCTAAAGCCAAATATATGAATGTAATGATGTGATATCTATTTTTATTTCTTATTTTCGTTACTGTGTTTGAATAGTTCTTTAGTCATTATTTAAACTCGGTATTGGGCAGGCGCTAGGCAGTTTGTTGTTTGTAAGTTACTCATTTTATATACGTTTTTTGCTTTGATTTTCGGGTAAGTGGATTTGTGGTAGCTTTAAATCGTGATTACCTGATTATTTTTATTTACACAGATAGACTATTTTGTGAAGCTTTAATTTGCTTTCCCAAATATACTTGAAACGGCCGGTTCTAGTTGTCACACTAACGAGCCTTAAAAATATCATCTCCCGCACACAGATTTAATAGAAATTAGAGGAGTATAAGTTGAAAAATGACCATTTACGAGTACCTACAAACAAGAAAACTGATAGAGTGATTGATTACGATAATATCTTACACAGTTTTTATACAATTATTACTCACTAGCGGCGCCTCACGGTTTCATTCGCGTAGTTCCCATTTCCGTGGGAATATAGAGATCAAATATAGCATAGGTATGTCACTTGCTGATAATATAGCATTAGTGAAAGAATTATTGAAATCGGTTCAGTAGTTTCGGGGCCTATTCGTTACAAACAAACAATCAAATCTTTCCCCTTTTAATATTAGTTACTCATTAAAATGAAAGTATCAGATCACAGCCGCCAGTTCAATAACATTACAAACTTAGATATCCTTTCGTCGCAAACGTCTTTTCAATGCCTTACTAGTTGAACCATTAATAACACCGACAATAACACTTGTATTATAAATGTTAGTTACTAAAACTCATTCACATATTTTCTCGCAAATTAATTGTATCTATATTTATTCAACATTTGTAATTTTTCGTAAGAAGGTAAATGAGAGTTTTGCACATGACTTTACTCGCGTTATATGTGTTTCATCTCAAATTTAATAGATCTTATCTTTCGCTATTTTTAGTTATTGAATTTCCAATATTTTTTTCCGTTATAAATACATAAGGTTTTTGTCAAGAAAAACTGTTTAATTTTGAAGAAATGAGACTATTCCACATACCAGGGATGGTTTCATATCTTAATGATCCGACCTATTGTTTAACGGTGAAAACATAACAAAATATGTGTCTTTCCATATATTTATGTTTTCATGTAAAAATAACTCGTGGGCGTTGATTTCCAACAACTCTATTTAAGTCAATGTCAATATCTAACAGTTTCGTATTTGATAAGTCAATGACGTATGTACGGCTACGTCATTGCCTAAAGTCAATAGTTTTGATACAATTCTACGAAGAATGAAGTGGGTTTTCTTTAAGTCACAAAATTGTCTTTTAGATATGACTAACGTAAGCGTGTGCCTTTTAAAGGACAGTTTTTTATTATTCCTTGAAACATTTGGCGTTAGTAGACTAATATACGTCATCAATGTTTCCGCTGTAGTTATGTCTAGATGCAAAATGAACCTATATTTGTTTCTGGCTTGCGTCAGTTTGTTTCCCTTAGTTAGTAAAATAACATAACATAATAACATAACATAATCATTCACTACATCATCTCATTATAGTAACTGACCCCTAACTAAGCTCGAAGCTTGTATCTAGGGTATCAGAAACTACGCACGCACTCATTTACACACACACCCAGACTGAGACAGACATTTGTGGTTCACACAAATATTCACCCCGCACGGGAATCGAACCCGCAAAATTACGGATGGCAGTCCGGCATGGTGACCACTCTGCCATCGTCCAGGTCGTCGTAGAATAGATAAAATATGGACTTTTGTTGGCAATTGTCTTATTACTATTTTACTTGCGTAGCCCATCTACCCCCACCGCCATTACCACCTGGCACAGGTTTCACATGATCGAACTGTGGTCGAGTTTGTCTGTCCCGCATTGGACTCACCAGTCACTTTCGTAGGTGCGTTTCAAACCCTACAACTCCAACTGACGCTACATAAAAATCATCTCACGTAGATGTTAATGGTCCATACAGTATCTGGCACAGGTATCATACTTTATTTCAATCAAATATACACAAAACGCACAGAATACCAAAGTTAGAGAGAAACAATATTAGTCTTGTGGAAACTACTCGCTTATGACTTTACTCATACATAATAGATAGTTTACATAATAAGACCTACAATACAACACAAAACTAATAACAATCAAACAATGAGGAAATATGACATTATCATGAATAGTATCAAAATCTAAGATAAATAAACTATGTACTATATAATACACTTTTTCCTTGATACATTCGTTAATTAAATTAAACGAAATGCTAGACAGCGTGTCGGCGTTTCTTATCAACCTAAGTACCGCACACTAACATTACACTTGTGTGAGTATCATTCACTTGTGATGTGTATTAACTGTGTGGGTGTTGTACTGTAAACATAGAGCCGTATCAGATTTCAATATAGAGCAAGGACTTTTAATGGTGAACAGTAGCACATGTGTGAACATTGCTTTATTCTGCGTATGTTGGTAGTGTATAACAGCAGTTCTGTTGCTTAAAATATTAGCAAAGATAATGCTTTTAAAAAAATATCAATTTAGTTTCATTACTCTAGCTAAAAGTAGAAAACGGATTCACCTATATATGGTATAATATTTTTTTTATTAGATCACTCATCTATAAATGCAAAGGTAGCAAATAAAACATGGGAACTTACTGCAGCATTTTACTGACTATTTGTTAAATAAGAAAGTCCATTACATTCTCCATTGTCCACCCCATGAGATCCACTTCACTCCAGGTATATTATGTGCTTATGCTACATAAATGAAGCATCCTACCCAATGTTGCGCACTCTACACCTATAAATATCTCTCTACGGCTGTAAACGTTATCAACAGGAAACTATGGGCTGATGCAGCGTACAGGTGTCTTAACTATGGACATTCAGAGAATTGGTAATTGACGTAATCCATCTTCCGGTTGTATTTAACTGGTAATCAGTGAGGTGTGAATGTATACCGGATTCATTGACAAACTTATTGATTGAGCTGGTTCAGTAGTTTTATGTGTTGTAGTATGATAATTGGTGTGATAACTGGTCTTGTTTTTTTTCAATTGAATAGTTTTTGTAGGTCAGTGTTTTAGTAGATCTTTGCTACGGATATGGGTGTGGTCATTTAACTTGAGAATTTATTCTTTATACAGTTTAGGTCTCAAAGTATATGACATGCATCGTCCTATAGATGAGGCTTCTAGATTTTTACTCAAGTTTGTCAATCTTTTGTATCATTGGTGAAGTGGACGGCAACAACCTACTGACTTATAGGTTTTAACTAGCTGCTGAGGACTGCGTTTTCACTCATTTGACATGAAAACTTTCTTCTTTTGATTAAAACCCCAATAAAATCCGTCTATGCGTATATTAAAGACAGAGAGACTGCGATAAGCGTCTTTTTTATGTAGAGATGAATTGTAGAGGCGTAGTAAAAACTGTTTTCATATGACATTTATATCCGTATTTTGTGGTGAACATTGCGGACATCGCTTTGAAATAATCCTTAATCAATTAGCAAATAGGTAGTTAAAATATATTGTGACAATATTAGCCAGATGTTGCTTTGAAACCACAACATGTATAAAAAACTGTCTTAATTACACATAATTAGCTAGAGTTTGGTCTGGGACGTGATTCCCATAAATCAGGATACAAAAGATAATGACTTTATATAGAGTGGATACGATAATATAGCAAGTATAACATTGTTTTATGTGCTTGTTCATAGATGTCTTTAATATTTTGAGTATTTTATACTATCACAAAAACATTAACTACCAAAAAATCGGTCAGTTCTCTTTTCTTGACTCTGAGCATACAACGCTATATCATCCTTGCGTAAAACTTGTCTCTAAAGTTACTTTTAAAACCATGTTTGAGCTCCATAAGTCAGAAAGAACGAGCAGGAAGCGTGCATCAATAAGTTTGTGCTTTAGCTATAGTGAGTTTCCCTATAAAAGTTCCTACATTGACCAGTTTTTCCAAGCGGTTTCCCGACGATTGGTCTGTTTATCTTGCTTGTGAATGGAAACTAAGTAAGCCCAAGAAGATTATATAGTACGAATATATAGAGTAACATCTGCTTGACCATTCGAGCTATTTATTATTAAAATACTTATATATATATATACTATAATTATCGCCGGCAATCTTTAATTGCAAGTAGCTATATTGTACGATAATTAACATATAATTTCTAAATGCCTGCCTTATTATATTTATGAAAGCACAACTTTTTATGTTTTTAAAAACTGATTATTCGATCGTTATGTGTAATTAGTAATTATATTTTAACTTGTAATCACTTGTTGTATTGTACTATTCATTTTTTTTATTGTCGAAGTTAACTAATTTTAAAAAGAACATTTAGGTTGAGCGTTCGAATTAAAACTCGTTAAAATGTAAAAAAGACTGCGAATTAAAATATAATTTAAAATAATAAAGTAAGCGTGTTCGATATTAATGTCGGTAGTTTAATTCAATCATTATTAATGAACGTAAATAGCTAGGCGATTATATTTCCATAGTAAAATTCCGTAGTATTAAATAATATTTAATTATGAGAAGGATTTCCCTGTTTCTATGGACTTACGAGTATGATTACTTGTTGGATATTACTAAAACTGACTTGTTTAAACTGGATTATTGATTTAAAAGAAAATTTTCCGTTTTAACACAAAGTAAAGTGTGAAAGAAAATAAATTATCAAGAAACCGAAGGATTGGGAAATTTACGCATGCGTATGTTACAAAATAATATATGAAGTAAAAGTACTGAAAAAGAACAACTCGGATTTTTTATATGGGCTTTAGATGTAGAGTTTTAGTACTATTTTAATAAAAGTCAGAACGTTTTGAATTTGTACAATTAGTTTAGACGTGCATTTGTGTTTGTTTGGGTTCTGTAATTAATATTTAACACTCGCACTCTGAGTTCAAAAATTTCTCTTTTGATCTAATAATGATTACGTAATCGTAACGTATTAACATATGAGTCAACTGAAATATTTCAGTGACTAACTGTAAGATGGTATGAGAGTAACACTCACTGACTCACATACAAATAAAAACATTGGAGAAATCATATCAAATGACATTATTCCAGGCTAAAATCCTACCTTCTTATGAACGTGGAATTACAACGGTTTAGTTAATTCACGTTTTCTCTATTCTAAAGAAAAATTGCTTATTAATAGAGGAAATTAGCGATGCATGTTCTCTCTTCTATCCTTAAAATAATTACAAATGAATGCGACAGGAAACGTGGATACTGTGGAGATATACTGTTGTTATATCCAATTTATTAATAAGGTCATTAAAAGCTCAAGAATTAATATACTTAATCTTATTATTGTTATGATCATACCTTATTGTTTAGTTGAATAAATAAGTAAATAATTCAGACTTCATTGTGGGTTCTCACATTTCCATTGATTTTTTTTGTTAACCTATTTTATCCCACTGCTGGGCAAAGGTCTCCCCCAAACACCTCCAACCATCCCTATCCCACCAACTACTGTCGAAGGTAGCCAGATCGTCCCGCCAACGCTTTGTCGGCCGAACCCGATGACGCCCTCCTTCGGTTAAATTAATAATTCCATTGATTAAATCAGAAAAATGATTGATGCTCAGTATAAACTCAAAGTATAGTAAATTATCGGTTCATCGGTCAATAAGCTTACCTTAAACGTTTTTATCAGATCGGCTTTTCACTGGCTTTGCGTAGAGATGTAGCATTGCTCTGCATTCTCTATCACATGATACCAGTGCTCAGTGTATTGTTCAGTATTATACCTCCCGCATCTTTCAACCATCGACTAACGTGACAAAATGTCCATCCCCATCATCATCATTGTTTAAAGTAGATATCTATTTATTGTTTCATTACTAATTTATAATTGTTGTTTTTTTTTCTAAGAAAAGAATGTACTCTTCTGTAAAAATATCTTACATGGGAATGTTACATAGAATAAGATTTATTATTAGTATTATAAGTAAAGATATTGTTGAAGTGTCTATCTAAATAAATCAATGGTTGACGGTCCACTACTGAACGTTTCTCTAAAAAACGTGTTAGTGATCTCAATCCCAAGGCATGTATAGAAAATAACAAACATGCGTCACTTGATGTAGGAATCAGACCCAGACTTGTATGAATCTTGAAATTTGTGTTAATATAATGTGTCTTTCCGTGAAATATTAGTGATACAAAGCTTGTCTCCATTTGTGTCAATACAAGTAAGAATCATTAGCTTAGTCATGAGTATGGTAAAATCATTGATTCTTTACTTATAACTGTAAGTTTTTTTTAACACAACATAATCACTCATTCACTACATCATCTCATTCTCATCATCAGACCGAGACAAAGATTTTTGGTTGACACAAATATTCACCCCGCACGGTAATCGAACTAAATTGTTTAGTGGAACTTAATCATTTGAACTTATTAATAATAAATAGCCGAAGTTAGATTGAAGACGTTTATTTCTGGAATTCAAATAGAAAAATACTTTCGGTGTTGGATAGCTAATTTATCGAGACTAAAAACCTATATTGGTATATATAAAATTACGCTAATACCAAAAGAAACGGAGCTAAAAAGGTTAAAATTTGGGACACAGAGATTATATTATAAGATATTACCAAAATAACATGATATTCTTTACTCACACCCATACCTAATAGCCAACTTCCCGTATGCCAGATAGAAACAGAAAAATATACAAAATAATATTATAATTTTATATGAGAATAATATATTTTTTGCGAATCCATAATGATAAGATTTAGATGTTACAAAGCTTATGTCATGGTTTTACCCACGTAAATCCTTATTATATGATCCAGCGGGATTATTGAGATAAATAGGGAATTCCTTTGGTTTATCGTTAACATATGTACTACATTATTATCTTAGTAGATATATATTTATTTATATAATTCACGTGATCATTAAAATGAAATAAATCAGATATTAATACCGCGTTAAAAATTAGTACAAGTATCTCAATTAGAAGAAGTACTTGTTTTTACGATTGAGCAGAAATGATAGTTTCTACTTACTATAAAAGATATCGGAACATGTTAATTCATTTTAAATTTTTAGCATTTTTATCCAGTTGATTGTCATTTAATACCAGTATATTGTTTGTAAGCTAGATTCTATAATATATGTAACAAAATCGTTAAAGGAATTAAATTCCATAATAATTACTAAGACGATTCTTTCTTTGGATATGGGAAAAACCCAATGAGTTGCACGTTTTCATGAATCGATTTCAAAGATGTAATGTATGACTCAAAATTCGTTCTTACAACTTTGTTTTCAAATATTATACCTAAAATACTATTGAGTAATTTAAAATGTTTCCAGATTTTTGTGGTTTTATAGTTAAACAATTTTTTTTTATAAGAATCTCAGATGACCAATTTATTTTATTGCATGCAGCTTAGCATAAAAGCTCGCGATATAATTAAGCGCTTTCGCACTAGAATGCAAGCAATAAAAGTCAACCCTTATCTACTGGTGCATCCAAAAAGACCCCCGTGTCGTACATAAAGGTCTTGCCGGCTGGGAGGGCCCTCGTCCCGCCCTCTTCAGCCGACGTTCACCATTGGCCCGCAGTGCGCCACACCTCGGCTATTCGTCACATTCAATTTTCCCCTGCCTCTTAACACGTGGCACAGTACTTTATCTTACGCGCGGTCACACAAATTTATTTAGTCTCTCACCAGGCTTGACGCGTGATACATCGCGGCATTTTGGGGATGTCAAAGGCGATCGTCAGTTGTTATGGATCTCATTAACATACCCGCGTGTGCGCTCTACAGAAACATTGGCACTGTTATCGTTAGGGTGAAGATGGAAGTGTTAAATTGCAGCCGGTATACCGAGTGTTGCTGGGCCGGCCCCAAGGACTCGGCCACCAGGACCTCCGGATGTGAACAATGCAACAGGACTAGATTAATTAGCAAATACAAAAGTGACTGTGATAATGGTGTTATAGACAAAAGTCGGCCGTATAGATCCAGTTCCGCGAGAAGTAGTAAGCAAATTTTTTATTCATATTTTTTCTTTTTGTTTTATTTTCAAAATTTTAATTTATTACTAGCAATTTTATTTTTAACTTTAAAAAAATATTAATGAAATTCAAATTTTCTCATGCAAATTTAATCCTCTCAATAAATATTTCAAAAAGTCCATACGCATCAAAAACGCACGGTGAAGTCCCTGAGCAATAAATCCTTATCACTATAAAACAAGAGTATCACATTTTGTCTATTTATTTATAAAACAAATATCCGGTGGTGTGTTCGCTCTCGTATCCTCTATGTCTAGTTGAACATGCGGAGCCTACAATATAATTACAAACAAATACTCAGCTCATTTTACAACGTTAAACACTATAATCAAAGCTAACTCGCTTAGTCAAGAGCAATTAATGTTCTAGTTGACATAACTGACTAAATGTTTCTATCCTTTAATAGATGGACAGTTATATCCGTGGAGATACATTTCGTAATTACCACTATCGCGGGATACCTCGCTCTCTATATAAGGGTTAAAATTAACTGAATGTATTGCGGTAAAAAGTTTTTTAAACTCTCTTTTTAAACGCGCGGATTTTTCTCTTTTTAAATTATTTTTTATTTAAGATCTCTAGGGTTTTACTGATTCTTAAACTGAATTAGTATAATTAAACTGAAATATTTTTGCGACTATTTTTAATGCGGGTTTTTAATTGCTTTTTATTTTTAAAATTACTTTAAATTTATTTTAGTATTACAAAATATGTTACAGGCAATATATTAATAAGATTTAAATAATCGATTTATTTTAATAAATTTTATTGATTTAAAATTTTGGGTTTAAAGATAAATTACCCGTTAATTTTTTTTTAATTAAATACTGAATCAATATATATTTATTCTTTACAAATACATCGATTTATTTGGTTCAAAATAACTGCATTTGTTAGAACTGCGTTGGTTTTGCATGTGCAATTTTGAATTACAGTTTTAATTTATTTAAGAATAATATAATGTAATTCCTTCCAAATAAATAAAATATGTATTACGATTAATTATTCGTATTTATCAATTAATTATTTTACTAATAACATCGGCTGATAAAACTGAGAATGTATGATAAAAACGGTGTAACGGATGAATGAGATATCTGAGCTTTTCGAACTTATCAGTTTATTTGTTTAATATTTGTGTTTACTCGAGTATAACACGTGTCTAGCTTGCTATTTATGTGTAGATATAATATATTTTTAACTATTTTATTTTAACAATATAGTTTTTATAAACAACATTAACAAAAGAAAAAGAGTCTAAAGTGTCTAGAAAAACCTTTCCAATGTTTTCAAAAGGCTTAAAAAATACACACAAATTGTAAATATGAATAAGAATAATATTTTCATTAATTATTTTTGTAATAAAATACAAGAAATTGTATCATAATAAAAGGTAGATGGTACCTGAAAATTATGAAGTATACAGATAAAGCTTGATTTTTATATTTATACTACTTATTACGTAATTTGTAAGATAAAATACTAATACCCCGTTAACAACATTGCATCCCTTTAAAGTTCACATAACTAATGTACTGGATAAAAAGACATAAAAATTCTTCAAATCAACTCTTACATTATAGTGATTTTGGAATTTTCATGAAATCGTTACGAATGGTTTTCAGGGCTATCATAAAAAAAATTGATGGAAAAAAAATTAGTTTGTGAAAATGTTGGGTCTGGTTAAAACTTTATTTTAGGTTAAACCAGTTTTAATAATTTTAAAAATTATATTTTTTACAATATAACGCCTTATAAAAAAGACATACCACAAGTAAACAATTGTTTAAAAGCAATCACAATAAATTATCTTTGAGCTCATTTTGACCGCATCCTTATACATTCAATTAAATATCAATTATGTCAAATTACATGTTTGTATGCAATTTCAATGCCTTATAAGGGATGATGGGGGGCTTTGTAAGTTGTGCAAAATTAACATGAAAGGTCGATGAACGAATTGTGTTAAGGTGTTTTTCGTAAAATATGAGATATTTAAAATTATATTCAAAATATTGAAGGTAGCAAACTTTTTACATTACTTTGTACAGACGTCTTCCATCTTAGTCTTCTGTGATCACGGGTTCTGAAAAGTATCCGAAACGTCAGAAAATGTAAAACAAAATATGTACAACCACGACAAAAGTCTGTTTAAGTGTTTTCTATTGGAAACTTTTTGAACTTAAGTACTTATTTCCGTAGTTCATTGTACCTAAGATGTCATGATGTATTATTTCAGCTACGCAAGTCTTCTTCCCAACATAACTGATAGATGAGAGTAAAAACGTTTAAACGTGTCTCATGTGCGTTAAAATGTCTGTACTCGTGTTAATTTAACTTTTTTCATCGCACATTTATCTTTAAATAAAAGCAATGTCATAATAATTAAAGCAAAGTACAAGCAGTGAGCTCGATTTCATGAACTATGTCCGCATCATTAGGGCTGCGATCCACTCTCTCATTAGCAACATTTTCACATAAAACGTTGTTCGTTTACCCGTTGTAAGGCAACCGCTTCAATTATATACAGTTATTTCAGTGAGATAGTCGACTCATAATTGCAGTGTTTAGCTGTCACTCATTTAGAGATGTCGACCCTAGCTTAGACTCGCCTAATTAGACCTTTTATCAGATGAAACAAAAAATTTAACACGAGTACGAATAATGTTTGAAATAACACCGCATCGTCACAAAATACCTAACGAGATATCACCATTTAACATCGTCCCATAAGAAACAGTTAAGTACTAAAAATGTATAATGACAGTTGTTACCTTATTAAAATTAATTCAAGAAAAATTTGCGCATGTTTTGTTAATTTCGAAACGGATCGGACCGATCGAACGATCGTCATTGCAAAGCTATTACCATTTAGAGCGTTTTTCAGTTAATGAAGAGTGGTATCAGTACACAGCCTCTGATACGTGCCGCGTCGCGCGTCTCCGAGCGATAATCGCTCTTATTATGCGCAGTCAAATTTTACGAGCGCATCGGTTGTTAGCCGCTACTAATAAAATAATGATCTGACTTAAATTAAACCTCAATTATGATACTGGACATGTTTCTTGTGTGTATCGTGACGCGGACAGGATTAGTATTACCGTTAATGACCTAGCGCGACAACCCTACCGCAGAGCGCGGGCGCACGGCGGCGGCACCTCGCTCGGCGCTCCCGCGGCGACTCCCGGCTTGAAAATAAACAAGCTCAAGATTCATAAAACGATAAGCCGCCAATAATTTGACGGGCGTTCCGTAACGAGCCGCGAAGATGATGCCCGCAACTCCGATCCAAATATTTTGGAACGCATTTATTACGACAATAATCGACATTTACATAATGATTGCGCGGGCGCCTGCGACGATGATGTCCGGTGCGCCGCGCCGAGCGCCGGACCGCACTTTTCTCGGTTTTCGAATCGAAATTCTAGTTAGCGGGCGCGCGATTTCTTTTTAAAAAGGTTAACAAGATGTTCTCGTTTCGGTTGTTTTTCGTGCCGCGAGGACCTCTTTTGTGAACGAGCGAGCTGTTAAAAAATAAACGAACTCTTTGTTTCTCGGGTAGTCGATCCGACCTCCGACGCGGTCCCTACTTTTTTATGCCCCCTTATAACCTGTGTACTACCTACGTGTAGGTATCTACGGTTTTTATGGTCGCCCGGTCAGTTCTTCAATGGGCTAAGGAATTCGATCGAGTCTCATTGTTCATCTTAAATATCTCCACGTATCTATACGTGGTTGGGGATATAAAGAGGATATCAATTACACGCCGTCCTTTGTGAAAAAACACCCTCCACTTGTCGTTAATTACGGTTAAGTAAATCCTATTGCAATCGTAATGACATTAATGTCCCCGCTAGCAATTGTAACAAATAACTATTACATAAATGGGAGTAAAAACTATAGTTTTAAAACAATTAGTGCAGTCTCGTTTGTTGTATACGAGTTTATTTCATTTGCTAACAAGTGGAAAGATTCCTACATGTTTTATAGCAGCATTTTAATCTCACAATATCTCAAAGAAAATATTTGTCTCACAGTGACTCCACATCTTTTACGAGTTGACCCGTTCGTGTCGTTTTTTTTTCTTGAACTTTTGACGGCGGTCTCGCGGTTGCTTTTGACCGGACCACTAATAAAATGTTATGATCGTGTGTTTAACGCGTTTTGTGTGTGTCGGACCTTCCTTTTGACATGATCGTTATTTCCCGGCTCCACCTTTGCGGTCGCCTTTTGTAATCCCATTGTAACAACATTATTATTGTGTCAATTAGAGGGCAATATAGTCTACAACTAAATCGTGGCTAGTTAAAACTCCACGCGTTCCTTTTATGACTTCAATTTGTTAGCTGGCTCCGCTTTATATTCTTTGTTATTTAAATTTCAACTTGTTTATTGTTGTGTATATAGATATAATGTGTTGAGTTTCGCATGTCTATACACAACGCGGCGGTACCCTGAAGCAAATCAATAATTTAGTGTTGAGGGACGAAGATACAGCTCTCCCTTTCGTTCGAAAATAAGGGGGCGTAATCGGTATCAGTTCACAGGCTCTAGTTAAATAATAAGCGGCAAGGCGCCCTATAACTATAATCTTGTTTTATTTGGACTCGCCGCAGGCCTCAACGAAACCGCCACTAACGAGATGAAAAAAATACACACGCACACAGCACAGTGGTAGCGTGTGAGTGTATTGATGAATTTGACTTTGGATCCCTTTTGACCGTTCCCATACTTGTCTTTAACACTGCTCAATTTTATTAGTCAGTTCGAAATTAACTGCTTTAAAGTGTTGATGAAATTAATTTTAAATAATTAATCTTTAGTTTCTAATTACTGCATAGATTTTAAAAATATCTACTTTAACAATTATCTAAATATTGGGTAGTGTACTTATATACTTTTGCCCAACTTTTAGCAATATGGTGAAAGTGTACCGTGTAGAACAGTTTTCCTCGTTTCCTCTAAGATATTACCGAAAGTGATTTAGCGATATAATAAGAATGTTACGTTAGTTAGTCACAACACTAATGAGTCACGCATTGACTCAAATCACTGAAAAGTAAATAAAACTGTGTCTGAGTAATAGTGAAATAACTATGAAAATAAATTACTACGATCATTATATTTCACATATTAACAACAAAGTATTTATAACGAAACATTCCTATATAATTGTTCTATTTAAAGTTACATTTTGATTAACAAATTAAGCAAACTAGTTTAAAAAGCAGGTGTTATCGACATTTTATGTTAAAAATTCTAATAAAAACTTATGTCAATCACACATCAAATTATTACCTTATATTGTTCTTAAATATTCAATTTTAACGAGTTGAAGTAGCTCGAATGTCATGTTAAATAAAACGTTGTACACTTCTGTCGCAGATAGTCGTTATGTTGCATATTTAAAGTTTTTTCTTCACTTTTTAAGTTTCCCATCATATACAAATGAGATATTTACGTATAATGGTGACGATTAACTATTTCAATAATAAACTTAGTTAATTATATAATGATGATTATTGAAGAACACTTTACTAAGTGGCAATTTAACAACAGGTACTTACTAATTAGCCCAAGTGGATATAAAAGACAGCCCTAACTAACTGACTGGTCATATAATATCAACACACAGTCCAAACCATTGACCGAATTGCGCTAAAATTCGGCACTCAGATACATATTATAACTTAAGCATCCGCTACGAGAGAAAATTATCAAAATATTGCGGGTAACACCATATCTAATATTTAATCATTGATCACAGTTAGTATAGAAATAATTACAATTCAAATCGTAGTGACGGCCCAAATGATTATCGATATATCAATAACGTGACGCTTAATCGATCGTTAAGCGAGATATCGAACGTATTACTATACCACCGTTAAATAGTGTCGCATTAGTGATTCACACAAGTTCACTGGACAATTAGCAAAGGCTGTCCACCTCAGCGGCTGCATGTATGTACTCGTATGTATTTATTCATCGGATGTTCATTGATTACCATAATCGATAGCATCGCGCGTGCCGCATACGGAACAAGTGGCTCTTACGCGTTCTTGAATGAGATGCATCAATGGAAAGCAATACGTTTTTTGAAGAGTTTTTTTGTTACTTTTTCTTGATTGGTTTGATATGAGTACTTGGGTAGTCTTTTCAAAGTTTACGTAGAGAATTGTCTCTTTGATGAATGAGGTAAAGTTTGCTGAGATCTGATAAGGCAAAAATTGCAGGTTTTATTCCCTTTTAAGGCAAATATTTATGAACATTTTAGTGTCTGTTTGTCTTGATCAGGGTGTATTCTTTCGTTTCAAAATATGTTTTGATCATAAAGCATATAAATGTGTTGATCTGTTGTCTAGTATCTATAGTGCGAGCATGATTAATAGTAGTGTACGAGCTGAACTTGACTTGAAACTAAATCATTTTGTGTTCAGATAATTCTAAGTCTTATTTCTTTTCTCTATAGGATACGTCAACGTCTGCGCAGCGGTTTGTTTGCTCCTCCTCGTCGGTAGTCTATCACCTCGGTCGTCGGCGGCGCCGCATCGGAGCCGAATCATGGAACGCCAGCGACGAGCGACCGACTCGACGGAGAATCGCCTCTGGGGCAACCCTTGCGATTATAATGACTCTAATGTAAGTATTACACACTTTTCTTTGAAGAAACTACTGCTGACTGAGTGAATGATATATCAAGTTGCAGCTCAAAACACAGCAACTGAATGCATAGCACTGAAATAATTAATACAGGCTGATAGTTGTTATGACGAAGGCAGAGAAGAAAGACTAAAGAAAAGCGCGGGCACAGCTAGTCTCAAAAATTGATTGAAATTGATTTTGTAGATTTTAAAGAAATTATAATAATATGTATATTTTCTTTTTCCACAGTTTAAATCATCATATTCACGAAAACACGCAACAGAAATTGCACCAAAACTGGCTGCGCAAGCAAAAAACGCTAACGCATCAACGGCGAAATACAAGGATACCTTTGTAAGTAAACTTAATACTTTTAACGTAATTTTGAATTGTTTTCTTCGCTTTCATTGACTGTTTCGAAGTTCACTCGGGTGTAGTATTCGCGATCGCATCTGTATGCCCGCCGCGTGCTAGTAAATGAACGGACGGAGCTTGCGACCAACCAATACCAATAAAACATCAGCCATCGTCGTCGCATACCATAGCTTGTACGCAGATATTATTGATTTATGAATGAGAGTCTGCGGTACGCTTCCGTCTCTACCGGGGAAGCATTGTGACGTACGCAATCCAATCGTTCTGATCAATAGGTATCAGTCACTACACCTGAATTCGTAATGAACCTTTGTGGATGTGTGGTCAAAGTCTATGTGACTACCGAATTTAAATGTTCCGACGTATGACAGTTTTCTTTTGCGTTGTATTTTTTTTACATTTGGGCGAACATGTAAATTTGCCCATTATAATTCAACACGTGTACGTCTGTGACGCGGTTTTCTCACCAAGAGCCTACGCAGTGCAGTGAGCTGTCACCGAGATTGCATCGGGTGCGTAGCCGCGGGCGCCGTACTCCGTCCCAACGTCCGCCCAGTCGCTTCCTTCCCTCCCTTAATTATAATTTCGCACTGCATTTCTGTGACGCAACATCTACTTTATTATATCGAGACACGACAGCGTGATGCGTGCATTGATTAATTGATGTTCTGCCTATAAATAATTAGTAAGATACAGGCCTATAGAAAATGCGGTTACTGAATATAAATTGCTAATATAGATTCATACCTATACACGTAGACATTTCAACCCACATTTTAAATAAACATTCAAGAATAATAAAACAATAATATGGTATGTTAATACATCTATTCATGATGGCTCTATAATTCTAATCCTAGGAATATAATAATTTCCGAATCGGAAGTAAGGTGGGCCGATCAACGAGAAATAATGCGATGTTGATGTCGCGCCTCGAATCATTTATGGAAAACCGTTTACCAATGTCAATCGATACGTTCAAACGTTATTTATTGCGAATACATTTCGGTGACGGGTGGGTATGGGATGTATCGATCGGGTGCGTAGCGTTCAATGGTCGCGGAACAATAGCGCGGGTCGGTAACGCGGTACCGATATATCGTCATGGATGCGGAGTGGTAGCATTGTAATAGGCTGTATGCGGACGGCCGTAACGACGGCGACGTCCTGTCCGCGCTGGCTCCTCGTAAAACGACATTATCGACTCACAGTAGCCGGAACGAGGTACAGGACGGTGCGCGTACGCCACGAATACTGATTGCGCATTAGTATTGCGCGACACACCTGCCCGACGATTTTTTTCTGTCTCTCCCCATAATGTCGGTCATTCGTTACTAATGTATCATATTTATTGCTATACCGACCTAACCGCGAAACAGTGGCGATGAACTACCATTGTTACTCATTTACAAGGCCGTACACTTTGTTTGATCTTTGTCACCTTACCGTTCCTACGCGTTGCCCATACACATAATTCGTAAAGTCTCAATCTTGATAATATTAGTCATACGAACTCGCACCGAGATAAATTTCTAAGTTAAATATAAATGATAGTATACCCCAAATAAATCAGACGGCTACATCTGTCGTCGGACTCATTCCGTATAAATAATAACTGGCCGCGTTGTACTAAGAACGCAATAACAAATTCAACGAACTCTACCGGTACGGTACTGTGTGACTCGCAACCGGCCACCGTGTGAATGTGTCATAACACTCATGCTTTTGACCAAGCCGGTGTCATATAATCGCATCAAATTTTCGACAGTGGAATTCCGCTCGCATTTAAAATCGTCCTCTTGTACTTTTGAAAGTAATTATGTTTAACAAAGTGAGTATTGGCGATGTAATTCGATCCGATGGAAGTGCCGCGGCATGCCATCGCCGATCGGAGCGAACGCGGCGACTTGAACGCGTCGAGCTTATCTTGCAATAGGGACACATAAACATTGGATTACATAGAGTTACATACAATATTATGACACGTACATAGTACGATAGTGTTGTGTGACGGCGACAGGCTGTCTGCGACCGTTGGGTGCGCACGTGTGACGTAGATATATCGATGTGTTGCCTATGTGTGAGTGCATATATTATTTATTTGATAAGCTTCCGATGTTTCGAGCTTACCGCACGGATGCCAACTTGTTAAGTTTCTCATGATAACGAGTCGCCCACCCACGAAACTGTGAATGCTTATACAAACAATTGCAAACCAGACTTTAATTCGCAACTTAGATTTTTTATTGTAAACAATCATTTGATAATACAGATAGTAATTATAACTACCACATTGCTGAAATGGATGTTTTTAGACACTGTTATAGATAGATACTAAAACAAAATACATCACCTGGTCCATACCTTTATTAGTTCCATAATTTACTAATTACTTTCACATAAAATACTTAATGAATTACTAAGTATATAACATTTGGTAGACAGTAAATAACATGGAAGGACCGGACGCACACCTGTGACTGTGTACTACGAACAAGGCACATTCCAAACAATTTGATTACAGTCACATTCCAGAACTTTTACTAAGTACATGACTTATTGCAATCAACGGATATTATGATTTTGTTGTTCCTTACAATGTTATTTATAAACAAATATTAACAAAGACAACTAAGTAACTTTCTTTTATTAATAAGATACACGAGAGAGAAATATTGATTTGGTACAACATTGTTAGTCTTTGTTAATTAATTAGTTTTTTTCTTGCATTTTCCTTGGTAGAAAGAAAAACTTATGATTGTCTATCAGTGGTTATATTGTTGGATAGTGCTCTTCTAGACTTTGTTGTGTCTAATTTCAACTATATATTAACTTCTGTATTAGATCCTTATAACATTTGCTTATCCAAATAATTGTGCCACTGTACTTTGGTTGCTTAAATATTGTATAACATTAAATTAAAAATTTAAAAAACTCCCAACACAATTACTTTCAAACCCCCATAACTTTTAATCGGGTCAACCGATTTTCATCAAACATGTCTAAGAACACTCGCACGTAAGTCCCCTTTAATACAAAATAACTGACTAAACTGAAATCGGTTCATCCGTTCGGGAGCTATGATGCCACAGACAGACAGATACACACACACACAGTCACGTCAAACTTATAACACCCCTCTTTTTGCGTCGGGGGTTAAAAAGACATAAATTCTAAATCATTATAAAACAATATCAATAAATCGCAGTTACCTAAATATTTGCAAAATCCCGCAATATAATTCCGTGTATCGATAACAATTATCAACATTTACATTATTGCTGTTGCTCATCACATCGCTATCTAAATTCGAAATCACACCAATGAAATTTTGAAACGTTATGTTGCATCAAAATCGATTAATTTTACCGATAATCGTTATTCGCAATACAAAATTTAAGGCCTTTGTCACGCCACTAAACCCTAATTAATAGTATTGTTAATTTTTCCACAAAAGAACCACAATATTGACATCTGCTACTGACCATTTGGGAGTTGATCTATGTTTTTGCACCTTATTTTGTTAGCAATAAAGTTTTTAGTCGTTTAATCCGCTACGGTCACGTTGTAGTGTCAAATTTTAATAGTGAAGTATCTTCGATGGTGGCGTTTCTCGTTTCGATCTCATTTTACATGCAACCTTTATTTGGAACTGATATTTAACTGATTATAGTACTAATTATCCTTGAACTTAAAAATATTTTTATTATGACCAGACAGTGTCAAATACATGCAGTTATAGCACTTATGCAACATTATTAGGGTATATAATCGTCTTAAAATATACTAAAACAAAAGTCAATACGCAACTATAGTCGTTGAAAGGAAACATGGTTTAATGAATATATTGAGATGTTGGAACAATAACTGGTACACTTTGACCCTTGCAATCCTAGAGATTCCTTTTAGAACAGGGATCAATTACGATTGGTTTATCTATCCAACGATTCACAAAGTGCACTATATTATGATTTCTTAGAACAACTGGTAAAGCAGTTTCAACGTGGGTGTTTAATTTAATAAATGTATATCTATGTAGCTGCTGTATTTATCAATTAATTTCTTTATTAAATTATGTACTTAGTTTTACGTGAGAGATATCAATAGGATTTAAATTTGATTTGATCTTTTATACTATTTTGTGACTCTACCGAAATGTAGATGTACAAATAAATTGATTAATAAGTCCCGCTCTTAGTTTATAGAATACATTTTCAACGTATTTTGACAACGAATAATTCATTAACTAGTATACTTTTTAGGGCTGATTTTTCCATCGCCAGATAATTTTATTCGACGAATAACTTTGAAATTTTGACAGTTATTTCATAAAAAATCTGTCAAACGTCAAATTTATTCGTCGGATAAAAGTTATCTGGCGATGGAAAAATCGGCCCTTAATAAAACTATCATCGCTTACCTTAATCAAAAGTAGTTTGATGTGATTTTATCCACGGAAATAAGAACTATCTCTTTTATAATGCAGGTTTTAGTTTCTCACTAAGTAAAACACGAGGTATTTAATAAAGGATAGTTAGACTGGAATGGAGAGTTGTAGATTCGCGTCTGGTCCTTATATATACGCATGGTCCAGGAAGTCGCTCAGTCCCAGCATCCCATGCGTTCTTCCAGAAAGTCAATCAACCATATTAACTGCCATCTATTTCAATCTTTCGAAGAAACCAACTGTTAGTTGACTCACATCTCTGTACGACGCTACTGTCATCTTGTTAGCACAGTGACCGGGATAAATTGCTTTTTTAACATCTTTATTTGTAGTATATGAAATTAATATGAATATAGTTATTATTCAATTTAAATTTAGAGTAATAATTGTTTTTATAGTTATTCGTTGGTTGATGTTACCGTAAAACCAAAAATAATTTGTAATTTCGACTGACTTTAGGAAAAAAGACTCATTATTGTCCTACTTAAAAAGTATAGTGTGTGGAAAACATAGAGCAATTTGATCTACGCTAACAGTTCTTAACACAAAGTTGAAGAAAAGAAAATCTTTTAGTGTTGTTTTCATATTCCTATAGAAAATTTCCACATTACTAAAAATCATTTTCCGTTGTAACAGGCGTTCAAACTGCACAGCTATCAGAGGTTCGACGATCTCCTACGCGACTGGGAGAGCGACGAATGGTTACGGAACTTCTCGTGGTTTCGGAAAGAAGTATTGCCCAAGGAGAAGGTGCTCTACTCCGCAATGCCTGACGAATATATGAATGAGTTGATGGTATGTACTTTATTTATAACTTTGTATAATTTAAGTGGTTCATAAACCTAAATGTACAAAAATATAAAGGTCCATTCATCCATTAAAATATAAATCAATCGATATTGGTCATAAGTGCTTTACTGAGACCCAAACTGAATAATTTACATTTTGAATTGATACTAATGTGCCGCAAAATTTGTGCAAAATCAATAAAATAAATCCACAAATTTTAAACACAAAAACAATCAATTCGCATCGAAAATTAATCTCGTACCAATTAGCGGCACAAAAATATAATGTCGTTTTAATTTACAAAAAAGGTTAGTTATACATGTCGCCAAAACGACTCTACATAAGCGAAAACAATGTTTAAAGGGCGGCGAATACTCGCTGACATCGGTAAACGTGCATCCGTACAAGTTTTTCAATCGATTTCAAAGAATCGAATCATCGTCGGTGGTTTCCGATTGTTGTCCACCGCTCATTATCTTACGTGAGAACACAATGGTTTCGCAATTAGTACATCACAACACAATCGAACAGATTTGGGACGTTTACCGTGCCCAAATTTGATTTGTCTTATCTTGTTGGTTTGCATGTTTACACTTACGTTACATAACGGGTCTTTGATGATAAAAACAATGTGCAGTAAAACTGTAATACACGATTCATTATTTTATTAATTGCGTCGTATTGTGTCATTATTTTACTAATTAGGAAACCTACCGCAAAAGGAGGAAAGCTTCCAAAATATTTGTGAATTTATTGTACGACTAGCGTATACTTACGTTCTAAATATCATTGGCATTTCGGAAAGAGACCGTATCTGCCTTATTTGCGTTGCATTTTTAGTCTGGTTAACAAAACCTGGTAAGCATTTGACACCTTGTCAGTCAAATCCGTCACTTTGACAGTATTCATAATTGATTGTAAATATTAATGCTACCAGACTAAAAATGCAACGCAAATAAGGCCACTTAAGTCATAAAAATGACGCAACTTAAGTAGTTTATACAAAATTTTGGTTTGTTATCAATACTAAACATTCTAATTTTCTTGTCCACAGAAAAAGATAGACGAAGTGTTGCCAGTAATGTACAAAGGGTTGAAGATGGTTGTTGCCGGGCTGTATGCCTTCACCAAGGACGGCCTCAACGACAACATTATCTCCGATGAGACCCTCAAAGAGAACATTAATCAGACCATGCATGATGTACGAGCCGTGCTCTGCTATTTTAGCGTAAGTATTTATGTCAATTATTATACTTTATTTATATACTTAGGAAAGGAAGTAACTTCAAAAATCAAAAAAATACAGCTAAAGTTGTAGTCAGTTTAAAGAAAACAGTAAATGTGTTGTTTAATAAACTCGTAGGAAAATGGTATATGGTTTAAGGCGTCTTGTAAAAAAGAAAGAGTATCTAATGTATCTTTCCTATCTTTGCAGGACATCATGAAGGCTCGTAACCTTGAAATCTTACCACTGCCGGACTCGGAGATCCCGGTGATCACGTCAGAGAACAAGTTGTCAGTAGGTCTTCTCCTCTACAGAGATACCCTCAACTACCTGGAGTATCTGGCACAAGTCTTCCAGAAACTCTACGAGACGGAATCAGCTTAAATCTATTAATCAACTCGGTACGCCTACGCGCCGAACGCTAACAAATAGAATGAAAACTGCAACAAATATAAATTGTTTACTTAATATTGGTGCTTAAACTATGAATACATTTTAAAACGTTGACTTGTCTAAGACAAAATTGACGGAAATTACTGAAACATTTTCTGTTGCAGAATTTGTGAATATGTATTACAAAATATCTGATTGTAATGTTAATGTCGGTTGTTAAATGTACTTAATTATACGATAAAGTCAACAATGTTGTAATGAAATACTAGCAGTTATATTCTTTGTATAAGTTAGCTGAGATAACCCTTAGATGAATCGTTCGTTTCGCATATATTTGGCTGTTTTTAGCGAATAAACGTAGAGAAATCGTCTTTGCCATTACATTGCCATTTCGGTCTAGAACGTGTTAGTTCCTTTATTTGTGTAAATAGTGACGAATTTAAAATGTATTATTTATTGTCAGCTGATTAATTATTAACATTCTAAATTTTCCCGATTATCCTAGTCAAGGTTTTAATTTATTTCTCACTTATCATCATTTTAGTTTGATTTTCTTTTGTATTATTTAATTTTAGATTTAGTGTTAGACTCCATTCCACGATTTGATTGGTGTTGTCGGTGATGATGATGATGATGAAATTGTTGAGTTTGATGAAAGTATCTGATAATCATGATTGATCTTTCTTTATGTCGTCAGTAAATGATTTGCTGACGTGTGACTTTTAAGGTCGAGGCTGCTACGATTAATTATAATTTGTACATTCTATTCCTACTTTCTTTAGTATTACATACTTGTCTATTTGTTAACTATTTATATAACTGTTACATAAATCCAATGGAAATATGTCTCTAGCTTTAATAGAGCTTTTAATTTTATTGTAAAGTACAGAGCCAGTGTATTTATGACTTAATCATTATTATAGTTCAAATGGTACCTATTTATAACTGTGACAAACATTATTTCTATGTTTGTGAAATTAAATTATTATTATACTTGTAACAAATGTGTTTTCTTTCCTTTTCTTTACACTCATCATATAAAACAGTTGCTTCACGCTTTCTGTTCTTTTATAGGCTTAAATAGTAATACAATGTTTAAAAAAGGGGATTTGCATTATGATAGCAAAAACCATCACAGATAAATCCACGGGGCAAACTTGATTCACCTTATTAAAAATACTTAAAACTATACAACTAACGCTAGAAGGTAGAGTCACATGCAGAGTCTTAGAAATGTTCAATGATTAAAAGAATTAATTAAAATATGTCAAAAATATAAGTAGTAACTTTAGAAGTCTCACAATACTCGTATACATGACAACATAATAATTGTGAAGCTTTTTTTATATACAGCTTGTGCTAAAGCCGTCAATGAAAAAGTGTTCCTTTCTTCTTCTTCTTCGTTTCAATGGCCACAATATACTCGTATATAGAAAAGTTACATAAAATAAAACAGAATTAAATTCTCTCTAATACCGTCTCTCGTCTCTTTCTAATGCCTCGCTAGTCTAGAGTTGCTAAAATCTTACTTCTAATATGAAATATGAGAGCACAATTACAAGATAGGGATGGACTTTGATTTGTAAAAAAATAAACTGGTCAATCGAGTTCTTTGATTTATTATTATTTACTCATCATAATCATATCTAATATAATAAATGCAAGAATACCAGTCTAGTCCCAAAAAGCAGCTTCAATATTAAAAACTAATTATCCAACCTATCACTTCTATTATCAACCTTTACCCCAAAATACAATGCCTTACTTACTTAATATATGATAGAAACAATTTTACACAGAATTGAAACCAACACAAACATGTCATGACAACAAAGAAAAATAGGAAAATCCCATAGCAACACGGAAATAGGTTAGTTAAACCGCAATTGATAGCTATTAATACTTTAGCGATACTAAACTATAATAATAATGTATAAATAAAACGTCACCAATAGTTTCCAATTCGTGTTTTAATAACTTCTTCAAACATAACAATAAAAAATACATAAATAAAATTATCGATGTTAGATACACTTTAAAATACACCCAGTCTTATCTCCGAACTAAAGTACCAAACAAAAAAATTGTGAACATCTAAGCTTCCGAGCTTGTTTCGTTCGTCACCTACATTAAAACAAGATTATAATAAAGGTACTAAATGGTGTGTGGTAAAAATAAAATATCACCTCGGTCGCAGTCACACGTATAATAAACATACCACCCTCATCACCATTAGTTCCCATGACTTCAGCTTGGAAACAATTTCATATCTTTACTCAACGCATTCACAACGCGCTCATATTTGCATTGGTGACTTGGACGCTCTGACAAATTAGTGCGGTCTAAGGGACCAGAAAAACAATAAAAAAAGAAATTAACCAACCGCTTATTGTAAGGTAATAAGGTCGATTATGGACTGGATATTTGGAGGGCTACCGATCAAGAAGATTGTCAGACGTAGCCGTCAATGTTTGTTTATTGTATTAGTGTTGATATAATTTGTCGGGAGCCCTCTAGGTGTTACATTTTGACATTCGGGACAATTCGATTGTTAAGGACCTCCTACTTTTATTTAAATAAAACTGTTTTGGTGGAACCCTGCTTAAATAAGTGGAGTTAAAACTTTTTTTGGAGTTTGTGATCTAAAGTTAGTAGCTTTAAGATGAAAAGTTGAATACAAATTTTAAAGATTAATTGATTACATACCTATATCTTCCTTTTATTTAAATAAATCTTACAAAACCGACGCTAAAATCCAGTTCAAACTGCTTTTAACCAGACCATACTGGTTTAAACTTGTTAAATGCTACGCATACTATGACTTTTACAGTGCATAAATAATGAAAAGTGAATAAATAAATAACTCAGATTTCAATATATTCCTTCTTCTGTCATTTTTCTTTCGCCTAAATTTCATCATCATTATAAAAAAAACAGATTTTGTGGAGCCCGAATAAGCAGTTCCTATCTTTTCTATCACACGATCCATTTTTCTTTTTTAATACTTACATCAGTCTTTGCCCTTTATTGAAATCCAACAAGCCGTCTTTTACACCATTTATCATAAAAACTAGCGGCGCCCCGCGGTTTCACCCGCGTAGTTCCCGTTCCCGTAGGAATATGGGGATAAAATTATGCTAAAAACCTCCCCACTGAATAACTCTGTCAGACAGACAAACACGAGAAGAACAGAGAACACGGGACAGAGAAAGCGACTTTGTTTTATACTATGTAGTGACATCAAAAAAATACAATAAATTTGTGAGAAAATACGAACAGCGGCAACCAAAAGACAGTTTTCCCGAAGGTGCTGACCCATGCCTACGGCTGTGTAGTGTGTAGATGTCGCGTCCGTGTAAATGAGCTATATGTATTTACGCATTAACAACCAGAGCTCATTGAGAGTGACCTACCACATTGTGTTTCGACTTGTTTCGTATTTTTTTAGATGAACATATTGGGTCTAGTTGTTTTGGTTCCGTAGAACTATTTTTTAATCGACTTAAAAAAGAAGGAATTTAGCTATATGTATTTTTATGTAAGTATGTTCCGTTCACCGATATTTCCGTCAATTACAAACCGATTTTGTAAATTATTTCGACATAGGACCACTATATGAGTATGTCGTGAAGTGGTCCCGTTGACACCAAATCAAGTTATGTTATGGAAATCCGTTGAAAATCAAGGGAAATATTTTTTTCTTTTCTACAGTGTTCAATTCAATTCAAAGTTTGTTTATTTCTGTCACAATAAGGTTACATTAGGTTGGTATTTGTAATACAAAATGTGTTAAAAATTTACCTCAGCTTTGTGACATTCATACTTTCATAGACCCATGTAGTTCAACGATACTATCGACAATGATATCATATTTTAGAAATACTAAATACCTGTTCAAATACCACCTCATAAAACAATACAAAATCACCTACCAAGTACTTCGTTTGCATGAAAATTAACATGTCAAGTTAAGGTCACGTGTGGAACCCCAAAAAGGTACAAAATATTTTCACATTCGTTTAACAATCTGTCGGTCGGCGGTACAATGGGGCGTTTAGGGCTCACCGATCGCGCATGCGCTCTTTATCTCACTCACGTTCCCATGTTATATTTATTAGAAAGATTTATTATTTACCACAAGGCACACACACGGTGTCACGAATCTTGGTCGAAAAAAACAAGGTTATTACAATGTACACTCTTTAAAGTTATTATCGTATTTTTGATCGGTCGAAATGAAAGAATAAAGGCGTAAAAGCGACGCTCCGGTTTCGGGTTACTTCCTACTTGTTAATTGTATTGAGCGTGCTTTGTTTGTTTGATTACGGGCAACTTTGTAAACGAATTTATAAATGAGAAAGTATTCTGGATCTGTTACTTGTTGTATTAAAATATAATGGCTGAGCTCTTGTTTTTGAACTCTTTTTAATTGTCCGACATACGAACAAGCTAACATACAAATATACAAAAGATAATATTCTTTTAATCCTAAGAAATGATTCAAAATCCTAACATACCACATCATGCCCATACACAATCTCTCAAACTTTATCATTAGCATCAAAGCAGAAAAACCCAGTAAACTTAAACGATACCTATCACACAATACTTGACCTACATTTGATAGCATTTTCCCACAGCATCAACTCTTACGCATTTAATAGTAAATACTTCTACTAAATCTCCATGAATCTCGTGACACAAAACCGCAGGTCCACCTCGACCGAGAAGGCGAAGAAATCACAAAGATAGTCAGGAGTCCTTGTTTGTGTACATAAGTTCTTATACAAATGGATTTGTTGAAGTATGGTGAAATAATACAGTTTTAATGATAAAAATATTTTTGTGAAAGTTGAAAAAGATTTATATTAGGATGCTATACGTACGTATACATTTTTAATTAACTGAGAAATCAAGCTTTTTCCGGATTTTTTCGGGACTCAAGATTTTCTAGGAAGTCAAAGATATAAAAACAAAGGCTTGCCTTGCCTTTGATGCATCTAATTGTAAGAGCCGTTTTTAAATATACAAAGTTAGAACGCTTTTTAAAAGGACCACTAAAATACTTACCTCGTTCATGAATACAGTGTTCATTCATAATTATCAAATCAATGATAGCTTATCGAACTTTTCCTTACCCTATTTTCTTTACCTGTAATCAACAGAGCGTTAACAAACGTATCAATATATCCTGGATAAACAAAACAGGACACAATCAATTAATAATATAAATATCCCAGACAGTTTGGGCAACGCGTGATTTAACCAATTATCATTTAGTCTCATAAGGTCGTACCGAGTTCCGTTCAAACATATGACCTCGTTATGTAATGTTACAAAACGTCGTAAGTGATTCGGTTTTCCTTGTTGACATAAGACCTTTTATCTCGGAGCGAGGCGACGCTCTCTTAAAACTATGACAGGAAACGCGGCAAATGCCTTTCTTCAGATGCTGTCAACGTTTGGGCTGTTTTCAGGTTGGAGTTTTCTTTTTCATTTACGAATGTCTTCTTGTATTTTTATAGTATTGATTATAAGGTTTATCGTGCCAAGGACTAAGGACTTCCAAAGGAAATAGTAACGTGGATTTAATAAACTATTTGGTCTCGTTGTTACGCCAACATTGTCTTATGACATTGTCAAGAAAAAATAAGTATATTTTATTGTGTATGAAACGAAATTAGAATAAGCTGAACGCAGTTAACATAGCTAGTCATTAATTGAGTCAATATATTATAAATAAATTAGTTAATTTTGTTAAGATAATCGTTATAAATTCTGCATATTTAATTATAAAATTGAGAAACCCTGACTACGGTACACAGTTTACGTCAACAGATATTGAGTGTAATTGCAACATTTGCTTATACTAACACTGTTATGTTTTATAGTACGCAAATATTATTCTAATGAAAACTTTTATTTAAAATGTGTCTGGTACCCTAAAATTTGATATAACAATTTGCTAATAAAAGTTTATGTGGAAAAATGTTGAGAGAAAACTCAAAAAATAGGAATTTTAACCACGAAATTCGTATTTTTTTGTCTTAATATCATAGCATGAAGTAAAGTTGCTGTCGCTGTCTCTATACTTACATCTTTAAATTAACGCAACGAATTTTGATTCAAGAGGAAAGTTTTAGCATAAATTTATCCCCGTGTTCTAACGGGAGCGGAAACTACGCGGGTAAAAACGCGGGGTAGCTAGTTTTTAAATATACCTCATAAAATTGCTAAAGCTCAAAACGACTTAAAGGGTCACTATATACACTATATAGGAAAATTTTAACAAATTTAAATGACGCAAGGAAACCCCATGAGCACAACTACAATTTTGTAATAGCTATGCCTTGCGGGTTTACAGCCCTACCCTCACTTTTACAACGATATTTCCAATAACTTTAACATTTCATTAAAATTGGCTATTACATAAATATTTAAAACATAATTACAACCAATTTGAGGTTTGGGTTTTTGTGATTGCAATCACTTTGATGTTCTCGTGTCAAAAGTCCGGAAAGACTGAAATTCTTCAGATCTCTGTTGGCATTTTAATTCTCACGGTTGTATTACAATGAGAACTGTGAGTCACTGAGTGGCCCACTTGTCAATAATTACAATTGAAAGGCAAGTTCAATATCACGTATAGATTTGAGAGTGGAATCTAATATGCAATCACTTTTACATTTCTGATATGTCGTCTTTTAAAGGTGTATTAAGCTACTTTTACAGCTTAATAATGTAAAAATTAGACACTTACTTTTAAAGATGGATGTAAAGCTAAATTTATGTCCGCAAATAAATAAGACGGAGCGGAAAATGCGGAAAATAGAAGATCGAAAACACAATGATACGTGGCGGGGAACAAACCAGGCAAATGGTATAAAAATCAAAGGCCTAAACCAATATATAATATAATAAGGTAAATATGTAAGTCAGTATTGAACTGTTAGATCCCACTGCAGGACAGAGTCCCACTCACTGATGGTATTAGTACAGTGAGAAGGAATAGGCAAAGCTCAAAGCATGTTGGTGATCTCAAACCCTAACAATGTTTAGTAAAAATAGTAAACGCATCACTCGGAACAGTAACTTACCATAATCATACAAAAATCCACCGGATTACCTTCCATTGTAAACTTAGTTCCGATAACTCAAGGCCGTCCAACAAAAACCCAGCATCCGACGAAAGTGAATCACTAAATGAAATGTATGCCGCAGAAACTGATGACTAATATTAAAATACGCTGGACATAGGCCTTCTAAATGAGATATAAATGGTTACAGGCCATGTGTAACTAATTGGACAAAAAAATTATAGTACTTTGGTAGTTAAGATCGTGATTCATTGAAAATATTGTATATTTTTATTGTTTAAGAAGCTGTTTTTTTCTGTTATTGACGTAGATGAGATGTGTGGATTAGGGGAAATCTATAGGATGAACACATAATAATTATACGGTGTTATGTAACATGTACTTCAATTGATAATTTTTTTTATATGTATACAATTTTATCAGCTTGTAAGATCTTGATAAAGGGCTGAGAGGGACCTTATCACCACCTACCACAACCCTAATGCATATCAAAGCATTATTTCTCAAATAATAGTTATTTATGTACGTCTGCTATTTCGAAAACTTGACACTTGACCGACGACGCCTTGACCTAGGAATCGAACATAAAGCCTCGGGTGTGCCAGTCAAGTTCAGAGTTGTATGTTTTTAGAAAATATAATTAAGTATGTGATATATTTTGAAACTGTTATTTGATATTAATGTATTTTGTTTGGAATATTTGAATTATTTAATCAATTTTTCTTTGATATTTTTTATTTTGTTATTAGATGCTCAACAGAAAGAGGAATAATTTATTGTTGGACAGGCTTCCATTGCATGTTCAAAACAATTTCTATAAAAATAAATCTATTCTAAGCCACAATCCAGTAAGTAGTTTAGTTACACACACACGTTTCTAATTACTCTAAAATATGTACACTTTGCATATATAGCTTCGATCACATTAATACATCCTCATGACCATACTGATTCGATCCAGTTTTTCCAACCAGTCGGTCCCCATATTCCCATACAGTTTCCACAGAAGTAATGAGTGAATCACGTCATTATAGACTTTATGATTCACTCGCACAAAAGATGTTCACCTGTTCTTCTGAACAGATGACAATTGGACGGTACAATTGGTACTTTAGTGACGTCTTCATGGTGAAACGTAGGCCGGTAACGGTAGTACAGGGGCGTACTTAGGGTATTATTTTTGTGGTCACTTGATAGTAAGCAACACGTCTATCAGAAACAGTGTACCACACTGTACTGGACTCTTTACTCCGAGCATCGGTGGTGAGTTTTGTGTGCATAGTAATTTAACTGACTACATTGCTATTCAAACTGGAACACAATAATGTTTTATCTCTACTGTTTGGCAGAATATCTAGCAATATGGTAGTACCCATTCAGACAGGACCGTGCACCAAGAGGCCTGCATCTGCGAATATGAGAGTTATTTATGTAAAATTTAAATAACCAACATTAAACATGGATTATTAGTTTACCTTTATTAGACATTTATCAAATAATTTACAATTTGCTAAACTTATTCCGTCTTATTCAAATGTTGAATTCTTATAAAAAAATGTGTAAATAAGTATTTTACGATAGTCCTTACGCCGTCTCTGTAACCATGATTCATACTATGCAAATATACGCGTTTCATTGACTGGGTATTCAATGAATGAGCGGCGACTGTTATTATTTGTTGTATAATATTAATTTGCGGTCGTTTATTAATATATTTTTTTATTATTTATTTTTGGGATTTTACCGAATGTATATATTTTGGCAGGCAATTCATAACCTATGCAAACATAAATAGGTAAAGTATTTATATTCAATAAATTCGTTTCGATAAGTAAATAATTACTACTTATAATTGAAAAAGAGAGTATTTGACTCGCGCTGCAAACTTACAGGCCAACTCTTTACTTTAAAATATTTATTTGCCACACCTGAAATCGAACCTGCTTAGTTTCAGTCTGCTACGACGACCATTTCCTATTTGTGCTGTCTAAGTAATTATATTTGAAACTAACTCAAAAATTACCTTTACTTCTAAATATAAGATGTAATCGCATGAGATAACATTACCTGTAACCCGGAAGGTAATACGATATCATAACTATTCTGTATCTTTTGTCAGAACCAAATTCACATCGACAATTTAATGATCTTACTTCAATTTTAGTATCAGATTTCACGCAAATGCCGCAAGCTTTTGTAATGAAAATAGGAATGGTAATATTGTTTTGAAGATAATTTTACATATTTTGGTAAGTAGAGAGTGAAATTTTGAAATATTTTCGTTTCTTTTTATTCGATAATGTTTTACTTACTACGGTTTGCTATAATTCGCATTGACATTTAGAATTTGTTATATTAGCACATCCTTAAGTTTTAGGTTATTTCGTTTAAGTTAAATAAACAATTTAGAATTTGAACCATTGAACTGTTTCACCATTATAAAGTAATTATATTTTATTATATTTATACGAAGCAGCTTAAACAATAGATATATTATACGATAAAAAATAAAATAAACACAAACACATATACTAACCTACGAGTATAATCGATTAAACATAAAACAGAATGACCACAACTTACGAAAACGCGGCTCAAGAAAGCAAAATACAAAAATTCCTCAAGGGAACGTATGTCAAATAAAAGAATTTCGGGGTCCTTTAACAATAACATAACATAGGTGAATCGGATGCGCCGGCGCCGCTCTGGCGACCATTTAACACAATAACCCGAGAAATATTATAAAACTTATACAACTATGGACGTGTGAAATCACTGTGACACCGATATAACAAACAGTGAAAAAACTATCATCACTTTTTATGTTGTCTGTGGACTGCTCTATGGAACCATTTATGATATAAAGATCATGATTGATAACAAAACTTAAACAGATATGAATCGACAAATTTTTGGACTTTATAATGTGAATAAATAGGTATATCTATGTTAATATGTTAGGATAGGTCCAATAATGTTTATGCCAGGAAAAAATGGAGTACATTTTTATTCACTTGTCCAAAAAATTAGACGCTGTATTTCAGGTGTAAAGTTTGATGGAGGAAAATCTTTGAAAGGAGGCATGAATTGAATTGAAATCTTAATTTACTGTTCAGTAACCAGTCCGCATGTTTTCCCAACGCTCCGCTAAAATATTCTACATATAATCTATGCAAAAATACACTCATTAGTTCCTGTATTATTGCAAATAAAATACCATTCATACACTTTCGCTTTTAATCATTTGTTTGGATAAATCAATAAACATGGCTATCAAAAAATATAACCGACATGAAAAAACGAAATATTTTTGGCACTACCGTAATAAAAAATTGCAAATATGGCGCGTGAGATGAACCATCATAAAATTAATTGGACATAATTAATAAAGCGTCTAAAACAAACTCCACCCAAACTCCGAACGATCATGTATGTTAAATTATTTTATTTCTTTTACATACATTTTTTACTGCTACCTTAAAAACTAACGATCTTATTCCAATATAGTAAGGTTCAAAATAGGTGTATCTGTTTTTATTGAACCGTAAATGTGGAAGTATTATTGTGTATCTAAGGCTTTTTTGTTACAACATTCCGTACAAAAGGAACGATGTAAAGAGCCCCCGACGATACCACCCATTCATGAGGACAGTGGTGACCTATTGAGAATTGAGTCGCGTTCAATAATGTGGACATGATCTAAAATTTAATAGTAATAATATATTAAATTATATTTTTTAGAGGCCTATTTGAAGCCTCTTTTGGTAGATCCAAGCTGAAAATTCCGAGTCAAAAGTGAGGATTCGTGGACGTTTTTAAAAAATATGCTCAGGTAAAATTACATAATTATGCATAATCTGCATATATTTTTCTGTGAAAAAATAACCCTACTAACAAGTAAAATAAACATTGATTAAATAATTGAAAAAAAGTTCTCATCAACACTATCAAAATAATCTTTCTAATATCTCAAAAAATCTTACCAAAAAAGGGCGCATATTATAAAGGTCTAATTGCAAAGTACCCTCTTTGGTATATACCCAATATCAATATTTATTTTATCAAACTAAACAGACCCACATTAAAAAGGTTTATTTAAAACTATATAATGAGGATCACGACCATCTGGTCTCTATCTAAGTTTAAAACATTGTACACTTACTTACAAATATTTTTAAGGCATGTCCATGGAGAAATTACCCCCAACCATATCGCCCATCAGTTACTTTTGAACGGCAAGGCTTCTTGCCGTCTTCCCAAGATCCTTTCTCGTTAACTGAGATCGTCGAAAGCATAAAAGCTCTCAAAAACGGCAAAGCTGCAGGTGTAGATGATATTACGGTGGAACAGCTGAAAAAGTTAGGGCCAGTTGCGGTGTCTTGGCTTCTCGCACTTTTTAACAACTGTGTTACTAATACACAAATCCCAAAACTCTGGAGACAAGCGAAAGTCATAGCATTGCTCAAACCTGGTAAAACCCCTGGTGATCCTAAAAACTACCGTCCTATATCTCTTCTTTGCCACTCCTTCAAACTTTTTGAACGGCTTCTCCTGAATCGCCTCACTTCAATAATCGACTCGAAATTAATTCCGCAGCAGGCAGGTTTCAGACCAGGTAAATCATGCACAGGACAGGTACTCAATCTTACCGAATACGTGGAGGATGGTTTTGAAAGTGGAAAAATAACAGGCGTGGTATTTGTAGACCTCAGTGCGGCTTATGATACTGTAAATATAAGAACACTCCTATCCAAAGTCCTTACAATGACAAACGACCACTGCTTTGTTAATATCTTACGCCAACTACTGCAAAACCGCCGGTTTCAAGTGCATCTTCACGGGGCTAAGAGCAGGTGGCGATTACAAAAAAACGGTCTTCCTCAAGGTAGTGTGCTGGCGCCTACTTTATTCAACATCTACACCAATGACCAGCCCTGCCCCCCAAATACAAAAAGTTTTCTGTATGCTGACGACCTTGCATTGGCCACCCAAACAGAAAACTTCACATCTGCGGAAGACAACCTGATGCACGCTTTGGAAGATCTGGGAAACTACTACGAGCGTAACGCACTTAGACCTAACCCTTCAAAAACTAAATCTTGTTCCTTCCATCTTCGCAACAATCAAGCTGCACGTCCACTCGCCATTAAATGGCGAAACACCACCATTGAACATTGCAGCCACCCAACCTATCTCGGAGTCACCCTCGACAGAAGCTTGAATTTTAAGGAGCATTGCCACAACACCAAGGCAAAAGTCTGTGCTCGCAATAACATTATCCGTCGGCTCACCACGACGTCCTGGGGAGCAGCTCCAGAAGTGTTGAGGACAAGCGGGCTATCATTATGCTTCTCTGCCGGGGAGTATGCATGTTCAGTGTGGCACCGGTCTACTCATGCACGGGAAGTAGACATAGCGCTTAATGACACTTGCAGAGCGATTACTGGTTGCCTAAAGCCTACTCCCCTATGTATGCTTTACCCACTAGCTGGTATTGCACCACCTGCAGTAAGAAGAGAGGTTGCGTGCTCTGTTGAAAAAAGCAAGCAAGAATCAGACAGCCGACATCCCTTAAATAACTTCAGAATATCTTCAACAAACCGCCTAAAAAGCCGCAAAAGTTTTATGAGGTCCACTTCTGCTTGCACTTTGACTCCAAAAGACGCCCGCCTTAACCTTTGGAATGTCAAACATCCACCTCCTTCCAATTTCATAGCACCTGCAGAGGAACTTCCACCTGGTCGTGAGCTGCCATGGCTGGTGTGGAAATGCACGAACAGACTCCGAACACAGGTGGGTCGCTGCAGGTGCAACCTGGCCAAATGGAACATGATAAGTGCGACCGATACAAATTGCTCATGCGGCGCAGCACAAACAATGTCACATCTTTTGGAGTGCCCATCATGTCCCAATAGCTGTACTCTGGATGACCTTATGTCATGCCAACCTAACGCCATCGAGGTGGCCGCTCATTGGTGTTCTAATATATAACTTGATTGTTAAAAAAAGTCTTGTCAATCGACACGAAGAAGAAGAAGAAGAAGGCATGTCCACACAACTCTACCATCGGGTATAGCCCACACGCGCGACAACAAGCAGCCTCTTGTAAAATCGACTTAAGAATTGAACGACACTTCGTCCCTTTGTTGTAAAGGCCTTGAGCGGACAAATTTACGATCGCGCCTCGAACTCACATAATGAGCGGACACTGTTCCTATTAACACCTTAACTTCAATGAAGATGTCTTCGCAAAGTTAAATGAAAGGTATTGAAGTCAACACCCTGTTGAGTAATTATGCTTGACGTTTTAAGGGTAGTGGACTGTTACGATAGTGGTAGTGCTTAAGAACTTTATTGTCTCGTAAATATGTTAATAGATGAGTTATTTTAGTAATAATAACTGTTTTAACTGTATTGAACTTCAGGAACTGAAAAAGGCACATTACAAAATTAAATAAGAATATGGTAAACATATTTAAAACTGTAATCAAAATCACATTTCCTAGAATAGCTATCTCGATAATATTTTCAGAATACTTTAAGCATACTTTTTTAATCTTAATAAAAAGTGATGTTAAGATTATAAACGCTAAAAACACTATTTAATCTTTTATAAAACAATTTAAAAAGTGATGTCTCTAAATTTTATAAAAAGACATCGACGTGAGTAACCACAGGACGTAACAAATTATTAATAATTTTAGGTTACCATAACTTGACTGATATAAACGTATTGAGCCCCAATTTCCACGGCACTCAAGGATCTAATCCGCCGTGACATTAGTCAAAATAGTATCGAATAAATAACAGAATCAAACCGTATAATTAGCAAATAGAGTATTCTATAGCAAACAACACACCCATCGCCCTCAACGCGCACAATAAATACACCAGAATAACTATTTATGATTTTTAAAAGATTCCTTACATTCAAAACCGAGATAGACAAAAAAAATAACAATTTATGATCACTTCACCCCCGCTGTAACCATTCAAAGCCCAATAATTGTATATTCTTTTACAGTAGTATGCAGTTTATTTTGTATGGCCGATGAAGGCACTGCAGAAAAAAAAAAGCATTCAACCAAAATCACAGGCGCCTTTAATCACCGCTATTGAGATCTATCGCGGGATCAAAGCGCACGCGACTCCATGACGAAATAACACCTCAAAATATTGACGTAAGGTTCAAAATCGTTTAACGATTCGACACGCTTTTTTGCATCCGAACGGATGCTCGTGTCAAAAGCTTTAGTATTTTGAGTTTGTTTTGAAAATTCTTTTATCTGATGTTTTCGGTGTTGGCTACACTGCACACTGGAGCTATTGTTGGTCGTCGCGGTTCATCTGCTGCGAGCGAGGTTTGAGGGCGGTTCGATTGCTGAAAACGCTTACTGGCAATAATTTAGACGTCAAATAGGAAGGTTTTTGTGCGGCGAGGATGACGTGTCGATCGTTTCAGTGTTATTTATGACTTTGACAGGATATCGCACAATATGCGAAGGTATTCGCGGCGGCTTTGAAGGTGACGCGCGGAGGCTCGCTGGTGGCATTTCCGTGCTAAACATTTTTAATGTATTTGGTTGATTTAAATTGCATTTTGTGCACCTGGACTTGCTACAATTTAGACCAACTTCAATTTGATATTTAGATAATTTTTGTAAGCAAATAAAAAAATAATACAGTTTGATATGTGTAGTTCTTTTTATTTCTACAATAGCATAAAAATATAATGTCATTTAACTAAAATAATGGTAACGCAACTGAAGTTATGCAGCAAAAAGCAAGTGCATATAAAAGACATCAACGCGTGCGTGTTTTTCCCTAGCAAAGGACAGAAAATTAACAGTTGAATTTAAACTTTAGAAACTTTTACACAAAAATCTTTATATTAAATTAATTTATTGTTGACATTGGTTTTAAATACAAAAATAAATGAAGTTCCACAACATAAAAAATTACGAGTAAAAAAAAATGTGCATCAATTTTGCCATATTAGAGTTTTAAAAAAAAATCACCTAAACATCACAAAATGTTAAAACTCCAAAGTATAAAATAATCATATTATTTCTGTACAGTGTGATGTCGTGTGCGAACAATTGGTCACAATGTGGTTGTGGGCAGCTGCTCTGCGCATGCGCACCAAGACAGGTGTGGACGTCACCAATGGCGGTCAGATTTTAGTTTTAGCGTTAGATTTTATTGGTAAGATTTGTGTTATAGGATGATTGTAAGTGTTATGCTAAGAAACCTTTAATTCTGTTAATATAAGGTGCTAGGATTATATTATTGATGTGCCTCGCGGTTTCACTCACAGACTTTTCCTGATTTTATTTTTTTAACTGCCATCGCATTGGTGAGTGTAAATATAATTTAAATTTTGAAATTGGTAAAAAGTTATCTTATTTAAGTTAAAGCAAATATTTTAACATAACATAATCATTTACTACATCATCTTATTATAGTAACTAACCCTTAACTAAGGTCGAATCTTGTATCTAAGTTATTAGAAACTACCCACACACCCACACACACACCGAGACAAACATATTTTGTGGTTCACACAAATATTCACCCGCACGGGAATCGAACCCGCAACCTTACGGATGGCAGTCCGTCATGGTGACCACTCTGCCATCGAGGTCGTCAATTGATTTTAATTACTAGAATTACGACGATAATTGTCAAATCGATAATATACAATCCCAAAACTATTACACACTTCCCACGAAACAAATTTAGCAGTCTTTCCGCATAGAACAAATAATAAAACACAAAACAAAAAGATATCTTCAAAAATATCATGTTACGACAAAACCCTTGTCCAAATATTAGTATCATAAAACCGATTTAAAAGTAATATATAGCGTAATCGGCACAACGCATTCTGTATTCAAAACGAATACGAACTATAAAAAGATTACGTTCGTCATTTTAACTTCTTTTGTTAAAAAATTAAAGCGTTCGCCCGCTTAGGGACCGCATCACGTATGAACACGTAATAAACGTACCTTTGATACATTAAAATATTATGTTAGATATCATTTATCGTGTGCCCCATACATCGTGATAACCACTACATGGTATAAAACAAAGTCGCTTTCTATGTCCCTTTGTATGCTTAGATCTTTAAAACTACGCAACGGATTTTGATGCGGTTTATTTTAATAGATAGAGTGATTCAGTGGAAAGGCTTTTAGCAATTTTATCCCCATATTTCTACGGGAACGGGAACTACGCGGGTGAAACCGCGGGGAGCCGCTAGTCTATAATAAAAGAAAATCGTGTTAGTTACACTAATTATAACTCAAGAACGGCTGAACTGATTTGGCTGAAAATTAGTGGGAAAATAGGTTAGAACTGGGAGAAGGACATAGGATATTTAGATAGGCTTTTTATCCCGAAGTTCCCACGGGAATGGGAACTACGCGAGAAAATCCGCAGGGCACAGCTTGTAACACTATAAAAGTATGAACATACCATTCTCTATCACCAACATATATTTGTCAACCCACATCGTCCCACTACTGGGCAAAAGTCTTCCCCAAACATCTCTCCTTATAATAAAATATATCACCAACATTAGAATAAATAAAATATATATAAAATAGTTATAAAAGGGTACATCCATATTTCTATTAAGAAAAGATAATCAAAAAATAGATTGTACATTACCATATGAAAACATCGCAAATAAGGATCAAAAACTCTATTTCGATTCACCATAAAAATAATATGAAAATTCAATTTACGATCGGTTGGGATCGGTCTGCGTTTGACTGTCGCGATCGTACCTAACATGGATGGTTAGGATATTTTATAGAGCTTTAGAGAGTTAGGTAATCTGAAAATGTATACTTTAGAAATATTAACTTCAAATGGGATTTGAATTTGGGACGCAAAACCAGGATTACCTAATACTAACTGAATTAGAATTTAATTATCTAAGAGATTTCTTATGATAAAAAATTATGAATAGGCTTCACATCAGTCATTACAGAGAAAGAGGTTATGACATCTACGGAGACTATGTTTCCTCTTGTTACGATCCTATAAGATAATTTCTGATTATATAGAAGATTAAAAAAATACCACTTAAATAGATCCTGTTTTTCTTAAGTTATCTAAAAACAGAGTAATAACCCGATTCTTTCATATACATAGATACACATTCCCGTCTTATTTGGTAGGAATGCATCATAATACTAAACGCCACTTGTCAAACGTGACTTTATAATGCGACAATAAAAAGTATTCATTGAGACAATAGCCCACAATAGGGTTTGAACACACAATCTATTTTGACATGGTCCATTTATCAAGACCGATAATCATCGGTGCGCGCGCCGCTCGTTCACACACGGGAGAAATACTTTTGTGGTTTAATCATCCGTGTCCAAATAAAGTTTGTATTTTATAAAGAATAAAAATCTTCATTCATAAACAACTAATTGGGATTTGATTTGTATGTCTTTTTGTTGTTGTAGGTAATTATTTTTGCGGGCGGTATTATGATAGAGTTTGTATTTCATCTGTGAGTTTATTATTTGCGAATTTATTTTCTAAACTAATATTTAAAGAAAAACCGCGGAGCGTTATTAGTGTTTAATAATTATATAGATATATATAGAGATGGAGGAGACCTTTGACCAGGAATGGAACAATACAGGTTGATAAAAAAAATATAAAAGTGATTGATACATAATCAATAAAAGGTCTTACGCGACGGCTTTTTATCGGCGACGGATGACGGATTTTTATCCTGAAATCTCTACGAAATAAGTAAACGATTTACATGGGTAAAACTACGGTACACCTAATTTAATAAAACTAATTAGTTAAAACTACTATTATACCTACTTATTAATCTCATTACCATAAATAACGTAACCATAAAAACGTCACAAAAAATGAAACAACAAATTCCGTACAACATAATCGTCATCGTGTAGTATCACACAAAGTGGCAAAAAGCAATAAACCGAAAACTCGGCTCTGTCAGAATAAAATATATTTCCATAAAAATATCAAATCTCGGACATCTCTTACAACACAAAACACCGGTTAAAATTAAATCTAGAGTTATGTCCCGGCTGATATGAAACTTGCACGTGAAAGGTATACTAATGCGCAATTTCATACTTTAGTGCCAATAAAAACGGGTGCGGTTGAGTTATATGCACCATAAATAAGAATGTTTATATGACGATAATAGATCGAATAATTGGGCGTAAAAACTAAATGGTGAGTTCTCTTATGGACGGCGCGGTTTGAACTCGGTTGCTTTACCGGGCTCTCATTGGTCGAGACGTCCCGAGAACATTGTAAATGATTTGTTATATCAATTGTTTCGTACAGATATTTTTATGATTGTTCTTTGTAATTATATGTAGCGTGAAAAATTATACGGTTTCATAATTGTAGTCGATGAAGTTAGTAGTTAGTTTTGATGTAAACGATCATGTTAGAATTGTATAATTAGTTACTAGACTACAGAAACTACGTATGTTTGCATTAGTCTTAAACCATCTGCTAGTTTACTAGATTTGTTTAATTCTTGATATTATTTAAGGTTCTTAAGCACTCCAAGGATACACAAATACATATTTTAACAACTAAATTATATTTTTTTCAACAACTTTTTATGGCACAACAGTTCATTGGCTTCCTGATTTCTCACAGTGGTTTTGTTTTGTCGTGTATAACCTGAACAGCTATTTAGGTTAGGTTACTATCCTTTGTTTTAAAAACAAGTTATGCAAAAATCTAAACGTCTGGACATTAACGACCACATAGATCGTATCAACAAAATTGTAACCGAGCGATATTAAAAACAGATTGTAAATTGACAATAAATTTTGATATTGTGAACGCCTCTTTAAAGGTACCGCTTCTATTTTTCATCGGGAAAAAATATTAGCGTATTCTAAATTAATGTCTCAATTTCGAGAACGGACCTACGCGTCGTTGTGGGCAAACAGACCGCCTTCAGTGTCCCACTGTTCTGTACTTTACGAATTAAGTGCAATAAATTAATTATGTGACAACAAAACGGTGAGAAGTTGGCACTGTGGGTGAGAAGCGAACGGCACAGAAAGCAGCCCCCCGCTGGCAAAAGACCTCACCGAAGGTGTACCTATTGGGTGCTCCTGTCGCTTTTGTTCAAAATATTCCGTCTCTTTCATAATTCTAAAGGATGATTGAGAGGGATAGAAGCCGGCGAAGCCTTTGCGCCTCGGACATCATTTTTCACGTCTCATTCAATAACTCGATGCGTAGTCGCCGAGATAGTGATCGAGTTTTGAAATATTTCGATGGGAGAGCGTCACATTCCCAAGGATATGGTGTTACTTTGCGTGCGGAATGCCGACAGTATTGTTGTCAAGCAGATATTTAACTGAATTTTGTATGAAATATTCAGATAATATGAGCACTTATATAATTGTTCAATGTGCAAAGGAAGACATCACATTTTCTTTAAAATCACTTTTTTAGACTTATATCAAAATTTGAATCAATTTTTCAGAATATTTCCTAATTTTTTCAATATGTTTTCCTATATCCCTTCAAATTATCAGAGAGCTGATGAAGCTAAGGAAAATAGCAAGGAAATTTGTAGGGACCTACTAAACCTTACAAACCTAACGTTTTAGTTTCATAATTCAGACGCAAGAACAAATAGTTAAAGAAATGCAGAATGTGTGAAACAATTTCAAATTTTCAAATTCACAACCACATTTGCGCGATTCCTTTGAAAATGGAATGCCAATTGACGGTAAACATAGCAAATCTACATTGAAATTGCTCACAGCAGGTTCATTGAGGATTTTAAATCAATTTAACAGTTAAACTATTTTCATTTGCATCAGTGAACATTGATATTGAACAGAAGCGTCAACGCGTTATGTATCCCGTAATGTAATTTACTAACTAAAACCACCATTTGTTCACCCTTTGTCGTCAAAAGACGCTGGACACTTTGTTTGGTTAACAATTGTAAAAATGATTATACTGTCGGCTACTTTAACGGATTAGTTTCATTGTGTTAAGTGAATATTATCTGTACATCCATGTTTGGAAACTATTTGCTTATTTTTCGATTCTCTTCCCTTGATATTAAAGTCCAATATCCCTTGCCACAACACATATTTAAAAATTATTACGTGTCAAACAAAATTGAACGTTAATATATTGGAATTAAAGTCGAATTTTGTGTGTGATATATTGTGTACAGTCACGTATGCTAAAGTACAAATTGAAGGAATAGGGCGCAGGTACAATTACGTCCATTGAGTGTTTAACTCAACTACAGATGTTATCTTTAAAACAAAGTTGTAAGTTTTGCAAGCTGTCGTTGTTTATCTGAAGCGATCTGGGAGTTAGCGGGTTTGGTGTTAGCACCTATTTTGTTGTTCACTCTTATCTCGACCGAGATTAGGACCGGAAAACCTCAGTCGGTCACCTTTTAATGTTGCAAAGATTGTGTGAAGAGGATACGGTTGAATGAAGATTTAAATATTGTATGTTCGAGAAAAAAAATGTTCAAGTTCTTTTGGATTACTGTTTCATTATGAGTTTTAAATTTTTGCAAATTTATAGGTACTTGTATAAATTGGGAAAAAAGTTCATTCAAGAATATGACTAATAGACATATAAATAAAATATCAGTTCGTATGTACTTGTAACTTGTTGTTTTTTAAACTACATACTCGCGGACTGAGATAAACATATTACATAAGAGACCATTAGATTTACCTCGCAAGAGAATAGATCCTGCTACACATTTTTCGGCAAAAAAATATCCATATTTTATATATTAGTTTCATATAAAAAATCATAACACAATGACCTATTTAACTTGACCTATCTTAACCAATAAACATTATCGGTATCTTTGATTCACGCAAACACTACATATTAATACATGACCTATAAATCTTATAAGATCTGCGGTCAACAAATAAGAAAACAATACAACGATGTAAAACACAAAACCGCAGATTTACATCCGTTTAATATAAATACATATGTACCTAATTAATGACTCACACGAGATAAGAACTAACTAAACATTCCCAGAAACTGACCACCCCTGAAACGGAAAAATGTTATATAGGATAGGAACCATTGATGTATAAAAACACAAATAAATTTTTCACCGTCTTATAGTCATCGTCCTAAAATGAGCGCATAGTGCGCTCGTTTCAAACAGTCTTTTCAACTTCAAACTATTTGCGTGAGGTTAAAGTTGCAATAAAGTTGGTTTTAAGTACTTCATCATCAGCTCATATAAGTCTCCTCCGAGGGGTTCGAGCATATCCTGAATTATTTCGTTTATACACGCTTTTTATTAGCTTCACCTGTATGTTTGTAACCGACTTCTTTGGGCGCGATTTTGACCCACTTTAAACGGCCAGATTTCGTTCAAACTTTGTAGATTTATCGAGGACCGATGACAATACACTAATTTGATAAAATTATTCCCGAAATACCTACGGTATAAATAATCGTATGTTGTTGCGACTAACTTTTTAATTACAACGATAAATTAGTAGGTATGTAAGTAGTGGTTAGATTTATTCGGGATTTTACTTCTTGGCCTTTTTGTACATCAATGATTGGACCACAATATTAGACCTGCATTGATGACTATAAAATTTAAGGTAAAAATTATTCAGGAATGATAAATAGACTCGGTTGTTAAGACATGAAAGAAAAGATTAAAGGAGCCGAATGTTTTATTTTAGGTGTGTTTAAATTAGGTTTTTTGATGTAACGTTCGGTCTTTGGGTATTGATTGAGTCGTTATTTAAATGGCATAACAGGTAACTAGATGTATTAATTTAGGTATCTGTTCCCACCGTATTAAGTATAAAATATTTAATGTACCTAGGCAACTGAGATAGTTTTAGACAATTACTGAGCTTAGACGACGATAGGAGGACTTATTTTTAACAACACGAATTTTATCTGGTTGGGAATATGACAATAAATTATACTCGTAGTACTTAAGTAGTGTTTAGTTATGGTCTAAATGTTTTTGATATGTCCACATCCACTTCTAGCGGTTTTATTTATTGTTATGGACAATTTATGTATATATTGTTGATATTTATCGACATATTTTCATCTTTTATGTTCATTTTATAGACGTTCAATAAAACCATAGATGAAAATTATTTTTTACTAGTAGCTCCCCGCGGTTTCACCCGCGTAGTTCCCGTTCCCGTGGGATTACGGGGATAAAATATAGCCTATGTCACGCACTGATAAATTAGCTTTCCATTAGTGAAAGAATTTTTGATATCGGTCCAGTAGTTTCGGAGCCTATTCATTACAAACAAACAAACAAATCTTTCCTCTTTATAATATTAGTATAGATTTTACAACACATGTCTGATATTATCTAGAATCCCACGACCTAATTAATTATTATAGGCCTATAAATACACAAATATTGTTATTATGAAAAACAAATAACAAATATGATTATATTGGAAACATTTAAAACAATTTTTAAAACGTTAAATGCAATGCTATAGATCCTGCCATCTAGCGGTGAGTAGCGTAACATAGAATAAAAATCGATGATTTATTTATACAATATTAGTTTTTAATATTTAAACAAGTGTTATTTTAAGAAATATCTATCTAATGGCGTCTAATTGTTTAAAATAGTAAATCAATATTAAATCTTAACTGTTTCTTAAAAATATTAATTTCATAAAGTGTACATAGATGGCGCTACTAGTTTCAACTTTCATATAATATTATTCTCATAATTTATTTAATCAACAATTTTAGATACTCATTATAGGAAGCTTAAGTTTATATTATGGATTTTTACAAAAGCAAATCTATGTACATTTGATCAGATACATAGACTATATTTTATCTCAGAACTCCAAAAAGCTTCTTCTATAAGTTTGCAAGGAAAAGTAGAAATATGCAGAATGTTTATTAATACACATTTTACCCTTTTTAAAATATCAAATTCAAATGTTTTATCTCTTACTTAGTTTCTGTCCAGTATGTTGTTTATTTGCGTTAAATATCTCCAAAATAACACGAAGTACTTATAAACCAATTAATCGTGAGAACGCCCAACAAATTCCCTAAACTTTAATACATAATAAAGTCCCTAAAAAGTATAACCACAGAGATCACGTGTCGATGGCTATCAAACGATTCAGAGCTCAACCCCGCGCTCCACATCCTGTCATTTCTACCATTTAACATTAAAAAAACAACTTCCGAACGTTTATCTCCAATCAGCACCCAGTTACTTGTACCTCGTGAAGGTTAACACCGATTCATTAAAAAAGGTCTCTCTGGACCCCCAAAAGACTGAAAAAAGACTAAGATTATAAACAAAAGAACTACATTTGGTTACCGAACGGCGCCTAGCGGGTGCCGCGGCGGCGTCTGTGAATTTAGGGAGTTTTATAGTCTACGATTTAGGGTTACGATTTTTATTAAAATTTGTTGATAGATTTTGAACATGTTCGTAATGGCAAAGTTTATAACATCAAGATTTTTCATAAGGCATATTTCGTAAGGTTAATCTAACTACTATTTAATATTATAATATATCTTTCTAACTTCCAGCTCTTTAATAACAATAATTGTATGTACATAGCATTTTTAATTAATTGGGTACTTATATGCAAAAATATGATTCCATATTGTCATAATAATCTGATAACTACTGGGGTCTCGACTTAATTTTTCACATAATATAGTAAGATATAAAAGGCGCTTTTGTCGTTGCCTCAGACTACAAAAATCGTGCCGTCTAAAAGCCTCTCTAGATGTTCGTACAGATATTCCCGAGTAGTTTTATTCGGCTGCGCGCGACCACCTAATTTATACGCGTTGACTCCGACACGGCCCTTTATTGTGTACCAACATTATAATATAAATGTTACGACACAACAAACATATATTATTTGATTTAATTACCTTTTATGCTGTATTATCGTTTTCTATTAGGCGAGTTGCAGTCAAGTGCAAGCTTAATCTAGTTAAGAAAAAAACCTCAAATCACACTGGATAAGCAGTAGGGAAAAGAACTTCTAATAATAATATACAATACAATATTGTAGTCTATTGCTATACTCATAATATGTCGGAGCATGTTAAATCATTCTTCAGTCGGCAAATGCCTTTGTTTCGTAAGAAAATACCGATTCTAATATTGCTACTGTTTCTTACGCAAACGATACATTTTATTTATGGATAACAATGTTTACTTACGTATTTTTTTAATCTTTGTGGACACCGCTTTTGTTAAAAGAAAAGAGTAAAAATATAGTCATAGTTGAATTCTGTCCAATTATTTAGTTTATCTCATTACTAGATATCAATTTCAATGACTTAAAACTTTTTTCCAATAACCTCAATACTAACAATATACACCCCTATTTTGAAATTACGGGACTTATTAAAATCAGAATATCTGTAGCAGTAACTGAATCCATATATCCAATAAAAATATCAAAAATGATAGTCGATTACTTATCTTTAAAAAATACTAAATAAATGCCGTATTACCAGACGGCATACTAGCTATCAAGTATTCTGTGACGGCTCGGGTCGATGACCGCGCTCAGCTGTGTATCGCAGCGTTCGCCGGTTGTTCGGTGTAGAATAACAATAAAATTCGGCGGGATTTTGAAAAACTTTGACTTATCATAACTTTTTAAATAAAAGCAAAAGAAAAAAACTAACTTCACTATTATATTGTCAACCGTCGTTTACATTAGCTGTGTGATTAAGTATCTCGAATTCAAAATAGGGGTGTATAACATTAAATTAAAAATATAAAAAACCCCCAACACAATTACTTTCAAACCCCCATAACTTTTAAAAGGGTTAACCGATTTTCATCAAACATATCTAAGAACACTCGCACGTAAGTCATCTTTAATACAAAAAAAAACTAAATTGAAATCGGGTCATCCGTTCGAGAGCTATGATGCCACAGACAGACAGATACACACACACACACACACACACAGACACGTCAAACTTATAACACCCCTCTTTTTGCGTCGGGGGTTAAAAAGGAACTCCCATGAAAATTTTCAAAATCCTAGCACCAGTATTTTAAGACGTAGAACACTTGAACGTAGAACGTAAAATGTATATGTTCTAAATTAAACTACGACGACACTATAAAAGAATTTAAATTCGCAAACGCAAAACCCAATCCGCCAACATAAAAATGTAAGTTATTTCAAAACATATTCATAAATAAAAATCGAAACAAGAGTTATTTACGATCAAAACTTCAGATAAGTCACAATATGTTGTCCGCCATATCCTATGTGTTACAAAAAGCGATTGTGTCCACAAAATGACTAATATTCTGAACTCGGCTTCGTACGTTTAAAGAGACAAGTAAATGGAGAAATAATTGATTCTAATGACGAAGTGGAAGATTCATTTTGATTTGCACTCGTATTGCAGACATTATTGCACTCACAAAAAATGGGTACAATGTTAATTCGTTGTGAATGCGTTTGTGAAGTACTTCAAGCCTACTGATTCATGGTTTTAATAATTTTTGTTGTAAGCAATTTGAATTCTTTGATGTTTAAGTTTTTGCTGTAATGTTTCAAGATTTTGAAGTGTTGAGTCATAAGAAATATTGTTTTAAGATCCATTCAGGCACAGGACGAGAATCGCGTAGGGTCTGCCGCGGAATACAGGCATAGTCACATTCGCCTATTTAAAATGTCAGTCCATCATATCATAGGCTGATGTCATAGCATAAAGATTTTAAGAAGAAAAAGATTTTTTTTTATTTATTTTTTTAGTTTTGCGGTGACATTATGGACATAAAGTTATTTTAGTGATTAGCTGAAAAGTTTTACGCATGCGTCACATTTTAATTGTTCCTCTTATGGTGTGACCGTTACTGTATTCAAATTTTGAATAAAGAATATAAAGATCGGATAATTAACGGTACATTTAACGGGTTGGAGGGCGAATGAGATTAAGTATCGATATAAAATGAGAACTTATTTTTGGAGATCCTTCCGTTATGTAAAACGATATTTTTAATGGTTATTTCCCGTATGCTATGTTTGTCAATGGCGAAAAATGCGTCGATCTCAATTCGTTTTTAGGACAATTTTTTTTTTATATGTTTACAAAAAGAAACATATCTTAATACACATGTTTAATACTCAACCACTCTTAATAGAAAAAAATATGATCTTGTCAAGAATTTTTCGGTCGTCAAGCACTGGGTTTAGCAATAAAAATATAAATCATAGTCTAAAATTTAAACATACAAAACTATGAAAAAAAAAATGCAATATGTTATTCTTTTTTATCCAACTAGAAAATAATAAAAAATTGTACCATTTCTCTTTAATCCTTTACTCCTAAAGCTCAACACACACTATACGTTCCAAAGACCCTAATACACATGTGACACAAATAGGTAATTACGACATGTCCGGAACCCTCACACAAGTAGCCAATAAGCGAATGAGTTGCGTAGGCGGAGTCACGAACTATACCCATTCAATGTGTGCATGAACGTTCAGTGTTATATGACGAAATGCAGTTTACTTCATATGTTTTTTTTATAGAAATAATAGATTAGTGGAAGAAAAGAAGTGTCGTATTAATGGTGTTTTAATTAGGCGAGAAAATAGTCAATAAATTATATTATGTCTTAAATTATTCTTGACGTCATTTTCATAGATAAGTTCACAGACACTATGTATGTACGTTTATGTGTGTAAAGGCAATTTTCCGTAATCAGACTTCAATAACTTGAGTATTACTTTGTGCCTACCAAAAACCACAGGATGTTTTTCTGATTCAAACTCCAGTTTTCAAGTAATTGGACAAAGGTCATCCTTAACCCTTCCATTGGTCTCTGGTCCGGCAGTATCCCATCATCTATCCTCAAAAATGTCCTATTTATAGTCTTATTAGCATCAGTCTATCAGGCCTCTTGTGGGGTCTTTCTTTATCAAACGAGTTTAGTTTACATACAAAATATAGGTAAGTGAAATTACATTGACATAGAACCACTTACATAAATAGTCATGATCTACATACTTTACAAAATAATCTTATTAATATAGAAAAAAAATGATTTTACTTTCAAACCTAATATTCCGGTTTAAGGATTAAAATATTATAATTGCGATATTTCTTTCGCATCGTAAATAGTGTGTTTAATTAACTTTCACTGTTTAGACCTCGTTGCTAAATAGAGCCTGATGTCATCGTTAGGCCATTGGCACACCGATTATCATAATAGATATTGTCTGTTAATATATTTTAGTAGTTATTATTATATAAATAAAGCTTTAATACTGATTGATGGCCAATATTAGTCCTATGTCAGTATGTCTGACATTTAGAAGAAAATAGGGAACTTAAACGAAAGGAATATACTTAAATATTTAAGCAAAAAAATGGGTTTCCTGAGAGGATTACATAGATTTTATAAAACGAAGTGATATTACTTAAAAACAAATATTTTTTATTTGCATTTGTTCTTATTAAACTTTTACTTGTTTATATTACAAAGACACGAAACTTTTGTCCAAAAGCAAAGGGCACAATTTATCCAAATCGACAGAATTCAGGATAAGAAAATTATAAACATTCATCTAACCATTCAAACTTTAATATTTAAAATTGTAGTAGCATAAATATTATAGCGTGCCATCCTAATTAGTTCAGGTTAAACATAAAAACCAACAAAAAGTACATTAACAACTAAGATTTAGATAACTTTTATTACTGTGAATTAAACCTAATAGAAATTTGTAGCAGTTTAATTCAGCAATTAATGTTGTACAGTAAGCACTAGAATGTAACATGGACTCATTAACGTAAACGTTTTATAATATCAATAAAGTTGTGCTGGGGAGGTCTTCATACAATCTTTATTGGATTAATCGTTGCTATTACAGATATCATTCTTAATAACTGTGGTTATGAAAGTTTTAATGGCTTCCTTTTATGATTATGTTCATGTTTTAGTTTCAAATTGCAATCAATACCATCGAATGGTGTAGTAATGGAGCATTGCTTGTAAACGTTGTTAGAGTGATTCTATTTAAAAGCAAATATTTGTTGGCTTGCAATGTTTAATGTTATATAATTATTCTCCTAGAATATTTAAGAGAATAACAAATAAGCATAAGTCAAAACTAAGTAGAGAAAGAAACTACAAATGTAAGAAATATTTTTTTAAAAATAACTAAAAAAAAAAAAACAATTTTCCACTTACATCAAAAATTACACACAAAATAAAAATAAAACCTCATTTGCGATTGAACATTTTATTATAAAGTCGTATATAACCACCGATGTGTTAACAATAAACGTTATCGAAATAAAACCAACATCTCCAAATTAAATAAAAAACATAATTTACCCAATGCAAACGTATTTGGTTAAGACCTCTTGTCTCATTTATCTTACAAATCTGCTAATCCGAATCATTACCCAAACAACATTTACCTAACAAAGAACTGCGATCGAAGCTTTCGTTCAAGAATTAAATCAGATTTCGACGCAATAAATTTTAACATTGACACAAATCGACCCGACCATAAATATGGTATCTTTTTGTTTCCTACAAACATTTTTATGTTGTTAAAAATACTTCCCAAATATCTCTGGACGTATATAAATAAAGTAAGGTAGTAAATGTCAATAATATGCAAAATAATGGATGTTAATCTCGAATATAGATGTGATTTGCGAGGGAACGCATCAAAGATTAGCCGACTGCCGTTTTGTTTAGTGATACTTTTTATTACATATTTTTATGTTGAGTTATAATATAACTTGGACTTACTTACGTTATAATATAGGACATAATTTAAATATTTCTTTAGCAAAGTTACTGCGTACATAGTTTATAAATACGTTTTAACGACATCAATTTTTAAATTTGTTTTCGGAAGTATTATGTGAATGAATATTGACAAGAAAGGATTGTTTAGTAACGCGAATAAAGGAATATAATAATTTTAGAAGGTTCCATCCAAAGAAAAACAGGAAAATGTGATTTGATTGAAGGAACAAAATGTCGCTACATAAAGTAGGACAATAAACTGGAACTAACAGAGTGAAAAATGTTGGTTAGGGATAGTAAGTAGAACCTATCTCTACGAATATTTTACAATCAGGTGTAACGGTATAAATGTCTGAAGCCTCTGTCAATAGTGAACCGTGAAAAGTTCTGAGAGAGACTTTGTCTATCATTGTTATTGTATAGTAATCCTACGTTCAAGTCATAGAGAGAAAATTGTAATTTACATACTATTTTGAATGTGATTATGTCATAATAGTTATACAGTACACATTACATGGCAATACTTAATAGATATATACCAATTATATACTGATTACAAATGGAAAGTAAACACATAAAAATATAAAATAATACGACCGGATATTAGTAAAGTATAATTACTAAGTCAATATTTTTTCTAAGTCTGAAACAGTAATAAACAAACTAAAGAACTTTCTCTTTTATTATTTTATAGTGGAATTAGAATATAAAAGGCTAAGCTAATCACAAGTAATATATATATATATATATATATATATATAATAGGTCACCGACGGATAATGAAAGCTAACTCCTACACACGACCGGACGACATTGCTTTTATATTTTTACTAGATACGCCCCGCGGTTTTACCCGCGTGAATCTCAATCCCATGGGAATTTCGGGGTAAAAAGTATCCTATATGTTGTTCTTAGTTATAAGGAACATCGTTACCAAATTTAATCTAAATCGATACAGTAGTTTTTGCGTGAAAGAGTAACAAACATCCAAACTTGCAAACTTTCGCATTTATAATATTAGTAGGATTATATTATATTTACTTAATACAAGCCAGTGATTAATCAAAGTTGTAAAACTAAATACATATTTGCATGTAATAAAAGAGATATGTTTTTTTGTTTATTAATTTTTAAATTAATTAAAAAAGTAACTGTGTCGGCAGACTTTAAATTTAATTAAAATATAATATAAATGTGGGACGATGTTGGTTGAAAAAAATAAATAAATAAATAATATCAATGTTGAGATTAAAATTATTTTAAAAATAAAACATCGCTGAATTACAATGAACTTAGTTTTATATAAAAAATGTTGATAAATAGCAAATGAATGTTTCGCAAATGGAACTTTGGAAAAAAGTCTCGAATACACAATTAATTTAGTACGATTGGTTACGATCTCTTTGAAGGCTGTTAATACTTTTCTTCTTCTAGGTATTATTTAATAATGTTCTGATTTTCAAAATAAATGTTGTTCAGGTACATTTCTAATACCCTAGATACAAGTTACGAACTTAGTTAGGGGTCAATTCCTGTAATGAAATGATGTAGTGAACGATTATTTTATTTCCTACATCATCTTTGTCTTTATATTTACGACGAATTAATACAACGAATACTTCCATTACATCCCCAATTATACCCAAATCAAACAACTTAATAACATTGGTATTATACGAGACAAATAAACAAAGAAACCCACATTCTGATATAATATAGATAACAAAACATTCCATATAAATTAAATTACAAACAAACAAATACTTAAACATGAATCATCTTTGTTTGAAGACAAAAATAATCTTCGGTCTAGAGAGCAATGTAAATAATTAATAATTCTTCACACTTTCACAATATGAACTAATGTTGTCTTGTCTATGAAAAAAGGTGCGAATTCGGCCAACGACCTATCTGCCTACTTAATTTGAAGGACGTTATTTTCTGATACATATTTAGACACCTACATTAGCTATAAGTGTTACAAGGGAAAGTTGTAAAATTACAAGTTTTCTTATTTGTTTTTTTTTAATCCTTGATGACAGGTAACTTAATGATCTGTCAGTTTTACGTCATCCGTAAAAGTTGTTGTTGTCTATGACAGTCTCATGTAGGCGATTCAATTGTTTTTTAATTTAATAATTTATGGTTGTGTTACTTTTTTTATGCAAACAGAATATTTAGACATAACATTTTTTTCGCATGGAATTCTGCAATTTAAGAAGAAATCATCATTTTTTAAGCAGAGCTGACACTAGATACAACACAAACATAATGGGCCTTTAAATAAAGCTTGTGTTAAGTTGTATCATCTTGTAAGATCTCGCTGCAAATCATAGACCTCTCTTACTCTAAATATTAGTAAAAAAATACACTTGACTAAATGGTTTTGGTTTGAGATCACCTAAATGCATTCGTTTCGTATCTTGGGAAAATAAATGCTTGGCTTGAACTGGAACCCTGAAGGCTTAACAATCAGGTGCATTGTCACGAAACCGCCGGCGTTTTCAAGTACTATACGTCTTATTAAAGTCGAAGTCTTATTAAATTAAAGATAGAAAATAGATTTTTTATTAAAAGTGTGCGCTGTGTCTCGCCCACATGCATCCTCCAGGCAGGATGTTCAGATGTTGCCTGTAATCGCCCTAATAACAACGTTCGCACCAATTTGACGCTCAATACGTAGGTGTGTCCACGCCTTAAACATTTCCATCTCATTGACAATTATTCTTTTGTTATTGACATGTAATTTCGGTTGTGAAATTTCGTTTCGAATTAATGAACATGAATACCAAATCTAGTATGATTTATAATTATATTTAATTTTTATATCGATGTCTCTGATGTTATGTTTTTGCAATAATAACTAGGATAACATATTATGTAAGACCATTACTTTAATTTAGTACTACTAATAAATTTTATCGTTGCTTGGTCAGTGTAATATAATAAGACACTTAAATAAAACCTGCTGTAAACAGACGTGTAGTCATCCAAAGTAAAATATTCAAAGTGCAATATTAAAAATTGTCCCGTTACATGCCCATATATTGCATCATTCATGTTAATCGCAAACTCTCCATATATTATCGCATGAACAGCCCTCTCACCAAATGAATCACGGACCGAAATAAGACACAAATAATCGAACTTTTTCGTGCCCCTATACAAAGAAAGCACTTTTACTTTTTACGTTCGTTTTTCTCACGGTAATGTGGATCCGACTGACTCACGGAGTGTGCGAGACCTTTAATTATGACGTCATAACACTGGACTGCGATTTGGGTATTCATTTTTTAAATAACCTTTTTGTTAAACTTTTGGCATAACTGTGTTTTATGCCAGTAAGAACGGGAGAACAAAAAGGTTGAACGCTTGAGGACCTCCTGTGAATTTCGAACGCGATTTGAATTAAAGCTTTCTTCCAAAATAAATATTCAAATTCGATTTATAAACAAGATATGACTGTCTAACATAATACGTATTTAAAGATAATAACTTGTTAATGTTGCCACACTGAGCACAATGTCCGTTTCACATTTCTCGCTCGCTACGAAGATTCAAAATGTATTCAAGTGACTGTAAATAAATTCCCTTGTCAAATATTGTCCGCAGAAATAGTCTCCTGCTGTAAGTTACCTCGTAAACCAATGTAACAACTTAATAAACATTGGTAACAAAGGCTGAGTAATATGATGTTTATAGGATCGAATAACTTGCTACTAACTAGATTTTGCAATGTTACGGATGTTAACAGACAGACGGATAAAATATGAAATTGCGTTTTATTTTATAGATTTATTGCCTTTTAAGTACGAGTTTTCAAAACGATATTTTATTTAAAATTTGAAACATACTATTGGAACAGTTTTGGTTGGATTATTTTCCTTAAGAAGATTGAAATTTCGTAATAAAATATTATCAAAATCCTTTCTTCTGTTTTCAGACTATGTGTATTCCAAACTAGCGGTGTCTCGCGTTTTCACCGCGTGGTTCCCATTCCCGTGGAAATACGGGGATAAAATATAGCCTATGTTACTCAGGGTGAATATAACTTTCTAATGGTGAAAGATTTTTTTAAATCGGCCCAGTACTTTTAAACCCCCAACGCAAAAAGAGGGGTGTTATAAGTTTCACGTGTCTGTGTGTGTGTGTGTATATGTATGTGTGTGTATATGTAGCTCCAGAACGGATCAACCGATTTCAATTTATTGAGTTTATTCGTTACATACAAAAATACAAATCTTTTCTCTTTATAATAATAGTTTAGATTCATTTGAAACCATTTTTGCAGTTGCTTTCGCGTTCACAAAATTGTATGGAATTATTGATTCTCACTTTGGAAAAACCTTATTCACATGTCTATTTGTTTTTAATATAATTCCAAAAACTAAAAAATATTAATTATAACCTATTGACCTTCCTTATACCATAAGATTCAAAACAGAAAAGTTAATTTATTCTGCGGTTACAGCTGTGAGCTGTTTTTAAAAAGTACACCTGTGAAATTATAAATCGTTGTGATAACACCTGTGACAACTATTACTGGGAATCGAAGTGGCGAATTCTGCTTAATTTTAATCATCTGATAATTTTGAGAATAATTTATATTTTTCTTATTTTGACTAATCGCAATTAACTGATGACGTCTGTGAAACGGCTAGACAATATGGCAGATGTTTTATTTAAATAAAGTATTGTTAAGGAAAACCCAAATTAAATATGTAAATTATAATGAATTGAGTCAGGTATGATTTATTTTATTTTAGTAAGATATTATTTAATAGTTTATCTATACTAATATTATAAAGAGGAAAGATTTGTTTGTTTGTTTGTTTGTTTGTATGTAACGAATAGGCTCCGAAACTACTGAACCGATTTCAATAATTCTTTCACCATTAGAAAGCTACATTCACCCTGAATAACATAGGCTATATTTTATCCCCTTATTCCCACGGGAACGGGAACCACGCGGGTGAAACCGCGGGGCACAGCTAGTTTTTAATAAATTAATAGTATTCTCGTTCAGGCGTAAATCCATAGCGTGCAATGGAACTACATCAACCTTAAAATAAGGACACTGTGTTAAAATTATAATCAAATTAAAATGTTTATATCAATTTACTAGCGGCGCCCCGCGTAGTTCCCGTTCCCGTAGGAATATGGGGATAAAATTATGCTAAAAACCTTCCCACTGAATCACTCTATCTATTAAAACAAACCGCATCAAAATCCGTTGCGTAGTTTTAAAGATCGAAGCATACATAGGGACATGGGGACATAGGGACAGAGAAAGCGATTTTGTTTTATACTATGTAGTGATATTACTTATATTTTATTTTATTATTCTTTGCGAACTTAAGTAAAAATGCTTAGTTTTTCCCGCAAGTGTGTTAACTAAATTCATCTTTACAATAGCAGCTTGGAAAAAATTAAAAGAAATTTTACTGATTGATTTCAAAGTAAGAATTACGAAAGACACGTAAACCTAAATTGCTAAACATTCTTACAAAATGTAACTTAAAGAATAAAAAGCGCTTTACCCCTAAAACTTTACTAAACCACAATTCCAATACACTTATATCAACAATGTACTACCGTAACCACTTAGCTATTCCAGCGCTGATTTCACAAGCAGTGACTTATGGTGCTGAGCTAACTGATATGTCACCCCTGAGTTATGGCAGCCCACGGCCATTCTGTGTCCATTCACAAACACCATTATTTTAGATAAATCGCTTTATATGTTTAAAGTCTTCAATTTAAGTGTGAATTTAGCTTATTATGTGAATTGTGAAGTAATGTTATGACTGCGATGTTTAATATTATGAGGAATGAAAAATATGATGGTGACACAAAGCTGAAAAATTCACACAACATTAACAAAAAAAAGTCACACAACATTAACTATAATAATAAAGAAATCGCAGTAAGGAACCTTAGACTTGGTACCAGTTTGTCTAGATTTCATTACTTTTTAGAGATAAACAAGCAGCTCCATCGAGACTTGGCTAGTTTTTTACAGAATGTTTTTGGTGGGATTTCATTTATTTTTGTTGAAACGTGTTTATATTGATTTATTTTATTAGATTTTCTGATTTGACACATTTTTTTCTTTAGGAGTAGTATTTTATTATTAAGCGCCCTGCGGTTTCACACGCGTAGTTCCCGTTCGCGTTTCCGTGGGGATTTCGGGATAAAAAGTATCCTATGTGCTTCTCCTGGTTTTAAGCTACCTCCCCACAAATTGTCAGCCAAATCAGTTCAGCTGTTTTAGAATTATCATTCCCGTTCCCATTCCCGTGGGAATTTCGGGATTAAAAGTATCTTATGTTCCTCTCCTGGTTCTAAGCTACCTCCCCACCAATTTTCAGCCAAATCAGTTCAGCCGTTCTTGAGTTATAAATTCCCGTTCCCATTCCCGTGGGAATTTCGGGATTAAAAGTATCTTATGTCCCTCTCCTGGTTCTAATCTACCTCGCCACCAATTTTCAGCCAAATCAGTTCAGCCGTTCTTGAGTTATAAATTCCCGTTCCCATTCCCGTGGGAATTTCGGGATTAAAAGTATTCTATGTTCTTCTCCTGGTTCTAAGCTACCTCTCCACCAATTTTCAGCCAAATCAGTTCAGCCGTTCTTGAGTTATAAATCCCCGTTCCCAATCCCGTGGGAATTACGGGATTAAAGGTATCATATGTCCTTTTCCTGGTTCTAAGCTACCTCCCCACCAATTTTCAGCCAAATCAGTTCAGCCGTACTTGAGTTACAATTCCCATTCCCGTTCCCGTATAATTCCCGTTCCCGTTAGATTATCCTAGTTTTTATAGTTTTCCCTTTATGTGGCCATTAAACCCTAACTCTGTACCAAATTTTAGCTCTCTAGGTTTATGGGAAGTACTAGTTCTATTTTGATGATCATGAGTGAGTGAGTGAGTGAGTGAGTGAGTGTCTTAAATACGAAACTTTGCTTTCGCTTAACTTCGGAACTAAATGACCTACAGACTTGAAATTTTATTTTAAGTATGTGCTTGTATAGCTTACTGGATGACGAAAATTTCAGCGTTCTAGTCCTATCCAGAGGTTCTCAAATAGGGGCCTGAAAATGCGGCGAAAGGGTTCCTGTAAAGGATGGTACGGCAGTGTTTGCTTCGCGCTCGACTTGGCGGGGGGCACTGCCGTGCCCCCAGATATAACATTTTAAGATATAAATAAAACACACACACACATTATGGCCGTCACAGGTAATAAACAAGTTTCGATTACTCACAGTTTTGCTACAATACCTAGCATATTGTTTTTATTGCGCAGGACCACCTCGATCTACAAAGACTATAAACTGACACACGTTATAAAGTATTATAAAGAAATAAATTTTTAATAGTTTGTAACTGAATCTTAGAGATTTTAAATTGTACCCTTTGTTGCAAGTGTTTGTATTGGCGATTTTATAGAGATTTTAGTACCTACCGAAGTTTAACTTTTTTGTGTATTAAGTACTTGGTAAAGTTTTTCTCTTTTGATATCTATGTCATAGTTGTTTGCGGAGAAAAAAAAAAAAAAAAAAACTGGAAACTGAGTTATTTTTTACCTCAATCAACGACCTATATAGACTATTATAATTTTGGTACAACTCATTTGAAAAACGAATTGCTGCAAGTGCTTTTTATAATTGTAATGAAAACTCATATAAATAAGGTTCAAATTAAATCAGAATAATTATTAAGATTTTTTTCAATCAGAATAATCATTAAAAATGTCACTTCTTATAAATGCGTGGATGATTTCTAAAACTCTCGAACATACATACAATCCAATAAAAGATCAGCTACATTAGATTTATAATTTTATCAATTGTCACAGTTAATATAAAATGCTAAGTATTTCATTAGCTCAAAAAATGTACACTTTTACGTGACTTCTACACATCGGTATTTACTTACAGAAGTTCGTAATTTTTACCCTTGCTTTTTTTACATTTATCTAAACGAATAAAATTTGAAAAATTTGCAAAATTTTATTAGTTACAAAGTTCGTATTCTTTTACATGTGCTTTTACATATCCCTGAATTAAATACGCAAACATACCACGGCTTGTAAATATTAAATTATAATAAAAATGAAACAAGAGTGGACACGACTACAGATGCATGTCGTAAACCTGCCGTGTTATGATCCACGTGACCCGATACTGGGACGTCTCCAGAGATCGTAGATTCAACTCCTATTGTTTCAATGCCCTTAAAATCTTATGAGAATTTAACAAAAATTGTATTTGTTCTGCCCTTATAATCTAATATTTTTTAAGGTTTTCTGAAGTATTTTAAATGTTTTTAGTTATTTATTTATTTGCGGTTTAACTAGGTTTCGAAGCTATTTAAAGTGTCTGTGGATTTTCTTAATTATGTTTGGTCAAAAGCTTTTCCTAAGAGTAAGTAACACAACAATCACTATCCACGTACATTTCAGCGGTTATTTTCTAGACAACTGTCTTCATAAGCAAGTGTTTGAATACAATTAAAAAGGTAAAAGGAAATTAAATTAATTTATTTATTAATGTTCGGAAAACTTACAGCTAATAAAAAAAAATTGTGATACATATAATTACATGCCCTTAACATGTAAACTGAAAGCTAATTACAAGTTTTCACTAATAGATTAAAATATATTTAAAAAAAGAAAGAAACAGTCTACACTGGACGACATAAAATAGAGACAAAAAAATAATAATAATATAACAACAAAATAAAAGCATAATCCTAAATAATAGTGAGTCGCCTACAATTATTTGCAAACATCAAATTTGGCCACAAATAGAGATTTATGGCAATAGAGCAACAAAAAAAATGGGTAGCCTTAGCTTATAAATATTTAAATTCTAAAGAGATAATACCATATTAAACGAATACTAAAATTCTCAAATAAATCAAATCATAAATCAATTAACAAATCGTGATTGAGATAAAAGACAAACTGCTTATAGACACGAAATTTTAAATAACCAAATTTTTATTTAAAACCTTTTTATTATAATAAAAAGATATTAATTTCAATTATTAATCAATACTATGTATAAATTAATAATACATCTTCCTTAATGCTTTAAATAGCGTAATTAGAAAGTGGATAACGACTTTCTTTCAATTTATTATTCACGTTATTACTATATTTAAATTGTTACGTACTCATTCAGGATGGGTTGAAGCAATTTTGTAATCAATAGTTACATAAAGTTGAATAGCATTTTCTCTGTTGGTTTGATTAAATACGCTAATCATAGAAACTATCGGATTCGATTTGAAAAAATAAGTCTAGCCACGCGGTAGCGTGTCAAGCCAATAAAGAGTACCTATTGCACCGCGGTTTTTTCCGCGTAAATCGCGACCCAGTCGTAGGTTAGGCTATTGGCTATATAACATTGTGGTACAACCAAGAGTTGAAGTGACGCGAGTTAAGTTGTGGATTGAAGAAGGTATTCTTTTCTTCAGTACAAACTACGAGTACAAACTTCAAACTAGGTAACTCTGGCTTATAACCCATAGTTGGTATTGAAGTTAAGTATCTACTTATAGCCCCTTGCAGGACAAATGCTTTTTTCCAACTGATATTACTACATTGAGAAGTTATATAAAAATACAATTGAGTAATCTATATGAAAACTATTTAAGTTTCTTTCTCGGTATAACGGAAAAGTGAATGTAATGAACTCGTCGGGGGATATCCGGCGCCCACTGCCACTGCAATTCTGATATTGTACACATAAATGTAGAACATTTACTTTCATAGTTTTATTTAAATCAATAAGTAGGTGATAAAATGTAAATCTGTGATCACAGTTCGAATATGACCTGGCTCGACCGGGGAAGTACCAACTGTTACGGAAAATTGAGGTGAAGTATAAGGTACTGCGTTTCGCATGATGTTTTCAGTTTCTCACTCACCGTCAAGAGCCCAAACCCCTCTTCTACCTCGTCTGTCATTTTCTTTCTTCTCATCCTTCTACTACTTTTCCGTTATACTTCAAAGGTAACACACACTGTGACTCTTGAGTTGTAGATGTCCATGGGTGACGATAACTAACCAAGTTGTAAGCTCGTTTGGCCCATATAACAGAACAAATGTAAAACTGTCATTTTTTTCTTTAACCACCAACCATTACGTTATTATATGTATTTATAATACGAGTAAAACATCAGTACATCATCTCATTATAGTAACTGACCCCTAACTAAGTTTGTAACGTGTAAGCATGAGGGACGTCACAACAACAAATTGATTTTCTCACAGTTTTCTATACATTCGTGATAGAACTTAAAGCAGTGTGTGACATAATGTGTTTATTAATTTACTGGTTTACAAAGTACGCCTAAAACAGACACTTATATAATTTTTAGACGTAGATGGTAAACCTCTATTTCCTGTCACACAAAAGAAACCTCACAAGTCGTTCCATTCATATATTTTACTCAATATATTTTCTTTTAATTCACGAGTCTTTATTTTTAATTGAAATGAACTTTAAAATTGTAGTGATAAGGTTTTCTTTTGATGCTCTTAATTTTGAACATATGACCTTTGATTTATCGTATTACTTGTCTCCAAGGAAATAAACCATATATCATTATAAGAAGACTTTGCTATCACGACAGCGTCTCAGTAGTGAGCAATTACAGTAAGCAAAACCAACTAAAGCTTTGCCACCTGTTCTCAGTGCGATATTGTTAATAATTTTCTTAACAATACATTCAAATTTTCACTTTATTTTTTCCCAACTAAAGTTTATTTTTCTTTGAACGCATATCAGTTATGGAATCAAAAGAAATTGCACCTTGTTGTCGGTATGTTAGGATATAATTTTGTTTGTAAGTGGTTAGAAAATAGTATTTTGATTTCATATAACCCACGCGCTTTCATTCAAAGCAGATCCACAGCTTTGTATTGTAATGAAATTATTAGTTTATTTCTTGAAATATGGTATTTGTTTTAAACGTCTTCTGTAATAATAGTTCATTCAATGGGGGTGGGCCTTAAAAACGATGTAATAACATCTATTAGTTTTATAGTTTCTGATGAATTTCACTCTTTGTTTATGGTACTTTTTCATTCAAACCTAGAGCTCCGATTTTAATAAAATTTGGTACAGATGATGTATGATTATTTTTCCCTTGCCGAAAAAGCAAGCGTAGTAATCACATCCATACATCCTAAGTGTACAAAAATCACTAAAAGTGACAGTTAGATTTTACTAAAGACATGAAAGCATACAAACCTGCTAATTCTTACATAAAAGTAAAATCGAATAGTAAAACTAAAAGCAATAAATAAACATCAAAGTTAGCAACAAAAATATTTGGCTAACCATAAATCACAGCTTCACAAAGCGACGTTTCACGTAGGCGTTGTATTCAAAATATCTCTTTAGTAGCGCCTAAAATTCCTAATTCAATTAACGTTTAAAGATTACTTAACAAAAGCACAAGTATTAGTAAAGAAAGCATGTGAGAAGTATTCCGAACATTAGTGTTTGAACATCACTTATTGCACTTTATGCGTCCCGTTACAGTAAGCCTACACAGATTAGATTTGAATAATACATGAACAGTAGTTTAAACTTGAAATAAATTTAGATTATTAAGACATTTGTTATTGGAAACAATATGAATAGTTTTGACTGTTATTACGTTGCAATAATATAGTTTGAAATAAAAAAATCGTAAGTGGCATATTTTCTGTAATTAGTCCTGTGTATTTTGGCCATTTTAAATTTCTTTTCTAATTTGCTATATTAAACTTTTGGGGGCTCTTGCTAGCCTGTACTCTATACAATGTAATGAGATTTATCAGTTGTTACACTATAAGTCAAATGAAAATACCTGGTTTTCACTTTTTGAAAAGCTTTGACTTTATAAAGTTATAAGGCTTCGCCAAACGTTATAAGTAGCATAGTAGTCCCTTATGTCGTCGTAATAGCATGATTTAACACTTTTTGAACCCGTCGTCGGGTCGTTAAAGTTAAAAGCTTATCAATGAGACCTTCGAATATTTGAATAAATCAAAATGTAATAAACTTTTGATCGCAATAAAACCTCTAATAAAGTCTGGTTATAGGTAGTCAAATGCAATTCTGACGATAAATTATGAAATTATATACATAAAATAATGTAGTGTAGTAAAATATACATTAGGTTTGAGCCTATCCATATAATTTCTAATCGAAGTAGAACCTCCTACACGAAACTTGAAGATTACCCGAGTAATTCTACATTTAGAACTGCGTCCTATAATTTCAGATTGTGATGTTATCTCCAAAGAGTTATTATATTGTAGTTTTAATATTTAACACTGGCAGCTAAGAATACCAAAAGCCTATGACGTCATACACAGACCTCATTGAGAAAATTAGCAAGGGTTCCCGTCTCCCTCAGTACTTGACTTTTCTAAACATTAATCTTCTTTTGAAGCTGACATAATCAATACTGGTATATTTTTTCTTTCCACGCCTATGCTATAGACATTGGGCTTTTCATGATCAGTTATTTTATTATACTAAACGTCTCTTCCGAGAGTCTCAAGCTAACCCTGAATTAGGGCGATCAAAGGCAAACCACTTGGGCAAGCTATGCGGGCATGGCGTTGGGTGCCGTGGTAGTAATCCCCCGTTGAATCCTACGGTACCCCAATGTAACGCGGATGGAAGTCGCTTTGTTTTTAGGTGGATAGGCCCTTCTGGCTGGGAGAGCCCCACATAACCACCGGGAGTCCTCCCGTTATCGGCTCACGGTAGTATGCAACTCTATCCATTTTCACAGCGATATAAAAATGGCTATGCCGCCTGATAAATCTTTAATCAATCAGTTGGTGGAGGCTTCAATACCGACTGATTAAAGAATTAAAAATAACGGAATCTTGAAACACTAACCTAAAGATACGATAAGTAATCAAACGTTATTTAGGTCATATCAAAGTCATACGTTTTCGTTGAAAGTCTGATAACACCCACGCTATAAAAACATTATATTTATTTAATGTATAAGTTTCAGCTTTAATATAGGAGCTGATAATTCGATCCTTTTGGAAACAATGTATCCGTTACATTGAGTGTAAAGTTCCTCCTTCAAGACAAATTTAGAATATTATTTTTGCACTTTCTAAAAAATTCGTTAAATTACATCAACGGTAAGCACGGTATAGGAAGCTCCCCTAGGTGGACAGATGACTTAATTGGGCTCGCGGGGAGTCGGTGGATGCAGAGCGCAAGTGATCAGTGATTGTGGAAGTCGATGGGGTAGACCTGTTATGTGGTCAACAGTTCGACTTTAAATTACGTCTGATAATGATAACGATAAAATCAACGACAAACCAAATGGCAGATAATCCACTGTGCCAAACAAAGTTTTGCGGGAAAATCAATAGAGGTCTTCAAATGAGTGAAATGATTTGAATGCGGTTTGTTTTTTACATAAAAGCAGGTTTTCCAAAGACATACGAGAAATTTATCAAAATTGTTCAGTCATTCTGTTCTGTTCCGTATCTTCAGCTCGTTTAATTACCGTTTGCTCGTCAAAATCTATTTTTTTTACACGCTTTTTATTAGCTTCACCTGTATGTTTGTATGTTTGTTTGTAACCGACTTCTTTGGGCGCTATTTTGACCCACTTTAAACGGCCAGATTTCGTTCAAACTTTGTAGATTTATTGAGGACCGATGACAATACACTAATTTGATAAAATTATTCCATTTTTCAATATTATGTCAAAAAAAATTTCAATATTATGACGGACAGGAATTTTTTTTGACCTGTTTTGATATTTTTTCCGTTTCTATTGCACTAAATTAATTTTTAGCAAGTATAGAATTAATCTCCGTTAAATTATCTCGACAATAGAATGCAATATATCTTGATTCCTTTAACTAACAAGGCTATAATACTAAAAATAGTTGCCAAAATAAGGCGAAAAAAATTTTTCGATCGTAAAGCACTCTCTGATGCTTCGCATCATGAGTCGTGCAATATAGTTTAAAATTAAAAAAACAAGCTATTATAAATAATCCAAACTAAAAAGTAGAAAATAAATTATAGTTAAAAAAAACTAAAAAACACGCTTTTTATAGAAAACCGAACTAAAAAATAGAAAATAAATTTTAATGAATTTAAATTAAGAAAATAGTGTTAAAAATTTCAATGAATATAAATTAATAATTGTGTGAATAAAAAAAATATATTTTATTTAAAAAACAGCGTGGGGTGCATGGTGTCAATAGTTATAAATATTTTATTGACAGATATGAGTAGAGTGATTATCATTTCGATAATATTTTAAAAAGCACCAGCTTTTTTTAAAATAAAATATATTTTTTTTATTCACACTATTATTAATTTATATTCATTGAAATTTTTAACACTATTTTCTTAATTTAAATTCATTAAAATTTATTTTCTATTTTTTAGTTCGGTTTTCTATCAAAAGCGTGTTTTTTAGTTTTTTTAAACTATAATTTTTATTTATTCAATAACGTATAGTTATTACAATTGTTAGTAAACTTTACATAACATCAAATAGAATATAACAATAATAACTTACCTTGTTTGAATACCTACTCAAAATATAAATCAGTTTTCACTTTCAATAAATATTGTATAACCTGTTACCAGTAAATCAAAGTATCACAATTAATGGTTTATTGTTTTGCCGACAGACTTAATTACTGACAATTGTGTCTTAAATCTTTCTCGATATCATATTAGAATTATGTATGAAGGTTGCATTATTTAATTGGCTGTTCTGGTTTTGATTACACCTATTATTACTTATGGATGTGTGTGTGAATGAGTGTGTGCGTAGTTTCTGACTGACACCTTAGATACAAGTTTCGAACTTAGTTAGGGGTCAGTTCCTATAATGAGATGATGTAGTGAATGATTATTTATTATATATTTAAGTCGGTTATATAAAGAAGTTTTGTATGAATGAGGTAGAGTGTACTTTCTGGACACAGAGGTCAGTTGCTATATTAAGATGATTGAATGATTGATAATAATATATTTATTCATTAAATAAGCATGCCGGTTAATGTAGTGTAGACCTTACCTAGTTTTGGGACACGTTAAGAACACATTTTTTTTTTTTTTTATTTGGGAAATTTTCTTTGTTTGACGATTAATATACTTAACTTTGTTCAAAATATAAAAGAAATACGCAATAAATAATTTCTAGATTTTCCTTCAGGGCTCACGAATTACTCAATTCTAATCTATGTAATAATGGCATCATATTCATTTATACGAGACATTCCTGGTTTTATAGATCATTAATAAATAATATTGAAATATAAATTCGTCGATATAACTTACTAATCGTAATTCTAAAGTGCAAATCTATTTGATTGAAGGGCACATTTCTTATTAGCATTTTGGGTGCGTTTACACCTTGAAGTTTTTAATTAAATTTATGGGAAAAGCTTGCGAAGTGTTTTTTTGGGAATTTCTTGGTAAAATGTTGTACCTATTCAGCTTTTGTTTTGCGATTCTGAAAGAAATTCGGGTATAAAATTTGTTTTTATTGTGAAGATGTTGTTGAAGTGTCTGTATAAATAAGTAAAAAATTTTTGACTACCGCAGCAAAAAAAAGCGGAGACAATAAGTTGATGTAATTTTAATATGCTTGCTCTATAAATGTATTTTCTTATTTAGTAAAAAACTAATTAAAATAAACGTCAATTTCATTTATTCTTATACATAATTAACTAAGTATATTTAAAGTTTTCCCACCATATTTAACAAAACGTAAAAGACATATAAGGTATTGGACAAATATGAACAAAACCTTATTTTGAGCGCTGATCGAAACGGCATGCCTATGACGTAATCAGTTATGTAATACGTTCACATCAATCGTTTGCGGCTGACAGTCCGTGCTTATTAATAAAGGAATGAAATTATATGTTTCGATCAGATATTTATACTTTATGACAGATATAAACAAGTGATAATATACATTATGTTATTATGGAGCTACAGCTTTTAATTAGATGAACGTTTCCGTGCTTTGGAGAACACGTTAGGCCTTTTAGATCCAGCCGGGCATGACTTCGAAAACGCGATAGATAAAGCAATTTATCAACATCCAACTGTCAAAATATGATGAAAATATCCGCCATATTTAATTTTATCACTTAATATTTTTTATGACATTTGGTCATGCTCGCGAAATTGATATAGCTATTTATCCACAACCGCTTGTCAAAATATAATAAATATAGCCGCCATATTTATTTTATCAAATCGTACCACGCCATAATTCATTTGGTCATGCTCGCGAAATCGATATTATTTCGTGGTGTCGATATATTTTATAACGCACAGTCATGCTAGGCAGGCTGGTTGTCTTACTAATATCATAGACAGTCGTTACAGGTTGTAAGAGCCGTCAAAAACTTTATAGCATGCACAAGTGACTCGAATTAGTAATGTCTTTTGCGGAAAATTACTATTTACGACATGTATGTAGTATAATAAGCTAGATCTTTATAGAAAAGAATATACAAATACTTGAAAATCTATATTTACCATACCTTTCGAGGACGACTAGAGCTGATTGTTATAAGAATGTTACTTAGTTAATTAATGAGTAAACTTATCAAGATATTAACTTCAACAAAAGCATGAAACATTAGTGTAATCGATATCACTAAACTGGTAATAAATAAAACAATAATAAATTCACATAAATCACTTAATGAACTCAAACACTACATTTGTTCAATACCACAAGAATATAACAAGTAATTTATGTTTAAATCATTATTTATTGTCCATTTACGTAAACTTTAAGCCGTTTCCGTGAGTATGACTGGTGACAATGTTGGAGATAAGCTGAAATGGTGTGAAAATACCGTACTTAGGTGTGCTAGGCACGACATTAATACCTAAACCTGACTTAGGAGACACAGACAATAGGCGGTGTACGATTGCGGTTCAAAATGTCTTTGGAAAACTTTTACTTTAGTTCTAAACTAGTATTTAAGATGTGTAGTTGTAGACGAAACATTTAAATATTGCTTGTAAGCTATGACCTATTCTGCTATCTAGGTTAGTTGAATGAAGATGAACATAATCAGTCAATCATCTCATTACAGCATGCTAGCATCGCCCCGCAGTTTAACCCGCGATGTTTTATCCCCTTTTCTCCCAAAAATCCTCTCTTAGTGGTAGCTTGATGCCTCCAACAAACACACGTGCCAAATTTCAGCCCTCTACAACCAGTAGTTTCGGCTTTGCGTTGTCTGTCAATCAGTACATCACTGAGGACACGCGAGGACCTTTACAAGGCCACTGATAGCGCTATATAGGTGGCCGAGTTTTGGTCCTCAAAAAATTGAGTCGATACGCAAAGAAGAAGAAGTACATCACGCAGTAACGGAATAATTAGATAGATAGATAGAAGATAGATTACCAGTACTTATCTATCAAAAACTATGAAAACATTCACATACAAACCCAGACCGAAATCAATCTGTTAAGTTTATCAGTTCGATATGATGACTACTTGTCATTAGGGTCTTTAAATATTGCCTGAGTATGGAATACATTACTATTTTTTTCAAATAAGATTTGTAGAAAAGATAAGCATACCTAAACAAATACACTCTGACTCTAGAAAACCAGTGCAAATAAAAAGAACTAGATTTAAACTGTGTTTTTTTAAAAAAGATAATTTATATTCAGCCATTGTGTAGCGGAATGATTTATTATGTTTTCATGTTAGATTCGTATAGTTTTTAGAATAGACTTGACCTATATCACTTTGAATACTTTAGCTGAATACTAAATACGTTATTATTTTTTGTTAGATATTTTAAATAACATAATAAACATTATTCTTCAAGGAAAATAAAGGTAAATCTATATATGAGAGAAAGTATATTTATATTAATTAAGTATTTAGTGATGGTTTATGTACGTCAATTATAACTCTAGTATTTTTCTTGGACTTTGCACTTAAAATAAAACTGCTTTTTAGTAGTCTTTTGTCAGTGGCTAATCGGCCATTTGTTTTAAAAAGAACCTTCCAGAAATATAAAACAAAAAATAAGTATTTTGTTCCAATAAATTCCAATAAAACATTTATAAACCACCTTTATTGAAGGCTCGATGTGGGTTAAATTACTCTCGTGTGACGTCACCTCTGGACCAGACTTGCAGGTGCCTATTCTCATTTACATTCTTGACACCTCACTATACAGGCAAATTTAGACTTTATACTTTGACCACTATGACATAAAATAGCGTAGCGTGTAAAAACTTTACTAAAAGCTGCTGACGAAATAATGTAAGAGACATTTCGCGTGTATGTATTGACATATATCGGTTAACAATAGATTCAATTGACAATGATTCACACATAATGCATATTATAATGTACGCCCACATCAGGGCAAAACTATGTTGTTAAACGGTAAAAACTTCAATGAGAAATCAATTATGTGATCCATTAACTCTCGAACATGAATTATTACTTACCGTGCTAGTATTTTGTTGACTCATTACTTTCAAATAAAACGGATAATGTATATAATATGCTTTGTGTCCCCAACCATACATTGGGATTTCAACTTTAGTGCCTATATTTAATAGCTATAACTGCTTGATCTAATCAAAACTGTTTATTCTTAATGGCATATAAAGGGATAAGGAAACATTTTCTTCGTTATTCATTACTTACTTAAAATATTAGTGTTTGCTATGGATAAGTTAAAGGTTTATTTATATGATAAGCTTTGAAATACTATAGGAAGTACTAAATTATATCAATACATAAATATTAAAAAGTAATGTTTCACCTTTTGTAAATGTCTAGAAGAAACTACTATCAATTGACCATCAAACAAACAAATACCAGAGGTTTTCATTTCTTTGTATTATGTTTGGCAAACAATTTATTTTCTTCAAACCCCTACGCCTAAAAAATAGGTTTAACATGATGTGTATCTTCATAATGTATCGGTGTATATGTCTGTCAACAAATCTATTGAAATTATCTCCTGAATGATGAATTAGATGAAATTATTACGATTGTCTAAAAGATGACACATTTATATACAGTTTTGTTAATCATTATTGATTTCTATAAAAATATCGACCATTCCAACGATCTTTCTTAAAAATGCAATAAACCTGCATCCACCTAACCGTTATTTAAATTTTGTCAAACACACAATTTTTAAATTTCATAATATATTAATTCAACTTATGTTTAGTTTAACGAGACAACCAATAAATCCATTCATAAATATCTAATTAAGTATCCAATCGTAACTGGTTAATGTTCAATTTATTATTAAATAAATTATACTTTATTACTGTTTATTGCGAATTATAATTGCGTACAAAGGGCAAGTGATGTTTTGACACTAACTAAATGGTTACCAACAAACTTAATTCTCGCGGATATTTATGTTATTACATACATTTATTGAAGTTTATCAATTAATATTATTGGAAAGTTAACAAGGATAGGTTGTTTAAAGGATATGAAGGTAATTGGTTATGAATACATTTGTAACTAGCTGTGCCCAGTAGGAATCCTTTCTTAACGGATGCCTACGTCATAATATCTACCTGCATGCCAAATTTCAGCCCGATCCGTCCAGTGGTTTGGGCTGTGCGTTGATAGATCACTATGTCAGTCAGTCAATCATCTTTAAGTTATATATATTTAGATATTGTAATATGTACTATAAAAAACACTATTTTACATTTAATTGTATTTTTATTCAAGTGAACACGGTACATTGGATTTTCTAAACGGATTAACTTAAGCTATGTTAAATAAAATATAAATCTTGATTTTAATCCGTTTTAAGATATTATAATTAATTAATTTTCACATTAACTTATTTAAAAAAGAAAGCCTAACCTTCTTTATAACGGTTCAAATCCCGAGGTGAGATTATCCCATGATATTTTTTAAATTACTTATTACTTGCGATACTTGTGAATACTAAAGTTATACTTGTTGTAAGCAGGCAGGTTTTTTACAATTACATATCTCTGATTGGGTTCCTTTGGGCATAGTACGACATTTCTTATTAAACCAACGGTTAGACGTGTGAAAGGTGAACCTATGGACTATCCGTAGCAAGAAACCAATAAAACGTTCATGTACTTATAAGTTGGATCCAGTAATTGCAACCCATCACAGCATGATCTCAAAATCATGGTTTTGTTTAAGAATTATGTCAATAGTTTCTTTTGATATCTAGGACCTTAGGCTTAGCTTATCTCGTCACTTTGATATCATTATAGATTTTGAAATCTTCCTACAACTTAAAGGCACAGTAAGTTCATTTATTCACGTACAAGCAGCATATAAAATATAAGAACACAGTACGTATGTATGTGTGAACACGCATAGTCGTGTAATTTTACCCGTCGGCCACATTTTCCTTTAGTACCTACTACTAATTGGCGACTCGTGTCTGACTGCTAAGGACTTTATGGAGGATATTTATAGAGCCGTTAATTCATAATTTATACCCAAATAAATATATTATCATTTGAATTTAAAGAGATGGTTTTGCAAAAAGAAGTAGTAATTTAAATTAATGATTAAATTAAAATACTGTTTTCCTATCAGCTAATAACATTTACACATCATTCTCTTCTAGGATCCAACATTATTCTTTGTAAATCTTACATTATTAAAGATACTACTAATTGTCGACTTCCGTATACTTTAATTCCGTAAATGTTTGAGGAAAATCAAAGCATTTCCAATCTTTGACTCTTCGCTGTTTTAAGCTAAACAAACAGCTGAATTTTATTATTATACACATAAAATTACCTTTAAAAATAAAAAAGAACAGCCAATATTATTACAATTACCATTGCGTTCAGTTTTCAAAGGACGGTAACATCATCTCCGTACACTTAACAGCAACATCTCAGAGCCCGCAAGAAATGCAATATGAAATCGTAACCGACATCTCAGCGAGTACTACTGCGTACCGATATATAATTTGTCAAGCAATTTAAATAATATGCATGATTATATATCTATTAAAGGCATAAGACGTGTTGATATCAGGCTAATGAGGTGAGGTCGGTTAATGGCCGCTACTGCCACTGAGAACGCCATATTTACTATATTTTTTTTTTTATTTAAGTGAAAGTGATCGAAAGGTCGTTTATTTCTCAATACGTGCGGTAATGTTTTTTAATAATTGACGTCATTAAAAATTAGGGTAAGTTCTTTTTGGATGAGTTTTTACGCGATTTTGTTGGCAGTATTGATGAACATGTTATGTGATTTTATTTGAAGGTATTATTTGTATAAAGAATAGCGGTCTATGTCTCACAGATTCCAAAAATGTATTCTATACAAACTTAGTTCTAAAACAACGAAAAAGAATGACTTAGTCAAATAGGTGGAGCAGTTTTGAGAGTTATTCAAAACTATATGTGCTTTCTTCTTTATTTAATAATACAATTTTCATTTGCTTATGACTAAATAAGAAAAAAAAATGTTTATTACAGATATTTAAACTCTGGAAAAGTAGGTTTTATTCATAATTTAAAAAGAAGCACCACACCACCTTATTCCTTTTAAAAATAAATTATCTCTACAATGAGTTATAAAAGGTTGTCAAAAGTTCATCAAACTCAAGACAAAGGTTGATAAAAAATATAAAAAAAGCTATATTTTTTTATTTTAAAATAAAATACCCCGGTTGTCGTACTAACATCTTCGACAGTCGTTACGGGTAGTTAGAGCCCTCAAAAAGTCTAACATTCAGTTTAACCAAGAATGTCGTATATCCCTCTGGGTTGTGAAGGTCTGATGGCAGTCGCTTCACGTAAAATACTGACATTGCGCCAAATCTGGTTAAACTGAAAACCGACCCCAAATAGACATGGGATAAAGGTTCGGAAAAGAAAGATATTTTAAAATATGACTTAATGTACAAAAAAACTGTTTCCCACGTCTGACATTACAAGCGAAATTCCATCGAAGGCGATACGTGTTTATGTCGGTTTATAATTGACTTGTCGTGTCAAATTACCGTTTATTATTTGTGTTACGATATCTCTGCGCTGCCTTATTATTTTGTCCTGCACTGTATTTAAATATATAACTTGTACAAAGTGTCAATAAAACTCGGACATTTTCAAGTCTTACCATTTTATGTAATGCTTCGTCTATTAGTCAGGGAACTAGTAGTTTGATGCTAACAAGCGGTCTATATGTCGTGTAGTTTCAATTTATGTTTTACTTTATCCTAACTTCCGTAAATGAGGAAGTAAACTTATTGCTTTTTCGCGACAATACTAATATCTTCAACTGTCACTCAAAAAGAGGGTAGTTTGAGCTTCAAATCTCTAGCTTGAGCTACTCTACTTCACGCTGATATTCTGTAAGATTTTGGTACTTCTTCAATCGAGCCATCACAGTTTCGCTCTTCAACTGAAGAAAAAATGAAGAAAAGAAGTTCAAAATTAGAGAATTAGTTTCAAAAGAAGAAGAATTATGAAGCAAAAGCCCAATAGAAGAAGAATTCCGAAGTAAAAGATGAAAAAAGAAGAATTATGAAGCAAAAGATCAAAAGAATGTATACTACTTGCACGTTCGAACAATACATATCATTTTACCAACTGTTATTTATCCATGGTAATTAGTTGGTTTGTTTAAGTTAAATAAGCGTGTAAAACAATCGTACCCGCACAGATTCGGGGCAATACTAACAACCATGACCTGAAACTTTTAAATATTGCGATATTATTTACTTTAGAACATTCATTCTTGTATAAAATATTAGACTTTGAGTTTTGAAGATACTCGTATGTCAAAAGTTTCATCAAAAATACAGAAAGTTTACTATAAAAACATATTTTTATCACAACTACTGTGGAACTTAGTTTTAGGCGAATTAATATACTTGGGTTGGTCTTGGACTGTCTAGAACACAATTTGACTACATTTGATATTCGCCTAGAGCTTAAACTTAAGCCAAATTAATTATAAGGTACATGTCTCCTCTCGAAATGCCATAAATATCGACTAAGCATCCGGATTTGTTTTAAATATACCACATATTTTCACTATAATACAAATAAATTAAAATCTGCAAATGGAAACCATAGAGAAAATGATGTAACATGACCATAAAAAACTACTTAATTTTAATGTCTTTAAACTTATAGAACATCCTTTTACTCAAAGGTCCGTTTCAGTACATTTTAACCGCAATATATTACCGAAACAAATCGTGAATAGGGTGAATAGAATTGGTAAAATGGCACCATTAATTCGCGCGTCTAATTACGTGTAGTTTCGTCTGTAAGTTAATCCGGGAGTAATAATCTGTGGATTTCGAAACGTCATCTGTGACGTCACGTCTCCTTGTGGGTGTGGTTTGTTTGGGTTTTCATTGTACGGCGTGTTTAGGTTTTCTAGAGATTCCTGCAGTTTTGTATATTTATCGGTACTTTGTTAGGGTTTGGACCTATGCCTATCCAAGCTGACCTACGTTCTGTAGTGCATGTTTGATAAGTCATTTACATGACACTATAGTGCATTCATTTGGCCGTGAGACAAAATGTAAACAAACCATGAACAAGGTTATTTTGTATGTCATGTTTTATCAATAATACATATAGACAAGCCAACGTAGTCGTGAAACAACGGGGACCGCCACCGTTGGTTTCCATGAAACAGAGAACTAGGCATCTCTTTCTCATGTATTGCCATTACATTTTAACTTGCTTTAATATAGGCAAAAAATAATCGTTTAATTTGACTAACACAATCTATTAAATATTCAATGCTTTATTATATCGTTAGAAACCTAATTATATTGTTTCAAAACATTACACACAAACAAAGATAGACTATAGTGCTCTCAGTACCATACTTATGTAAATAAATAAAAACACAAAAATGGTATTTTATAAATTTATTATTAAATACATATAGTGAAATAAATAAGTCATAGATTTGGATAGTGCACACGCAGTATTATTTCGGTCCAGACTGTACACCCTTTGCTAACCCGTCTCACTACACCGTCTAACTTGTATTTCATTTAAATCTGCTTGCTCCTCTGTCAATTAAAAATAATCTGAAAAAAAAAGAAGTTATCTTTACTTACTTATGTAAAGTTTGACAAGCTGTAGGTTTTCCCCCCAATAATCCTTTTATGTTAATCAAATATAAGTAAATGTTTCTCTTGGGCGGGAATCAAACTCGTAACCTTCGGCATAACAGGCAGGGTCACCACCAAATACACCACTGTAGTCTTTGACTCGGTCGTCAATCAAGAATTGTTATTGGGTATTTCACGAACTTCGATAAGTTATATAAATTCACCTTTACCTTTTGTCAAAAAATATTATTTTAAGCCACAGTATGTTGTTTTTTTATTTTGTGCTTTTGACAATAAAAGTATTTTTATTTATTTAAATCATTACAAACGGTATTAATTTTTATTATTTACTTACTTACCTAATTTACTGTAATGAAAAATATGTCGAGAATTTAACTAAGAACTGACAACACAAACCTGTAACAGTCGAAATCCATATGTGTATTTAGTTTTAAGGAAATAAAGTGACCAGCTGCTTACTTTTTTCTATAATCCATTAGTCATCCTTTAGAATAGTATGTGGGGCATCACTTTAACATGCTTTTAGATTATTTAATATTTTAAATTTATAAATAAAGATTTAGAACACGGAGCACTTGATACTAAAGACACTGACAATAAATAAATGCCATTTTGACATTGTCACCGAGTTTCCAATTTCTGCCGTTTCACGGGAGCAGCGGTCAAGCGGTAGAGTACTCCCTACTGACTACTTGATATTTAATTAATCTTTGAAATATAGAATATATAACATACTAGCTTTAGCCCTCAACTTCGTTCGCGTGTAATAATTATTTTAACACGCGACTTCATTTATGTAGAAGGTGAAAAAATAGTTATTCTGTGCCGCCGTGCACTAGCCGGGTCGCCTTGTCGTAGTAACTATTTAGTAATCTGTGGCCTTGATCATCATTTTGCTGTAATGTTATTTTAAAACTAAGATATCTTCTAAGATACTTATTGAAATCAAATCATGTAAAAGGCAAATGTCTTTTAGATTAAATACTTTTGCAATGTAAGCGCAAAAAATGTGTTTTTTACGACATCACATTAGAAACTCCTAGATTTATCGGTGTTTCTTTACAATATCATGCATGTATTATACATATAAACTTTCCTCTGGTATCACTCTATTAAAAAAACCGCTACAAAATCCGTTGCGTAGTTTTAAAGATTTAAGCATACATAGGGACGGACAGACAGCGACAGCGACTTTGTTTTATAAGTACTATTTAGTAACCATAGATGAAAGATTGGTTGGATACCGCGATACCTGATGAGATACATATATTATTAATAGTTACTCGCATGTTCACACTGCCAGCGAGTAACTATTATGATCACGGATGAACAGTTCAGTTCATCCGTGATCATGGCGCTTGCAACAGCGTAGAAATATTGGAAACTCGAAATCACTACCTTTGAGCAATTGGTAGGGAATAAGACACTTTGGCCATAAAATACCTGGAAATTTAATGAAATACCGATAATGCGTCTCGGAGATTTTTTGTCGAAGCATATACAACAGCCCGAATCAAATGATTGACATACATTACGCGCGTTTTTTAAAATATGCAAAATTAAATGTATTTTTTTATAATCTAACTGAGATATTTTCTTAATTTTTTTGTGGAAGAACATTCTACAGAGTCTTAGAAAACTACAAAAGAAAAAGCCAAATCGGTCTAGCCGTTCGCAAGTTATGACGTGATAACGGCAAACGGGTTTCATTTTTATATATATAGACTAGCGGCGCCCTACGGTTTCACCCGCGTAGTTCTCGTTCCCGTAAGAATATGGGGATAAATATGCTAAAAACCTTCCCGCTGAATCACTCTATCTATTAAAATAAACCGCATCAAAATCCGTTGCGTAGTTATAAAGATCTAAGCATACATAGGGACATCAGGACATAGGGACATAGAAAACTACTTTGTTGTATACTGTTTTTGATGATTACACGAAATTTGTTTCTTGAATTATTTTTACACAGTTTCACCACGCAAACTGACATTTTACTACGTATTATGTTCAAAATTTAATAAAACATTAGGAACATACGCCTCACAGACAGCTTGCAGTGTGACTGGCTTGGATACGCCGGGTATGTACGTGTAGTATTTGTTGCCGCATTTGACTACGTCGGCGATACCTACCAAACACAGCGAAACCAATTCATCATCTAAGGTAGTAATAGTAATGACGATGATAATTGACATTACTAAAACCTAAAAATGCTGTGAATCTCAAACTATGGATACATTTTAATACTACTAAATGAAGGTGAACAGTCATTTTAAGTAATGAAAGTAAAATTAATAGTTTTCGTATTTAGCCGGATTGTACCCGTCATTTTTACTCTTGATCAACTTGTTGACGTGAGTGTTTTCTTCCCGATTATATAGTAAAGTATATTGTAAATTTTTGATAATTCTTTGTTTAAAGTAATTATTGTATTATGTTTTATATTCAGTTATCGTTAAATTTCTGTTATCTGAACGTTGATTTTGATGAAAATAAGTGAACCTGGTTCAAACAGCGCTTGCACTTTTACTTCGCCGAAGATCCAAACATACACCAAGGTGTTATTAATATACTTATTTAAATATGTAGAAGAGACTTGGCCAAAGATTCGTATCCCTACAAAAATTCTATTGTATATAACGACTTCACGAGCCTCCGTTTACCGATTTCTAAAAGAAAAAAAGGAAAATCCATGTTGGAGCTCTTCTTCTGAGGATCACCAATAAATTTTATTTATTTTGTAGTAAAACAATTCAGGTGCTAACATGAATTGTTTTTACTTGTACTCAACTCATCCTAATTATTTCCTTTTTAATGATTTTTACACTAAACTAAATTAATAGACGACTTATCAAAGATGCCTACTTAGTCTTATTTTACTTTCATATTTATAACTCTAAAAAAACTATATATTTTTCGCCTAAATGAGCTAAAAGTTTGACAACCAGTATTTCTTTGTTTACATTTTGTCTCACGGCCAAATGAATAGACTATAATGTCGTGATGTATGGATATATGTATGTTGATGTAGTGGTTAAGCAAAACTGATTATCATATCAAAAATGGGCTGATTCTACCGTAGGTATAATATACATGTTATAGTAGCTCAATCTACTATGACCGCATGTAGAGGGAGCGGTCCAAAAGCCTTGCTCTGCCTTGACTGGGTCTATTCGAGATATAAAATTTGCTCAAAAATTTACCTTCCCTCTTCTTCATTATCCCATAAAACATAATTCACATACTTAAACTTTCTATCTTTCACAAACTAGTATATCTTACATAACCCGGAATCGAATAACCTCTGAACCGAATCCTAACAAAAACTTCACCCGTCACTGGGGGATTTCCAACCGTTTGTTTAAATTACGGATGTCATTTTTTAAGCCCAACCTAATTGTAATGAAATTAACCATCTTTACGTAATGTTGCTAATGTGCGTGAAGTTTGACCGGTATCATTTGCACGCGAATGATCTGTATGACGAACTCTCTATCAGAAACTTCTATAAAGATTATTCAAAAATATATTAAGATTTGAAGTAGTAAGTAGTATGATTTGATAGGATGTATAATAATTTATTCATTTTAATTTTTTTGTCTTCAAAACACAAAATCTCTACAAAATTCCTAAATTTTGATGAAGAATTCTTCATCTTAGCTGGAGCAGAGAGCGTCTACATGCGCGGCAATCGACATCTGGATTTCGTATTGCCTGAAGGTCTTCATCCTGGGTGCTACTGAAAAACTGCGACATAAACCATTTGGGGCGACCTAACCTTACTTCTAAACTATCCGAAACCTTGCCTAGGTCCCTTTTAATCTAGTAGACTCGATGACTAATCTAGTTTTGGAAGCAAATATCATAAAGGCATTCTTTTGATATTTTTTGCTAAACATAGTTAAATAGTTAATAAAACTGTCATATTGTTTTGGAATATATTTAATTATTCATAATTAACAACGGTCAAAACCACAAATGTCGGCCAGTTCAAAAAATATATTGAGCTTAGTCTGTGACCGGGTGTCTATGAGTCATCTCTTATTATTGGAGCGAGATCACCTTATTTGGTTATTTTACTACTTATACATAAGAGTATTAGATATTTTCAATGAATTGATAGAAAAAACAAATCAATATAGTAAATAATTTACTATATTAGCGTAAATCTATAATCTAATAGGTCTATGAAGTGAAAATAAGGTAAGATTTAAGGACGTGTAGGATTTTCAACTCGGACTTCTTCCTTTTTCGTTCGACGGATCACACTATTAAACACCTTGCACGGTAATCGATCTCGCAACCCTCTATTTGGCAATCTGAGAATGGAGAACTCGCTACCAAAAATATGGATTCTGATAGCAAAAAGCAAAATCGGAAATAACTTTACAAAACATTTTACATTTAATAATCAGGTGAATAGGATGTTCCCGTACTCGTATCTCAAATAGCAATTATCAAAATAACAGTTATTAATTAACTGCATTGTATTATAACCTTTATTTACAAATGCAAATACAATAACGAACAAATAAATCAGTCGTTACATTGAATAATAATTGTAATAATTGTATTACATCATTCATTAATGTTATTGCAATCGTGACTATTGTCATGAACCTTGTTCGTATCGTTAAACTTTAGACTTCTGTGTCACATTTTATTGTAATGACATTTATACTACCAGCTGTGCCCCGCGGTTTCACACTTGTAGTTCCCGTTCCCATGGGAATTTCGGGATGAAAAATATATGTCGGCCGATACTCAGACCTACTGAATAAGCTCACAAAATTTCATGAGAATCGGTCAAGCCGTTTCGGAGGAGTATGGCAACGAAATACAGAAATATACTAAGTTTTCCTTACCATTTGTACTTGTTACCTGTAAGAAAAAGAAATAACATTTGAGATTGGTATCAATTTTATTATAAAGTCTAAGGGTTAAAATTAATTAAGATGGACAAGACATAAATATCACTAATTAAAATATACATTTTTATGATACTTAATCCTTCCCATATGAGGTAAGCTGTTGACAGTTACAAAAAAAAAACTGAATCTAATAAAACTAAAAACCTCCTTTCAAATTATTAGTGTTCTTTATTCAAATCCGTCAAAAACCTAATGAAATGTCATTAAATTATTATATTTTATTGTCAAAAATAGATGTGTTGTCTAATAATGTGTACAGGTGTGACGAAAATACGTCATAATGTTAAGCAAAAACGTGTTTTACCGGTTAAAGTAATATGATATCTAACATTTGGCGTCGCCCAGACTGGCCGTGTTAGTTTTACATACACAAGATCAAATAAAATTAGTATCGTTGAATCATCATACAGATGTCTAAATTTAATCTTTATTCAATTTATTATTAGGCAAATTAATATTGTTTGTACTATTCCGTTGTTTGTTTTTTAGGGTCATTGATTTACTGTGAGTTCAATATAGCTTAAATCGGTTAAACTACATATGCGGTGTTAATGTGACATAGTTTCATTTGGGTACCAAGCTTTCATGAGTTCCCTCAACCCACAGGCTTATAAATACATAACTGTGCCCCGCGGTTTCACCCGCGTAGATCCCGATCCCGTGGGAATTTCAGGATAAAACATAGCCTATGTCCTTTCCCGGACCATAAGCTACCCCTGTACCAAATTTCAAGTCAATCGGTTTAGTAGTTTAGCCGTGAAAAGGTAACAGACAGACAGAGTTACTTTCGCATTTATAATATTAGTTAGGATACGCTGGCAAAATTATTCAATTTGAGGTATACCACTACTACAATATCTAAGAATCAATCTGATAGAGCGAAACTTCTCTTTCATACATTGGAAGTAATAAGGCCAAATGTCTAGTGATCTTAATATTAGTTAACAAGTCTCACCCAGCAATCAAATTAGACTCACACTTCTTCTTCTTAGCGTGTCGACTCCAAACAGATAAAAAAAATAAAGGAAATAATGATATTGCTTGGTCAATTGACGTCCTCGATGGCAGAGTAGTCACCATGCCGGCTGCCATCCGTAAGGTTGCGGGTTCGATTCCCGTGCGGGGTGAATATTTGTGTGAACCACAAATGTTTGTCTCGGTCTGGGTGTGTGTGTGAATGAGTGTGTGCGTAGTTTCTGATACCCTAGATACAAGTCACGAACTTAGTTAGGGGTCAGTTACTGTAATGAGATGATGTAGTGAATGATTATGTTATGTTTTTTTAATTGTTTTGAACAATACGGAGAAGAGATAGCCTTTCAAACTATCCACAACTCGTTAATGATACGAGACCGCCTTATGAACTCACTCACACTTAACAGGTGTATACTTGACAATTTTGATGAGAAAATTGTACATGTTAATAGAGCGCATAGCATAGCCGTTTAAAAATAAATAACTAATAACTTACTATATACTTTGTCTATTGCGTCAAAGAATGACTTTAAACATAATGATATGACTCAATTACTCTAATGTACTGTCAACAGTCGATTATTATATTAGTGCTGTCAACACAATAAAATTAATAATTCACTAAAATAGATACACACTAAATTTGTCATAAACTAGTTTCTCCTCTTAAGATTATAGTTTGATATTAAAATAGTTATTAATAATAAGATCTCTTAAGACTTATTGATTGTCTAAATTATGATATTGAAGTCTCATGTCCATCTCTGTGCCAAATTTCACATCTTTGCTTTAGAAAAATGTTTAGAACCGATGACTCTCTTGTGTCTCAGGGGAAGATCCTAGGAGGTTATGTCGGGCTTTTAACACTTCTCATTTAACAAGACTCTACCAAATTTCACCTAAACCAATCCAATAGTTTTCTCGTGAAAGAGTATCAAACATCGATACATTATGTTCACAAGTTACCCAATTGACTATCGAGCACTTGATTTCTTAATAAAATCCTATCGTAGAGGTGTTATTAGAGTCATGTTAAACAGTCAACACAACCGCATAACAACTGCAATTACTTGAATAAATTCATTTGACAGGTTGCAGTTACAACAAATCGATGCTTTTAGAACTTTACAAGACTTGGAAATGACGCTCATTGCTATATTTAGACACTTTGTATATAATAAAGGTGTTACAAACTAGATACATTGAAACAATTCACTTAACGACTGCACATACATACGAGTACTTGATTTTTTTTGGAGTAGTAGTATATTTTAACCTTTCAATCTTTTATCGATAAAGAATAAATAGCTAAGTACTCGAAATTATAAATAAATGACTTTTACGTGAATTTTATTATGGATCATATTTTTTGTTTCTTGTATTAAAATGTAGTAGTGTCTATTCTCCTGTAAGCTCCAAATACAGAGCACAATCTACTCTTGCACTGGTCATATTAGTACAGTAAAGAGGAATGTTTTAATAATCAATTTCTATAAAATATTTAGTTCCAATTTGATATTGTTGCTACAAACCCAAATCTCACATTCCTAAACAATTTACTCGACACATTCCTTAAAACACAAAGTTGCAAACACTTAGATAATTTCTCAACAATTCCAAACCGGAGTGCATATAAGTATCTTTCGTTATGTTAATACGCTTAACAAATCACTAGATTGGTCGTCCGTCCATCCTTCAAAGTTTAACAGCCTGTAAAACAAAGTGATGACCATTGCTCAGTCTAGGAGCGCTATTTGAATGCATAAAGAATATCGTATATCTCTGTTTAGTTAAACAATAAAACTATGCAAAGTAAATATCTTTGCAAACGTGAAAGTACAAATGTGTACCTTGTGCTGTTTTGTACTTAATTTATAATCAACTAAGTTTTTAGTTATGTTGCAAAAATGTCACGTAGACTTCTTTGTTTCTTCTTGTCTAGGATACTTTCACATTTTATTAAGAGATTTTATATTGTTATTCTCGTATAAATCACATAAATACAAATGTTAGGCAATAAATTTTAAGTCAGTTTTTGTACGTAACATCTCGCACTTCAATAAAAATGTAAATTTTTTATGAATCCTGCAAAAGTCGCCGTAAAAATCATTATTTCTGTCATATAAGAAACATCTCTACCCAACTATAAGCATTTGCCTTGAGCACTTGTCATAATTATCAAAGATTTTAATTTTTCCATTATTCTGCAAGCAATTGCAAATTTACAAGCGATTTAACCAATACCAAACCAATTTAATGTTCAATTTCAATTAGACATAAATATTTATAGAATCCCAAACAAATCGAAATACATTCGTTAATATCGCTAAGTACTTAATATTTGTCAACTATTAATGTGAACTAAAAGTGAATTGCTCGCAAGGTTTCAAGGCGGGGCTAGCATGACCTTTGTACCGGGTTCACTGCGCATGTACCGGTTTTAAGTATGTATTATATAACTATAGGAAAACAACTATGTTCTTCTTCTTCTTCTTTGCGTATCGACTCAAATTTTTGAGGACCAAAACTCGGCAACCGATATAGCGCTATCAGTGGCCTTGTAAACTATGTTCTTAATTTGGGTGTGAACTTTGATATTAAGAGTGCTGAGGTATGATGACTATACGTTTTTCTTGCTTTGATATTTATAGGTTAAGAAAAGAAAAACTGTAGTAGCTCTTGTTGATATTAGATATTTTTTTAAATAAATATGGACGAGATTTCGCTGTATTATACTGCGAAATGAAATGTCGATTATTCTTAGCAATATGTTATTTTCGTAATAAAACCATAAATAAACAGTAGAAAGTTCACTGGTTAGCTTAAGTACATTATTAATTGTTAAATATAGTACTGTTTGTTTCCCAAATAAAAAAACCGATGTAATGTAACATCGCAGTAACAACAACGTTTTAACAATGCGACGCAGTATAGACATATCGATGAAAAGCTGTCAAAGAAACATATTGCGTTGAAAAGTCTTTCGGAGTCGAGAAATTAGGAAGTCAAGAAACTACTTGTACGGCTTTTTGTGAACAGTTTTAATTTTAGTTTTCCTACATACTCAGGAATCTCTAGTAGAATCCCAAAATATTAAGACCAATTTGTGATTAATGCTACTAATCCTTTTAACATTGACCTATAAGTAAAACAATTATTACACTATAATGTATTCATTTGGCCGTGAGACAAAATGTAAACAAACCATGAAAAAGGTTAATTTGTATGTCATGTTTTATCAATAATACATAGACTACTCCCTACTGACTACTTGATATTTAATTAATCTTTGAAATATAGAATATATAACATACTAGCTTTAGCCCTCAACTTCGTTCGCGTGTAATAATTATTTTAACACGCGACTTCATTTATGTAGAAGGTTAAAAAAATAGTTATTCTGTGCCGCCGTGCACTAGCCGGGTCGCTTTGTCGTAGTAACTATTTAGTAATATGTGGCCTTAATCATAATTTTGCTGTAATGTTATTTTAAAACTAAGATATCTTCTAAGATACTTATTGAAATCAAGTCATGTAAAAGGCAAATGTCTTTTAGATTAAATACTTTTGCAATGTAAGCGCAAAAAATGTGTTTTTTACGACATCACATTAGAAATCCCTAGATTTATCGGTGTTTCTCTACAATATCATGCATGTATTATACATATAAACTTTCCTCTGGTATGGTATCACTCTATTAAAAAAACCGCTTCAAAATCCGTTGCGTAGTTTTAAAGATTTAAGCATACATAGGGACGGACAGACAGCGACAGCGACTTTGTTTTATAAGTACTATTTAGTAACCATAGATGAAAGATTGGTTAGATACCGCGATACCTGATGAGATACATATATTATTAATAGTTACTCGCATGTTCACACTGCCAGCGAGTAACTATTATAATCACGGATGAACAGTTCAGTTCATCCGTGATCATGGCGCTTGCAACAGCGTAGCAATATTGGAAACTCGAAATCACTACCTTTGAGCAATTGGTAGGGAATAAGACACTTTGGCCATAAAATACCTGGAAATTTAATGAAATACCGATAATGCGTCTCGGAGATTTTTTGTCGAAGCATATACAACAGCCCGAATCAAATGATTGACATACGTTACGCGCGTTTTTTAAAATATGCAGAATTAAATGTATTTTTTTATAATCTAACTGAGATATTTTCTTAATTTTTTTGCGTAAGAACATTCTACAGAGTCTTAGAAAACTACAAAAGAAAAAGCCAAATCGGTCTAGCCGTTCGCAAGTTATGACGTGATAACGGCAAACGGGTTTCATTTTTATATAATATAGCTGTGCCCCGCGGTTTCACCCGCGTGGTTCCCGTTCCCGTGGGAATACGGAGATAAAATATAGCCTATGTTATTCAGGGTGAATGTAGCTTTCTAATGGTGAAAGAATTATTGAAATCGGTTCAGTAGTTTTGGAGCCTATTCGTTACATACAAACAAATAAACAAACAAATCTTTCCTCTTTATAATATTAGTATAGATAGACTAGCGGTGCCCTGCGGTTTCACCCGCGTAGTTCTCGTTCCCGTAAGAATATGGGGATAAAATATGCTAAAGATCTTCCCACTGAATCACTCTATCTATTAAAATAAACCGCATCAAAATCCGTTGCGTAGTTATAAAGATCTAAGCATACATAGGGACATCAGGACATAGGGACATAGAAAGCTACTTTTTTGTATATTGTTTTTGATGATTACACGAAATTTGTTTCTTGAAGTATTATTTTTACACAGTTTCACCACGCAAACTGACATTTTACTACGTATTATGTTCAAAATTTAATAAAACATTAGGAACATACGCCTCACAGACAGCTTGCAGTGTGACTGGCTTGGATACGCCGAGTGTAGTATTTGTTGCCGCATTTGACTACGTCGGCGATACCTACCAAACACAGCGAAACCAATTCTTCATCTAAGGTAGTAATAGTAATGACGATGATAATTGACATTACTAAAACCTAAAAATGCTGTGAATCTCAAACTATGGATACATTTTAATACTACTAAATGAAGTTGAACAGTCATTGTAAGTAATGACAGTAAAATTAATAGTTTTCGTATTTAGCCGGATTGTACCCGTCATTTTTACTCTTGATCAACTTGTTGACGTGAGTGTTTTCTTCCCGATTATATAGTAAAGTATATTGTAAATTTTTGATAATTCTTTGTTTAAAGTAATTATTGTATTATGTTTTATATTCAGTTATCGTTAAATTTCTGTTATCTGAACGTTGATTTTGATGAAAATAAGTGAACCTGGTTCAAACAGCGCTTGCACTTTTACTTCACCGAAGATCCAAACAGACACCAAGGTGTTATTAATATATTTAAATACGTAGAAGAGACTTGGGCAAAAATTCGTATCCCTACAAAAAATATATTGTATATAACGACTTCACGAGCCTCCGTTTACCGATTTCTAAAAGAAAAAAAGGAAAATCCATGTTGGAGCTCTTCTTCTGAGGATCACCAATAAATAGTTGTTTATTTATTTTGTAGTAAAACAATTCAGGTGCTAACATGAATTGTTTTTACTTGTACTCAACTCATCCTGTTTATTACCTTTTTATTGATTTTTACACTAAACTAAATTAATAGACGACTTATCAAAGATGCCTAGTCTTATTTTACTTTCATATTTATAACTGTAAAAAAACTATATATTTTTCGCCTAAATGAGCTAAAAGTTTGACAACCAGTATTTCTTTGTTTACATTTTGTCTCACCGCCAAATGAACAGACTATAGAGTAATTATTCGTATGATTAACAAAGTGTCGCCGCAGTGTTTACGCATGACATCGCGAACGGACCACAACCTCACGCATCTCACGATATTGAACCGATATTGACTATTAATTTAATAATATGAGCTCGAAGAAGCTTGAATAGGCCTTGTGATGGGTGAATAGTATAATGTATGTGTTTGTAAGTGAGCTGTTTTCCATAATTAGAGTCTATAAACTCTCTAATTTAGGTTCACGCTGCGATATTTACCAACGGAGAGGTCTTTTTGATTTTTCGGAATTTGATTTTTATTTATATATGACTACTTATAGCTTCATTTTGAAAGCTAACAAAGCACTTAACTTTATTATTTTGTGTACGAATTTCAATAATTATTATTTTATCAATGAACCTTTTAAACGTACAAAATGTATTAACACTTAAATACAGCCGCACCCACAGAACAGAACTAGTACAGTCTACAATAATGAGGTTATAATTTAAAAATAATTCCCTGTTTCGTTTCACACACTTACCTGTTGCAATACGGTATTCAGATTGATAGACACTAAAACAAACGCCCTTGAAAACATTCCGGGGAACGCAGACAAACAAAATCTTCATACACACCTAACACAAATATCAAAAGTGGCGCTAATGTAAGAGTTACAACTGAAAATATATATGTATATATAATAATATAAATAAATCAGTGTAAGTGGATCGTAATGGTATTGTATACAAACGGTAACCTTTACAATGTATGATGAACGCCGTCGTTGAACGAGTTGCTGAAAAAATAAGCCGAGAGAAGGTTGACTTAGACCTAGTGCACAATGATAGTTATTATTATTTTAATATTCCGAAACACATCACTCATTTGTATCTAATCTCAAACTAAGCAATGTTTGTACCATTGATATTAGAAAACATGTTAACATACTTTTTGTAAATAAATTTAATTATAATGTAATAATAATAACACAATTTTAAAATCGTAGCAAGCGTAGCACATACTCTACAGCTCTATACACTACACTGAAAAAACTCAAATCAATCTATAGTCTTACACTCTACTGGTTTGTTTTAATTGTGTACATCATTAATTATCTTGCCTTTACAATTGAGTCAGACTATTCACCTGTATATTCAGGCAGAGCTTTTTATTTTACTGCTCTAGAAAAAGAGGCATAGAAAATTTTAAAAAAATATTTATGCACTTTTCCTTATGTTGGGGGAGCCTATAGGCTATATCAACGCGCTTAAAACATTGGAGTATGGCTAATATATAATTTCAATATTAAAAATAAGTGAACTTTCATAATCTTACTTCCACAAATATGTCTGGCAAGCTGTAGTGTGAATACAGTTTTATAAAACAAATCAATCGCACGTAGGTGTGTTGTTTGGTTCCGATTCTGTGGCAGTTGGTCACTGTATAGATATAGTATTTATAACATTCTAGAAAAAATATTAGAAATATTGAAATAACTTTTAACTTTTCTTTTATATCTTTTCTATTGTTATAAAATACTGTATAACTAAATACATAATTGTTCATTGTTGTATAATTTACAGGTCTTAATCGCGTATGACATTATTATAATTAATTAGAGTCTTCTCGGGACCACTATCGGTATAACCCGATCGAAACGTCGAGGTAATATTATAATGTCAAAATGTAACGATGAATTCCGATCGCGAAAGTTTAAAAAATGAACATAATTGTTATTAAAAAGTTTTTCAGTAATAAAAACTAAGGAAACATATTTAATCCCGGGAAGTATTCCTATTTATGAGCTAAATGTATGCTATTAAGCTTACATTTAGCTCATAAATAGCAAATTACCATGTGATGCCAAAATTTACATACAGGCCTGCCAAAAAGAAGGTACGGGCTTATTAAAGAACTTAACTATTACAAGGAAACGAGCAATCTTGTGAAATAGAACCTTAGTAGATCGATTTTAAAGTTGTACAAATAAATATGTAAATACACCAAATTATAGTACACATTTTTTAACAAGATTTTAAAAATAAATGAGTAAAAATATTAAAATATATTTCCTGATCTTTTGTGATTTAAATACTTATTTTAAAAAGACGTTATTTAATAACACGCAACTCAATACGTAATAGGTACACAAATAAAGAACAAAATATAATATTTACATAAAATTATTTGTTCCGACACAACTATAAAAAACAATAAGACGCGTTGAATAAATAGTTTAGTACAGACAGCATCAAAAATATGTAAACACATTTATATAATTCTAACCTTTTTTAAGACCTGTCTATGTTTTTCGATATCATCGTTATCAGCTCATATATGTCCCCACCGAGGGGCTCGAGCCTACCCTGAATTAGGGCGATGAGTTGAGAGAGTTTTCGATAAAATATTAAATTAAAAACAAATGATAATAACATTTAGCTTTTGAAAACTGTCAAAAAGACATATTTGACATATTTTTGATGCTGACTGTATCTTACTTTTTCTCGCCTCTCGCGCAACGGATTTGTTTTCGCGTCTCTCCGTGCCGTCAGTCTGTAAGCCATCCCGAACAATTCTATAAATATATCAATCTACGACTAACAGGATAGACATCGTAAGGTCATTCTTAAAAAGTTGTTTCTTTTAAAGAGTTATTGGATTTTGGATATAGAAAATTATTATTTGTTTGATATGGAAGGTTAACTACATGGATATTTATCTGTAAAACATTGGTGTAAACTTAGCGTAACTGCAGAGGGACAACGTAGTTTGGCGAAAAACCAGCGCTAATCATATAATACTTATATTTATAATGTATGTATTTCGAATAGTTCAAGCTCAACCTCCAACCATCACCATTTGCTTACATCAACGAAAACAACTAGTACGATAGTATTAAAGTTCAAAAAATCTCTTTGGTTTTCTCACGGTTGAACGATGAAACGGATAACGACAATAATTTGATAAAGACTTACTTACATTATATTTTAGGAAATAAGGGTTTATTTATTTAAAAAAAGGGGTAGGTTAGGTTAGTTACCTATGTCCATGGATCTTCGGACAACGATAAGAAAAGTCAACAGTATCCATGAAAAGGCCAGCCCCCTAGCATGACTGTGCGTGATAATAGTTATTTTCATCCCGCTAGCTCGGAAAGTATGTTTTTAATCCTCGATATCTGGGGGTAAAAGTCGATTTTAATCTCAAGAGTGGAAAGTATCGGGGTCGCTGTGACAGCCCGTGCAGGACCCAAGGCATATTCGATTACTGGGAGTAAAAGTCGTTTTTGCGCTCTAGAGGTTAAAGTAAATTTGAGTTTAGAACATTTTGTGCACTACGTGTGATGATTTTTTAAATTCACAAACCATCATACAACTTTTTTTTATTTAAAATTCAAACTCGGAACCTTCTTGGTGTACAAGACTTACTTATTTTTTAATTTGTTTTGCGCGTGATATTTTCTTTTCATGTAATATTGTGATTGTTTTAAGTTTTCATTCAGTAATTTCCTCGCTGAGGGGGGATGAAAAATAATGTGTTGCACTCGAGTGCAAACAATTTTAAACCTTGTGCTCCTTTGAGTCCCTCGCTAACGCTCAGGATTCTTATTTCGAATCCCTCGCTGCGCTCGTGATTCAATTTTAGAATCCTTCGCTGGCTCGGTCCTCAACTGGAGCCCCGGTTAAAAAGCAACTTTGCACTCTTGTATAACAATAGTTATTTTCAACACACTTGCTCATAAAGGGGCTCTTATTTGTGCAAAAACAGTTGAATAATGACACGCTTGATTCACTAGTGAGTTATAGTTTTTTTTTTTAAATTTTTAATTTTAAAAAAGTTTCGATACCAAAAAAAATCGTGTCCATACATTTTAACAACAAACTTCAACTATGTTGCCTTAATTTTGGTAGGTCTATGGTCGATTCCATTCATTCATTCATTCGATTTTTTTTTAATAAGTATATTATTTTAATCTATGGCCGATCACCATTGTTGTGTCGGATGCGCGCGAATAGAAAAAAATGTTTATTTATTAGCGAAAAATGATAATTTCTTCGCAAATGTGTTGAAAAACGTTGTATGGTACACGCGTGTATTGATGATTACTATCCTCGGCTATCTTCAGACCCTCGCCTGACGGCTCGGGCCTCAATAGCGCCTCGGAAGTAATCACCAACTTACCTCGCTTGTACCATAAATAACTATTGTTATACAAGAGTGCAGTTGTTTATTATATTTTGACAGTTGGATGTCGATAAATCGCTTTCTCTATCGCGTTTTCGAAGTCATGCTAGTCCGGGAGGGTGGACCACTAGCGGTACCATGAAAGTATATGAATAAAATTTGGTAAACATTTATTCAGAACAGTCCGTTACTACGAATACCTTTGTATTTCTATGATTCATGTGTTACAAAAAGTGACTTGTTTTTTTCACTTGTCAATTGATCAATTATAAGTTTTTTTCTCTATCATCGTTCCACTGTTTTTATTGACATTGACATATCCTAATTGGATTGTTAAACATTATAATTAGCTGAAGATAGGCAATTTGATTATGGATACCGTTTGAGAACTACATCCATAGTAAAGTATATTGTAATGTTACAGTTAGTTGAAAGTATAACTGAATCATTGTTTTTGTATTAAAAATATTACATCTATTTCAATTTTTACTTTGATGACACATGTGATAGAGTGCTACTTACTTAAAAAATAAGTTTTCTAGGCCTTTTTTTATGCACCATAATTATCCTCTGCATAAAAGAAATACCTAGAAAACCTATCTTTAGGTAGGTGAAGTTGAAAATGTCAGTAGTTTTGTCAGTTTCTTTTTCCATTTCAAACATGTTCTTAGTTAGCCAAACAGTTAATTAATATCTAGTCCATAAAAACCCTAAAGGGCACCAACTCACTTTTCTATCTTACTCTCACTTCCATACGAAAGCAAACATCATCAATTCGAAGGCAGACAATGACGTTTATCAGTAAAACTAAAAACCACGTGAAAATAAGTGTAAACATTACACAATGAGCTAAAAACACGGTTAAAATGCTTTACAACAATAAAACAAACAAACGAACAGGTCTATTATTAAAACTTTACATAGTTCTCCCACATATTCGTAGGAAAAGATATTCATCGGAAACGAAATGATGCTGCGTTGACATGTGGATCTATCAATGGATGGTTACGGGAACAATTTATTGGTAATGGTTCTATTTTTAACGTAGAATACTTATACCATGTTATCTATAGGTGTAACAAAATTATTAAGCTGCTTTTCTGTAAGTCTTTAGCAATCCTTCATCAAACCTCATGGATATTTAATGAGTGCTTCAATTGATTGCATATGTTTCTCGATAATGTACAAGGTATTAGACGACCCAGTACCATTATGTTTGATGAAGAATCGAAAGCTCGTAAAGTTTAGAGAGCGCGACTTAGCTCTGAGTAAATATAGAGAAAACAATTTTCCTTGGACCGAAGAACACAATAGATCCCTGTAGTAGATTATCTGGGTTAAACTCTGTTTTAATAATCAATGCAAAAAGAAAATAATCACAAGGCATGACAAATTACAAGTAAAAAAGGTAGAAGTATAAAGTAGTCGTAACTTTACGATAATTTCCTTCTGGAAACAGAATGTAGAGTGCGTGATAAAAGATTGATATAAACGGAAAAACGTATCTCATAATATTATCGAGAGATCGCTCTTGAACTTTTGTACTGATTATGTTAAAATGTTCTGTTTAATTTCAAATAGAAGGTGAATCGATGAATACTTCTCGTAACTGTTTTATACTACGAGTATTATTGTATTCATAGTTAGTTGATTTTTATTTTAGTGTGATAATTTTGTGTTTATATTCCGGTTAATCAACTTTTTCTTTGGATTTAAAATTCACTCCTTGATTTTATTTGTCTATTTTAAAAAAGGAAGGTGCCAATAGTCATTATTTAAAGTTGTAGATTAGCTACTACAAATAAAAGACACAAGGAAAACGGATCGGCCTATAAAATACTACTACAGAATAAAAGGCTCATTTTTACTGATGATTTAAGTTCAAAGAGAATAGTCATAATCCCTATGCGTATAAGTATAAGTTAATGATCTCGAACATTCATTGCACAAATATCACAACAAGCTTCATTGTCTAACAATAGTTTTATTAAGTAGAATAAACATAAGAAGTTAATAACGGTGTGTACCTCAATACTGACCCATAACACTGACACGAAACCCTAGTCCCACCTTGACCATAGCAAACCAAAAACGGAATATGAGTAATAAACTATCAATATTCACAAACTATTAACATAATTACATTTGATTGAGGCATGTTGGAACTAATGAACGGTTATCAGATTGACGTTTGATTGATAAGTATAAAATAATTTCAAATTTATTGCTTTGGGCATCATTTTTTTTTGTAGTCTGCTGAGGTTGTGGGTGGAATTATACACTAGATTTATATTGCCTTCGGTGTGGTACCTTTTTTACCGGTTGTGCGATCTGGTAGGTTAATTTTTGTGTGGCATGGCACCCATTTATTGGGATAAGTTGTGTTAAGTCGAAAAGTCAAAATGTCTAATGTCAAAACGTCGAAAAAATCAAAATGTCGAAAAGTCAAAATGACGAAAATCAAAATGTCGAAAAATCAAAATGTCGAAAAGTCAAAATGTCGAAAAATCGAAATGACGAAAATCAAAATATCGAAAAGTCAATATATCGAAAAGTCAAAACGTCGAAAAATCAAAACGTCGAAAATTAAAATGTCGAAAAATCAAAATGTCGAAAATCAAAACGTCGAAAAATCAAAATGTCGAAAAGTCAAAATGTCGAAAAATCGAAATGACGAAAATCAAAATATCGAAAAGTCTAAATGTCGAAAAATCAAAATGACGAAAATCAAAATGTCGAAAAATCAAAATGATGAAAATCAAAATATCGAAAAGTCCAAATGTCGAAAAATCAAAATGTCGAAAAGTCAAAATGTCGAAAAGTCAAAATGTCGAAAAATCAAAACGTCGAAAAATCAAAATGTCAAAAAGTCAAAATGTCAAAAATCAAAACTTCGAAAATCAAAATGTCCAAAAAGAAAAGTCGAAATATCGAAAAATCTATACAGTGGTGGTCATATAATTAAGAACGATTATTTAACGTAACGATTTTTTCAAAATAGCATGTATAACTAATTGCATGTATTTATTTTTATTTCTTTTGATGCCTTCAAACATTTCCATAGTATCGATACATCAGTTGATACACACGATTAGCTAATAAATAAAAAGATAAACTTTATACATTAGATCTAAACCTAATATTAGTACGTTCTGGCTGGTCATATAATTAAGAACGCTGAATAGTTAACTTTTTTAATCAAGTTAACATAAAGAACACTACATAGCTTTATGGTTGTAAGTCACTATTTGTATAATTTAGATCCCATTTAGTGTCGTAAAGGTCTTAAAAGTGATTGTTTCATAAGAATTCATATGGAGAAAAATAATAGTTTCGACAAATCTACAAGGTAGATGATAAAACAACTTCCTGAGGAGAATTTGGTCGAACAAAAAGATATCTATCACTTTACAATGCTCAAAAACGATATTTTTTCACGCTGTGAAGCATTTTGCTACATATCAGACTACTTCAAATGGTTGGTATGTGTTGAGTACCTAGAAAGTCATCTCGTCGAGATGATCGAAAACATTCGTTTGGTAAAAGAAAATAATTTGAAAGGGTCTAATGTGCTGAGAAATGAATATATTGGGAGAAACAACTCCTCCAACAATCTCGGCACGTACTATACGAAGGTGTTTGGTACAAGGAAAGCTGCACGAAAGAATAACAAGGAAGGTACCCATCATGCAACGATGCCGTAGGCAATACCGGCTGGCACTTACAAGAAGGTGTGAAAACTGGATAGTAAGACAGTGGAAAAATGATATTTTTTCTGACGAATCAAATAAAAACTAGGGTGTTCTCTGGTGGAAATCATCGTTAACAACATCTTCCGAATAAATCATTCGACCTTTAGTACACAAAAGTGATATTAAACCATGATGGAGAAATATGACATTTTTGGATGCTACTTTGAATACGACGTTGAAGCTGTGAAGCTGACACAAGAAAACATAGATCAATTCCAAGACAAAAAATATACTGGAAAAGCTATATTCCTCCAAACTAAAAACGTTCCTTTAGGTTTTTGGTCAATTTAAACATTCCAGCATGACCCAAAACATAATGCGCGCACCGTTAAGGAATATCTCACATTGCAATTATTTTCTGCCTAAAATTGGCCAGCTAACAGCCTAGAACTAAACCCAATCGACTGATCTTTGGTGCGAAGTCAAGAGAATAGTCTTAAATGGACGATATGGAAATTTAAAGAAAGCTGTAATGATGATTTCTCAAAAGAATGGAACTCTGTTTCTCTTACAATATGTCAAAAAATTAGAGAGACAATGCTTCGCCACCCGGTGTAAGTAAATCAGTAATTAAAAGTCGTAAACATGCTGCCAACTAGTAATTTCAGTTAAAATGCATTAAATTAATATTTTACTTTCACAATAATATCATTTATTGAATCTCAGTTTTATATAAAATAACTTTTGAACAGTTTAATAAATCGTTCTTAATTATTTGGCCAGCTTCATTAGTACTTAAATTCGTTACTATAGAGAAAAAATGAAATTTGAAAAAAAGATAGTTAACCATTCAATTCTATATTCCTTATCCCGTATGCCCCATTCATATGGCTATCTCATAACATAAATAGTTACTCCCGAAAGCTATAAATAACTACACAAGAAATGATTTAGACAAAAAATATCTGGAATTTCAAATCGTTCTTAATTATATGACCACCACTGTATATGTATATACATAAAATCATAACACTTTCACTGGTCGTCTTAAATAAATATGATCGTCCTAAATAGAACTTGGCGCATGTGACCTGGATTTTGGCGCATGTGACTAGATCTTGGCGCATGTGATCTGGAACTTGGCGCATGTGACTTGGAACTTGGCGCATGTGACTTGGAACTTGGCACATGTGACCTGGAACTTGGCCTACGTGACTTTGAACTTGGTATATCTATTGGTGACTTTGAACTTACAGAACTCGAAATAAACCTATCATTCTTGACTCGTTGTTTGAAGCAAATTTATAAAACAAAACGACTGATCTATCGCTTAATTTCGAAACTAAAGTACGGGAAAAATACAAGTCGCAATTATTCCGGCTTTTTCAACTATTTTAAGCTTATCTAATACTTATCCTTTGTTGTGGTCAGCGGCGCCAAGCAATAGATGACGTCAATTTACATTACATTTTTATCTATAAAATTATTTGAAACATGACTAAACTTGCAAATAAAATGTAAATACTATTGACTTAACAAAAATTTCGAGAACTACTTCATATTGTTGTTCGGATATTGTATTGACATAAAAAATAATGTTTTTAAAATACATTTGTAACTATGGTGTTTACTTTGTCTCCAAAGGTAGAAATCAATGGTCCAAAGATAGAAATTATGAACTACTTCTTTTAATTCTAAAATTGCATAGCTATGTCAGAATTCAACCTAGGGTCAAAATCTCGCTCAAATATGGTAAGTATTTTTACGCTGGCAGCTACGATAAGTACAGTATAAGTTACAGAGGTTTTTAAGTTACCGAGGTTTGAGTTATCGAGGTTCTACTGTATTCTAGTAAGGAGACTTCGGTTAGATAGAATCGCTCTTCCCGCCAGAATCAAATGTCAAATTAAACTAAAAATATAATGTTTTTTTAGACAAACTATACCTACTCCATTTCTCTCACGCCAAACGCACATTGTGGCCATACGTTTAAATTTAATCCTAAAATTTCCTCAAAACTTAAACCCCAAAACAGAATCCAACAATACTTTATCTAAAGTAAATATTATAACAACTATCGCGTCATATAACAATTATTTACTTGAAATCGATTACGTTTGAACGGGTATTACAATGCGCCTTTCATTGATTCGTAAGTTAGATATAAATAGGCATTGATAGTGTGTCTCTAAGTGTTAGTTGGCGCCTGTATTTAGATTTATTGGGCTAACATTATCATTATTAGTTCAATTGTTATGCTATATAATGTCTAATTTATAAGTCAGATTAATAGAATAATTGACATGAATTGGGTATTATGGAATGTCATTATTATAAGTTTTTCTAGTATGTAATTTGTATTACTTTTGTTCAGAAATTTGTAAGGCTTTAGTAATTTCAGTATAGTTTGCGAACTGTTTTTACCCAAAATGTAATAAAATTTGGAACATATAGTTATATAAAGGGACTCGGAAGTGTGTATTTTTCCGAAAATAAAAGCCAATTGGTAAAAAAAAATTAGAACAAAATTAAAATTTAAGTTTAAACAAATCGCAAAATTACTTATTAGATAGTCTTATTCTCTAGCTAGACCAACAGACTACTTACGCTTCACTACAAAAAATGGATGATCTCTGTGCCATTACCAAGGGGGGTACCCTAACACGCACACTAAAGCTGACTGTTCTTTCAAGACCTCATTCTCAAAGAATCCAATGCAAAGGAAATGACGTCAATTAGATCGTAACCTTTAAATTTCTATTATAAATTAATAGATTTTCATAGATAAGATACATGCTGTGTCATAAGCTCGATAATTTAGAATGGTTCACGACTTGGGATTATCCTATATCGTCACTTCACTACATAGTATAAAACAAAGTCGCTGTCGATGTCTGTCTGTCCCTATGTATGCAAAGATCTTTAAAAGTACGCAACGGATTTTGAAGCGGTTTTAGAGCGATTCAAGAGGAAGTTTTTAACATAAAGGCTTAAACTCACCGAAGTACACGCACACGCTACGCACGAAAATGACGTCATTGATACATTCGTGGCTGACTCGGCTATAGCTCAAAGCTCAGCTGCGTGGCCGTGGAACGTGGGCGTAGCGTGCGTGGCGGTGGGTTCGCGGCTTAATCCCGCATTTTCACGGGAGCTGAACTACGCGGGTAAAACCGCGAGGCGTTGCTAGAAACATATAAGTAAACATAGAACTAACTGTATATCGCCAAATCCGTATTTGAATTTAAGTACTTAATATGATAAATGTGAAAGTTTGTGAAAATGAATGGATGTTTGTCAACACGCACAAACGACTACTGATTTAGGTGTTTCGTACAGATATTCGTTATAATCAGGGATTGACTAAGATATCTCCTTTTAATCCAATAAAGAAAATGAAAGTTCAAATGATGGTCCATTAAAAGTAAGTAGGTACGTTATCATTCTTTTGTCTAATTTTCAAACAGCAGAATCCATTATTATGTAGCTTTTACTAATAATTAGCTGACTTTTTATCTTGGATTTCCCATAGAATACACAATAATAGAAATTACACTTTTAAATTAACTTTTTACGCTGTGAAAATGCATAGATCTTCATACCACCGAGAGCCGAGATTGGGAGGAGCCCGGTGGCATGTAGGGCTCTCCCAACCAGAAGGGCCTACCCACTAAAAACACAGCGACTTCCGTCCGCGTTACATTGGGGTGCCGTATGTGTCTAGACAAATACCTACTATATTTATAACCCTGAAAAAAAAACTTTAATAATAAAACTAGAAAATTACGTATTAACATTTCCGACATAAACTTATTGAACAGAACAAACAGTTTGGTAAACATCTCAGTTCAAAAGAGTTTATTATTTACTTGAACTATAACCAATATTCACGGACCAACTTCAAACAAAATCTGTTTAACCTAGTTTTAAATCCCTAATAATATAATATTAATAATGAGTCGGTTAGTTCGTTTGTTTATTTTGTTTATTTAACTATTGATTCCTTCTTTTTTCTTCATATAATACACATAATATAAAATATGTGGAACTTATTTTATTTGTTTTGTTTGATAAACAGTTTTCCACGATGAAGTCGGAAAAGCGACGCTTTTTCATCTCAAAAGTATGGGACTATTTTATAGGTATGCGGCGTATTTCTGAGGCTTATGCCACTCAACCCCAAAACAATTGATTTAAAATGCAAAAAATGCTGTGAAAATCAGCTTATAATCCATAATTCACATATTTAATTACTAGAAAAATGTGTTAAACGAGGTCATGAGCCCAAAAGTTAAATTAACAGACAAAATGAAGGAAATTTAATTTTAATTAAACACTTTAACAACTTCATCTCTCTGGCTGGTACAATACTTATTTCTATTAAAAATAGACTCAGACCACAGACTCTATACAAGAGTAAAAACCTTACCCATCGTGTATTAACCGCGGTAAGCCGTTTCAGATCAAAGTAGTATCGTTAGTAGGGCGTTTGTTGTTACCAAGTGTATCGCGATTCGTGCCCCCGTGTAACTATTTGCTGATTCCCGGTTCGCACACCCGTTGACGTAAAATCCCAGCCTTAGTGACGTACGGATTGTATCCACGGAATTATTATTATATTGGTATCGTAGTTCATAGATAATAAATCAAAAAGGTATGTGTCTGTCCCGAACGTGTTTTATTAGTTATTCTATTACATAGTTTTACCGTACGACGATGAATAAAATTTGTTCGCCCGGGTCAGTAGCTTTAGAACTAAGAAAATGATAAAGGAAAATTGTGGAAAATTGCAACGGTTTTTAAATCTTCCAGATTTAAAATCAGCTCGAAAAAAAGTAACAGAAATCAAATAAATGCTCTATAACAAATGGTTGTGAAACAGAAAATTTGGATCTTGTATTAATTTAAATATCACATTCTTCATCAAAAATATTGAACACTAGTAGCGCATTGCGGTTTCACCCGCGTAGTTCCCGTTCGCGCGAAAATACGGGGATAAAATATAGCCTATATCACGCACTGATAAATTAGCTTTCCATTAGTGAAAGATTTTTTTAAATCTGTTCAGTAGTTTCGGAGTCTATTCGTTACAAACAAACAATCAAATCTTTCCTCTTTATAATATTAGTGTAGATGTGGATGACTTTAAAAATATAAAGTTATCATATTACTTGTTAGATACACAACTCTCTATTACTTACATAGTACAATAGAAAAGCTTACAAATGACTAAAGAACTTCACAATAGATTTACGTAATTCAGTTGTGGAGTCGAGATTGTGATCAACTGTGGGCCGTAGACCTACTCTCTTGTTGTTGTGGTTTAAGTTTCGAGGAGAAGATAATTGGGTATAACGTATAGGTAGGTATTATATGTATGTGTAACATATATAATGTATATTGGTTTGTTACTCTTCAGATTACGATATATTGGTCTGCATTATAGTGTCCACGAATGTTTCTAATGACCGAGCAGGCATATCGCTCGGTAGTATTCGCGGCTAACGTTCCATGCCTTGAGTTAGGTACTGATAAACATAAATATGGCGCATAGTATGTCAACGCAGCAATTGAAGTCATATAACACCTTATAGGAACTGAGTGTCTTTTACAGCACACATAAAGGACCCGAACTGGAGAGGTCTTTTTGCGTAAAACTGACTGACCGCTTACATCAAGTTCAATTTATATTTATTTCTTCAAATGTTTACAAATTATTTGACGTGGTAATCGAGACATTACTACCCGTGGTAGTTACAAATAAACTGTGTTACGGTGAAGTAAGGCCTCTGGAACCACGTTCACAAAAATATTTGTTTCCATGGTTGGTTATCCAAAAAGGTATTACCTAAAAATGTACCTTTCAATTAAGAATTGATGATATAACGTATGTATTCCTCCTATAATGATGGTATTTCGTATGGAATGACCTCAAAGTTGGTAATAGTAGGCGTGACATAGGCCCCGGCAGCACGGTAGCTGCTCATTTCTACATTGAGTAATTGTCTAGCGCACACTGTAATGTGCTTTGGAAGTATTTGTATAGAGTGGTTAATTGCATGACAATATTAAGAAACAAATCTCATTTATTATTAAAAACCGTTTTTCTTTAGACCTTTCTAGATAAAGATAAAATAATCTATTATAGGATACTCTTTAGGTCGCGTCTTTTGCACGTAATTTCCCTTAACGTTAAACAACCTGATCCTGACGGTTTTACTCGAATTAATTACTATATATGTAGGTACCGCATCGCTCCTATAAGTTTAAATATGTTTTCAATTCTTCTTGTCTGAGATCAGTGTGCTTAACCAAACCAACGTTCAGTTTTATATATTAGTCTAAATAAAGTGTATCTATCTATACACCCTTATTTTGAAATTGCGATACCTTATCTCACAGCTAATGTAAATTAGCGTTAACAATATAATAGTGAAGTTAGTTTTTTTCTTTTGCTTTTATTTAAAAAGTTATGATAAGTCAAAGTTTTTCAAAATCCCGCCGAATTTTATTGTTATTCTACACCGAACAACAGGCGAACGCTGCGATACACAGCTGAGCGCGGTCATCGACCCGAGCCGTCACAGAATACTTGATAGCTAGTGTGCCGTCTGGTAATACGACATTTATTTAGTATTTTTTAAAGATAAGTAATTGACTATCATTTTTGATATTTTTATTGGATATATGGATTCAGTTACTGCTACAGATATTCTGATTTTAATAAGTCCCATCATTTCAAAATAAGGGTGTATATATAAAAATGAAACCCGTTTTCCTTGGTCACGGCATCACGCGTGAATGGCTGGACCGATTTCACTAATTCTTTTTTTGTTGTATTTGTTATTATTAGGAGAAGGTAGGAACACGGAAAATCAACGGGAATCTTGGACCCGTGCGAAGCCGGGGCGGGCCGCTAGTTAAAAATAAAAACTCAAAACATCTCTATACAGATCCAAATATAGTAGACCAGAGTTATAGTCCATTCATTGTTGTAGGAATCGAAAGCCGTCGCTTCCCTTCATTCAATAACGTGTTCCATTGAAGAAAGCATTCAGCGAGGTACATAAAGTGAATACAATCGTCTGCTTGGGGGAATGGCAATGAAAATAAATTGACACACCCGTTTGAATTGCCCCTAACATGGCTACTTTGTATGCGGTGTTTTGTGCATTTATGGATAGATTTTAATAGCTAAAAATTGATAAACTTGCAATTTTATTTACAGTTATTTTGTTCACCTACTAATATTGTATTATTTTAATTAAGTATATCGAAATAATACGTAACCAGAATATGGTATGAAATAAAATTACCCTACAATTTAACCACGGAATACAGCACTAATCTTTATTTAACTTCTTACATTAATCCGAAAAAGTAAATTCGTTGGCTAATAAAGTTAATTTAAAAAAATAAGAAACCGACTTCAGCACTAAAAAGTAAGAAAATAATTTAAAATAAACGATATTATTAATACATATTAACAATTTGTAATTAGTAACTTTTGGAGTCAGTGCCAGCCCAGGATAATTATAAGATAGTACGAGACGCGCCTATAATATTAATGAAGGTTTTGGCTGTCACCGACTCCAAAAGTAACTAATTATAAATTGTAAATATGTATTAATAATATCGTTTATTTTAAATTATTTTCTTACTTTTTAGTGCTGAAGTCGGTTTCTTATTTTTTTAAATTAACTTTATTTTAAATTTTTTAGTGGGAAGCAAGTCTCCTTCTGCAAAAGATGCCTAAATTTTCCTCCAGAAGAGCTTTTGACTCGTGGATCACTTGAATCCTTTTTTTGTGGGAGGAAGACTTTACGTCTTTCCTCTGCCCAGGGGAACGACGGGGTATGTCGGACTCCGCGCCGCAAAAATAGGGCAGCGACGCGCTTACCGACTAAAACCCCTTGGTGTGCCACCTCTGCGCTTATGGCCGAAACCGGAAGAAACGCGGCTGCACGCTACTACGATCCCGGACAGCGCCTCTACCCTGTTAAGGGTTTCTCCTCCGAGCTAAAATGTAGCTCTAGGCGAAAGATGTTGAGTTACCCCCTTCCGAAAGTACCTCGCGCCACCTCGAGTCCTATATGGCAGCAGTGGATCTCCCCCCGGGGATCACGGCCGCAGGTCGGGCGTATGGCGGTTGCAGGACAAAGTGGTAGTCCCGTTTCCGTCTGCCCAACCTTCTGCTGCGGATAGTATTAGTGGAGAGGGCTTCGCGCTCTCTCTCCGCAGCTTCTTTTTGCGAGAGTACGACCTCACAAAAGGTGGACACTCCGATCCAAGACCTTTCCTCGCTCACCATAGCAGAGGCTACATTTGGCAGGGAGAGGTCGCTTCCCACGGTTGCCGCGAGAGTTGCGAGGGCAATGACCTCTTGCAGGGATTTTTTCGCTGCTCTATAAGTGTCGAGCAATTCAACCTCAACGGGTACCGCTTGAATCCTGTCCCATGAGCTGATGTTACACATGATTCATTATAATCTAACATAACCCTGCATTTTATTACCTACTTCTTTTTAACTTCATCATCCCAATTAAACCATCATTTTATTACAAAACTTCTTTACAACCGCAAAGGTATAAGAACTTTTTAGAAAATTAACCAAAGTCAAAATAAAAACGAAAATAGAGGCTGACGTTTATACTGTCTATTTATTAATTAAAATATCTATACAAACTAATCTGGTGCAGTGTTTGTTTGTAATATCTAAATAATATTTTTATTACTAAAGTTTTATGAAAACGCATTGAAGATATATGTGTAATAGGTACCTATAATATGTAGTATAAAAAACATTTTTAAAAATGTTGTAGGTTCGGGTTTATTTCAGTGTGTGTTAACGAATTAAAAAACAGGACATTTTTATATCTAAAACCCATGAATTGTGAACAGCATTTGATTTAAATACGAAAGAATACAGCCAAAAAAATTTCATCCATTTTCTTATGGTATCAAGAATATCGCGAGCAAAACCACGGGTCACAGGTAGTTTTACTTTTAATAATGTCAATCGACACCTCCAGACTACATTGTTGCGGGTTTTTCCTCGATTTTTCCTGGATCCCATCATCAGATCCTGATTTCCTTGACATGGGACCACTTCGCGAATATCCGCTTTCTAATGAAACAAGAATTTTAAAATGCTCCATTCATGATTACAAAGAAATCGCGTAACAAACACACAAAAAAAAAATATACACGTCGAATAGAGAACCTCCTCCTGTTTGTTTGGAAGTCGGTTAAAAAGAAAGAGTACTATAAAGTACATATCAATTTTACGTAATTGTGCGCAATATTAGTACTAGTTAAAAAGGTTTAGCTTCATTTTGACCGCACTTAAGTTTGTAAACTTTCACAGATTTATAAAATTACTGTAACTTTAATTGAAATAAAATTACCGTTACCCGATTGCACCTGCTTTAACCTATAAAGTATTGTAATTTCAATAAATACTCTTAGTATCAATTTACATGATAATCGTGTAAATGTATTTAACAAATTAAGTACAACAAGCCGACTTCAATATTTATTTAATTTATAAGACCGATCGAGAAACTTAAGATACTTATATAAAAATACAACCGAATTGAATACTCTGCCGTTTTTTACGTCGGTGAAAAATGTAATAGGTGTTAAACATTTTTTATTTAGTTTTAAGCAGACAATGTAATAAAACTACTCCAATTTTGTAACCGACTTCAAAAAAAGGTGGAAGTTCTCAATTCGACGCGATATTATTTTTATATTTTTTTATAATTGTAAATACGCACTAAAATTTTAAAACATATATACGGGCACGTACCTCATTAAGTCAAATCCCTCGACTAGTTTCAACCATATACGGTGGCCTTCATCAGGAGGATGAGTGATACTAAAATTCTTTAAAATAAAACGCTATTTACACAATCAATACGAAAGATCAACACTTAAAAAAAGATCATCATTAATTTATCTTTATAAACAATCCTTATTTTATACTTTTATAGACATTTTTACTGGGATATAATCATTGCAGAGATTATATGGTAATAAAGGCATGGATATGTTGCAAACGTGAAACACAATATCGTCCTAGTCTATTACTCTTTACAGATTTATAACAAGCATATTCACATAAAATAAACTGGCGTTTACAACCGGGTAGTGCAATAACTTCTATGTGTGGGGTGAACCAGTTAAAAGTTTGTACTAAATTAAATAAGTTTCGGCTTTGATTTTTAAAGGTTTGTGAATTCTTGTGATGGGATAGCGAAGAATAATTAGAGATATATTTTCTTTTCTCTTAAAGTTTAATTTAAAACTCTGAAAGGTGCAGGTGCAGATTAACGAAACTTCTTTTTTGCTAAATTGATTTTTAAAGGACTCACTAAAATAGAAATGAAAGTCACAAAATCCAATGTTTAAATAGCATATATCGATGAAATTAATAAGCAAATTAACCTAATAAATACTAAACTTTATAATAAATATGACAACGCAAAATTGCAACGCAAAATCTAAAGTGGAACGATAAAATAAGATATTGATTTTTAATTGAATAATACTACAACCAATCTTGGATTAGAATACACAAAGTATAACATAAGTTTGTAAAGAAGAAAGTCCTGCGTGGGTCGATCCTGTAATGATATGTGTTATATAATGTGTTTCTGAATCAAGTCTATTGTGCTGCAGTGAAATTGCGATTAACAAACCGCAAATTTAAGTCACTTTTGAAGTAGAAAGTAAGTTTATTATTTTTTTGTAAACCAAGACATCTTACTATTGGGTAAAGGTCACCCTGTCTTTTTTATTTTGCCTAAATTTATGTTTCTCGTCAACCAATATGTATTGATAGTCTATAACTTTACATATTTTGATAGTTATGCTTACTGTCTCGGATAATCGATAGCCGCCACATATTATAAAAGTGCGGTTATTAAGTACGAGTAAATCTATTCTTGCCCAGGCAGTGTACTAATATAGTCAGTCAGTGCAGTAGGATCTTACAAGCCGATACCTCGTTGTATTTTATACGAGTATGTACATACTCGTAATATTATAAAATACTAGCTTTGCCCCGCGGTTTCACCTGCGTGGCTCCCGATCCCGTGTGAATTTCAGGATAAAACATAGCCTATGTTCTTTCCCGGACCATTAGCTACCCCTGTACCAAATTTCAAGTCAATCGGTTCAGTAGTTTAGCCGTGAAAAGGTAACAGACAGACAGACAGAGTCACTTTCGCATTTATAATATTAGTTAGGATTAGGACTAGTTAGGATTTACCTAATATAACACAGATTTCACTTAACAATAACACATGAAAAATACACAAAAATATGTGTAAAGTAAATCTTTAAATACTAAGTTTTCCAAAAATCATTGCTTCCTAAACACATTATCTTTCATTCTTTAAACCTAAGGTAAAAGTAGGAGTTTCCATTTACTTCATCAATGTGAGTCAATGTGCATCAACTAGGTATATGATCTAAGTCAGCTATTGAAAATCCTTCATACGGTATATTCCATTCTACATTCTTACTATTTTACAGGAAATGTAAATAAGGTAAATAATAAACAATGACAAACTGCATTTATAACACATTCATAAATTGTATTTATTTCTAATAATAAATATGATTGTATGTGAAAATCTATACTAATAATAAAACAGTAGAACCACCGTATCTGTACATTAAACAAATTTACCTAAAACTTATAGGGGGGGATAAAAGAAGGTCAAAGGAACACAAAAAATCAATTTTCGACTTTCTTTCCTGTCTGTCTGTCTGTCTGTCTGTCTGTCTTTCTGTCTGTCTGTTCGCGATAATCTCAGAAAGTACTGAACGGATTTTCATGGCGTTTCCACATATGGATTAAGCTTAATTTGGGGCAATATATAGGCCTTGTTTCATCTCATTTGGATAACGAAAAGAAAAGTTATCAATAAAAATCTATTTTGTTGTTTTGAATTTAATAAACAATACTCCGCCCACGACATCGCTTGGGTAATATCCATTTATATCGCGCAACTTACCACCTTAGTTAGTTCCAAGTTATTGAGATATTCTTTAAAATTTGGGAGGAATCGTAGTCTTTGTTGTTCTTCGGTCCTCTGATTTCAATCAAAAAATATATTTATCAACACTTCGCTTCCTTTTGACGAGAAAACATTGCTGACAAAAATATGTACTACATTTTGGATTTTGTATAATAATATTTCATAGATATCAAATTTGACAGAATGTAGAATACTTCAATATCGAATGCTTAAAGGGCATATGCACATAGCGGATTTTCAGGCTTAAAAAAATAGTATAGACGTAATATTAAAGTGCAGTGTACGTACGTACTATGTTAAAGAAACATCAACTGAGTGTCTTTCCCTTAATAAAAAACAATAAGTAAACTGCTGATGGATACATTATTAACATAAATATTTTATTTGATAGTTTAAGTTTAATTAAAATAACTTATTAGCTTCTTAGAAAAATGCATTCAAAATTTTCGCCTCAGCCAGATCTTGAACCCAGAACCATGCTGAACCGTAGCACTGCTCTATCCAATTGAGCTTCCGAGGAGATTAGATCGTAATATACTGAAGTTCTCAAAATGGTGTATCAGACATAAAAAAAAATATCTACAGCACCGTCAAGGTATCAATTCAATGAACAAAATAGTTTTTGGCTACTACTGCCATAACTACGCAATTCTGTTAATGTCAAAGTAGGTAAACGTAAAAGAACACGATGGAGATTGGTCAGTAATTTTTTTTATCGAGTATAATCCGTCACGGTATCAACGTGAGAGTGAAAAATAGGCAGTGTGCAAAGGTCCTAAAATGTATGATATTCTTTACACAAAGGTTGGCAGTATTGAGTTTTAAATATATAGGTGCATTCAACCTTCTTTTTGTTAAATCAAGCAAAAATTGTGATATCCATCTATAAATACTTTAGGACAAAAAAAATGCTTTTTAATTATTGTTCACTGTCTTTGTGTGCTTGCATCATGTACAAAACTTTGTTATATGATAGTTCATATTCAAAGAATTTCGCTATAAACTACATTGATGGTTTTGCCTTCTGGGGCTAACTTAAATAAATAAATTACTGACCCGTGAGCAGGCCACATATAGTTGGCCATGCTAAAAACAATTAGACCATAGGTTGACACCAGCGGCCTTTAGTGTCTAACCCTGGGATTATTTATCGTCATAGCAAAGCACGCCACGACTGGGAATTGGGTGCCCTTGAATTGGAATGGAAAATTGTTAGGGATGAGTGGTATTCTTGGTATCAAGACGGTTTCTTCGACACCACAACCGGTTAAAATTTCTGCTTCAATTATGTTACGTTGTAGATTTATGACCTTTAATCGAGTACCATTGCACAGTTTAGGACTTAAATTACGAATAAGAACTATAGAAACACCGATTTTTAAATTTATTGTATGCGAGGGGTGTCCAGGAACATTTAATGAATTCAGAAATTCTATCGGATAATTTGTGGATTCTTCTTGATCCATCATTATATTGATAGAGATATACTCTCGACTTCTTCCTTGAATACGCGACAGTATTTCATTATTTATTGCACATGCTTGATCATTTCGAGGAGTTAAAACAGACCTTTTACATAACCAAGTACTGTTCTGATATTTTTTATTATAGAAAAATAATTGTTTTTTAGTAATGATTACATATGATTAAAATAATTTCAACACCCGGTATAGAATTTGTTTGATAACTTTGAAAAAGTCAACTAGGTACGTAAAATAAATAAACCAATTTCCACGCGAACGAAGTCGCTGGCATCAGCTAGTAAATAAATAAATAAAAAAAAATATGATGTGTCCTTTGGACTAAATGAAAATCGTCAAAAAATACGTAAAATCTGCGTAAGATTTATAGGGTCACTAGCTTTTGCCCGCGACTTCGTCAGCTCGAAAAAATGACTTCCAGCAGAATTTGGGTTTTTCCCCTTTTTTGCCGCTAGGGTAGAATTTCCAGAAATCCTTAAAAAAAGCCTACTCCCCCAACAAACACACGTGCCAAATTTCAGCTTTTTACGATCAGTAGTTTCGGCTGTGCGTTGTCTGTCAGTCACTCAGTAATGGAATAGTTTATCTATATATAAGATAGATAAGGCTGGTAAATAAAAAAATAACATTTTAACTATTACGACTTTGATTTTAATTCTTTTTTTACGGAGAATTTCTTTTGGCGCTAACATAATTATGTTACGTGGACTATATGTTTTTTTTTTTTTTTTTGTAATGGGTACGAGTACAATATCAATATATAGTAAACTATGAAAAAAATTATCGAACCTTTAATTCACAAGAACTACGTGACAAATGTCAGTTCTAAAACATTACTAATATTGCATTCCAAACATGAAATTTTAAAATCTTAATGAAAACCTTAAATAGTGCCGAAAGCAAATAAAAATTCTTGAATTGAGTAACTAAACCGCAATGTCCGGTTGGCTATGCTAAATCAGACATTCATTCATACTACCACGGATGCTGAAACACTGAATCATGCTATTGTAGGTGCTCTACCTTCGTCATAGTATAATATATACGTCAGTCTGTAGGAAGGTCAACACCAAAAATGTATTGTGAATGAGTTATAATTTCCTTCCTACATTACTTGGGAAACACTCCGTGCAATCACATAACGTGATGTCAAATTTTAAATATAGAATATGATTTGTTATAATTGATTGTTTAGGTTTTTGGTGACAACTTTTCCTTATTTTTTTCCCTGTGGGTGAAATTCCACACTTTCAAATTGTTAGAAGTAAACTCAGTAGGATGAGGAGTTAGTGAATGAATCTTCCCGTTTCAAGCTTAGTGCTTAATTCGCCCATTTTAAAAACGCTATAAGTATGTATACCATTACGCTCACGCTGTGGCCAATAGAAGCGCATAATTAACGTTATTATTTTTTTATATAAGTATAAAAAATTTCATAAATATATATTTTATTTATATATCAAAACTTTGATGAAGATTATTATTTAAAAACAATTGTTTAAATGCGTATAAATAAAAAGAAATAAGGCGCCATTTAACGACAATTTTATTTGATTTCCCTAATTGTTGGCGACACATTTATTATCTTTATGCTATTATAATAAACCTAGACCCATTATATGTCTTTAATAATGTGGTGTAATCCTTCAATTAACGTCTTATGTTATTTTCCTCACAGATTTCTATAGTAGACTTCGTTTTAAATCGGACTCAATATCGTAAACTAGTTAAGTACTAAGTTTTATAGTACAATTTACTTCTTAAACTTTCGCAAATTGAATTTATTCATTTAAAACAGTACATTAGTAAACGTCACTTGATAAACGATTGAAACACAATAAGGGTGGAGGACATAAACTATGTAACCATTGTCAATGTCAATCAACAGATTAAAATATTAATAATTTTGAAACTAGGGACCTGAATATTGTAAATTTTATAAAACTAAAGGGATATTAGGAGGAAGTCAGTGGGAGAGGAAGTAAATCTTCCTCTCCTACTGAGCTTCGGATGGAATTCACACCGACATACTTTGACAATGCAGTACTTTTCCTGTCGAGCCAATCCATGTTTGATCTAAAAATAAGCTAAATAAATATGTAAATTCAACAAAGTATTACGATTTTTTAGTTCTATGAATGACAGTCTAGCCTTGATGTAACATTTGTGATGTAAGTACGATAACTACGTCAATAATATTATACATACATGATTCATTCATAAAGCGTTACTTCGTTGACCTCGGAACTCAAAGCCTTATGTAATTGGGATGATAGTCAAGTCACAGCAATGACTAAGATAGAGTTTGAATTCACTATTTATGGTAATTAGTAAAAGTTATTTTTGCGACACCTGTGTAGGTGGATGAATAAATAATTAACATTGATTATGTATCTGTCATCACTCGATTTAAAATGTGACTAAATAGATAGGTAAATAGTTTATTCCTTTTACAAACACTACATAAGTAAAAAGCGAGCGGATTATAGTCAAAACTTTCCCTATTTATTGATATTTTCAACGTATTATTTACTTATATGTCAATTTATCCAACTTTCTATTTTCAGTTGCAATTTGTTATCTACATCTTTACCTCCCTTTTCATATCCGTTAAAAATGCGCTTAGTTAACACACTAATTCATAACTTTAACAAATCACGGATTTGATTCCACTGCAATCAAAATATAAAGACTAAATATCGAACTGTTCACATCAATTCACTTATGACTGCTCGTAAGTACCCAATTAAGAAACCATTTAACAGCAAAAAAACATGTCATAAAAATTAAGGCGCCACGCCACCTAATTAGTTTTTAATACGATTTCCCACCGTAACGATCACGGTCATTAATATCAGGATAAGCAAAAGGATCTTACTAATTTATTTAACAAAATAACATAACATTTATAATCATTCACTCATTATAGTAACTGACCCCTAACTAAGTTCGAAACTTGTATCTAGGGTATCAGAAACTACGCACACACTCATTCACACACACACTGAGACAAACATATTTTGTGGTTCACACAAATATTCACCCCGCACGGGAATCGAATGCGCAACCTTACGGATGGCAGTCCGTCATGGTGACCACTCTGCCATCTGTCATCTTATTTAACAAAATAATTTCATTATTCATTAATTGCCACTGAACGTGTTAAGTTATTAATATTAATATTTAAAATCTATATTCGAACAACAGATATTAAAATATTATTCTGTTATAATTTATGTGTTAATAGTTTGGGCATTCACAATTTACATAATAACGGATATAGGAAGCTACAAAACTAATTTATCTAATTTCTATTTATATTAAAGTTCTACATTTCTATGTAAGGTGTTTAAGTTTCAGCGTTTTATAGTTAAACATATGTGAAAACTTGTTACTGTTTATTAGTTTTTACTTTTATTTTGATCATGTACTTATTTAATAAAACTGTTTGTTTTCCGAATAAAATAAATACTAAAAAGAGATTACTCGTGTTAGCTTAATTACTACATAAAATAAGCCACATTCAAGTTATTAAATTAAGTATTTATAGAACAACTGGATCTTCTTTTAAGGTTTAACTTATTGAATTTTTTGGGTACTCTTAGAATTTGGGATTTATAGTATAAAAAAGTATCATTTGTCTGTATTTGAATTAGTCCAAATATTTTGAGAAGTAAACATACAGTCATTGATTTTGCACAAACTTTCACATTCATAACCTGAGTAGGATACTTTCAAGAAAGGAACATTACAATGTTTTTAATTAAGTACTTCTTATATGAAGAAATACTAGTGTAATGAATAATGATGTATTTACAAGACAAAAGGATATTTAGTACCTATTCAAAATTAAGAGAAAAATCGACGAAACCTATAAACCTTTCTCATTTTACATATTTGATAAAACAAATTAAATATCATAAACTGACCGTGCAATTTACACTTTTATTTAAAATTTAAACGTGTAGTAGCCGTTTAATACGGATCTCAAAAACCATATTCATAAATTTCAGATTAAGTAGGTGTAAGATGAGGTGTCAGTCAGCAAATGAATCATATTACCAAATAAGGCTTAATTGATGTTAATTATGATAAAGAAACCAAAAAAGTAGCAATAACTGTTACCGATGTTTGTTTAGAAAATCGTGTTTTTAATTAATTGTTTTCTCAAAAGAGTGAAGATACTTTTGGCGATCAGCTAACAGATCGTGGGAACTGAATAAAAGATTTGATTTTATCGCTTAGACTTAAAGTTATGTAAAATATATACACACACAGCTCTACTTCGCTATTTCATTTTCGTTTATGTTTGGCAAAATAGGTTGTATATTTGTAATTCGAAGTTAAAGGGTAAATTTGATTGCGTATGCCTGTATGGTATTGCTGCAAGTAGCAATACATTACCATTCACAAGGTTCCGAAATCGATTCCTGTGCGAGGTAAATATTTGTCACAAAGTCACAATTCATATATCCGTTGTAATATCCATCTTAAAATCTGTATTATAATCAGAATCTTAATTAAATTATCTTTAGCTACTATGAAGTTAACCTTTTGCTTCACAAAGCCTACAACTCATAAATCTAAAAGCATTCCCAGCATTAAATCTAACAAAAAGACAGTTACAACATTTATGATCATCGCAGACGACACATTTTGCAAATGATGATCTAATCCGGACTACTATTCACTACTGGAGCTAATACTCAATCGTATCACGAACGTGTCTCGTATCTCGCAATGTGTACATAATGTATCAGGGGTCTTACTTTCACAGACGCCTACAACGTCTAGCCACTATGCCCACATCGTGTGAACTTTATGGGTGATTTGGCAGCTATGATTCGGATTGTCACCGGTAATTTCATACTAAAAGCACGATAGAAGTCTCAAGTATGCTCTTAAAATGAATATTTGCTAAATATATAAAGTATTAACGCTTTATTTTTTAAGTTGTGATTTGCGGTTACAACGGTTTATATTGCCTAGACTGAAGAACTAAAGGAAGAACTAAACTTTCATCTTAAATCAAAATTGATGCATTTTTTTAAATCCTTAGCGTAGTTTAAAAACCTATGCGTACCTACATATCGAAAAGCGTAGCCACTATAGCCAGAACCTAATTTATATTTAGAGATATCCGGCAAGAAACTAAGATTTACTGTTTCAAAAGAAATTTTCTAAACAAATGATAGATAACTATACTTTGACTTGATACTAAGTATCCGACCGACTAATAACCAGAGAAACAGTTGCTACCCACAAATTGGTATTTTAAGCAGTAATCACGCGCAGAAGTACAGTCATCTTCATATAAAATAACAGATTATTAAACTTTGCCTGTCAGTAGAAGCAAGTCGAAATGTCGATACGTATGTACTTATTAGCTGGTTAATTATTGAAGTTGACATTATTTTTCAACCGGCATTTTAAGTCTAATAAGGCAGCAGAGAATTCCATTTACACAATTAAGCTTATTATAGAAACGCTAATTCGTTCGAAGGGGACAAGTAAGCTCAACTTAAGATTATTTCTCGAAGTAAATAATTTCTGCATACCGATGTGCAATAATAAATAATTATTATTATCATAATGTGCTTGGGTTTTCGAGGCACGCCTTAATAGTTGCGTGAGAGGATAATAATTTGTGTACTTTTGAGGTACAATTTGCTTTAAATTGTCATTACGTGATAGGTTTTGAGTGGATTTTGCAAAAAAATGTATTTCCTGTGCGATGGTGGTCAGTGGTGATCTCGGTGGAAATAACGGGACACGACGGATAATGATTTCGCTAATTGTGATGCGACAAAAACGTAATCGTCATAAAGCTCAGAAGAATTTGAAACATTAAAATGATATTTTTTTCATTTTTGAGCTTTTAAAAAGTCTTAAACTTGTTATTTTTATTTATTTGGGAAACAAACAGTTATTAAACTACTATTTAATTAAGTTCTCTTTTTCCGTGCCTTTATCCCATTTCTATTTTGGGGTTGGTTCTCAGTTTAACAAATTTCAGTAAAACTAATTTACCCGTGGTCCAACTGGTTGTACCACGGGTAAAATTTCTTCCCCGTGGTACAACGCGTTGAACAATGCTGTTGGTCCACGGGTCAGTCGCCATCGCGAGTAGCACTGGGCTATGAGCGCTTCTACTATTTGATTAAGTTATTAAAATAAAATTAACTATGCACAAACCATTCCCGTTGATGCAAATGATGTAACATATTATAAAGGGCCTACATATTAATAACAAAAGAATTACCAACGATTCAACGATCTCACTTTCAACACAAGGTCGATATAGACACCCACCATTAAAAACCTACGCTAATTTGAATTTTATTACCTTTTAATAAAGTTGAACAAAACTGTTATTGACAAAATTACAATTTTACACGTAATATAGACCATAAAAATTTTTAGACGTTATAAAACTATTAAGTTCTATTTTTGTTTGTACTAAAACTAATACGTTGTACTTACTTAATAATTAAAACAAAAAATGTTAAAAATATTTTCACTACAATCATTAAAATAAACTTTTTATCAATTACAAAGTTAAAATGAAATAGTTCTATAATATTGAAAAATTAAAAGAAAATGCTTCAGTGTCAGGTACAATATTGCCCAGTTTTTCTTTTTTTTTAGTAAAATTATCGATATTTTTTCTATAACAATATAAGAAGGTATTTAAAACACAAAGACAATTTTAGAAATACAATTTGGCCATTCTTTAAAGGAAAAAATATAAATCTTCAAAGATAGGAAATAACTAGGAGTTTTCATCACTATCCTATTAGACTGTCACTTTCCTATTTCTCGAATCTGCAAAAAGCTATACTTACTGTTCCTTTTTTAAATTTATTATTCGTTCCATTTTTAATAAATAACAAACGCACTTTCTCATTTACTAACTTTCTTTTGTTTCTATTCTACATTTTTTGCGTTTGTCATTTTCATTTACACGTTTTTAATTTACACCACACAGAACCAAAGTCTACGTAAATTATAAATACGAGTATGTGACGATAAATAATGTTTAGTCAGCTGTAAGTCAGTCTCTACACTTATCTTTTTGCTCACGTACAATCTTCGTACGCTTTTTGAATTCTACAAAACTGTATACGTAACATCCTGAGTAACTACGTCATTGCTACGTCATCATAGATTAAGATACAGGACTTTTTTGCGAACAATCTCAAATGTAAATATCTTATATTTAGATCAATAAAAGTAAAACTCAAACTCAAAATAATTTAATTAGTAATATTTTATTTTCATAGGTACGAGTATCCATATAAAGAAAAAGATTCATATGTACATGTAATCATACATTACCCAGAGTAAATATAACTTAACTCAAATATATAACTAACAAATAGCATCATGAATAACTTTTTCTTCATATGGGTAAAATACTCATTTTTAAATTTGAGCTTTTTTAAGCTATAAATTACCCTTATTAGATTACTTCTACCGGTACTACTTCTCCCTTCACGCGTTATCTCGCTTGTCAATTGACAGATAAAACTAATTCCCAACAAATAAGCTAAGCAAACAAGCGAAACAGCCACCGTTCTCGTCACCCTAAATCCTTGTACTAACTTTCACTCCACCAACACAGGAAACCACTCAAACATGTGACATAGACACTTATCTTATTCACAATGAGCAATTTATCATATGATGATTTTAGGTGTTACACTTACCCAGTAAGTGAGAGAGCGGTCTGGCCTTGATACTAATTTACACTAAGGAGTAAGTATCCGTGTCATTTTTTCACCATGTCTGATATGCAAATGTTTGTACCGCGAAATTTCGAGTACATTGACCTTGTGCGTCGCCCACAGAGTATGAATCAAAGATATCTAGTGTATCTGGTAGCTCCTAGTGACCTACTGATTTCCATAGCGCACGTAGGCGGCGTTCACTGGGGAGCTAATAGATCTTACGTACTCGCTAACACGCCGTGTAGATAAATTAAAATGTATGTTTAATAACAAGACATGATAAAAGCTATTTTTAATGTACAGTTTTATTGTTGACTTATGTTGAGTAAGCTTTTGTTTTTATACTTCGAAATGCTTTTTGTTTTAATGCGTAATGTATATAATTAACACAAGTATTCCATATCAATAAGTTTTAAAAATACTACTAGTGACATACATTTATAGGCTTCATCCATAGCCTTTTTGAATAAAGGTCTGCCTATTGCTGAAATTCGTATAAAAATTTGTTCAGTAGTTTCTTTCCCCGTCCGAAGATAAACTTACAAATCATAAACAAGTAAATAATTTATATAGAAGTAATTGATTCTAAACACAACAATTAAATTAATATCCTCTATTAAACACAAGCCCAACTCAAACCACTGATTTATATATTGATATCAAAATTAATTATTATTCGACACCTGGCTAATATCATTGTCAAATCAAAGTCATAATGACAAATGATATGACGACAAGGGTCAAATTTGCCGACAAAGAACGTTCATAAATAAAAATCTTATGATATATTCTTGTATTGCCTAATTGGCGTGATGTACTCGTCAATTGTAATACAATCGAAAGATAATATCGAATGTGGGATTGTTTTGTTTTTATCCATACTTCGGTTGACAGTTATATTGTACTATCGCGCCCGCGGTTTTACTCGCGTAGTTCCCGCTCCCGTAAAAATGCAGGAATAAAATTAGAGTAAAAACTTCCTCTTGAATCTATCTATTAAAAAACCGCATCAAAATCCGTTAGTTTTAAAGATAGGGACAGACAGACAGGGACAGCGACTTGGTTTTATACTATGTAGTGAATTACAAATATATAAGTAGTTATGTATAGGTTATAAAGTTAATAACTTCTCTTTGTATCGTTTAAAGGTCAAATGAGAATAAAATGTGTTTTAGTAATGGACTATAATGTGCGTTGAATAGTAACTTGAGTCTATCTTTCAGAAGGAGGTTTACGATCTTAATGATTATAGATTTAATTAATCTATAAAATTTATCAAATACCGTATGTATGTATGTTCGCGCAAAATCTGAGAACGGTTATTTGAATATATATTATACTCGTATTTGGTTTGTGTTCTTTTCTATTATAATGTATGTGAGAAAGAAAATTTTCGAAAAATTGCAGGAAAATGCATTAATAACGCAATTTATGAAAAGTATTAGTAATAGATTTCTATTCGACTAAAGTTTGTTTGGGAAAAGCTCCTCAAAGATCTTAATGTACGATTAGCTAAAGTTATCTTACATATCGTACGAAGTTCAATTAAAACTTAAAATAACTGTTGTAACAACGATAGAATATAAGTCAAAATATACCTAATTAATATTCAACATAATTAAGATTACTATCACCATTTAAATCCCAAAATAAATTAATTAAATCCAGATAACCACTTACTCAAGACTAACAGATAACCAACGTGTAGCTATTATAAACGGCTCATACAACCTCTTAGCCACAACATAAATACACTATCCGATGAAATTGCAATAAAATGAATGAAATATTCTGTTGCACACATAATTTTATTAACACTTGTTTCTCGACGTGCAATTTAAAGATATTATTCTCCCTTCCCTACCTGAGTATATGGGCTTATTTATTTACCACACTGCTACTAATAAAATCATCAAAGTGACATTTCTGATGGTTTGCACAATTTTTTAGCAAGTCAGTACTGAGACAGTCTGGAGTAATGTAAAGAATGCAAGTTTTTGCAATAAATACAAAACTGAGTCTGCAATTTATTGTTGATTTAAAGAATTTTGATATGATGAACCATTCTTTTGAGTTTATTCAAGAGTCAAATGTAGTACTTCGGTTTTGTAAGAGCTTTGAGAAAAGCTTTGTCAATTATATGACCTATTTTCTTTGTACTTTGTTTGACATTAATTATAAATGTTAAAGTGTGTTTATTTGTCGCGACATATTTTAATTTGGATAAAGAAATATAGTTTATTTTTTATCACGAAATACCCACGCAAACGAATAAAACGGAAATCAAGGGGGATGCTCTATTTGTGTTTATTATATAGAGGAAACGTTTGTTCGAAAGGCGTTTATTGTTATTTTTTAACCTTTTCATATTCGTATTTTTGGCTAACAAACAAATACACTAAAGAAATGCATATTTAAAATCTATATGAAATTTTTCCCGTGTTGATAGATCTTCTATATACAAAAAACCGCAAGTCGTGCATACATTCCTCATAAAATTGGAGTGCTTTGCAATGTAAACTTAATATTTATTTTTTAAAGTCCAGGTTAAAATAGTTAAAGCGTAATGAATCAACTAGTTGGTTGACAAACATCGAGATAATTAAATTTTATAATAGTACTTACCTCTAGCCACATTGTTGATAATAATTGAAGGTGGGCGGAATGAACGGATCGTAGTGACTTGACACACTCGTAATAATAATTAATAATCTTGGTTTGTAATCAAGACTTATGATTTAATGAAACGAGTGTATATTTTATTTTAATTTAATTTATGTGTCTAGTGTTTTTGATTTCAATTTTGTTGCAAGGAATTATCTGTAACAAGATTAAGATACTAATTTAATTTTTATTTCTGACAATCCGTTTATCAAGACAAAATCCTTTGCATAAGTCTGAAAAAGCATTATTGATTGAGTAGTTTAGACGGAAAATAGTGAAAGTCTGTACATATTCGCATACACATTTATATTATTATTGTATTACGAGTAATATTACCTTATTATTTGTTACAGGACGTGCCCTTCGTTAAGGAAAACATTTCGATTTAAGAAAGGAAAATAAGACAATTTGCGAGCATTGTGAGATGAATTACAGCCAGGAAGAGGAACGTCAGCGAAAATCCTCGTGTGCCATCAACGTAACCACGATCAAGACTCGGCAAGGGTGACCGACTGAGGACTAGTAAAATTCAAGACTGTACCTCATAAAGTCCTTTCCCTTCCCTATCAACTTGGTGATCTTTATATATTTGTCATGGTCGAAGTCGTCTAAGTATTGAACTTCAATGCTATTTCTTAATTCAGTAATAAATAACGTAGTCATAAACATTTATTGAACTGTAAAATTAATCACATGTATATTTGCATCACCGTCGCCGACGCTCTGAGCTTTGTTCAAAGTAATGAATGTGTGAGGTACTTATTAATAAGAAGTAACCACTCGCTGGTGGCTATTGAGTAGAACAGTTAACTGACATAATATAACATTTATTTAATAATGTTTATTAAGATATAAATAACTTCTAAAAATGCAGTATTACTTAAAGCGTCTAATCTTAAAGTCAATTTGTACCGAAATTCTATTAATTATTAGGAAATTATTTTTAACAGTAGTTCTCTTTTTTAACAGCATAATATGTTGCTTTAGTAGTAATACAAATAAAAAGCTGTCGACGGTTGGGTCAAGGGTCAGATTCGGAAGGCAGTGGTGTTGGACACGGGTCGCATTGTGAGGAGGTTCCTGTCTCTGCAGCCCTAACCACCGATAGATTACGCCCTGCCCCGCTCCACACCAGTTTTTAATAACATGAACTAATTGTTGTTTACAAGTAAAATTAATAACCGATAACCCAAATAGTCATTCATTCATAATAAAAACCTCCAAACAGATGGTGACCTGGTGCCACCTTAATAGTTCAAAGAAATTATAATATAAATAGATACCTATCACATTACAGGTGTTCCAAAATTAAATTATTTAATATTAAAATATAAACAGTAAATCAATTCGCACGAAGCGGTGAAACCTTTAAGGCTAATGACCTACTAGAGTTTCCTACTTGCTAATTTAAGAGAACTACCTAATAATGAATCACATAATTGTCCAATCAAATCGAAGTGAATATTAATAATACCTGAATATGGTTAGGTTATTAGAACACCTGTCTGTATCTTGTTCCTAGTCAATGGCCTCAGAATAATCAGGTACAAATGTAGTTTGCCAAAACATATTTATTATAACGTTAAAAACAATTTTATTGCGCCTTATTAATTGTTTGGTTTGGACAGTTATTTTGTTATTGGACTGGACACTCGAAGTTTAAAGTTTGACGGGCATATTTTTATAAGATACTTTATCTTAACTAATATTATAAATGCGAAAGTAACTCTGTCTGTCTGTCTGTCTGTTACCTGTTCACGGCCAAACTACTGAACCGATTGGCTTGAAATTTGGTACAGGGGTAGCTTATGGTCCGGGAAAGAACATAGGATACTCTTTATCCCGAAATTCCCACGAGAACGAGAACTACGCGGGTGAAACCGCGGGGCGCTGCTAGTTATAGAAAAAAGAGTAGACATTATGAATATTTTTTATCAATTTCCTAATAAAAATATCCTTGGACATAAAGCAGCCGTAAAAGTTAACAAAACCAAAATAAATCAACTTACGGGATGGTAACACACCCTTAAGAAAACAAAGTTTTCCAATAAATAAGACAATTACAGACACAGTAAACAAAATTTTGAACATATAAACAATACAATCGGAATAAAATTAATCACCAACAAAGACCCATAATTAAAACTGACAAACAAACATTTAAAACAAAAATGAAACTTCGAATCCTTGCGAAATATTTTCTTTAGATATTATTAGCGAACGTTAGCTCTGATATATGTGATATAATTAAGGACAAATTTCACACCAATCAGTTGAGACGCTTATATATGAGGAGAGACTAACTAACAAATTAATAAATTATTCTACCTACACGCACTAATAGAAAACTAATATGTACGAGGTGAGAAGTGCTGCACATTAATTTCAATTCATTTTATGGATATGATATCATTTGACATATGATATGTAATAAAGTATCATACAGCTTAAGGTGTTTGTTGGTAATTGCGTAATCTGTGCAATTTGTTTACTGTGTTATAAAAAGTTAAGTGTTGGTGGTATAGTGGTTTAGGCTTTGGACTAGCAGGCGCGAGTTTGATCCCGGCTTTTGGGTAGGTAGTCTATGGGTTCACAATGTCTTCAAATTTCGAATTCATATGTCAATTTATCTGACGCTCTAAGGTATAAGAAAACATCGTGAGGAGACTTGCAAGCACATACCTGTGAGGAAATTCTAAGGTTGTGTGTGTTGTTGACCTACTCTCACTCAGCCAGCATGGTCGGATAAGGTCTAATCGTTCTAATTCAGCGTAAGCTCGAGCTTGAGGATCTATATGTGCTGATCATAATGGCACAAACTATCAAAAATGCAGACTCATAAAGTCTTATTCAAAAATCAGTTTCGTAGGATAATTTTCAATCTTTAAACTGCTAAAATATATCATGAATCATAACTAAACCAAAAGAAAGTGTTGGACTATAAGAAACACTACAACTCATATATTGCATAATGATTAATGTAAACAAAGCAAATGAATATCTAAGAAGCAATTTGCAGATTACAATGACCATACAAAAGTAATGGAATTTGTAAGTCCGACTAGCAATTTTGCGTAACTAGAGAGGAACGGGAAATACAGGTATGGTGAGTGGTGAATAAATCGTCTGAGAGCAATCATTGTCGCGTTGTGTCGTGAGGAATTAGCGTTTTTTATGTACTCCACTGTACTACACTATCTGTGATGAGATTAAATAACACTTGTCTTTATGGTGATGAACTAAGGAAATATAAATACGTTTGTGATTAGAATTTGTTTGTTTTTGTAACTGTTAAAATCATATCTATATTTACGTTATTATAAAGCCGAATGTAATTAAACTAATTAATAAATATTTCATGAATGTTTTCGTGTTTTGTGGGGCACGTTAAGCCATCGATGCCGGGTGTCCGCACTTAGGTACTTCATGAGAAATCAAGTCTATCAAAATTTTTAGCACCCCGCGTAAAGGACTAAAATTAGGGAGGCCTTATGTGGAATACTTACGGAATTATTACTACCAGAACATACATACTTTTATATTGAAAATTGACTTAATGGCCTACATGATAAAAACTTTAAACCGCTAGAAGTCGCGAGTATGTCATCAGATATTTAAATAAATAAATAATTATTATTAGATAAATTAAATAATATTAGTTTCTTTGAAAAGATTACCAACGGAAACGGCTTATACTTTACTAAATTTCTAAAACTGTATAGTTACACTAATTGGGTACAAATTCGATACATTCGTTTCGCGATCCGAGTCCCGTGAGCTGTAATAACCGCCTTCCTCTCCGGAAGGACCAACATAGCAATCTTATGTTCTAAGAACTACGAGATTGAACTGGCGCATACGATTGCAAGTCCACAAATCGGATACTAAATAAATATATATAGATAACAACATTAAATCCTAACTTTGTTCATTATATGGTCATAGAACAAAAGCCCAACATTAATGATAATTATAAGACATAATTACCAACATTTAAATCTCTTTGTGTATATTAATAAGCAATCAGAAAATAACCACAAAAACTAGACCAGCACACGATAATGTCAAACAATTAGCTCTCAATTAGTTCCCATGATTTGAATAAACGAAACTTGTCCAATAAACACGGGACAACGCATGAAATAACAAAAACACGCCACAATTAAGGACAAAGACTCATTTGAATATAAAAGTCCATCTTGCTACAATTATTCTAATCTAGTTCCTTTAAATCACAGACTCTCACAGTACCGGAAAAACTGGAAAGTCTCAGGTAATCTATTAAGTGTTTTTATAGTATTTGTAATTTGAATACGGTGGCATCGCTCCCACGCTTGCACTGGTCCTCCTTGAGCCCTGAATTGTGCTGATTGCGGAAGGTAAACGGAAAATGGATCATTAAAATGCAATGTTGCAATACACAGTGATTAGAACTTCACCATGTGACCGATGGGATTTTCCATCACCGATATTAAATTTCGTAATGTAACGTATGTTTGGGTAGTCAAAGACTGGTTGCAGTCGTTTCACCCAAAATATAAACTTTCTGACAAATGTAATTTCATTTAGTTTAGAACAAAGGTCAGTGATATATGTAACTATGCAGGTAGGTTTAAATCGGACAGGTTTTTTAAAGGGGCTATGAATGTTTTATCTGATTGAATTCATCTGATGAATCTAATATTAAATTATTGTCAATTTTTGTACCGTTTTTCGCCCCAGCTTAGGTTATGCACCCATTGTTTCAAATTTATGTTACCTACGCAATCAATTATTTAGAAATAATGGATGACGTTAGAATTTCTTCGAAGTTAGTGCGAAATCACGTCATCGCCTTTTGGCTTAAATAGGCTAAGTAAATGTTACATGAAATATTTCTTTAGAAGTACGTAAGAGAAACTGTCTATTGTAAAATAATAATATTTTCAACACACTTGCTCATAAACGGGCTCTTATTTATGCAAAAACAGTTGAATAATGACACACTTGATTCACTAGTGAGTTATAGATTTTTTTTTAAATTGTTTAGTTTTAAAAAAGTTTCGATACCAAAAAATAACGTGTCCATACATTTTAAAAACAAACTTCAACTATGTTGCCTTACTTTTGGTAGGTCTATGGTCGATTCCATTCATTCATTCATTCGATTTTTTTTTAATAAGTATATTCTTTAAATCTATGGCCGATCACCATTGTTGTGTTGGATGCGCGCGAATAGAAAAACTGTTTATTTATTAGCGAAAAATGATAATTTCTTCGCAAATGTGTTGAAAAACGTTGTATGGTACACGCGAGTATTGATGATTACTATCCTCGGCTATCTTCTGACCCTCGCCTAACGGCTCGGGCCTCAATAGCGCCTCGGAAGTAATCACCAACTTACCTCGCTTGTACCATAAATAACTATTTCCTTGTATTTTATATTGTATTAACTTTTTATACTTATGATAAATACGATATCGTTTTCAAAGGATTGTGTTATACCGACAATACGACAGTTAAAATCTAACACTCGGATGTAATGTAACACAAATTATAAATGAACTTTAATTATGTCATAATCCTACTAATATTATAAAGGCGAAAGTTTGTATGTATGGATGTTTGTTACTCTTTCACGCAAAAACTACTGAATGGATTTTAATGAAACTTTACAATAATCTTGCTTATACATCAGAATAACACATAGGATACTTTTTATCCCAAAATTCCCACGGGAACGGGAACTACGCGGGTGAAGCCGCGGGGCGCTGCTAGTATGGTAATAAAACAGATAAATACGTTGCAGACTAATTTATTTAGTATTGATTAATAGCGCTTATCACTACATAGTATAAAACATCGCTGTAACTGTCTGCCTGTCCCTATTTGTATGCTTAAATCTTTAAAACTACGCACCTGATTTTGATACGGTTTTCTTTAATAGATAGAGTGATTCAAGAGGAAGGTTTTTAGCATAATTTTATCCTCATATTTTCACGGTAATGGGTACTATGCGGGAGAAACCGTGTGGAGCAGCCAGTATTTAGATAAAGAATTTAATATGTTTAATTGAAATTGTCATATTTAATTATTGAACCAGCTCAATATTAAAATCTATCTTCCCTAAACACTAAACCACAAGACAGACCTAAACAATATCGCTAAGGCATTTCCTTAACACCGCATTGTTCTGAGAAGTGAAGCCTCCAAATTTCTAACCGTTAGTCACCGGATGATAAATCAAAAGGTTAATTATGACAGTAAGGTATTCAGAGTCTGAGAACATTATGGTTAGACGTCTGCGGCGCAGATTCTAATATATGTATGGGTGGGTATGGCAAGTTAAGTGAATTTAGTAGGGCTTTGGGCCATATTAAACAAAACATTATAGAGATAAGTTCAAAAAAGTTTTTAAATAAAATTAATTTGATAAATATTTACGGTTCACTTAATGAAAATAATAAAAGGCTTGAATAATTTCAAAATTGGAATATGTATACATATTATGATATGTATAATACACTTATGATGCTGACATACTTACGGCCTATTTCACGAGCTTCAAGCAAACTTAGTCACCAAGTAAAGATAGTTTTGTCTCTTTCTTACTTTATATCAAGTGACAAAGACAAAACTTGTGAGTAATTACGGGACGTTACTTGAAGATCGTGAAATAGGCCGTAATGACATAATCTATATAATATTTTACTTGTATCGTATAAACATTAATTTACTGAAAAATATTGCATAAGTCGAATGTATCACAATCCGATAAAATGCTGACGCTATATAAAGTTTAGTAGCTACGTCTACGAACGCTACGAGTAGTGTCGTAGAACACTTTCATTTTGATTCAAACTACGTAGATAGTTTGCATTTTATATAATTTTAAAACTACAAATATAGTGGTACAAATCAAATCTAGTGAGATACGTGTAAAGATCCCGTGATTCCTTTATACAATGGACACTTCGCACGTTTCGTTTAATATTAAAATCTAGTAGTAGTTACATAATCTTATAAATAATCGTATAATAAATACTGTTATATCTAATTATATTAAAAAAATTAAGAGATATATAAAATATTTTAATATACCAAATCATATCAAATTGCTAAGTGGTAAGCCGCAAAACGCTAACAAATAAATAGATTATCTGAAATAAGTAATTATGTAGAGGAAGCCAAGTAATTAATAAACCTTCACTGTTAGAAATTATTTTTTAATGTTGGTAGTCTGGTAATCTAACCTAAATACTTATAAATTATAATCTCTTCACACTGTACTTGCACTAACAATACTCCTGTAAAGCGGGTGGCAGACATTCAAGACATAAGAACAAACATACACACATACTAGGCTTTGCAAACCGGTTGGGGATCAACTTGAGACATCTTGCACTTGCTGTTTATCTAAAGAGATTCTATTTAAATTATTAATTTTTTTTATTAATACACTCGTATATTTTATTAAAATTATGATATAACATAAGCGCCCCACGGTTTCTCACGTAGTTCCAATTCCCGTGGGAACACAGGGGTAAAACTATATAGCCTATGTCACTCGCTGACAATATAGCTTCCCATTAGTGAAATATTTTTTTAAATCGGTTCAGTAGATCCCGAGATTACCCCTTACAATTTAACAAACACACAAACTTTACTTCTTTATAATATTAGTATAGAAGTGTGAGCTACTTTAGTAAGTTTCGCACAACCAAAACTGTGGAACAAATTTACCAAATACATATAACGTACTCTTACGAAACGCTGTCAAAAATATATAAGCACAGCATATCTTCCTCTAGATGAGCATTTTGCAAACAAGATCTGGTATCGCCTCGTACTGAATTGGTCATCATTCTTCAGCTCAATAGGGGAAGTCTATACAGCAACGGAAATCCAGGTTAACATAATTATTACGTAAATGTAAATGATTATAATTAGTATTTCTGCTAAATGACTACTTTGCATAAACAAGCCACAATAAACGAGCAGGGTTTTCACCAATAATGATGTTCCGAGTAATCGTATTCATCAGGATGTTCGAAATAAACCCACGTTTTGATCTATTCAGAATTCCCTGAGAAAGGTGCGCTTTTTGTACAGTCGTAACTTCAATAAGGCTCGCTGTTACACCGTACTGAAACAACTCCGCTTCTGCAATTGTTATTTGTAACGAGTCACTGATAGTGCTTGTACTCGTTTAATGTGTAAAAAATAAATTTTATAATTAAAACTAATATTAAAAATCCAAAGAATATATAAAGAGCAAGAAAAATAATGAAAATTGTGTATACAAAATCTCATGAAGTTTTTTATCACTGCTTTCATTGCGATCACTACGAGCTGAATTACTGAAAGACCACTGGATTTAAATTAACACTATGCATTCTTAATTACCATTCGGCACCTTGGTTTTAAAAATCAGTCAAAATTGATCGTGAAAGAAAAATTATAGATGAGTGTAAAATATTTTTTTGTAAAAGAAATCTTCCTGTTATTGTAAATGAACATCAATAGATGTTACAGTTACGGTGTGACAGCGACTCTGCTAATATAATTGTGCCTTTTGTTCGTATCTATTGCAGATTGCGTTTTACGTAGCAATTAAAGCAACAATAACACTTTGTCACGAGATATTGTAAACCGTTCTCATAGTGTCGTCCAGTTGTCAAGGGAAGTAGCTCTTTACTGTACCTGTCTTGTTTTACTTATATAATAATATTTATGACAACGTTATTATTGTTTTAATCTGCTTCTTTTTCTTCTTTTTAAGTAGAATGTTTGCTGTGTTATTGTTATGGCTCACTCCGACTTTATTTTGGCGTGATGCTCGAATGTTCTAGTCGGTGTAACAGGTGCCTCGTGCATCTCCCCCCACCTACTTTGGACCAAAACAGCCTTTTTACAAGGCCAAATTTCACGTGAATTCTGCCAAATTTTATTTCAATTTAACATTTTTTTTGTTAACCTATATTGTCCCACTGCTGGGCAAAGGTCTCCCCCAAACACCTCCAACCATCCCTATCCTTCGCAGTCTCCCACCAACTACTGTCGAAGGTAGCCAGATCGTCAATTAATAATTAATTACCCTCAATAAAATATAGGTCAACATTTACGTTCTAAGAAACACGTAAAAATGCTAAAATACATAATCAAGTAACAACAATTACCTAATGTTTTAAACATTCCGGAACTTATACGAACTAGATCAATAAAACAGTAAAGGATTTTAATTGAGTATAAATTAATTATTTTCCGTTTCGTCAAATAAGGATTTACGTCATCGTCATTATGTACAGAGAACAGGATGTATTATGAATCGTTACAACTAAAATAAATCACTACATAGTATAAAACAAAGTCGCTTTCTCTGTCCCTATGTATGCTTAGATCTATAAAACTACGCAACGGATTTTGATGCGGTTTGTTTTAATAGATAGAGTGTTTCAGTGGAAAGGTTTTTAGCATAATTTTATCCCCCTATTCCTACGGGACCGGGAACTACGCGGGTGAAACCGCGGGGCGCCGCTAGTTTGATTAATAAAATGGATTTTATTGATAAGTTTTTAATCAAATAGGAAATACGAGTGGACAGGAAAATTAATAATAGTTATTTATGGTACAAGCGAGGTAAGTTGGTGATTACTCCCGAGGCGCTATTGAGGCCCGAGCCGTCAGGCGAGGGTCTGAAGATAGCCGAGGATAGTAATCATCAATACTTGCGTGTACCATACAACGTTTTTCAACACATTTGCGAAGAAATTATCATTTTTCGCTAATAAATAAACAGTTTTTCTATTCGCGCGCATCCAACACAACAATGGTGATCGGCCATAGATTAAAAGAATAAACTCATTAAAAAAAAATCGAATGTATGAATGAATGGAATCGACCATAGACCTACCAAAAGTAAGGCAACATAGTTGAAGTTTGTTTTTAAAATGTATGGACACGATTTTTTTTGGTATCGAAACTTTTTTAAAACTAAACAAATTAAAAAAAATTCTATAACTCACTAGTGAATCAAGCGTGTCATTATTCAACTGTTTTTGCACAAATAAGAGCCCCTTTATGAGCAAGTGTGTTGAAAAAAATAATAATGATACTTTCATAAAATGAAGCTGAGTCAATAAAGCTAGAGGAAATTTTGATTTTAATTTATTCATTGTTTATTTCTCACGTTCCAATTAACATATCCCATTACATAATTTCTATTAATATCTTATTAATACATTATAAAATACCCATTATTTCGTAATGAGTAACATGTTATACGTCAATGGACTGGAATATTACTTACATTCATACATATCATTCATAAAACTGTACCAAAGATGATTTTATATAGGTACCTAATTTATGTTTAATTTAATATTTTATATAATACAATACAGAAACAGTCAGAAGGTCTTGGTTTTATAAGTAACTTAAATCTGTACTAAATTCTTAATAGATCATTAATTATTTTTACGAAAGTGAAGTAAAAAAATGGCATTCTTGGCTTATGTAACTTCAAAGAATGTTTACAGGAGAAACGTCCTTGCTGCTTACTGGTAAGTTTTTATAAGTTACGCGTAAGTACATGCATCTCAATTTAAAAAAGTCGCATTATATTTGATGATATCTGTATCTTAAGTTCCTATTATTGTAACACCTATGTATGAATATCTTTGCTTTACACGAAAACTATATATTGAACTAAAAACTACTTTAACGGAAGAATCCGTTAAATAAAACTTCCTTAACGGATTTTTCACATAAAGGTAATACATATTTTTTATATTTTTTATACGTCATACAATAATGATAGCCTATTTGAGCCGAGACATGTGCGTACATCGTATCATCCATTTATGTAATAGAGATGATTACGCGACGTGGGACGACCAATCAAAACATATTTCGGGATACGAATCAGAGGCGGTTTCATTGGTAGGCGGGATAGCGACATCCCTTCTAAATTTAAACGTTAAACAAATATGGCTGAAATGAAATTTAAATTGAGAATGTGCGTGTCCCCCTATGTTATGTGGAGTTCTATATTTGAATTTTGAATATAAACTTAATATTACTAAATGCTTTTGTTTTTAATTTCTGTTTTTTTTTTATTCTTAGCTACATTTTGCTCATAAAAGAAAGTGTTTTTTACTCAATCACGGTTAAAGGGATTTAGATTTAAGCCAAAAACTTAAGATCTTATATGTTGATAATTTTTGTCCTGAATTTTCTTCAAGAGAGACTTTAAATATGTTGTAAAGAGTTCTTTTATAATGTATTCCATATAACACTCGTAAATGGTAAATTTTCCGCTTTTCTAATGTGCGTCCTTTGCGCGTGCTTCGATATTTTTTGTAAGACTACTGAGGGCTTTAACTTCTCGTAACGAATGCCGATGAGGTTACTTCAAAAAATTTTAATATTAAAATTTTTATATTAAAATTTTTATATATTTGAGAAATGTTTCGAATATTAGGAAGTACATAATGTAAAAATGTTGTAGGATCATCTTAATACATGATTATTATTGTATGAGAGACAAAGACAAGAGAATCCTTTTTATAATTAAATGATTAAAAAAAATCAACATAATGTACAGATTACAGAGATCTGTACACAAATGGTAAAAACGGGAATCTATTACTGTCCGACCGTCAGTCTGTCTCAGAGGCTTTGTTTCATAGACCGGGATAGCTGAAATTTCACAAATGATTACATGATGGTAAATGTATTTCTGTTACTACTATAACAACAAATTCTAAATATGAAATAATATAAATATTGAAGGGAAACTTCCATACCAAAATCCGGTTATTTTTTGCCGTATTTTGGTGCGGAACCCTTCATACGCGAGTCCTGATCGCACTCAACCGATTTTTAAGACTTGCTTGCTGCTATGGCAACATGAAAAATAGTTTAAATATTCATACATAAGTACCATCTGGTCTTACTTTTAGACGTAACTATGACGTCTGGACTTCTAACTGAAAATGTTATGACGATAATAATGTGATAAAAATGTTGGATAGTAATTATTAAGTAGGATACGTTTTATCGTGAGAAGCGTTCGATGTTTGTTTGTTAAACTTATTTTTGATTTAGGTTTCGTAATTAACAAAAGAAATATATTAAACTGACTTCTCGGTTATTTAATTTTATTGTAATATAGTAGCCTTGATCCACAGTTTATTACGCGTAATACTCGATCTTTTTAATTACTTACAACCAAACGCGGTGAAAGAACGATAAAAATATAGATTTCAAATCGGCCGAATCATTTATAAGTAAAAGCTAGATTATAGAAAAACAAAAAAGAATTTTAAATATTTACCCTAAAATAACAATAATATTAATTTAACGAATAAATACTTTCTAACTTTTCACTAATACATCCGCAAAAAAAAAAACTACTAAGTAATTAGAAAAATCTACGAAGTCTAAATAAAATCCCTCGTAATACCCACATACCTATACAATATAGATTAAAAATAATTGTTACAATTTTCACATACCTCTAGGATCCGGTAAAGAACACATGTATTTATTTACATTAGTGGTTGCGTAAGAGCATGCGCCGATTACGTCCCGTCGGCGGGCGACGTCGTATCCGTGACGTCATGAACCATGTCGGGCCCTCTAAATTAAACAATCAGTTTTTTGCACCCTTTATCAGTGGAACGCCGGCCAGCCACATAAAAGCCGTGGAAATCCGTCCAGGACACACATTATACGTAAAGCTGCGAACAGAACGCGGCGCGAGGTTGACTCCTGAACAAAAACACGCGACTTTTCATTCCGCATTTAAATTTTTAAATTTTATTCTATTTATTAATTGTTGTGATGTGCCAGTGACTGTGCGATACCAAAGATAATATTTATTGTGATATTGTTATATTTAAAAAAATAATTATGATTGATACGTGCACCTGTTGTTGCAATGGATGCCCAATCCGGAGACCGACATCTTTTAAAACCAGTAAGTGTAATTCATAATTAGACTTTATTATAATTACTTAAAGGTCTATTATATAATGTAGTTTATTTTCCTCGATACACTATAAATAAATTATTATGAATGGTAATTTATTCTGTCGTTTATCTAAGCAAGGAAAGTGATGACTTAATTGACTTAGTGCAGAATCGGTTGTGATTTGTGATAAACTGATAAATTTTGTGTGAAATACGTAATGTACTAAAATAATATATGAATCTTTATTTAGTGACATAAGTAACTGTATTAGTAATTCATTTGACATAATCGATTCATGACTGTTCCCGTAATAGTACCTAAATAATAAAAACAATAATTTTATGACATAAGTATCTAAACTTGTGAATAATATTCCTGAAACTAGCGTTAAAAAATACGTAATAACTTAAATAAACAACGACAGTTTTCCGCAAACATAGAAATATTATTTTTTAACTTAACAATGACGAGACCGCATAGATTTATTCGACTAAAACCTATGCGTTTAAATTACAATCAGTTAAACATCACATGCAAAGAACACTTCATTGATAAAATTTGCATTCGTCAATTTCAAATCATTTTATTGAAGAAGCGCGTTTACTCTGTGGTGTGAAAGGGGTTAAGGGTATGTGCGATGTTCATGAGGAGAGCTTAGCGTATAGGAACGTGATTTATATTGCGGCTCACAAACAATGCCATTCATCGGATTGGCAATGAGCGCCCGGCCGCAGCCAGCCGCGGAAGCTAGACATATTACGGTAAATTTAAATTACCTGAAACCATGTTACTTTAAATATTTAGCAATAAATAGTGAAAGCAAAAACCAATTTGCAAAAATATTTTAATAACCACAATTAATCAACACAACTATAACTCAATTTTGTGTACAAAAGAATCTATTTCAGAAAATTTGTTTTTAATAGTATCAATTTAAAACCTACATGTCATAATCGTAACTCATTTTCAACATCTCAATACTTAATCGATATTTTAGTCGTGACGAATCGTGTAAGGTTACGCGAATATTAAAACTACTTTCTATGGTATGAGTAATGCTGGGTGCGCAGTGCGTCGCCGACTCACCGCTCTTGTAAGTTTTCAGACTCCCAATAGTTCGCGAAAAATTCGGAAAATCCATGACTCACCGATGGTACTAACGCCGGAAAAGCCTCAGCTAATTCACAAGCCCATTTCCATATAAAAAGCAAGTATGAAAGGCATGTCATTATGTCAATTGAAATCATCATTGTGGGGAATCTCCTCGGAGACAATGTCGCAAAAAATAATTGTAACTATCGAACGCGCCTACAATTAGTATTGTATAAACAATACACAATGTTCGTGAGATTATAGTTGTTAAGTCACTATCTGTCTCGTAATATAAATAAATGACGCCAATAACCTACAAAACACACAAACATACATCACATTGACCACCCTATTACGATCGGAGACAACGCACCATAAATACAAAAGAACTATAGAGGAGGTATTAATCACGGCCATAATCTCATATTGACACTATCACTAAGCGCGCGCGCACAATGCCTCACCTTGTTAGCTCCAACAAAAAACGTGTCAAAATAAACTAAAGATGAACCGAATCCCACAGAGTAAGTAAATCCCGAGTAAGCCAAGAGCGAAACGCACAGAACGACAACTCATCTGTATGCAACTGCATTAACGGTGACGGCATAACTCACCCGGACTGTGTAGGAGAATCTCGTTATCCGTGTCACAGTTGTGAGAGAACAAACTATTTTTTATATTTGCTTTCATGTCTAGTCCTTGAACTCTTTCTCATTTGTTACTAGTGAACCGCACTGTATAAAAAGAAATCGAAAGTTGTTTATAAATTAAACAGACACACTTAAGTGATGATTTACAATAAACCGTTTCTAGTACTATGAGACAATCGTCCGATGAACCAATAATTTTACGATTCAATTGTCAATAAAAATATTAATTGTGATTAATATTGTAAATTATGTCATGATAGATGATCGAAGTTGCCGACAAAAAATGATGTTTGGATCGTAATTGAATACATTATAGGCTAATCGCGAGTCAAATTATTAAAATCCGAAATGATTAGTGATGTACCACACACGTGCTGGTTCGCAAACGTATTCGCGACGCGATAAAAACTTACTTTAGGATAGACTCATCGATGAATCACCGCGAGGTCTAACCGAATAATGTACCACTTGCACAAGATGTGGAAACAGAAGTGAGAGGAGACGAAATTTATGATAAAAATTAAATTTTATTTTGCATAATGAGTATATTAGCGTCAAATCAATTTATTTAAACATGTAAATAACCTGTTTAATATTAAAAAACGGTTTCTTGAGAAATTATATCTTCGTCAAATTAGTACTTGAACGAAACGGAACGAACGTGAACTGATAACAAGTATTAAACAATAATGATGCAAGACTGTGTAAACAACAGTATTGAGAGTGAAAGGTGCATTGATATGTAAAAGTGATGATTTTTTAATGAAAATGGTGTCTCCATGTATAGTTGTAGTAAGGGAGCTTTGTTTTCCGGGCGGGTAAGGGTTTTCGCATAGTGTTCTGCCGGCTATTTCATGTACGGTGCCGCATTTCGGTGGCCATTCAACGGAGCGAAGGCTGCCCGCGCGCCTGTCTCGCACACTCGTCCCTCACACCACACTGGTGACACACGTACAATACGATATCGAGTGCTAATTTTACTTATAATAACTAGTGCTTGAAATTATAAATATAATTGTGTCCCGTAACAGTGAACGATCGAATACCCGCGAGTGTTTTCGGCCAGTGTTAAGTTAATCAGAGTTCCGAATCGTAGACTTTTCGGCAACCGGGATCATTAATTGTTCGGATGAACATGGACTTGCCTACAGGAGCTACATCAATGCGTTGTTCATGGATGTCTTTTTAACTGGTGTGTGTTTTATTATATTAACAAAATATCGGGTTTTGCCGATAAAACATTTGTTAGGCGCAAGTTGTGGGTAATAGTTGATTGAATGTAAACAAATGCGAAATATTGTGGGTAAGCAATGACATTTTTTATATTCTTGTTTACTTTATAAATAAAATTAAACTATAACATAAACATAAAATAGTTATTCCCAAAAATACATAAAATATTGATAGAAACGTTAGCCGGCGCGGGAGCTTTCATTTGTGAGTGAAAATTGATATCGTATTAAACTTATTGTAATGCCAAACGATTGTTGAAGTGCAACTGTTTCTCGATCATTTTTGGAAGTGTCCGATACATATGGAAGAGACGACCGCGATCGTGTGAGAATGATCAACATTTCTCCGTCGGCACTCGATCAAAAGGACATTTCGCTGAAATATCGCCCGTGATGTTATACCAAACGTTTTGTATTTCCATAATGAATATCCATTTTTAGAACATTCTATTTAAGGCAATGATTAAATAGTCATAATTATGAATCGTTAAATCATTGATTTATTTGGTATCGAATTGTTACGTAATTGTTAATTGAAATTTTATTAGCAATAAATAGAATTGTTTTTTTTTACGTAAATATATTCAAAAAACTTCTAATTCTGTATTGACATCAAATATTTTAAAATAATTATTTTACAACTCAATATTTCTTTGAACACGGATCCTACAAATAATAAATATCAGAAAACTAAATCAAATTAAACCGCGAATTTAACCCGCTAACATAGATTGATTAAATATATGATTAAATAGTCATCATTATTTAATAGCTATTTACAAAAATCCAAGAAAAATCAAAATACAAATACTTACTATAGCCGTGTGAATTATTATGAAAACGTATTAATAACAAAAAATGTAAGCAAGTCCTTATTACAGAATGTTAATATTTATTCGGAAACAGTCCATAATTGGATGCGAAACGCCGGGAAAATCCCGCGTTGGAAAAATCACCTTCATGTCTAACTTAGCTTAACACTTTTCTCGGTAACAATTAAGTACGATCATTGTTATAACGCACATGTTAATCCACTGACCACATACAATAGTATAAAGAACACTATAAAAAAATACCATACAAAAACTCGCGTCAAAATACGGGCGCAAAAAATTCACACTTTTTTAGACTATCCGCGAATTCCGTTGTTTACTTAACACACATTATATTGTCAACGACACGGATTGACCTAATGAATCAGAGTCCATAAAGTTGTGATTATCCTCGAGTGACGTAATGTGAGGTGTTAACTCAATGTAGTAAATACTTATGTGATAATACTGTAACAATGTCCTGACGTTATACTAAAAACCCAATAGTTATTGATAATTTTAAATTTGAAGGGAAATTATATTGATTTATTATTACGTATAGGAAATTAATTAAATGACAAAATTATTTACCTAATTGTAATATTTATGTGTAATATAAAATCAACAAATTTAATTAAAAATCTAAAATAAAAAATAATTCAAATCTTAAATAAATAACCATGTCAAAATATTTGTTTAAATAACCCAAAAATATTAATATAAAAAAATCTTATAGACTATTTTTACCACGAATAACAAAATCAAATTGTAATTTTAATTTGATAAGACATAAAATTAAAGATAACAGAAATAAAATTTCAAATTATAACATACTAGCTGTGCCCCGCGGTTTCACCCGCGTGGTTCCCGTTCCCGTGGGAAAAAATAAAACGGGGATAAAATATAGCTTATGTTATTCAGGGTGAATGTAGCTTTCTAATGGTGAAAGAATTATTGAAATCGGTTCAGTAGTTTCGGAGCCTATTCGTTACAAACAAACAAACAAATCTTTCCTCTTTATAATATTAGTAGAGACAAAAAAATCTAAATATATTATTATTTAAACGTTCCATTATCGAGTGGGTAGGACTGACGTAGTAAAAGTACGTACAAAAAGAAACTTTCTACATTTTAGCACTAACTGTGGACAATGGGCGAAGCTCTTCGAAGGCACGGTGCTCCTTCCCTTTAAACTTTGAAAACGCTTTCTGAATTGCGAGTCGTAAGAACATAAAATATGTTTTATGACTGGCCGCATAACATCAAAAAGTCCTATAACTTAAACCATATTTGAAAGTGACATTATATTCAACAAAATTAACGTCTTCAATTAAATATCCAAAGAATTTTATATCTTATTGACAGTATTATGTTTAATATGGGTTCGAAAATTCTATTTTTTGCATTTTTACGATATAAAATAAATAAATCAGTAGCACAAAGGATCCAAGTGGATAGGTCTAATAATACCGAAAACTGCCCGCCTACAATTATATAATTTTAACAACATTCAAATTCTAATTCTGCGGCAACGTTTCTATACAAAAACTATGAATTGAATGTAACAACAGCTAAAAAAGTCAAATCGTTCATATATTTATTCTAAAATATTTTAAAAGGAACATCTATTAAGAACTAAAGTATCTAAATAAGTTTATTAGTCACCAAAGTAACTATATAAGTAACATGAAGTCTAGTTCACTTTAAAAGATTATGTAAATTTTATCCCAAAATGTCATTGCAACCATTTCAATTAGGCTTAAAATATCGTACCATATAACTGGAAAAGTAGTTCAGATTGTACTATTTGATAATAACTTGGACCAAAGTACTGATGTATCAGTAAACTTATTATTTTTTATGTTACTCCTCACGACGTAGGAACATGCGACCTTTCACCGATAATCAAAGCACTGTGAGAAAAAAATACGTACAAATGTGTAGGTTGTAAATGTATGCAATAAAAAAGATATCATATCAATATAATAGCATTACATACTAATTTGTATTGTCTTTATTATTTTCGATAAACACAGATAAAATTATACGATACAGTTATTTCTGGATTAATTACTATGAAATTTACAATCAAATTTTATTTTGTTGATTTATTATACACTCAGGTCAACGGTATCTTTAATATGTTACTATAATATTTACGTTTGTAGATCTCTAGGACTTTACCTCAACTTATCTTGCTGCAATTACTCATCAAATCAGATATCGCAGTTGTATAGATAAATATAACAATATTTACACCTTAAACACAATCAATGTTATCTATTACACATAGTTACATGTTCCTTTCGTTTGTTACAGGTTTTCCTAAAAAGCTTCTGGTAGCTACATCAGTAGTTGTAATAATAACGATGTGTCTAATTCCGGCCGAGGCCCGATCGATGCATAAGTTAAGACACGACAAGAGGCATGATTTAACACAACCCACCAAAGATGTGCGAAGAGTGTCCGAGCCGAGGGTGATAGAGAGGCGGAGACCGCACAGGAAGCAGACCCTCAGTCTCACAGCCAAAGACGACCCTATGAGACTCCAGAGGAACGCGCAAGCCGAACGATTTAAAAACGCGACAAAGAAGATTATAAAGAAATTGAAAAACACGCGGCGGTATTTTAACGAGGAAAGACGAGTTTTGAACGAGACTAAAGAGTACAGAGACGGGATGCCCGGCTGGCTGCCGACCATCAACTTCGTCGATATCCACTTCTACAACTACAGGACTCCGAGGCGACCGGGCGCTACTGTTACAGAAAAAAAAGTAAGTTTCCTCACCTTAATTTACCGTTACTTCAAAAACCTGTACCAAAACTCTTAGGAAAGGTTCCTTTAACCGTTTAACCAGCCCTTTTTGTTAAAACATAACTGTCTAATTATAAAGTATTTGTTAGCGCGATTACGTATGCAGGTGATTCATGATTGACGCCGAGTCCAATGCCCTTGTTATTTTACAATATTGATTCCAATTCAAATCTCAACAGACACAAACGTGTCTTTACAAGTATATCTATCATCTAAATCGGGCCAGTGACTAGTGGTAATATCAATTTTTGGTTGTGATCAAGTTTTGATGTGAATTTTCAAACTGACAGTGTAATTATTGCGGTCGATCACTCCGCGTCTTGAGGGTGTGGTGGACCAACCCATCACTCTTTTTACCCGTTCAATGTTTTTACGTTATTTTTAATTTATTTTTGCTTTATTTGAGTGAAAGAATTACCGCGTACATTAGCCGCGCTTCGGGCTCCTCTGTTGCAACTTAAATGAGGTTTGGCCGAGCCAAATTACATGTACCCAGTCTTTGTACCGCGTTTATTTACTTCACATTGTACTTAAGGGCAATAACTAGAAGTGCAAGCCCTTAATTTTCATACCGCTTGCGTCTCAAACATCGGTTTAGTTTTAAGTGTTTTATAAGGCTCGTCATTACCCTCGCAACTTTATCGAGATCGCTTCATTTGTGCCACTATATAATAAACCAGTGTAATTGTGAGCATTATTCTGTACGAAAAATCGTTATTTAATCGCATAATAAAAACAAAAATATATCAAGTTAATTTTAAATTTCGCAAAAAATATAGTAGGACACGCCCACGTTACATCCAATTGAATGGGAGCCCTCCTGAGCGCGGCGGCTCGTTGAATAACACCAGAACGCTACAAGGAAACCAGTCCAATGTATAGTGGTGTGGAATGTCGGATGCTTATGGTTAGCTGTGGGAGCAGAGCAAACTAAGGAGCCAGTTAAATGTTTCGAAGAAATTTGCATAGATTGACACCGCGTGATTTCGCCGCGCGCACGCGATCGCGCCGCGTCTACACTTCTATGTGTGCCTTACATTATAATCTACCACATTATAATTATGATAATAATTGTATTCAGATCACTCAATGCCGCTTCGGTTCATAAAAATATAAAATAAACACGCGCTGTTTAACTTTTACAAGTTTATTATTTGTTGAGCAAACATAGACTTTCTATTATGTATTCACGTTTTGGTCCCACTAATTAATACGGTGTCGATAGTGTTACGCGTGTGTGTGTAACTCCGCGCCTACGTCCTTATGTGAGTGTCGGATCGGTTCGAGTATCGTAACTCGCATTCAGGTGTGTTGTGTCCACTGTCCACGTGGATCCACACTGAACATTTAGATGTCTCGCTAGTTTGTCAATGTATGGCCACTTAACGAATTCAAATATTTGACGATGGCCAAAGGAAAGCGTTAGAATTCAAGTGATTTCTTCTTCGCTCCGGCTTAGTTGACATACGAACGATTTAAAAATTAAATAATGCTTAAATGAGACGTTAAGCTCTGACGAAAGAATAACATGGATCAGCTTTAGAGACTTCCAATATTTTTTGTTCACAATTTTACAATATCAGTTCTTATTGTCTTACTTAAGTATTTAAGTAGTCGGATAATCTAAACCGATACTTTTTGAATTGTGTATGGATTAGTTCAAACCAGTAGGACATTTAAAATCTATAAACTAGTTGAGGTGAGGTAAAAGAAGTGTACACATTAGGTAACACGTCCAATGTCCATAAGTCGTGTCGTGGTTCATCAGTTTCAGTGTTTAAGTAAAGGGCAGAAATTCCACAAGTCGGCACCGTTCTCGCGACAACGCCTTAGCGGTCTCAATGTTTGTACAGTATTTACGATTTAACAAAACAACACGAAATGTTAAAAACACATTATTTGTCCGAGTGAGACGAATGTGGACTTACGATTCTGCTGCGTCTCGTTTGTCTCGAACACGCTTCGGAGTTAAACGCTTCGTCTCTTTAAAGCAAATGTACTGACTTATTGTCCGGTTTTCAGTTATAATACCTTTACCGTGTTTGCTAAAACACTCGCCAAGTTTTATTATTGCACGCTTTTCGTATTGCAACGTGACAATAGTGAGGGAACGACGCGTGAACTAATGAGTTTATATACCTTTAAGATTTAATTGTGAACGAAGTTTGTTGAACTTTAACTTGGTTACTTCACTGGAATACTAGGAAATATCTGGTTCCTATTTCTGAGAGATAGCTTATACTTATCTTAGATATAACTAAGTAATTACGTCAAAATGAACGCTAATTTGATTGATAAAGTTCTTGTTGCAAGATAGCTTATTCTTGCTCAAACCTTTATTCCCACCGCATCCATAGCCGTTATTTAGATACACAATTTAATTCTTAAGACATCCAAACATAAACAGTAAACAAGAACAAAGTTTTGAGAATTTCTTAGTAATATTACATTTCCTTGTAAATAAGTACATACCGCGTGCGTACATGAATCGCGAAGACGCATTACCATTCAACTTAATACGAATTCGTTTATCATAAACTTTTCCGTATTCAAATTAATTGTATTTATGAATTAAAATTGTAATATTCGTCATAGCTTCGACAATAGTTAAATGGTTCTTATTTTATTAATGAATTAGGTGAATAATCCCTATGTCTGGAGCGTTAGATCATTTCCCGTGAATTTCGTGATTCATAACTTTTATATGGTGGCGCGCCCTTTGGTGCCCAGACGGTTGCTATTACATATAAGTTATAATCTTTTAGACGGCTTCTATGGAAATATGGATTGGTATGTTAAATTGATATTATTTTAACTTTATTAGATATGTGTATCAACGTCATTTCTTTTTTATTTAATTAAGAATAAATTTAAAATTGACAAATTATAGAAAATTAGGTTTGGGTCTTTTTCCGATAGAAGATCCTATAGGAAAAAATATATATGTACAGTAATAACAGAAAATTAAGTCAGATCGACGAGATTACTATAAATAAATTGGAAACCAATAAGTCGTACAAAATTGAAAATTAAAAGCTTATAATTAAATTTCTTAGACAGGTGTTCATCAAAAAACATTATATTTTACATTATGACTGTCAAAAACCGATCAACATATTTTTATATTTAATAAACAACTAAAACAAACCTACCACAAAAATATTTACCGTCGTGTATATGAGATGACGTCATAACGTCACTAAATATATACATATATGTATCTTTAATATACATATATGAGGTATGAGACAATAACAATAATACTCATATTACATACAATACAATAACATCTTAATAGCGGAACACAACTATTTACGATCAAATCAATGTGAAACAAAACAATATCTTATTACCAAATATGAATGTTGAAGGCAAGATAAAGGTCGGTGTCCAATACACTGTAACATCACGTCACAAAATAGGTAAGCTTTGAATGCGCAAATGTAACTAAACGCAAAGAAACATTTTTTCTGTTATTTCAATGAAATATTTTTTTAAATTTCCTATTTATTAAAATATACAAATAGTTGGAATTACAAAAATAGTTTATTAATTGTCTTTTCTAGTAACCTACATCAAAGTGTTAATAAGCTATTATAATTTTTTTATAAGATACCTTTAAATATTTTGTCATTGATCAATCTATTATTATAAATATATTCAAAGTATACTGGGCATGGGCAATTGGGCATAACCCTTTAACAGTACCTCTTGAAGAACGGATGAATCATTCATTCATTGAGAGGATATAGTAAGAGTAACACAAACACAAGTCCTCATTAATACTCAGGTTCATTCCTGGAATTATGACGGATAACGTTGACTATTAATTAATTAGATCACTCGAACACCTAATTGACTATTATCGCTTGCACGAAACGTATTTATTTAATACATTTTGTATAGTTTATATTGTTGTTGGTTATGGAATTAGAAGCCTTATTGTTATTGTTTTACATTGTAGGTTAATAATTTTGTCATATTGTTTAAAAGATTTAACAGTTATAAGGATTAAGAGAATGATTTTTGTTTGTTCGCGAAAATCTGATGACAAACAGTAATTTACAGTTATTGAAAGTATTAAGATACAAGACTGTTAATGTTAATTAAAGTAATACTTAAATATTCGTAATTAAAAGCGATCTCAAACCAGATCAAACGTTAATAAACCGTTCAAAATAAAAAAAAAAATCTAATCCAATTTGTCGCTAAAAATCTTAACTATTAAAACAAACAGTCATCTTTCATAATCACTAAATAATAAACACACAACGAGTTATGAAGTATTGTTACAAAACAAATCATAAATACTTTTTAATTGACAATAATATGCTATCCGTTTCAAGAATCGAGGCAAACTAGTTTTAACTTATGTACTTTGTCATACCTATGTAGCAATGGTTGAGTTACGCATCATTGTCAAAGTCCTAGACTGGACAAACTAGCTGTGAACCGCGGTTTTACTCGTATATAAAGGTGTCTAAACTATAGCCCATAATGTTGAGACAATGAAGATTTACTGAAAGTCTACAGCCTAGCGATAAAATGCGTTTCTGAAGCTCAAAATAAATATTTTTTATTCAATTTCAATTTGGATTAAAGAAAGAATCTCCAAATTACAAGATATCCCTTTAACTTTATAAAATTAATATGACTGATCATGATAAGACAATATTATACATTTAAACACAGTAGATAAGTAGATATTAACATATAGTTATAATACAATATACATGCATGTATTGCTCATTATATAACTCATCACTTTAAGTAAATATTATATTATGTATTACGTACATAATATTGATACCTTTGTATATATTGTGGTAGGACCAAACCGGTATCACTTCTATCAATTATCCCTTACAAGTAAGTACTTAGATTCAATGTGAATTTTTGAAATGACGTAGTTCATGAAGAATTATTTGTTAGAATTCACATTATTTGTAAAATCTGTCGTTATTTTAATTGATCACGGTTGACAAATCCAAAATTTGTACAAAATGGGCACGAATAAAGCTTTGAAGTTTTTTGGTATGAAAATCAAATGATGCTTCAAAAAATCTTGTCAAAACAAATGTAAAAGCTACCTTATCGATATTGTTATAGGGCTTACTTAGAAAGCAAAAATACAACGGTTTCCTTTTGATCAAGCATAGGTTTGGTCTCATTGAAATCGAACTATAAACTGTTGATTATGTATTAACTGAAATATACTCAATAATACCTTTGTAATAATTATAGACAAGTACTAGTAATACTATAATACCAATCACAAATGCCTAGAATATAACCTCGACACGTATTGTGAATGCTTACCGTAAAATGTAGATACGTTACTGTGATGCGTTAGTTCATTTACTTCTCTATTTGACATTTTATTATTAAATTAATATGGGATTCCTTTTGGTATTATATTGGTTTTATGTATTTTTAACCCCCGATGCAAAAAGAGGGGTGTTATAAGTTTGACGTGTCTGTGTGTGTGTGTGTGCGTGTATCTGTCTGTCTGTGGCATCATAGCTCCCGAACGGATGAACTGATTTCAATTTAGTTTCTTTTGTATTAAAGGGGACTTACGTGCGGGTGTTCTTAGACATGTTTGATGAAAATCGGTTGACCCGTTAAAAAGTTATGGGGGCTTGAAAGTAATTGTGTTGGGGGTTTTTAAAATTTTTAATTTAATGTTATTAATGTATGCTATGAAATATTTCACCAATAATACAAAAAGCTTATTACTAAGTACGGATAGGTTATGCCACCGGGCGCAGTAAAGTCTGAAATATTGAAATAAAATACCTCCAAATGTCGCCAGAAGTCTTACTGCTCGTAACTGCACTATGCAGCTAATTATGTCGTCTATTCTAATTGTAGGAATACTGGAAATACAATGTATGATTTCTACATATATTAAAAGCTCATGACAGTTATAATAATTTCCAAATCATCATCATCAACAATCCATTATCGCTCGTGTGCTAAGCACTCAGCTATTACAATAACATATCAATGTAGTATTAGTACGTAATTTGCACGTAACTGCGAAAACTAACGTAAATTTTCTCTTGTTACAGTTTATGTACCTGATGCCGAAACTATACAAGTCGCTGGTGGAGTACCACGAGATCTTCAAGCGGTTACTCAACGTGGAAGTGGAGGTCCCCGACGACCCATTCTTCGCGTACAACAAGACCCGACACGACCTGCTAAGGAAGACCCAGGACCACCTCTACAGCACCATCGCCGAAATCAAAGAGAACATGATCTCCGTCAATATCCCAGTGCCGACGCTTAGCCAAAGTAAAAACTTCAAGACGCTCGAAGCGAGAGTCACTGCGCCTCAATGCTTGAAGAACGACTACATAGCTTTTAGGGCGTACGGTAACCTGCTAAACAACTGGTACTCGGAGTTCAGATGTCCGCGCGGCAAGAAGGTGATCAACGTGAACATGAGGTGCAAGTCGTACGAGGAGAAGCTGAAGGAGAAGAAGGAGACGAGGATACCTAAGGCGCGGCGATCGGGCGCGAGCTCGAGTTGAGGCGGGCGGCGGCGCGCGCCCACCGGTTCATGCTCTCTACGCGAATCATAGCCCGCGTTCGCAACGTGTCATTAGCACGTCTCTAAAGCGATTCCGATAAATAACATTTTATTGTGTTTTATAACACCTTCACGAAATGTGGAATCGCTATTAGCGTTTTGAAGTGCTTGACGAAACAATGTTTTGTTGAATAAGTATTGGGTATTTTCTCTGTGATATTTAGTATTCTGTAGATAGTTACATTAATTTATTGTTTTATAGCTTTAAGTCTACTTTTCCAGTTCCTTTGTTAATATCTTCATTTTCATTTCTTTACTCTCTTGTAAAAATCATTATTTTTAACTTATTGTTTCATGACTATCATTATTATTATATATTGTACTTAATTAATTTAATTTAAATATCTCATTAATTTGTAGATATTGATTTGAATCTGATTCATGATTTTCTATGCGAAGCATTGTAAACTAAAATCATTGCGGTATGTTATTGTATTTATTTAATTTAATTGATAAGTATGTCGTAGTATTATTAGAGGGCGATGTAAATGCCGTTTTAGCCAAGAAAGACTTGTAGCCTTGTAATTACCTAAGTTGCTTATTTATATAAATTGTGCATAAATATATATAGATATTTATGTACATATAAATATGTGCCGTTAGCTTTTAGCGAATAAACGAACTGATGATACCACGAGAACGTTACATACATATGTACTGCATAACATATGCAAATTTTTGTTACTACATCTGATGTGTAAGTAAATGATTTTAGTATTTAAATGAAATAAAATTGATTCATCAATGAAGTTTATTTGTTTGATTTTACTTAATCTATTGAAATGTTGAAAGATAATTCAATGTTGTAGTTTAGTATAATTCCCTAAACCCTGATATATAAAATTTAAAAGAGAAAAACAAGATAACAAAGTCTAGAAAGCAATTAATTATAATTAATGAGGGCCTAGAGAGGACGATATGGACTCCCCTTGACTCTTATTCATCACTGTAGCATCTATCATGAGGGCTGGTGCGCCTAATAGAAAATGATCTTCTAAATGGCCTAATAAAAAACAAAACTTCCTTAGAATCAAAATGAATGAAAAACCAACTAGCATATATGATATTAATTACCGATATTTATTTGCTACGCCAAAGATTACATGTTCGATTCCTGCTCAAGGCACTTGGAGATGTGCGATGATAAATATCCAGATATTTATTTATTTATTTAGTTAGTTAGACACTTCAACAATATCTTCACTTATAATACTAATAATAAAACTTATTCTATGTAACATTCCCGTGTGAGATATCTTTACAGAAGTGTACAATTGTACATCTCTTCAAAAAAAACAAATATAAATTAAGTATGAAACAATAAACAGATATTTACGCTAAACAAATAATAATTAACATTTATTGAGCTATACATTTATTTATAATGCGTAACAAACAAATCTTATATATATTTGTTATTATTAAACACAGATACACGCACTTACCTGTATGAGGTACACTTAAGGGATGCTGAAGATGCCAACTTGAATATCATTTACCTAGTTACAAATTGGCACATGTACACAAATAGTAATAAACTGGTAATACTATAAATATATTTGTATTTATGACATACAAGTAATATATATACTTAGAAAAATGGAGAAGAAGAGTACGTAAGTACTTTTGATGAAAAAGAGTTTTAAGTATCTAAGGTGCTGCTGTAAGGCAAAAGTTTCTTTCTCATTGATGAAAAAGTTCAATAGACAATAAATAGTAGTGATAATAATTAAGTATATTTTTGTTATTTTGACAGTAAAGACAAGTCCTTACTGACTCCTAATGTTTACCTGGATTTCGTATAAGTAGGTAAGTAAGTACCTACTTATTTGTTTTTTTTTTCTAAGTTCATTATTTAAGTATGAATAATTTAAATTTGATTACATATTATCATTGTAAACATTGATGCAGCAACTAGACTGTTTTGTTCATGTTAATAGTTTATTATACAAGAACAATGAAAATGTAAAAATAAACGTAATAATAATATGCGAATATATCGCAAAAAAAATAACTAGCAAAAATACCACATGTAGGAAAAGAGCCATCTATGTGATTGTTTGAAAACTAAATAGTCTTTCTACTCAACGCTAGATGGCAGTAAAATATAATGCGCAGAGCGCCATCTATGAAAAAAGTATCTAACTAACTTGTGACTTAGAAAGCTCACGTATGTACTACATTTTAACCTTTGCCAATTTAATACTTAGTTTAAAGCTATTTCAATAGATGGCGCTATACGACATAATTGCACAACAAAGGTGTAACAAAAATAATGCACAATTTTGTTTAGTATCGCTACTTAGCATTTATGCATTTTTTATTTTATTTATACAGACGCTGCGAAGCATTTTGCTTCATCAAAATGAACAAGCATAATGTGATATTGAGACTAGAACGAATTTTCAGTTTCACCCTTGTAAATTGCAAGTGTATGACACCATTATGATAACCGTATTCGAAAAGGATGATTTTTAGATATACATATAGGTACTTACTTACCTACTTACCTACCTAGGATTTGACCGCACTGACTGCAGCGGCGCGACGCGACACCTAGGTAGCGACGAATATTATTTTATTAATATAATCTAAGAAGCGCAGTGTCGCGCTGCTCTGCAGAGCGTAGCGCGGTACCACATACAATTTCTTAGAAAGAATATTTCGTCGCCAGGTGTCGCGTCGCACCGCTGCAGTGCAGCGCAGCGTAGTGCGGTCAGACCCTTTACGTTTGAGTAAAGTGAAGTTGGTAGTGATCCTGCCAGCTATGCCGAAGGTTTGATCCTATGAACCGGTTTGCGTCCACTAGCTTAGTAAAGGAATAAAGGCGTGATATTTATAAGAATTTGTTAAGAAAGATTGTATTTTAACAATTTCTTTAAGAATATAAATATTGAATAGATATTATTATTATTAAAAACATTATTATCACTACAATCACCACTTAAAAAATGAGATCTGACCCGTCTATCGGTCTAAGTAACATTCTTGAGGCATACTATTCACTAAAACTCTTCCTTCTTCCACCTTGTATCGTGTTTTAATACTGTTCAATCATCATCATCAGCCTATGTTTGTCCACTTCTGGACATAGGCCTCTCCCAATGATTTCCAGTGGGGATGGTTGATTACAGTCAGTATGCAATGCAGGCAAACTTTACCAGGTTGTCTGTCCGTCGGGTAGACGGTCTTCCTTCACTGCGCTTCCAAGTACGTGGTCTCCATTGTTGGAGAACCTAGCTGCCCCATCGGCCGTCAGTTCTCCTTGCTATGTGCCCTGCCCATTGTCACCGCAGGAGAACAAAGGTGGTCGCATCTTCGTTCTCCTGCGTATCACCTCGTTGCGGATACGATCACGCAGGGAAACGCCAAGCATAGCCTTTTCCATTCCATAGCACGCTGAGTGACTCTGAGATTTATGATTAGGCCATATTAAGAGACCACGTCTCAGTTCTGTAGGTCATCGCTGGTAACACTGGTTGAAGACTTTCGTCCTCAGGAACTGAGGTGTTTTGGACGAGAAGACGCTTCGTAATTTCCCAACCACTGCCCAGCCGAGTTAGATTCGACGATTGACCATTTTCTTGACTTACCTAATTGGACCGTTTGTGCTAGGTAGATATATTCCCCATTAAGACCCTAAACTCGATAATTGACGGTTTTTGTACTTTTTGATCTAGTCATATTATATGAAAAGCGTATTTTATAAACATGCTTTTAGGTATATTGTATAATTAAAGGAAATATTGTCATCTAAAAAATACTCAGAGAAAAACAATATTATACAGAAAACTTAAAAAATATATCAAGAAAACTGAACATATGTTTTCTGAATTTCACTTTTAGCATTAACTTCCATGCCTTCGGATTCTAGTAATTCGACCAATTTAGCACTAAAAATTAAACAAACTTAAAGTCCAGATCCTTATTAAGGAAATACTCATAGGAAAATTTAATTGTTATTATAATTATTATTGAAATCGAAAAATATATAAAGTTAGAATTTGTAAAAATCACACTCAAGAAAATCGTAATTTACGTTGATAAATGATGCTCAAAACGTTATTAAAATTACCTCAAATAATAAAAGAATATTTTCTACAACAATTATACTAAAAAAAATCTCTAAAACAAATTGTCTTTTTTTCTACAAATATTTTAAAATCATCATAAAACTACTATAAAATCGGACGCACGAAACAATTCAAATCAGTTTGCCGCGAGGCTTTTTAGAGAGAGGACGTATCGCTCCTACCGAGCGTTTGACCTTTGCGGCGCGTACGAATTTTATGCGATAACTCATCAACATGTTTTGATACTCGATAATAATTTTTGTTTTATAATTTGAATTATTTATTAAAAAAAAAAAAAACATTTATGATAACAAATAATGTTTTAGAAATAATGAGCAATAAAACAACATTATTTTAAACCGACTTCCAAAAAGGAGGAGGTTCTCAATTCGGCCGGTATGTTTTTTTTTATGAATATGTTCAACGATATCTCCGTCAATTCTGTACCGATTACTAAAATTCTTTTTTTATTCAAAAGAATGGACTTGCCGTTTGGTCCCATGTCAAGGAAACCAGGATCTAATGATGGCATTCTAGAGAAATTGAGAGGAACTTTAGAAAATCGTAGGGTGATTAGTGCATTTGTTAAGTTTTTCGTTAATTATCTTAAAGCATTATAATTAAATGAAGGTTTGAAGTCGATCTGATGATGCACCTGGAAGATAGTCGAGGGAACTCTTCAACGACTAACAGCAGTTACCTCGTGTTTGGGCTTGATTAATTTGTATCGATGAGAACTTTACAACCAGATAGGTTGTGACACTCAAAAGTAAAAAAAAACCGACTTCAAAAACTGAAAAGTATAAAATAACAAATATTTAATTTAATACACCTCTTATGCGATGCTAATTAATACCTTTGTGTGTATTTTACCTATTGATAAGTGTGAAGTCGGTGCCAAGCCTTAAAGAAATAAAACTATTAGAATGGAAAATGGAAAAAAATAAACTACAAAACTATAATTCGAGACGACCGTTAACGAACGTTTACCCGCTTGGGTTGGTCGCATTTTTATTTTATTTATGTGCTACATCGCATAAGAGGTATTACATTAAATATTTGTTATTTTATACTTTTTAGTTTTTGAAGTCGGTTTTTTTTAACAAAAACGGAAACGAAATAATTTAGAAAGTCCTGCTTTTAGCGCTAAAAGGTTGTCCCGATAATATATTATGTTGTACATATACAGAGAATGCATTTTTCAAGTAGGCGTGGTAGACGATATTCGAAACTATATGGAAAGGAATATCGAAAATTGCTGGCGATTTTAATAAAAACTAAAACTGCAATTAGTATATGAAAAATCAATACCATTATGGCAAAAAATATATTATTCACAAGTAAGTTATAGACTTTTTTTTACTCGTATGTTGCTTTGTTTTTAAAAAGTTTCGTTACTTACCAAAAAAAAATCATGTCTTATTTTAAAAACAAAAAACTAAGTATTTGTTTTATTCATTATTCCTTGTTGTGAATAATGGAATATCGAATCGAAAGGTATTACGTAAATTATATCTAATCATATACTACCTACTATGAATCGTAAAAAAAATATACTCGTATTTTTACTTTTGTCAATAACTTTTACACAATTTATAATTTCCAATGGATCAAAACCATTCGGCCGGAGTATTCAGAGCGAGCGCGCCGTCACCACATAGACAGTGTGCATGCGGACACGCGTGCGCGTCTGTGTGAGTGAAAATTTGAGTTGTCGCGCGGCAGATCACGGCTCTTAACTTCAGAATAGAATTCGGCGCAACATGAACATTCGGCATGATTTTCGTCTTTTGCATGTTTATTTTAAGGCCGATCTGATGAGAAACTCCGTCGAAGTGAGCGAGAATTTGTCCCAGGCCTCCAGGTCTTCCACCGATTCTGCCATGACTTCGATGCCGTTGGCAAATGGAAGGTGAAGGCGATGTTGATGCCAAGTTCTTTCTATTCCAGGAGCTCGATGGTATCTTCCAATACTGTCCAAATAGTCCCAGTTACTTTACTCCATCTGGTCTGCGCCCACTGATTTTGTTCAATATTGTGGTCTTGGAAATAGTATACATATGTGTCTTATCGATTTAATCTTCTCTCGAAATTAATTTAACGCTTTCTTTAACTTGTCTTCTGTGAATGTACTTCTTCTTTCTTGTCTCCGAAGAACTCATCTTATTTAAAATGAGTTCTTTGGAGACAAGAAGAGAGAGAGAGATATATATATTTTTCTATTTAGAAAAAAAAAAGGAATATATTACGCATTTCATTTAAAAATTTAATTATAAACACATAGTCTTCACAAAATAATACAGTAATAATAATTAATTTTATATTGCAAAAACTTAAAATATAACAAAATAAATGAATATATGAATAATTAATACATTTTAAATTATAATTATATAGCAAGTCAATCGTATTTATTTGACGAAAATAGTGGACGCAATTTGGTTTACTACTATCACCTGTAGGTGTAGTTTGCGTCCATTGCGGACGTTTTGACAAACTGGAAATTTTGTATATTCGATGTAGCAATTCGCGTCCACCTTATTTTATTCGTTAAATATGAAAAACATTAGCAAATTCATAAATAATATTATTCCTTTTTTCATTATTAAAGTCTAGAAACAGCTATGTATCCTAAAATTCACATAAAACTATTAAAAACTTACCATCGAACGCGCCGCTGCACACTACTTGTTTCCTAAAAATACCGCGCAAACGCTCTACCTTGATGACCAGTCAGATTAAATATTTTTTTTTACGGGATTGGTTTGTCGCACGTACCTTTTGTCCATGCGTGTGTGCTTCTTATACATTGAGGTATTAGCAGTAATGTCTATTTGTTTAATTGGTGTGTTAGTTTACTTATTTTTAAAGGGAGATCCGTGTGAAATAAATCGTGATATCCGTGTGTCTTAAAGTGGACGCGAACCGGTACATGGACGCGAACCGGCGAACTTACCCTAGTATTTAAACAAAGTCGCTTTCTCTGTCCCTATGTCCTTATGTCCCTATGTATGTAGGTATGCTTAGATCTTTAAAACTACGCAACGGATTTCGTTGCGGTTTGTTTAAATAGATAAAGTGATTCAGTGGGAAGGTTTTTATTTTATCCTTATATTCCTACGGGAACGGGAACTACGCGGGTGAAACCGCGAAGCGCTGCTAGTATGAAAATAAATGGCTGCTCCCTGAAAGCTGCTGCTCGACACCCCTCTTACCTATATGCGATGGAGGATCTGCAGGATCGATAGAAGAGAAGAAAGACACCACCATTCTTTACTTTTTTTCTTACAGTGGACATAGAACCTCCTCCGACCTTTTTGGAAGTCGATTAAAAATAAAACTCAACATTATTAAAACAAACAATATCAAAAATGACCATTACTCAACACAAGGTGTGAAAATAATTTGAGCAATTACTCATACCATTTAGCAATACGATCACACGTGCAATTGTCAATTGAAATAGAAAAGCGCAACGCGATAAACATTTTGACAACAAAGAGTGCGCGGGCGCAGACGTTGCGCAGACGCAGTAGAAAGTGCTTCATCAACATTGGCAAGAAGTTCAGTCGATAACTGCAACCGGCCGGGGACAGACGTACCGACCCGCAAATAAACCGTATTTACGCGGGAATTAGTTGCGGTCAATGATCGTTTATTAAACTTTAAATAAAAATAAATTGTTTGGGCCTTTTTCGTAATAGAAATAAAAATGGGTGTCAGTGCAAGGATTATTTTAACGTTTCTCATGATTTCTTCGGCGACAGCTGTTCCCGCGGGTGATTCCAGGAAAGCTGTTTCGAATAATGGTAAGTTATTATAAGATTTTTTGATGAAATTAATTTTATATAAATATTACGAACATCTTCATCATCTTCCTGCCCTTATCCCACGTAGAGTCAGCATCAGCACAAGACGATTTTCTCTTCTAATTTTATCTAGCATCCAACAGGCATTCACACTCTTCTTCCGCATATTATCCTTAAAACTTTGTAAATTAAAATGTACGCAATATTAAAAATATTAATATCTCTATATTACTTTAAAAAACATCGACTACTCTTTAAATATAATGATTATATGATATATTTTTATATGAAAATACTAAACAACGCAAATAAACATACGCAGCTACTACATAACCTTCTTTGTTTTTTGGAGGTTAATATCAATTATTCAATCAATGTCTCGTTAAAAAACATAATTAAGTTACTGCAATCAACTAATATTCAACAATTACTGACAAAAATAATCGCGTGTTAAAACATTGAACAACCGCTAAGCTGCACAAATTTTATCGTGCAACGGATCTATGCATTTAAAATAATGAAGGAAACCTCGATTTCACTGCGATATTGAAAAAAAAATTACGCAAAATCGATTCAAATGCAAGACTTCGAAAAATAGTTGCAAAACAATGTCGAAGATCATTTACGGGTAATTTCACAGTGAATAAAATTTGTATCGTTTGTTGACAATGACCTACTGCGTGTTTTAAAACGATGCGGTTATTGAAAGGCGATATAAAAGCCTATAAATCAATAGATTTGGATTATTATCTAGACCGATTGTATACTCTATTAGTTATTATTAGCCATAGCTGTCCCACAGTTGGGCAAAAGCCTCTCCCTCCTCTTCCTTATACTCTAAACTTACATTATAAGTTGTAGTAGATTCTAATTCAAAATAATGTACTTATTCTCTTCGAGCCTTGAAGCTTTTCCTTTGAAGATGCAATTATCAATTCCAGAAAGGTTTTTCAATATTTCTTTCAATAAAAATTCACCTAACACAGCTTTTCTGACTTTGACTTCTTCGTGCTTCCATCAAGATTTCAGTTACATTGTATTTAAGTCCAATAAAATAGGTTTCTATATTGCAAACTAATAATATTGCAAACATCTTCATTAACTCATATAGTGCAATAATTATTATCGATATTTGCTAACAACAAAATTACAACGAAGGCAAATTTAATTAGAAGGTTTGTGAGTTCACATGCAACTATTTTGCCACTATAAGCAATTCTTCATGCTTCAGTAAATATAATGCAAGTTTACTAAAATAATAGTCCAATTACTTTTACTTAAACTAGAATATTATTAATGAAATTCTTTTGACCTAAACTACATTTATTAAGTACTTACCTATATTTTGTCATTAATTATTTCATACCTTATTTTTTTTTACTGTATAAACCCTCAAGTCCTGGCTGTGGCGAAAATTTTGAATGCATTTTTCAAAATACTAACTTAGGAAGTTAAGACGTTCTCAAAAAATTTACTTTAACATTTAATTTTTTTATCACACAAAGATAAGCTTTGTCTCTATTACGCAAAACAACAATCCATGAAGCTTGTTCATCCAAGGTTTCCCTTCAGACCAAATATTGCTTAATTACTTCAACCTCCAGTGTAGGACGAGCAACAATAGAATACTCGCAAGGCTTTACGCCTAATGCTCAAAGCTAACTTTGGGGTTCCGTAACTATCACACTACATAGAATAAAATAAAGTCGCTTCCCGTTGTCTGTCCCTATATTATGCTTAGATCTTTAAAACTACGCAACGGATTTTGAAGCGGTTTTCTTTAATAGACAGTGACTAAAGAGGAAGGTTTTTAATATCATTTTATTCCCGTTTTCTCACGGGGTTGGGAACTACACTAAACCGCGGGGCGTTGCTAGTGTGATATAAATATCAAAGGCTACTAATTTTAAGTAAACAAAGAACAACAGTAAGTATTATCATAATATTACTGTTTTTATTTTTGTTCAGGGACTAAAAGTAACATACATATGTATATTATTATGTGCTTTGGCACTCCCGCATTTTCCACGGAATATCGACTATTGACGATAAAACCGCGGGACGTAGCCCCTTTATTATGAAGGTGAAAGATTTTGAAGCTATATTGGTTCTTCCTGCTAACCAGAATCAAAAATAACGGGACTGTTACGTAGAACGTTAACCGCGAATTTTTAAATAGACACATACGAATTCCAAACATTTATTGTCTTGGGTTTAGTATGTATCAAAAGATATAAAATATGAGTTGTTCTTTACTTTAAGACTTTTGCCTGTGGCGTATTGTCAATTTTATATTAATTTTATTACCAAGTTTATGTATAATAAATACAATTAAGTATAAAAATATACACAAAGAAAATATTTGACAACAAAAGCGCATACAAACAATCAACCTACACACTACGAAATAAAAGAAAATTACATACGGAACCACACATTACTTATTAATTATGTATATCTTTATTTAAAGTGACGATGTCTTTATTTCCTCTTCACTTCCGAGGATGTTTTGAAACTTCGTGAGAGTCAGTTATTTATTTTTCTTTTCATCTGTTGATATCTTTACTCGTTACCATTTGAGTGTCGTAAGATTAGGAACTAGGGTATGATGTTCGCACACTCGTATCTCGTATTGTCCGAGACAAAATGACCTACTTTTGGTTGTTTATTTTTTCATATCGTTAATTTTACTGAGTTAGATATTCTGTTTGTAAAGAACTATTGGGGATTGACAACTCAATGATATCTTACTTGATTAATGATTAGGTTTTTGATTGAGTTGTTAATTATAATGTTATAATTTTAATAGGTTGGGTTTATTATTGCTACTATTTCATTAGATTCGTAGCAGCAATAATCTTTGTCTGCCGCACTCGAATGTTTATACTAATGTGCCAAAATATTTTTGTGCTGGCAGCCTAAATTGGACACTACTATTATCTTTTAGACTTTTATGTCATTTGGATACATTTTCAATAGACTGACAACCAAAAGACGGGATTACAGCGACGCTGTCACCGGCACAGAAATATTTTGGCACATTAGTTTAAGTATTCGTTAAACGTCTCTGAATGCGGCTGTTAGTCTTTTATAATTTAGATGTGCTTTGTGATTTAACTGACTGGCACTAAAATAGTGCAACCTTCTTAAAAAAAACAAATAGGATTGACCTGAGACTGGCGCAAACAATCAAGTTCTGCCTCTTCTCTAATCTAAATTCACATAACAAAGTCAGTCATTGATAAAAAGTAAACAATTTACATCACACTTTAAAAATACAAAAGTTCTCATCATCTGTTCTTAATTTAAAAAAGAAGGGTCCAAAAAAACTCAAAATTAAAAGCCCAATAAAAAATAAAACATCGAATGATTTAAACCAATCTGTTGGTGATTGACTTGTGCAAAAATTTCACTAAAATAAACGGTGAATTTGAGAGCAAAACATATATGAACCTTTAAAAAACCCCAGTTCGTTGACCTTAACCTTTGGTTACTTTGACAACCATACCCCAACATTAAAATTTAAATAATTCTTTCAAAAAAATCTTATTAAAAGGGAAAACGGTCAAGTTTATTACACACCTTTTGAACTCTCGCACAAAATTATGTTTTGTTTCATTTGTAAATCATTATTATTGGGTTTAATGCGTATTTTTATGTTTCATAAATATTTTATGATTAGATTGATTTGTGATTTGATGAGCGGTGTTGATTTGGGGACTAATGATGATGATTAATCTTTGCTCTTTGAAGGTTTATTTTATGTTATAAAGAAAAACTTCAACGTGTTAAGGAGCTGCGTTTTTTGGGCATCCCTATTCCTCCTTCATTGGTTTAAAAATTGTACAATATACAAAATCAGCTATGTACTGTGTTTGTTGCCGTAGCGTGACTCCAACCGGTTGCAGCGGAAGATCAGCGCTGGTCTATGCAAATAGTCCAGCATCATGCTGAGTTGCTACCGTTTTGTGGCCACTATTTTATGCACTTTCTAATTGTAAGTCATTGTAAGCTAACTTGGTCACAAATAAAAAAAAAAGTATTTGTATTTGTGAAATTCTTATGAAAAGAACTTAGTATAAAGTTGTTAGTATTCTTACGGAACCCTACGCGTAGCCCGACACTTACTTTACCGGTTTTTATTTATAAATCGTCGGTAAAAAAGTAAATAAAAATCCCCTTATCGCGGTAAAACAGGTGGTTCATAAAAATTATAATTTACATAAGAATTTATTGAATCAAGATAAATCACGTGTATAGAATTCCTTATCTCGGATTTCGCCTCGTTATTAAATACTTGGCAATTATCGTATTTATAACAAATTATTGCTAACAATGATTATTATTTGTCATAAAATTCTTCGTAACACTTCCAATGCAATATTGAATAAATTGCGTCGATGAAGATTACAATATTTTGTTATGTTATGTAACACTCATAATGTTATATTGGGAAATCAAATCAGTTTTTATGATTGATATAGTTTGATAAAACAATGTATTTAATGTATTTTTGTTTGCGTAAATGTAATTATTTTTTATAGACGATAATTGTAATCGAAAGTTTTCGACATTTTTACATAACTTAACACTGTATACTTGTTAATATTAAAATAATTATGTTCTAACCCAGAACACGTTCCAATTGAACATAAATTAAAGTACAAATAGTAAGTATAAGTACCTAGTATACTTAAATATATTCTTTCATTTATCATGTCGACATAAGCGTTTTGAACCTCACAGCAAACTCAAAACATCTCTCAAATATTTATTAAGTTTATAATAACATCCTATCTTCAATCAACTTTAAAGAATTTAGTTTCACAAATTTTCGTTCGTTTATTTTCTTTACCCTTAAATAACATTAAATTAAAAATTAAAAAATCCCCCAATGTAATAACTTTCAAACCCCCATAACTTTTAAACGAGTCAACCGATTTTCATCAAACATGTCTAAGAACACTCGCACGTAAGTCCCCTTTAATACAAAAACTAAACTGAAATTGGTTCATCCGTTCGGGAGCTAGGTTTTTGCGTCGGGGGTTAAAAATAGGTTTTCTTGAATAAAGAGCTAGTTTTTATAAACAAACGGGTAAATGTATACCAAGATAGTTCAATTTGGTTTGTCTGTTCAAAATCTGCACAGTCTAATCTAGGGGTGAATAAACATAAAACTAAAAAACATAGATGAAAATCATAAGTCGCAAATACCCAGCAGCTATAGTCATCGAATTTATATCCAACATATTTCCAACGTCATGTCACACAGCAGATATAATATAATAATACGTATATTGTAAGTTGTCAGTGCAGTACGGTCACTGCCTCAGACCAAGGTAAAGTGAAAGTGAAAATCGAAAGTACCATTATTTATAAAACAGTTTATTGCTAAACAATACAATAAAAAGTAAACGCTTTTTATTAATTACAGAAAAAAATGCGTCCGTTGCGGTTTTTATTAGAAATTATCTACGAATGTTTAGCCACTTATTTTGTAGTTGTATAGGTTAATAAACTTTTTATAAGAACTTTAGTGGTTTTTAATCGAGTTCAATGACTCCTGTTTTTAAATCGATTTTAATCGACTTTATAAAAGGAGGAGGTTCTCAATTAGTCTGCTTTTAAGTGTCGATTTTCCCGCCAATGAAACTGTTATTAATTTTTTCTTATGCTCTTATTTATTATCCTTTAATTAATTTTGTAAAAAAAAAGAGTACTACCGTTATGAAAAGAAATTATAAATATTCATTTCCGCTTTGTTTTTACATTTTAGTTAAGTAGAGTCTGTGGTAGAGTCCTATATTCAATTTTTCAATGATAACTTTGATTTAAAACTATAACAAAGTACCAAAATGTTGTCTTCTTCTTTTCGTGTCAATGGTCTTGATTCGGCCAATAACTACCTATCTATAGACTATCGTTTAATTATAAGCATAAGGTATTGTTCAACATCTCTATCAGTATGAGCAAACATTGTCTGTAACAAAATAAGTTAACTTACTTCATTATCTATCTACTATTTCAAGTTTCAAGTTTTTTTTATTTCAAAGAAAACTTAGCCTAATGACACAACTATACATACACTTAGTAAAAATAATAAAGTATATATTAGTGCACTTATTTTTACTTTTACAAATTTATAATGGCTATATTTAACAAAACATTGTCCCTACCATCCGAACTAGTAATAACTGTATCTCGGATGGTATTACCATTATGGAAGTGTATTTATTGGAAAAGTTAAAAATAGTAATAATTATACCATATCGCACTACAAACTTAACAATGAATTTCATCAACGTCACCTACATAAGGTTAACTCGCTTACTAAGTATAACTTTTATTCATCGCGATAGTCTAGTTACTAAATAACCAGTATGTAACCGGTTCTAATTTGACTATTACTAACAAAGGAACATTGCAAGACCGGTGGCTATGAAATTGCAATTAATCAAGGTCTTTGGGCGAATGAAAAGGAGTCTGTGTCAAAGACATAACCCATATTTACTTCTTAAATACGTAATATGTATTATAAACGTGAACTCTGTTTAATCTTCTTTTTCGTTCGAAGAGGTATTTATATTTGTATGAAGTAATATGAGATGTTTTTTATCAAGAAGTTTCATCGAATCTTGAATTACGCGAATAAAATGCGGCATGCAGTTTTTTATCATGAGTTTGGGTTCTTTGATGGTAACCTCATGAAGTAATTGGTAAAAATGGAGTTCACACTTTGAATAGGTACCTACCTACTTGAAGCATAATCTATGTATCACTATCGCGCTCTCTGTGGGCAGACTCTCTTTCTAACTAAGGTAACCTCTAGAAAGAGAGAGTCTGCAAAGTCCACACTTAAAAGAGAGACCGGCCCACAGAGACGTGGGTATTTGACTCAAGCTGTTGTTCCAAGTGTGGCCTCCATTTTTACCTACAACATCTATCGCCCGCTGACACCTGCCATTTGAAAGAATCATGCGCGTTGAGTTTTCAAAGGATATAGAACGAAAAAGAGTAGAGAAGAAAGGGAAATGACTTGGGCTCGAGACCGTAAACTGTATGAAACTCAGTAGCTTGAGCTACTACATTATGTCACGTCGCATCCACTCCCTCCCAGCTACCCTGCGCAAATCATCGCTCCATCTAGCCAGTCAGTTTTGCTCTACCATCACAAAAGCTACTGTTTGTATAAGTAATCATGCGAATGTTTGTCAGGATGGTATACGTTATTACAAAATTTTGTACCAACTGTAATCAATCTGTTTGTTTGCAATCCTCAATTAAACTATTTGTTTTTAATACAAGTTTTAAATTGAGCAGACATCTCAACGAGCGACGATAACAATCCAATCTACGAGGCTACGGTAGTTGACCTACTAATAAAATTACATTTACAGTGATTGCAATGGAAATTTACAATTTCAAAAATATTTGGTTTCGGCATTTAAACATTAAAATTAATATAAAATTGTTTGCGCAAATTTTTATTTTAAATACATGCATGTATTGCATTTTTTTATCCACTGAAGTGCATAACACTTTTGTTTAGTAAAACAGTATCAAAAATTCAATTTGATGGTTATAATTATAAGATTAAATAATGTATGATCTCAATCCAAGGATAGCGTTAGAAGTGATGCTCTATGTATGATAATTTTAAACATTGCTCATTGAAGGCTCATAAACATGTACATTGTACAATAAAAAGGGGGGTGCCTAAACCTATGTTCAACAAAGGACGAGTTGCCTAATCGCTGTAGCCATCACAATCAATATTAAATTATAACATTACGATGACAACCTTTTACCATAACAAATTGTTGAACGAAGGTCGGTCAATTGTTCTTACGAATGACGATTTAGGACAATTGAATGGCAAATGTAATTGTCTATTTTCGATTTGAACAAAATACTCATTATTTTGTAAATAACTGTTATTGTATTCATTCTGCAAATCGTTTCTGTAGAGTCTAGAGCCGTCCCTAAAGTCACGATTTTTAGTTGAAACAAAATTGTCTTGGTCTGTCGAAATGTCTTATCGTAACGAAAGGGATTGCGGACACCTTTAGTGCTGTGAATTAAGTTTTAATATTACGGGGATTTTATTACTTCATCTTTATGTTGGAGTAGTTTTCCGCTCGAGGCTTTACTCGCGTTGAGTTCGATTAAATGGCAATGCGTTTTTCATTTGTTAATATAATGTAGCGGCTTTTTTTATTTATAAGTGAATCGCTAGATACTTCTTCTACCCCTTCTTCCATAATTCTATCTTTGAAAATTGCAGATTTTCTTCTTAACTTTCATACCTTTATTTAGCTTTTTTGGGGATGAATTTAGCGCGCCTCGCGGTTTCACCCGCGAAACCGCGAGGCGCCGCTAGTACATAAATAAATGTATAAGATAAAGTTATTTCGCAAAACGTTTAAAATAAATATCGATAAATATTTGTGGGATTGTTTGTATCCAACCACAATTCCACGTAGTTATAGCAAATTTTATGCAATTTTATATAATTGTGTATTATACAATACTGATTATGTTTGATACTTTGTGAATACATAATCTACTACCTACTTAGTTTTACATATCCCTAAGCTAGGCTAGGCCACTTGTTTTTTCACAAACCTTCAATTTTAGAAGCCCCTTTTTGCTCTATTTCGACCTAGATCTCAGTATTTACTGACTCTAACAGCCTTACTAATAAAAAATACCCACTGTGTATATTCTTGATATAACGAGTGTGAAGCATATTAATAATTCGTTATATCAAGAATATACACAGTGGGTATTTTTTATTAGTAAGGCTGTTAGTGGTCAAATTTTTAGCAACATAAACTTTGATATTTCGTCTTTGATCTAGAATAAAAAACAAAGTTACGACAATTAAGTACTTGAAAATCCAAGACTTTTTTATTCATTTCTGAAATAAAATTAATTGTATTTAATGTTTTGACTTATGTGTTAAGCGTACGTATTAAGTAATCCAATTCTTCCTGACTATACCATCATAGGTATGAGAAAGCCCTTCATTCTACAATAGTTCGTAACACTTATTGAAGACGAATAACTACAATAGAAGCAAATGAACTGTTTATAGTGTGATACATAATACGATACAACACGTCTAATGAAGCAGTTACACAATCCATCTTAACAGGAGTTGGATACAAAACACTGAGATAATTTATATGTTCCTCGTGACATAGGTGAATACAGTCGTGTTATATTGTGACGTAACTAACTAGGGATCTCATGTTATGTATTTAGTTGTCCTTTGCTGCCTTATTTGCTTGCATTTTTAGTCTGGTTTAGCACGTTTTACAATCAATTTCGAATAATGTCAAAGTGACAGATTTGACTGACAAGGTGTCAAATGCTTACCAGGTTTTGTTAAACCAGACTAAAAATGCAACGCAAATAAGGCAGTTGTTGTTTAGGATAGATGTAGTGGTCGCGGAAGAAGCCAATTGGACTCTCGCGAACCTAAAGTATTGAGATACTTGAGCTTCATGGAGTTCTATTTATTTATTTTTTATTTATTTATTTAATGCTTTATGTACACACAGTTATAAATATAAATTATTGGCAATTTAATTTGTAATACATAGGCGAGTCTAACCCTGTAAGTTTTATTTTATTTTATTTTTATTTATTTGGGAAACAAACAGTTATTAGTAAATCTTAATAATAAAGGAAAAATATTATGCAGAAACCAGTGAAATTTCCACTATTAAAAAAAAATTGTGTGGATTCCGTCACTCTTCTGATGAGTTTCCTCATAAGATCTAAATATTAGTACCTACTTAAAGACCAGTAAAAGCCTTTCACCAGCCAAAGTCCCTTGAGAATTTTGGAATAAAAATAACCTACACGTTATTCCCGGTTATAAGGATCATCCGTACCTTTCGAGAAACAAACAAATCAAGATAGTGACTTTCTTTTCATATACTACTTTCATCATAACTGTTCATCATCAATATCTTAATTCAATACACAAATATTATTCGATTTAAAACATTGTTTTTATAACACCTCGAATTCCAAAGAACTTTTTCCTTGCAAATACAAAAATGAAATAAGTATAAACAAAAATATACCGTAACATAAACATATAACGTGACTTTTCAAAACATTCACCAGAAATGCACGTTCAAAAACCTTTAAAAAGTTGAATGGTAAATAAAATCAAAACCGCAAAGTTCATTACACTGAATGACAAATGAAAGATAGTATTTAGTGTCGGGTCGACTTATCCCTGAAGAGTCATCTTGTAAAAACATTTACGGTGTTTGACATCAAAGGAAACAAGCAGAGAGTTACTCCCGTAAGAAAAAGGTTCCGTATATTATAGATAGATTTACCTTATACCTTAAATGAACGAGAAACTTTGTAAAGATGAATATTTGTTGCTCTTTCATTTATATAAGATAAAATTTAATTCCAAAGGGATTGGGATCTACGGGGAGCGGTAAAAATTGCAACCAATGATATTTTCTAACTAATGTAATATGTCTACATGTCTTAAATTTCGCAAATAGGTATTTAACAAGACTATTTTTGGACGTAACACAAAACAGCGAAATAGCATCAAAGAAAATCTTTGAACCCGTAAATTAGCAAACCACATTCCATTCGTTAGACCTACAATAAAAGAAATAATAGAATTTTGAAATCGGAATCATAAATAAGTAGGTAGTTCTATCGAAATCCAAGAGTCACATATTGAATCAGTGAACCCTAAACCTTCAAAACACTTGAAATGATCTCAAAGATATTCGACACTTCAATAATTATATTTTTCATTAATCAAGTGGATAAGTATTTAAAAATAAAATGTTCGTTCCTTTATCTTCTGTTAACAATACATAAAAACCTTGTTACTTTGTATCTCGCAAAAACTTTCTGACATTTTAAATCGTAGATTAGATACTCGTATTTTATTCCATACTTAGTATAAATTCATACATCGAAGTTAAAAAATATAATTATTTTTTTAATAAAGGTACATTTACAGTAGTGCATATACTATAAAAATATTAGGTAATTATAACAATAGGTTTAGTTCTTATATGACTACCAATGACTATTATTATCATGTTTTTTTTAAAAGCCATCGAGCTGTCGATGTCGTCTGCCTATAGAAAGAAACCTATAGAAAATCCAGACTACACAAATTTTAAACGAAAATTCTTCTTTTTCTCTGACATTTAGACTTTCGCGTTTTCCTACTTTCACACCCATATTTCCACGACATAAATATTACACACTGACACTGGCAACTTTAGGATCAATTTAATATAATAGCAACATAATAATCAATCTTTATGTATGTTCGATCATTTATGAAAAGGTCATTGATCTATGTTATAATAATATTATTTAAATTTTATTAATTATACATTTAAAATAAAAAACATAACCTGACCCACTTCTGATATTAAAATTGGAACATAAATATTATTGTTGTCTAGTTTTTTATTAAATTAGGAGCTAATTATGCATTAAATTAAATATTACGTAACTGGGTCAAGATCGTTCTGTTATTTTGTAAGTAATTTGTTTATTTTAAATTTTATTAATAACTTGAATAGAAAATAATTGTCACGGTAGTATTATCAAGGTATTATTGCCGTGCAATTATAGTTAGTTTCCATAAACTATGCCTTTCAGATACCCGCAAAAAGAACTTCTTGATTCAAATTGAAGTTTAGAATCATTCATTTATTTAGTTTAAGCATATGAGGTCTCAAAGAAGCCCTTATGAATGTCGAAAAGCTTACGAAGGAAATTTGTTTTAAAGAATGATTACGTATGAAGTAATTTTTTTATTAGTTTTGTAACCGTTTACTGGATTAAACGCACAATTTTAGTCCAAAATTTACATTTGACATTTGTAATTCGGAAATGTTGCAATATAATAGAAAGCAATTAATTCTTGAATAAAATTAATAAGTAATTTTTTTATTCATCACTTTATTTACACGCAAAAAATGATGCCTACATACAATTTTGGAGCTTATTACGTAAACCATAAGTGTTATTTATGAGTTGTATTTAAATAGATTGCGTGTGTAAAGAGATTTATCGTCGTCGGGAAGGGAAAGTGATACTTTTGTATTAAAATTGTAAGAAATATTTATTAATGTCATCCTTTAGACTTAAAATTATATGCGGATGAGTTTGAACCTCTGATAAAGAGACTATTTTTGTGTCGGAATATAAATAATACTTTTCCGTGTCTGTTTTTAGTCTCAAACTTATTCGGCTAAATGACTTCGTTAAATTTAAGGTACCAATGCATTTTAATAAAGCAATAAACATCTGATGAAAGAAAATAAATCAATATCAAAATTGATTTGACAACATCTTAACAATAAAACTGACGGAATAAGATCTATATCAGTTACTTTTGAGTGACGTGCGTAAGCGCATACAATAGATACCAACCTTGGACCAATGGCATTTAGCTCAGTGTCAATCACTTGAAAAATGCTTTCGCTGATTCCCAACCGATCAAAATGTTTGACATTTGTTATGACTTATGATTGATTCGGGTCAAGATCATCGATGTTGTTCGAATCGATTTATTCATAGACACATTTCTTTTTAAAAATGCATTGTAGGAGTTAAAACAAACGGTTTATTCCCGTTCGTCCTACCAAGTTTTGTCCCACTAGTACCCAATGGGACAAGCGGGAACTTAATAAATCCTATAAGTCTTCTACAAGAAAGGTGACCAGTAAAGTTAGCTATTGTAACAGTACAACTGCTTCTAAGGCTGGCGCAGCTATACGACTGCGCTAATAACTGCGTAACCTAAGAGGCAGTCTCCGCGGAGATTTACTTTTTACTACGTTTAGATCTATAATTAAAATCAAAGTCGAGATATAATATTAAATTTTTTTTAACTTAATGATTTTTATCGGATTTTTTACTTAACTTTAGATAAAAACATAATTTGCAGTAAACATTAAGCATATTGTCAATATTTTACTTTAATACTTCCATTACATTATATTTCGACATTTATTACTATACTCTTATTGCATCCTCACAATAAAGACAAGACCTTTTAATACATTGTTTAAATATGCAAATGTGTAATCATAAAATTGTTTACAGCGCCTAAATATTCTAAATATTGTAATTATAATTAATTACACACATACCTCAGCAATTTCCATAGCTAATTTGTGCTAATTTCGTAAAATAATACAACGTTTTTTAACACATTTGCGAAGAAATTATCATTTTTCGCTAATAAATAAACAATTTTTCTATTCGCGCGCATCCAACACAACAATGGTGATCGGCCAAAGACTAAAAGAATATACTTATTAAAAAAAATCGAATGAATGAATGGAATCGACCATAGACCTACCAAAAGTAAGGAAACATAGTTGAAGTTTGTTTTTAAAATGTATGGACACAATTTTTCTGGTATCGAAACTTTTTTAAAATGAAAGCAATTTAAAAAAACAATCTATAACTCACTAGTGAATAAAACGTGTCATTATTCAACTGTTTTTGCACAAATAAGAGCCCTTTTATGAGCAAGTGTGTTGAAAAAACTATTTTCATCAAGGTGCTGGCAGCAGTGAAAAAATAGCCGATTACCGGTTCCAAAATCGGTTCATTGGGTGAGCTCAAGCAGAACGCAGCCTGCCAGTCTTTAACCAACAGAGTCGGCTTGGATAATCTGCCTGAGTTAAGCTGTCATAAACTTATTGTTTATCTGTCATAATTGACATGACAGAACAAAAAATAAAATGGCGGCAGAAAGTTAGACCATCTAACTTAGACTTGGAAGCCTTTAGAGTCTAGGTCTGCGTGTACACCGATTGTCGATATAGGCGCCATTCGGAGCGTGTATTGTGTGGACGAATAAAACTGTAACTCACGCGAAAGTGAAACTTGGAATGCTGACGATGTCACGAGTTGTGTAATGTATGATCCGAGATATACTCGACTCGATTACTTGATTGGAATCACTCGTAATCGGTACCAAATGAGTTGTAATGTTTAATCTCCTGTTCATAAATTTAAACTGTTTGGGTGTCTTTGTAGTTTTTTATATATAGTATTTTATATGTTACTAGCTGTGCCCAGCGGTTTCACCCGCGTAGTTCCCGTTCTCGTGGGAATTTCGGGATAAAAAGTATCCTATGCTAGATATCCTAGATATCCCGGACCATAAGCTACCCCTGTACCATTTCAATTTCAAGTCAATCGGTTCAGTAGTTAAGCCGTGAAAAGGTAACAGACAGACAGACACACATACATACAGACAGAGTTACTTTCGCATTCATAATATTAGTTAGGATTAGGATTGTTCGTATTATTAGGTGACATATAGCCAGTTCTAAATAACTCAGTCATACAAAATGAACCGAAACAAACCGAATATGAATATTCAATCATTTTTTAATGGACTTATATCTATTTAGTAAATAAAAATCATAACATAGTTATTCAATAAATTCATAAAAGTATTTTTATGTATTAATTTAAAACTTAGACATGGCAATGACATTATTACGGACCTCATACATCATTCAATAATTAAAAGTGCCAACATAAATGTATCGATTGTTATCAGCTGTACATATAATCGATTTATATTACTTAGTGAAGTGACTAATTCGATAAAAAATAAGGAAGTTACACTTAAAATAGATACGAGTAATGTTACTAGGTTAACATTCTTAATCTCGTATAAAAATAATTACTTATTTGAAAATACTATACGGACTTATTTATTTTGAATAAATTATTTTATGTACTTACACAATTTATAATAATGAGTAATGCAAAATTTCAAATATTTAACAATCTCCGATCGATTATAATTTGCAATCTAATTGTCGTCTCTTCCGCAAACTGTCGATATTATTAGATTATATAAAAACGAATTATCTTTTCACACTATCTTTTACAATTACCAGATAAATCTCAATTATTTTTATAGTACTCTATTGTAGAGTCAGCATCAAAAGTCGATGATAAATTCACATTATTAAGTTGGTTGTGGATCAGTTAATGATCAATCATCTACAAAAGTATTGTTTCATCTAAATTGCTCTAATATAATGTGACAAAATTAGAAATTTTAAGGTACTTTTAACGTAATTTCTAATTTTAATTTTACTCTTTCTAAAGAATTTTAAATGCGATCTATAACTCTAAATTTAATAAATAAAAGTATATTGAGTACCTTGCCGTGGTAGAAATCCCCCTCGGGATCCTACGGCACCCCAATGTAACGCGGACGGAAGTCGTTGTGTTTGTAGTGGGTAGGCCCAGCCCTTCTGGCTGGGAGAGCCCTACATGCCACCGGGGGTCCTCCCAATCTCGGCTCACGGTGGTATGCAGTTCTATGCATTTTCACAACGAGAAAAAAAGGGTAGGCAAGGCATGTGTTCATTTACTGGTTAAAACATAATATTCCAGTTAAATTGTCGTAATATAGAGTAACATGTTCTTATATTTTATGGTGCTTATTATTTCGGAAGGATTCTTAAACTAAGCCATTGGTTAGTAGTATGTAGCATATACCTATGCTATTTGATATGAACTTAGAAAACGAATATTTGATTAAGGCGAACATTACACATTGAATTAGAACAAATGGTTTATGCGTCTTGGAGTTTTATTTCAAAAATGTATTTATTATAGGTACAAGATTTAGATGTGTAAATGTGTTCATAAACTTTTCATACCGACTCTACTTCGTTCGCCTTTTGTTTCAATACTTCCGAGTTTCATTTCTAGTTAATCACGGAATCTCTTTGTGTTCGATACAAATCTGAATAAAATTTCATTGTGAATGTGTATAATACTAGTTTTTTGTGTTTTTTACATTATTGTTCTAAGTACATTGACTTGCAATTGCGACTTATGGCCATACACTTTTGTACAGCATTGTTATGATTTATTGAACTTGTTGGACTCAGTTATTTCCCATTAGACACAATTACTATTATAGTAAATGCAAAAGTGTGTTTTTTTGGTTTGTTCCGCTATATGGAGGAAATAATCTAAGTATTACATTAACACAAATCACTGAATACTTGCCAGAAAATTTAGGTCGCAACGCAACGCAAGGAATCAGTCTGTTTCCTCCGTAGTTTTGTTTAGTTGATAAAGCAGGGTACCTAAATATCAAACGTCATTCAAAATCAAATATGGCGAACTCTCAAAGATGGTGGTTATAGATACAGATAGGTCAAATTTCAATTAAAAAAACTTGAGAAAATATCACCTAAATACACCATTTTTTAAACATATTCTTGAAAATCTCAAGAAAAATACATAATAAAACTTAATAACGTCTGAACTCATTTATCCTACATATAACACATAAACGAGTGTTTGCACAAGCAATTTTTTAATGAAATTAGTTTCACACCATTGAATGCGATCGTTAATATAAACGATATTCAATCAAAAGTTATTATAACGAATGTAATGGAAGCCCTTGTTTGGTTTACATTGCAATACTTTACTATCAATTACATAAATAACATTATACTTTAACTGATGTTTCAATAGAATACCGATCACGAATCTTTGAGTTATTATATTAAAATGTTTTATACAATTTCATTTGCCCTTCAAAGCTCTGTTATAAAGTTTTCTGATGTTTAACTTGTGAATAAACATATATTTTATCCTGTTGGTTTAATTTACACTTCTAGCGGTTTCATTTATGTTTTGTTATTGACATCACCACCTTATCTATCGAAACGAGCTTTTTGTTTTCCAATCAAACGTTTCTATAGTCAGACTACTACGGTTTTGGATCGTGGTCTCATTTTCATTTCGAACTTGCGATGCGAATTTGTATCATTAAAATGCTGAAACCAAGTCTTGCCGCACATACATATGTCAATTAGGATATTCAAAACGGATCAGAAAGTTTGATCGCGAATTGACTAGCATTTGGACTTTTGAACCAATTTATACTTCACTATTTTGGATCTGACCTTATTATAGCCCTCCGGTTTTACATGAAAAATGACAAGTCTGTCAGTCAGTTTTCTTATATAGTCAATTTTTTTTCTGCGCCAGCCTCCAAAATTGGAAGCTCCCATTGTCATTTAGACTCTAATATCATTTGGATACATGTTCAATCGCCTGACAACCAAAAGATGCGACTACAGCGACGCTGTCACCGGCACAGAAAAGATGGTGGCACTGTATACTTACTTACTGATACCTCGGTTTACCACCTGAGGCTGTCTATAGTACAATGCGGTTACATTGCGGTTGGTGCATCGTGACACCGTTGTTTCGACACCAGAATTATTTAATTAAAGTCTATTTCTCAAATATCTTTGAATACTAAAACATTGGTTAGAATAATAGTCGTTTTGATTACGGATAGCTACCGAACATTATTTATTAAATTGTTGATTTTAGAATTGTTTATTTTATAAACTGTGATATTATTATTAGTTTGTAACTCAAAAATGCACTTATGAAAGCCAAAGAGCTGAGAAAAGAAGACAGAACAGTGGAATAATACAAGCAGCAGAAATATATTGCCCCCAAAAAGTAACACAGCATACACACAAAGAAAATATATTCTAGTCTTACACTGTCTCGGATTTGGTGTCACTATTTAAAAACTCATGAAAACAAAAAGACCTGAAGTTATTCTTTCTAAACATTATACATTTTCCACCTGTAGTATATTTTGTTATACTTATATGTATCTATTAAACATCGTATTTATAATATTGTGGTTACTGTATAAAGCGGTTGTCTCATCGGTGCATCGTGACAATAATATTTCGTCACTAGATTTACCTAATTAAAACCCCAACTGTTGCAATCTGACAGAGTTGTGGCTTCTCTTTATTATGCAAAATGTTTTACACCTCTGTGATATTGTTTGATTTAAGGACTTGTGTAGGGTTATGTTAATGTTTTTAATTAAACCTTTATTTGAAGTAACTATAAGGTAGTAAACTTTTTACATTACTTTGTATAGACGTCATCCATCTTATAGTCTTCTGTGATCACGGGTTCTGTAAAGAATCCCAAACGTCAGAAAATATAAAACAAAATACAAACACGACAAAAATCCGTTTAAGTGTTTTATTTCAATAACTATAAGTTTATTGATTTAAATTATTTATAACACAACGTAGCTGTTTTTCCTAGTTAAAAAAGTGTATTTCAACTTCTTTCAAACCTTTTTACTTACTTTTCCTTTTTCCAAACGTTAAAATATCATATAGTTCTGGGATTAACCTGGGTAAAACCGCAGAGCACAGCTATAGTGTAAATTGAAGTAATTAACAAACAAAAAATAGGTACGAAATGTTAATGAACATCTTAGCATTAAACACATATAATTGACCATTAAGGTACCCTCTTAAATAACCTGTTACTTGATCGTCACGTAATACTAATCAAAGTATCTAATTAACTGTTACTACCAATTAGTATCAGTAATGTAGTACTCGAACCTATTATGATGGTATAGTATTAGAGCTTAGTTAGTTATCTTTCTATGCTAGTAGATTTTGTAATATTGTAAAGAGAAAATATTAGAAAATATAGAGCACAAAAGAAAACATAGATGAATTAAGAATAGAAAACGTAGTAATATAAATTATTTTGAGCTGAAAGCCGAACTTTGTTATCAGGTTCAAGGGTTGTAATGTACCTATAACTATATAATTTGTAATGTATGCTGTAAGCAAGAAGAATTATAGGGTTCCACCTGGTACCCTGGCAACTATTATCCAAAAGTAGAACAAAATAGTGGAATAAAGATTCTTAAAAGTAACAGTTATAACATACTCCAAAAAAGTATAACAAAATATATCGCTCAACAAAAAGCACTCAACACCGAATGGCTATTAACCACTAAGTATTTATTTGCACTATGCAATTTGTCAGCACATTAAAAGTGAGAGCACGTATGTGTTACCTAATACTCGTGAGAATAAATAGAATATTTACTTACTTGATACGTAATACCTAGTACTGTACCTGTTACCTGTGATTTACTTTATGGCTTCCGGTGATATTTTCTATCACTTGCGTAGAATGTATAATACAGTGTGTTTGAACAATGAAAAGTAGTTTTTCTCTTTATTCGTAATAAATTCAACGAGGTGTTATATAAGTGATACGTGTATGTCATTTAATTTCACTTTTTAACGATATTTGCTATTACTTTCTGATTGGACTGGACTGGTATATATTTTTATGTTTTATGGCGGAAAATAAAATAAAAATACTTTTACTCTACCATTTGGTGGCCTGCGTAAATATAGCATTTGTGCCTTTTTCTATAAAAATGCTATCTATATCTATGTAACAATATCATATACTTAATTTCTTATTGAATATGTACTTATATATAAACCGAAATTTAAAAAAAACGTATTAAAACGTAAAACGAATTCCAACAAATAATCTCAGACAATTGTATTGAATATTTAACCAATTATTAAACACGCTGTATACAGAGTAGAGTACTTAGGTACTTTGTTTATTTATCTTTTAAAAGCTATCAACAACATTATTGAGCGTTTATAGACAGCTACTTATTCTCTGTTTGAGTATCATTACAAACGTGAGAATTAACTGTCATAGGTCATTATAGTTTACGTAAGTATGACCCATCATATTGGCGTTATATCATCGTGAAAATTCACATCTATATGTACTTTGTTAAGTAACCAAATGAGTACTCACCATGCCGGAATAGCTGGATAGTCTAAATAAACGTTGCAGCTCAAATTTCTGTGCGAGATTCAAGATCTTCAATTCATATTACACATCGGTATATGAAGTGAAGTACATACATATACTCGTACATTGGTCAATATGGATCACCCTGTAAATATCTGTAAAAAGTTTTATATTTGAAGGTGTTTTTTGTCATTATATTTGTTATCTTTGATAATAATCTTAAGCATTTGAGCTTTTATAAATAAAACATAATAAGTTCCTGTATTTACACACAAAAATAAAAACAAGATTTTATTCAAACCAAATTCATTAGAAAATACATGTCCATCTTAAATTTTAGAAACCGCAACAAATCATATAAGTAAACAAGTCATTTGCGACAGTAACAACATTACTTACGATTATCTCACATACATTTACAAAATCTTAAAATTATACGATTTAGTTTCATTTACTTACTTGTAAATTATATTTAGGTAATCATAATTAAGCTAGAAAGTCGGAAGACATTGGTCATATACGATTACGTAGTTATATTACTAATTGCGCTTGAATTAGTTTAAATAAACTAGTTAAACCCCATTACATGTAGTGACTTTTTATTTTTTTAGCGTTTCCGTACTTCAGAGGTCATGTTAAGCTTCAAGTAGTCGTATTAACTAGTGTTAGTATGATATGTGGGTAGAACCCTCAAAAGTCTTACCAAAAATATATCACATCACGCGTGCTTAAAGGACCCTTTGAGGCCTAATTGCGTACGAGTACTTGCATAACAAAGGATTTTATTCTGGTTGTTGTGACAAACTTATCTATGAACCCACAGCTCAAACCACTGAAGTATTTTTAAATTGTATCACTTTCTTTCGAAGATTAGTGCAGTCGTACAAAAACCACTGAAAATATAGTACAGAATCATTAGTTAAGTACAATTATACACTTAAAATATAAGTTATACACTTATGTTTTGTATTTCTAATAAACCTACAATATATTTACGTAACCAACAGACTAGAAAATGCTATCTAAATTGATAAACACGCACATGAGGAAGCGGAATAACTAACCTGTCTCACACATAAGGAATAGAAACTTGATCTAAGTTACCAAGAAATGCGTAAAACATAAAATAATTAATTAAGCTGTTCTATACAGTAGGTAACCATATGTAGAGTATTTTTTCTACTAATTTATAATTAATTATACTTTATAATGTTATACAAAAAAAAACATTTAATGAATGGCCTTATTTATTATGGTTAATAGTCGTGCACCGCGATTTTTCCAGCTTTGTTATACAGCTTAGGCTTACTATACCTTCCTCTCGAATCAGGTTACCTTGAGACTGTACTACTGACTATAAGAATCAGGCCTAAACTTTCCTAAAAAACAAAATATTTGTATGAAAAAAAACATGTCTACCCAAGTAAAACCGCGAGACATATGTGTTAAGCAAACAAGAGTGCAACAAACTTTACAACGCGTCAACGCAAGCGCATCATTTATTTGCATACTCTTTGTTGACTCACAATAATATGACATGTCATAACTAACACGGGAATAACTTACTTTGAATAATAAATAATACATTTAAATTACATCCTAGACTCACGTAAGTAAATAGGTGTTTACCACAAAATTACAATGTAATTTTCATAAATATTATGTACTAGATGTGCTTTGCAGTTTTACCCGCCTTAAAGTTAAAATTGAACTTGGATTGGAGCATTTTTATGTATAAAGGGTGTCCGGGTATCGATGTCGGATACTTTAAGGGGGTAAAATATGGTATTTTTTATCTTCCTATGACGTTTACATAGATAGCAATGACTAAATCAGTACAAGCACCCGCGCGTCGAGTAGAAAAAAACAAAATGGCTGCCATTTTGAAATGGAGGTATCTAGAGAAAATTGGAATCGTGATTTGTCGATAAAAAATACCATATTTTACGGGGGTAAAATATGGTATTTTTTATCGACAAATCACGATTCTATACAGGGTGTTCAGGCGTCGATGTCGGATACTTTAAGGGGTTAAAGTATCCGACATCGATGCCTGAACACCCTGTATAGCCTTTGGTAGATGGACTATCCAATACTAAACGAGTTTATCAATTGGATCCAGTAGTTCCTAAGATTTGTGCGTTCAAATCGCAAGGTTTCGAACTTACCATCATTACCATGGGTACCTTATATGTTATAACTGTTAATAAAAAAGCAATATAATAACACCTTTTTCGTTCGTAAAATGCACAAAACTGTATACGTACCCTTGGCGAATAAAGTTGAATTATTTCCGTCTGTTCTAAGCGAGATTACCGATTTACCACAGGATAATGTTAAAACTTTCCATCACGGCATAGTGACTCAGACTTTTTATAATGTAAGCTCATAAATAATCAAATAAAACCATTTAAATTGACCTAATAGACTGTACCGTACACGTGTTTTCTCTATAAATAAATAACATTATACCCAAGTACTACTCATTACGATCTAGCGGTAAAATAAAACCGTACATTCCTAAACAAAATGTCAGGATACTGTTATCGGTATTGTACATGAATAATGGTTGTATTATAACTGAATCTACGGCTCATTATATCGTCAATCTTATGATTCATTCGCGGAATCTTTTCATTTGATTAATTCTTAAATAAATAAATAAACTCTACTTTTGTGAATGAAAAACTTCATGAAATGTTTAAGGAAATGATAAGTTTTTAGTATCATTTTTAATTACTTACCTATGTTTTTGTAGCTCTTGTAATGTGTACGTATAAAAACTTAAACTTCTTAGAGGAAACTCTAGAAGCAACTCTCCATACAAAGTATTCCCGTGTTTTCTCCCTAGATAACCTTTATAAAATAATATATCTTCTTATTACACTAGTAATATATTATTTAGGTAAATCATCTTATGTATAAAGTATAGGCCAATAATTGATTAATTGATTGAATATATTATTAGACCTTTATTCCTAGACCAACTTATAAAATATTAATTGGTTACAAGGAAAACAGCCTACCTAGTACTTTTAAAAACAAAAACAAGACAATAGACTTACGTGTACACAAAATGTCGTGTCCATCTTAAATGCTGAATAAATAATATTGAAGTTAAAACGTTTATTTCCCACAGTGAGTTATGAGTAAGTTTACGGACCACATCTCCATACCATTGTTCGAACAGGTCAAGGACAATAGGCAAACACTTTTCTTTACTAATATTATAAAGAGGAAAGATTTGATTGTTTTTTGTAACGAAAAGGCTCAGAAATTACAAAAAAGCTTTCATTAAGAGATAGCCGAGCTCTTTATACAAACATATTACCGAGTTTCCTTCCTGGAATGCCTCTAGATCTAGAGCAAAAATTTAACAAAGTGTGAGCGCCATGTCCCCTTTTTTTCAATATGTTTATTATAAAAAATATAACATATTTTATCCGCTGAAACCTATATTATCAGCGCGTGATAAATAGGCTACTTATATTTTATCCCCATATTCCCATGGGAACGGGAACTACACTGGTGAAACCACGGGGCGTTGCTAGTACATTATAATCACACACAATGGTATATATTTCATATAATTTCTACTCTTAATTAGTAGAATTTGTTGTAAAGTTAGTTAATTCATCCTTGAATTGTTTCTATTCTAGTTTAGTAACGCTTAGAACTGAGCCAAGGTTTTCTAATCGCTGTTAATCTAAATTGGACGGTAGTTAATTTTTAGTTCTGACCTTTTTAGTTGGGGTTAGTTATATTAAAATACTAGCGGCGCCCCGCGGTTTCACCCGCGTAGTTCCCGTTCCCGTAGGAATATAGGGGTAAAATTATGCTAAAAACCTTCCCACTGAATCACTCTATCTATTAAAACAAGTTGCATTAAAATCCGTTGCGTAGTTTTAAAGATCTAAGCATACATAGGGACAGAGAAAGCGACTTTGTTTTAGACTATGTGGTGATACATAAATATTTTTTAATAAAAATACAAAGGAAAATCTTCTGAAAATAAATTATTTGAGTACTAATTATTACAGAAGAAAGAAAATATAATCAAGCCGTAATCACACGCTTTACACACGTTAAACGCGTGTTTAACAGCTATTTTCGTGTCATTGTTTAAAAAACAGACACTTATGTTAGAAAGTCGTAAACATAACCGGTTCAAGGTTAACAATTAACATCGAGTAAAAAGTAGCAAACGTAGTTAAAATAGCGTGACTAATTTGTGGCACGAGTCTTGGCGCAATAGTCATTACCATTCTAACTTTTGTCACAAAAAGTCTAGCTACCGGAACAATCTATTACAATAACAGTATATAACTTAGGATGTATAATAGTTATTTATGGTACAAGCGAGGTAAGTTGGTGATTACTTCCGAGGCGCTATTGAGGCCCGAGCCGTCAGGCGAGGGTCTGAAGATAGCCGAGGATAGTAATCATCAATACACGCGTGTACCATACAACGTTTTTCAACACATTTGCGAAGAAATTATCATTTTTCGCTAATAAATAAACAGTTTTTCTATTCGCGCGCATCCAACACAACGATGGTGATCGGCCAAAGACTAAAAGAATAACTTATTAAAAAAAATCGAGCAAGTGTGTTGAAAAATCATGTTTTACAGTGCCCCGTAGTTTTGTATACGTATATGAGGTTAATGAATAACCTGTAATAAAATCGTGATATAACATATTAAATTAAGGATAATTGAGCTATTATTGAATATAGACATTTTTATTATCCGTGTCAAAGTTCTAGACATTACAGTTAATAAACAAACTAATAAATTGTATACTTTATGTTATAAATACAGAAAAAAATACTTCGATAGTAATAAAATAACTTAACGTAATTATTTTTCTATAATTTTATCATATCACTAGCCCGAGAAAATACGGGTAAAATTATGCTAAAAAGCTTACTCTTGAATCACTCTATCTATTAAAAAAATCGCATTAAAATCCTTCGCGTTGTTGTAAAGATCTAGCATACATAAGGACAGATAGCGGGAAGCGACTTTGTTTTATCACTACATAGTATAAAACAAAGTCGCTTTCTCTGTCCCTATGTCCCCATGTCCCTATGTATGCTTAGATCTTTAAACCTACGCAACGGATTTTGATGCAGTTTGTTTTAATAGATAGAGTAATTCAGTGGGAAGGTATTTAGCATAATTTTATCCCCATATTCCTACGGGAACGGGAACTATGCGGGTGAAACCGCGGGGCGCCTAGTACATACTATTTAATGATTTACTAACTGTACCTAACCAAATTAACTCTTATCAATTGTATCAGACTTGGTCACGCTAATGCAATAATTCTAATTTCATACACTCACGCACATATAATAAACTTTTTAATTTTAATAGCTTTATTAATTATTTTATTTAGTACAAAAGAAGGCTATGATCTAGTTATTATACACGCCACGGAATTATACACCTTAAATGAATGAAACTATGATTCAAAATCCACATATCGCATTAAACAATAAAGCTATTATAATAACCAAGTTACCAAGATTCACATCTTAGGATGTTCAAGTAGTTCAAAAGTAGATTATACTTGGAATATATCCGTTGTGCATGTCGAATTACTCGACCTAAACGTAGGAGGTCAACGGACAACGTTTTGTCACATCCGACTATAATTAATATCTCAATATCATTGTACTAAATTATAGTTTCTAGTTTCAGCGTTCTCAAGTTTCTATAGCCGTCATTTTTCACTTATTTGCCATACTTTGAAGTTTTGTTACTTTAAAGTCATTTTTATACGTATATTTTTAACACTTTTTAATATTTTCCCTAGGAAATGATCTCTCTGTGTTGGAAAATATTATCAATAAATAAAATATGTAGGTTTCAATATTTATGTGATCCTCAAATCTTATCTGCGGCTTGGGTATGTGAATGAGTACATGCGTAGTTTCTGATGCCCAAGTTATAGAAGATGATAGAGTCGCTGATTATGTTAATAAATTTTATCTGATAAGTAGAGCAGTGCGCCGTTATAGTTCAAAAGATTATACATATCTAATTAAATATTTTTGCAACAACACAAGCATCCATTGTATTACAACTATTTATTTAAAATCTATTACTAAACATCATGAGAATAGTGAATAGAAACATTATTATTACAAAATCAAAATTGCCCAGCGAACGATTGTTTAAATATAATCTTAATTATATTAACAATGGATTTCGTTGTGAGAATCAAAATAATAAATTTGGAAGTACAAATACCTACATATTACCTTCATCTCGGAATCACGACGAATTAAATTACATGTCTTGTATTGTATGTAAAATAATTTCCGTTAAAATTATTAAGAATTTCAAACAATTTAGGAAGTTTATGCTTATTATTTATTTGTTTTATGTTTTATCTGACATTTTATTTGTATAATAAGGAAGTATATTATTTTTTACGTGTGAAAATATCTACGAAGTTCATATTTTTAATATTTATTGTGTATTTTACGATGTCAGACGAAGAGTATTTAGCAACAACGGCCTCCACGAATAATGAGCAGGTTTCTAGTCTAGATTTTAGTAATGTTAGGAATGTCACTCGAGTATTTTCTTATTTGTATTATGTACTTGACATTGTTGGGTCTTACCTAACTCTACCTTAATTGTGAGTAAAGTATGGTTTTGTAAGATTCTGCTGAATAGATAAACTACAATTTTATAACTAACGACTAAAATTACATTTATCCTTTGCAAGTTTTGAACCATAGATAAGGTCCTTATTTTAGTTTAAAAATTAATTTACATTGCATTGTTCTTCATTGAAATTAAAAAAAAAAAATGAGAAAATTATTTCTTCGATACAACTTAACGTAAAAATACGTTTATAGCTTAAAATTATTAGATGAAAAATGTTACAGATTTATATTTCGTTCAAAATTTCTTTCAACAAAATATTTTCAACATTATTATCTTCTCCTCAAAATAATTACCGCAATTATTGAGAGAAGAATGTTCAAATCAAATTAGGTAACTGCAGGCGCGTTGTTGCGATAGGTCAGGCATCCACAACTGTGAGTTGAATGCCGCGATCATCACGCGCCAGGCCAAAGGGCTTCAGCCATTGTGACTTGCTACAATTTAGATAATTTTATTTTAACATTTTGTGGTATAAAATTGTAGATGTTGACGTAGAATTTATAGGCATTCCATTTTTCCATTCGTGAGAATACAGATTTGTGCGTATTATGAAAATATTCGTATTCGTAAATTCATCTATTGGCATAATAAAATAAATAATGGAAAATGTAGTAGCAGCAGATACACCCTTTTTGATTTGATGATCAGTATCGTTAAAGCAAACGGGAAACAAGTGTATTGCCTTGCCACACTCTGAGGATAACAGGACAGTAGAACGAAAAATAAGGCGAAGGGTTTGAACTCCGGTCCTGCTTCACACCGTTATTCTGCAGGTGATTTATACTTCCGCGGTAGCTTCAGCCCATCTTTGGACAGTGATAATGTCAGTGTTGCTCTACCATATAAATCATGTAAGTAACACTTCCTGTACGCTTTCGTCATTTTTTCATTTATTGTCGCTACACTGTATGCAAAACTTTCAATTCTTTTCTATATAAATAAAAAAACTTTTTATAATACTTTAAAAATATTTAACGATCTAAGAAATTCTTCAACAAATTGCATTAACAAAACACACAACACAGTCAAAGGTGTTCGCATGTAGAGCCATCAATCCGTGACGTTGCACAGTGACCTACTGTTCTGAACAAAAAGTGCAGCCTTGGTGGTTTCTTCACCGTCTACTTAACAATAGTAACAAACCACTTTAGTATTTTCTACTAAACTGTACTGTCTCTTACTATACAAATAATAATTTTATTATTTTACTCATTGCAACAACTTTTGCTCTACACTTTCAGCCTTGAAATTAAAAAATGAATTATGAATGCAATGTTTTGAGTTTGAAGTGTAAAGTATTAATTTAAACATTGAATATTTGAAAAGGTTTTTTGGTTTGATGAATAAATTTTTATATTAATAGGTAAGTAAATATAGTGATTTTGAACTTCTGTACTTAACTATAATTAATTACCATAGGATTTAGACCTTCGATATGATAAATTATTAACAAACAAAGTCAATTTCAAGATAAAAAGAAGAAAACGTTCGGTCGGTAGAAACGGTCTGCGGTAGTGGTGCATTTATTATATTCCAAAAAGGCCAAATAAAAGTTTGGAATACCTGAAACTCTCTTTCCTAACTCAAAACTTCGCAAGTTATTACCGAAATAAAAAATAACATGGTAGTGAAACATATACTTAATAAAAACACACAAATTTAAACTACGGTACATAAACTTTCATCAACCAAGCAATTAACTCAACAATATGTTATCAGACCATCTAAAACAATAAATTTTATCTGCATAATTGGTAAAATTTCGTACTTAAATTCAATGATGTAACAAGATATAGAGGCGTCATGCACCAACATCGCGGCTCTTAGCGTAAATAAATTACATACTAGATTAGTTACTTATGTGCAAGAAAAAAGGAAAAAAATTTTGCTTGTAGATAAACTGGTAAACAGAGATATGCTTTCTATACTTAAATATTTACATAAGGATTTCGTTTTTATAAAGCGTAGTGTAAACGCTTGTAGGTGCGTTTATCCACAAAATGTTGGCGATTACCGTCTTTTATATTGTTTTTCTTTAAGTTTGGAAACACATCTATAGTTTAAAATATCATTGCTTAAAATATTACTACAACGCATAACAACATATAAAGTGCAATATTAGATGTTTAAATCGGGTATTATGTAGCAAATACCTCCATATATCATGTGTTATTATGTGCAATTACAAATATAAGTAATAGTTTAATATAGCAGTTTGTTATGGTAAAGTGTTATTATTTCTGATTAATCTATTTAAAGGTGAAATGGGCAAATTGGCAATGATTGTTTTTCGTTTGCTTGAAATGTTAATAGAAGATTTATATTAGAAATTCTCCATTAATCGTATTTTTTGTTGCGAATTATTTAATTTATTGATTGGACCATTTAAGAATCTTCATTTGTTTTTTACTTTTTAACCGACTTCCAAAAAAACAGGAGGAGGTTCTCTATTCGACGTGTATATTTTTTTTTTTTTTTGTGTGTTTGTTACGCGATTTCTTTGTAATCATGAATGGAGCATTTTAAAATTATTGTTTCATTAGAAAGCGGATATTCGCGAAGTGGTCCCATGTCAAGGAAATCAGGATCTGATGATGGGATCCAGGAAAAATCGAGGAAAAACCCGCAACAATGCAGGCTGGGGTGTCGATTGACATTATTAAAAGTAAAACTACCTGTGACCCGTGGTTTTGCTCGCGATATTCTTGATACCATAAGAATTTCTGGATGAAAATTTTTTGGCTGTATTCTTTCGTATTTAAATCAAATGCTGTTCACAATTCATGGGTTTTAGATATAAAAATGTCCTGTTTTTTAATTCGTTAACACACACTGAAATAAACCCAAACCTACAACATTTTTTAAAAATGTTTTTTTATACTATTATAGGTACCTATTACACATATATCTTCAGAGCGTTTTCATAAAACTTTTCGTAAAAAAATATATTTAGATATTACAAACAAACACTGCACCAGATTAGATTGTATATATTATTTTAATTAATAAATAGACAGTATAAACGTCATCCTCTTTTTTCGTTTTTATTTTGACTTTGGTCAATTTTCTAAAAAGTTCTTATACCTTTGTGGTTATAAAGAAGTTTTGTAATAAAATTATGGTTTAATTGGGATGATGAAGTTAAAAAGAAGTAATAAAATGCAGGGTTGTGTTAGATTATGAATCATGAGTAACATCAGCTCATGGGACAGGATTCAAGCGGTACCCGTTGAGGTTGAACTGCTCGACACTTATAGAGCAGCGAAAAAATCCCTGCAAGAGGCTATTGCCCTCGCAACTCTCACGGCAATCGTGGGAAACGACCTCTCCTTGCCAAATGTTGTCTCTGCTATGGTGAGCGAGGAGAGGTCTTGGATTGGAGTGCCCACGTTTTGTGAGGTCGTACTCTCGCAAAAAAAATCTGCTGAGAGGGAAGCCCTCTCCACTAATACTATCCGCAGCAGAAGGTTGGGCAGACGGAAGCGGGACTACCACTTTGTCCTGCAACCGCCATACGCCCGACCTGCGGCAGTGATCCCCGGGGGGAGATCCACTGCCGCCATATAGGCCTCGAGGTGGCGCGCGGTACTTTCGGAAGGGGGTAACTCAACATCTGTCGCCTAGAGCTACATTCTAGCTCGGAGGAGAAACCCTTAACAGGGTAGGCGCTGTCAGGGATCGTAGTAGCGTGCAGCCGCGTTTCTTCCGGTTTCGGCCATAAGCGCAGAGGTGGCACACCAAGAAGTTTTAGTCGGTAAGCGCGTCGCCGCTTCATCTTTGCGGTGCGGAGTCTGACTTACTCCGTCGTTCCCCTGGACAGAGGAAAGACGTAAAGTCTTCCTCTCTCAAAAAAAAAAAGGATTCAAGTGGTCCACGAGTCAAAAGCTCTTCTGGATGAAAATTTAGGCGTCTTTTGTAGAGGGAGACTAACTTCCCACTCAAAAATTGAAAATAAAGTTAATTAAAAAAAATAAGAAACCGACTTCAGCACTAAAAAGTAAAAAATAATTTTAAATAAACGATATCTTTAATACATATTTACAATTTATAATTAGTTACTTTTGGAGTCGGTGACAGCCAAAGCCTTCATTAATATTATAGGCGCGTCTCGTGCTATCTTATAAGGAAAAAAAAACTATCCTGGGCTGGCACTGACTCCAAAAGTAACTAATTATAAATTGTAAATATGTATTAAAGATATCGTTTATTTAAAATTATTTTTTACTTTTTAGAGCTGAAGTCGGTTTCTTATTTTTTTAAATTAACTTTATTGTCACTCAATTCCTTTTATTTTAGCCATACTTAATGTGTACTTCTTTCGAGAATTTTTGATCAAGAAACAAATTTTGAAAAGATTTTTGTAAGTGAAAACATTTTCTGAGAAACTACATACTAAAGAAATATATTACCTTTTGATATGTTTTATTGTCACATAAAACAAACACCATATTACCGTAATCTCCTCTTCCGTTAAATAAATTCCTCACAAGATGTGAGGTCACATCAAAATAACATTATGAATCACTACAATATAAAGTACTGCAATATTGAACAGTCCGTTATACCAATATTTATTTTCATAACGGTGTGCATTCGGTACACGTTTTTTGTACCAATAGATATATAAGTACTAATTTTATAAAGCTGAAGTTTGTTTGTTGGTTTGAACGCGCTAATCTGATAATGTACCTTGGTCCGGTTTGAAAAAATCTTTCAGTGTTTGATAGCCCATTTATCGAGGACGGCTATCCTTGCTAATATTATAAATGCGAAAGTATCTCTGTCTGTTTGTTACATTATCACAGCTAAACTACTGAATCGATTGACTTGAAATTTGGTACAAAGGTAGCTCATAAGCTACCCTTCCCCGGACCATAGTCCGGGGAAGGAAGGACGTAGGCTATATTTTATCCTGAAATTCCCATGGGATCGGGAACTACGTGGGAAAACCGCGGGGTGCCGCTAGCGTATAATAATAATATAGTAAGTTCAGTAGTCAATATATTTACTAGTCATCTGACCTTTTTCAACGCTTGTCCAAAGACTATAACCATATCTTATAAGCGATTATAAATTTTGATTATATCGACGAATTGATTTATCTTATACTACCTAACTCCATATGAAACGAAATGTTGACATGCGATTTTATTAGGTAATCGGTAATAATAATAAATCAATACTATTGGAACATCTGGTAAATTTTCCTAAGCTTTTTTGCTACAAAAGTTCTTCGACTTTCGTGAACTCGATTTATAGTTTATTGGGTCAGTCCCCTCGTGACCATGGTCAATGGTCATTGTAACCTGATCGAAACGTGAGGTAATGATATGAAATGTGTTTAAATATACGCGATGAGGGTTTTTGAATTGAAACTTTATAGTCCTTTGTTAAAAAGTAGCGAAAATTTCGACGACCTCAATGGCAGAGTGGTCACCATGCCGGACTGCCATCCGTAAGGTTGCGGGTTCGATTCCAAGGTGAATTTTTGTGTGAACCACAAATGTTTGTCTCGGACTGGGTGTGTGTGAATGAGTGTGGCGTAGTTTCTGATACCCTAGATACAAGTTACGAACTGTTATGTTATTTTCTATTTATGTTATGTAGTTATGATCTTTTCTAAGCAGTATTGAAACGGCACTATACCAATTACTCTAATCATATTTAGTACAAATTTGTATGAATTTAATTATTTGAACAATAAATGCGTTAAGTACATAGTTTAGTTTCGATTTCAAACCGATATCTTACATAAGTAAAAATATATAAATAGGCACAAATATAACTTATAAGAAAGAAGAGGCAAAAATAGGAAGTAAACAAGCATTGTAGCGAAATCTAAGCACCTAGTTAATGTTTGCAGAAATTGATGTTTTTTGACCGATTTTTGACCTACTTTAGTTGTTAATCCGATTAATTTGATAACTAGCCAATTTCAGATTTTTTATTGACGAACCATAAACCCGCTTTAAAAAATAAGCTTTATTATACCGCTTCTATAAATAATTTTGGCAGGCTCTTCATTGTTACATAACAATAAACAATAAATTACCATTTTACACACCAATTACACATCGTAAATAATGACAAAATACTTTCAATCACGAATTCAGTTCCTTATATATTATTTTCGTCAACCCTATATGGATGTCCCCAATATTCACACATACGGGTGTTTAATAAAACGTTGTATGATAAAAAGACTGGCCAAGTGCGAGTCGGAATCTCACACGAATGGTTCCGTCACCTATTGAAATTGAGAAAAACGCTAAAAAACGTTTGTTATATGGAGTACACTTAAATATTTATTTGTAGTATTTATCATTATAGAAATATGTGAAATTGCCTGTGAAATTGTCGGCTATCGAGCTATGACAGTTCATGCTATACAGCCTGAAAAAAAAAAGGAACAGCGGTCTTATTAACAGGGCTCCCGTTTTCACCTTTTGCAAACGGAACCCTAAAAATTTCACATTATTGCACAACCTTCTCCCGTATCTGTACATTAATGCCCGCTAATCAGTAATCACCATTGAAACGAAACCAGAAACATCAGATAAGTTCTCAATGGGCTGTCATTATCAGAGAAAGTTACATTGTGTAACTTCGCATAATCCTCAGATATTGTACTTTACTGTCACGGGTTAAAGGGTACTTTATTTAACTTACTTATTGCAGTAATCTTGTTTTCAATTCGTATTACGGACTAATTAACGTAATATTACTCGATTTGCGGTAAAATTGACCTGAATTATAACATTTTGCAATATATAAATATTTATAAATATATTATTATACATTAAATATATATTTATACATACCTATATTACGCGGGGTGAATAATTTTGTGTGAACCACAAATGTTTTCTCGGTCTGGGTGTGTGTGTGAATGAGTGTGTGCGTAGTTTCTGGTACACTAGATACAAGCTCCGAGCAGCTCAGACCGAGCTTAGTTACGGGTCAGTTACTATAATGAGATGATGTAGTGATATATTATGTTATGTTATATTTCGCTCTGCAGAATTCTTGTTGCCGTGAATTGGATAGTGAAAACTGTTTTTCGATTTAGGGAGTCAGATTTGCAATCAGAATTGCAATATTTAAAGTGCTATGCTATTTTTTCTATGAATCAAGTATCTCTTTCACATACTAGATAAGATACTTGTTAATACTTGAGAAGTATGTAAACTATCATAGCAAAGAAGTCAAGATGTCATGTAATTATTTGACTTACTAAATGTCCTTGGAGAAATAAAATGGAAAATTTCGTACATATGACATAAAAAAATTGTTACTTAGCCGTATGAAATATGTACTTAATACTTAACTCATATTGCGCATGACCCAACATGCAATTAGCAAATTTTTCGAACAAACTTCAACAAATAATCTCTTTAAACATTTAATACAACAAATAATGCAAAAGGATACAAATAATTGTCAAATCATTACAAATATGGTCAAATAGGTTACTTAAGGTCAAAGATCTGTTCGACCCACATTCGTAATAATATCGGTTCTATATCACCAGTTATGTCATTATGATAATTACATTTTGAAATGTCACGCTAATTCAAAATCATTATAGATATTTTATGTTTAAGAAATAGTTGGTTAAGGATTTCGTTTTATTTGCTATGTTAAATTGTGATATTATGTTTATAGGTATTATTGATATGTTTGACCCAATAAAAAAAGTTAACAAATCGTTTATAAACAATTTGATAAATTAATATCTACTTTATGTACTTATAACTGTATGTGCTATATACTCGTATAATAAAAAACTAAGTATACTCTAACCTCCTCTAACCTTATACATATTTACTCAGTACAAAATAGATATTACAATATACCAATACTCGGTGGCCGAGTTTTGGTCCTCAAAAATATGAGTCGATACGCAAAGAGGAAGTACAAAACGCCTTCCTATCCCTCTATTCGTGTATGCGTCTTGGGTCTTTCAAATTATGCAACAGATTAAATGCAGTTTCATTTAAAAGATAGAAGTAAATCAAGACGAAGGTTTATATGTATAATAAAATTTAACGCGTGTGAAACCAAGAGGCGTGCCCCTTATTTAAATATAAGTACTTACAATAATCTAAGAAAAATACATGTTAATTAGATATTGCGTGAAAAAAACTACCAAGTAACACTTTCTTACTTGCAATAACATAATCATTCACTACATCATCTCATTATAGTAACTGACCCCTAACTAAGTTCGAAACTTGTATCTAGGGTATCAGAAACTACGCACACACTTACACTCAGACCGTGACAAACATTTGTGGTTCACACAAATATTTACCCTTCATGCAATAATAGTAAAGTTACCACCGCCACCAAGTTACCAGGTTAAATTAAATATTATCTCGTCAAATATTAGTTGAAATGTGTTATTTAACGTCGTTAGTTAGATAAATACATAACAAACTAACACCTTCAATATACCGAGGAAGAGACGTAAGTTCCGGTGCCTGGTTAACTTATAAATGTGAATAATCTTATTGTTTGAATTTTCTCGCGGTTTTGTTCACATAAACTGGGTAAATAATTAACTGTTTTACGAAATACGCTGTACTTTTATAGTTTGCAGTTTAGCAGTTTGTTTGTATCCGTATTTTGTTTACTTGTTACATTTTATTTGATGACTAGCTGTGCCCCGCGGTTTTACCCGCGTAGTTCCCGATCCCGGGGAATGTGGGGATAAAACTACGCTAAAAACCTTCCTCTTGAATTACTCTATCTATTACTGAAAACCGCATCAAAATCCGTTGCGTAGTTTTAAAGATTATATAGAGACAGAGAAAGCGCCTTTGTTTTTAACCGACTTCCAAAAAAACAGGAGGAGGTTCTCTATTCGACGTGTATATTTTTTTTTTTTTTTTGTGTGTTTGTTACGCGATTTCTTTGTAATCATGAATGGAGCATTTTAAAATTCTTGTTTCATTAGAAAGCGGATATTCGCGAAGTGGTCCCATGTCAAGGAAATCAGGATCTGATGATGGGATCCAGGAAAAATCAAGGAAAAACCCGCAACAATGTAGGCTGGGGTGTCGAAAAGTAAAACTACCTGTGTCCCGTGGTTTTGCTCGCGATATTCTTGATACCATAAGAATTTCTGGATGAAAATTATTTGGCTGTATTCTTTCGTATTTAAATCAAATGCTGTTCTCAATTCATGGGTTTTAGATATAAAAATATCCTGTTTTTTAATTCGTTAACACACACTGAAATAAACCCGAACCTACAACATTTTTTAAAAATGTTTTTTTATACTATTATAGGTACCTATTACACATATATCTACAGAGCGTTTTCATAAAACTTTAGTAAAAAAAATATATTTCGATATTACAAACAAACACTGCACCAGATTAGATTGTATATGTTATTTTAATTAATAAATAGACAGTATAAACGTCAGCCTCTATTTTCGTTTTTATTTTTACTTTGGTTAATTGTCTAAAAAGTTCTTATACCTTTGTGGTTATAAAGAAGTTTTGTAATAAAATGATTGTTTAATTGGGATGATGAAGTTAAAACGAAGTAATAAAATGCAGGGTTGTGTTAGATTATGAATCATGTGTAACATCAGCTCATGGGACCGGATTCAAGCGGTACCCGTTGAGGCTGAACTGCTCGACACTTATAGAGCAGCGAAAAAATCCCTGCAAGAGGCTATTGCCCTCGCAACTCTCGGGGCAATCGTGGGAAACGACCTCTCCTTGCCAAATGTAGTCTCTGGTATGGTGAGCGAGGAGAGGTCTTGGATTGGAGTGTCCACCTTTTGTAAGGTCGTACTCTCGCAAAAAAAAGCTGCGGAGAGAGAGCGCGAAGCCCTCTCCACTAATACTATCCGCAGCAGAAGGTTGGGCAGACGGAAGCGGGACTACCACTTTGTCCTGCAACCGCCATACGCCCGACCTGCGGCAGTGATCCCCGGGGGGAGATCCACTGCCGCCATATAGGCCTCGAGGTGGCGCGCGATACTTTCGGAAGGGGGTAACTCAACATCTATCGCCTAGAGCTACATTCTAGCTCGGAGGAGATACCCTTAACAGGGTAGAGATGCTGTCCGGGATCGTAGTAGCGTGATTCGGCCATAAGCGCAGAGGTGGCACACCAAGGGGTTTTAGTCGGTAAACGCGTCGCCGCTCTATCTTTGCGGCGCGGAGTCCGACATACCCCGTCGTTCCCTTGGACAGAGGAAAGACGTAAAGTCTTCCTCCCACAAAAAAGGATTCAAGTGATCCACGAATCAAAAGCTCTTCTGGAGGAAAATTTAAGCGTCTTTTGTAGAAGGAGACTTGCTTCCCACTAAAAAATTTAAAATAAAGTTAATTTAAAAAAATAAGAAACCGACTTCAGCACTAAAAAGTAAAAAATAATTTAAAATAAACGATATCTTTAATTCATATTTACAATTTATAATTAGTTACTTTTGGAGTCGGTGACAGCCCAAGCCTTCATTAATATTATAGGCGCATCTCGTGCTATCTTCTAAGGAAAAAACCTATCCTGGGCTGGCACTGACTCCAAAAGTTACTAATTATAAATTGTAAATATGAAATAAAGATATCGTTTATTTTAAATTATTTTTTACTTTTTAGTGCTGAAGTCGGTTTCTTATTTTTTTAAATTAACTTTATATACTATGTAGTGATGATCACTTATTTTTGGGATCTTTGGTAGGCCTACTTACTCTACGTAACGAAAAGCATGATTGAAATTAAGCGCTTTTTTTCCAAGAAATTATATTTTACTTCATATTTATAAGTGAAAAGATTTTTTAAGATTTTTAACCATAATGTTTTTTTTGTTACAGGTAATAATATAGAGCCAGATTCCTCCCCCTCTTCTCATCTTAAAGGTAATTTGTTATGGAACTAGGAAATTAGGAAGCAAAAAGCAAAGTATCTGCTTGTAAGATGAAAGTCATAGGTCTCTCTCTCAATGTATATTCGGTAAGGCATAACACACTTGCCTTATGCGAAAATTAGGAGGTACGCAAGACGATTCAAACGCAAAATTATAGATCACAGCAAGTTCATTTCAAATGTAGGTATTCTGAGAACCAGCATCTTTTGACGCATCAAGTCTACCTAGCGACTTTTTGTCCCTTTATATGTATACTAATTTAGATGTCTTGCGTTTTGCAATTTTATGTTTTAATAGGTTCCATGAATTACTTTTATTCTAACTAGTAAATTATAGATAAAGCCTACTAGACGCAAGAGGTCTCAATTTGATCTCTGCTGTAACAGAGAGATACGATTCTAAATATTTGCATAAACATTGTAGCCATTATATATTGCTTAACACGAAGCTTTATTTACAAGTTGCACCCTGTTATCAACTGTTATCTTCTCTAGACACTAATCCATGAACAATGGTGCGTAATCGTCTGACATTAAGCACCCTTTTAAATATTACATCACATTAAAATGTTAGTAAATCTATTGTTTACATAATCAACGAATTTTATTACCTATAGACAATCTATAGACTGAGACTAACCTAAAGACAATATGGCACAGTTGTTTAATTTTCAGCTTCATAGTGACACCATTATGTAGATTTTTTTGTTAGATCAATTGAGAAGATACGGAACTAAAAGCTTGGGGTACGGTCAACATCAAAACTATGTTAAAATAATCAAATAAATACTAATACCTTAAGACGTTCCAAAGGTCATATCGTATCACTAGATCCTCACTCAATATTTTTTAATAACAAACATTAAATCTTTTTATAACTTAACGATTGTCGTAAAAGAGGTTAACATATTCCGCGATCGTAGTGTGTGATTATTTTCGAACAGTTTTTATCATATCTTGTTTTTAATAGAATAATTTTATTTGTAGTAATTGCGATTCTACGCCCTTTAATTTATTATTCATTCTAGCTCTAGTATATTATTATGTTATGGTTACAATTAGGTTATAAGGCGCCAAATAACCAGTAATAAAACAAGTAAAAATTATGTAGCACAGAAAACTAGTTTTAATTTACTCCAATTTATTGCGAATAAAGTTAATATAAAACGACTTTAAATCAAACTAAAAATCACAAATTAAATTATTTACAGTAAGTTATCACCGGGTTTAAGACATTAATTACAAAATAATGCAAATAAAATCAAGATCACAGAACACTGAGCATTGCCCAATCAAAATTCAATTAACTTTGATTAAAATTGCAATAAAGCATTTTGGTATGAATTGTTGTTGAATAATGGTTTCTAAGCTTCGTTTATGTTCCTGTGTTTTGCCTCAGGGAAGGTGTCAAGTGTCGAGTCGAGACCTTTGACCTAGAAAGTGGAAACACTCTAGTACCGGACTCTCGAACGCATATAGCAAATATTACATAACCAACCTTTTAATTATATCGAAACGGTTAAAGCGAACGGAACTAATGTTCATATTTCGACAATTTTAATTAAGCAATGAAGAACTTTGCTATAAGGTACATCGGCTACGGTTTATGTAATGTCTCATACCGATTTTGGGATTCGATTTGGGATTTTAACAATTTTATTCAATATGACAATATCAAAAGTTCAATAGGCCATTGTTGAATATTTATTTTAAATACTTCGTTATTTTTTGCTGTGGTTATTAATTGCACAACGTTTAATCGACTCGACATAGTAGCTTCCTTTTAATTTTTGAAACGAATCTGTCAGTTGATCAATCAAGATTTTTATCGACAATTTATGAAAGTGTTTTAGGTGCCAGTTAATACTTTATCAGGTTTTTGTATCATATCTTCATAACTGATTGCCAGCTATGCCTGTATAAGTTTAAATTTTTCAGTAATAATTCTTGTATGTGTAATTGAGGAACCCAAAACCATAGAATCTATTTTTTCTCCTAATTTAGTTCTATACAAATATTTTCACAGTTGTTTTATCTTGATCACAAAATCAAAACAAATAAAGTTAAATACTGTTTCCATTAAAGTATCTTCACTTGCTTGCTTTATTAAGAGTGTGATACATGAGTAACTTCATCTAAGTAAACGTGCTAAATAGAAGACCTAGATACTTTACATTGTTAATTGAATGAGTCGATCATGTATTCCTTGGATGCTGTTGCACTACGCGTCTTGTTAACCTTACAAAATTCTTCAAGTTCTAGTTTAATTTCCTTAGATTACGTATAATTACTACTAATTTGCCGATAATGAATTAAATTACTAATTAATAGAGTATGTAATGATTAATATAATTTTATCTTTGAAACATGTTGTATTAGATTTCTGTACACTGTTTTGTACATCCGCGTTCTAAAAGATAGTTATTTCGCTCTCCTTGGGAAACTTTTCAAATATTTATTACATATGGATAAACCATAATAAAAACATTATAATAAAACACCTATCATTATAAATCAAACCATTTAATCCCATAATTATTTAAAACACACTGTACTAATAGGCAATTTGATAAATTGATACCGATTACTTACGTATTGCACAACTGAAGATTACACTCGTAGTTTTGTAAAGAAGCTTTCTATTTCACTATGTGAATAACTATTAAGTCACATCACCATAATCTTATGAAATACCATACTAACGAACACAGCATGGGTATCAGTAAACAACTGTATAAGTGTATAACTATTTTGTAAGTTGAAGAAAGTACTTGTGTACTTATATCAAAGGAAACTTACCGACACTCGCAGTCAAGTTATCAGAATATTATGTCAATTGTGTTAAATGAAAGAACGAAAAGAAAGAAGTTATTGTAATGTAAGAGTAGGTTCAATGATGTTCGATTCCCGTGCGGGGTGAATATTTGTGTGAACCACAAATGTTTGTCTCGGTCTGGGTGTGTGTGTGAATGAGTGTGTGTGTAGTTTCTGATACCCTAGATACAAGTTATGAACTTAGTTAGGGGTCAGTTACTGTAATGAGATGATGTAGTGAATGATTATGTTATGTTAATGTTTTACCAGCCTATTTAGTTTGGATCCTTTTTAGATGGATTTGTGCGTTTTTAGTAATATTTTTAGGTAATAAACCAACTGTTAGACGAGGGTTCTCGAAGGAAAACCGGTGTCAAAAATATTTTTGAGCTTCATTCCATATTCACTAACTTATTCCAATATTTGAAATAAGGTGCATATTGCCATTTTTTTTTAATAATTGTTAAATATTTCCAATACTTACTTATTTCTTACCGAGCCCTTACTCTAATCGCGTGGAGGCGTAACTAAAACATCCAGTTCAAATATTAAAATTCATTAAATCAGTTGTTACAAATTACGAAACCAGTGCCTATTAATTAATACCAATAAATCTTATTATGAATTCTAAACGTGAGCTTTCGATATTGTATTCAATACTAACAGCGCCCCGCAGTTTTACCCACGTAGTTCCTACTACCGTTTGAATGTAATTATAAAATTAATAATTATAAAGATAAAAACCTTCCTCTTGAATCACTCTATCTAAAAAATTAAAAAAACCCCCAACACAATTACTTTCAAACCCCCATAACTTTTAAACGGGTCTACCGATTTTCATCAAACATGTCTAAGAACACTCGCACGTAAGTCCTACTAAATTAAAATCGGTTCATTCGTTCGGTAGCTACTTATGATGCCACAGACAGACAGATACACACACACACACACACAGACACGTCAAACTTATAACACTCCTCTTTTTGCGGGGGTAATTAAAGAAAAACAACATAAAAAGCCATTGCGTAGTTTTAAAGATTAAAAGCATACATAGGGACAGACAGAAAGCGACAGTGACTTTTATGCTAGTGATTAATATTCAAATACAAAATGCGTAGTAAGTGACAGATTGACCGGGGCATGAACGGTCACAGTGCCTTTCAATGTTTTATTCAAGTATTCAATACAAATGTATGGAAGCCTTGAAGGGTTCCGTTCTAATGGTGATGAGATAGTAGCTATTTGTTGACAATTGACATCGTTAAGGCATTGTTAGATGAAGCTTTGTGTACATATGTTTATTGACCTTAGGAATTTACGCATACTGTTTGAATACAAAAACGTATTTCGATATGTATTTTGTAGGAATTCTATGCATGGGACAAAGTACATTTTAACAAAGTAATAAGTTGGTAAGTATATCTTCTCAAAATATATTAAGATTTTTCAAAATATAACCCAAAATTAACACTTTTATTTATCTTTATTCTCTCCGATGTTACAAAATAACATTTTTCTTATCCAAATATGAAAGAATATTGTACAAATTTTATTGTTTGAAACATTTCACGCCTCAAATTGGCATTATATTTTTCAAACATTGAAGTTATCGTACATAATCCGGATACGATTTCTTATTGTCGTAATATTACCTAATAAAGTATGTAATAAAAAGCCTCTCAGAACAGTACATAATAACCATACTGATTGTAAATTACTACCACGCGCCTTTTATATAACAGAGATGTACAGACGAGACCACAAATTGTTTCTTAGTGAAGATTCACCACAAGATTCACGTACTGATTTTAGCTTTGAAAGTAATATTAGTTAAGTAGCTATATCCCCCTTATCGCATAAGATTTTCTGGCTATAAACTTATACTTATTTCTACTTATTTCGATATCAACCAAAAATAAAAAGCCTTACTTTATAAAAGACAAAAAAATAACACCTTCTTACTCTGTTTATCAATTTTATCACTCTCCCTCAAATGTTCCACATTATCCTCAACTGTTACGATTTCAAAACACTTTATTAAATATAAAAATCCCTAAGGTACTAAATAAAGAAACAAAATTGTAAATTCCATACTATATCGATATCGTTGGAGGCAAAAATGTACGTGAAAAGGTTCTGTAAGTTTACGAGCTTTTAACTCCGTGACAAATTTGAATTTATGGCAATACGTGCGTTTTCTTAATTTCTATTTTATTTGGTGATTTGATCGCAATATATTATTTAACGCATATTAACATGAAACTAATTTGAATAAGTATATGTATAAGCGAGGTGATTCCATTTCACTGTACTTACCAATAACATGCGTGATAGGTGACAGAGATGCATTCGTCTTGTAACGAATATTACAAGACTTAATCCTTACGGAACTTACTGTAATTAACATAAATCAAAATTAGTCGATGTGACACGTTTAACTGGTAAAGTTGTATTAAAACAAATACATACTGACACTTTTCTTATACACTGTACTGTTACATATTTCCATTAAAGCGCATTTGCCACCTCTCTATTGATCTAACAGACCTTCAAATCAGGAAGATTTTCTTAAACCTCTACAAAGATTGATTGCTTAAGTCTGAACCTACTAACGACAATTGATCTACATAAATGTTTCCTTTTCTGGTTTCTTTATTATTAGATAAATACGACATTGAACATTCGTGACGATATTATTATTGTGAACGAGTGAATAATTATAGGCGGTCATGTTATGTAATTTAAATTGAGTTTGTTGGAATATTGACAGAGCTGCATGTATAAAAATTATGTATAAGTAGGTAATATATAATGGTATTTAATTACATACCTAAAAATTCTTGGTTATATATTTCAAGTGTATGTTTATTTGGAGTATCTCGTAAATAGTTTTAATTATTGGGATGATATTGTATTTAGATAAGATTTGTGTTTTTAAAAAACGTGACTACATAATGTAATAAAATAAAAACTAATGCTACCAAAATAGCAAAGCCTAAGCTACCGGAACTTATCTTTATATTTCTGACGGATATGTGCGAGATCAGATCTAAATAACACAAAAACATGTTTTATCTTACATTTTATCTCAAAGAACATGAACTATGAACTTGCGAAACTGTTCTATTAAACCATATGGTTGCAAGTTGACAAATTCATAATGCCTACGCGTCTACGTGTGCAAAATCGATGTCACGCTCCAATTTCATTTCCACTTTGTAAACCCAAGATGATCTTGTATTGAGAAACACGTAAACGCATTTCGAATTTATAAGTACGTTCATTCAATGCTCTTAGAGTGATGGTAAATATCGTGAGGAAACCTACAAACACCTATATTTTTGTTGTCACTTTGATATTCAGCTGCCAAAGAAAAGTGCTAAACCAGAATCACCAACTGATGTCTCGGGTTGATGAGCGCAGTACAGTGTCTGTAATGGGCGGCGTCGCTTGTTTCGTCACTAAAATAAAAAAAAACTGTGAAGAAATTCTAAAAAAAAAAAAGGTCTGTCTGGATGAAGTCGGCCAACCCGCACTAGCGTGGTCGACTATGGCCTAATCGCCCTAATTTAGAGTAGATTGAAACCGCTCGGTGGGGACTTTTATAAGCTGAAGAAGATGATGAAATGCATATGATGACTAGCAATAAGTTTTACCAATAAGCCAAGCTTAGACCTGACTGCGGGATTATAATTTACTTGGAAGCAAATAAGCAAATCTCATACTTATCTTATTATCTACGTTAACAAAGTATGTAGTTATTTATTGTGATTGTATTATGTTATGTAACGTGTGGTTTAGAATTGAAATCCTGTTATATATGTATGTATTAGATACAGATTATCTAATTATGTTTAATATTGGTGAGGGGTCTAATTATTGAAATGCTTAGAAGTAAAAGTACCTTAACATCTATAGATTACTGTAGAGTTTAACGTTTTAAGAGTTTAACGAGTCAGACTTTAGAACAGTTGCGATGATTCGTTAACTCGTTAATTCTCGAGATATAGATTCAATATGTTTCATAACTTTCATACTATCCAGATTCCTGATTGTTCAGAATCAAGTGGTGTGTGGTCTTCGTAGGTACTTATTTACAAAAAATAAGTATTATGTACTCGTATATTATATGGTTTTTATTTTTTTTGTTTAATTTGGGCTTATGTATGATGTGTCCAGATATATAAACAAATAAAATCTTCATTCTAAGTTAAAGAGTTATGGATTATGTAATGTTAATCACTGAAATGATATCCTATGAATAAATAATAAATTACCTGGATTCCTAAACGTAGTATTAAACTACCAGAACAGAAATAGCATAATTATTATAAAACCTTAAAGGAACGAAATTCTAAGAATTCATATAAATACCTATCAATTTATAATCAACGGAAATCGTAACGCAATATAAAAGCCGTTGTTTAAATGTAGTCAGGAAAACGTCTATGTAATTGTAAAGGAAACAATCATAATGTGAAAATTATACTAATATGAAAATCAAGTGTCGTTTATTGCTATATTATAATGTGATCACGAGAAATATTAAATTATATAAAATAAATCACATTTATTCTTTGTAATATTATTTTTTATTGTTTCGTAGTAAGCATTAAAATTGTATAAAAATAGTATAATTGTTAAGGCAAGCGAAGCCCTCCTAACGCAGCAATTTATACAGTTTTGTGGTACATTTTACGGAAAAACTAGAACACTTACCAACAGATTTGATATTTGACATAATTATTTCAATTCCTGTCTAGACGTGCAGAAAATCGTTAAAATATTATTTTGTAAATGAAATAAGAGAGGTTTTTATATGCCGAGCGCTAGCCCCTACAAAGCCTAGCTGGATGACCTTTTGTTACCTAATTATTAATAAAAAAACAATTTACACTACTTATAAATATGAAAGATGCATTACGTTAAATAATTATGAATACGGAAATCTATTCTAATGCGTTTTGCCGCAGGACAATTCTCATCATGGCATAATATGATCTCCATATCAGTTATTATGAACGACTTTATTTCCTTGTTTTTAAGATCATAATTGCGTAACAAAGTTAATGAGTAATAACTATGAATGTATCTAGTATATTTATATGAATAAATATGAACTTTGTTTAATGAGTTATATAAAGAGAAATTTTTACTTAACATCTACGGATATCAAATGAAAAAATATTGTAATTTATTATTACAATAACATTAACTACAACTCTAAATTGTCTCCATAATTCTGGACGCTAATATAAGTTTTTTATGGAACTTTCACATAACGCAGAGTCCTAACCATCATCAGACTATCACAGCCAAGCGAGGTGATTCCTCACTCACTCATTGTATTGAGTCACAATCTTTTTTGTGCCGGTGGCGGCCAAAATTGGAAGCTACTATTGTCATTTTGACTAATATCATTTGGATACATTTTCAATCGACTGACAACCAAAAGATGCGATTACAGCGACGCTGCCACCGGCACAGAAAAGATTCTGAGTCTATACTAATAGTATCATCAGTGAGACTATATAGGTCGATACTTTTATCCATTCTTTTATACAATAACAGTAAAAATAATGTAATTCTAAACTATTATTATGTCCAAACGCTGGTCACATGACACACATACCTAAATCAGCTGACGGTAAAACAAAACAGTTTTGCAACTTACATCTCAATTGCTACCTGTCATCTTTAACTCGTTATGCGTAACCACAACTGAATAGGTTTTGCATCGCCATATACACATTTATGACCCAACAAATGTCAATTTTGACAATATGTCATTTCTTAATAGTAGCACATAGTAGCTTCTCTTGATTTGTAATTTTGTTATGTACTTACTTCAACAGTATGTTTTTACCAGGAAACATATTGTTTTTATTGTACTGAGCTAGGTATTTAATCTATCAAATTATTCTACCTACGCAATTCCCGTATTTCCCGGATTAAAGTGTCCTATAATCTGTTAATGTAAAGTGTATTTAAAATTAAATAATGATCAGTTTAGTTGAATGCGTAACAAAGTCGCTTTCGCATTTATAATAGTCAAGATTAGCATTAGAATATTGCAAAGTTTTAATCTTAATCTCTTAAGCGCTTAATAAGACATGTTTTGAGCATTATATAACAATAGGTATGTTTAGGTATTTGTCTATGTTCATAATCAGAGGAATGGTTACCCAGGCCGCACACCGAAGAAGCAATTGTTTCCAAGCAACAAATGTGGCGAGAAACAATTATTTCCCCCAAAAATTTACCTACGTGTGCTGCACACCGAAGTCACATTTGCTTCTCGACAAATGTATGGGAAAAATTTTTGCTTGGAAACATTTGCTACATGGAAACATTTGTTGCTTCGGTGTGCGGTCGGGTTAACTCGACCACGCATGGCGCAAGCTGAATAATTCGTTTCCAAAAATAATTCGTATGTTTAAAAAAAAACAAAAAGCGAAATATGTCAAAGACACGCATTAAATATAATTATATCTATTTAAAAAGATACACACTTTATTGGACATGAATATTTGCTTGCATCATGAGAAAATTTTAAACTAAAGTCGATTACATTTATCAATGAAGACACGCATGTTTTAATTGTTTACGTAATAAAAATACTTATTTAAATAAATATTGGTTAAACTGTTGGCAAATAAGATATATAAAGGAAAATTTTAGTGTCAACTGTGAAGAAAATAATTGACTAACATAAACCATTTAAAGTTAATAAATAAAGTTATGAATAAAAAGCATTTTTTCGTAACTTATTTACGACTTAGATTGACTTTGACAGCAAACATATAACGTATCCTTATAAAATCTATCTCACGTAATAATGTCGCAAAGCTTTTTTTGCTAACATTTTGGCACATGTAGGTCGATGACTCTATTTTGGTAAAAGTTACATTATAATAAATAATTCTATGTAATAATTAGTATAAATAAATACATTATAATAAATGTAATAATTAAGTACTTTCTATGTTCAATTCTAGAGTAATAAGTGTCCCAGATGCTTTATTAATTAAAATTATATAATTTTCGCAATACGATTTAATTATTTTGCAAGTATCACATTCCGATAATATAAAATGTAGCAAGCTATGTCAAGTAAATACTAGTAAAGCGCGTTGATGTCTTTAGTAGCGAGACAATTTATGGGTATTTTTACGAAATTAAATATTTATGAGGTTAAAAGTCAATAATCATTAAATAAAACATATAATTAAGTATGCATATGTTTATAATAATATGCATTTTATTTGGATTTATTATTATTACTAACTTAAATAGATATATTATTTAGTCATTTAGTTAAAAAATATTTGTTTTTAACTATTAATGTATCTAATATTATCTTTCAAATATATATTTTAACTTTTAACCTATCATTAATTAACGATATAAATAATCATTAAATAAATATTCATCATTTATTGAATAATATTAAGAAATATGGAAACGCAAACACGACGTGTGAAATACTTTTGATGATAAAGATTTTATTGAGTTATTAAATGATTTATGTTTAAAATGCTATTAGCACCTCAGACCCCGATTCTGACCAAAGGAACTTTAGAATTTAATGTATTCTCTTTATTTTCTTGTTTTATTTTCAGCAAATAATAAAATCTTCAATATAAGTTCACTAATATATGCTTCGTATCTTATATGCTTTCTTTCCATATTTTCTGCAAATAAGTTAATAAAATCTCGATAAAAATACTACCTACTTATGCCTAAGGATTCTCAGTTTTAATTTAACAGGTAATTACTTAACGCATCTTGTCAAAAGAGCAGTTAATAAAAACCTCTTTCACATATTTTTTGATGTCGATAATTATAACTTACACTATTAACTAACAGTATCAAATTAACGCACTATTATGTAAGTTAAAATAGATTTCACGCTTTAATATTTATGCATCGAATCCAATCAGCCGTGAATTTACCATTCGCCATTATTTACTGTAATAAGTTAATATTTTGGCATAAAAACCTAATTTTATGTAAGGGCAAATAACTACTTTTACCCAAATACCTATGTGTGTAATTTTTTTTACACAAATACTTATACTACTTTCAGTTAAGTCAGTGCGCATGTCAGCTGTACTTCGATGTAACTAAATTAGATCGCGTATTTTAAAGAATTTTACAGATGTATTGTAAGTTAGTAAGAATAGTATAAACTGTCAATCAATGTGAATATTTTTTTAGAATGTATTGTATTAAGTATACTTTTAGTGTCAAATACTTTTTACTTCACATAGGACGTCACACACAAAAGACCAAAACTGGGGAGTTCTAGTTATAGAAAACTGCCCGCACACAGGTACAAATAGAACATCTGATCCACAAAAAACATTGTCTCATAGCGGAACTTACAAAACATCTTTCTCCACGCAAACAAAGTCATGGGCACAACAACGTAACATTGTGAAGTTCTCTCGTTTTGCCTACGAAATAATTTCAAAACTGTTTCGAACAATTTTCCGAAGAAAAATATGCTTTAAGTTTTATTTCGGTCAGAGGTCGTGTAGGTCGTGATTGTGATATTATATTTGTTAACGGATTAAAATATATGGTAATAATATAAAAGAAATGCAATAGATATAATTTAACTCTTTATTGACATGCAATAGTTTCAAAAGAATTTCCCGATGAAAAAACTTTAATCGTTTATTTCGCTCAGAGGTCGCATAGGTCACGATTCTTTTATATTTATAAAAAAGAATGCAATGCAATTGATAACGAATGTAAAAGTTTGTTAGGATCGATGTTTGTTACTAACTCACGTAAAACTATTTGACTGATTGAAATTTGGTACAAAAAAGTACGTAATTATCAATTATCATCTTTGATCACAAATCATCCCATGAAATAAAAAATAAGGAGGGTAAAATCACGAGGAGCTGATAGTAAAATCTTAGGTATCCTTTGGTGTGCAACATAAAGTAGTTTCAAAACACTTTCCCGATGAAAAATATGTTTTTTTATTACGGTCAGAGGTCGCATAGGTCGCGATTGTGTTATATTTCTAAACGGATTAAATCTAACGAAATATTATAAAAGGAGTTATTGCACTCACAATACTGTTCTACTATTTCTTAAGATCTATTTCATATAACTACTTTTTAAAGCTTTTGACGGATATTATGTAAACAAATATTGCAATATACAGAATGGGAAGCAAAATATATGTATTAAGAGTTTTATTTATTGTTTTAACCTTCGGTTTGTTTAGAAATTACTACTATGTCGCCCAAAACTGACTTACATTTATGCTCTGCGTAACTGCTATATACAATGAATTATATTTCAATCAACAAAGGTGTATTTAAATTTAAAACTTTCAAGATAAGTTAATAATCCGAAGTTAATAAACGAATACTGATTATATAAGTTTACAAGTAACTAGCCAAAAGAACCAGAAATAGAATTTCAAGTTTTTAAATAAGACTATTTAATAAAACTCTCCTCGAAATTAATTATAGCTTTCTTAATACCTTTAAGTATAACTTTTTTCCGAAACTTGATTTATAAAACACGTTTTTTTAACAGGAAACATCTAACAGCTGCACAACTTGTGTGTGACGTTATAAATACTATCACTAAAAGCTGTTCCCTGATATACCTATGTATTTGTATCAGATCAATAGAATGTGTGAACAATATTATATTAAAAGTACATATATTTATTAATTATATAGTTAATAAACGATACAATTGTATTAGTGGTATGAATGTGTGAATAATCTTAGCGCCAGAAATTACTAATTATATTGTACGTAAAATATTAATTACAATATTTTATGCGTCCACTAGATTTGTAATTAGTTAACATTTTAGTAATTTAAGTGTTAAATTATGAAAGTATTTTTAACCCCTGACGCAAAAAGAGGGGTGTTATAAGTTTGACGTGTCTGTGTGTGTGTGTGTGTGTATCTGTCTGTCTGTGGCATTATAGCTCCCGAACGGATGAACCGATTTCAGTTTAGTTATATTAAAGGGGACTCACGTGCGAGTGTTCTTAGACATGTTTGATGAAAATCGGTTGACCTGTTTAAAAGTTATGGGGGTTTGAAAGTAATTGTGTTGGGGGTTTTTTTAATTTTTTATTTAATATATTATAACATAAATAAGTACCTATGTAATATAATCGAACAAATTTTATTAAATAAAGTGGCGACGACGATGTTTATTTTAAATAAATTATACCTTTTCAAGTTTTAGTTTATAGGATTACTATATGCTAGCACAGATCAAATATTTACCAAATATAATACGGAACTATAATATTGTTATAATAACTAAAGATTCAATTACCGCTCATGACGCATTCACTTTTAGATATGATTTAAATATGATAATCTTATAAGCACTTAAACAATAGCACATATCATAATACTTGCAATAATAATCTATTATATTAAATAGAATATAATCAATGTTAAACGTTTATTATGTACATATATTAGATTTTATCATCGGCTTACAAAACGCAAGTCAAATAGAAATCCCTTTACGGAGCTAGTTTTTTTATCAGGAAATATCTGACAGCCGCAGACCACAAGTGACCTGTTCTAGAGTACATATGACATAATAATCATGTTTTGACCATAGCAAACGTTGCTCTATTTGCTCTGCCATTCCTACTTTCACAGCTTTACGAGTTATCTTGTCACAGTACAAAAGGAAAACTAAAAACTTTTGCGCTTTCGAAATTTGTCACAGTTATACGTAAGAATTATGACCAACTTATTTATGTACTTTAAATTAACGTTAATCAGGCTCTAACTACCAGTAATGACTGTTGTAATGACTGTTGTTATTAGTAAAATGTATACGTTTTGAACTTAATTAACTGAATTATGATTTATCTTGACAACCTTATATAAGAATATAATAACTCAAATTGGAACTAATGAGATGGAACATTAATTTCTACTGTCTTGTTTAGAAATTAAATGTATATTTAATATTACAAAATTCTATAGTAATTTTTGCTCCCTAAATTTTCTTACAAGCCATGTTTATCGCATCTAAAGCTCGAACGTGGATCGTTATAAAATAAAGAAGCCAATTCTTATACAAAATTTAAACCACTACATTTTAATTTTAAATACGTGGGTTAAACAATGGAAGGGTGAATAAAAAAGTTTTATTACTTAACACATTTGGTTACAGAAATGTATTCAATCAGGAAACTTGATAATCTCAATGCGGTAGCAATTTTATTCTGAGGACAAAACAATAACGTCATCATATATCATGTAAAACACTTACCAACGACTTCTCCATAATTCATTTATGCATGTAACCTGTCACTTCTTCGACGCCCACAACATAACAACATTAATAAACTAGATTCATTCATTAATGAAAATAATTTATAGAAAATACCGAATAAGAAATATAACACCATGTTTCAACAATGAATTGTTCTTAAACCTGACTGGTCAAGGTCCCATAACAAATTCGTGTCAACTGGTTTACCTAGATATTGGGTTACGTTCCAATGCATTCTGTCTAAAGGCCTAGACATACATTAAAACTAGAAATACTGACTTAATTCCCTTTCTTTTGTTCCAGCGGAGGCGACAGATCTAAACGCCGAGTCGTCTGAAATTATATCGGAAGCAGTAGCGCCGCCTCCGAATCTCAAATTCGACGAACCAGAGGCAGCAGCGACAGCCGACCACACCGAGCACTCGATAGAATACGTTGGAGACTCCCAAAACTTCTTCCCCACTTTTGCCAATCTGTTCGAACAACGACAGAACAATTTTAGACTAGGATTCAATAGCCAAGAAGGAGCATACAGTCAAAGACCGAATTCTTACAGATCTTTGCTCAATTACCCGTTGTTCGGAGGGTACAGAAACTTAGACAACTTCGGAAAAGCCAGCACGCCTACTGCAGCACCCTTAGTTGAAGCGAATCCTGGTTTATTAGGATCAGGAAACTTCGGAATTATCAGAGGAGGAACATTCTTATCTCAAAATGATGAAGACTCAGCCGAATTCGATGGCTTCAATTCGTATTACAATAACGGACACGGTCGGCCGTCGTACGATTTAGGTTACATTGCCAATCCTAGACCGAACTACAATCAGGACCAGTTTGCTAATTTTAGAGACTTCGCCGATATCAACACGCCAGCCAACTCGGCCTACTCACATTTCGTCGTAGTTTACGCCAACAAGAATGCAACTATGGACGAGATTGGTGAGGAATCCAGGAGAGTTGTTTCGGAACCGAAAAATATTATTGAAACGTTGGAACTTCTGGACAAAACGACTGTTGCACCAAAGTTATCAAAAGCCAAAGCGAAATTGGCATTGACGAAACAAAAAATGCAAAAGAAAAAGGAACAATGGAAGAAATCAAGCCCGAAGTCTTATAGCCAAAAGCACGATCCTGAAGAACCTCTGTTAGCGTTAAGTTAAAATATTTGTAGTGAATACAAAGACTTGAGTTGCATAAGTGACTGAATACATTAGAAGTTTTGTGACTCGTCAATGTGTGTGACGAAATCAAAAAGAGTCCACTGTCTAAAATTATAATTTTATGTAAGTTTTTGTTGTGCAAATGTTAGGAGATGTACGCGAGATGAATGAATGTGTACATGGAATGATAAACAAATATGATAATAAATTAATTTTATAAGATTGCCTATGTTTTTTATTTTCTTCTTTTTGATCTCAACATATGTATATGTCGAGATTGTAGCTAATGTAGCCTTGAAACAAAGACATAAGTATGAATTAAGATATATCTATTAAGTACTTACTTATCTACCAATTACAAGTTCTATTGCTTCTAAATAAATTCTAAATTTGAAATCTATTTCTAAATTTTCTAATAAACTAAATCTCAGGAGCTACTGATACTATTTGAAAACTTATTTTTCATTTGATACCCCATTTAATAAGAAAATGGCGATACAGCTCTAGAAAAATCAACGTGGGTAAAACTGCGGAAGATGAGAAACTAGCTTATTAAAAGAATAAATTCTAAATTAGTTAGTACCAAAAATAATTAGAACCGTAACTGTAGATGTGCCTACAATAGAACATAATATCATAGTACTGGCATTTTGTACTGACACGTCACATTTGGCTTCATAAGGTTTGTCTGGCAAATATACATACTTACTAACCCTCTCAATAAACGAGGAATAACAACTGTATAGATAATTCACGTTTTCTTACTTATGAAAAAAAAATCATAAGAATAGTTACGCTACGCATGCACGAAAATTTCACGTGAAGTTATTCTAGATAAGTACTCATTGCCGTAGTAGAAATCCCCCTCGGGATCCTACGGCACCCCAATGTAACGCGGACGGAAGTCGCTGTGTTTTTAGTGGGTAGGCCCAGCCCTTCTGGCTGGGAGAGCCCTACATGCCCCGTGGGTCCTCCCAATATCGGCTCACGGTGGTACCTATGCAGATCTATGCATTTTCACTGCGTATAAAAAAAAAGATAAGTACTCATACCATTATTACTTATCGTTTATTGATATGAAAGTAGAAGAGCAAGAAACTTTTATTTAAAGCCAATTTCATGTACGAGTAGGTGTATAAAAAAATATTAATCCATCATCTTTGGTTTAATTTAAAATTACGTCATCTAACCAATGCTTTGGTATCTGAACTCAAAGTGAACCTACGCAAAATTGTAGATAAATGAGTTGAGGATAACTATTTATAAATTCAGTTACAACAAAAATATTTTTATTTAAACATTGCCAAAATAATGTTTGTAATATAAAAATATTTCTTTTGGAAATCAATTTACATATTCGACGTGGGTCTAAATAAAGTCATAATACTTACCTATAAGTACTTATTAATTAAATTGCTAACTGAATCATGAAATAAAATTACCATTTCACTTCATGTTCTCTGACTCTTTGTTGCCTTTAAGCTGCGCTGTCTTCGGTGTCGTAGTCGGATGATGCGTCGGATAATTAGACTAAAATTTAACGTTTGAAATATTCACCCAGGTAAAATATTTTATTTTCCATCAACTTTGCAGATATTGCAATATTAAAATTTGGCGCCATATCTACAATCATAGACTATTTTTTTTTTCTTTTCAATCATGCGAGTAAGCTAAACTATAAAATCATACTGCCTTGTTATCTGTTGGATATCATAGAATTTAAGATAAAAATATAGCATTGTAAGATATAAAGAAGCCGACAATTTCAATAATATTAGATTATGTCAATTTAATGGATCAAAAAAGTGTAAAACACAATGTAAAATTACATTTTTATACGCAACAAGCCGTTTATAACTGACCGTCTATTGCGGCTTTATTTTCTGAGAAAAAATAACATTGAGTCTATGCCTGCTCTATGCAGTCTGTGGACTTGAGTATTTTTCTACTTTTTTCCATCTGTGGTCAACAAAATGTGGAATTTGTGGTTGTGGTGTGATTTGATTTCTTACAAATTACATTTTAGTGTGAAATAAGTCCAAATAACTAATAAGTCATATTAAATAGTATTATAGATTAATTAGTGATATGTTTCAATGAAATCTGCCAATTACGCTACGTAATAATAGTCAATGAATTGATCATGTATTCTACTAGTAGTAAAGATGCCGCAAACTCGGCATATCCTACGCAGTGGGCATTAAATCCTACGGCGTATCAAAATGTAGATAGTAGTGAAGTAGATTGGGCGGCTTTAGCGCAACAATGGATTGCAATGAAAGAAGCCGCGGTGGTAATGGCCGCACCGCCGGCGCCGCCTCCTGCGCCGAAACCGGAGGAGGAAGGCGAAGCTCCCATGGAGGTTGAAAATATAGATGCCAACGATTCTTCGATACCTCCTGGGGCTGAATGGAATGCCGGTACTAACTCTTGGAATAGTGGTTGGAATCAATGGGGTATGCACAACATTTGGTTTAAATTAAAGGTTCTTTTCCAAAGTAAGTATGTAAATCTTGTGATATTTTCTGTCAGGTTGGGGCTGGCCTGGTGCTGGTCCGGTGGAACCTAAAATATCAACCGATCCATCTATAGGAATGTCAAATCCTATTATTGATAGTTATCCTGTACCAGCTGAGACAAACACTCAGGTTCCAGGGTAAGTAATGTTATAAACAAAATATTTTGAACTAAAGATGTCTTAAATTGCTTAATATTTACTGTCTTTTAATTCTAAACATATTTAAGAGAAAGAAAACATTTTTTGAGCTAAACTTGTTGTCCTATATTTGATGTTCTTTTGATATATCCCATCTTTCCATTTCTAAATAAAGAGTATTTTCATTTCACTGTGTGAATCTAATTGCTTTCATTTCTGAGTTTCTTATACTTGAAACATAAATAAAAAGTAAATAATTCATCTTGTATACATTACTCTAAGAATAACAATTTGTTCAAGGTACATTTAATTTATCAATATCTGATTCAATCAAGAAAATGTTATTTAATTAACAATACAAGAAAATCATTCTTCCATTGAAATAAAACTACTTTTAATAGAAGAAATCTACAATTTTAATTTTTTTGTTTATATTCTTAACAATTCATATTCTATAGCAAATCCTTGGCTCTTCAATGACCATGGATTCTGTATTTAAAGCATTTACACTAATAAAATATCCTTGAAATATGCCTCAAAAAAAACAATTACTACGTGGCTGTAACATCTTTTCTATACATGTACTAATTCATAGTTTATTAGCAGGTTTATCAAAATTTCTAACAAATACTGTCAGTAGTTTTTTTTCATTTATACTGCTTTGCACAACAATTTGTTTCCAGAACATTCAGCTGTTCAATTGTCCAAACTTCATAAATTCAATTGAATTTTATCAATTGTCCACAGTTACTCTCAATTTAACTACTGACAGTAGTAATAAAGTATGAATCAATAAATAGTTATAAAGAAGAGCAAGTCATACAAAAGACCCAAACTAATCGCGAAAAAACTATTTATTTATAAGTTCCAAATTAAAAGTCTCTGACGAGATCTAATTGTGTAAAACTCGCCACTCACAACTCCAAATAACTATAAAACTATTTCACAATATTCTCATCATATCCCAGATACACAACCGCCTCAGTACCAACGCCAACCTTCCAACATGGATACTGGACAGCGCCTCAGCCCACAGACCAAGCAAACAACAGAAGTAATAGCGTGGGTCGGGATAGACAATCTAAGAGCAAGAATAGGGATAATAAAGCAACACGGCCTATTAGACCTCCTAGGTAAAATATATTATTTACAATTATAAAAGAGAGATGATGTTCATGAAGTCAAAAACAATGTAGACTTTAAAGTATATCAAAATATGAAGTTTAAAATAACTATAAAATCATAAACTTTTATGATGTACACATGAAAACCAGTAAAGTTACAAGCAATATTATTATGTAAATTATGTGTCAATCGTGTAAATCAATATGTGTCAATTGTAAGACAAAACAGCAATATTGAAATAAAACACTTAAACGGATTTTTGTCGTGGTTGTATTTTGTTTTACATTTTCTGACGTTTCAGATTCTTTACAGAACAAAATACAACCATGACAAAAATCCGTTTAAGTGTTTTATTTCAATGTGTAGTGTTCGTGTAAATCAAAGATATCAAAATAGCAATAGACAGACTGTAACATACACACAACTTACGAGAAGCTAACACATGTTATGAGAAAAGAAAAAACATTCTTGTGTTCTTGAAAATATGTAGTACATTAGCAATTTAAAACATTATACATTGAATATAACTTGTAACCTTTAGAAGTAAATATAACTTCCTAATTTTCTGAATGAATTGTGTTATAAATGTAAAAGTACCCTCTAAAACCAATTTGATGCTTTTTTTTTGCATTAAAAATTTTCGTCACAGCCGTGACTTGAACCCGGAACCATGCTGAACCGTAGCACCGCTCTTTCCGATTGAGCTACCGTGGCTTCAAGGCGACTGGTCGTCAATTGGATGCTATCATGATTATTTTAATGGAAAAATGCAGAATTCTGAACTTGTCTCTCAAAGTATATGTTTACAAATCTGTTCAGAGAATCTGTTTATTTGTTTATGTTTCCAGAAACTTGTAATACAGTGAGAACAGTTTTTTAAAAATTCAAACATTTATTAAGAAGTTAGAACCTTATAAAAACGTATAATTAATAAATATTATTATTTCATACATTTTTAACATTTGTATTTACTTGATTTCCAGAGATAAAGTGCCAATGGTACCGCCTCCAGTAGCGCCGACTATGATGATGCCCACCGGTATGCCAACTACCACTATTGATGCAGCTAAACGGAGGCAACTGCCCGCGTGGATAAGAGAAGGTATATTATATTTCATTGTATTTGAATATCTAAGCTCTCTGAGAATTTTGGAATCTACATACATTAATGATGTGGAGGAAGAGGAAGGCTTTGTTTGTTTGTTACGAATATGCTCAGAAACTACTTAATCGATTTCAAAAATTCTTTCTCCATTAGGAAGGAATTACATTCAACTTGAGTAACATAGGCTATATTTTATCCCTCTATTCGCACGGGAACGGGAACTACGCGAGTCAAACCGCGGGGCGCTGCTAGTACCTGAATATTTGGGATGTTTTAAAAGGAATGGGATAAAAGTAGTGTTTATCAGTCCTCAATCTCTGTGGTGATCCATACCATAACAATTTTCTTTCAAAAACCCTTGTGAAATTACGGTTGTGATCAACTAAACAGTAACAAGTAGTGTAAGTCCTGATTGTTTTCTAACAATAGAAAAAGTATGAGTTCTTTAACTGTTGGTGAAAATCCTGTGAATTCAGAAGACGTTTTTATTAATATAATAAAACTTTGTTATAATTTCCACATTAATAAAGTAATAAAATACTGCTTTAAATTTCAGGATTAGAAAAAATGGAAAGAGAAAAGCAGAGGGCAATTGAACGGGAGCATGAAATGAAGATACGAGAAGAAGCGGAGATTGAGAAGAAAAGACTAGAAGAGTTGAGGTTGGAGAGGCTAAAGGCAGAGGCTGGTGGCCAACCTGTGTTACCTCCTAAGAGCAAGTTTGTAAGTATTGTTTATATCTAGTTCTAGTAAACTTCATTGAGGACTTCAGATTATATTACTTACAGTACTTGTTGAGAGTCAGATAATAAATAATTAAGATAACAATACCCTTACTAATATTGTTAAGAGGCAAAACAGAACTATTAAAATGAACACATTAATCCTATTTGAAAAAATCTAGTCTTCACTACATTACAATTCCCTCGTTAAATTTTTATAGACAGATATAAGATCCAATAAGAAGTTGTGAACTTGATAGAAATTAATTGAAATAAAACACTTTTGTTTTTTTTTTGTCATGGTTGCATTTTGATTTACATTTTCTGACGTTTGAAGGTAGTAAACTTTTTACATTAATTTGTACAGACGTCTTTCATCGTAGTCTTCTGTGATCACGGGTTATGTAAAGAATCCGAAACGTCAGAAAATATAAATAAAAATACAACTACGACAAAAATCCGTTTAAGTGTTTTATTTCAATGTGTAGCGTTCGTGTAAATCGAAGACATTGATAGAAATTATTTTGGTATTAGACAACCCAATTAACAATAGGAACGAAACTAACGGTTAAACAACCTTTGAACTATATTTATGTTCTATTGTTTTCAGGAATCAGACTCAGAAAATGAAGATATAGAGAAAGCTGATGGGTTAGAAAAGAGTCCGGTGAAAGAAGAAATAGTTGAGGAGAAAGAAGAGAAGCCCTCAACACCCACGCCACCTCTCGCTAAGAAGAGCAAAGAGGAAATTATGCACGATATTGTAAGATTTTCACTACACAAACCGAAATATTTAAGATATTACATCGAATTTTGTGTTAAACACTGTAACGTGACAAGAATATCAAGTCCGGTTCAATGGCTCGAGCCATCCATGTTTGCTGTTTTTCAAAAATAGCTTGATTTCAATTTAGGGTTTGGGATCATCAATACACAGACACTCATGTGCTTCTTGCCCATGGTCCACCTACATAGTTCACCTGGTTGTACCATGGGTATTTTGTTCTCCTCGTGGTCCACCACAGTCTAACCGGGTGTACCAGGGGTATTTTTATAATTATGATAAATTATTTCATTTTGAAGATGCACGCGATTTTCATCCTTAAATAAATCGTAAAAATATATATTTAACGAATGTCTTTTGTTTGCCGATATAGGTGGACCACGGGCAATATAAATTAAGATCATATACTTCACAACAGCATAGGTGGACTACGGGAAAACATTATTTCCCATGGTACACCCGGCTAGACTGTGGTGGACCGCGGGAAAAAAAATTACCTGTAGTACAACCAGGTGAACTATGTAGGTGGACCACAGGAAAGAAGCGCACTCATGGTCTCTTGGTCCCTCGCTAAACGATTAGGAAAAGATGAAAAATTCTTACTGGGTGATATGTTATTGTGATTGTTGTATTGAAACCTTTTATATTAATTAAGCAGTTATTCTATAGGCACCATTCTGGCTTACTGAGTTGCAAATCAACACTGCAAGACAAATATTTGAGTGATCCAAACATATTCATTTTTGTCATGATGTGTTGTTTATACATCAATGTAAAATTTTGTTATTTTTAAGTTACATTACAGCTAATAACCCTTATTTAGATTTATTTCCATTTGACTCCGAATTAGACTAACACCATTACCGCCATTAATGACAGTCTGGTGTCAAGCTTGTGACGTAGCCGTCAGGGTGACGCCGACGTGTGACGTGTGAGGGTGTGCGTGTGCGCAGATGCTGTGCGTGCGGCGCTCGCTGACGGAGATCCTGCTGGAGGTGACGGACGCGGAGATTCATACGGTGAGCCAGGAAGAGTACAACCGATATACGGCGGCACAAGGTATTACCACTCACCTACGCTTTACAAAGGGCCGCGATACGCTCCACGCGATCTCAGCGCGCTGACACCCGCCCAGTGAACGAATAACTCTGTGGTCTCGATAACTGTGATGTGTTACATTGTGATATATAAACAGATCATCGCTAATGAAGTCTTATTTCAGATAATACCGAATACATGTGGTTGTGATTAATGTTGGTTTTATTTATATGGTAAAAGCGTCGCGCCTCAACGCTATGAAGGCGAGCAAGTCCAAGGCACTCGCCGCTATCGCCACCGGCCTCGGTGAGTGTCACCTCTGACCAAAACATTGTCGAAAATATCTCGCAAACGTTTGCAGACGAGATTACAGTGATTTGAAAACTGCACAGATCCAGACAGACACAGTTTACAGTGTCAGTTTGCCAGACATTTTCTACGTAGCATAAATGGTGGTTCATACAATCCTTTTCCTCTTCATATCCCTCACTCATTGCCAGACTAAAATGTAGACTTAACATGTTGAAATATACAAACAATGGCAATGAATCGTCACACGAACCACCATTTATGTCAAAATAAATTTACACTTTCAGCTATACAACAAATATTGGCCTTTTTTATAAAATTATTGGCTAAACTCGTACAGTGATTGATGAATTGTTTATCGAGGATTTATCGGTAAGAATATAAAGTTATTATGTTAATTTCGTTTCGGCGTGTTTTCGAACTACGATTGTTTCGAATTAGTTTCGTTTTGAACTTTGTTCTTTTATTTAAGATTTGAATTTCGAGTTTACCCTCATTTTTTTTAAGAATGATGAAGTTTAAACCCTATACTCCTTTTTTGATGTTTTTATTAGGTATAGATGTACATAATCTATGAATAAACAAAGAATAACAAAATTATACCAAAATTCATGTTTTCTTTCATTCATTTGGATTTTTTCTTATAAATTAAAGATACATAAACATGAATTAACTATTCCTTAGATAAACTTTGTTTATTAATAAGTGTGTAAAATATTCTTTGCTGTTGTATATGTGTTGTGCTTCGCAAAAAACGTTTTATTGATAAGATTTATATGAGTTACATACGGTTAGGTTATCTTTAGGTTTCATTAAAAATATATATATATATTTTGCAAGCCTAAAAATAGTTTGCCAATTTGTAAATATTATATTCCTCCTAATAAGCAAACAAAACAAAATGTAAATACCAAAACTAAAAAAAACTTTTTGTTAAGACAGACGAGTCCTGTATTTAATATAAGTTTTTTTCTTCTAATTATTTTAAATTTGTGAGTATTTAACATAATGGAGGATATTTCATGGTAATATAAATTATAATTAAATTGAAAATTGATAACATCTTTACATACAAGCAAATGTTTTACTCAAGGCTACACTACAAATTAGTAATATGAACAAAATACATTAATTTACCTTACAAAGTAAAACTTATATTGTCTTTGCCAATCTGAGATTAACTTAAGAATAAAAATTGACGTATTTTAGAAAACTGTTTTTTTTTTTTTTTTTTTCATGAAAAATACTCGAAATAGAAGATTTTAAAATTATTTCACAGTTTTAGCAACTGTTTCGCAGTTTTTGAGGCATAATCTAAATACTACTTATACGTTTTTTCTCTACCAATTTCTAAGTAGTGGTGTATTCTAACAAAGCTTTAAAAAAATAATCGAAACACATTTTATAAGACAATTTAAACAAGAATCTTCAAAATTATAATTACAAACGTCAAGCAAATAACTTATCTATATACAATACCTACTGGGTTGCTTTTGAAATGAAGTACCAAATTAAAATAGAAATGTAAATATCAATCTCATCAGTCAATTCGGTCGTTGGGTCGTAAGTCTATTAGAATTGGTCGGAGCTCTTTCTAAAGTGAGTTATTTATTACTTACTCTATACAATGTTACTATTTATTGCTTGTTTACACACAGGTTTGGGCGCGTACGAGAGTAGCAGTGATGAGAGTGGTGATGATGAAGAACAAAATGAGCTATCTGACCAACAGTTACAGGTTAGTTGTATTTTTAACCCCCGACGCAAAAAGAGGGGTGTTATAAGTTTGACGAGTCTGTGTGTGTATCTGTCTGTCTGTGGCATCATAGCTCCTGAACGGATGAACCGATTTCAATTTAGTTTTTTTTGTATTAAAGGGGATTTACGTGCGAGTGTTCTTACACATGTTTGATAAAAATCGATTGACCCGTTTAAAAGTTATGGTGGTTTGACAGTAATTGTGTTGGGAGTTTTTTAGTACTTACTAATATTGTAGGCGCGAAAAGTTGGATGGATGTTTGTTACTCTTTCAGTCAAAATCTTCTGAACGATTCAGATTAAATTTGGTACAGATTATAACTAGGAATAACGCATAGGATACTTTCTATCTCAAAATTCCCATGGGATTTAGATTTACACGAGTGCAACCGCGCGGTACAACTTAAAATATTGGCTCTATGTAACTAAGCCTATTGATGTTTTTAATTTACGCGATCGCGATTAATTGAATTTAAACTACATACAGTAGCAAAAATATATGTTTCTCTATTTACGTAAACCCTGCCCCCCAGCCTGCCTAGCATGACTGTGCGTGATAAATGATATAGACACCACGAAATAATATCGATTTCGCGAGCATGACCAAATGAATATGGCGTAGTACGATTTGATAAAATTAAATATGGCGGCTATATTTATTATATTTGGACAGTTGGATGTCAATAAATAGCTATACCGATTTCGCGAGCATGACCAAATGTCATAAAATTAATCATGTGGTAAAATTAAATATGGCGAGCATTTATATCAAATTTTGACAGTTGGATGTCAATAAATCGCTGTATCTATCGCGTTTTCGAAGTCATGCTAGCCTAGCTGGCATGACAGTGAGTGATAAAATATATCGACACCACGATATATTTAATATCGATTTCGCGAGCATGATCGAATGAATTATGGCGTGCTACGATATGATAAAATTAAATATGGCGGGTATATTTATTATATTTTGACAGTTGGATGTCAATAAATAGCTATATTGATTTTGCGAGCAGCATGACCAAATGTTATAAAATTTATCATATGCTAAAATTAAATATGGCTGGTATTTTTATCATATTTTGACAGTTGGATGTCACTAAATCGCTATAGGTATTTTCGAAGTCATGATAGCTAGGCTGGACTACTGGATATTTATATTATCATCAGTGATATTGGCGACTGAAAAAGCATCGAATTATATTATGTAAAGTAAGGAATGACACATTCATTATTAGGATCGCAATCCGAATCAGACAGCTAATTAAATAAGATATACATAGTAAATATCCCGTGTACAATTAACTATTAATAATTCATAAGCATATTTTGTAATTTTTCCATAGAATTGTAGTATAACACAATTGTTTTTGCTATCGAAACTTTTTAAACCAAAGCAATTAAAAAAAAGTCTATAACTCACTAGTGAATAAAACGTGTCATTATTCAACTGTTTTTGCACAAATAAGATCCCTTTTATGAGCAAATGTGTCGAAAAATACTCTTTTTTTGTTGAAAAAGTGCAAGAGGTTTCGCATATAAAGAATTGTACGGAACGTACAATAAAAAAATTAGATAAGTCCTAAATAATTTTGGAAAACAAAGTAAAGGACATGATGTTTAGTTTGAACTTTGTTCAATAAAGGATCTTCGAAGCAACTGATAAGTGATAAGAGAATGAATCAAACATTTACCTTACTGTATCGGCATCCGGACTTAGATATCAAATCTGTGTATGTATGTGGAAATACTTTACAATGTGGTCAGGTTATCATTAATTGCCACACTTAGTTAATATATCTTCGATTAATTCTTGGCCTATTAAATTAAAGGTTAATTATTATCATCCCATAAAAACATGATGTTTTTAGCAATGTTTACAAATCAATGTAATGTATCAGTTACAGAATTCTGAAACATTAAGTTGTATTAATATACCATGAGCATTTGAATTTTGAACGCGCAATACTTAACGTGATACCAAAACAACTTTATGTAATACTAGAAGCGCCCCGCGGTTTCACCCGCGCAGTTTTCAATTTCCCCCCCCCCCCCTTTTCTCCGCCTAGGGGGGGGATTTCCAAAAAACCTCTCTTAGTGTTATTCTACTCCCTCCAACAAACATACTTGCCAAATTTCAGCTCTCTACGACCAGTCAGTCAGTCAGTACATCATTCAGTAACGCAAGAGTTTTATACTTATATATAGATTATAGCTGTCCCCCGCGGTTTTGTCTGCGTATATCCCAATCCCGTGGGAATTTTGGGATGAAAAGTCATACAATCCTATAATTAGGAATGACACATAGGATTTGTACGAATTTTCATCTAAATCGGTTCAGTAGTTTTTGCGTGAAAGAGTGACAAATATTTACACACTCATACACTCATAAACTTTCGCCTTTATAATATTAGTGTGATGTAATGTATATGTATAAATAAGATATTTATCAGTACGACCTTTCTGCCTCTCGTATTGTTAAAATATCTCCATCACTGATAAGAAATGATTCATTCCATGATAAACTGCAGTTGTCGTCAATGCGCATAAGTAATTCGGTTTATTGTTTACTGTCATTTTTTAAATGGGATTTTTTTCATCCTATGACGTCTGTTTCTACTCATTAGTTCCTATTCTTGCAATAGGGATGTCGACTGGGTAAACAAAATGAAATTCTAATTAGTCCGTCAGATAGATTTCATAAAAAACATTAGACACGTATTTTTTTGTTTTATCAAATTAATAAAACTGAATTAGTTATAACGCATTAAAGTTCAGGAGTGGGGCTTGTGAATAATTCTTGGTAAATAATGTATGTAGCTGTGACGTCATACGAGTTTTCTGTGCACTATATCGTCTTAATTATTTGTTTGTATCAAAAAAGAGAAAATACGTGTCCAATATTTTTGCGAAATCTTAGGACTAATTAGATTTTTTTAGTCGACATCCCTATTGTCTTCATGAACAGTAAATAAGGTTTGCGAAAGTTAGCTTATTAGAAAATGAGCAATTCATACATTCGGAGTATTCACAAAACTTGGATTGCGTAATAATTTAATTATTTACATGCAACGTAAATAGGAAATAAAAATAACCCTAAAGTGCACAATAAAACAAGTTTATTATATTTGTAAAAACCGAGCGAGCGTGACCTGCATACTACGTTTTTGACTTTAAAAACCTTCAAATGCTCATTTATCCTCCTTTCAAACGACCAATGACGTTACAAGAGCAGAATGAAGGTCCTTCCCCATTAAAATGTTAAATATTGTCTATAATTTTTGTCAACTCGTAATTAACAAGTCTGGATGATTCGAGGTCGATAATGAGATATGATTCGATTTGCAACTTAATGTTATATGAATTTTTATTGTTTAACGGAGTTATTAATGATATGCATCAAATATAAATTGACATATTTGTGCATTTTATTTCTCATTTTTTAATTGAAAATAAGTAATGTTTCTTTTTATTGAGGTTTTTGGTTGTAATTTATGTAAATGTGCGAACGATGTCACTCGGCGTTCTTTTATACTTATCGTTATCTCAAAAAATACTATTATTTAGTTTAAAAATATGAACCTCATCAGAAACATCTGTACACGAAATACATTTCAGATGATAAATGCGAATCTTACGCGAAAGTTCGTATAGGGGTAGGTATCATATGATGGATATTTGTTCATGCAAAAACTACTGAACAGATTTAGATGATATTTGGGACAGGAGTAGGATTTTTATATCCTAAAATTGGGTTTTTTGCCGGTGAAACAGCGAGTCACTGCACTGCAACATTTCTTTATGCAAATAACGTTTTATTTGATCTATGCATAAGATACTACATCATTAATCCGCCAAAATATTATCCTACTAATATTATAAAGCCAAATGTTTGCGAGTGTGGATGTTTGTTCCTCTTTCACGCAAATACTATTGAATGGATTTTAATGAAATTTGGTACAGATGTTCCTCATACCTATGAATAACACATAGGACTTTTTATCCCAAAATTCCCACGGGATAAGGTTCCATGCGGGTAAAACCGCGGGGCACAGCTAGTCTAAAATATACCTATCTTATACTAGGACATAATAAGAAGAAGGAGACAAGACTTCGAGAGGACAGCGCGGGAGATCGAAGCGGAGGTGAGACGGGCTGAGGCGAGGGAAGCGGCGGAGGAACCGACGACACCGCACAGCGGTACTCCAGAAAGACCTAGAAGACCTTCCAGTGAGTATAATATGTTTTAGATTTTTTGAAATTGCGTTGGTTCTATGATTTGCCCCTTCTAAAAGCTCTGTCTCTGAGAATATTAGTATTTGTACTTAGATTATTATGGTTAATTACTTTGATATACTTTGTGTAGTTGTCATTTTTTGACCGTGAGATAATATTAAGTTGTAATTAAATTAACAATTAAATTCATTGTCAATTAAAAATGTGAAAACGAGTTCGATACAATTCCTTCCTTCGTTAAAATTTGGATTGTGCGTGCGACCTTGCTCCCAGTTGAATTCGGTGAGGTCGCATATCGAACGATTAATAACCGTGTGATACGTAATAATCGGTTACTTGTAATGACACGCAATTTGCCAAAAATGATGTGCAATACGTAATTATGTTGCAGGATCATCTGTCACGCCCCCGCCGCCCGTCGAAGGCGATACGCCGGAAAAGTTACCGGAACAACGGGTCACTAAAGACAAGAAGGTCAATCACAAGAACGCCGACAGAACAGACGGACTTAAGAAACTGGAAACGATATCCGAGGAGAAACACAAAAAGTCCCACAGGAACCACACGCCGAGTCCGAAGAACGCGAAGGTTAACAACAAAGGCAACGCGTCGACGACGAGCGATTCCGACGACGATTCCTCGTCCGGCTCCAGCGATACATCGACTGAGCCGGAGAAGGAAAAATCGAGGAAACGAAAGAGAAAGAACTCGCACTCGAGCGATACACAGAAAAAGAAACGGGATAAACGGAAGAAGTCCCACAGGGAGGAGAAGGCATACAAAGAAGATAAGGCATACAAGGAGGAGAAAGCGTACAAGGAAGAGAAGGCATACAAAGAGGAGAAGGCGTATAAGTATCACTCCGAGGAGAAGTCGGAGCGGTCGGAGCGGCGCGAGAAGCGGTCGCGGCGGCGCTCGCGGTCGCGCTCGCGGCACCGCTCGCGGTACCGCTCGCCGTCGGCCGAGCGCGAGCGGTACCGCCGCGCGCGCCGCGACCAGAGGTATGAGCGGCGCCGGCGCTGAGCGGCCGCAGGTTACCGCCACGAAGGTTGTATATTATTCGCCTTTTTACTCTTTTAAGGGCACGGCCTGGCCCGGGCCTCGCTCGGGACGTATGAACTGTGAGAGCTCTGAACTGTACTATTGAACAGATGTTGTGAGCTTTTCAATACACAGATGTCACCGCGATACGTTATCATTTCAATTATAACACAGTGATCACCGATTCAACACAATAAAAAGAGATATTTAGGTTCTAATGTTACAGTGCTACCAACATTACATCGACCATGGTTTTGAAACATATCCAATCCAAATATTATACACTCATTAATTTCGGTATTTGATCGTATCGCGGTGTCACCCTATTGAAAAGCGTCCTTTGTGTGTTGTTCGAGCGTGTGTTTAGATTAAATGTGATGTCAGAAATGTTATCTGTAATTTTCCAAAATATAAAAAGTGATCGGTATTGTTAACGTAATAAGTATTTTTAAATGCAATTACGTTCCGAATGTTCAAGATCATGGGCTTTAATACCGGTTCCGTTTTACCTCCAAAATCTGATAACCCGTTTTTACGTAAGTGTCGTTTAAAAAACGAAAGTCAAAGTTCTCATTGTAATTTATTTATCGCCAAATCATTTTTTTTATGTTTGTGGACAACTGAGAATATAATTACTCCTCTGAAAATTGATACGCGGGCTATTTCATCTTCCGAAATTAATTTTACTAAATTAGTATATCGGTCTGGAAGATACCACGGCTGGGCAAAGGCTTCTCGCACAGTGAGGAAAAAAACTAAATACAAATTCATAATATAAAATACAGAGATACATTTCTGACATCAAACTAACGAGACTGTGATATATTATTTAATTTTTTCTCTTACAGATGGGGTCAGAAACAGTACTAGTTTGAAGTGTAAATAGTGTTTTTTTTGTGTATAGTACCTCTAATGTGCACTAACTGGCATTATTCCAATAAATTTTATGAAGTACCCACCTATAGTTTTTTATTTGAACTTCCCAATAAAATATACATGTACCTAAAATATTTTTGATATAGCTGTAACTCAAAACAGAAAATAAAATATGCGCGTGTTCGATTCTCTGCATACACATTTTTTAATTTACTGTAGCCGTAGCCCAGTCTCAAATGTGTTAAAATTTTGCCTTGGGTCACAGCATGATACATATTTATTAAAAGCATAATGTGGCCAATCTCAATTTTAAAAATCTAGGTATCACTATCAATAGGTATCTTAGGTAGGTATAAGTACATCTTATTAGGTACAGGATAGATAATACAAAATATTAAAAGATTAGCTAGACTTAGGGCCTATTTCACCATCTTCAAGTAAAGTTCCGAGTATCTACTCATATGTTTTTTCTTTATTATAAAGTAAGAAAAGGACGAAACTATCTTTACTTGGTGAGTAAGTTTACTTGAAGGTCGTGAAATAGGCCCAATCCCATTTAAGTGACTTGGGATATGAAGTTTCATTTTCGAGAGTCCTAGATTTCCCTGGTCTTCATATGCTGCTTTATTGAGTTATCCTCCACACGCCTCGAAAGGGCTTTTGTAAGACCACAACACATGGGTCAAAAATCAGAAAGTACTTGAAGGAGACAGGCAAGTCCGCCTGGTCAAGGTAACCAGAGGTCGCTGATGCAGGATACCCATTTACAAACTAATTATGAACATGTAATCTAGTAGAATTTGCAAGTGTATCTAACACCTACCTAACCTACTTGACTATACTGACTTTTTGGTTCACAGTTATGAACTCACAATTTATACATACATACACTAGAAATTTAACTCATCTAGAATTTGAACCCAGGATTGTACCAAATTGGCGGTACTCTAAACTACATATTATAGTCAATTTTAAGATGCCTCTCTAAATCAATACTTTCTAAAATAATTAAATAAATACTAAAAATGAGGTACAATTAAAATAAAAACATCAAATACCTTTTTATACAATTTTATTATTTTTACTCTTGACTTGGTCTACAAAGGATGACGGGCATTATGAAACCATGTATTCTCATCAATAGAGATTTGAATACAGATTCATGAAATCCTTCATTCCATTTTACCAAGGGAATGTGTGTGAATTGAGAATAACATCAGTAATGAAAGATATGTGAAAAACAATCTTCTCACTTTTAAATTAAGTTGAAACAGTCTTTACCAATGTTCAACACCTTTTAAACATCGCTAACATAATTATTCATCAATATGTACATTATAACAGTTTAAAAGGTGGAATTTAAGGTAATGCAATAACAAATTAAATAAGATAAAAATATTCAAAAGCATGGATAAACCCTCGTCCTTTTAGACCACATTTCAATTTTAATACCAGATTAAAAAACTGCGCGTACCAACTTCATTAACATGTAGATAGATAAATTGGTATCAACTTTCATGTTGTACCGGTACATAAGGACTAGGTATATAAAATTATACACTCTATTTAACAGTCCTATTATTAAATCCAACAACTATATACCGCATTAAATATGTTTAAAATTCCTTAAATTATAAAAATAAATAAAATAAATGATTGTCTTTGCACCAAAATAACATTATAATATGAAATAAATAAAACTTGGTGTTATACTCAATTGACTAATCGCACAATAAGGAAAACAGTAAAATAAGTTTCACAATAAAAAGATGTTACTAATAGAAATTATCAAAATCACATTACAGTAGTTGTTATCACCCAACGTCAATAAAATTTAAGTTAACTTAGGCCTATTCTGGGACTCAAATTGATCATTTGCCAAACCTTTGATCACATTTGCTGTATTTGTACAAAGCGCTTATAAAACTATCTATATATACATTGTGATCCATAGAGAGTTGTATGAACTCTGTAAGTCTTATTTGCCAAGGTAGAAGACCATGGGTGCAACACAGTAAGCCTGTGTACAGAACTAAATCTGGTTCAGGAATGGATGGATAGACTAAACTAAGGGCCTCGTCTAACTCTTGTGCGGAGAAATCCTTGCTTTTACTATTTAAATTAATTTTTCTTTCAGCTATATCTTTGATACATTGTGCTATTCTGGATCTTCCGTCACTACAAGTAAGAATATTTATATTCACAGTATGAGCATGTATTCCGTTTGTGTATCCATTTAAATTTGGTTTCTTTGACCATTTTATGCAGCCAGGTATTCCAATTTTACATCTCTCAACCTCTGAAAATAACTTTTCTTCGTTTTCTTTCAGGTCACCTGTAAAAAAGTTATCCATTATCAGTAATAGTTTTAGTAACTTGTAACATAAATTCGAAATTAATGAGTAAAAACAACATTGTTATTCACAAATAAACATTTCACAACATTCCTATCTCATTGCATTTTTCAAATAACACATAAAATAGTAACTAAAAGATGTGTAAATCGATACAAATCACGGTAATATTTAAATTTAACCAGAAAATAAATTGAGTAATTTTGAAAGCACTGATTGTCAATAAATGTTCTAGTGAACTTGACTTTTGATGATGACATCTGATGATAACAATCTAAAATTATTCTTGGAGAAGATTTACTATAGAATTATGTTTAATTTACCTGTGATATCATGAAAGCTGACGTAAGGTATACCGGCCAGAAGACTCCAAATAACCACATGAGCCAATTCGCATAGAGTATGATGTTCCGTGTCAGCGAGGAATACTAAATGCTTCGGACTTTTACTGAGCCTTGGCACATGTTCTAGTATTATTTTCATATTTCTTTGTTTTGAATTTTCTTCATATAAACTACATTTTCTTGAATAAATATGATGATAAAAATTCTGAACAGCAACAAGTAAGTCCATAACCAAATGTAGGAGAGTAAAAAATAACTCTCTCAGTAACCTTGACAGCATTTTTAAAGCCTTTGGTCTCTTGTTTTTTGGAAGGGGAAACTTATTTTTTATTTAACCATTTTCCTAAATAAACGCAATCACATCAAGTACGATCACACACATCACACGGGCAAGACGTCTCGTCAGCCGCTTTTTCTAAACAACCAATCACGAGCTTCAAAGTGTAAACAATGTACGACAACATTTAGAAACTAATTTAGGCTGTTTGTAGAAGATTGACAGAGATGCCAGACAGAACGTCCTTAGGCACGCCATACACGGACTCTTCAAGCACCCCATAGCCCTGTGTAACGATATAATGGGAAAAAAGTGTATAGGTACTAAGCTAAAAGGGCTTTACTAACTCAGATCTCATGCCGTACGTTGTTATAATTTTAGGGAAAACAAATACCTAAATAGTAAATTCAATATCAATATTTTAACTTTGTTTTTTGTTGGCAACAACATCCTTGATTCTTGAAATCGTTCTAAGGTGTTTGTGTTGATGCGGGTTCTGTTTTCCGCCTTAATCTTTTTCAGTTTACTGAAAACTCTTTCTACGTTTGCATTTGCAAATGTAAACAAAATAAACTAAGACCCGCCATAACTATATACGGACTACTCGAGCAGTAAACCCGTTATCAACATACACAATGCTCTTGCAATCAGGTCAACAGGTTAAAGCTGCCATTGAGGTAACCGCGTGAGAGCATTAGACAGCTTGAACACGAACAGTCAGTGGCAATGGCAACTGCTCGACCGCATGATGAAATTTCACGTTGCAATGCAACTGCTTGAGCAGCAGTTCGCGTATGTTCGTACTTCGTACGTAAAAGTTTATTTTGTATTAGATGTGGAAACCAATGTCATTTGGAAACATTTTCAATAAACTGACAACCAAAGGATGCGATTATGTCACCGGCACAGAAAAGACTGTGGCTCAATAGTTGCATCTGCTTTGGATGGTAAGCAGCATGGTGAAATTTCATCATGCGGCCAAGCAGTCGCCAGATCGGTATAGACTAACTGCTCGAGCTGTCGCTATCGAAAATTAAAACATTAATATTGCACTGTTTGTGTGAGTTGTGTGTATTGAATTATAATAAGTAATACTAATTAGATAAAATGAAATTTTTGTTTGTAAGATGAATGTTTATTATGGTAAAATTACAATGCCTTATAACATTAATATCAAGTAATGTTGTAAAATAACATAACATAACATAATCATTCACTACATCATCTTATTATAGTAACTGACCCCTAACTAAGCTTGTAGCTTGTATCTAGGGTATCAGAAACTACGCACGTACTCATTCACACACACACCCAGACCGAGACAAACATTTGTGGTTCACACAAATATTTACCCCGCACGGGAATCGAACCCGCAGGTCGTCAAATGAACTGAAGCAGAGGCATTATGATCTAAGATCTTAGCCTGACCTAATACATAATTTATTAAAAAAGAAAAAGGAATTTTAGTCGATTATTTAGTAGAAATCCCTAGCATAACAATCAACTTCCGTTTCCTTTTTGGTTGCCGCCATCTTTGTTTCTTTCGCTTGTCAGACTTGACTGATAAGGTTAGAATTTCTGTAATTTCGATTAAATAATTTAATTTCGCTGTATTTTACGTGGTAAATAATAAAAATGTAGTGAATAATCAACTATAGTGCTAGTTATTTGTTTGCGGCGTATTTTTTGTTGCATTTTTATATGTTTTTTGTTGTATGATGTGCCGTGTTGAGACCATGCTGTAGTAGTTTATTGCGTGTTCTTCTTTCAGAGGCCTCAAAATGCAGCTGCATATCAGAGGACAGTCTACACACGTTCTTGACGTCAATGGAGAGGAGTCCATTGGTCAGATCAAGGTGAGTTAGGTAGACAATAATATCTTTGAGCTTCCTGCCCCTAATTTTAAGGTTAGCTACATGGTAATCATACAAGTCTTGCATGTATTTGCTGGTTAGTTTTTGTGGGAAGACAATATTATATATTACCAATGTCAAAATATAAATCGACACGCGAAGAAGAAGAAGAAGACCACCAATGTTGTTTTAAAAAATCATTTTGTTCCTTAAAACATGAATTTTCACTTGACTATCTAAATTTCATTGAACTCATCACTTATATAGAAGGTCTAGGTTAGGCAGGTGATTTTGTGTGATATCCTGATAAATCCATTCAAAATCTGAGCAGTTCATTCAGTTACTATGTTTCTGCTTACCATCAATTATTATTAGATACGGAAGAATAAGAACTATATGGATAAATTATGAGTCATTCATTTATACATAAGTAGGTTCCAAATTTTTTATCATCTCATTAATAGGTTGATCAAATTATAATATCTATATTAAAATTTTCTCTAAATATCAATTACAGGAGCGCATCCGTGCTCTAGCCGAGGTGAGCGGTGAAGACCTGACTCTCTCGCTGTGCGGTGCCCCCCTTGAAGACTCCTGCCTTGTATCTGAGCTGTCATCTACGGAGCTTGACTTAACAGTACCACTGCTCGGTGGTAAAGTGCACGGTTCTCTAGCTCGTGCTGGTAAGAATCTGTTTTGTTTGTTTTATTTACTTGACTTTTGCATGAATAATAAACTACTTTTACATTCTTATTATTACGAATATATAAAGAAGAAGAGTTTGTTTGGTTGAACATGCTAATCTCAGGAACTACTGGTTCGATTTGAAAAATTCTTTCTGTGTTAGATAGTCCATTTAACGAGGAAGGCTATAGGCTATATTTTATCGCCGTATTCCCTCGGGAACGGGAACTACGGGGATAAATCCGCAGGGCGCCGCTAGTTTTTAGTAAAATTACACAGATTGTCCATTATTTCTATCAAAATTGAGTAGTTTTCTTGACTGTATTTACAAATATGTTAAATATAGGTAAACATACCATATTTTTTTATATTTTAAATAGTAAGTAACTGAATAATCTTTGAAATATTTACTAGTCATTATAGATAAAATATACTAACACATAGTTTAGTAACTGTACCGATAACAAAATTATGTGCTTCTATGTACTAAGTCTTTCAGTATAATGTGAAGTTAAAATATAATAAGTATGTACAATCAATATAGATATTTTAATTAATAGACCCATAATAAAATAGAAATTCAAACATACCATAGACAGGACACTCCTTTTTAGTTTTATAATAAATCAAATTCGTGACATTCCATGTGTCGATTTAGTAATTTTGCTAAGTATTAACTTAGTGCTAGACTAAATCACTTTTAATACCTTTACCTAATAGTGTTATTGTAAATTTCAGGTAAGGTCAAGGGACAGACCCCCAAAGTAGAAAAACAGCAAAAGAAGAAGAAGAAGACCGGCCGTGCCAAGCGTAGGATCCAATACAACAGAAGGTAATTATAAGTTTATTATAATTCTATAACATCAACTTATATTCACTCACTGTGTGTTCACCCGAATTAATAAAAAAAATGTCCTGTGTTCCACTTAAGATAGGACAACGGGCCAATGTGGTCTTGCCACTTTGTCCAGCCATTGTATTGTTAAATGGCTATTTGAATATCATTGGTAATTACCAATGATATTCAAATTGCCTCCCTCATTAATTTTCTATAACTGGTGAAACTGGGCCGATATTTAAATTAAAAGGATATTTTAATGTTAATGCCTAATTAGACCATCACTAGTAGCATGAAATCCAGCCTGTATTTCTTGAATTTCCGTTTCGTGCCCTGAAATTGTTCCCTCACTCATGAGGCATGTTAGGTCAATCATTTTAGGGCTTAATCCTGTTTGCTAAGAATATCATCAGTGAAAGAAGCCTTCGCTATGCAGAAGGATCTAAAAGACTAATACTTATTACCAACAATTCACCTATTTGCTTACATGAAAAATGTATTTAACAATGATTTTTTTCCTTTCAGATTCGTCAACGTTGTGCAGACATTCGGCCGTCGTCGTGGACCCAACTCCAACTCATAGATTTATGTTTTGTAAATAAAATGCAAATATAACATCCTTTGCACCAAGTATGTAGTTTTACTTTTATAGTAGTGTCCTAGTGTAGTACGTAGTTTAAATTACAAGTAATTCCTATGTTTCTGATTCAAACATATTTTTTTACATCAAAATTCACGAGACAAAAAAAAAGATATTTAACGTAATATTTAGAGCGAGAGAGCGAGAAAAAATATAAAATAGCAAGGCAGGCTTTGGTAGATGGGGTAATGAGATGACATCGACTGCACAGACCCCTGAAAGGCGCTTGACAAATCGAGCGTCTGATGCTACGAATCAATCATTGATAATATTGAGCCGCAATCTTTTCTGTGCCGGCGGCCAAAACATAGGGCCAAAATCGGAAGCTCCTATTGTCATTTGGATACATTTTAATGAACTGACAACCAAAAGATGCGCTTACAGCGACGCTGTCACCGGCACAGAAAAGATTGTCACTATAGTAATGTTCGATAAAGAATATGATTTAACATTGTTTCGGGTATCCCTAGAATACTGTACTCATTGTTTTTGTTAGTTTTTGGGTAGCTATTATAAGCGAAATAAAACAATAAAATATATCAACAAGAAATAATTTACTTTCATATTTTCGACCTACTTTATTTTGCTTCAATCTTACAAGTAAGATAAATATAGCAAATTGTGTATTTGTATAAAAACTACTTTTCAATGGGTATTTCATCAAAAGTTTTACAAAACTGTTTTATGTAAATAAACCGTGATTTATTTACTAAGTACTTTACAATATTTGAATTTAGGTACAACGGTATAAATACCCCTATGAAAGACAAAAATCATAGTCAATATTAAAATAGGTACCAATAACAGGTATAAATTATAAAGAACTTATAAAAAGTTTCGTTATTTATGTACTCAAATACATCGTTAATAAAAATAATAGCTAAAACATATAATCCTTAAATAATAATTGTCGCAATTTTAATTAAATAATTAACTTTTAATAATAATTAAAACTTTTTATCTATATCAACCGATCTACCTATAAATAACTTCCATTATATACACCTGAATATTGCAAATTATTTAGGTAATATGACCAGATTTAGCCGACTATAAAAATATAAAGTTACTCAATTTCGCAAAAGTTTTATTATATAAGTAATTAACACTCCTATGGATAGATAGATTCTCAAATATTTTTGAGGTCACTCAGTTCTTTTTTTTGAGAATTGGCGCCTGATAAAATACTATGCAGATTTATTTTTAATAAATTCTCAATTGAATTAAAAAGTAGTAAATAGCTACTTATTAAAGTATTATAATGTAAGTAACTACATAACATAAAATTATTATGCTACTGTAAAAGTCTTGCATTGGTAATTAAGTTAAAAAAACAAATGAATGTACTTTTTAAGTTAAACAATTACAACTTGTATAAATTATTACGTAAATTGAACGAACACTTGAACGAAAATATATTGATGAATTTTTTGTTAAAACTTTTAGATACTTTCATATTCCGTGAAAGTATTAAATAGACGGAATTTTTCATGAGTTTGTATACAAAATGGAAAGAATTTTCAACAATAACAATGCCACAGATAAGCTGCAGTATTAAAATATTGAGGTAGGTTCACTTTAGTTGATATAGAAAAACCGAATTAAAGTATATGAATGACTATGATTTTTATATACAAATGTCAGTATATGCTAAGGACACAGCCTCCGATACATTCTTACGCTATTAGTGAAATAAATGTTTATGTTATTTGCCATAAATAAAGTCGAACAAAATTCCTACATTAGGCTTTTGTTCGTTACAAAGTCTTCAACATGTAATCTACATATTAATCTAAAATTAAACGTCTAATAAGTATCACTTTACAAAATAAGGCACATGCATTAATTCTAATAAAGTTATCTTCGAGAAATAATATAAAGTCATCATATTCTGATGAATTCATCTCTTTCAAATGTAATTCTTACTTTAATATACTTATAACATTAAGGAGTCTTATTATGCACCACTTTTTAGTAAGTATAAGGTACAAAAATACACACGAAAGCTACTTTAAATATAATCTAACAAAATTAAAGTACATTTTGGCTTCAGATCTCTCCAATTGGGATCACTAAGACAAAACTGCAAACTTAAATTTCGAGTCTTTGTACTTTTAAACGTCTAAATCTAAATTGTAAATGCACTTAACTGACTTATACTTTCCTATTGCAACTTCAATATAATCCCTTGCAGTTTTGTCAAAGTTTTTATTATTGGGAATGTTTACTATCCAATAAGGCACGCTAATTAAAATAACATACATAAATTCATAATTTCTCCTATAAATTACGACTAAAATAAGACTTGTAAAACATTCCAAAACTTTTGAATGGATTACAAAAAATCTCTAAACAATTCATATATCCATGAACGAATCGTAAAATCATTATGAACATAGGAATTGAGCCCTAAAATATGGAGTTTGAGGGCCTATTTCACCGTCTTCAAGTAACATCCCGAGTAAGTACTCACATGTTGTCTTTGTCGCTTGATATAAAGTAAGAAACAGACAAAACTAACTTTACTTGGTGAGTAACTGTACTTGAAGATCGTGAAGTAATCCCTAAGTAATATACATAACTAGATTATGCCAAAAACATGACATTTGAAGGATTTCTTTTGGGCGCTTTATGTAGTTTAGGAAACATTTGGCACCGAAGCTAGCTCCCTGCGGTATAATGTACGTATTTATGTTGTAGTATCTTAATCAGACTTTAGGTGATGCATTAAGTTTGTTGCGAGTTTTCTCCCATCGGCTGATCCAGTTCACTGGGTAACACATCAAAGCCGAGAACAGTAGGAAACTGCCAGACACGTAGAATGTAATTCGGTAGTCTTTTGTGTAATCGTACAGCATGCCTGTAAAAAGAGATATAAACAATTAGTAGGTGTAATACTGGATTGTAGCGAATATTTATTGTATACTTTCTTATTTTAACATGAATACTAGGTATTTTTATTAAATTAGTTAAACAGATTTTAAGTTTTTATATTTCTGTATCAAGTCCCTTAGCATCTTGCTGAATTTTATAAGGATTCTTTTGATTTTTGATTTCGTCGTTCAAAGGTATTCGATTTTTATTAGGAAGGATTAAAATCTTTAAAATACACGAGTGTGTAAAGTTATCCTAGGTCATTGTAGTTGACAAACGACAATAGTACGAGAGCACGCGAATGCAGACATTTGGCACTTTGCCGGCGACTATAGAAGCCACAAATAACTGGGCGCCAAGGTATTAGCCAATACATGATCTAATTGCATCACATTAATAACTAATTTAAAACGTTGCTTTCAACTGTTCTAAAATATCACAGACGAATAAAATAAATGAATAAACCTTTCAGTATAAAAAGGCATTTAAAAATATTTTTTATTAATTTATGCATCCTTTCACATGAAAAGATTATTTTGTCAAATTAAATGTGTACCTACATTGAGATATTGTGATGAACTTTCCTAGAATGTTGGTATATACATAATAGGTAAAATTGGTACATTATTAGAATATTAGATTATATTAAAATACTCACTGCCAATAGGAGCACCAAGTAGCGCGCCAAGTCCTTGGAATAATAAAAAGAGTCCAAAACAGTTTGTAAGTTGCTCCAGGCCCAAATATTCAACCACCAAGATAGAACGCAGGGAAGCAAAGCACGCTGAAAGAAAAAAAACATTTTAGTAAGTAAATAAGATATATTTCGACATGTTTAAAGAGAAAAAATATATTATATTTTCAATCAACTTACCAACAGCTAAACCGAAAATGCCACAGTAAGTGTACTGGAAACCAACTTTGAAGGATATTCCACTAATCATTGTAGCAACCCCACCAGCAGAAAGTGCAATGTTATTTAGCCATAGTGGAGATAGCTTGGGCACCGAAGACATAAGTCCACACATGATACGACCAATGATGTTAGATATTCCAATAGTTGATACCAGCCATTTCGCTGCATTTTCATCAACACCGTTTTCTCTAGCTCTTCGCTCCACATACATAAAAGGCACAAAGAAACCCAACATCGTGAAGAATCCACTAACAGCAAGAATAACGAATGTTGGTGATCGGAATAAACTGACGTCCAACAGAGTGGCTAAAGCCCTCTTTACAGCTTCTGGGCAGAATCTACATTTGCCAGATTGTTCTTCTTGAGCATCCTCTTTCGTTGGGACGTGTGTTACAGCCAAATGATATCCAAGAGATGTACGGGAAGTGTATTGAGGCAGTCTGGTTAAACTAGCTCCGAAGAAAATGTCGTCACGGTACAACGGTCTGGCTACTAAATCAGCATGAGAACGACGGTAGTTGTTGTGAGTCTGAGTAGGAATAATTTTGATCGGAGTAGAAATAAGAGGTTCAGTGTTATCAATGTTGCTGTTAGAGTCCTCTTGTTCATCCTTTTCAGCGACAGCCGTGTCAATGAATATCGGTTTGTTGCCAAGTGTATTTTTTATTGTGCCTGCATTAGCAGAAGAGCGTCTTCCAATATTACTGCTCAAATGGGAGTTACTGCCTCGGAATACTTCTTCAGCGGTCGGGTAACGGGTGTTGTTGGCTACTCCCATCCAAGTGTGGGGGCTAACTTTGTTGGAGAATCTAATTTCTGGAGGCATTGAAATTCCTGAGTCCAGTTTGTTGTGTAACTTGAGTATTGAGTTGAGTTTCTCGACCGCTTCCTCGTGACGACGGGCAGAATCTTCCTCTACAGGAGTATCAGCCAATGTTACTCGGACAGGATTGATAGGACGGAACATTGCGCCGAGGAATATGCAAATCAATAACAGAGCTGCAACAATAGACAAAAATATAATTAATTAACAAATATAGAGTCGTTGATACCAAAAATTGGCCATAAAAAGATGGCATTGAAGATTCTTGAAGTGATTTAGCAAATATTTAAAAAATACTAACCGGCCTGAACAAGCATAGTGTTCTTCCACCCGTATTGTTCGATGAGCATGGTGGTAAGAGGCGCCAGTGCGAAGGTGCCGACACCGGAACCGCACAGCGCAAGGCCAGTTGCTAACGCACGCCATTTCTCGAAGTAAAATCCGACTGTTAGCACTGCCGGCATGTAGATCATGCACAGGCCGATACCTAGAAAAGAACGCACATAAAGTCGTGACGCAATCATGGATGATATCACTGGTCTACAATAGTAACAAGTAACAATTCTGATGTGTTTGAAACCACGATACGCATTTAAAAAGTTTTTGATCAGACTTCAGATTTTTTTAGATCCTATTGTGAAGGATGGGATGATTTTAAATAATTAAACTAAAGTCCGATCGTAATTCACAGATAATTTTGTACGTTGAGCTATAGCTATCTATCTCTGTCGCACCTGCGTAAATTATAATGCGTCCCGCTCGCACGGATGCAATGGCAAATACAAAATTCTCTGTGAATTACGACCGGGGTTTACTAAATAAAATGTAAGTAAGTACTTATACATTTTAAATTTTGAATCTAGATTAAAAAAAAATACAAACCTCCAATAATTCCGTAGATGAAGTACATGTAAAAAATATCAGTTGCGTAGTACGAGAGAGCAAAAGCAGAGCTCGATATCAAACTACCCGCAATTGTAACAGCCCGGAAACCATACCTGGAACAAAAATTATTCAATCAAAAACTTGTAAATATAATATAAGCTTAATAAGGCTTTTATCAGTATAGTCTTTTATATCAAAAGTGTGTGTTTGATTTTTAATTATTTGAACGCCATTTTGTTAAGCTTTTAGCGAAGTTTGATTGCGCCTGCATAACGACTTGAAAGCCAAACAAGTATAAATACTGATATTTACATTCATTTAGATTACGTAGGTATAGTATATCAACACATTGACAAAAATTCCATAACACAATAACAAAAAAATAAAAGTTTCATCTATTTTATTAAAGAGGTCAAAATTCTTATCTTGGCAACGCCTCTGTGAATAGGTATTCAAGTATAATTTAAATAATATAAATGTTTTATTTATATCTTATTATTGTGGAAAAGTACAACCGTTAACATAGTGATAGTGTTGCGTGGGTTAGATAAATGTTGATCATTTAAATGACACAAAATACGTACGATTTCGACACAAATAAACACATCTCATTTACATTATTAATAATAAGGTAAAGGCTATACGGAACATCAAAATTATTTTAGACAAATTAGGGAATTTGCTTTAACATCTAAATTGTTTAGTACTACATACATATACGAGTATAAATCAATATTTTTGTAGTGCCAATCATATTGTGTAGCCTGTTTTTAAAAATAACTAGAATATACTTACTTGTTAGCAAGAGCAGATACAAAAGGACCAGCCAGAAGATAAAACCCGGAAGACAGAGAGAAGATTAACGAAACTTGACTTTCGTTAGCCTGAAACAAAGAAATTTTAAATCAGTACGATTAGGCAAAGAATGTCAAACTTTGCAACGATTGGTTCTATTCCTGCGTTTCCATAATTAGGTTTTGGTCCCGCTCGGTTGTCGTACAACATTATCGACAGTCGTCCCGGATATTTAGAACCCTCAAGTTTAAACGATTTCGTGGCATGCACCAATGACCCAAATTACAGAGGTCTAATAGCGGAAAACTACCTAAGCATTCGTAAATTAAGTTTTCCGCCATATCTGCATACAATGAAGTATTCCTAATACACGCTGATTTGTTCTGCAAACTTAAATTTTGCCTTATCTATCCTCTATCCAACACTACGATTTTTCAATTAGAACCAGTAGTTCCTGAGATTAGCGTTAGACACAGCTTCATAATATCAGTATCACGTAGATTATATTGTACAACGTGTTTGTTACTCGTATAGACAGTGTCCGCGATATTAAATCTAAACGAGACAGGTTACTGTTGATAGATATTGAAAACGGGTTTTGCTCAAAGGTCAACAGTACACATGCGCAGCTTAGTTTTTCTTGAATACCTATAGATTGTACTTCTATTTTACTACTAGGTATAAAATAACATAATCAATCACTCAATTTTTGTAGCATTTGACCCCTAACTCTTCTTCTTCCGAACCTTTATCCCATGTCTATTTGGGGTCGGTTTTCAGTTTTAACCAGATTTGGCGGAATGTCAGTATTTTACGTGATGCGACTGCCATCAGACTTTCGCAGCATTTGACCCCTAACACGGATCATAAAATACTAACTAGGTTTGAGCATAGGTATTTTAATCACCCTAACACCTTCTTACAGCAACAGACCCTAAGTTTGTATCTAGGGTATCAGAAACTATGCTAATTTATTCTATATAGTTTTAAATTATATGCATTAAATTACGGGTAAATACTTATTGAAGTAAAATATTAACTGTCACAACAAAAAATATATATAATATTATGTATAACAAATAGGTAACTGTTTAGCGCTCAAACAATGAGGTAGAAGTTAACAACATAGTAAAACATCAGTTACCGTTACAATACCTATGTAATTTAAACCTATCTACGTACCCTAGACACTTGTAATGCCTAGGCACGTTTGTTTACATCAGCGGTTCTCAACCTTTGGTATTACGGACCACCTTGATTCATATATTGTCTACTAGAGTATTAGAGATGAATAAATGATTTAATTAGGTTAAGAACAGAAAAGATGGTATTGTTATTTACTTGTACATTTCGCCTAAATATAACATAATTTATTTATCCTATGTAGAATCTAGTAGGTAATTCCTGGTAAAATTTTCCTGTGGATTTTCGAACATTTTCTTTCACATCACTAACTCACCACTAACTCATCACAATAGCAACACCTAACATCATAAAAATAACTATCTAATTCCGTGCAGTCGTTCCGTAAATGCGCCTACATACATTTCGGTGATTCATTTTAATTTACATATATATTTATCAACAAGTGCTTTTAAGATTAGTAATCTATTTAGTCCTTCACAAGTCACCTGTATGCGTCATAACACCACTCACCAAACTAACTTTTACAGAAATCTTATACGGACCAATAGTGAACCGCGGATCACAGGTTGAGAATCACTGGTTTAACCAATGTCTAGCCTACGTTTACACATTATTTGTCTTGTTTATTTAAACATTTCGCTTATTACACGTCTTATTTATTTAACGGAATGAAAGGTTCTTGACATGTTAATATGCGTGTGATGTAAACAGCCCTTATTACATTCGGTAGTGTAAACAATGCATTAATTGCAGTTCCGTTATTTAACAATCTAAATAATATATACTTAACTGAAAGGGACTGACTGACTGACATAGTTATCTATCAACGCATAGCCCAAACCACTCTGGAGGATCGGGCTGAAATTTGGCATGCAGGTAGATGTTATGACGTAGACATCCGCTGGATTTTGAATAATTCTATCCCCAAAGGGATAAAAGGGGGAAAACCCAAATTCTGCCGGGAGTCATTATTCCACGCGGACGAAGTCGCGGGCACAAGCTAGTTTATTTAATATAAGTACAAGTTCATGAAATAAATTGATTTAATTTATATTATAATGTGATTAAATTTATGTTTTAAATGTAGGTCAACTCTAGTTTAGTTACGGTTTTGTGCATTAGTCAAGGTAGAAAAACCTTTAACGAATAAGTAGGTATATTGACTAAGTAACAAAATAAATTTTACGCGATAAAAAATACTTACAGTTTTTGGAAGTTGTGTGATGTGATGATTACTTACAAAATGAACTTAGGTAATAATAAAAATAAATACATGACATACACTAACGATTTCTTTTATTTTTTTTTATAGATTTTAAAATTAAAATGCAGTGTCACTGTTTTTAAACAATTGAGTTCGAAAGTTTTTCAACAAATCATAAAAAACTATAACGCGAACAATTGCCAGAACTCCTTGATTTATAACCTTGTATCAGTAAGAAACTAATTAATATTGTTTAATAGAATTACTTACAGTTTAAACATATTGAAAATATAATTGAACTTTTGATGAAGTATTTTTTCTTAGTCCACTAAAACATTCCGTGTAAAGTCGTGTTTTACAAAACATGCCCCAACACGCGAAGAAAACAAAACTAATCAAATCAAAATAAAAAGTTTATTTATTTAGTTTCTACGAGAGTATTTTTAAAATAAGTTACTTATTGGGTTTTAGCTTGTTCAAAATAGATTTTTAGTACATTGAATACAAAATATTAACATAGTTGTGTTGCTAACATAAGCGATAACATTCATGTAACAGTCGACAAAAGGCAGTATTATATACTTTGTCTCTGTCAGTTTTGTTAGTAAATAGAGTATTACATAATTGACGTCATACATAGACCTTGTGTAATAATATAAATAAGAACAATTTAACCAACTAAATTTATTTAAAAACTGGCAATACTCCAAACGCGAATAGAACGTAGACAGAACGTTTTATTTTTTTATTTAATGACTTGTATTATCACTATGTAGGTGTATCGAGTGAAAGGTCAAACAAATGAGACAATTTATTATCTTAAAAAATAAACAATGTTCTAGAATATGCTTCTATATTATTAGAGATTGTAGCTAAAATCACATGTTTTCTGATGTACTCAAATATTTCTTTACTTTTGTTTAAAATAATGAAAATTGTGGATTTTTGGTCGTAGGTAATCTAAAGATTAGCGATCTTTATGAAAATCATAGATTTCCGTAACCTTATTGAGTTTTTTTATTCTACAGGAACGCAAGTAAAACCGTTGTACGTAGCTAGTAATAAACACAGACAAAACAAAACACAATCGAAAACATAATTTATGTCAATTGATTCTAATCATTTTGTCAAATTGTCATCATTGATCTGAAATCTGTATCAATTATCATTCAATGAATTTGTTTTCATTGCCAATTTGTTTATTTTCCATTATCTTAGGTCGGTGGAATATTATTTGAAAGGCGTTTTAATTGTTTCATTTAAATGTTTATTGTTAAAACCAAAACAAAACAGTGGTTGACCTGCATTTCGACTTTGGACTTTTACAAATAATTGAGGTTTTATCGTATCCTAGTAGAGCAAAGTAAGGCATTATTAATTTGATAACCTACTCTGGTAATATGAAAGGACTTAGCGATAAATAAGAACTTCAATGAGTGTGAAATAAAGATGAAAGTTTTGAAGAAAGTCATTTAAAGGTATTTGCCATCCCAAAATAATTTTATTTCGACATTCATCAGTATTTGAAAAAAAAGAAAACAACCAGCCAGGCCACAGTTACCAATATCAAAAGAAATTCCATCCCAAATCAACGGTATGCAATCCCGTAAGTTCACAAATCCAGGCAGTGCTAAATTAAGCGGGCAGTTAAGATGTCTAACATACGCACTGAACAAGTTAAAAGTAGTCGCGAGGCCGTGTTAGTTCGTTGCCCTTTCTGTTATGTGGTTGCATTCGCAAGGGTATCGGTAATGATCGAAGTGGAAAACTTCCAATATTGTCGTTCGACTGGACCCACACATAGGTATCCGTCATTATAATGTATGCGACCAGGGCTGTAGCTAGAGTCGAATTTGAGGCAGGGTAGTATAGGTTACAGGTAGGGCGGTAGAAAAAAAGCTGCTATCACTGACCTCGAGCAAATAATTTATTAAGATCTAAGAACTATTAAATCCACGCAGTGACGGATTAAGACTTCATGATGCCCTAAGCAATCCAAGCCTTGGGCTGTAGCTAGATTGGAATTTGACAACGAAAAAAAAAGGTCAGCTATGTTCTACCAAGTAGGGCATTTGTCTTTTCAAACATAGCTACGCCCTGGGGGCCCCCTATGTGTTCTGGTGCCTTTTTTGTTGCTCCCCCAGACATAGTGCTCTAAGCAATTGCTTAATTTGATTAAGGGTTAATCCGGGACTGAATCCACGATGATGAAGAATAAGATGGTTGAACTTCCTCCGGATTCGGATGTATTAGAGTTCCTCGTCTGAGTGAGAGTGGGGTAGGGTATTGTGTTTTTAGGTAGGATATTGCCCCACAATGCCCTAGCTACGGCCCTGTATGCGACAGTAAACTTGCACCTTTGCTTGCATTCGCTATAGTTAGTTCGTAGACGTAGTTTGAAATTCTATTTCTAGAGAAACGTGATACTTTCTTATTTTAAAACGGTGTTACAGTGTTTCTGTTATCGGATCGGAATTCACTTTTTTGTTACATAATTAGCATTCTGTTCTGTTTCTTCAGACTTTATCTTAATAATATTGTAACTGAATGTATTTGTTACGTTGTAATTACAATGTCTGGCTTTCATTTGTTTTTTTTTTCTCCCACATGTCAGGGGTACAGAAAAGGATATATTATGATACATTTGATGATAAGGGTCTACTTGTAAGACATGGGTAAAACCGCGGAGAATAATTATATTTTAATAACACTCTTTTAAAGATTTTGTCTACCCCATCTGGGAGTTTCATACATTTGATTGAGAATATTGGTCACTCGATTAACCTTGTGCTTTCATCCAAACCAAACATGATTTTCCAAATTCATGTCAATTATTTGGGACAACTGAAAGCAGCTGCAAGAATAATTAACCTAATATCTAAAGACAATAAACGTGGTTTTATTTATTTGTCTAAATGGTTATTTGTAACTCTCATCCTAATGGGATCGGTTTTTATTTAACCAGATATGGGGGAATGTCAGTATTTTACGAGAGATTGCTATCAGACATCGAAAACACAGAGGGGTGGTGTTTTTTTTGTTTAAAACAACAGCTGTTAGGTGATTGAAGGCTCTAATTGCCCATAACGACTGTCGGTGATGTCATTACTACAATCGAGACAGCATAACGTGTTCTATGCACTGTGACGCTCATGAAATTAAAAACCGTATTAGCAACATTATATTTAAGCATAAAAAAATAAAATGATGTTCGTTAGTCTTGCTAAAACTCGAATACGAGTCGAAAAATTTGGTTATTTCTTTTTTTATGTTTTGTTCACTTTAATATAGGACGCGCGGGCGGTTATGCCTAAGGAGAACGGGAAACCCGTACATATGTAACTGCAGGGTACAATATATCATTTATATGTAGAATGTATGTAGAAGTAATACAAGTGGGTATTTTCCGCAAATAAACCTCTCTAAGTTAGATACTTTATGCGTTATCGTAAGCACGCATATAGGACACTAAATTAGAAATATTATACTTTTTTATGTCTATGGAACTTTAATTATTTCGCTATAACATTTAATTTTACATCAATCAATTACTTAGCTACAAAGAAAAGTAATAACTTGTGTAAACATTGTTCTTAATCACAAAATCAATATGACCTGACCGTACTTGAATACTTGAAACTAATTAATATAAAACCTTTCTGGGAAAGGCTGAAATGGGTAAATTCCTTCTCAATAGGGTGTCAAGTGTGAATTGTTTGATTAATTGCTTGGTCAAGCTTCAGTGACGTCATGCGCTTATCACAATTTGATTATAGGTCACTCACACTGTGCGCCAATGTAATCGACAATGTATTGTTTATGGTTCTTGATTGTTACATTATATTTCTTTTGTTTATGTAAGAAAATATGGAAATATTTATGAAGATACATCTGGTGTAAAGATTTTTTAGTTATGTATTGTTTATTAATTAATCTAAGTAAGTAATTCTTTTGTAAACAACATTAATAAAGAGCTACTGAGGCTCAAATTGAATAAATGATTTTGAATTTAATTGTATTTTCATCAAAATAGTGATAAGAAATGTCAGCAACGCAGTTTTTTACAACAGACATATAGGGTATTCATAAATAACTACGTAAATATATCAATACTTGATCAGTATCACCAGAATCAAAGTACTTTATAATTGTCAGAAGATAAGTACTTGAAATGTTCTTGAACACGATGTATACAATACAACACATTAACATAATGTTAAGGCCAAGGTTCTTATCTAGGTTGTAGCTAACTGTTCGATTTAATGAGACTTCAGAGACAACCAATAAGTAACTCGAACCATGCTCGAATCATTTATTGATATTAGTGTGTTAGGTTTAAAAGATAGGGTTTAATATATATATTGATTCTAGGGTGTATGAAGTCGACCAACCCGCACTTGGCCAGCGTGGTTGACTAAGGCCTTATCACCCTAATTCAGGGTAGGCTCGTGCCCGTCGGTGGGGACATTATATGAGCTGATGATGATAAATATTGAATTAAACACTACATATTCATAAGAATACGTCATAACTTCATCACCATATTCATCTTCCTATTAAATAAGTGGAAAATAAAAGGTAAAATATAAAAACGCTTTAAGCTACATAATAAGGATATGTTTCTGTTATCCTATATATTTACCTGACAAACAGACCTATGTATATGCTATACCTACTTCTAATAACATTGTCACAGCCTAGCTAGTCCAATGTCTGTACATCCTAATCCTAACTAATATAATAAATGCGAAAGTTACTCTGTCTGTCTATCTGTCTGGCTGTTACCTTTTCACGGCCAAACTACTGAACCGATTGACTTGAAATTTGGTACAGGAGTAGCTTATGAACATAGGCTATGTTTTATCCCGAAATTCTCATGGGATCGGGAACTACGCGGGTGAAACCGCGGGGCACAGCTAGTTGCAGATAAAAAAAGAAAAAATATGAGAGACAACAAAAACAGTTAGTCTGTCTAAGTATATGTTTGTACACAAGTTATGCAAAGATTGATTTTGAAGAAATTAGGCACATAAGTTCTTCACAATCAGAAATAACACTTGAGATACTTTTTAACCCGAAAATCTTGCGAAAAAAAACAGGTAAGAATAACATGGTGCACAATTAGTTTAGCTTAATAATATTTATAAAAAAAAAATATTTATAAAAATAATTTATAAAAAATAAACTAGGAAAGAAGTAACTAACAAAGTTAGTATGTACATATAAATTAATATAAGAATTTAATTGAAATCCCAGCTCATACGTCAGAACTCTCGCCGACATACGGGCGCCCGCGTTGAATTCTTTCTCTTGGAATTTCAAATTGCCATAAACATACTTATTAAAAGGTGCAATTAAATGTAAGTACAGTCCTCGACAAATAACTAGAACAAGATGACGTCGATTACGCATAATTTCTTTTCTACAAATAGACATAACAAGGAAAATATTTCTTTCTATTAATAGATGATGATTACTTAAACATAATTGAAAAGAAAAATGCTTTAGCGTTTGAGCCATTTCCCTTATTTTTTCAAGATTCTTAAATGCTGACATGAAGACCACATAAGGCTGCATAAGCTCATTTCTTTAATTATAGTAAGTATTTATTAATTGTGTTTTATTTCTCCTCTCTCCTATTTTGAACTAAACACATACAAACGAGAAAACGCGGATTAACGAAAGCTTTGTTATTCCTTGTGTATAGATTCTTAATTTACTAAGTAAAGGTGACTATTTTCCGTCATTGATATTGCAATGATACTAAAAAACATAGTTTTTTAAATTAATTAATTCCAATTAAATCACGGTTTTATTTGTGTCTTACGCATGACTCAAGTAAGAATTAATGAATGCCATGGCATTCATTAATTTACAGTTAGTAAAACTGCAATTCGTTTAAATTACTTTTACAGTTATTTAATTCAATCTGCATACTTAGTTTCATTTAAATTTTTAGGCAGACCTGTCAGTAATTACTTTATCTTAATATAATCTTTATATAAATACACACGTGAGGAGTTTTAGACGAGCTGATCTGTCTAATTTAATTCATCTAATACAAGAGAAACTACTAACTGATTTAAAAAATTTATTACATAGACCTCTGTTTCATAGTATATAACTTAAGCACGAACTTATTTGGCTTAATTTTATTCTTTTACTTTGTTTGTTGCTGTAATTGTCTGAACAAAGTTTGTGTGTAAATATTGAAAAGTCTTAAGAAAAATGAGCTGAGTATGTTAATATTTTTATTAAACCAAGAGTTTGTGCAAACACGATTTTATAATTATCTGTGATTAATCTTATCCATAACTAGTCGACGTAAAAAATAGCGGAAAATGCTTAAATTGCGTATAATTAGATGTGGTTTATACTAATAAGTCAGTATCTTGTCTGTTGATCAATAATTATTGTGTGAATACTCGACAGGCGCCATTGGTCGTGTCGTGCCCGGCGCCTGCGCATTGACGACAAGTAATTAGAATTTCGATGTGATTTGAGAACCGTTAATCCGCTTTAATGCATTATTAAAAGCAGACATTACGTTGAATTATCTTCTTTTAAACTTTTATCCTAGAGGTTGAACAATTGAGCGTTGGATTGGATTCTTATTTTACTAGATTTTTCAATATAAAGAGCAACTGCCAAAATCCTGTACAATCGAGAAGGCCTTAGTCAAAATAATAGTTAAGAGTTTTGTGGGCCTACAACCCCTGATGCCTGTCAATATCTCTGAAGAATTCTTTTGGATCCCTGATGGATGTCGACATCTCCGACAGAATATTTTTTTAGCTTTCTTTTGATATTGATTTCTTTGATTTACACGAACACTAAGTGCACATTGCAATAAAACTACTTTATCGTCTATCTTTATCGTATATTTCTTTTCATTTTCCGGGAATTTTCTTCACTCAAATAATTTTAAAGAATTACTTAGCGCGCAATATATCTACTCTAAGCAGATTAATCGATTTGCCTGTGTAATGGCATCATGAAACTGAAATTCTATTTCACACTTCAACACACTAATTTGCGTTTTTAAACTTGACTTATGTACTTGAACTTAAATAACCACTGTGACCTTGATATGTCTCTAACCACGTGCACATTTTTTGTGATATCCGTCGAAATAATTATGTTAAATCTACCGAAACGAAAACCGGTTAGTGTTATACTAAAATATCTATTTTTTGATCGGAATTCGTACAGTTTTTGAAAAACAAGATAATAATCAAAAATGTTTTGTTGAATTAAAACGTAGGAATAATTAATATTTTTACGGGACATTTAAACGAATCCCTCGACTAATATCCCGTAAAAATATTAATTGTAAACAATGACGTACGTTTCGTTTAATAATAAAAAACGTAGGAATGTAGATTTCAACACAAAATTTTATTTATTGTGAAGAAAACGCTTTTCTATTCGTTTCTCTCAAAGGCATTTTATTCAGTAGCTATTAACGATTTCATTGCTACGGTCCCTAGGGCAGTAGCATGATGATAAATAACATATAGCCTTCCTCAATAAACAGTTTATCTAAAGCAAAGTAATTCTTAGTATATCCTCAAATTAACACGTTCAACCGCACAACTTATAATATTAATATAGATACATTAGAATATAATCAAAAAGATCCAAAGACAACTTCGCATAGATATTGCAAAATTACGGATTAAAAAAACAAGTCATGTTTTTTTTTTTTTATAGCTGGCGGAGGCCTGGCCGTGACGCAAGTGATCTGCAGATCAACAGAGGGTGTGGTCCGTGTGGTAGCGACTAAAAATAGATTGCGCATGAGTTTATCGTTTGCCATGTCTCGATCTTTCCGTTGTAGAATGTGTTTTTAATATTCATTCTTATTTTAATTCGAGATCTTTTTAAAATCTTTCAAATGAAGCTAAACTTGAACGTACACTATATGATATGACATTTTTTACTATGTCGAATGTTATGCTTTGCTTAACCCATGAATTAGAAAAGTTAATCTGTCTGTACTAATATTAAAGACTTCTGATTCGATTCATAACAATCTTTGGAAAGGGTTTATTCCCATCTGTGCCATACTGTCTGTCACCTAATGGGAATTATTCATTTCATTAGCATCACTAATTAACATGCTATGACAAACTCTGTTTTTTCCTACGGCATCAGGAGAAAACTACCTACAACATTTACTTTATTGAATATTATCAGAACTTACCTTTAGATCACTTTTAATGCTCTGTATGAACATTCCACCAGAGAATATTATTCCGTCCACCAGAACGTTGCACATGAACGACGCTGCAACCACAACCCATCCCCATCCTCCATCAGGGGGCACTACCTGGAAAAAGAAATATAGGTTAAATATACATCATCTATCCCTAAGTACATGTTTCACGATCTTCAAGTAAAGTTCCGAGTAATCTACTCACCAAGTAAAGTGAGTTCTCTTACTTTATGTCAAGTGGCAAAGACGAAACTTGTGAGTAGCTATACTTTATCAAAAACTGGTGAACCAGACCCTAAGTATTTCTACTTCTTCTTCTTCGTATCGATGGAAAAGACTTAAATTATGGAGCTCCAGTGAGAAGCTAATTCAATGGCGTTTGGCTGGCACGGTATGAAGTCCTCAAGAGTGCAAGAGTTTAGACAGAATGGACTCCAGTAAACGCGTTATATATAGTTTGTGTAGGTAGTTCCTATTTTTATTATTTATTCCTGTCTTTCTAACCCGGCTATTCTTATCTTACTCGAAATATCGATTTAGGGAATACCGCGAAAAGACAGACACATTGAAGGTCCTCTCTACAAATATTTGCTCTCGAGTGCAAAGATTTACTTATCACTTCGTGCTCTTTTGTCTCGCATTTTAGAATTTGCACTCTTAGTATAACAAATAACTATTAATTATAACTTTAACGATTGATCGAAAGACAGACTGTCTACGAAGCGATAGGAAAAGTGATACGTAATATCTATTAGCACCAGTTTTTGTCGTAATACCGGCTGGCCACAAAAACGTTAAGGTCAAGTCCAATGTCGAACCAAACCATTAAGTATACACTAATTGGTCGATAATACCGACAATCGAGTAGGCTGTGCAAGTAGATATCGCCAAAGTAATAACGTCTCAAATGACCTTGGTAAAGAAAGATCGTCGGAAGTTCCATCAATGTAATATTGTGTACTTGACCGTCCATACTATGACACCATTGTCTGGCTCTATTATCGTAATTGATCGATATTAATTCCACTAATTCATATTAATGTAGGTTAAGTAATGTACTTTCTAGGTGCTTGGGAATGTTAGTTAAATTGTGAAAATGATGTAACTTATAACATACGTAAGATTATTTATATGTTCAGTAATGTTGAAGTAAACCACACTTCAATTTAAGTAGAAGTTCAAAGAGAAATAGGCGTATAAACTTGCTTGCCTATGTGTTAGTGTTCTCAAGTCTATTTAGTAAAAAACAATAAAAGTTTGATATTTCTTTTCCAATTTTATTTTATTGATGTTAAGTCAATATTAACACACAACTCGATATAAAAGCAGACCAAGCCAAGAGGTCTAATAAAAGTAATGAAACTGATTTCACGGTTGCCTTAACCCATGACCATCTGGTTTGTGCAGTCATGATTTCTCTTCCTTATACTTATTTACTTTTACCCCAAACAATTAAAGCAATAGAACAATAATAGTCATAGCAATTTCAGAAATAGCCATAGTAATAGTAGTTAAAAGGCATATATTGAGAATCTTTTCAGTAGCTCCACGAAACCCTCTTTGTTTCGATTTCTTGTAAACGCTCATACTTATATTTCAATTTTGATTCCAATTCTTGTGTAAATTGGGTTCAATTTTAATGTATACTTTGATATCTGTCCATGACTTCACTTCTTCGGCATGTCACAGCTACAAGTTCCAGCGCATTCCGAGTTGGCCTCGATAGCCTTTGCTGGTTTCCGTGCGGGTCTCTTCGGCCATCCAAGTGTATCAAAGCCCATATACACCGATACTATGTGAGCGATGACCACTAATCCAATTAGTGAATTAATTAAAAATATATAGATCATAGCCACGTAAATTGCACAATAACGCGGTCATCTCGGCTCGGTCCACTTTATAAGTTTATATATTTTTTATTACAGATATTAAAACATTTTCGTGTTAGTGTATAGTTAATTGACATACGGTGACATTTCACTTTTGCTCTAATGACTTTCTGTTACAATTTATTTGCTGACAGTTCTCGGAGGTATGGAAACTTTTTGTGTAACAAATAGTTTACTAAAAAGTTTTTATTCTGGTCATGATAATTTTTTTTAATTGAATGTGTGTATGTTCGCGCATCGCTTCACAAACTTTGATTAATTCATTTAAGATTTGGAAACTATATTAAATTTTCTAATGGATGTTCTAGTTCATCGTAGAAGTAGTTTATTCAACATTTCATTTGAATATAAAGTTAACTTGATAACATTGACCTTGTCTTTATGGGTCTTCTTTTCAACTTTTATGCAGTTATAGAAAGTCGCTTTTCCAGATTAATCTAATTTGAATTTTTAGTTTAGTTCGAGAAAAATTGTTTAGTTTTAGACCTGAGATGAACTACTAAAGTTTATGTAAAGTGCCAAGTTTTGCGTCTGGCCTCAAAAACCTCGAGTTTCATAAAACCTAAGATTTTTCTAGTACCTAAGCACTTTTATTTTATTGAATTGCATTTATTTTCCATTCACGGGACTATTAAGGAGTCCCGGTCTTTTGGAAGGCTAGTATAGGGCCAAAGCCAACACACGGAAGCCCTTTGACATATTTAATCTTTTGTAAAGGATGCACAATCCGGCGACATATGCTAATAATAATGCAATTTAACCACAGACAACGGAACGTGTCCACATTGCTGAGGAATCTGTCTAAGTAGTGAGATACCTGCTCTGTGAATTTAACGCATTTTCTTATTGTAACTATAGTGTAAAACTAAAATATATACTTACTAAAGCAGCCTCCGGCTCAGTATCCTCACTAGGAGAGTCACTCCTGCCCAGACCGCTCTCGTCAGAGGAGCGCGTCTCGAACGGACGCTCGTCCGTCGCTACCCTCTGCACCATGGTAAGTACCTGGACAAAGGGAAAAGGGAATTAATTTAGGTATATTTAGTAAATTAACATAACATAATCATTCACTACAATATCTCATTATAGTAACTGACCCATAACTAAGTTCATAACAGTGTCAAAAGTCCTTAAAAAGTTTGGTTTAACTGACAAAGAAACAAGCTACTCTAGACAGGTCCGACTGTGGAAACTGCAACAACATAAAGCTATTATATTAGGGTCAAAGGGTCAAAAGAGCCCTTCAAGATGACCTCAGATACGTTGGGACTGTCCTTAAAATATTCCGCAAAAAGTTACAAAACTACAACAAGTTGAAATTAAAGGAAGCCTTATCCATAGCGTATAAAGGGCGGAAGAGAAAGGGAAATAAATGGTGAGAGAGAGATGCAGTTATTCATTACAAAGTTTGTTTTGTTTATCAATTTTCGTAGACACAAGACGCAAAAACTAACCATTACGTTTAAATGCTTTGAAATTCTATGACGAATAGCACATTCATCTGTTCAAACAATAAATTAACAATAAAATTGTTAAGTCGCATTTAGTGACGCAATCTACTTAACTTTACATAATTCATTCTTATTCATTTCGTTATTAACTCTCATTCTATTAATATATTCCTATGATAATATGACAGGTGAACATAGGTATAATCACGGATTATAAAATCGTAACTTAATATTATAAATGCGAAAGTAACTCTGTCTGTCTGTTACCTTTTCACGGCTAAACTACTGAACCGATTGACTTGAAATTTGGTACAGGGGTAGCTTATGGTCCGGAAAAGAACGTAGGATACTTTTTATCCCGAATTTCCCACGGGAACTGGAACTACGCGGGTGAAACCGCGGGGCGTATAATTTAAGTAAAGTTGTTGTGTATGTAGGCACGAGTATGACTCGAAAATAGAAAACATGCATTACTTTACTAAATCTTCAACGAAAAGGAAGCATTTGCCCTTCAATGGGATCTTACAGAACGATGCTTTAGTGTGTAAAATTCTACTTGAATTTATGAAGAAAATTAGGTGAAGTACAAATAATTCTCCTAATATAGCCTTTTTCAGGGGAAAAGTAACTCATTACATATCTAACGTAATTACAGAAGACTAAGATGTAAGGTTGACGTTTATTACAATGGCAAATTTAATCCGAAGTTTAAAGATTATTTAAGTATATCAATTATATTATACGAGTATTACGATCTCGTAGATAAGGTATCAGTTTATAAATAAATATCATTAAACTATTAACAGTTTGTCCGGTAACAAATTAATCATCGGAATCCAGTTTAACTTGCATATTGTTTACAAACAACTTAACACAAGCAGACGTAAGTTATGTTATTATGTGTTTAAGAGTTGTTTACAGGAAATGCACTTTTCAAAATAACTAGGTACTTGAGAATTAATCGCATTTTCTCTTTAAATAAATGAGAAATGGTAATTTATTTTTACGATTCTAAAATGTAGTTAATGCGGGTAAAACAACGGGCTTTGCTAGCTCAAATAATTATTACGTACCTAGGTTGATACGTCTAAAAGTACTTATATAAGTTTAATTGTTGTTTAGTACCTTGTTTTTTAAATAATTAAATAATACTCCTTTAAATGGTATTTAAACAGGTTTCTTCTTATCAATGTGAAGTTTGTTTACTTCTTGATAAAATCATAACGCAAACGAAGTCGCGAGCGGAAATATAGCACATAGTTTTGAATAAATTCATTTGAACATTTATCATTATCAGATAATAAGTTATCTTATCTTGTTAGTTTCGTTGAAGCTTTTTAGTTTAGATAAGGCATCATGTTTTATTGGAAGCTCTACCATGAAATATATCGGACGTCTAGAGTTTAGTGACACTCGCTAATCTTGGGGACCCAGATTCAATTCCGGGATGTGTCAGCAGTGGCGAAGCTGGGTCTAATTGCATGTGATACTTATTAGCCAATCTCGGGGACCCAGATTCGATGCCTGGATTAAGTTATTCTTGTTTTTTATTTTCTTTATGTAAATTATTAGATGCGTTTAAGATCATCAACACGTTATAAGCAAGCGAGGTGATTGAATCATTATCTTATCATCATCAGAGAGAGAGAAACAGAAAGATAAATTTCTTCCGCGCATACACCAGTAAAGCTTTTGTCCTTTGTAGTAAAATCTTACGAGCTATTTCATTATTATGTGTAAGTATATCACAATATACTTATTGGGTGTCCGGGTATCGATGTTGGATACCTTAGGGGAGTAAAAAGTGGCAGCCATTTTGTAATGGAGGTGGCTAGAGAAAATCGGAATCATGATTTGTCTATGAAAACACCATATTTTACTCTCATAAAGTAGGTATCAGACATCGATGCCCGGCACTCTGTATACTCGTACCTCTATCATTAAACAATAAATATAATGTAATTATGTCAGTACGATCATACGGTCGGTAAACTGTATAAAAACAATGTAAATAATTTAATATATATGTAAGTTATGATTATTACTTACATATATCTGAGTGCATTAATTTTATAGTTTCTTACTTTGTTGCGTATTTTTAACGCATAACGCACTATGGTTTGTCGGCTTATTCTTAAAATCTCATTAAATAATGAGGAGGTTTTATTAAATTTTGATTGTAATTTATAATTGGTTTTTTATTTATATTTAAAAAGGATTTGAAAAAGAGGTAGAGATAAAATCGTATTAGAGTTTTTGCTTATAAAAAATGTTGAAACATATTACGTATTAAAAGTATGAAGACACCATACTTCCAATATTCATATATTATTTAAATAACTATTATGTAAGTACCTACTTACTTAATTTATTACACATTTAATAGGGAATAACCGTTATAAGAAGCAGATAAATCCATTTAACTTATTAGTTATTTTTAAATTAAAATACTCTTTTACTTTTAATGAATAAGACTCATTTTACGATAACAGAAGGGTTTTTCCCTAATAAAGTTTCCTTATTGTTAAAACTTATCTTAAGAAGCGAACCCACCGCCACGCACGCTACGCCCACGGTCCACGGCCACGCAGCTCAGCTACGTTGAGTTATAGCCGAGTCAGCCACGAATGTATGAATGACGTCATTTTGCGTAGCGTGTGCGTGTACTTCGGTGGGTTTTACCTCATACATTTTCATAGAAAGCAAAGCTGAATACACGTGCGTAGCGTGTGCGTGTACTTCGGTGGGTTTGAGCCTTAATGCCTATAAAATGTATTAAAAGTAACAAAAGTTTATGTATACAAAAGTTATTGGGCTGAAGGATTTGTTTGTTTGGTTAAACCTTGGTTAAACACTCTAATATCAGGGACTATTGGTTCAAATTGGTATACATACATAGTATTCTAGTGTTTGATAGACCATTTATCGAACAAGACTATATTGCATTCTTCTATTACTAAGTTTTTTTTATCCAGAATAGGCTTGCACTTGGCTGTAACTCTCCTGATGGAAACCGATGATACAGCCTAAGATGGAGCGTGCTCGCCTAGAAGGTACCGATTCACTCGCGACTATACATATCACTACATAGAATAAAACAAAGTCGCTTTCTCTGTCCCTATGTCCTTATGTCCTTATGTCCCTATGTATGCTTAGATCTTTAAAACTACGCAACGGATTTTGATCCGGTTTGTTTTAATAGATAGAGTGATTCAGTGGGAAGGTTTAGCATAATTTTATCCCCATATTCTTACGGGAACGGGAACTACGCGGGTGAAACCGCGGGACGCCGCTAGTACATAGATATAATACAAAAACAATTTAAATAAAGGAATAAGGTCAGAACGAGTGAAGTCAAGCTGCGTCAACTAGTTAATGTTATTAAATATTTATGTGCAGATAACCGACGTTGAAAACATATTTATACTCAACATGATGAAATACATAACATTTCTGTTCGTATGTTTTAAGATAACTTTATTTTTATACGGATTGTATGGTTAAACTAATGGAAACGGCATAACATTTTCCTGGCCGTAGTTACAATTTCTACAAATATTTTACCTATTTTTTATCGGTTTTTAGTTCTGTCTGTTTACAACTTTATGTTATTTGTCCTAAAGGTTTTGGCCTATTGCGTATTTTACAATGAATAACTGCCGTCAGAAAACAATCCAAAACTACGTATATAGTTTAGGCTTTTCAAAGCTAACTATAACTAACTATGCGATAAATTTTTGCCCCACTACTCCACAAGATGGTGAATCGGTTATTATTTCAAATTATTATAATTAACGGGATATTTACCATGTATATTATTTATTTCGAGTGTCCGATATTTCGACGCTGTTGCAAGCGCCATTATGATCACGGATGAACTCATGAACGGTTAGTATTTGGTATAAAAACTTTTTAGGGCCGATATTTCCATTGCCAGATAACTTTATTCGACGAATAACTTTGAAATTTTGACAGTTATTTCATACAAAATCTGTCAAACGTCAATTTTATTCGACGAATAAAAGTTATCTGGCGATGGAAAAATCGGCCCTTAGGCATTGATAACGAGTCTGATAAGTTTCAATAATTATATTAGTTTTAAAATACTGTTAGATTAAACGTTTCCAGTTAGAATAAAATATTAAAGTAGTAGATCCAGTTGGGTCATCGGATGTTAATTAAATTTAATTAGAAGCAGCGGAAAACTGCCTGTGCTTGTTTATATTTAATGATTCAATAATTTTATATTTTGCTATATATAAATAGTTAAAGTTATCGCCAATATTCGTAGTTTTATCGATATAAAAACCTTGATGCAGCCGCCCCCGTACTGAAGCTATTTGCAGCAAATATTTTAGAAGATTTACAATAAAAAAGCTAATTAAATTGAATTCAGGAAATTAATTAAAATATACTTATGCTTAAAAGTAATTAAAAGCTTAAAAGTAAATTGTTTATACGAGTATAAGTACAATTTTTTGCTTAAAATGAATTAAATTATTATTGTTAGGTATAATATTTAATTTATTAAAAAAGAGATAAGCAATTAGTCAAGGTTATTATTTTTAATAAGTAGTAATAGTGTAATTAATTTCAAAAACTTTATTTAAGTAAATAAATGATTAAGTATATCCTAAGATTAGCGAGCGCCATTTGTATTATTTAATTACACCACATTTCAACCCAGATCGTCTCACTGCTGGGCAAAGGTTTCCCCCAGACATCTCCAACTCTCCCGATCCTTCGCAGCCTCCCACCAGCTACTGTCGAAGGCGACGAGATCATCCCGCCAACGCTTTCACGGCCGACCCCGAATACATTACATTACATTTGTAGTCAGGTTGTTTCTTAGAACCAGAAATAACGCATACGATACAATTAATCTCGAAATTATCACGAGAATAGAAAAAAGCGGGAATAACGCGGATGAAACCGTGCATCGCATAATAAAATAAAATCGTAAAAATTTGGCAACTGCGTAATAGTGTAACCGATTTATCAACTCGGATTTTTTGTAAAGTACATTTTTTGTATTAAAATTCAAGGTTACTGTTTTTGATACAAGTGACTGTACAATATATAATTCATTCTGTTTTTATTTGGATGAGAATAACAATGACTCTTAATGTATTTTTTTAAAGTGCTTTAGGCATTTTGAATATATTCTGTAAGATGTAACTACCTACTTAGCCAGCTTAGAAGCGTACGAAGAATAACATCTCAACTGATATGAGGATATTTTATACATGCGAGTTATTTAAAAGTTGCTAGCTTACTGCTGATTTAAAAGTTACAGATTCCTATTTAGCCGTTTTTGTTAATTAAAAAAAAAATACAACCGGTCAAAAATATCAACTGCAAAATTCAAGCTAAAGCGGTTTTAAATTTTTACTGAACTTTGCAGTCAAAAATGGTTTTGGCCGATTATTATTTATAACATTTATGACTGTAAATTACACAAAGATGGTTTTAACCGATTATCAATTACCTATTACTGTAACTTATACAAATATGGTTTTGACCAAATCAATTATGGCTTTAACTATTTATACAAATAAAAAATCAACTCTAATTGATAAAACACAATTTTTTTTGCGCTATTACATAACAAAAAACTAAATAAACTACTACATTAGTAAGATTGGAAGTAGCGTCCGTAGCAAAAAAGTGTTGATACCATATAAAAACAGTTTGTTATCTCTGTTCTGATGTCAGATATCTTGACCTCAGCACGTAATGAAGGCGCCGTTCAATCACAGGCAAAACAATAATATTATTGAACTATGTACAACTCTGATTAAATGTATCTAAGTTAAGTTTAATTATAGATCAATGAGTTTAATGGATAAGTACTAAGTTATTTGCTATTTCTTTTCTAGATCTATACAATAAAGAGCTCTATGTGGCTATTTGAGTTTCTTTTTTTAATTTAAACTATGTTTTCTAATATATATCTGATTTTACACAATAATCTGGTTAAACTTAAAACAGACTCCAATTTGTCAGAAAAAAAGTTTGGAAAAAGAAAGTTTTCATATAAGTAAGTAAGTAATTAATTGAAATATTCTTGAATGACGAAATATTCAGAAAGTATTTAATATACCTATAATTAATACCTACACAATCACAATCAATACTAAGATTCCTCAGTTTATTTGCCACTTGTCGTAAAATAAACAGAATCGGTTGTCAAATTAGTCTCGCGTCTGTTCGTCTGGGTTGGGTTGATAGTTATTTATAAGTATTTAAGTATAGAATCTTATTATTTAATGAAAAAATGGAAATGCTATATACCCATTATTACATATTGCGATATACAATTTTACCGAGAACAAAGTACTTATATAGTCTACTTTGAATCCCGAAGCTTAAAAGGGTTCGCGAAGGATCGCGTATCAAGAATTTTTATCACTTTCGGCGGCTCTAATGATCTTTCTACGACCTTGTAAACTTAAAACCATTATTACATTTATATTAATATGCAAATAAGCAACACATTAGTATTTCAAGTTCACATTTAAACGAAACTTTTGCTAAGTACACTTTAACTACCTTATCACCTACTCAATTAAATTACAATTACAAAAAAACTATTCAAATAAACTTACCTCTTAAAATCAGTGAAACAATTTTTCAATATATAATTTGCTTGTCAATAAATAAGTTCGCTTTAAAATCTTTGAATATTCCAAGTCGAAGTGTGAAGCTGTATAACTTATATGCCCGGCCGCTGATTAAGAACTGGGTTGAATTATGTTAACGTATTATGTTTATATCTCACAATAATATCAGCTATGTTAATTTCAAGTTCTATGTCATTCTGTCCACACCGGCACGACAGGTTTCTAGAGATGGAGCGAGCCTTTACATTTTTGACCCGTTTTTGTACATTTTTGTACTTTCGTCCTTTAACATTAAAGTTGTACAATAAAATAATTTAATGGCAATTCTTTTATTTTTGTTAACATACAGCCGATTTGAGAACGTTTTTTTATTCATTTGCTTTTATTAATTTTGTACCTATCGATATTAGTACCAATATCATCAGAGATATAAGAGGCCTTCGCCCTGCAGTGGTATCTTACAGAGCGATACTAATTACTATATATTATAGATAAAGCTATCGCGTTTTCGAAGTCATGCTAGCCCGGCTGGTACTTTATCGACATCCAATTGTTAAAATATGATAGAAATACCCGCCATATTTAATTTTATCATATCGTAGCACGCCATAATTAATTTGGTTATGCTCGCGAAATCGATAGTATATCGTGGTGTCAATATATTTTATCACGCACGCACAGTCATGCTAGGGGGCAGGTTTACATACATTTAAGGCGAAAGATAAATTAATCTGTGGGTCTGTTATATCTCACTGCAGAACCAAAAGTCTTTCCCTCACAATGCTATTTGTAGAGTCAGGTGGATCACTAAGTAGAATCAAATACCTACCACGAGTAATTGTCTTCGCATCACTTGAAGGTGACTGCACTTATTTGGCGTATTGTTTTTATATTCTGTTTCAAATTTTCGAAGATGGAGGATAAAGTTAGTAAGTAAGATATAAAATTCGTAACATTCAAGGGGAAATTGCACTGGTGCATAACCAGGGTATGTCGCTATGAATAAAAGTCCATAGAAGGACTTCTCTAAAACATGTACAATGTAACACAAATCATTACATATCAAGTGGATGATACATAACATATAGATAAATAACATATGTATTATGTATATTGTTGTTGATGTCTCATAAATAAAATCCATTAATAATGCATAATTAAACATTTAAATTATACAAACACCATTATTTAATTCAATATTTTGCAAAGTCATTCAGGTATTTTATGACTGTTCTTTAATTAAATATTTTTTTGTTGGACTGTGTGTATGTGGCTTCACATGGTTTTAATTTCCTACAACAATCGTAGTATAAGGTCCAGGATCTAATATTCAAAATCATCACACTTTACACAATAGTTCAGAGTCAGTAAGCGTCACAAAAATGTCAAATGAATGGACTGATTGTGATGCAGTTGTTCCTTGATTTGTTTGAAAATTCACTGCTGTAATGCGTTACACTGCTTAATTATTGTGTTTTTGGTACCGATTATTTGTAAAACTAGCTGTGCCCCGCGGTTTTACCCACGTGGAACCTTAACCCGTGGGAATTTAGGATAAAAATCCTATGTGTTATTCCTAGGTATGAGGAACATCTGTACCAAATTTCATTAAAATCTATTCAGTAGTTTTTGCGTGAAAGAGGAACAAACATCCACACTCCACACTCACAAACATTCGGCTTTATAATATTGGTAGGATAAATGTGTTGTTGTGTGTGAAATACATATTAGCATTTTACATGTTTTCTATAAATTAATATAGGTACCTATACATATAATGTCATTAGTTGTTCTTTCACGTTTCCTTCTGTTGTGTTTTAAGTAATTTTCCACAAGTTTTTATTCATTTTATAATCATATTATTTGAACATATGTTGACGCTATACCTATTGGTGCTACGAGGAGGTAAGGTCAAACACTTTGAAAAACTATATTCGTGTTTTAATTGTTCAATTTATATACATGTATAGTTCATATAGAGAGTATAGTATATTGTCTAGACTAGACCGATAAATAAAAAAATAAACAAACTTCAACACACTTTAATATTCATATCATTTAGAAAATACCCGCACAGAAATATTTTCCTTGAACAAATCGAAAACCTTTGGCACAGTAAAATAAAGAGTACTACTAATAAGAAAAGAAGTTTATCACAAAGTCTTGTGCAAAAATACCTTCTCGTCTAAAAACCCTTTTCTCCTTTTTTAAGACGCTTTACGTTTTTTTTACATATACACAAAAGAACATCTATTACATTTGAAATCATTTGTTTGGACAATTGTCGACAATTGTTGAGTAAGTAATTATACTCAAATAACTTTTTAACTAAAGTGGGTGCATACAAAAGGCCCTGGATGGACATTGAGTATTCCTTCCGTTTGCTGAGACTGTCCAATTGTCCATTTATTGACAGATTTGTCGTATCTACAAGATTTGATCTTGAAACATGTTTAACATATTTAAAAGGTCAAACGAAAACATAGTTACGTGTCGAATTTAGAATATATTTATTACGTATTTGGGCGGTTGAAATTTGGTAAGACTAATTGGTTCTCTTCTCATACTTATACTGTTACTTTAAGAACTCTGATCAGTAGCTCATACAGTGGTGGACTTACAGTTTACCCACACTTTTTGACGTTCAAAAGAGGCGAAACCCTTGAAATTATTTTGAATGCCTAACGGATCTTAGGTGAAGTCGGTATCATAAGGTCCGTTAGAAATAAACCCTTACAGCCTTACTAATAAAAAATACCCACTGTGTATATTCTTGATATAACGAGTGTGAAGCATACAAATAATTCGTTATATCAAGAATATACAATGTGGGTATTTTTTATTGGTAAGGCTGTTAGTAATCATCCTGCCTGATGTGACAAATGTTTTAGATCTGATTCCTGTTCAATACAAAAAATAAAGTCCATGAGCGAGCATGTATGTCTTTTCGTTTTGACACAATGAACCAATTAAGGTGGACAAATCTAGAGACAAATAACATAAAAGTTTATAAAGATTTATGCAGCCTTCTTTGGGTTCCATTAAATGGTTCACAATGGAACTTTACATTATTTTCTTTTTTAAAGGCTTTTTATAGCATTCGCGGTGCGTAGGCTACAAGGAAGTAAAGCAAATATTGGTTCAAAATGTATCAAATAAATGTATATGGTGCTCGCACTATTTCGCTAATTAATTTAGAGCATTTATGGTCGTGTGTGTGATGTAATTGTACTAACATTCGATTATATTATCAACTATTGATGTGTTAATAAGTGATTATGGAGAATAAATATTTACAAATTAAATTATTGTTAATTTGTAAGTACATACATACTTATGTGTGTTGTAGTGCCGAAAACGTGGTGATGATAATATAAGTAAGTAAATATGTAAGTTTCTATGAAGACCTTTTTATGAAATATTATGTAGAAGGTATTTACTTATTTAAAATCATTTTCGCATCAAAATAACTACTTAAATCTAGAATTTAAGAATAATTTTATTGACTTATAAAATAATCTAAAGCCAATATGTTGACTTAAAAAGCAAATACCCAAAAAGAAGTTAAACATGTTTCGGACATAAGTTGGGGCTTAGTCAACATTATGGGAAGGAAATTTTCCATTCAAAACGATGAAAAAAAAACCGGCCAAGTGCGAGTCGGACTCGCGCACGAGAGGTTCCGTACCAAAAACGCCAAAAACACGTTTGTTTTATGGAATCCCCTTAAATATTTATTTTGTTTGGGTTTTTAGTATTTGTTGTTATAGTGGCAATAGAAATACATCATCTGTGAAAATTTCAACTGTCTAGCTATCGTCGTTCTTGAGATACAGCCTGGTTACAGACGGACGGACGGACAGCGAAGTCTCAGTAATAGTGTCCCGTTTCTACCCTCTGGGTACGGAACCCTAAAAAACTATTTATTATTATAGCACCCGTTTTGAATGGCCCAAACGCCATAGACCCACAAAACTTGGCGCCAAACTATAATTTCACACTAATTCTGTTTTTTTTTTCACCCATAAAGGGTCGGTTCTTCCGAGAACCGATCAATGGACTTTTAAGTTTTTTTCAAACCATATTTCACTATTATGAATGAAACGCCGCGTGGCCCAAAACTTTCCATAGCTATTTTAAAGTTTCTTTGGTATAATAAAATATTATGGACTGTTACACAATTGGTATTGACAGTTGTAGTTTATTTTGGATATTATATCAGACGAATAATAACAAAATAAAGTAGAAAGAAATTCTCACAAATTTCTTCAAAACGGAGTTATTAATAGTTTTCTAAGGTTTATTAATTTGAAGTTGAATAAAAATATTTAAAGTTTTATTTTTAAAAATTCATACGCCGAATAATTTACAACTAATCATTATTTATATAACAGTTACATAATAAGTTCTCAAAATAAACCTTATTAAGAAACTTTGCAATAAAAAATTTAAGATTTTTTAATTTGTTTGAGCCTCTTAAAATACCGAAGTGTTTAGCGAAAGTAATATATCATCAGTATGTAAATTGAGTTATTTTATGCAAACCGCATTCAAATCTATTTCTATTTTTAACTGCCAAATTGGTATATATCTTTATATCTTTCTATAGATTCCAAGAATACTGAATGAGTCAGTTTTCACTTGGTTTTCCCAATAATACGGTACGGTTCAATAAATACGAACGGTAGCTAAGCTTGAACGCGCAAGTCATTTGTTTTAAATTGCCCGGTTTGGTTTTTCGGGTATTTTGATATAAAATTGGAAATTACGATATCTAATGAACTTTTTAGAACTAACTATTAAATGGTTCAATTTAATTTTACTGGATATTACTTAACTTATAGTTTTATTTTCAATTAATTTTTGAGATATATTTTTAAAGCTGTAACTCAAGCTTTAAAAATATCTCTCAAAAATTAATGCTATTCATTATAATAAACGTCAGTTGATGTTAGTTAGTTAATAATTAATACAGGCAAATTAACGATAATTTGAGAATAAATAAGGCTTTAATCATCACTACATAGTATAAAACAAAGTCGCTACCTAAGTATATTTATTTTTAGCAAATTTTATCTTCTAATCATTAAAGCTAAAGCTATAATACATTAGTCAACACGAATAACAAGTCCTATGGGATTAAAACTAATCAAACAAATTAGTAAAAAATATGGTTTGAGGCGATAGTGATTAGAGATCACTGAGATTATATTTGATTATGTACTTCACATGTCTGTACATATTTACACTTTTATGTGATATTTAGCAGGATTTAGACAATGTTTGCTATGCGACTTACTGTCTAAGAAGATTGGAATGGATTAAAAATTGTGTGTAAATATGTACACTCAATTCCTTATGGAATGAGCTTGTAACTAAGGGAAAATAATTTGTATCCAGAGAAAAGACCAGCGTGTTATCCTACTAATATTATAAAGGCGAAAGTTTGTAAGTATGGATGTATGGATGTTTGTTACTCTTTCACGCAAAAACTACTGAATGGATTTTAATGAAACTTTACAAAAATCTTGCTTATACATCAGAATAACACATAGGATACTTTTTATCGCAAAATTCCCACGGGAACGGGAACTACGCGGGTGAAGCCGCGGGGCGCTGCTAGTCTTGAATATAAGCAAAGAACTTATCCATAGTTTCTGATACCCTAGATACAAGTCACGAACTTAGTTAGGGGTCATTTACTATAATGAGATGATGTAGTGAATGATTATGTTATGGTTCAAGTGATACGTGATCAGCAGATCATCATCAGCTCCTATAATGTCTCCACCGAGGGGCTCGAGCCTACCCTGAATTAAGGTGATTAGGCCTTAGTCAACCACGCTGGCCAAGTGCGGGTTGGTCGACTTCACACACAACCTTAGAATTTCTTCCCAGGTGTGTGCAGGTTTCCTCACGATGTTTTCCTTCACCGTAAAGTCATACGTAATGTTTGTTATTTTACAGTTATGAGTTTTTGCTCTTAATTGTACTGATACCACACAAATAAATTAATAAAGGAACATACACATAAATTTAAAGTCTTCTTTTCAAAAGATATATTGTAAAATCTTTAACAAATAAGAAATAATGGTTTAATTCCTTTACAATTTGAAAATGAATTAATTTACATAGTTATTTAACTTTACATTTTTGACAGCATCACAATGTTATCTTATTTATTAAATAAATAAATAATAAATTCCTTTTATTTTTTTAAGAATATACAATTTTTAAACATAAAATAGTTCAGTTTATCTATTGGGGTCATATATTATCTGAAATGTCAACATTCTGTTGAAATATTTAGTTTGAAATCATGATACGACATGATAGTTTAATACCATCTTGATTTATAAACCTACTATTTGATTTTTATAACCAAATAATTACTTCCAAATCACTACATAGTATAAAACAAAGTCGCTTACTATGTCCCTATGTCCCTATGTATGCTTAGATCTTTAAAACTACGCAACGGATTTTGATGCGGTTTGTTTTGATAGATAGAGTGATTCAGTAGAAAGGTTTTTAGCATAATTTTATCCCCTTATTCTTACGGGAACGGAAACTACGCGAGTGGAACCGCGGGTCGCCGCTGATACATACTAGAGCGATGTGACGATAAGACGGAATATGACAAAGTGACGATGGATAACATAACATAACATAATCATTCACTACATTTTCTCATTATATTATCTGACCCCTAGGCCCTAACTAAGTTCGAAACTATTTATTTCTGTTTATATGAATACATCATAATTATAGAATTGGTCTATGCGCGTATGTGCTGGTTTTTAAACCAGAAATACTTAATTAAAATTAACCTAAGAAATTAGACGAGTTAATGAGTCATTACGTCATTAGATGTGTATTCTCTAACTTATTCATTACTATTAAACCACAAGTTATATTCAACTGTATAATAATAAAATACAAATTAAATAAGTACTTACTTATAATAATGGAATGCTATTAGTTTTAAAATAACTTTATGATACATTACACTGCACTCGTGTCAGGGATTGACCCTAGCCTTTTCATATGTCATTTATAATATGATATTATTATTTGGTAAACCTAATTAAACTTGAGTCAGTATATATACAAATTTTAACGTAAATACCTTTTTAAAAAATTAAAAATTTAAAAAACCCTCCACTCAATTACTTTCAAACCCCCATAACTTTTAAACGGGTCAACCGATTTTCATCAAACATGTCTAAGAACACTGGCACAGAAGTCTCCTTTAATACAAAAAAAAAACTAAATTATAATCGGTTTATCCGTTCGGGAGCTATGATGCCACAGACAGACAGATACACACACACACACACACACACACACATATACACACACACAGACACGTCAAACTTATAACACCCCTCTTTTTGCGTCGGGGCTTAAAAACGAAAACCGCATCAAAATCTGCGTTTTTTTCACTGGTTTTGTCGAAATAACATATATGACATTACATAATTTAAGACATAAGGTAGGGGAAACATTTTAACCTACGATTATCATTGTACCTTTATACGGGGTGTTTGTGGGTAAAATATGGTGTTTCATCGATAAATCAAGATTCTAATTTTGTCTATCCTCTTTCATTACAAAATAGCCGCCATTTTTTTCCGTAATGTATCCGATATTGATACCCTATATAGCTTGATAATGTCGGCTGCTAAAGGTAGGTACGTAATTTTAATGATGATCCAACATTGTAGTGCCAAAAAAAATTAAAGTTGAAAAACATACTACTCGTTCCTAAAATTATTATAAACTACAAACATTTTAAAAATTGCCGATTTTACTTAAAAATTGCAGAGTTAAAAAAACTGCTATACGTTCAACATTGTTGAACAACAAATTAATCATTAGTTATAAAAAAACAATAGCTTTATTACTTCAATTAAGGAATATTTTATTTTATAAAATTTTATTAAAATAAAATTAAAACTTGTTCGTTTTATTCAAAAAACTGTTGTTTAGAATACAATCTAGAATAATATAATTTCAAACTGGTTTTTAAATTTATTGATCGAATGATTTCCAATTTGGGTGTTAGATAAGGTTAGGTAGGTATGTGTAACATTATAGTTATTTTTAAATGTATAACTAGGTGCGTTTTACGGGTTTTCCCATGTTGATATCAATATCGCATAAAACCGGTATAAAACGTAGCCTCTGAATAATTAAACTGAATGTAGGATTCGGAGAATATTAAAAAACAAAATCAATTTAGTGGTTTCAAAAGTGACATTGTATAAAACTACCTACATTGGGATTCACGCGGGTAAAACCGCGGGGCACTGCTAGTGTATAATAAAATTGAGTGTGGACGAATCTGTTTGGTTCAGCATATTAAAAGCAGCTAGTGTATCATAAAATTCGGGTCCATATTGGCTCACCTAAAGTTCTTTACCCGAAAATGTTTTTCCTAACTATTTGTAGTCCGAATGATCATTCTTCCTAAAATTTTTCATCCTAAAGTTTTAATTCATATTATTTGTAGTGCTACCGACGATGCTCATAACACTGAGGTGTCCGAAAATTTTAATTACTAACATCATTAATGTAAATATATTTAAACTCCTACTGTTTTTTATCATAACGCTTTTATCCCTAAACATACTTACCATAATATTTTCACTCATGCTCAGAAAGAAACATTTACCTAGTGTAATAAAAATATATACGGGCAGAAGACGATATTTATAGTTTTAATGATTATTATACGACTCGTTTACGGTTATGCTTATGGCCTGGGAGTTTACCATAACCATAACTAAAGGACCAATTCGGTTCTGGCACTTCGCCGGCCGCTGCCGCGGCACGCTCGCTACGCTCGCTCGGCTCGTGCGTTGGGGTCACAGTTCTAACATAACCTAAACCAATAATTAGGAATAGGACCGATTCGTTACTGGAACTTGACTGAATGATTGGAGCAGGACTCTGGTTTTGCTCGCTCGGCTCGTGCGTTATATGTTATACCTACATGTTATGTAAAAACAAAGTTACGAAAAATTTATGTATATAATATTCATTATAATAAATAAAAATAAATCTAAACAAAAAAGATATGACTTTAAATAATAGTATGAACGATGGTTATGTTGAGAAAATATAGGAAAACAAATGTTTCGGAATTAAAACATTAGTGACAAAGATTTTAGGAGTTGCGATTGTTAGGATAAAAAATGTTAGGAAGAAAATTTTCGGATTTTCAATTATCGGAGTTGAAATTTTAGGTGAACTTTGGCGCACCCATAAAATTCATTGTGAACGAATCCAAAATGTATAAGTATTTATAGAGTTGCATTTTATTTTTGGTATTAACCCCAATTAAGTAAGCGTTTTTTAATTTATTTAAAGTTAATCGGACAAGATAATTAAACGATTTTACATTAAATTGCATGAAAGGAATAAAAAAATATTTGATTCGCATAAGATCAGATGGTTTATTGGTAAACTCGAGTCTGTATGTAAAGGCTATTGACGAATCAGTTTGACTGATCAGTTCAATTGGCGTTCATCCAAAAATGGTAGTCAATCACCGGAGCAATTCCAGATTCCAGTGGGGAAATCTAGTTGGCCTAAAACATTTGGAGCGACTCACATTTTTATGTCTAGACTGAACAGTTCAACTGACTCGTCAATGACCACCTTTACTACAATTAAAAAACTACTTCAAATAATAATGTTGTATTAGTTCGTTGACATTACGGATTAATTAAACTACTTTTCGCACAATTACGTGGTCATAATTACTTTGTTTACAACTAATGGTAATTAATTATAGACGAATCTGTCCTGTATTTCAAATTCTATTGTACTAATGTAATAAAGCTGAATAATTTGTTTATTTGGAACGCGCTTATCTCAGAAATTACTGGCTTGAATTGAAAGATATTTTAGTCTTTTATCGAAGAAGGCTGTGTCACGCTATGACCAATAGAAGCCAATTGTGTGTATGTTGTATGTGTGTGTAGTTTCTATAGAATTCTTAAATGATAACTAAATAAATGGATCACTCCAACTAATTAAAATCACAACAGAGGAGAAAAATAGCCGTCATCTCTATGCTAGCCCGATAACCATGCTCAATAAATTATTTTAAAGTTTTGAACAAACTTCCTAAATAATTAAATAAATCGCTCGCACTATCTTATAAAATCAGAATAGCGAAGAAAAATAGCCGTCATCTCTATGACCATGCTCCATCCATATTATTTTAAAGTTTTGAACAAAAAACCACTTCTTATTCTCAACCAGGAGAAGGGTCTTTTAATCCTTAAATGTATCTTGTAGATTCTACAGGGGGTGAGGGTACTTCACCCTTAAACTCCCCTGCATTACCATGACAACTAATAACAAAATTCACCCCTCTATACAAATGATGTACATTTGGGTATTACGTTATTCTTATGCAGTTTCGATAAGGAAATGCATTTTTGTAATAGATTTATTTTTTTACTAGCTGTGCCCTGCGGTTTTACCCGCGTAGTTCCCGATCCCGTGGGAATGTGGGGATAAAATTATGTTAAAAACCTTTCTCTTGAATTACTCTATCTATTACTGAAAACTGCATCAAAATCCGTTGCGTAGTTTTAAAGACCTAAGCATACATAGGGACATAGGGACAGAGAAAGCGACTTTGTTTTATACTACGTAGTGATAGTGATGATTTTTTTTGTTCAATTTCATTGTGGGGAGAGTTTTGTTTGAACTAGCTATAGTCTCGTGGATTGAATATCGTCAATCGCAATCTTGGGATGATAAATATCTTATATGTATAGTGTAAGGCAAAGTTATAAAATAAGTTGGCTTAATTTTCTTCAAACTATAGGCTAGAGAAGTGTTTGTCTATCAGAGGAATCGAATCCGAAACAGTCAGGCAATTCGGCATCGTGGCTTTGGGATGTCTCAAATCATGTGTAGGATATAATGGGATATGTATTATCTCGTATTCAAAACGAAATAAACGTTAGTGTTACGAGCAAATTATTATTTAATGAATTAGGAAATAAATATTAATTGGTAACAATACAAAGATGAATATATATTAATAGTAATATTAAAAATAAGTACCTAGTATTATTTATAAACAAAATTAAAATTTACTGTTATACGAGTATAATATTGAATAATAACGAAAGAGACAACATGATAATTAAAATTCTGCTAAAAGTTATTTTAAAAACTTGATCAACTTTAAAAATGGAAGTTCTATAGGTATTTAAAATCTTTAAATAAAAGAAACGCTATTCATAATTCACAAGCTTAGTTCCACCTTCCGTCCCAAAACAGTTTTTCGGAAAGAACGGAAAAGTCGCTAGTCTTGATAAGTTTTTTTGGGTCTGGTTCAAATTAAACTTACTAACTATTGTTATGTAATACCTATAATATGTATGAAAACATTGTATAATACGCCTTGTAATTAATTGATTTGTTAAAGTAGAAACTAAATGTGAATAATTAATGTTTATTTGCTTTAAACACTCCGAGTAATGTGGAAGGAAATTATACAAGGGCAACATTTCCTTTGACTGCACGCGCTTAGAATTCATAAATTAAACTGCAATTATTATCAAAGATTGGATAAAATTACCTATATCTGTAGTGATATTTTAAAGCTGTAGATTATGTTTGTTTATAAGTACATAATAATATCAAAAGATATAGTTACAGTAGAAAGCCATATTATCGAGGAAGGGTCCTAGAGTAAGCTCTACATCAACGTGCGTGAAATGCAGGCCATAGCTTATTTACCAATACAATGTAAAGGACAGACGATATAAGAGCAGATTTCAGAGCAGATACCAAGTTTTTTCTCTGAATTGCTAGTTTAACTTGTTTTTGGGAAACATTATTGGGAGTAGAGTTAAATTGCCCGTTTTCCGGAAACATCTTTGGTTGGAGTAGAGTTAAAAAATGATAGTTGGTTTTGAAAGTATAATTAATAAAAAACCTACTTGGTATTTTTACTGTAAAATTTGTACTTGTAATCCTAAAACAGTTCACAAAAACTTTATTTACATCTGTCGACAACTGTTATGTTATTCATTCATACATATCTAAAACATCTGCTAAAATAACCTCATGCCGCAGTCACAATATTGATAAGAAACAAGTTAGTCCATGTGGTATATACATAAAACAACAATAGCCCATTATTATTTAACCGAATACATGTAAGATAATGTCATGACACGAATTAGCATTTACAAACCGACCGCTTAGCAAACGTACGTCAATAACTGTTCGCGTTTTAATGCTAAAATACCAATTTTATATACGAAAAAGACGCGAACACAATACGCTTTTCACTTTCTATTATTTTGTAATACAAGAATGTTGTTTGAGATATAGTTTTCGTTTTGGGAACCAAAAATAGTAGCGCCCGCGCGTCTCCCGTGCGTTCTAAACCTAGAGTAAAAATAAAGCTGTGTCTACACTAGGATTCCTTAAGTGTCACTCACCTTATGCACACGTGATTCAGAGATGAAAGTGTACCAGCCACCGATATATCAATATCTCTTTACGGACCTTGACCAATTGAAATTAAATGGTATTGCTCCGGCGCCGGCTTATTAACATCCACGCGAACGCGGCAGACACTCACTCGCGAGATAACTTAAAACTTGTTCAAAAACACGTATTAACTAATTGGAATTCGTGGCGAAATCCTTCCGTGGATATAAATTGTAATGTTTAATTTATAAAAATAGTTTTTTTATATGAAGAAGTGGACGCGTGCCCTCGCGACGCCGACTGCGAGTAGACTGACTTGGAACCACGTTAGTCGGCCATGTTTAAAAGCACACCGAACAATAAAAAAACGCTATTAGTATGATTTCAGCGCTACATGAGTTATGTTTACAGATCTAACAGGTTAAAGTACGTGAATTTGATGATTACAAATTACATATGAACACACGCATCTGTCTCATTCGTTATGTACGTGAGAATCCGACAAAAAAATAATATTTCATAAATCGTCTGCGGATAAATTAAATAATAAACGAAAATATTACATTATTAAAAATATTTTTGTCTCTTTGTGATAAAAACATTTATGTGTGTAATGTAATGTTCTTCAATTAAAATATGTAACAATGTCCACAAAACCGTAAGTGTAAAATCATCTTTAAATTGGTTTTGTTCCATTAACACTTTTACAGTAATTTTATTATTCGTAAAAAATACATAAGTTAATTATATCTCTACGAATATCATAAATTTTCCACCGATTTATTATAATAACTTGAAACTGTGAAATATTTATTTCAAAGACAAATAAGAATAAGAATTTAAACCTTGGAAAGTTCTTCTACCACCTTAATAGCTTAAAAACATTTTATTTACTTATAGGTATACCTTTATGTAAATCAGTTAAATAAATAAATAATAACTGTGTAGTATCCGGACACACATTTTTGTAGCCGTTATCAAAACCACCGGAACGGAAGGTTGATAATAAAATAAAGTATTTTAAGGACACATAGCTACGAACGCATAAAGTAAATAATTGTGATTTTAACAAGTTTAAGCAAGTAAAAATGGATTTATATCACTAGTATTATAAAGGCGAAAGTTTGTATGTATGTCTGTGTAGAGCAGGATGGTACTGCTTTGCATTTAAACGAATCCCCACAGGAACGGAATATAAGCGGGTAAAACCACGAGGAACATCTAATAACTCATGTATTTTGTACATATGTTTGTTTACATTTAACGGTAAAAATGCACATGACTTCGCCTTTATGGTTTTCAGTTATAATTATAATATTACATATTTCTAATTTGAAATCCTATGAATCTTTATTTTTATTCGTAAATGAATTGCTAAATCGAATATAATTTTCATAGCTCTATCTTGATAAATGACATTTTAATAAAAAAATAATCCCCATTTTCCGCGTGGACTGAGAAGCACTTAATTAGTAGACATAGGGATTTAGCAATCCTTACTCATATTATAAATGCGAAAGTAACTTTGTCTGTCTGTTACCTTTTCATGGCTAAACTACTGAACCGATTGACTTGAAATTACAGGGGTAGCTTATGGTCCGAGGAAGAACATAGGATATTTTACATACTTTTCATCCCGAAATTCCCAGGGGAACGGGAACTACGCGGGTGAAATCGCGGGGAGCTGCTAGTAACTTATAAAGGAACATGATAAGGCGGCCAAAACCGTGGGCAAAGATGGTATAACATAAAAATATTATCATTCTTACACATCTAGGCAAAAATAATTCAAACAAAATTGAGTGAGAACACGCTCATTTATATAAGTCGGCTAATAAAGTGACTATTAACATAATATACTAAATATTAGAAGATGTCTACGACAAAATATTCTAAATAAAATTACCATTTTAATGTAAAACATTAAATGTAATAAAACTTGATTACAACTATAATCTAGTTTAAATTAAACGATATAAATAACAGTATATAAGGTTATTGATATCATTTATTTAAGTTCGATAAATAACTGCCCACGTTCAAAAATAAATTATGTTGAGGCGTGGTGCTTATTAAGTTTATAAGTTAATTAGAAAATGTTATTATTTATATATTTTGTTCTCGTAGTGATATTAAAGTGCCAAAGATTCTTGATACTCAAAGTACTGAGTGGTTGACCCTAAAATAGTTTATTACTTGGATAAAGACATAATTATATCGTATTCTTCACATTGAAGATTTCGAAAAGAATCGGAAATATCAAAATCTGATGTAAAGAGAGAAAAACTTAATAAGGGCCTATTTCACGGCCTTCAAGTAAAGTTACTTACCAAGTAAAGTTAGTTTTGTCTCTTTCTTACTTTATATCAAGTGACAAAGACAAAACATGTGAGTAACTAAGCTAATGGGAACGTAACTTGATGGTGAAATAGGCCCTAAGCCTAATAACGCCTACTTGATGTTTTTCTGAAAGCAGCAAGAAGTAGAATAAAATCACGATGATACAATTTATTAAAGTTATCGTTTTAAGAAAATTTGTTAAGGTCGAAAAAAAAGTTCTGACCATATTTCTTGTAACCGAAAAGGCTTCAATTAAGATGCTAATAAAGAACAAAATTCAACCGAATAGACTGAAAAAAGCTTTTAAAAATACATCTTTTTAACTCCAACATGTTTAATGATAACTAATTTAATCATCTTAAAATAGAAACTTAAGCAATACAGTTGGTAAATATTGTTTGGCAAATGTAATTAGAGCGAGCGGGTGTTGGGTTCATGCCTCCGACGAGTTTATTCTTAGAAATGGAACAATAGTCAGGAGATAACTATGCAGTTAGATAAACAAATGTCTATTTTAAGACTCTAATGTTATAATTACGATTTTAAAATGCTGATGGATTTGGGCCTGAGGGATACGAGTTTTGTTTGTTCAAATTCAAGATTTAGTTTAGGTTTCAAAGAAGCACTAAAAACTAAGGAATAACACGGGTTTAATAGAGTTTTTCTATTTCATGCTTAAGAATATTACGCATAATGAAAGATATATGTATGAAACATGGATTAACTATTTTCTTCATTTAGATACTAATAAGAGGGTAAGCTTTCAATCTAATATGAATAAATAGACTAATTGGACACGATTATTTCAGTTCAGTTTCTTCAGTTTCATCCGATGTAGCGAAATGTTAGTGTTTAATATTAGATTATTGCAATCGAGTTATAAAAATGGCAAATACAAAAATATTTTCTTTCAAAAAGTTTAATATACGCGCGTTGAAGTCTTTTGCAAATAAAATTGTTGTTGTAATTTTGTATTAAATAAAAGTCTTTTAAATTGAATATAACTATTTTATACACACTCAATACTCAAATTCTTATAAGAATGACTATTACTTTCGTAATGGCATTACATGGATTTGAAAGCTAAGTTTTGAAGAATCATTTAGCAATGGGTTTAAATAAAACTTGTTTCTTTTAATCTTAATAACACGAATTTAATCAGTTGAACAATATTTTATAATTTATGCATAAAAATAAGTAAACATTAGGGGTGCATAGCTTTTACTGAGCTTTTCCAGATGAAGCTTTTAAGCTTTTTCGCTAGATGGCACCTCTGTTGCTTTTTTGAATTGTGATATTATTTTACGAAGAAACTTATAGCTGTACAGATAATTTACTCCTAATTTTTTTATTAATAAATCGCATAGGAGTGATTGCCCGCGCTCCAGATATTTTAATAGCCATTTATTCCCCGAAGCCTAATTGAATATCCAGTTCAATATTGTTTGTATACATATTAAACGGGTTATACCCAGTTTTCTCTGACTACTACACCAAAAAATCTAATAAAAACTCTTTTTTTAAAGTACCTATGCAATTTTTATCTCAAAGTTCGGCAAATTTTATTTTCTTCTTTTTGTAGAGTAAATATAACCAAATTAATTTCATATATCTTTACACTTTTTGCTACATTACCTTGGGAATAACATTTGGTATTTTTTATATATAAAAATCAATTGCTGTTCGTTAGTCTCGCTAAAACTCGAGAACGGCCGAACGGATTTATCTTATCTTGGTCTTGAAATGTTCGTGGAGGTCTAGGGAAGGTGAGAAAAAAAACGAATAATTTCCGGGAACACGGGAACGGGTACTACGCGGTTGAAACCGCGGGGCACAGCTAGTTTTGTAATAAAAGTTATATTATTACCTGACTATAATAATATAATGGTTATATTATAACTTGACTATTACAAAATAAAAATACCCAACTAACGCAATACTATCCTCATACATAAGGCCTCACATCTCGCCTCAATCAGTATTCTTAAAACATATCAGTCCCTTACATACAATGAAGTAGCTCTCGAGACGAGACCACACCGCTTCAACTATTGTTAGCTATGGAGGCAACAATATGTATGCGAAACAGGCAAATATTTACATAACACATAACTTGGTACTTCATTTTAATAGGAGATAGAAAATCTGATAGATTATATCCAAATAGAGATTCAAGGCGCTCGAGCCTACCCTGAATTAGCCTTACATAACCAAAAATCTACACTAATATTATAAAGAGGAAAAATTTGTATTTTTGAATGTAACGAATAGACTCAAAAAGTACTGGACCGATTTTAATAATTCTTTTTTCATTAGAAAGCTACATTCACCCTAAGTAATATAGGTTATATTTTATCACCATATTCCCACGGGAACGGGAACTACAGACGCCGAGACGCCCGAAAATAGGTTTCTTATATTTTTATGAATAAGGGGGGTACTTATGTCTTGTCTCTCATACTATCTACTTTGTAACAGAAATTATATTGCACAAATCTTTTTCATCACATTTTATTAGACACTAGAGAAAATACCTTTCTCTTGAATTACTCTATCTATTACTGAAAACCGCATCAAAATCCGTTGCGTAGTTTTAAAGATCTATGGTTACATAGGGACAGATAAAGCGACTTTGTTTTATACTATGTAGTTATAACTGCTCAACTCTATTTACATGTTATCTATTGCAAAAAGAATGATCAAATCTGGATTTTAGGTTCCAAGATTAATGTATTCAAATAAACAAACAAACTGTTCACCTTTATTAATTACTAGCAGCGCCCCGCGGGTTTACCCGCGTAGTTCCCGTTCTTTAGCCTTCCTCAATAAATAGGCTATGATTTTTTTAAATCGGACCAGTAGTTCCTGAGATTAGCGCGTTCAACCAAACAAACAATCAAACAAACTCTTCATTTATGTTATTTTTTACTTGTGGAACAATAAATGTCTTTCTTTTTTTTACCTTTTTAGTAAAGATTAGATATTTTGCAGTTCATGCGCTGAACGTAAACCTTTGCAAACAAACAAAACACTTAAGATTGGTATAATTTATATTTTATTTTTTTCTTAAGTGAGTCAACTATACTTATGTAGGTATTAGACATATTTATGGCAAAGTGATTTCATAAAGAATAGTTAAAAGTGGAAAACATGTTTTGTACGAAACCACAAATAAAATATAAGTATTATTGAAAATTGAACAATAAAACGCCTATACCTATTAACTATGTATTAGGTACAACACCCAGCCCCAACCAGTAGACTAGAACTTTGCGAAATTATCATAATAGGTATATTGGCAAAAACTAAGCTTATAGAACCTTTACTGATCTACCCATAGACTTAGAATTTAACAAATGATTGCGTACTAGCTGTGCCTCGCGGTTTCACCCGCGTAGTTCCCGTTCCTGTAGGAATTTCGGGATAAAACATAGCCTATGTTCTTCCCCGGAACATAAGCTACCCTTGTACCAAATCAATCGGTTCAGTAGTTTAGCCGTGAAAAGGTAACAGACGGACAGACAGAGTTACATTCGCATGTATAATATTAGTAGGGCTTAGTAGGCTTAGTAGATAAAGAAATTTGCCTCCAACTGACTTTTAATTAAATACTTTTGAATTTGAATACAGTCTTTTCACTTTCCATGTGACGCAAACACTTGTGTGAACCACCAAAGTAAGGATGGTTGAAGTTTTTACTGGTACCCTAGGTTATGATAACTTATTTAGTACTAGCGGCGCCCCGCGGTTTCATCCGCGTAGTAGATAAAATTATGCTAAAAACCTTCCCATTGAATCACTCTATCTATTAAAATAAACCACATCAAAATCCGTTGCGTAGTTTTAGAGATCTAAGCATACATAGGGACATAAGGATATAGGGATATAGGGACATAGGGACAGAGAAAGCGACTTTGTTTTATACTATGGAGTGATGGCTTTATCATGAAAAAAAATAGGTAGGTATACGGATTATAATATCCTATGTTTTGTAGTTTATTAAAAGTTTATATGTACCTACTTATAAGTATTTTTAGAAACTTTTCTCGTAAGTCTTATGTATGTGTTCAGGTACTTATTTATTTATCCTCATTATAAAAATATGAAGATATTCCAAGTCTGTAAATACCTGTATAGATACATAAAATTAATAAACGTGTTTTAAATAGAAAACGTTATTTTCCTCGTAAAACGCAACTGAACATTGTTGGAAATCTTTTTTAAATTCAGTAGTGCGGGGTTTACCACAATTTTTCCTCAAACAGTTTAATGTATTGTTAAATTTAAATTGACGTAGATATAGTTACTTAAGTTTTTAAAGTTAATAAGTGTAAATAATCTATAATTATGTAGACGTGTGATTTATCCTAGAACACATTTAACTATACATCTTCTATTTTATTATTTACTTAGATGAAAATCAGTTGAGCGTAAGTACAGTCTCGGAATGAAAAGGTTCGTCAATTTTCAAATTGATTTGTTTAATGTGTCGCGAAAACATATTACCTTTTGAAACTATGTTACAGAATAGACTCGGGTTAGGGAAAATAATGTGCTACTGCTCGATAATAAAGTTCAAAAATATTCAGATCAGTTTTGTTTCACAGGATAAATATCTTGTCAACAAGATTTTTGATAAACTAAAACCTTCTTGTTAGTTCAACCTGCCATTATCATTTCTGTTAAAACTATTGTCAACCGGTCAATGTCATCATTGCAAAATACCAAAGAGGTTTTTATATGCCGCGCGCACAAGGCAGTGTTTAAAAAAGGATAGATAAATCAAGCAAAACCTTATTCGATAGAAAACGTCATTCTATTTATTTAAATGTTAGCATCACTGTTTCTTACACTTGTATGTTGGCATAATTGTTTCTGGCAATACTAGTGCAAGTGAAAATCAACTCTAAGGTGACGAACCTTTTCATTCCGAGACTGTACAATAAAGAGTTCATAAATAAATACATAATATTAAATCGTCATAATTTTAAAACATAGCAATTCTTTCAACGCAATTTCTACGGGGCTGTTATAAGGACCATAAATGTTGAATTTTCTAGATTGGCTCTATCTTACAGCATCTTTAAGTTCATTATTATATACATACATAGGTAAGTACTTAATAAGTACGTACATACATAGTAGGTAAGTACTTAATAATTATTTTCATCACGTTTTTGAGACATGTTAACACTGTTATGATTATAATGTACTTAGAACTATTTAAGTAAGCAATATTTTTTGAATAAATAAATAACCACATCCCTTTGATAATAATAATAAATTATAACAAACAAAAGGTGATAAAAGTCGTCATCTGTTTGCGGAAACCATCTTCAAAACAATGTCAAGGTGTCGAGTTTAGTATTCACGATGACAAACTTTGACTCTCGATATTTCCTTCCATTTACAATGTAGCCTTAAGGATCAAGGAAATGTACCAAAATTTAAATTATTGCCTTTTGCTGTACATATTCATTAGGACCCTCAGACCAGATCATGGATTACATTTTTAATATAAATATTAGTTGTTAAGCCTTTTCCTCTTCACTTTAGTATTAGAAGTAATCAGTGAGAGAGGACCTCTGTGGAATCTTCCATGCTGATCTTAGAAGATAAGCTATGGGTATATTTATGGTATATTGTATATTTATGGTATATGGTATATTTTACCGCGGCGCGCGCGCACTCCCCAGTGCCACGCACTCTCACCGCGCTCAACGCTCTCCTCGCCGCCAACCCTCACTGTGATTTGTTTGCGGACAAATGGAACGACCTAATGTCACTGTGTTTGTATTTTTGTGAATGTAAAAATTAATTTATTCATATTATGTTTCATTATCTTTGTTCTTAATTTTATTATTATTTTTCATTTTAATTTTTTATTGTAATTCGTTTTTGTTTTTTTCTTAGTTTTTCAATTATTGTAAGTGGTTTACCGTTTTAATTGAAATAAATAAATAAATAAATAAATGGGACATGTGAGATATAGAAAGCTTATAGATAGAGCATAGTCTAGCTGCAAGTTTTTCCCACTGCTTTATGCGAAAACGCGCCAAAATGCGTTTTCGGTTGCCGAAATACATGTTATGTTATTTCATTCTAAGTGAAATAAAAAATCTATATGAAAGATTTTTTTCTTGTATGAAATTAATCTTGTATCATAAGCATAACCTACCGACTCTAATAAAGAATATTTACGTACTTAACGTAGTACCTAGACCTACACATCGTTTTAAAAAGGTATAAGTAATATGTGGGTTTGTTGAGTAATTGCAAATTTTAATATTTTTAAAGGCAACTTTTGTTGAGTACAGATTATACATAAAGATAAAATTCATACCAATCTGAAATCTATTGTTCCGGTTTGTCAACATCTATTGAATACTATGTAATGAATGACGGAAACATTATGTACTTCCGTTTTACATTGTAGGCTAGTATTTTATTATGTATACGTATTTTGTTATTGTTATACGATATTATAACTTGTAATAAATATGTGTGTGACATTATAAATAAGTATTTTAAAATTCTGCAGCTAAGCTCGAAGTTTTGGTATTGATTTCGAAGTAGAGCCCTTTGGTAGAGCAATGCATGATAAATTTTCCATGGCAAACGCATTTTTAAGCGAGGTATTGGCATTGTAGCATTTTTACTCAACGGCAAATAACTTGCCGTGCGTGTCCCTACACCTGCATACGCGAGGACCTTTACAAGGCCACTGATAGTGTCATATCGGTGGCCGAGTTCTGGTCCTCAAATATATGAGTCGAAGAAGAAGAAGAAGAAGCGAGGTGATAATGTCTACTCCTCCTCTTTGTTTGAGAGAGGTCAGTCAGCTGTAGTGGGATTTTGTATGAAGTGCGGGGTGGATTCTGTTTTTACACAAACGAACGGCGTTAGTTGGTTCTACTTAGTCATTGAGCAAGGACTGTAAGGATATATAAAGTACATAAGTATTCTATAAGTAGTACTTGTAAGCGAACAGATTACCGTAATAGTAGGCTTAATTATTATGCCTAGGGCCCGCTCTAGTTATTATGCAAAAAAAACTGTTATACAAACCTTTTCCTGACAATAATCATTACAATGAAACAAGAATTATCCGATTTGTTTCACTTGTTCTGAAGTTTTTGCGTGACCAATAAGGATTAATTTATTCATTTCTGTACAAAATAAATTACGGAATCTTTGAAAAACTTCTGTATGAACATTTAATTAAGATTGTAATAATAAAATGTAGTATATTATAAAAATAACTAACGTGCAATGAAGTTAAGAATCTATGACCTTACCCATTTCTGCCTTGACCGATTTATTCTACTTGTGGAAAATCATCCGATTCATTCAATCAATTAGCCGTGCCTCGTTACTGTTTATATAATATTATACATTATTTTATGTAATAACTATATATAAATAAAGAGTTCATTACCTTGATATATTTTATATACTTCAGATATTTTTTCATTATTATTTCTTTGACTTACCGTATGGAAGGACGTCATACACAAGACAGGTCATCAGATAACAGAATCATCTAAGCTCATATAAATGTCCCCACCGAGGGGAACGAGCCTACCCTGAATTAGGGTGATAAGTCGTCAACGGCCTTAACCCCTGCGCCACCGACGCTCCTCTATCACCTATAATTATTAAAATGACCCTAACCCAGGCATTCATCACAAATCTAGATCAAGAAAATAGATAAATAGAATATGAAAATTTCCGTTAATAGGTAGGCTTTTTGCCAGTTGGTACACTTATGGTTAAGTCAATTTTTTTTGACGCAGAAATGAACTGTCGAGGAAAAAAGTGAAACACAAAAATTCGGATTTGACACCCGTAATCTTTTGTTTTGCAGTCGAACTTTTCTTATTCTTCTAATTTTATTTCGCACTGTGACCATTCTGCCATGTGGGAGGGATCTAAGGAATATTTTTGTATATGGCTGTACTGTCAACACGTGTTGTAGCTTTACTCTCCGTATTCTCAAAAATGTACAATCCAAGGTCAGACATATTGGAAAGGCATCATATTGCGACGCGAACGCAAGTCTTTCCATAATAGCCAGACGAGAAACAAGAAATAAACTAATAAATGTAAACAAATAAAAAATGTTTTATCAAAAATTTACTTAATAACATAATATTTTAAAAACAAACAGTCATTATGACGGACTTACGAACTAGCTTAGCTTTTTTCATATTAAGTAGTGTGACCATGAATTTCAAGGATGTCGGACATTATATATTATTAATAATAATTATGTGATTGTAATAAAAAGTTATCTAAGTTTAAGTTAATAAAGCGTGCAGTAGAATAATATAAACAATATATATCTTATTGTGTTGTATGTATATCATACCGATAAGCTCGTTATTGTGCCAATTATCATCACTACAGAGGCTAATAAGTGCCTACAATCCTAAGCTATTGTAAATATCAGTATCCATTAATTAGTTAACAATAAATAAACAATTATCCGAGATATTTTATTATAGCTTTACTGTAATCAATTCCAATTACATTCAAGGTAGATGTAATTTTTTGCTTATGTTCAAATGTATCTTTTACAAGAATTTTATCTGGTGCAACGTGCCCGATTGTTACATCATCCACTAAACTGTAACGTAAATTAAAAACATTTTTCGTGCGTCATTCATTGCTGCCAACATAACGAGTGATCGTATGCAAATTAACTTGAACTCTTCAATGGAAGGTGTGTCGTGTTGATGTTTTCGTCATCACACTCTGTGGTGATATGCGTAGTACGCACACTGCGGCGCGCGGCGTCTTATTGCCGCTGTCATTAAACATTACGTTTGACAGCTCTTCGAATTACAAACATTTAATACATGACCGTGTTATTTTTTTGTAGTGTTTGGCGCATTCAATTTTTATTAATGAATTTTTGTACCTTTTACTGAAGATTTTTTACTTTCTTTTTACTTTAACACGGACTTTATCTCTATGAAATTGATATATGACTGAAAATTGAATGTCATTGTAGATAATAAATTTATTAAACTTAAGGTAGTTATAGTAAAGTATTCATTATGTTATTATAAGGGGGATTTACCGACACGTCTGAATTTAATTAAATTCACCTTGAAAAATATCGTCATGATAGTAAAATTCACTAATATATTCAAAGTAATTGATTAAAAGTTATAAGTTATACATTTGACGTACTTATATGTAAAGATAAATGTGTTACAATGACAAGTCATTGTAATAAAAATACTGAATACAATAGTGTTATAAAACAGAATAATATCATTATTAGCTAAATAGTATACATATTATTGTAAATAACTTCTATGTAGAGTTAGAATATAAGTACATGTAAGAGTTTAGGAAATTAAGACAAAATAAAATACCCACTATAAAAATGTTTGCTTGGGTTGCCAGTTTTACTTTATCATGTGATAATCTGTCACTTTTCTTACTCTATGCTAAGACTAGGGAATGTCAGCCATGTCAGGTCAAAATTAGCTAGATGTACCAAATGTTTATGGAAAATATAGTGAGTCAACATAGTCGGGAAGCGATAAAGTTTTATTTAAATAAAGAAGATAAGTCAGAAACATAAATCAATCAGATATAATTGCCGAGTAGTTTACAAGATCATAATTTTTTATAAATATTATGATTCTTCGAATTTTGTCTGAAATACCCGCAGACGTTTGTTACAGTACTGTCATTGTTCCGTGTCGGGCAAGGCCGGCTGATGTAATAATCGCGAGAGTTGCACGAGACACGTTCGGTCAAAGACCTTGCATACATGATCTATCGATATGCGGCCAGATTCATAAAGCACATCACTAGTCGTACACGTTGACACGTTCCTCTTAAATCTTTGGAACACAATACGTAAATGTTTAAAAGTATCAGCTGGCAATAATAGGTATCGAATGAATTGCCAATCAGTCACAAAAGCACATGTCTTTGCATCTACTTTTGAATTTAATTAAACCTTTCAGTGTCTTATTTATAAATATAAGACAAGCTTTCTAAAATAAGTGACATTTGAAATAAAGATTGTCAATAAAAAATAAAATTAATTTTATTCAATTACATTCAAATATTAGCCAGCTAAAACCAGTTCGTTTTAAATGTTAATTAGAAATTAATAAATGCGTCATGTTCATGAGGCCAAGTTCAGATAACACTAAAGTGGCTATTTACCGCTAAACTATTTTTGACCTTTCTGTAACTAAAATACTATTTAGTATATTTACGAACATGATATTTAACATGATTTTTATATGATTAATATAGATAAATACTTAAATTTAATAAACGTATAAACATACTTTTAAAATAAATTTCAAAAATATTTTTGACCCTGTCCCTACAAACTTCAAAACGCTGTCACCCTATCTAGGACTTTTGTTTCGGAAGTAAATAATAATACTGTTTATATGTACATGAAGCAGTAAATAAATACTTACGTATAAAATACTTACATATAAGTAATATGTAGAACAAAATCACGAGTCTATTACGGAACTAGATTATTGAAACAGGAACTAAGAGACACGGAATGATGAAGTCAATAAAATAATTATCTACCACTTGTTTTGGTATAGTTTATGCCTCGTAAAATACCTATATCCTAGCAATAATTCTAGGATGTAACTTATGGTTGTAAGTATTCGAACATAACTTATTATGTTCGATATAATACTTACATAATAATGATCTTCATTCTTTGAAAATGCAATGTCTAGGTACATTTAGTAATTCTTGAATATACCTACTACCCACTTTTCCGTTTAGTACAGCAGATTTATGAATCGTAGGATCGATATTCGTATTTATTGGTACTGAAATCTCCCCATTTAGCAACACCAAGACCTGTTGAAGTATATTCAGTACTGTTAAGAGGTTACTACCTTTTTAAAGGTTCTGATCGGTTCTTAATCAAAAAGCCTGACAACGCACATGTGGCCCGTTCTGTAACGCAGTTTACATAAATTATCTCAATCAAAACAACACCAACATAATAAAAAGTCTTAGTCACAATTCCGATTTAGATCTTAATTATCTAAGCTAAGCGACTGTAGGTCGTACTGTAATTATTCAAGCGCAATTTCCTTAAACAAAAAACTATTCCGACCTAATTCCGTGTACAAGACTGACGAAATATGACTACTAAATTAAATAAGTAAACTTTTAGATTAGCTATTGAATTATACATTCAATGGACATTACAACTAAAAATATAGAGCAATTACTTTCAATGGTGAACAGTTGCACGAGTAAGAACATTGCATCGTCTATTCCGTTGATGCTGCTCTTAACAAAAAACAGCTGTGCGTCGCAGTTTTACCCGTGTTCCAGTTGAAAAATTAGGGTTAATCATAGCCATAAATGTAGCACAATAGCTTTGCATTTTATTAGTGAAAGAATTTGATAGATAGATCACTCCAAAATTTATTTTGACTGTGCAATATTAGGTACTTTTTTCACCGGTTGATAGTTTCCACTTTCTGGGTTTGCTAGGGTAAATTTGTTTCATAACTCGACCTTTAAAAGTTTAACACTATTGCTGACGCTTCGCAATGAACATTCCAGTCGATCTAGCACTCTAAAGCTATTAAAGAAGTTTAATAGTAAACATTCCAGGCCCTTGAAGGTCAGGTCAACAAGTCAATTAGAAAGTGTTGAACTACTGATGTAATGCGTCCAAGTCATTACAGCAGACGATCTAATTGCGGGGTCAATCAATTGTTACAGCAAACGCAATGATATTCAATTGATAGTAAACGATATACGACAGACTGGCCTCGTCTGTGAATTACACGATGATCGATGACGTCATGATAGGTAATAGATGTGTTTAGTGAATATAATTATGTAGGTAAGTGGAACTGCTAAGGTTTTACTATCGAGTTGTTTATAAGGTTAACTAGGATAAATGTTAGTGTGTTCAGTAGCAAATATAAATTAGCAACGTAAGTGTCTAGAAACGAATATGTTCAAGAAGAAGAATTATGCGCCTCCAAAAATTACTTTTCAAAAAACAGTTGAACTTTTAGAAAAAAGTCAGTCCTACCTAATAGTAACCATTCAACTCATGCATAGAGATGTCAGGGTTACAGAGTAATCGCATAACAAATCGGAAAGGCGACGTCCGTCACCATGCCATGTCATCTCAATTCGTTCAGTATATCTAGGTACTCTGTATATTGTATAGGGAAGAGATGCCCACCTACTTTGTATGAATCTCTATAAGTACTGCAAAGCACATGAATAGTCTAATCTTGGGTTAACATCACGAACCGCAGTGCGGTGCTTTCCCGGTGCGGATTTGCAATTCCAGCGCTTACATTTCTCCATAGACTAGCTTAGAAACTACGATTCCTAGATTAACGATTGCTAAGTACTTACCTATTTAAAAGTTGCTCGAGCGAAATGTTGCGAATGACAAAGAATTAAAATTCAAAATGAAAACGTTACAAAATAATGAATGGGAACATTTCATTGACGTAACAAAGGGCAAAAATGTTTGATTTGCGGTTAATCATATCTAATGTATTTTTGTTATGATAATAACTAGAGGACAAACTTATCATGAATTTGTTTACATCGAAGCTTGTTATGATATTCAATCAAATAATTATTTTGTCAGCCAGGAATGTTTAGTAAACAATATAATATTTGCATTTAGTCTCAATTTATGCAAGTACGTAATAGACAAGACTATATTACGTAGTTAGGGACATACTTATTAATCAATAATGACGTTGTTGTTGAAATTAACTAAAACGCAATTTGAGTATTTGGCAAATGAGTAGGTACCTTTTTTTCCCGCTGTGAAAATGCATAGAGCTGCATACCACTGAGAGCCGAAAACGGGAGGACTCCCGGTGGTTGTGTGGGGCTCTCCCAACCAGAAGGGCTGGGCCTACCCACAGGGCCGAGCCGACCTCCCACAGCGCCTGTGTGCAAAACCTATGAAGCGCCTCTTTTTTTCACGAATCTTCACAGTCACGGTCCGGGGGGGGGGGGGGGGGGGCTGATACATGGTTACGCCGCAAACGCTACTCAGCGAGCTAGCTAGGCAGCACCTCATGCGATGTACTTGGCTTGGGCGTCACTGGGGCTAGCCCTCGTGTATGTCTATTTCGTCTCATATGGCCTCCTCTATGGATACGTTGTTGTGGTGTAACAAAAATAATTTGGATGGCGGCCGCGGCGCCCCTATTGTCTTGGCGCCTGTGTGCGCCGCACACATCGCACATATGGGCGGCTCGGCCCTGCCTACCCACTAAAAACACAGCGACTTCCGTCCGCGTTACATTGGGGTGCCGTAGAATCATCACGGGGGATTAGGTACTAATTACTACCACGGCACCCCAAACGCCGGGCCCGCGCTAAGGCGGCGCAATTGAGTACCTATTCATCAAATCTATCGGATTTTTTATACACTTAAGTTACTTACTTATCTAAATGAAGGCCATCGTAAAACATCTGAATCTAGAAATAAAACCTACAGGTTCGAAACTTACTGAATATCTAATTATTAATATGAAGCCTACATATACATAATTCAGTTCCACAGGTCAATTACCTTAAAAAATAATCTGAGCGATAATACATGCGCCGTTATTTATTATAAATTACGTACATCATTATAAAAACAGTGGTTGACCACGCGTTTATAAAGTGTGAACACTTTGAACTGTATCGTCACGTTTTGATCTGATTACACTGACCGTGGTCACGGGGGAAATGCGTGGCTCACGTCGGATTACTCGTAGTAACTTTTAGACTAAAGTAAACAAGTTACTATCTTCTTTGTAATTTTTGGTAACTACTAATAATACTGCTAATACCAATCTATATTGAAGGATTTTGAAACTTAATTAAATAAAATCTATGTATAAGGTTTAATAAAAAACGTTCGTCTACGTTTGAAGCATAAACTAACTTAGGTCAGCAAATATGTGATATGGACATTTCATAAATAATGGATACTGCAAGTTTCTGATGGCATGAATAAGGGTATTTAAGGAATAAAATAAAAATCAAGGTATCAGTCATCATTCACTGTTATTTACAAAATATTTCGGTGGACATTATCAACAATAAGCTTATCTTCAGCGCAAGCAGCGTGCGCCCAGTTTGTATCATCTCACTTCATATTAAGCATCACAAATAAATATTTCAAAATGATTTAACAGCTCAGTTTTCCAATAATTTCTAGAATATTACATTTTAAATACTTTGAGCCAATACTGAACTAAAATACGTGTACAGAATAAAATAGGCATACATTGTAGAATAAATAATATAGATTTATAATTAATTATATATTTTAGTTTTTTTTATAATAATATGAAGTTTTGACAAAAAATGTCTCAAAAAATAGAACTTGACGTGTTGACAATCATTTACCATTCCATTCGGTATTACAATTACATTGTATTTATAATTACAATTTTCAATCGAATTACATTTTTAAAATAGTTTACCGTAAATAATAAAGAATATTTTTGATGTTTTCCTTTGTTACTTGAGTGTGAGGTTCAAATATATTCTTTATTATCACGATTAAGGGTCACGACACACCGAGTCGAAATTACCGCGAAACCTTATCGCGAATTAGGTAAGGCGTAGTTTAATCGACATAAGTTCGACAGATGTGCCGAGAACATTAAAACTACTACACACCATCATCTATATATGTTCTCCTTAAAACATAATAACACTTTTGGTTTTTACATAAAGCTATAACAACAGTAACATTTTTATTTTCCATATTATTTCTTTATATCCTTATCCATTAAAATACAATGCAGACATTTTACATTTAAATGAAACTTTTATGTGTAGGCATAAAATACACTGTTAAAATTAATTAATTAACGGTACATTATCACATAATACATCTATTTATATCATACCTTAACGAATACCTACTCTTAAAGAAAGCTAAATTATGCAATTTAACAGAATATTTATGACAAAAATATATCGCATTATCTATAACCATTCAAATTATATACACCCTAATTATGTGGCAAGTACATATAGCTTATTATATTAAAATACCTAACAGTAAAGGATTTTGGTATTTAATGATGCACAAAAAATTGACTGCGTTTCCTTTAGAATCACGTTTCTGCTAATACTAGTTAGCGTTTTATTTACAGTAAGTTGTTCGTAGCGATGGCACATAGGAAGGTAGCGAAAATGCTATAACACACTATATTACAATACATTTAGGTTCTTGTCATAATAATGACATTAAATTTAAAATATACCATCACCGCCCGAATAAGGACAATTTATACCAGGTGCATTTTATGTTGCGTTAAATATATTTTAAATCTGGTAAAAACTATATCCGTATATATGTATAGGTACGTATATTTTATAGGTTTTACCAAAGTTAAAAGATATCTCACATAAAAAAACAAATTACTGTATGATACTTGAAAATAGTTTGACGGATTGTTTGTTTTGTTCCCCTGAAAACTTAAACGTTTAACTCAAAGTAAACAAGAATTATGCAGATAAAACCGCGGAGCTTAGCTAGTTTAAAATTTATATACATCTTTTGAAAGTACAGATGTTTCTATTTAGTGTTAGATTTACGGCTGTTCCAATTTTTCGAACTATCTATGATCTTGCTTATCAATGGGCTTATTGCCAGTTGGTACACTTGTACTCCCAGTTTGTACACAATTTTTATTTTTATTTTCGTATACAAAACTGTGTCTGTCATAAATGTATGTAAAATGACTGATTGTTTATCCGTCGATAAGCAAGATACAGATCGAATATTAAGAACGGGCATTAGTAAACAAATCTTATGTCTTAGATAGAATAATCTTATAGTGCGCCCGCGCCGCGGCAGTGCAGAGCGAGACGCCGTCGCGGGCGCATCACATTCATCCTCCTGATGAAGGCCACCGAATGTGGCTGAAACTAGTCGAGGGATTCGACTTAAATAAGTATGTACGAACATCCCGTTACTTTCATTTAATTAAACATCATCTTATATTGTTTGTCTCTCTAGTTTAGATGATCTATCGAACACTACCCTAGGTTATTCATTAAATATTTCTAAGAAAGTATACTTAGTTAATTATCTTAGATATACGATGAATATCTTATAAGATAATTCTTTATGGCTTGCAATCCTACAATACTTACTAGTTAAGTTCCTACGCAACAATGCACTTAATATACTTTGACCTTCAAAACGCATATTGATTGTATCGATCAATATTTTGAAACACTTCAATTAATGTTAACTTTAGACTTTCCAAGCTCTAAGTACGACAGGTTTTGAATTTAAGAACAAAACACCGAAAATATATCAGCCTCTTAATTTTTATAATACTCAAAAGTAAAAATCATGTATAAGTACATAAATATAATTTAAAAGCTCTAATATTTAGTCAAAATAAGTAAAATTAAACTTTATAACAGCTACCATAAGGTCTTAATTTGTTTTCCCTATCATAATTGGAGTTATTTTAACATTCTCATTGTTTGAATGTAGTAATGAAGTTCAAACTTCTTTTTATCTACTTGCATGCAGAAGCAAGATAGATATTGCTATTGAATTTCAACAATTTTAAGTACTTTATTATTTACCTACAAAAGTGTTTATTTACAATGTGTTTTTAAACATTAATTGGTGTGAATTAGGCATTTTTTTTCAAAGGATATTTTATTTTTCCTTTGTCTCAGTATAAAATTAAAAAGAAATCAAGTTTGAAACAACGTACAATTTCTCTAAGTACATGTATAAGTACAAAATGTTATTGCTATTAATTTTTGAACTTTACCAAATGTACTAGCTCTAAGTATATTGAGTATTAGTTATTTTTGTCACGAAACATTTTTGTGGAAACACATCGGTTACGAATACGATAATATAGAACATCCACAACCAAGTGATCCTTAATACCGATTAAAGTATCGATAGATTTTTCGCCAGGTTCATAGAAAATTATTAAACACGTGGTAATTAATACAAGATTTCATAAAACATAATTGACAGTTTATCTGTCGTTGTGTAGATTGTTTTACTTTAGACTTTAGGACCTATATCACCATCTTCAAGTAACGTTCCGAGTACCTACATGTTTTGTCTTTTTCACTTGATATAAAGTAAGAATGAGACAAAACTAACTTTACTTGGTGAGTAATTGTACTTGAAGGTTGTGAAATAGGCCCTTAGCTTTTTAGTAATGATCTCGCGAAAAAAGTGGTGGGTACCATGCACTTTGTAAGGCCAATTATTAGTAAACCGACATACACCGTAACCGAATATTCCAACAGTTTCAATCAATCGTATTGACATTAGCACCACGTAATCTTTATGGCACGTTCGAATAAGAACCTTATTTCATATACACTTGAGTTAAAAATGCAAAGCGTAAACGCTTATTTATATTGCTCGCAGTCAATTCCTGGGTTTCTATATCGTAATGAGTTCTATTATAAAATATGTACAAGTTACGCGGGATTTTTACGTAATACTTTTGATTTTTGACGCGGTTTCTTTTAAATTGTTTTATTATAGTAATTATTTAGTAATTCCCGCGTATTGGTAACTCGAATAATTATAAAATGTTACACATTTTTATACCCTTTTCAATGGACGACTTTTTTCATTTGTTTGTTTAGCCCGCTACCCCAAAAAGAAGGTTTATTGTTACTGGCAACATTCTTTTCAGGACTTTTTCTTGTAAAAATGTATGACATTTTACAATGTAATCTACAAATTAATTGCTTAACAAGTACATTTAAGTACGTTAATACAAATTAAGTGTTCAAAAACACTTTCTAATTCTCCAAATGTAATGAGATCGTATTATTTGCTATGATGGAGTAATTTCGAAAGAGTTTTTGAAAGTGTTTTACGTTTCAACTAAGTTTTTGAGTCGCTTTTAACTGCAAGTTGGCCTAAAATATGGTCCAGTAAATTTGGCAGGAGTCTTTAAGTCAGTTTATTATATTAACATAAAAAACCTATTATTTTTACGACTACTGTTTTAAAAACCTTCAGTTCGATACGTAAAACACGGGGTTCTTTCATAAAGATACTTAGCGTACGGTAACGGAATATATTATTTGTACATTTTGTTCAACGAATATAGAAAATATTTAGTAAGAGACAATAAAATTAAGGTTTTTACCGTACGCCAAGTATAAGGGTAATGCTATTTGACAAATTATATTTTCCCCTAAAAACAGGACTCGTTTGATAACTTAAACACACTACCGTTTTTCAATTATAATTATCACATTATCATTTAAAAAAATTTGTTACAACATCTATCATTCAAACAATATTAATAGCAACAAATTGAGTCCGAAATTTAGGGAAAATTCTATGAAAGGCAACACCGTTCCTGCAGGATGGAAGATCGGAAGACGGACATCTTAACCATACGGACCATACCACACACGGGAGGAACAGAATGTTTCAAGCTACACTTACAGCCCCCATACATACAAATGTATGGTAGAATAAATGTTGTGTGAAATATTTCGTTGCTACGGTGTGCAGCCTGGTTTTAATGTGCTTTTCCACCAGAGCATGCTATGGATGCGTTTGATATCCACCAATGAAATTTGTGAATTGAAATAATAGTTAGATAATATGATTGGTGGATATCAAACGCATAAATAAATAGATAGCAAAGTCTAGCTCTGATGGAAAGACATCCGAGGGTGTGTCGAAACATAGCGCGGCATTTGAGTGAAGCGGCCACGTTCGGCATGCCGTGATTGAGATTAGATGAGAGCCGCATGATTCGTGTCTAATGTTTCAATGCGGCTAGCCACGTGTAGCTACTTTACTCTTACTTAATGCCGCGCTATGTTAGGACACACCCTTATCGTATAACTGTTGGTACCGGTTACAGCACACTCTCTCGCTGCGCGGCCGGCGCGGGATTGGACGGCGGCTCCGGGTCGGAAGGAGACGCCGCAGTACGGGTTATAGCGGGCGGCGGCCGGGAGGCCAACGCTGCCCCCATAGTGATAGGAGTGTCGTCTTCATCTTCTTCCTCGCCTTCCTCTAGATCCTCGTCGATGGGAGTAAGAATGTCGGTTGGTTGTTGGATTTCTTCTTGTTTTCTGAAAGGGATGTGTACTGGATTAGAGCAGTTTGGAGCGGGATGTGATTGCGTATTTGAGAAACAGTTTAGATTATGCTGGTTTATTACTCGGTAAATTAATTTGGAACAATAATTTCAATCTACGCAAAAGAAAACAGATTTTTGGCGATGACAGATAGATTGAGTTGAGAACATGTCTTTGTAAACATGTCTTTGCGGCTGTTACAATCGGTCGGTAGTTTCAGGCTTAGAACGTCGAGTAAAGATTGGGTTCCACGATCCGTTTTGTGATATGTCGGGCCACCCGCGCCACCACACGCCGTCACGCGCCGACACACGCAAGCACAAGCTGACACGGGCGTAGCGCGGCTTATACTTTTCATTGGTCGGAAGGTAGGATGGGTCCTACGTATCACTCAATGTAGGTTTACCTGCGGAACAGCGGCGCGGCGAAGGAGGTGAGCGTGGCGGCGAGGAAGAAGGCGGCGGCCATGTAGAAGGAGGCGTCGTAGTTGTGCGTGGCGTCGTACACGGCGCCCGCCAGCGGCGAGCCCACGATGGCCGCCGCGCCGCGGAACAGGATCAGCAGCCCGAACGCGTTCGTCAGCTTGTCCAGCCCCAGCAGGTCCACCAGGATGATGGACGTCAGCGAGATGTAGCCCGCTGGACGGGGGAAAGGGCCGTTAGTACACGGTCGCCGCGGAGAGGGAGAGGATATTATATTGATGCTTTGGTTTCCACCAATAGCGGACCGCTTGATTAATTATTCGGTCGGTAGCGTTGAATGACGTCAAACTTTGATTATGGAAATGGGACTTCAACCACGTCATCTTGTCACAAAGCACGCTGTACGAGGGCTCCCAGCGGCCCACTCGCGGGCATTAGGTGCGCGAAAACATGGGACGAGACATACCATCATATATCGAAACGATTATCGAAGTTCAATGTAATGATAAAATTTGTACTTTACTTACAAATGGCGATTCCGAATGCGACAGCTATGGCGATGTACGAAGCGTACGAATAACAGAACGGAGTGACACCCACGGATATCTGAAAAGATACAATAAATAATTAATACTTACTTAAAAATATTATACAAAAAACTTGTTCGCCATGTTGGATATTCGGCCATATTGGATTTAAACCAAACTCAACCGATTGGGTACAACGATTTTTATTAATACAATGAAATGAGAATGTGCAGCAACACAAAATTCATCTATATTACTAACACCACAAAGTCCATATTAACTTACCGTAGCTATAACGAGACATATATTATTGAGCAACAAAGAGTCCATCCATGGGAAGTCGGCGACCCACCCGCACATGATACGGCCGAACGTGTTCGTTATACCGATTATTGAGAGCAGGAACGACGCTTGAGATTGTTCTACGCCCTGTAATAAGGAAAAATATTCTAAATGTCCTTTCCGTTTTACTTTGTGACTTTTTAATGCATGCCCTCATTTTATCATAACTGGCAGGTTCAAGATGGCTGACTGGGGTTGATTATATTTAAAATATCTAGATGATTGTCAGCACAAGCCGTAATTAAAATATTGTTCTGTATATTTTGTTTTGGATCACCAACAAGCATTGGGCAAGCATAGTTATTACGCCTATTGCTCTTCACTGCGCTGATGCCATCAGTGAATGAGAGGCTAAATGCTCTGTAGGGTTCTTAAAGGCCGTATACTATACCATATTAAGTTATAATCTAAAAATACCCACATTAAGCCTGGCAGCATCCACAATGTACACAAAAGGCACGTATAGTCCGGCCATGCCGAAGATGTTGGACACGCCCATGAGCATGAAGGCGGGGTCCCGGAGCAAACTGACGTCCAACATCGACGACAGCGCGGACTTGAATGAGCTGGGTAGAGACAGGCACGGGCACAGGTCGTATTCTGCTGGAGAGAGGAATTTACTTTGAAATATACTGTTTTTAGAAGAAAAATCTTTTTCAACACACTTGCTCATAAAGGGGCTCATATTTGTGCAAAAACAGTTGAATAATGACACGCTTGATTCACTAGTGAGCTATAGTTTTTTTTTTTAATTGTTTGGTTTTAAAAAAGTTTCGATACCAAAAAAAATTGATTAATTGACTTGAAGTGGTAAATGGCATAAGAAGCCGTCCTCAACTGTTGCTATTATTGATATTTCAGTATAGCGCTGGTTTCCAGATGGTCTTTGCTCTTTATTATTTTAATAAAATCAAGAACGTTTTATGGCCAGAAGTAACCGCCTTGAGAATAAAATTTCACACATCTCCATAATTGCGATTACTTGTTTAATCTATACGTGTATCTGATGTTATTAACGTAGATAGGTTTTCCATGAACTTTTACACTACTGTGTGTTATCAATTATTTCTAAATTTCTAAGGAAAGCACAAAAGTAAGTTATACATACGTTCCTGTCTCTCCAGCTCGGCCGTGTGTCGGCTCTGCGGCAGGCTGAGCACGGAGTTCCTGTAGCCCTGCAGCGACTTCTGGCTCTGGTACTGCGGCAGGTTGAGCACGGAGCCCGAGTAGAAGATGTCCTTGCGCGACATCGGCCGCACCATGCGCGACGGCTCCTTGGGCCCCGACACCGACAGCTTGGACGTGTACATCCCGGATTCGGCGTCGCCCTGGAATGTGGTGGTGGGTTGAGTAAGTTTCAAATTATTATTTTCTTCGTTTTAAGCTTCTAAGTACTTGTGATCTTCGAAGAGTTTAGAAAATAATAAAAATAACGCTAGTCATAATAACCACTTTGTGAATATACAGCCGATTTGGACAATACACAAGCGGTAAGAAATTTTAAAATACTTATAATTGTTTTATACTTTAAATATCTGTTTGAACTCGTAAAAGTATAAATAGAAATCGAACCTACTTTCCTGAAAAATTCACATAAGGAACAACTGATAAAACACATAAACGGATTTTTGTCAACCACGACAAAAATCCGTTTAAGTGTTTTATTTCAATGTGTAGTGTTCGTGTAAATCAAAGATACGTAAATAAAGTATTATTTCCAAAATAGAACAAAACAAAGAAAAAAGAAACCGTAATTTTCTTGAAAGTATAAAAATATTTACATTTTCTTCCAAAGAATTACTAAGGTAAGTAAACAGGAACGAACTGTGTTTGGATATTCGCCAATCTGTACAATTGGCACACAATCAAAGTTCAAGGACACACTGCTTTTGGTTCATTGTTAAATACTGTTTGTTTACCATAATACCACTAAGTATTGAAGGCATTTCTTATTTAGAAAGAGAACTTATTTTCACAACAGTTTTGAATGGAAATAGGAGTTATTAATGTAATAGGCTAGATCTGGTTTTAAGGCATAGTATGGTCAGGGTTAGATAAAAATCACCCCCCTTGGTAATGCTCTTGGTATGCTAACCATCTTGTAATAAGTTACAGCTGTTTTTAAGACATAGTACAGTGTGCGTCAGAGAAAAGGTACCTCCTTTGGTAATGCTCACTTCAGTATGCCAATCAACGCTACCTTTTCTCTGACCCTGACTGTACAATTAAAATAAAGGTAGATTAGATCCTTCTAAAACCTTTTAGGAACTGAACTGAACTATTATCTTTTTGATGGAAGGTTCTAGACTGAAGAATAATAAAATACTTACGTCAGGACCGTTTCTGTATTGACTGCCCATTGAAGTTTTGGACGTGGCTTTGATAGCGGCTAAGGACGGCTTGAATCTGTAATTTACATATAGATACACTTGTACTATTAATTTTATAAATAAACAACAAAACTGAAACTATATTAATACGTGGTTGGACTGAACATAGATCTCTTCTAATATTTCCTTGCCATTTTCGTATTTTTTCTGGAACTTTCTGATTCTAGTTTTAGGTATAATAGTATCTACATGATGCGTTCGATATGAGTAAAGTTACAATGAGGGACATAATTTGATTCATATTTAATTACTATTTAGCTATTTAAACTGTGTGATTCGTCTATTTAATGTTTAAAATAATGAATTCTAAAAGTTGAGGATGGCTTAAAGAGAGATGAATTGTATCAAGCTTGGCATATTACAGAAAGTGATGAATAAAAAAAATGTGCCAACTACTACAAAATTGTTACAAAGGTAAAAAAAAATGGCTATGAAGTTAACTACTTACTATTCTACAACTACCCACAAAATAGACGACTCCATACAAAATTGTATAGAGTACATACATAACTGTATGGAGTACATACATTATTGTATGGACTCGTTTGATGTGAGTTATTGATGTATTAACATACCGTAACCACCACCATGTCCCATAAACAACAATATAATCCTACAATACCTATCAGCTGACCTATCACCGGTGCTTTGTTTCCTCTGCCTGTCGAAGAATGGTACCGATCCGTTCTTAGGCAGGCCCGGCGCTTGGGAGCTGAACGCGGGCGAAGACACGTTGCGGGACATGTGTTGTTGAGCCGGGTTGAGGGTTATATTGCCGTTTTCGTTCTGTGGATGTAATTGTCAGTTTTATGTTATATAGGAATAGGGGTGGTAATCGCGTGAATGGCTGCGTCCATTTGGTTAAATTAAATGCATTGCTAGATAAATTTGGTAAAACTCAATGCAGACCTAATTAAACATTGGGTAAATGTATAGAAGAAGAATATTGGTTGTTTTTTTTTTTAAGTAAGCTGCTAAAGAAATTGGTTTTTAGGTGCAGCAGGATTTTGAAAGGTGCGTACAACTAACAAGGGTTTAACAAATTTTAAAACTGATATTATTATACTACAAGTTTGTACAAAATACATAATAAAGAAAGTAAATTAGTAACAAGAAGCAGTTCTTAGACTATCCTTAATCGATAACTTTACATGCTAATTACAAGCAAAGCTTAACATAAAATAACTATTACTAAAAACAAGAATGATGCAGAAATAAAAACACAACCATTAAAAGCACAGCGAAAAGAAAGCGAGAAAACTATGCAAAGACAAAAAATGTGGAAGCGTGACAGAAAATAAAAATACAAGCGAGAAAAAGAGACAGAGAGAGTAACAGAAGACTTGCAAAAACAGAGGTTAGTTCAAAACGCCTCCTAATGTTAGTAACAAAAGAATGAGCAGTTGAAGTAGAAAGTGCATTGTTGACTGCATTTCATTTTGAGCACTGTTCTCATACAAATACAGTCAATATTAGATTAGCACAGGTGACTTGAAAGCTGTTAAAATAGTATTAAAGAACAGAAAATTCAGCCTTATTTACAAGGTGTTAGAGTTATTAGTTGACAAGCAAATAGAAGGTAGAAAATTCACTCGTGCAACTAATTAAACAAGGCTGTGAATGATTATTAATTTAGTAATGTTTATGATTATTATCTTGCAGGCCTTAGCAAAAGTTTTTTTATGAATTACGACTAAGTAATCGACGGAATTACAACATTAAAGTTTTAGACCATATACTTACCGTCGAGCTGGTCAAATTGAGAAGTTACGATTGCTCGAGATTGTTTTTGTAATTCGAATATGTACAACAAGCGCAAAGTCAGTCAAATAATTCCAAGAGTGCCAAAAGACTTGATTCACCATAATTTGGCGTCAAGAACATATTAAATATTCAAATTTCGAACAATCAGAATTATTTTGAAAAGCTGACCTATGTTGAAATTCCGTTCTTAAAAAAATACGGTCTTACACTTCTTCATTTTCATTTTACTTAACATACGAACTCCAAGATAACAATAATAAACGATTAATAATCATCGTAATTTAGTATCACCTTCTTGTGTTCGGGTTTCTCATCAGCGACCCTGGCCTCCGTGATAGTGGGCAGTGTGGGGACGGTGGGCACTCCGGGCATGTTGGGCACTGTGGGCACGCGCGCCAGCGCCTCCAGATTCAACGAGGAGTGCACGCCGGGATCAATGTTCAACGGGGCCTTCAACACGCAAACTGTCTCTGTTTAGCCCACATATTCAACTGGCACATACAATTTTGACCCCTAATGCTATATAATAAGGTTCATCGTTGGACAAAACGCTGGACTTTGACGAAGCGCAACAATCTCCTAGCGTCGATAGCTGTGTTACCCTTTTAATAATACTCGTAGTACTTATAGTAAATGATACAAGCGAAATGTTTAACCCTGTTGGACTCTGGACACTGGATATTTGATTAATGAAATGATACCATAGTTCACCCATTACGTCACCATCATAAAATATTAATGTTAATTGAATATCAACGACACCGTTGTAATGGAAATGAAAACCTTAAATGAACTGCGTCATAACATTATTCCATAATATATACATTTGTTCATTTTTTATAATTCCTTCATTTATTTATTTTAATCTCTACTACAAGCTTACCTTCATTCTCTTCTCCATAGTACCATCAGGAAGTTGTACCAAAAAGTATGAACCTCCAATGGAACCGCGTTCCATTTGCAGTCTTTTTTCTTCGGCCATTCTTTGCAGGAGAGGTTTCCCGCCGGCAGTCTGGAATAATAAATTTGCATATGAAAAAAGATGTTTTATATTACAAATGATTCCCCTTTCAGCACTTTCCTACTACGGCACCCTTTATGTGCCATAAATAATTTAAAATTTCGTACTATCAAAAGTGCTGCCCTGTTTCAATTTGTTCGTTTGTGTTCAGAAACTTATAAACATTTAAAACAGAACTCTAAAATTTACCTTAGGATAAACAAGCGGCCTCATAAGAGCTCCGAAAACAGCACAGTTAAGAATCAGCCCGGCAAGCAACAGGTTAGCATTTTGCCATGAGCCGAAGTAATTTAGCAGTACTGCCGCCAGGGGGGCGAAGCTGAAAGTGCCCACTCCAGACCCGCAGACGGCGATACCAGTGGCTAACGACCGACGGGTTTCGAAGTAGTAACCCACAGCCACTACTGAGGGGAGGTAGATCATACCGAAGCCGATACCTGAAATATGGAAAAACATTATGATAATGGTAAACTGGTATGCTTATTTGTATTTGAATATGGCTAAATGATATATGTATAATATATTGGTTTTCCAAAGGACATATCCATCGTTTAGCACTTAGAAAGCCTTAGGAAACATACAGCTAAATGCTTTTATAGACATACCTACTGCTCTACGTGTTTTTAATATCCGTTTTTGCAGATGCCATATCATAGTACGACTTTCATGCAGAAATTCTATTCAATACATTGTACTAATATTCCGTGAAGGAGAGGCATTTGCCCTGCGATGGTGGCTTACAGAACTTTTTTTAGGATATATTTTACGTTTTACTACCCTACCATGAAGTTTTTATTACAAGGTACATCGTTCTAAATATTACCCTAATTGGTCCTAAAGGATCGTAACAATTTTGATTGTCAACATTAATTCCTTTATCGTCTGACGTTTCATTTATTTTGGTGGAACAGAATAATTATGCGAAAATTATTCTAGGGTTAGCCTAAAGTAACCATTACCGTGAATATTCAAAAGGCTTAAATTATTTAGACAAAACAAATGTTATTTAGGAAAATTATCATTTTCATCTTAATTGCCTAATGAATTTCTGGGAAACTGTTCTAATGATATCGAATGATCGCTTAATTATTTTTGGCAATGTCAAAGACCTGTATAAAAATGTATTTTTGGTTTGTCAAAACATGTAAGTAATGAAGATTAAAGAGTAGTGTTTGTATCTAGTAATTTTGATGCCAAGAAGCGTATCTTCAGTGATGATGAACTATGATTGTAGTGTAACATATAGTTTGGCATTCGACCAAATTAGTGTAGTGCTTTGATCAATTTACCTCCATTATATTCACATTTTCTTCTCATAATAAAGATATGATAAAATAAGTCATATATAATATGAAAAAAATACCGATATTCGTCACAACATATTTTTGGAGGAAACGATAAGTCGTTGTTCGTCCATCTTCTAGACAAGACTAAGGAAGATATTATAAAAATTTCAAACACTTTTTTCAGGTTGGAACCCATAGGACTACTTATGAATGGCTAAGACATATCTCAAAAGAAAATGACTGTAAATAAGGCATTGAAATAAAAAAAAACAAAAGTTCACAACAGTTCAAGAAACCGCTAAAGTATTATTGGCTTAGTTACACATACATATTCTTTTTCTTTGTGCACATATTTTTTCAGTACCAGGAAATAAACAAATGCATTTACTAATCAAACAAACGGGAACACGATACGTAGTGAGTCAGTAATTTGTCGTGCTACTAAATTTTAAACCGCACAAAGAAGATATGGGTTGATGCCTGATGCGAAAAGGTCGACAACACTGTGCGTCATATTCCACATTTCTCATTAATAATATAAAACATTTACACACAATTGAACACTTAGTGCATGCACCGACAGTTGTTAAACTGGGTAATAGGCACTTTGTGTAACAAAGGATTTTAATACGCGTTTCAAAGGGCATGTTTTTCTAACGTATAAAATGTTTTAACAAAAGATCTCTTGTGCTACGTTTAACTAATAGTACAATCCTATAAATTACGATTTGTAAAAAACAAGCTAGAAACTCATACAAACAAATATGAAACCAGTTGCATTTGTTTACAATAACTGTTAACTTTGTAATTAAGATTACAACCAATTCAAACACTCGTCTCGTTGGTATTTTTATATTTACCAAACGATATAGGTAAATTGGTAACGAGTTATGTAACATTGTCATGTTACCAAAATGTACTTGACATTGATTTTTATTGGCACCAAACGAGGTGATAATGATTTGAACACTTCCTAACATAACAATAGAGAATTTGCTAGAACGTAAAATTTTCAGTTGTTTATGATTATTTATCCTACTAATATTACAAACGCAAAAATTTGTATAGTGTGAATGCATGTTAGTTTAAAATGAAACAAGAAACTTGTGAATTTGCACACGGAAAGTGATATGAATATTTTTTATTCAGCTTAGAGCAGATTTAATTCAAAACATCCTGCTACCTGATAAGCATCGCTATTTTAAACCGCAGCTATCTATAATTTAAAATGATAAAGCTACACTGTCATTAGCAGTAATCTAAACTGCAAATGTTTTTAATTCGCTTCACTTTAATTGCTCTCTGCAGGAATTAGGTCGACGCGGGTTTAGCGCATGTTGACACGTTTTCATGGAAATTCAGTTACTTACATGAATTTCTGTTTCGATTTTTGCTAGCCATATGAGATCAATTTTAAAATGTGTTTCTACACACATTATATTTTTTATTTTGCCTCAAACACGGGACCACAAAATTAAACCCAGCCTTGGGAATTCAGAACTTTTATTATTGGTGTTCTTCTCCTGAGCCTTTATCTAATTTTTACTTGGGATCGATTTTTAGTTTAACTACATGAAGCAAAATGTCGGTAAGTACAAATACCAAGTTTCAAAGGTTGGTAGCCTTAAGTATACGTCGTTATTTTACTAGGCTACTAAAAACCAGCTTTAGAAAATGCAAAACAATCTATGCCAATGTCATATTAAGAAAATGTGGTGCAATTAACCAATAACTAGCTATTGGTAGGGCGCCGCTTAGTCTGCAACATCTGGCTTAGTGCCAAGAGTCTAGTTCACAGGTGACCTTCGAATGATGCTTCATAACAAACAGGATCCGTTCTAGGCCTGAACTATCTTTATGTACTTAGTTTACATATAATTATCGTGTGTGTATCATGTTTACAGACTTGCACAGCTTTATGAGGTTTTTCACTTCTCTTATTTGCGATATTTGTTGTAGAACTTTTTAATGAAAAGAAACATCATGGGTTTAAGATCAAATTGCTAAATATCTATATTTAAGTTCCAGAATTGCAATTTTAAAATTTCATAAACCAGTATCAAAAGAGCACGTTCGATTTTCCACAGAATTTTAAAGTTCCTAAACTTTAATGTCTTTCGATTCTTTTGATCCATTTTTGAATTATTGCGATCATTCATGAAGGAAAAATCTTATTCAGCTCTCTGAAGTAAGGCGCTTACATTAAACAACACCAAATCATACAAAACTTGAAAGAAAATATCTACGCGTACTATTACGTGGCTACATAGTAAAACAATAGTCACTAAATATATTTTTCCTTTCTAATGGAACTTCTTGGTACTATAAGGGACTGGCTAATTCCTAGAACATTCCCCCTTCAGTAAAACTGGTAATTCCTAACAACTAGCGAGGGTGAAGCATAGCAACGATACAATTTGTTAATGTAATCGGGGAAGCGACAAAATCACATTCGCGAAATGGAAAACCCACTCCACTTGTTGTTAATTGACGTAAGGGTTTAACGGCAGAGTACGTGAGGTCGTTTAAGCTGTTTCGTTTATGCATCACTCTTGGCAAATGTCCAATTTCACACACGGTCTGTGCCGCGCCGCCTGTCTCGCTTTCAAGGGTTTATATGAACAAAGAGAATTGAAACGTATTCATTTCAACACTTAAAATGAAACGATTTGAATCCCTTAGAAACACCTAGCTAAACTTACGATTATATTGGATACAGGTACGGAATTACTGACACAGTAAATTAATGTTGATTGGAAATTTCCCCTAAGGACTGCTAACGACGTTTTCCTATTAGGAAAATGGAGCCTTGAAAAAGACGGTGGCAATTTACCAGTTTGTTTACCGATGGGACTTTATCTGATTACGATTGAAGGATCATTAGTAAACTTTTGGGTCTAATTCCCTGTTGGAATTTTATGATAATATGAGTAATTCTATAATTCTGTAGTATGATGAAAGCTCGTAAAGGGAATCTTGCACTTGCTTTGAACCAGCTCTCTGACGCAAATAACGCTAAATGTCTTAAAATATAAACCAAGAACAAAATTATTTCCAAACAAGATATTTTTAGAAATAAGTATTTCCATTTGGAAATATTTTCATTACACCTATGAATACAAAAGATACTTCAGAAAAGATATTATGATAGCATTGACGAGAAATAGGTCGAAATATAATACGAAAAACCCGTCTGAATCACAATTTGAAAGGGAAAATATCAAGTACCGTTTATGAAGGCTTGAGGGTTGCTTAGAATTTTTTATTTCGTGTGCTGTATTTTTTATACATATTCAAATTTTTGAGGAAGGAATGGTTTCTTGACGAACATTTAAACTTAATCTGTTTCAATCAATGCATATAAACAATGTATTTTGTACAATAAATCATACCTGTATTGTTATTTTAAATGTTACGCAAAAAATTGAGGTAAATTTATATAAAACGAATGTGTTCGAAATGTATACATATCTGCCTCATTATTGAGAACAATAAATTAATATTACAATAATAATGATCATACTGTTTTTTTTAACAATTACGCGTGAAAACCATATATTAATAAGAAATTTTAAAATATTGTTTAAAACAATTATGGACGAGGTCCCTCTGTAGGTTTTAATCATATTATTTTAGGCCACTTAATTCGTTATTCATACATCCTTTTAGAGTTTGAATGATTCTGAATACGTATTTTCCACACAGACTTTGTTTAAATTACTAACACATTTGAAACGTCTTTTACTGGTGTCTAACAAAAACCAAATCAAAGTTAAATAGCCTCATCAATATTCCCAAAACTATAACCCAGCTATAATAAAAAAAACCTATCAGTTAACGTAACACCATAAACACACACAATATGTTCGAAGGACGACATTGCGTCGCCACAATTCCTATGAGCTTTTCATTGTGCCAAGGTCGTACCGAGTACTAAATACCATAATCTGGGGGCACGGCAGTGCCCCCCGCCAAGTCGAGCGCGAAGCAAACACTGCCGTACCATCCTTTACAGGAACCCTTTCGCCGCATTTTCAGGCCCCTATTTGAGAACCTCTGGATAGGACTAGAACGCTGAAATTTTCGTCATCCAGTAAGCTATACAATCACATACTTAAAATAAAATTTCAAGTCTGTAGGTCATTTAGTTCCGAAGTTAAGCGAAAGCAAAGTTTCGTATTTAAGACAGACACTCACTCACTCACTCACTCACTCACTCACTCACTCATGATCATCAAAATAGAACTAGTACTTCCCATAAACCTAGAGAGCTAAAATTTGGTACAGAGTTAGGGTTTAATGGCCACATAAAGGGAAAACTATAAAAACTAGGATAATCTAACGGGAACGGGAATTATACGGGAACGGGAATGGGAATTGTAACTCAAGTACGGCTGAACTGATTTGGCTGAAAATTGGTGGGGAGGTAGCTTAGAACCAGGAGAGGGACATAAGATACTTTTAATCCCGAAATTCCCACGGGAATGGGAACGGGAATGATAATTCTAAAACAGCTGAACTGATTTGGCTGACAATTTGTGGGGAGGTAGCTTAAAACCAGGAGAAGCACATAGGATACTTTTTATCCCGAAATCCGAACGGAAACGCGAACGGGAACTACGCGTGTGAAACCGCAGGGCGCTTAATAATAAAATACTACTCCTAAAGAAAAAAATGTGTCAAATCAGAAAATCTAATAAAATAAATCAATATAAACACGTTTCAACAAAAATAAATGAAATCCCACCAAAAACATTCTGTAAAAAACTAGCCAAGTCTCGATGGAGCTGCTTGTTTATCTCTAAAAAGTAATGAAATCTAGACAAACTGGTACCAAATCTAAGGTTCCTTACTGCGATTTCTTTATTATTATAGTTGCTATACTACATAACTTATAAACATCACGATCTGAGACCCCGTTTATTGCATCCACAACATGCTTGATATCGTTAAAATTGTTAATGACATACTTACAATACATTAACTCGATAGCTAAATGGAATTCCATTGAGTAATTTGAATACTTAGTATTTTATCTTAGATTAATTTGCCTGCAGTTTTAAGCATTATTTTTATCATTTGGTTCTACCAACTGAGTCTGAATAATGTTGACCTGTATCTAGTTTCAGATATCATGTTAATATTAATTTACTACAGGTAGTTTGGTCTGGGTACGTGGAACGTAAGTTTGTATGTTAGTGTAGTTTCTGATACCATAGATACAGGTAATAATAAAAACCCTTGTTAGAGGTCAGTCGCTTTATGAAGATAACAGAGTGGTGGATTGTGTTATAATTTCTGCTCCGTGGTTAGTTCTAAGTCCAACCAATGTGCGAAGTATCATCTAAATACAGTCAGTAGTTGGTTGCGTGACTCACTAACTGATAAACTAAACAGACACAAAATAAACTCGTGTACTTTAATTTAAATGAACATGTAACAATGAAAGACGTTTCGTCACAAACAAAGAATCGGAATTGATTGGATGCCTGCTCCCAATACATAATAGATACTCGAACTATTAACTACTATTGTGACTAAACGTGATGTAATATATTCACCTATTTTACAAGTACACCGTGACTTTACCTAGAAAAACAATTTCTGCTCAGCGCTCGAGAAGAAGAACAAATAGGACTTGATCTGCTCGATCGGTCTGCAATTTTCCAAACATGGCTTGGATTTATAAATCACCAAAACGCATTAGGAAAGATTGCTGTTGTTGCTGAATTGTGATTAGGCTTATTCCTTTTTATTTTAGATACTGTACTAATAGAATCTAGAAGAGCATGAAGGAAAAATGGGTATGAAGCAAAATAATTTTTGGCAAATTAAGCGAGAGTAAAAAGTGAAGGATGGTAAATTTAGCGAATGGAAAAATTACTACCAGGAAAAACAATTATTGGGAAAAATATCGCCACACTCTTACAGACAGATGCTTTTGCCATGTAGTGGATTTTTTACTACGATACTTTACTTGCTATTTCATTATTAATTCTTGAATAACATAGTACATTTTATAAAATTCCATGACAAAACTAATCTTTAACGCTATTGAAAGAGTTCGGTGTTGGTGCGAGTTAGTCGAAGTTTTAATAAAAATATAAGAGTGAGGGGTCGCACCCAACTAGAATTTTAACTAGCCACATCTCCGAGTTAACAAAGAAGACATATATCTTGTATTAACAACCGTTATTCAAGGCCAAACAAGGGGCGTACGGAACAGATGTTATTTAAAGGACTTCAATGGACACGTTTTAAAAAAATGAATCTCTATTTTTACCCAACTAAAAAAGGAGGGATGTAACTTAGGGATTGGTTTTTTCCCGGGACGTCTTGAGTCTCGAAGTCCCAGGACTTTGAAAGTGTCTGGAATTCAAAAACCCTACGTAGTTGATTTGTGATTGTGATGATTCAATGCTTTATCAAAAGAACAAAAAATGTAATAGAATAATTAAAAGGTATCTTTGTAAACGAGAAGACAAACACCACTTAAGATTGATCGTAAACACTAAAAATTAATCGAAATAATTTCTTATGTTAAGTTGTTTGAAGATAGCAGTTGTTAACACAACGTTTTCAACCTTTTTCCTAGAAGAATAGAGTACAATATACAATACAAAAACGTTAAAAGTACTCAACTGGTTCTTTGCTTCAGGCAAAGTTATGTTTACTAACTGTAAACAAATTTGCTAAATCTTTTACTAAATAAACAATGATATAATTCGTGTAAACAATCCTTATTCAATTTCCTTACAAATATTTGAATTAGGCACATAATAAACGAGTTAATATACTCTTAGATCATAAACTATTTGGAAAACTACTTACTGCGTAATTTGTATCTAATATGTTGTCAAAAAAGCGAATGTTTTTTTTACTTGTTTATCCTTATTATTTTGATTGTTTTTGTATGATGGACAAAATGGTGGATAATAATATAAGTATCTTTTTTCTAACAAATATCTTAACACATTATATTATATTACTACCTGTGCCCTGCGGTTTTACACGCGTAGTTCCCGTTCCCGTGGGAATTTCGTGATGAAAAATAGATGTTGGTCGATTCTCAGATCTACTGAATATGCTCACAAAATTTCATGAGAATCGGTCAAGCCGTTTCGGAGGAGTATGGCAACGAAAACTATGACACGAGAATTTTATATATTAGATTTATTATATGTATTTAGTGTAATTTTCCACAGAATCTACTCCATACTCTCAGAGTACCTATTCATAATAATTTTGCCTTTGAAAACGTAAGTAAACCTACGTATTGTAACGCGTGCAAATATCTTTTATCTAAATCTCAATGTTTATAAAACCATGTATAATTTAATTTAATAATCATGTCATAATTAATTATCATAATAAAGACATTATAATTAATAAACAAACTACAACATGTTGTTGAATAACAAAGTAAATTGAAACTTTGCAAAATACGTGTTGACCATTTGACCTTTCAGTAGATGGCATGGAAACTAGTTTCATGACTCACTTGCGATTAGAATAGTTTGTTTATGTTATGTTAAACTACTTACATAAACATAACAATATATTATTAAGATAATATTAATAGTTTACGTAATATGTACTTATCGACGGTTTAGCGGTATGTAACTACTTAGTAAGTGGTCTCTAGTTTAAATTCTGAGTCAAGAGATGTATGTTTGTTATTTTACAATAATAACTCAGATTTGATATTATTTTAATCAACAGATAGATCAACAGACATTAATCTTATTCTTTATCATTTTGAATAGAAGTAAAAAGTCTCTTATAACCGCCACCATGTCTCAGATAGTATTAAGCCCTCCATATATATATCCTCCATAGGTACAGAAGTATAATAAATAAATAAAAGTCAATGACGATGATACATAGAATAAAAACATAGAATCATCGGTCATGATATAACCAGTGAGTGACGTATTACATATCCTTAGTTTAATGCTCCAGGAAAAAGGAAAATTGAAACAAACTATTGTCTTTAGGTTTCCAATGATTAGAATGGCATTGCAGTTTCACAAGCTGTGCCAATGAAATCCAACCGGATATTGGCATAAGACCAACGCATATGAATACTAACTCCATTGGATCGGTTAATGAGTAATATTTACATATCTTTGAACTGCTATTATTATTCAAAAATATAATATGCATCATGTCTGCGAGCACCTAATTAGAGATCTCAAAAATATAAAAGTTGGGGCAACCAAAAATATTGCAGTACACACAATGATACACACTGGAGAAGTCTAATATACCTATAGTTGCGGAAAACTGCCCGCTTACAAAGTACTCAAGACAAAACAGTTTGTTTATCTCTAGTGCACAATATGTCTTGCAATATTTTGTGTTATTTTTTGTTGCTTGAGCATTTTTGTTTATCTATTCTACGCCAGCTTCTGTCATACGTATAAATCCAAAGCTTTTAACTAAGAGATGTTACTTATAGGGAAAATACTTTTTATAAGTTCTTTTTTGTGATATCCTATCAGGCAAGAGGAACAGTTGCTACCGGTCTACTCTCTAAACAGTCTTCCTCCTTGCCTATCAAAATGAATTTATATACATATAAGCAACAACTTACCTCCAATTAATCCATAAGTGATCATCATTACGGAGATACTTTTGCTGAACGTTGAAAGTACGAAGCCAACACACGCTATCAACGATCCTGCGATGCACACCGCTCGACAGCCAAACTTGTTGCATAGTGCTGACACTATTGGACCTGTGAAAGAAAATAGAAGATATTTAGAAGAGAAAATATTTAGTTCTTTCTATAAGCTCACAGCCAGAGCCTAATGCTAGTCGCGGAAATTGAGAGAGGTTAAGCAACTTCTGGCATCGTCAATTCGACATAGTCATAATAGTAATGGATCGTAGTAACAGAAGCTTTTAATTTTATGAGCATTTCTATGCTTCATAGGGCTCGTTAAGTGGTGAGCCCTGGTTGTTGTAGGTCATTAGGTCGGTTACTAACATCAACATTAGACCCGCGAAGAGTTTTCTATTTACCTCAATTCATCATGTCCTCCATTCTGTGTATCAAATCTCTTAACCACTAAGGACAAAACAATAGAAATCTAAGGTAAACTTCTTTACAGAATAAGAAATAATCTTTAATTCATGTTATTACCATTCAGTAATCCTTTAGGTCATTCGCATATTCAGTTAACATTGCCACACTCTCAAGGTATGTTTAAATTACGATCCTATATATAGTATATCCTATATCCATTATACCAGTAACCCATAACCCTATTATACAGAAGACGGTCGCCGTTGCCGAAATCGGCATGGAATACATCATCATCATCAAATTACGATCCTATATGAAACTATATCAACCCACGGTTTTAAACGTTTTGTCTGATAGTCCTGTATATTTTCAGGTTAAAAGTAATCTCACTGTGCTCATTATTCAACATTTGTTTAAATATAAATTATCTGCTTTTTGAGACTAAGAGTTATCTCTTTTCCGTATCTCAAAAATATATCGTCCCAAATAACAAACATAGTTATAGTTTACTTAAATATTTGTATCTAATATTAGAAAGGATCACAACATATCATCCTGATAGTTTTAAGGTATTCGATGACAAATACCTTATCACAAAATTTTAATCGTAAAACAATTTCGGAGGTTGGAATTTATATTGAATATTAGGACCTTTATTAGCGATAATGAATTTCTAATATTGAAAAGCTTTAATTAAATATTACCAATTAGTATATCAAAATGTTACTTTATAAGGCTTATCAAATCAAAGTCAAATTAACTACTAATAAAGTAATTTTATCTTGAAGTCTTCTAGTATTTTAGATATCACAAGTAATTAAATTATTGGGTGAGTCTTATTAAGATATCATATGTATTAAGATAAAGTTGGTGACATGATTATCAAAATGTCAAATTACGCACGAAACTTGGGTTACTGTGTCGGGTGGTCAAGATAAGAAAACTTTCTAGTTTGAAACAAAACTAGGCATGCCAGACGGTTTATCCCCATTAATATAATAATAATCAGCAAAAATAGACGCATACAGCGATTGTTTTAAATAATTGCTTGCACCTACGATTATTAATTTTACTTGTGAACGCTGTGTACACCTGTTATTGGTTTGTACATCTGAATTTTGTTATAGAAACTATATAAAAAAAAAAAAATGTACTTTCTGTTGGTGTGCCTGTTTAAAATAAATAAATAACCAAAAGTGGTATATGAGGTACTTATATTGAATCAGTTTATAAAAAGGCACAAATAACTAACTTTTAAAGTCGGTCGTACCTAATTATCTATCAGATATTATGTGTTAATTTACGACACGAATGTTACTAAAATGTACTACTACCTACTAAAATGTATAATAATCGTTAATCACTAATTATTTATCATTGCAATATGTTACAAATATATTAGATAAGAATAAATAAAACTTGTTGCTATGTGATTAATAGATAAATCAAAAATGAAAATGCGTGATAAGGATTATATTACACAAAATGAAATACTGTATGAGATCATAATAGATCGTAAAATTACTGATTATTTAATTTTAGTATTGTAAACAAAGTTATAAAAATTATACGCAATATATTCCTGTAAGGTAGGTATAGCATAAATACGCAACAATGCAAATTCAAGAATTTATAGTAACAACTAGCGTCGCCCCGCAGTTTCACCCGCGTAGTTCCCGCTCCCGTAGGATTATGGGGAATAAAATTATGCTAAAAACCTTACCACTGAATCACTCAATCTATTAAAACAAACCGCATCAGAATCCGTGGCGTAGTTTTAAAGATCTAAGCATACTAAGGGACAGAGAAAGCGACTTTGTTTTATACTATGTATGTAGTGATATTGATATAGTAGATACTATGTATCGTTTGCTATTCTACGATATATCTAATAGAATAAGTATATGTATTTGTAGTCAATATTTACCTATAATATGTAAATGTATACGCATATTATATATAGAAACAGCTTGTTTATTTGTTTGAACGTGCTAACTGAAGAACTACTAATCGGATTAGAAAAATATTCTAACCAACAAAAATTTTGCAATCTGTATGATGATACGAAACCCGAGTTAATCCCGCCTTTGTAAGCAAATCTACAGGACTCTATGAAAACGTCCATATTGTGCTGTATGTACGAGTATGTGACGGATGCCTACTAATATGTAATTCTCCATACGGTAGACTCATAATGTTGTGCATTCTAAGTTCATTATGTACCTGCACCTAGTTAATGTAATTTGAGCTGGGCAGAGTAACCTAAATAAATTGAAATAAGGTAAAATAAGTGTCATTTAGTTAATACAAAGAAATACGTAAGTTATGAGTAACGTCTTTTTAATTAAGCTTTTAGAAACAAGACAGTAATTTTTACTCGTAACGACGCAAATAATTTTGGCATTTTCCTTTGTAATTTACCACAGAAGACAAATTAGGATAATGAGTTCTACATAGATAAATTATACTTATTCGAAAATGTCCACGTTTTCAAATTAGAGGCCGTGGAAATTTATTTTGCGAAGTATTTCAATAGAACGTACCTACCAAAATGAAAAATTAATTTAAAATTGCCGTCACATTCGTTATGATATTTCGGAACCTAATCGTGACAAAATAGTAAAGGTTCATCAATGATAAAATTAGGTTAGATCGCAAATGGTACTCAAAAATTAGGTCAATGAGTACATAAAACTAGAGTACTTGTGTGTTTGGCTCCCAATAATTACGACATAAACGCATTCCTACATCAATGTGTAATGCGAGATCGAATTTTGCGCAACCAACAAAATATTATTTCTTCTTTATCTTTGAATGTCGACTCATATTTGAGAGGAGCAGCAAAATGTTCTTTTAAAATGAAGTCCTCCGATATTCAACTTACCAGCAGCCAAATAAACTCCTGACAGCAAACTGCCGACCCACGCCACTGTTCCTTTCCCTTCTCCAAAGTCAGTGACCAATTCTGGTAAGAATATGCCAAAGGTATATGCTATGCCGTCCACGATCAGGTTGCACATGAACGATGCAAACACCACGACCCAACCGTATCCACCGTCTGGGGGAGGCGGTATGGCCGTGTAGTCATAGGCCTCATCGTCATCTGCATCAGCTGCTGCGCTTTCTGCGGTCAATCTTGCTGCTTCTTCGCATGATGTCTCGCTTTCAGTCTGTAACAAAGAAAATTTTGTTTAATTGATGATCAGTACCATTGCCTAAGACCTAATCACCCTAAAATCAAGGTAGGTTAGAGCCCATTGCGTATGGCATTAATCCTGCGTGGGTCAGATTTCTAATGTTTGAAATGATTTTGTTACGGGATAGGGCTACAGGTTATTTAATCAGCATACGGCGCGCGGCAGGTGTGAGTTTGTGGACCTCCGATCCGATATGATACATGGCATATTTAGGTCTCTTTTTTCTAATCAGAACTTCTGGAACTCATATCATATCAAGTCATATTATTACTTAAACAAATTGAGTTTTGTTATTTTTTGTAGTATATAGTCAAAACAGCTGTTAGATAAGAATGGAATTTTTATTACCGACTAAGAATGTAAATGAAATATGTGAAATAGCAATACATTGAAACTTGTGAAGGGATTGATAATAGAAATAATTGAACTAGTATTAATGTTTGGATAAATACGAATGCGGACATTGTATGGATTGGTTGCAATGTGACGCGCGCATGTCCGTAATTCCGTAAGTGCAGTAGCAATGCAGTCCTTTGAAGTAATTTTAAATTAAAAAATAATAAACAACACATGAATTGACCTCTACCTCAGACCTTCTTGAAAGTTAGTTACATATCTAATAGAAAAATAATTGGGGTCTTGTAACTTGAGAAAAGATTTCGTTCAAAGTTGACATCAATGTATTGTATTTAAGTATTAATATGCAGCAATCTTAAAATTGTTCCTTTTCAAAGTTCCTAATAAAAACAGGTAACTAATCCTAACCGCAGAAAATTGATGATTTGCAATTCAATTTAATTTTCCACATAATTTTATTAACATTACATTTAAATGGAAATAATCTTTCCGAAAGCGTAACCAATACATTTTGCCAAAACAAACACATCAAGGCAAAGAGTCAACTGTGAAGTGATCCATCAACGAAAATAAACAATTTCTTTGCTGTTAAAAATAACCACCCTATCCAATATAGGTGTTTGGAAACAACGAATTTAGTGATAAAACTGTACGAGACAAGAAAATTCCTTGATATGTATCCCATATATTAAAAGTGTAATAACCGGGACGAATGTCATTTTTTATGAAAAGACCGCAGTAATAAGAAGCAGTGTATAAGTATAAAAGAAAGTCCATTGCAAACATTTATCCGTGTGTTTGATCAAACACGCTTATCTCTGAAAGAATTAAGTGTATTTGTATTTATTCAGCACTAAGTACAGTTGTACACCTTTTTAAGTACTTGTCTTAATCGATATAGTTTTGCAGGGGTTTTTCCATAGAGCATGGAAAGTTCAGTCGTGGCCACATGGTCATTATTGACAAGGACGGAGAACCCACGAAGCATATTCCCGTGCGGGGTGAATATTTGTGTGAACCACAAATGTTCATCTCGGTCTGGGTGTGTGTGTGAATGAGTGTGTGCGTAGTTTCTGATACCCTAGATACAAGCTTCGAGCTTAGTTAGGGGTCAGTTACTATAATGAGATGATGTAGTGAATGATTATGTTATGTATGTTATGTATGTATGTTATGTATATTTTTTCTTCCAATTAAAAAATATTTGTTGCGTCTTCCAAGTTGGGCTTGGTTCTTTTTCTGATAGCTTCTAGAAGACCACAAACATGTTTAACGAAAATCCATTGTCGCAATATGTTGGAAAGGGGAAAATATTGATAACGTGTTCTTGGTATTTTTCCTATCATAAAAACTATAAGTACTTACTGAGAAATGATGGACTGAGTAGCTAATATTCCAATAAAAATAATATACATCAAAATTCTATTTTAAACAAGATATTAACGATATGGGTAAACAAGGTGACCAAAGTCGTGTTTTCCTCGTTTCTTGATAAAGTCATTATGTTTTCAGATTTGTGTATCTAAGTGATTACTGAACACTCGATGCATGTAAGTTGTGTGTGAAAATGTGATTTTAAAACGTGCACATTCGATTCATCCTTCATTATCGCAAATTAAACACTTTAAAGTCACATCTTTTCCACAAATGGTTTGAAAAACATTTTAACAATATCAATATTTTTAGCAAAAAGCCTTGTAACATTTGCACATAACATTAACATTGGAGTGTCATAAACATAAAATCACTGAGTTACTTCTATTCCATTGAACATTATTGCTATATTAAACTTAGCTTTATTAATGTCCATCGTTAAACTACTAAATGTTTCAAATAAAATGCTGACGTTCAAGCCTACTATTAAGGATTAATAACTTGGGTTATTTCCGTGAATCTCCGAATTTTCGTTTCATGTAAAAACGTAAAAGGAGTTATTGAATTCAATTAACTGTTAACGACAGAACGATTTGAAAACAGCTTGGTAACATTAATCAGTAATATTTTATCTTTTCTATCGAACTTTTAAAGACTTGTTAGTTTAACATCATATTATAGTACCACGGGGTTTTATCAGTGATTCACGTGCAGAATTTCGGAATAGAACTACCCTATGGGATATTCTTGCTTTCTTCGGTCGTATTGACATCTTTGAGGACCTAGCTAACGCAAGCACCTATGCAACCTTTTAAATTTATAATATGTATTCATAGACTACCTATCTGGGTAGGTAGTCTATGTATGTATTATAGATAGAACAATAAATATGATAACATTGATTATCTCTTTTAGGGCGTCAAACTTACTCATCCACAGGATGAATGATAAAGTTGTTTATCATTCATAACATAACACAAATACTCAAAAGTATTATTCATAGAAACTGAACAAAAGTTTCACCATTTTACCATAGTTTTTTTATTATTATCATACATATTACAGTATCGGCAGTAAAGTCCCACTTATAACAGGATATTAAGAAAGGGGAGGATGAGATCCGGACTTCTCACCGTATAAAGCTTGAGACAGTAGCTTCTTCACGCTGATATTCTGTGACGTGGTATATCCCCGGTTGAGCTAACCTATCATCACATCAACCTGTGATAATCAGTTAAGCTCCACCACTACAAAGATGGAGACTTCAAGTCGGTTAAGTATATCATTATTACAAGTAAACCTACAGCTTGGAAAGTATGCTATAGCTTTGTTGCTAAATGAGTAACAAAAGTAAACGCTGTTAATTAATGATTACATGTAAGTAGGTAAAGTAAGATATTGTAATACAGTTTTGTAATTTGTTTATTTCATGATCAATGTTTCGAACTGTTGTTAGATGAGAAGCGACTAGAAGGCCGCGATTAGCACGTGGCACGTGGTATGTAGTTATGTACATTGTATGATTAATCGTACTTATCATACATTATAATATTATACATAGTTTATGGTAAACAAGTCGAGAACAAAGAATTATAATCTTACTAGCCCCGCGGTTTCACCCGCGTAGTTCCTGGTCCCGTGGGAGGAAGTAAACTATCCTAAGTAGGATCGAACTGCACATGGTGTGCGAATTTTTTATAATCGGTTAAGTGATTTAGGAGTCCATTGAGGACAAACATTGTGACACGAGATTTATATATATTAAGATTATATGTGTATAATAAAATTATCAATCTTGAAACAGACACCTGTAATATAGCTATTTTCAGTACAATTGGCAATATGTATGTCGGAGTCAGCTTTAAACGTAGAGTAGTAAATTAAAATTTTCGTTATATGAGTTTTCCTAAGCCAAGTATGATAATCGGATGCATCTCTTTGCCATGATCATTATTCAATCTTTTTATTAGATAGAATTAAAATATTAGGTAGTCTAGTTTTGGAAAATAAATATCAATATTCAAATATTTAAATGTGTTGAAAGGGCTTCGGTAAAACCAAAATATTCTTAGGAGGGATTCGTATAAAATATATTTTAAAGAAAGCAAATAAAAGCCTGTTTAATCATGCAGAAAAGTAATGGCTGATTACAGTAGGATTATTAGATATTCGTAGACTGATAACATTATTCAACGTATGTAACAATCATGATTAATACACACACACAGAAGTGATATGAAACAATTCAGACATTTTACTTAGTGAATGAATTACTGTAATAGATATCTATTACAGTAGGTAATTCAAGAGTTTATCGGTGGTTGACATGGCCTTTAAATTTATCCAGGTCCCTAACAATAGGGTAGTATTTTCTACAGATATTTGTTTCAGAAGTAAGGAGATAACGTGTTATTTGGTGTTGCATATCCATTAGACGTGGGAGACCAAACCAGTTCATAAAGTAGGTCGTCAGATTAAAAATAATATAAACAAAGTAGCGATGATTCAATCCCAATGTTACTGGCAGGAAAATTTTAATAGAAACATAAAACGATCAATGCAGAATATTAAATAATTAATTTGCATTATAAAATAACACATTTTTGCAAATTTAACACGCATTGCGTCAATACTACCTAAAGCGAATCGTTTTACACCCAACTAGGCCAAGGTACTGATAAAATTTACAATCAATAAACCAAACTCGATCACTCGGTCAACAATCAAAGCCGAATTCTCCAACAAAACAAACGAACGTCAAAACAAAAAAATCAACAAATCGTAGGTATTGAATCGCTAGTGGAATATTCCAAACGAAACCCGTAATAAGGAGGGTGACGTCACAGGCAGAAATGTTTGTTACTGACACATTTATCGGGTCATTGAATAAGGTATTCATATTTTTAATGGGAAAAGCGAGAAAAGTAACGAGTTGATAACCGCTTACTATGAACAAAGCAATAGTGTTGCTATTGTTTGCTTACACGGCACACGGGTATCCGACCTTGCTGTGTTTACACCACTAACGGGTCCGGCATAATGATTTATTTTGTTAACATTTACCATAGATTTACTTCCTTAATAGTCTAATTTTAGATTATCTATAATGGAATCTTTATCAGGTATTTCACACCAACAAAAAGTAACGATTCAGATTTTGATGAAGGCAACAAAAGTTTACGTAAATTGGAGTTTTTTTGTGTTTATTACTGTCAATACAGGTGTTAGCATTACAATTTCATATTAGTATTTGTGACAATTCGAATAACATTAAATTATCCTGTTAAGAGTTAATGCGTTTATGAAATTATAAATTCAATTAAATACGTATTAGCGGTAGAGAACAAAGTTGAAACAATAGACCACAAAGAATATTAGTTTGATTCGAAATGTTAATAGTTATCAATAAATCACAACAACATTCTTTTACAATTCTAGATAATAATTGAGGAACAAAGGTACATAATTATAATCAAACGGCCTTACGTATTTACGGGAACATAAAATACAATATAAAGAATCCAGTTGCTATTAAAATTCATACCACAATCGTTCCGCGTTGTTCACAGTAAATTTACTCACTGTTTCTAGTTCATTTGTCGCGATAATTTAATTTATCCATTCCGTACGACTTATGTATGTCGTATTTGCACATCAAAGTTCAAAGAAAATTAAAGGACAAAGAACCGAACGGCTGTTTAATCGAAGGAAGATTTAATGTACTGTTAATACTGTGTAGGTTTGTCAAATATTTCAATCAATTAGAAGTAGTACGAGTTCGAACAATACCGGAATCCTTGGAATTGTATAACTGTTCTATTGTATACTGCAAATATTTAATTAATTTGTTAAAGCCCTAAAACATTTCCAGGTCAATTTAGCGTTGAATTGTCACATTGGCGAAGCGTGCGCAACGTGGTCCGTTGAAGCGCACGTGATGTCTATTGCCTTTAATTGATTAGCACCGCGGGCCTGACGCCTGTCGCAAGCTGCTTCCTTCGAGTACCCTTGTACTTGTTATTACAGCAATTTAGTTTGATAAAAATTGTATCATACAATTTTGTTACACTCAAAATGATTGTACAGAACCTAGAATACTCGTAGTCTTTTAAACTAAATTTGGTAGGACTGTTATTCTAGAGTTCGTCCTCTGCGTTTGTCTGATAATATTCTGCTGGCGAAAGTATATTATGTATGTTAACATTACTGTCTGCTAATTTAAGATGAATATGTACCTAGTTAGAAACAATAGTAGTCAATTAGGATTTAAATTCACAAATTTTAGGTTGACGAAATTACAAGTTTTCAAATTTTTCTTGTTTTTTATTTAATTAATAAGTAAGTACTCCGAAATGAATTTAATTTTACAATTAGAGCAAAAAAATCTCCTTAATAACATAACATAACATAATCATTCACTACATCATCTCATTATAGTAACTGACCCCTAACTAAGCTCGAAGCTTGTATCTAGGGTATCAGAAACTACGCACACACTCATTCACACACACACCCAGACCGAGACAAATAATTGTGGTTCACACAAATATTTACCCCGCACGGGAATCAAACCCGCAACCTTACGGATTCGATTCCCGTGCGGGGTATTTTTTTTTTTTTTTTTAATAAATATCGCAAAGGTAATAAAGATCTTTTCATTACACAAAAAATCCAATAGCTAATGCTACTGAAATAATTAAGAGCTTTTTTAGCTTATGCCGAGGAAAGGATATCGAATGACGAGACTTATTATTTTTTCATGGTAAGCAAATTCACGCTTTAGGATACCTACTTTAAATTCCTCTTATCTCAAATACGATACAAAATTTACCTTTAAAACTTATCTGTTTTTTTCTTGATCACAATCTATCTTTCTCTGGTCTGCAGTGTGCACTCGATAATAAAATTAAGTAATCGCAGAGAAAATCTCAAGATGTATTCATTAAAGATATCAAGAATAATTTCGAAACTTACCATTATTTGCTCTTCAATGAAGCACCTATCTAGAGCACTCAAAGAAACAGAACAACAGCCACGCCAGTTGCAAAATCAACCAACACTGACAAATTGATAAGAGTCCAGGCCCTCAATACAACTAAATACATCGATAATATAACCTAATCAATACACGTCGTGATAATTTGTACATTGGTAAATTATTAAGTATTATTTAAATGTCGTATCTTTAATCTGGTAGTAATTATAAAGGTACAGATACTAAAGATAGTGAATTTAAGTCAAGGCAAATAAGACGACTATGAAACTGCAATGCACAGGTAGCGTGCTGCCGTGCATCTCGTGTTTATTGCACTTGTAAATGACTGATGTAATTATTTATCCATTGTACTTTGTGTAAATAAGTACCTATTTTTATGGTTTATTGGATAAGCTAAGCAAATGAAGTGTGAAATAGACAAGACCCACTACATCTGATCGATCCAGTGGTTTCGTGGGTCCCTCAAAGTTGAATCACGTTGGATACAACAGGGTATAACATATAAATAGAACCCCTTAGTAGGTTGCATATTACTAGGAATTAAAGACAGTAGAACTTTTTATGAACGGAGCAGCTGAAGATAGCTTTCTGTGGCGTATATATGTCCAGACATCATTAAATTGGTCCCAAAACGTACTGAAAGAAAAATGTTGCAAAATAATTACAATAATTATATTTGAATACGCACGTTTACAGTGTAACGTGAGACAATCTGATACATTGCTTTATCAATTCTTATCTTAATACCTTTTTAAAATATCCTTAAATATCTTTAGCCTGGAAAAGATTAGGTATCTATTTGATCAAGCAAAAATTTAATTTACTTTAAATCCACTGGCAACAAATCTTCGATAATCTTGAGAGTAATAGCATCCTGCTTGATATCGCTGCACTGCATGTTGCCAAAAATTGGCTAAACGCCAACAAATTCACACGATTTAATTGCTCAATTAATGTTTTCAATCGTAACAAACCAAGTAGGTAAGTATCTACTGTAGTCGGTCGCTGGCAGTCGTCGGAGACGCACGTGTTTCGTGGGAAGGTGTTTTGGAGGTGTTTTTTGTGGTTTTCGGTGCAACCAGAATCCAGGTCGGTGGTGTTCTTTTGGTTTTATCCGTGTTTGTGTGTTTTTGATGATATTGTGACGGTTTGTATCAAAATAGTCACTATATCATCTAAAGTACTAGAGTGCGGGTAGAACTAAAATTTTAATCTGGACGGTGTGGGGTCGGATTCCGACTCCTCCGTCGGGGGGATCGCCGGGCGCTTGCGCTCCGGACGCCGGACGGGCTCAACACCCGTTCCGGAAGCGGTACCGGGTTCGAATCCCGGTAAATCTTCGAGGGGGAAAGTTGTGCCGGGTTCGAATCTCGGTAGCTCTTCAAGCGGGAAGGTTACTGTGACGGCATCGTGCATCACGAAGCCGTGCACAGCGAACCTCGGAGGGAATACGGCGGGTTCGAGCCCCGCGCCGTCTGTACAGGGGAGGGAGGGGAGGGAGCGCGGGAAGCGGTCTCACCCCGTTTCTAGGAGTGGCTCCGACACGGAGACGGAGTCCTCCGTTAAGAGGAGAGGGGTCTCCCGGGAGGGAAGCGAGGCGGACTCGCGTGGTGTGTCGCGTGGCGCGTCTCGGGACGTGTCATGGGACATGTCGCGTGACGGGTCGCGGGACGTGTCGCGTGGGGCATCGCGCGACAACTCTCCGGGCGACGACCGAGCCCCTAAGGGGCTCGTAATGACGTTCCGGAAACCGCCTCCGCCGGGAGACAATGAAGGGAACACGGGGAGATTGGTGCCAGCGGGCCAAAAAAATCGCTCGCTGGAAGTGCGGGATACCCGCCAGGATGCCCAGGAGCTCCGAGCTATGGCCTGCAAATCTATGGAGGTCATAAAGGAGGTTGCTCGGACCTCTGGGCACCTGAAGGGTACCCACGTGAGGGCCCTCAAGGACGCGGTCGACGTCCTTGGGGACATTATAGAGGCTCTGGTCACTCGGACCGAATCCGAGGAGGCCAAGCGCGCGTGGGCCGACAACGCTCGGCTCCGCCGCGAGGTGGACCTGATGAGGGCTGAGAGACAGGCGTACCGGACGGAGTTCGCAAACATGCGAGCTTCGTGCAAAGCGTCGTCCCTCGCGCCCTCGTCATCATTGTCGGCGCAGGAGATGTTTGAGGACCTGAAAGCCCTCATCATCTCCTCGGTGCAGGAGGCGGTTGACGCGCGCTTTGAGGCGAACCGCGACCGTCTCCTCCCCACGAGGCCGGAGCGTTCGCCTCTCGCGGCGGATAGGAAGGCGGCGGCGCAAGAGCAAACTGCAGCCCCCCGGGCTACTCAGCAGACTCCCGCGCCGCCAGTAACGAGCGGCAGCAAGAAGGGGAAGGGCAAGGGGAAGGGAAAGGGGAAGGCCACACCTGCCCCTCCCGTTCCCCCCCCTGCCCCGGTTGTACGTCCTCCGCCGGTGGCCCAGTCCACGGAGCCAACGGCGGGACCATCACAGACGGTGGAATCATGGGCCACCGTCGTAAGGAAGGGGAAGGGGAAGAAATCTCCTCCTCCTCCTCCTGCCTCCAAGCCGGTCGCAAAACCGGCTCCCGGAAGGGTTGGCGGTCGGAGCGGTGCGGCATCGGGGAAGGGTAAGGCCATGGCCAAGCCCAACTTGACCGCGCCGACTTCTGCCGCCGTGGTGATGACCCTTCAGCCGGAGGCTGCGGCGAAGGGCATCACTTATGCGGAGGTCCTCCGCAAGGCGAGGGAGGAGGTCAGCCTGGGGGAGCTGGGTATCGACCCCAGCTCCATCAGGCTGTGTAATACGATGGCGGGGGCGAGAATGGTGGAGGTCGCTAACTCTCAGGGCGCCGACAAAGTCGACGCCCTTACAACACGGCTCCGCACCGTGTTGGACGGCGTGGCTGACGTCACCCGCCCCACCAAATGTGCGGATCTCCGCGTGGTGGGGCTGGATGACTCGGTCACCAGGGAGTTGGTGGCCGCGGCGGTGGCCCGGACCGGGGCCTGCTCCGTGGAGCAGGTCAGGGTCATGGGCATCGCCGAGGGCCCTGGGAGACTGGGCGCTACCGTGGTGGTGTGCCCGGTCCTGGCGGCCAAGGCCGTGTTGGCTGCAGGCCGGATCTTGGTCGGATGGAGTTCCGCCAAGGTCACGGCCTTGGATCGACGCCCATTGCGCTGCTTTAAGTGCATGGGCGTCGGTCACACGCGGTCCAGGTGTCCCTCCAAAGCCGACCGGGGTGCTCTGTGCTACCGGTGTGGCGAGGAGGGACACGACTCCGCCAGTTGCACAGCGAAGCCACGCTGTGCAATCTGTGCGGATGCGGGAAGGCCTGCGGGTCACATCATGGGTGGACGGGACTGTGTCCCACCCACCACCCGGGGTAAGAGCACGGTGTGGGCACGGACCGCCCGCACCGCCACCAATGCCGGACGCCCGTCGAGGGCGCGGGAGGACTCACTTCAGATGTCGGAATGATTAGGTCCCGACATCTGAAAGTCCTCCAGACGAACCTCAACCACTGCGCCAGGGCACAGGACTTGTTCCTGCAGTCCTTGGCGGAGTGGGAGGTCTCGGTGGGTGTAGCCGCTGAGCCGTACTACGTGCCCCCACTCCCTCATTGGGCGGGGGACTTGGACGGCATGGTGGCGGTGGTGGCCCCGGGCGGAGATGGCCCGCCCCTCTCGGTTAAAGAGAGGGGCTCGGGTTACGTGGCGGCGTCGTGGGGAGAATACACACTCATAGGTGTGTACTTCTCCCCAAACCGTCCACTGGCGGAGTTCGAGTCCTGGCTCGACTCCGTTAGGGCCGCAGTGGCGCGGCAGTCGCCGGGGGCGGTTATCGTCCTCGGTGACTTCAACGCCAAATCCGTGGCCTGGGGTAACCCGGCCACGAACGCGAGGGGGAGGGCGGTCCAGATTTGGTCAATCCATTCTGGACTGTCCCTCCTAAATAGGGGCACTGCCCACACTTGCGTTCGGTCGCGGGGGGGGTCCGTGGTGGACCTTACGTTCGCTACCCCCGCGATCGCGCGCAGTGTGCAGGGATGGAGAGTGGAGGAGGATGTGGAGACACTCTCGGACCATAAATATATACGGTTCGAGGTGTCTCCCCTCCTCCATCAGGAGGGTGCCCCGAGGGGTGAAAGTTGTTTTCGCAGATGGGCGCTAGCGAAGCTGGATGTGGAGCTGGCGAGGGAGGCGGCGATCTTCGAGGGGTGGATCGCCGACTCCAGCGACGGAGCAAGCCCCGAAGTCCTGGCCGGGCGCATGCGCGAGGCCCTCACCAGGGTCTGCGATGCGGCGATGCCGAGGGCGCGACGGTGGCGACGGCGGCGAGCGGTCTATTGGTGGACGCCGGAGATTGCGGATCTCCGGGCGGCCGCCAATAGAGCTAGGAGGGCGTACGTAAGGTGTCGGCGTCGCAACGGCCTCAACCCGGACTTGGAGAGTCGGTTGCGGAGTCTTTACCGCGATGCGAGAAAGACTCTGCAGCTGGCTATAGTCCGGGCTAAGGCCGAGGCGAGGGAGGAGATGCTGGCGGATCTCAACAGGGATCCATGGGGGCGGCCCTACAGAGTGGCGCGGAATAAACTCTGCGCCCAGGGCCGCCCCGCAACGGAGACCCTTCCGCCAGATCTCCTCCGCCAGGTGGTAGGGGAATTGTTCCCTGATCCCCCGCGCGTCGGGGCGCCCACTGAGGCGGGGACTTATACCCCGTTTTTGATGGCCCCCCCGACGGGCGGGGGAGGAGTGACGGAGCCTCCTCCACCCCTCGTTACAGACGGGGAGATGGAGGACGCTCTGGACCGGATCCGGGGAGGTCGGAAGGCCCCCGGTCCGGATGGTGTCCCGAGGCGAGTGCTTCACCTCGCCTCGGAGTATTTGGGAGTGCAGCTGCGGGAGCTCTTTGATGCGTGCATACGCACCGGAGAGTTCCCGCAGCTGTGGAAAGAAGGTAGGCTTTGCCTGTTGCCGAAGGCGGGCCGGCCGGCCGGTTCGGCTTCGGCATACAGGCCAATAGTCTTGCTGGATGAGACGGGCAAGCTCTTTGAGAGGATTCTCGCTGCCCGTCTCGTCCAGCACCTTGAGGGAGTTGGGCCGCCCCTGTCGGAGGCCCAGTATGGCTTCAGGGCGGGTCGATCCACGATCGACGCCCTGAAGTCGTTGAAGGACCTCACGAGGGGGGCGGTTCAGGAGGGGGATGGAGTCCTTGCGGTCTCGCTAGACGTCCGGAACGCCTTCAACAGCCTCCCCCATTGGGTGATTGAGGAGGCACTCCGCTATCACGGGGTGCCTATTTATCTGAGGGAGCTGTTGGGGGCGTACCTGAGGGGCCGCACGGTAGCTTGGGAGGGCGCGGATGGTGCCCGGCACCGTCATCGGGTGGCATGTGGGGTTCCACAGGGCTCGGTTCTCGGACCGACCTTGTGGAACGTCGGGTATGATTGGGTCCTCAGGGGCCCAATCTTCCCGGGGATAGGGGTGTCATGTTACGCCGACGACACCCTTGTCACCGCTAGGGGCAGCTCGTGGGAGGAGGTCGAGTTCCGGGCGGCCATCGCAGTTTCTGTGGTGGTCGGCCGGATCTCGAGCCCCGGGTTGAGAGTCTCCGTCGACAAGACGGAGGCCCTCTACTTCCACGGGCCGCGCAGAGGGGCACCGAGGGGGGCGGGCATTACCCTCTTCGGCGAGAGGGTGGCGGTCAAGGCCCAGATGCGGTATCTGGGCCTTGTACTGGACGGACGGTGGAATTTCGGGGCTCACTTTACACAGCTGGCCCCGAAGTTGATAGCCGCCGCCGCCTCGCTGGGGAGGCTACTGCCCAACGTGGGTGGGCCGGGATCGGGGTGCCGTCGACTGTACTCCGGAGTCATCCGGAGTATGGCCCTGTACGGCGCTCCAATTTGGGTGGATGCCCTCAACGCCCGCAGCGTGCGACTCCTACGGGCCCCGCAGCGAGTCATCGCGGTGCGGGCTGTGAGGGCATACAGGACGGTGAGCTGGACAGCGGCGACCCTCCTGGCGGCGGATCCGCCGTGGGAGCTTCAGGCTGAAGTCCTTGCGGCGGTCCACCGTTACAGGGGGGATGCTAGGGCCCGGGGTCACCGGCCCTGCTGGGCGGAAATAAGTCGGGTCAGGACCGCAGCTGATGAGGTCCTGATCCAACGGTGGGGGGAAGCGCTCCGGTCGCCGGTTGCCGGCCGGGAGACGGTGGAGGCCATTCGCCCCCGCCTCTCTCGGTGGGTTGCCCGGCGGCACGGGGCGATGACTTTTAGGCTGGTGCAGGTGCTCTCCGGACATGGGTGTTTTGGAGAGTACCTGCACCGGGTGGCGCGCCGGGAGATCACCCCGGTCTGCCACGAGTGTGGCGCGCCGGCTGATACGGCGCGTCATACTCTGACGGAATGCGCCGCCTGGGGTCTGGAAAGACAGACCCTGGTGGCGCAGATGGGAGGAGGAATGTTGTCGCTGTCGAGCTTGGTCGAGGCCATGCTCGACGGCGAGGAGATGTGGAGAGCGGCCGTCACCTTCTGCGAGACTGTGATCTCGCAGAAGGAGGCGAATGAGCGGGTCCGTGAGGCACTGTCCACTGACCCGATCCGCCGCAGGAGGCCGGGGGGGAGGAGGAGGCGCTACGCGCACCTCCTCCCACTCGGGCCTTCGTAACCGGGGAATCCTAATTAGGAATGCCCCGGTTGCGGGCCGGGGGAGTTCAATTGGGCATACCCCGGTCCGAGGTCTCCCGCCGGCCGGTATAGGGCGGTGATAACCGTCCCTAACCCGCCGGTGGGGACCTGAAGGGAGGCGGCGGCCCCCATTGGCGAATCAGCCGAGGGGGGTCGCTGCCCCTGACTGCGCGCGTCCGCCGGACGACCCGGGGTCCCGGGACTCTGGATCGTCCCGTTGGCGCGCGCGGCCCCCCACATTTCGGGCGCAGTTGGCTGTGCCCGTTAATGTGCGGGGGTCAGTGAGGGGGTCAGTGAGGGGGGCTGGGAGATGCGGGAAGAGGCGCTACAGGCGCCATTATCGACCCAAATCTCCCGAGCCCTAGTACGAAGGGCGAGCGTCGGGGAGGACGCTCGCCCTCGGTACCGGTCGTGGGGACGTCTTCACTTCCGGAGACGTCCTTTCAGGGAGGGGGGCGCCGCCTTTAGTGCGGGCCCGGCGTTGGGGTGCCGTGGTAGTAATCCCCCTCGGGATCCTACGGTACCCCAATGTAACGCGGACGGAAGTCGCTGTGTTTTTAGTGGGTAGGCCCAGCCCTTCTGGCTAGGAGAGCCCCACATAACCACCGGGAGTCCTCCCGTTATCGGCTCACGGTGGTATGCAACTCTATGCATTTTCACAGCGGAAAAAAAAAAAAAAAAAAAAAAAAAAGGTAAGTATCTACTATTTGGTACTAGTCAATTGGTATGAGTGATGCCCTATCCATCAGCTTTGACATTTATCTAGTTCAACGTCTGTCTTGATTGATTTAGAAAGGTTTTTTTGCCATAGGACGTACAAGCAACGTAAGACGCATACAATTTTTTAACAAATTAGTGTTTCAAGGGGAAATGTTTTATTTCAGTACATTTTTATCACGAATCTATCTTCATTATCAGCACGAATCTTATGCAATCTTTATTCATATTCTTAGACCAAGACAAGAACCTTAATAACAACAAAAATAATCTTGTTTACGAGAACAAATACTTTTAGGAAACTTATCAGGTTAGTCGTTAGCAAAATAATCTAGATACAGTATGTATTGCAACACTACATTATTATGTACAATATTTATCAAAAATGTTATAGATAGAGTCAATCAGTGTCTGGATAGCAACGTGTAAATTACGTAGTATATTACATGTAGGCGACTGTTAATTTATTTGATAAACGAAATATTGATTTCAGTATCATACATAGATATTGTTTCATACGAAAACGGCATGATAAGTTACCATAAAATAGGGATGATAAATGTATGTTAATTGAACGTTCTTTAAAAAATATATGTACATACGTCTGTTATAGTATGCATGTCTTCAGGAAGACTTTTATGTAATAAAAACTACCGGACAAAGCCTGATCAGATCGATATCAATAATAAAGTCAAACAAATATTCATCAGATTCCGCACATTGAGCAGAACTCTGCAAGGTGTGAATTTGCTAACTGCTAAATATACAATGTACATAATATTTAACTAGAATCACATGTAAAATGGTTAAATTCGTAGTCGCATATCGAGCAATAATAACTCACGTGAACAATCGATTCAGTTGAAACATGAAATGCGTTAATATTGTAACGCCTCTTCTATTTCTAATTTAGAAATACTTAATTGGACTTTATTACAATTCGATAAGGCACATTTCAGTTTGTATTTTTGATATGAACAATGAGAACCTTGACTATCAGACCTTTGAAGGTTTTTTTTTAGCCTTGTGACTGTGACGGTCATTGCCAAAGACAAACGATCGTTGAATTGAATAGTTCAGGAACTTCCGATAGTATCAATCCTTTGTTTGTTTTATTAATTTCTGAATTATAACATGTTTTCTTACTTTCTTGTTAGTTTGCATAAGCACAGTATAATAATGAGAACTAGCGGCTTAAGTGAAGTTTAAAAATTGTACTTTACTACGACACAAAGCATATCTTTTCTTGCAGATTTCTCCCAGAGAAGTTATTTGTATACTTAAATCATGTCACTTACATTTATTTTTTGTTATGTACACAAAACACAATAAATATCGGTACATTATCACACACACGGTACAAAGGCGCAACAATATCCATATATTTGGTAATTTCAATAATGATAAACAAATTTCGAAATAAGGTTGCGTTTTACTTGAAAAAATACCATAAAAAGTACACTTTATTGAAAGCAACAACTCAAGTCCTGCGTAAGTAATATTTATATTTGTCTTTGTAAGTATTCTTAAGTTTCTCTTGCGAAAGTTATGACTTCAGTTTAATGAAATGTGTAAGCATCTTAAATTGCCCTTTTTGTTATGAAACGTTTAGGTAGAGTCACAACTTCGCAATGAAGTATGGTTTATTTTTGAAGGAAACCAGGTAGGGTACAGAATGTTTTGTCCTTTTTAACTAAACAAGGTAATTATTAAAAACCGTGAGGCAACTGTGAGCGTTTTATAGAAAAGTATCAGTCTGTTGTGTGAGATCAGTTTGCAGAGCTAAGACTTTTCTTAGTGATTAGTATCAGAGTAGAGACTTCTCTACTCGCGTTATTACGCTTATCTCTCTTCTACTTAGAAGAGAGATAAGCGTAATCACAACGCTTGCCTAATCCGTGTTGGGCATCTTAAACCCAATCCATGATTGGAATAGAGCGTTTTGACTCACTAGAACATTTAAAACTCTTGTTAGTGCTCTATACCATTACTTGATATTCAGACGTATTCTCTTATCTCTTAGTTACCAATTAATAACTTTTTTCTACTTACTTATACTTTCTCACTAAGTACCTATGTATGTATATGTACTCTGACTACCCAAGTACTTATAAACCAGTAAAGGGAATTTGTAAATCTAATAATAATGATGATATCAACGGTTTCCCCATTAACATAATATTTTGTTATTTATGTTTAACTAGCTGTGCCCCGCGGTTTCACCCGCGTAGTTCCCGATCCCGTGAGAATTTCGGGATAAAACATAGCCTATATTCTTTCCCCGATCATAAGCTACCCCTGTACCAAATTTCAAGTCAATCGGTTTAGTAGTTTGGCTGTGAAAAGGTAACAGACAGAGTTACTTTCGCAATTATAATATTAGTAAGGATTAATCTTTATACCATTACTAGTAGCGCCCCGCGGCTTCACCCGCGTAGTTCCCGTTCCCGTGGGAATTTTGGGATAAAAAGTATCCTATGTGTTATTCTGATGTATAAGCAAGATTACTGTAAAGTTTCATTAAAATCCATTCAGTAGTTTTTGCGTGAAAGAGTAACAAACATCCATACTCCATACTTACAAACTTTCGCCTTTATAATATTAGTAGGATAGGATTATGTACTAGTAGCTCCCCGCGGTTTCACCCGCGTAGTTCCCGTTCCCGTGGGATTACGGGGATAAAATAGCCTATGTCACGCACTGATAAATTAGCTTTCCATTAGTGAAAGAATCTTTGAAATCGGTCCAGTAGTTTTGGAGCCTATTCATTACAAACAAACAAATCTTTCCTCTTTATAATATAGATGTAAAAACATTTTAATTTAGTCAAGTAATACGAGGAGCTGAGCTGGTATATCAACATACATCTGCGTGTTTAGTTAGGATACAACAAGGTCACATTGCAATTTGCAAATTATTGATCTAGTACGAGTACTACAGCAGCTAAGAAGCACTATTATGGCTCTTATTATGTACTCTACAAATGTTACATGTATTTGCATAGCAAGGAATATAATTAAATAAATCGTGAGATAGGTATCTAATCTACATACACTAGTATATAAGGGGATATTTTTTTTTAGTTTCGAGTAATGAAAAACTGAACCAATCCTAACTAATATTATAAATGCGAAAGTAACTCTGTCTGTCTGTCTGTCTGTTACGTTTTCACGGCTAAACTACTGAACCGATTGACTTGAAATTTGGTACAGGGGTAGCTTATGGTCCGGGAAAGAACATAGGATACTTTTTATCCCGAAATTCCCACGGGAACGGGAACTACACGGGTGAAACCGCGGGGCGCTGCTAGTTTTAACATAATTCTTTGACCCAGAACACTTAGTTCTCTGAATAAAATTATAGATTGGCATTTAGTTAGTTCAAAATTTTCAAGATATGGTTCTAAATATGAGATCGATCTGTCTATGGTAAAGGTAGAAATTAACATTTGAAATGAGGATAAATATGACTGAACATAGTTTAATTACTAAGTAAGTCTGTCGTATTAATTAAGGGCATAATAGCACCGCGTCAGGATCTTTAATTAAATTATTGTAGCGCATATGTACTGTACTGTGAATCGCTTGTTAGTCGTAGACAGAAATCTGTATTAAAACCTTTAATTGGCTCTCTCTATTTATGTTTCTTTATTTTATACCGGATTTCCTGTCTTATTCTTCCGAACCCTTATTCCCATGTCTATTTGTGATCGGTTATCCAATGTATGTAATAAATATAAATTAAATTTAAAATAGAGGTAGGTACCTACATTTTGGCATTTACTTTACTTATACTTCAAATTATATTTACCAAAAAGCAGATGATTAAGCCTCCTCTATGAGTAAGGATTAGTAACCATCAAAATATATGAATAAGCAGTTATTGTATGTCTAATTTTGAGTGTAATTGTAAATGAAGTTTTAAATAAGAAATACTTCAATAAATAAATAAAGTAACAGGCACTAATGATGATGACTGATGAGTTCATTATAAACAATTACTAATGTAGGTACCTATTACACATGTTGACCATATAAGTATTCATTTAGGTAGGTAATACATATTTAATTTAAAATATTTCTTAAAACAGTCATGTTGTCAATAATACTTCTTGTATTTTTAAATGTCTGTTTACTGTAACCGCAAAATAGAACAACAATATAATATATTTTAATTACCTATTTAATTTAGAATAGGTATTGTATACAAACTCATTTAATTATTGTACTTTGTAGTATAGAATAGGGAAGTACCCTAAGAAATATAAATCTATTTAAAACATTTACCTTATCTACTTAAGTGCTGGTCTGTTGCTTATGGCACTAACACTTAACTATATTTCTAGGATTATTGTAATAACCTAATACAAAATGAACAAAATCGATTTAATTTTTTACAGGATAATACTTAATCATATAGGACAAAACGTATACCAAACTACTACGAAGGCAGAATGAATAGCGATTTTAATAGCTTTAGAATAAATTAAGTTTGTAGCTATATTATGTATTTTGTTTAGAAAAACCAAAAAAATATACACGTCGAATAGAGAACCTCCTCCTGTTTTTTTGGAAGTCGGTTAAAAATGGCTCGAGTTTGAGATTACCAACAAGTATTATTTGGTAATTACGAATATTCCTTCTCAATAAAAACCAGGCACAATATCATCAGTGACATTTGTGACCTTTGCTCTAGAGTGAGAAAATTCCTTTTGTTCGCAACTCTATCGAGAATATTTCATACCTCGATACATCAGTAACTGATTATATTTGTTTTCTAGGACTCAAGGACATGTATGACAATGATCGTAATCAATCAACGTGAATTGGGCGTACATCAATAGTTGTATGTATGTACCTATTATGTATGTAAGTGATGTTATCATTACATTTGTATGAGATCAATTGTTTTGACGATGGATGTAATATTGTATTATGTTTTATGATGAGTAGTTTATCTTTTTTTTTAATGTTTGGGGGAGACCTTTGCCCAGCAGTGGGACACTATAGGTTGACAAAAAAAAAAGTTTATCTGTAATTCCAGTTTAATTTGGGCTTATTTTTCCTACATTTTCTTCTATTTTCCTTCCGTTTAAACGAATATAATAAAAATAATTAGCCAGTTTCGAAATTCCGCCAATGTTTCGACAATTGAACGAGAATTCAAGTAACAGATGTACATTGTACAATGTACACAGTACTTTATTTATCAAATAAAACTATGTTTGTTTCTTTTTCCTTTTTTCCTTCAGTGATTCCGGGTTAGACCTTTTCTGGGCAGTCCTATCTTGTAACAGGGATTGAACATTGAGCTCATTTAGATAGCCAAAGAGCAATGTAGAATTCTTTCTATTTTATAAAATAAATATAGGTAAGTTAGATAGATATGCAGTACGTAATCGAAATGTTTACAAAAGCCGCAAAAATTACGAGTAATTACAAGGAAAAAGGGACATACGTTCAAGTTCTCGCACCTACCTACTATACATTGAAATTATTGCCATCGATCATGACATACTATCATGTGTTTAATACATGTTCCTATGTACAGACTGGAAAAATGATGTCACATCCTCATTAGACTAGTGAGTCAAGGTTTAACATTGCATTTATAACTGCGAAAATAATACTAAGAGCGCTAAACATGTGTTCAAAATTAAGTACTGTCCTAATCGCTTTTTGGTCTAAAAGTGAGTAAAATTTTGAGAAATAGAAGACAGGACAAACAGATCTGTTGTGTGAAGGAGGAGGCTAGGTAAAGCAACGATTACTAAGATTACGGTTAATAGAGAAGATTAGCTATTTTTCAACCTCAAAAAGAAGTCGGAACTTTAAAGAGTCTTTAAAAAGGAATAAAGGACATATGATCTGCAAATACGGTTTCATGCCCACGGAAAAAGACATCTTGTACTGAAGCGCGAGATTCCCTTCTTTGCGCTTTTAAGCCTCTTACGGGCTCAAGTATTGGTCAAAAGTTAACTTTTGTTATGGCTGTTTGTGATGTTCACTATGAGTACGATACAAGAAGCTATCTATTTAATTTGGTGCTTACGGTGCGGTGCTATTTATACATAGTGATATTGTTCGTAAATGTAGTCAGTTCAACCTCATAGTACACGGACTGAACCCATTAACATCAGTTCGGCATTTATTCATGGCGACCGATCGGCCATTATAGTTATTAGAAATACTTACTTATACTTAATATCGTTTTATTAAATAATACTTCCAAACATTACATTCCATTAGTGATAATTTGCAATACAAAAGGGGAGTCCATTTAATTAATTAGGACAATTGTTATCATGGTCATTAACCCGGTATGACTGTATACTACAAATATATTAGGTAAATAGTTATGTATGTAATTAGATAATTAGAATGACCTCTATACATTAACTAAGTACCTACTACAGATACATTTAACATATATGTAGCTACTACCTACTTTGTGTCGCGGTTTTACCCGCGTTTATTTTATTACAGACTAACAGCGCCCCGCGGTTTCACCCGCGTAGTTTTCAATTTACCCCTCTTTTCTAATTTACAAAAATCTTTCTTAGTGGTAGCCTACTCCCCCCAACAAACACGTGCCAAATTTACGCTCTCTACGACCAATAGTTTCGGCTGTGCGTTGTCTGTCAGTCAGTACATCACTCAGTAATGGAAGAGTTTTATATAGGTATAGGTAAATACGAGTAGATTTATTACTTTTCTATTGAATCGTAAAAGATAAAAGATTTAAAGTCTATAGCATAGATTCTATCAGCAAAGAAAAAAATATTATTTTTAGATTAACTACGATTTTAGTGACTAATGCTACGATTTCAATAGCTGCTGCTACGAATCTAGTGACAGATGCTACGACTTCAGTGACTGAACATGCAGTACCAAGTACCTATGACACAGATTCTTAAAAAACATGTACATTTCATAATGAACATGAAACATTAATGCAACCTAAAACATTACAATACTGCAAAATAAAGTAGTTTTAAATGCCCAACCAAATTCAATATTCAGTAATCAGGCACACTTTGCCTGAATTAAACCCAGTCTAAAAGCTAAAGTAAACAAAGAGTCTGTTATTTAACAATAAAATATAGGTAAATTTTAACCACACATTATATCTTTATCCTGCTGCAAGTTACAATATAATATACCCTGTAGTAACATCTTTACCTTAATTAATAAGAATTAGTAATTATGGAATTAGAAGTTATATTCTAATTTATAATTTTACTGTGAATTCAACTTTAATAATTAATTCAAATTCATTTAGTTGTTTTTCGGTAATTACGTAACTCATCTGAACTTCAAATCAACAAAATGTTGACATTTTAGATATTAAATGTGTTTTCTGATTTAGGCCTTACTTTTATGATAATACTAGCGGCGCCCCCGGTTTCACCCGCGTAGTTCCCGTTCCCGTAAGAATATGAGGATAAAATTATGCTAAAAACCTTCCTTCTAAATCATTCTATTTATTAAAACAAATCGCATCAAAATCTGTTACGTAGTTTTAAAGATCTAAGCATACATAGGGGCAGAGAAAGCGACTTTGTTTTATACTATGTAGTGATTTATAATATTAGTTACAAAGTTAGGATGATATATATTAGGATTAGGATGTAGTTATGACCTAATACATGGGTGCGTTGTTTCTGGTAGTAGGTAACTAAACTAACTAGTACAAACAATGAAACCTAACCTACTAGTTCATCATATTTCTACAAGCTATTACAAAAAATATGATGCCACCCTCGGTCAATACATAATTGAAGTGGCACCTAATTAGTAGGTAATGAGTTCAGTTCCGAGTAAGTTGAATGTTTGTCATACAGAAACATTTGTCGCTGGGTGAAAATGTGTGTAGCCACAGTTTCTCATACATAAAACTTTTTTTTGCTAAAAAGTTATGTTGACTGACCAATTCAAATGTATTTTTTTATTGTGTCACTTCTATGGTCTAAATTGTGTTGAAGCGGTTATTACCAAACTCCTTTTTCTTTAATTTTTATGACATGAATTGAAAATTAAGTACAGTGTCTATGGCTAAAATTTTATTTCATAAATTTAAAACCATCTATTATGCTCTAGGTTTTGCTACAAATAAGGTAAGGTTATTATAAAACTGTTTTTAAAAACATAATGTTTGTTTATATGGCCAGATTTACATAACTTTGAATATCATTTGTTTATTGTATAATTTACAAGGCATTAATATTTATTAGTTTACTACTGTTTGAATTTAGAATTTATTTTGGTTACATAGTTATGAGACATGTTGTAATGGCATTCCAATTTTAAACATTCAAATACAAACAGATGATACAATCCTAACCTCAAATAATTCTAAATTTAGCTCGATTACAAGGAGGCCCTTAGCTCGAATATTAAGAAAACTGATAGATTATTGTAACTTACCCTTGAAAATGTTCTCAGCCTATTGATACGTGGGTTTGATGGCACATTGTTAAGGGATACCTTCGACATTTTTATGTTTTTGCGCGTTCGTCACTCAACAGAAAATAGAATGTTTAGTCACACGTCTTCTGGCACACTGCTTGTAAATTAATGAAAATTCAAGGGAAAGCAAATGAACATCTAATCACCACGGCGTATTCAAATTAACAATAACAATTTTCAAAAATAGTTCAAACAATCAGAAATGATATAACTCTACAATCCCATTGTAACAAATTGACAGTAAAATCAAAATATGAGAATTAACTTACATCAATTAAATAATTATTTTTTAAATTTAAATTAAAGTTTTAAGTTTCGAACGTAAACAAAAAACCTTTTTATTTGATTTGACAGCTCTATTTTGTTTTGTGAATCTGTCTGTGACGTTTCGTTTCACCAAGGAACAACCAACAACACGAAGCTCAAACGCAACATAAACCGCTCTTCGCGCCGTCAGACCGACAACTGTCAAACAATGCGTGTGATAGCGAACGCGCCAAACACCAACTTGAGCGCAGCGCGAAATTTATTTGAACTCCTCTCAGCTGATGAGTTGAATCTTTATTTGAACTTGTAGAATAGATAATACATGGATTTAAAAGAAAATAATTTAATTAAATGTACGTAATTCTATTTTTTATTAATCAAATAAATTCTCGTTAAAATACTTGAGTTACTATTAATAATATGTCAGTGCGTGATGCACAAAGGAATACTTACTTACAGCGTAAAACTGTCTGTTTCATAAATGAGCCTAAGATTCTAAGCAGCTGCTCAAAACAATTATTTAATAGTACCATCCATTCCCCATCAGACACCCATAGATACCATAATAATAACCACTCACGCACGCCCTAACACATAAACTACATACTTCCTCATTCAGACTACCGCAAACGTAAGACCCCAATAACCACATTTTAATTAAGGACCTAAGATGAGTACTTACTTATTTTTTATCGTTTTGTATTAAGTACAATACAATATATTTTTAAAATTTTATTCCCATGGGATTACGTTTTATGCGAGTGAAAATGCAGGGTGCTGAGAATAAGCCCTAACCTAGTTCCTTCCTTAGGAGTGTTAGACTTTTCTGAAGACACCACTCTCGAGGGACTAGGTCTATACCCTTTGGTACTTACGTTAAAATATATTTTTTTAGCAAAGTAAGCATAGCATGCTCACGACGAAATTTTGTACGGAATATGAAGTGGGTTTAACTTTAAAAATCCTATCCAAATCCTAGCCAAATAAAAAATTACTATGCGGTCATGATCTGATTCCCATGGCTAAATAAAAAATAAAAGATATTGGTAATAAACACAGGTAATAAACTTACCTTGGGGTCAGTTGAATTACACGTCATTCAGCCAGTTACAATTCAGAGAAAGAAAAATTTAAACGTTTATGGAATCAAATTTAAAAAAATTGTAGTACCTATGTGGTTTTACCACCACCAATGAAAGATTCAGAATTAAGCTTTTTGAAACTGTTTAAACAAATCGTAACTTATACCAGCAGCGCTTATCAGATATTAATGATCATGAACTTGTTAGGTAACTTACCAGCGAGCTTTCAGTGGGGTTGACCCTGATGCGTGGTTCCTCGTCGTCTTCGGGGGTACATTCGGCTCCGGCTGTCTGACCCATAGCGGCGGATATCGGGACCAGCTAATGAGGTCAGAGAGGCCGATGGTGGCCGAATGAGGCCGGCAGCGGCGGTCGGCCGCGTGGCAGCCGCGCTTCCACTGCCGCGATTCTACCGGAGATACCCAAGACTAGGGATAGGGATGCCTGGTTTATAGTTGTCGATGTATGAATAATTTAATATGTCGATAGATGATACATTTCAATGATTAATACTGCATTTACTATTCATTGAGTACCTAGTTAAATTGTACGTATTGTCATCAAATTTATCATTATGGGTTCTTAAATCTTCTATAAAATATAAATATTCAGTTTTATAACAGTATCTGTATAAACCCAGTAAAGAGTATTTAACATTGAACTGTTTTTTCTGCAATTTTATCGACTACATCGATACTTCGTGTCGCACAACGCACATCCCTATCAAGACACGGTCGATACCGAAAGCGCAGGTCCGCTCCGTCAGCTGAACTGGAGTACAATGCCAAATAGAAAGTGTCCGTGAATACCTTTGATTGGGAAACATAATTTCAAGTAGGATATACCTATATCTAGATACAAACCTTATTATACCTATAAGTACTACCAGGATGGGAAATTGAGAAAGTGCTTACAGTCTGTAAAAGCTTTATACAGCACAGCTTATGTAGGTGTTAGTAGTAAAGTTTGAAAGTTTGTTCAAAGATCAGTAGTAGTAAGAAGTAAAAAAATATAGGTATTTACTTAAATAATAATACGGTGTTAGGTACTCATAAGTAGTGAGAGTAACTTGGAAAATCTCGGGTGGAAAATTGCTAAACTAAAAATATTTTCTTTAAAGTTCTTCATTGAAGCTATGGAGGAGGGTTGAGAAATTTACGCCTAAATAAGATCTATATTTTTCTCTTTAAGTACTTATATAAGTTATTTCTTATTATAACTAATTAATTATTATAAATAAGTATCTACTTAGGTCTTGAGGTTTAGGTACATTAAGAAAGTAATTATCTTTAAAAAAATATCTAAGTAAAAAAATATGGGTAATTTGCAATAAAATATTATCATTTATTTTCTCAGTATCACTACATTTATTTATGTAGCGATTATTAACTTGTTTTTTCCGATCCGACCTAAACCTTTAAAAAAGCTTTGAAAGTTTTAAACTTATACGTATATGGCTGCTAGCGCCATCTAGTGACGAGTAGCTGCATTAAGTAAACACAACATTCATCTTCGAATAGTATTGTAATTGTAGTTCGTACGGTCAATAATAGATGGCAGGCATTTAAATCAGACAATTTTATGATGAACTGTTATTATTGTAATAAAACTAGTCATTAGTTTTATTGTTTAAGGAAAATACTGCTGTAAATAATAATTAATTTCTGCATAAATGGTTAGGTAAATATTTTGTTATAACTTAAAACAAAAAAATATGCGTCACTAATTAATCAGGTATTTGGGATCACAACTGTTAGGTATTTTCCTTTAAAAGTTAATTAATTGCATTTATAATTCTTGTTTACTGTCATACCTACTATGGTAGTTTAGCAGTCAATAATGTTATTGACATCTGATTTAATGTAAATATCTCTATCATCTTCATACCTACCCAGGTACCTAAAGTATTATAAGTACAATCATTATTCATCATTGCCTATGGAATTCTGTGAGGATCAGACTTATAATACTTTCGTACATCTTCTTCTTATAAGTATGTACGATAATCGCTCAAAAGGTCGTCAGAAAACTGTGGGTCAGTTCAATCGAACTCTACATAAATTTGTCGTCGCTGTCTGTCCCTATATACCTATGCTTAAACTACGCAACGGATTTTGTTGAGTTTTGTTTAAATAGATAGAGTGATTCAAGAGGAAGATTTTAGTGAAATTTTATCAAGTATTCTTACGGGAGCAGAAACTAGGCGGTTGAATCTGCGGGGCGCTGTTAGTCCCACTAATATTATAAATGTGAAAGTGTGTATGTTTGTGAGTTTGGATGTTTTTTACTCTGTCACGCAAAAGCTACTGTATCGATTTAGATTAAATTAAAAACAGATATTCCTTATAACTAGGAACTTAACATAGGTTACGTTTTATCCCGAAATCCCTATAGGATCGGAATTCACACGGGTAAAACCTAGGGGCGCGCTGCTAGTACCTACTATAGTATACACCTCATACTTATTCAGTTTTTACTATCATCAGTTCCTACTACAATTTCTGATAGACTGGGAGAATAACCGTAACTGCGGTTATTCGTGTAGTTTTGAAAATTGACGCAGTTATAACTTTCGGTATCCAGAAGAACATATTAAAAGTCCTCAGTCCTCGTTCCTCATTATTTCCCTATCATTTTTTATTTTGAACAGGCTATTAGGTCTTTTTGCTCTTCATTGAGATATTACAGACCGTTATATTCAAATATTTGTATTACACTCGGACTATGAAGGTTTATTGTTATAGATATGTCATACATATTGCGTGTGTTTTTTCCTTATATGCAGTCATAATTGATAAAGTGCGGTAACTAAGCGAAATAATTACGTAAATATCAACATTATTTAATGTAAATTAATAACTATATGTTATTGCTAATTACTTCTGAGAAATACTCATATAAGGTACTTGGTTTTATTAGTTTATCCTATACCTACTTACCTATCTAATATTAAATAATCAATACATATTTGTAATTAGGGATGTTCCACAAAATAATACATCTTACCTCCTGCGTCAGTTTTTTTTTATTAAAACTTGTTCTTAAACGTATAAAACGTCCGTTTACAAAAAAGAAAAAAACATAATCTTGTTTATGCAACATGAACCTTTTGTTTTTTAAATTTAAATATATTAGGCACTTGTGTCACTTCATGAGTTAAAATGAAAAGAAAGAATATTCTTACAAATTATCATACTTCACTACATAGTATAAAACCGCCTTTAAAACTACGCAACGGATTTTGATGCGGTTTGTTTTAATAGATAGAGTGATTGAGTGGGAAGGTTTTTAGCAATTTTATCACCATATCCCTACGGGAACGGAAACTACGCGGGTGAAACCGCGGGGCGCCTCTTTATTTATATTATAAATAGAAAAAATACTTAATTACTGGATAATTTAATTGATCATTAATTTTAAACTAAATACATACAAAAGCGATCTTTGAAATCTTATTTATATTTTTTCTATAATGAACAATGCTTTATTTTTAATGCTACGAACGGCTGCTTCCCACGGACATTAATTTTGATCCCTAGAATTTGGATCAAATGCGCACTGAACATTTTAAATTTCATCTAAGTAAGTAATTTAACTACAAATTCTGACTTTATGTCCTAGTCAGAACGAAGGCCGATTTTAGTGTAAAAATAATTATAAAATATCGGCTTCGGTTTGTTTTCTTTAACATAAAATTTTATCTACAGGTTGAAGAAAATATTGTTATCGACGACCTCGATGGCAGAGTGGTCACCATGCCGGACTGCCATCCGTAGGGTTGCGGGTTCGATTCCCGTGCGTGGTGAATATTTGGGTGAATCACAAATGTTTGTCTCGGTCTGGGTGTCTGTGTGTGTGAATGAGTGTGTGCGTAGTTTCTGATACAGGTTTCGAACTTAGTTAGGGTTCAGTTACTGTAATGAGATGATGTAGTGAATAATTATATTAATGACTAGCTGTGCCCCGCGGTTTCACCCGCGTAGTACCCGTTTCCGTGTTCCCGGCAATAATTCGACACCTTTTAAACCTTCCCTAGACCTCCACGAATATATCAAGACCAAAATAAGATAATTCCGTTCAGCCGTTCTCGAGTTTTAGCGAGACTAACGAACAGCAATTGATTTTTATATACATATACACCCTTATTTTGAAATTGCGATACCTTATCTCACAGCTAATGTAAACCACGGGTGACAATATAATAGCGAAGTTAGTTTTTTTCTTTTGCTTTTATTTAAAAAGTTATGAAATGTCAAAGATTTTCAAAATCCCGCCGAATTTTATTGTTATTCTACACCGAACAACAGGCGAACGCTGCGATACACAGCTGAGCGCGGTCATCGACCCGAGCCGTCACAGAATACTTGATAGCTAGTGTGCCGTCTGGTAATACGACATTTATTTGGTATTTTTTAAAGATAAGTAATCGACTATATCATTTTTGATATTTTTATTGGATATATGGATTCAGTTACTGCTACAGATATTCTGATTTTAATAAGTCCCATATTTTCAAAATAGGGGTGTATAGATATAGATTATTATAGGTATGTACAGTATGTAGTGAACAAAGCTATTAAAGGTGTGTCTCCTAATTACTACATTATCGGGTTTTACCAAGTCTTTAAATAACTAAGCAAATCATAACTTGCCTTCGACATGACTAATAACTATACTATAGTACTAGTACTTAGACATAATTGCTCTAGGCTAGGTAATCGCAAGAGCCATCGCACGCGTTTGAAACACGTCTTTTTTGCTCGAAAACGTATGAACACACGCCTTTTCTGATTGATTTTGGACTGAGTATACAAATTGAAAGAAACTTTTATCCTTTTTAATCAATTTAGGAATTTTCATTCACGAAAATTGCTTTACTGTCTTTGATTACCTGAACCAAATCTTAGTCTAAAATCTGATTTTTCCATCGCCAGATAACTTTTATTCGACGAATAAAATTGACGTTTGACAGATTTTGTATGAAATAACTGTCAAAATTTCAAAGTTATTCGTCGAATAAAGTTATCTGGCGATGGAAAAATCAGCCCTTAGACGAGATAACTACCAATAACGACTGTCGATGATGTAAAATGTTAGTACGACAACCGGGACCGACGACGTCGATCACTCAGTCATTAAAAATCTGTTATAAAACATGTAATACAATACAATACAATAACAAACACACTTATCCTTGACCTAATACTGACAATGTCAACCACATCCCGCAATTGATGTAATATAATCAAAATTAAAAATTAAAAAAAACCCCAACACAATTACTTTCAAACCCCCATAACTTTTAAACGGGTAAACCGATTTTCATCAAACATGTCTAAGAACACTCGCACGTAAGTCCCCTTTAACACAAAAACTAAATTGAAATCGGTTCATCCGTTCGGGAGCTATGATGCCACAGGCAGACAGATACACACACACACACGCACAGACACCTGAAACTTATAACACCCCTCTTTTTGAGTCGGGGGTTAAAAAACATACGAATTGCATTGATGTATGGGTTAGATAGTGTAGGACTGTAAGTTTATTGGGCCACAAAATAAATTCGTTACGAAAAAATGAACCTCTAGGTAGTAAAATCAATATTCGCATAAGAACATTAACTAAAAAAATAAAACTTATATTCGTTCAAGAATGAGGAAACATTGGCGTTGGGGTGTTGTGGCAGTAAATCCTTTGTTCACCCTACTTTAAAGGAATATAAGTATCGGGAATCCCCAACGTATCCCAAGCCAGTTTGTCGTCGAGAATACCACTAGTGATGCGAAGATTTATCAATTTATTTTTTAGAACAACATTTTTTTTATTAATTTTAAAATCCGATATAGGTATGTTTGTTCGACTCTTTTGTCTACACCTAACTGCTCTTAGAATAAACGATGTAATCCGTAAAATGAAAAGTTTTTCAAATAAAAAAAGTACAAATTCAATACTAAAGGTATTAAAAAAAAACAGGTAAAATCAGGTAAACCTCTTCATAATTTATTACTCTACTTTACAAATTAGGTAAAACCATATAATAGGTATTTATTTTATTGTACTCGTAATTACGAAAAATTAATAAGGAAAATGATAGGATTAATGAGAATAAAGTCGATAAAGTCTGTTGTTCAAATTGTTGTTCTCTAAAATTTAGATTATATTTTATTTTACTAGCTGCGGCCCACGGTTTTACCCGCATGAATCCCAATCCCATAGGAATTTCGGGATAAAAAGTATCCTGTGTGTTATTCCTAGTTTGGAACATCTGTACCAAATATAATCAAAATCGATATAGTTGTTTTTGCGTGAAAGAGTACAAACATCCAAACTCACAAACATAACAAACTTTCGCATTTATAATATTAGTAGGATTACTTGCTGTGCCCCGCGGTTTAACTCGAGTTAGCTCCGCTTCTAATGGTCGTAGTGAAATGTTCTATAGCACAAAGCCTTCCTCCATAAATGGGCTATATAACACTGAAAGAATTTTCCAATTTCGGACCGGTAGTTCCTAACATTAGCGTGTTTAACCAAACAAAGAAACTCATCAGCTTTATAATATTTCAAGCGGCACGCCCTGCGGTTTCACCCACGAACTTTCCGCCCCCGTAAGAATGCAGAGATAAAATTTACTAAAAATCTTCCTTTTGAATAACTCCATCTATTACAAAAAACACTTCAAAATCCGTTGCGTAGTTTTAAAGATTTAAGCATACATAGGGACAGACAGCGGGAAGCGACTTTGTTTTATACTATGTAGTGACGACTAGTAAGCTACGAAACTACTTCGGTTGATCGGTGGGAATGTCCACCGGCACATTATGTACAAGTAATACATATATACCTAATATATATTGGGCATCATCCGCATAGATGCAGCAGTAGGACGTTGTCTCTCTACGGGGGAACATATCGATAATTTTATAAATTACTATTAAAAAATGCAGAAATTTTGTGTCTTTGTTGTTGTCGGTAAGTGTTTATGTTTATTATTTATGTAATTATAAACAAATATGTATGAAAGAGGCATATTTTATTTGAATTTTACTTTTCTTTTACTTTAAAAGTAAGTGTCTTTTAAAAGAAATAGAGTACCTATATTAGTCACAAATATTATATTCAAGTTAATCCAGATATTAAATACCTATATATAAAGTGTCAGTTTATGTGTGTTACTGAATATAAATAATTCTAATAACTTTTTAACTAAATGTATCAGAACTATGAACATTAAAATGTTGCAATTTTTTAGATTAACTGGTTAATTTTAGTAATTTAGTTAGTAAATAGAAGTGATGTCTCAAAGATGTGTTTGAATGAAATGACTAAACAGAAATGCATGTTTTTATGATGTGCATTTTATACCAGAAGATTTATTTAGCACCTAAGTATGTAATTAAGTCAATTAAACAAGTTTAGTTCGTTATAAATTTTACGTTCGATTCACACTAACAACTAAGCACTTCTGTACCACAACTAAATATTTTACACTTCTGACGATTTATTTACGGAATCCAGACTAAAATCTAGAATAGATAAGACCGCCTTTGTATGTACCAACATGTTTGTAACTATTCTGTTTTTCTGTTCTTTTTCTTATGTGTGTGTATGTACAATAAAGTATTTCTATCTATCTATCTTCTAAAATCTGTTTAAAAGTAGTAATAGTAAATTAGTAGTACTATTAATTTACTCGAACTAGGTGCCCCTCATTTCTGTAGTTTGTAAGAATTTCTGGATAATAAGTCAGTATCCCATAAGCGTTTTTAAGCTATTGCATAGCTTCTATCGAGGGCCTTGAGCGCGGGGACCGAATCTAGAAATTCCGTAACGAAAAAAAACCTCACGTATTTTTTTTATCGAAAACTTTTTTTTTGTAAATTTTCCAAAAAGTTTTTATAGTAATGTAGACAAAGTTTTTATTGTATGAAGTCCCAAGTACGACATCAAAATTTCTAAGGTTAGGATTGCAATACAAAAATAAAAAAACAATTAGTTGATAAAATTGCTATGCAAGAGCTTTACCGCGGCAGTCCACGAGTGCCACACGTTTTTTTTAAAGGAATACTCTCTACTAGGTTTCCCACTTAGATCCTAGGACCTACTTACATTTCCTACTAAGATTATTTTTAACTGGTTATCTTTAAAAACTAGAAGAAAACATAGCCTTAATAATACAACTATCAACTAGATATTCTGTAACGTATATTTTATAAAATACTCGGATTATTTAAAACTGGTTCAACTGGTTGTTGTTCAAAAGAACTTAATTCTGAATTAAACTCACATTACGCGTAGGTAATTATCATTTTTGATGAGATAAATATTGTTTTGTTTTTGGTTTAAACTTGATAAATGTTTGAATTTTAAAGATACATTTTGTTTTAAAACTTCTGAGAAAAGATAAGATACTTGCAATACTAATCTTTTAGGTTTTGAACTATTTGACACATAGAATAAGGATACGACCAAGATTCTCAGACATAGGTATATTATCTAAGATTTGACCTTATTTAAAAATTTGTTTGTTTATTACCTATGTAAATATAGTAAAGAATCGGCATGTTAAAAGATTCCACTGCAGTGCAAATAGGTTCTTATCTCTCATTGATGATATTAGTAAGTACAGATAGAAGGAAAAATAGGCGTAATAAAATAACCACTAATAGGTAGGTACGTCAATTTGTCCAATCACCTGACGCCACCTAAGTAAATCATCTTATGTAGATGTAAAGGCCTATGGTGATGATAATGATGATGATGACGTGTTGCTAATAATTATTCCATAATATATGCTCCTATAGTAGGAATTAAATGAGGATATCTGTAGGAATTTAGTTTTTTTTTCAACCTTTAATCTCGGTATTATTAAAAATTCCCATCGCGACTGCACATTACGATATTATCAAAATGTTATAAATTAGTTTTATTAAGTTTAAAAAAATAAAAGCTAACTACTTAGGTATTAAAAAATAAGTATAAAAAACCTTTTTCCTCACGCTATACAGTCATCACAGCTATGTACATTGACCTTTTAAAAACAGGTTACCTACATTGTCAACATAAACAGATAAAACTATGATATTTAAATATTAAACATTTATTATTGAGAACGTGCATTGCTGATTACAAAGTCCAAAAAATATTTTAAGTAATCTTTGATTTTATCAAAAGTATGTACTTAATTATTTTTAAATATTATTCCTAGCTACTTTCCTGATATTCTTGACCTCATATAACAAAATACATATATCATAACCAACCTAAATATGTATTAAAAAACACTCTCTCCAAAATATTAGAAATCATAGCTAGTAATCTTTAAAACAAAACTAAATCCAAATCGGTTCAGCCGTTTGGAAGCTACAACGCCATAGACAGAAATACAAATACTTACGCGTAGCCGTCAAACATTAGAATTAATTTATTCAGGCCTATAACCTTCGATTTACCATAACTTTCATAGTACGAATTCAACGTTAAATTTTAAATTTCAGCGCTCATCTTCAATCAAGCTTTGTGCAAAGACTTGAGACCAAAACGTCAATCAGATGACAGTGAAGATGACTTAGAAGACAGATACGGATTCCAGCGGCCCAACCAAGGGCGATTCCCTGGTCAGTTCCCATTCCCTGGACAAAATCAATTCCCAGGACAAAATCAATTTCCTAGCCAAGGTCGATTCCCAGGTCAAAATCAATTCCCTGGACAAAACCAATTCCCAGGACAAGGTCAATTCCCTGGACAAAATCAATTCCCAGGACAAGGTCAATTCCCAGGTCAAAATCAATTCCCAGGAACAGGTCAATTCCCAGGACAAAATCAATTCCCAGGACAAGGTCAATTCCCAGGACAAAATCAATTCCCTGGACAAGGTCAATTCCCAGGTCAAAATCAATTCCCAGGCCAAGGTCAACAACCGGGACAAAATCAATTCCCAGGTCAAAATCAATTACCTGGTCAAAATCAATTACCTGGTCAAAATCAATTACCTGGTCAAAATCAATTACCTGGTCAAAATCAATTACCTGGTCAAGGTCAATTTCCCGGGCAAAATCAATTACCTGGTCAAGGTCAACAACCAGGGCAAGGTCAACAACCAGGGCAAGGTCAACAGCCAGGGCAAGATCAACAGCCAGGACAACAGACTACACCAGCACCAACCACTGGGTAAGTTGTGTAGCTGGTTTGTAATCACTTCTAACAGTCACTATCTCGCACACTCATTTGTGTCCTTTGTTGTTTTGAAATCATGGAATTATTGTCATATGCATGTTTATCCGTTATCTAGTACTAGCGGCGCCCCGCGGTTTCACCCGCGTAGTTCCCGTTCTCGAAGGAATATGGGAATAAAATTATACTATAAACCTTCCCACTGAATCACTCTATCTATTAAAACAAACCGATCAGGGTCAGATAAAAGGTACCCCCCTTGATGCTCACTTTTTTTGGTATGCCTAGGTAGTGATGTGTGATAGGCGTCTGTATTAATTGAATACTTGAATTAGTAGTAGACTCTTTTCCTCAATGAAACGTCCTTAATACGTACAGTTTGTCTGTGTTCATAATATAATACTATTGATTTATTTATTCTGTGTTCAGATTTGACCCGAACTCGGCCACTTACCGCCAATGTCTCCGTAACTGCCCCGTGACTGCTGAGTACAACCCTGTATGTGGATCTGACAACGTCACTTACAACAACCCTGGAAGTGTTAATTGCGCTCAATTCTGTGGCAACAGTAAGTACTATTTACATTTATTAACGTGGAAAGTTCTAGATCGTATAGCAGACTAGTATATTAATAAATAGTAGCAACGCTCAAAAGGAAGAACCAAGTTATGTTTCTAGAGCAGATATGGGCTCTGCTGAACCGATTCTTTTGACAGGAAAACGCCTCGATGGTCTTGTCGCATGTACACCTGTTTGCCAAATCCGAGATCCTGGATTTTATTCTAGTTTCAGGCAATACACATTTGATATTTTCCAAACATGGCATAAGCCATAAGATCAAGGTCAATCAGAGTGTAGTGACTACGCCTGTTTCTTTTTACTATACAAATATCATAAGTGAGGAAGAGTGCGATTATACAGGCCGATGAGGCCGATACTTTACAATAAAACCCATAGAGCATGGAACCTCACTGCGGTCTCTACCCCGTCCGTGAAGCGAAATCCCCGCTGAAATCCAAGCAAACAAACCAAGAATATTTTAAACTCGCCGAAAATATAGGATCGTTGACACTAGTTCCATTATTTCGAGTTCCATTTTAATTGGAATTAATTATGTAAATTATTATCAGTAGTTCCATCATGGAACTATTTGATGGTACTAGTGTCAAACGATAAAAAATATAGTGTTGATATTAATATATTTTTGTCTGTTTCAGATATTGCGACTTTGAGGTTGGCTCGTTGTCCAACAACTACCACTCCAGCACCAGCACCTGCCAGTTAAATGTACATAGATTTAGTTATTTAATAAAAATGTGCCAAATATTATTTCTTATTTATTGATTTATTTCATTTACGCGAACACTACACATTGAAATAGAAGTAGTTCAATCTTACATCTTCTAAGAAGTGATGTTATACCAAAGAGACTAAGAAGATAGGTATTTTGTTTTTTATCACGGACTAAGAATATAAATAAGTGAAAACTCACCCAGTGGGTGAGTAGCCACCTAAGCCGACCTACTGACATAGGGACTCATGAAATAATGATCCACCATTTAAATTAACCACTATTTCCTTTAGTCACATCTGACATCATATAGGCACTTTTTGACTTTCTTATTATATTAATCTAATCCAGTCTATTCACCCCGTCCGTTCGTCTATGCAGAGCCTATGGCACCGGTAGGTCTATGATAACGTAGACAGAGTGCTCACATGTCCTACCTGTGCGAGGATCTTTAGCAATAAGATTGGCTACATAAGCCACATGCGAGTGCATAAAAGTCGTGTGGAGTAGTCAAGCAGTCGCCAAGGCCGATAACGGTCGGGAACATTATTATTATTTATGATAAGTGATAATATTGCCGTGAATATGAGAGCCTGGCTGTATACATGCATGCTCTATCACTTGATTCTCATTCAATCTTGTAATTAATAAAAATAACAATTAACAAAAATAGCATACTTAATTGATTGATTGATTACTCTATCGTCTTCATTATTATGAGTTAGGCCCTTAGCTAAACTAGGTTTATTACCTGTGCCACAGAATAATTAATAGTACTAGCCTGTGCCACATGTCTAGGGTAGTAGGTATAGTAGAAACTACGCACATGCTTATTTATAACAAACACATGCCCAAACCGAGATTAACAATATAATAAATTAGTTCTTTCTTTTTAATTACTTATTTTATTTTGTCTTATAATTTTAAACTACTATTATTTTTTCATTGTTAAAACAAGTTTACACGTAATTAAATTACGATGTTACAAGTTACCTTAAGATTGTGTTCACCTTTTATTTTACTTGTAAATTTAACAGAAGTCTTTTATTATAATAATTTAGAACTTGATACATGTTGATGTTCCATATTTAAAAACATTTGTGGATCATACAAATATTTTGCCCATGTCATGTCATGCTTGACAGTCCAGAATAGTAACCTCTATTCCATTTAGGTAATAAAAAAAATACGGGCAAAAATAATAAGAAAAATATACTTTATGAATAATGTTTTAAAATTACGATAATATTTGACACATGACACAGCGGGAATAACCAATTATGATTACTTACAATACAATAATTTAAACAACATCAACATATAAATAAGGCAGTAAGCTGTTGGCTCGCAACGAGACGACAAGTCTATAATAATATTTTATTTATTTATTAAATTGTGCAAATTATATTCTACTTAAAATGCAGAAGTTTTTAATCTTCGTTGTTGTTGGTAAGTTGAATAATTTAAACTTTAATATTAGGAAATTTTAAAAAATATTTTTATTGTTAATAATGAGATTATAATTGAAATGTTATAATGTAACTTGGTTACATTATATTATCTTCAAACAGTAGTGCGAAAACATTACTGTTCCAGTTTGAAGGGCAATGTTGTCAGTGAAATGACTGAGCACACTAGACTCACCAACTGGGCCCTGATTCTCTAAACTGTGATAATGCTACTCAAATGTGTTTTAATATCAACATTATGGCCGTTTTTTTGGCATTTGTTGTCATTTTGGAATTATCTTAGTGACAACTATTTCGCTGACTCAATAGCTCCATAAAACTTAGATGGTTGTCATGGAAACAGTATTCTGACGTTTATTTGTCAAAATTTTTATATGCAACAAAGACCACTGAGACACCATAGCCATATGAATTAAATGTTAGCAGAATACCAAATTTCTGACACTCTCGTTATGGTGCCACAATATCGCCATATCCGATCAATAAATGTCAAATTGCAGACTTAGGCCCCTGATGTCTCGGGGTGATGAGCGCAGTGTTGTATTCTGTGTCTGTAATGGCCAGGCGTGTTGCTTACCATCAGGTGACCACCTCATCTCGTCACTAAATCGTATTAAAAAAATGTATTTCCGTTACTTAGTATAGAACAAGCTCTACTAGTTTGGGATGGCGATGTGTGATATACATAATGAATATTTATTTTATTTATGAATGCGGGGCACACCTAGGAGTGCCCCGCTGTTTTACCCGCATGACTCCCAATATCATGAAAATTTTGAGATAAAAAGTATCCTATGTGTTATTCCTAGTTATTCCAAGTTTCGAACTTCGGGGTCAGTTACTATAATGAGATGATGTAGTGAATGATTATGTTATGTTATAAGGAACATCTCTACCAAATTTTATTTAAATCGGTTCAGCATTTTTTGCGTGAAAGAATAACAAACATATGTTCTTACAAACTTCTTCTTCAAACTTTCGAGTTTATAATATTAGTAGGATTGGTGTTTAGGTACTATCTTACAGTGATTTGTCCAGCGTGGTCGACTAAGGCCTTATCGCCCCCATGCAGGCAGGGCCGAGCCGACCTCCCCACAGCGCCTGTGTGCGAAACCTATGAAGCGCCTCTTTTTGGGGGGCGGCTTTTACCCCCAGATATCGAAAATTAAAAAATACGAGGTGGATATGTTGTTGTGGTGTAAAAATATTTTCGATGGCGGCCGCGGCGCCCCTATTGTCTTGGCGCCTGTGTGCGCCGCACACATCGCACATATGAGCGGCTCGGCCCTGTATGCAGGGTAGGCTCGAGCCCCTCGGTAGGGACGTATATATGGGCTAATGATGATGATACAGTGACATACTTATATGATATGAACTAGTCTTTTAAGGTTGCCTGGAAGAAATCGCTTTTAGCGATAAGGCCGCCCATTGTTCTTTCTATGTGTTATATTTTAGTTATTATTGTTACTGTATACATTTGTATACTTACCTGTTTTATTTGTGAAAGGCAATAAAGAGTTATATCTATGTATCTTTTATCTCTTAATTTTCAGCGCTCATCTTCAACCAAGTTATGTGCAAAGATTTGCGAGAAAAGAGGCAGGCTGTCGGACAAGGTCAAACTGTGTAAGTGTTTCTTATTTTTATGATTATCTGATACAAAACCTCGTTCGATCCATTATGGATTCAACATTGACCAGTCTTGTAACGGCGTATGATATATACATATATTTATATGATATTATGAATACGCGTCATGCATATTTCGTGTTTGGGTACTAAAGGTCATCCAATAATACACAAACACAAATAATGCATTGTATTATTACCTTATAAATAAGTATATAATATATATATTTTTTTGTATTGGACAAATTTTACCATACCTAAAATACATCACAATTTTGTGTGACATTTGTCTGTCAGCTCTCTTACTTACTATAACGTTTTAATAGCAGCCAAGCGATTCGTAACATCGCCTAAAAATGTTTTTCTTAGGATATTGTATTTTGCAAGTATTATTTTATAATTTTGTAAAGGTCTAACAACTAATATGGATTAGGGAACAATCTTCATTGAAAAAGTTTCTTGATCCTTAATTTATTTTATATATTTTTCAGTTTCAATGTGAACTCGGCCTCCTACCGTCAATGTCTCCGTACTTGCCCTTCGACTACTGAGTACAACCCTGTATGTGGATCTGACAACGTCACTTACGACAACCCTGGACGTCTAAACTGCGCCCAAATGTGCGGTAACAGTAAGTGTCGGCTTTTGTTTTATCAAAGTATACGAATTTCTACACGTACTTATGTAGTTTAAAACTAGGTCACTAAAGGTATAAGTTGGTAGCCTACTGCAGACAACAGCAGTAGACCACATATCGCCGCGCCACTACTGGTTTGTATGTATTTCTAAGAAATTGCATTCGTAGTAGGCGACACGAAGCTAGCTTCACGTCGCCGAGCAGCGGACGTCGAAGTGTCATGATGACGTTAGGCGGCGACGTGTGGTCTGCTGCTGCTGTCTGCAGTCGGCTACCAACTTATACCTTAAAGGTGTGGTAAAAACTTCCATTCGCCCGCGGATTAAATTGTGCAAACCTCTTTTTTATTTCAATTATGAAAAATAACAATGCTTAACATCAAATCTGTAGGTGTTGTAGTTTTTCTGTAAAATGTACCACAAAACTGCTTAGCAGTAACAGAATACATATAAAATACTTGCAGTGCCCCGCGGTATTACCCACGTGGAACATTATCTCGTGGGAATTTTGGGATAAAACATAGCCTATGACCTCCCTGGCCTATAATCTACCCTTGCACCAAATATCAAGTCAATCAGTTCAGTAGTTTAGGCGTGAAAAGGTTACAGAGAGACAGACAGAGTTACTTTCGCATTTATAATATTAGTAAGGACTAGTAAGGATGTTTGAATATACGACATATTGTTGTTGATTTTGAAGGCGTTTAGAAAGATTTATATAAGTTTCAATTGCTAATATATTTTTTTGTGGTTTCAGATATTGCTACTTCAAGATTGGCGCGTTGTCCAACTCCTGCTGCCTAATAGGATAATAGTACACTTAGTTAATTTAATTGAATAAAAATTGTACTGAAATAACACTGACGTTTTATTCTTACTTATATCATATTACGAGTTTAATAAAATAATAATAAATAAAAATAAACAATCATTTATTGCCAAAACGAGAACTTAAGCTAATTACATATATATGTATTTTATAAATTATACGAGTACGTTTGACAAAAGCACATGCTGCATGAGATGTGCATCCCAGGCAGCGCTGATTTTCATTATTTGTTTATTTAAATATTTATTTAATTAAGGAAAAACAAACGGCTACGTTATAAAGTGTTATCCATAATCACATGATCCGTGATCCGTGATCTGTGATCCGTGATCCGTGATCCATGATTCTACGATTCCACAATTCCAGGATTCAATGATTTTCCTATTTTTCCATAATTCTACGATTCCACGATTTCATGATTTTATGACTACATGATTCTTCCATTTTCCATGTTTTCAATACTACTATGGTAGTCGTAGATCATATCACCTTAGTAATTTATTACGTACTAGCTATGTCCCATGGTTTTACCCGGATAGTTTTCGATAACGTACGAATTTCAGGATAAAACATATGTCCTACCCCGGACCATAAGCTCATAATCAACAATCAGTTTAGTAGTTTAACCGTGAAAAGGTAGCAGACAGATATCTAAACTTACTATTATAAAGTAAGAGTTTCTTTATTAATGTAACTTGTGAATTCCAAGAACTACATATCGGATTTGGAAAAAATATTATGCGTAAATAAAGTCCGATTATGAGGCTATAAGGTTACATATTATCACAGAGCGTGGGTAAAACCACTTGGTACCTAATTATTTATATACAGGGAAAATGACAATATTATTATATGTGAATATTTACTGAGATAAGAATGGGTCATACATAATATTAGTGATTGACAAGTCAAGAGGTGAAAGATTGTGCAACAAAAATATAGATAATTTTGTATACTTACTTAGTTTATTAAAGTTTAATTTTTACTTACGAATAAGAAATGGATTATGTAACCGAAAGATCATCATTATATGTCCCCACCGAGGGGCTAAATTAGGGTGATTAGGCCTTAGTCAACAGTCAAAAAGTCAACCACGCTAGCCAAGATTGCATAGCTTCTATCGAGGGCCTTGAGCGCGGGGACCGAATCCAGAAATTCCGTAACGTAAAGAACCTCACGTTTTTATTATTTTTTTATCGAAAACTTTTTATTTTGTAAATTTTCCAAAAAGTTTTTATAGTAATGTAGACAAAGTTTTTATTGTATGAAGTCCCAAGTACGACATCAAAATTTCTAAGGTTAGCATTGCAATACAAAAATAAAAAAAACAATTAGTTGATAAAATTGCTATGCGGCAGTCCTCGAGTGGTTTTTATTTTGTACTAGCTTTGCCCCGCGGTTTTACCCGCGTGGAACCTTATCACGTAGGAATTTAGGGATAAAACACCTATGCGTTATTCCTAGGTATGAGAAACATCTGTACCAAATTTAATTAAAATCCATTCAGTAGTTTTTGAGTGAAAGAGGAACAAACATCCACCCATCCATACATCTAAACATCCACACTCACAAACATTCGGCTTTATAATATTAGTAGGATAGAATTGAAGTAGGTAGGTATTCTATGCCGAAACCAATGATTTAATGTATTTTTATGATAATTAAAGTCACATAATTATGTACTTATTGCAAGTTTTTAATGATGACTCCCTTTAAACAGTCGCTTGGGTCATAACTTCTATAAAGCCGACTATAATAGCATCATATCTGACTTGAAACGCATTAAATGGCTCGAGATATTTAATCTTGACGATGTTAATTCTATGGTTTCTACACTTCTTAATGTTTTGAACAGTGTGATACAAAATTATGTGCCTGAAAGAAAACCTAGACGTCTTAATTTCCCACATTGGTACAACAAAGGCCTTATAAAAAGCATTAAACACAAAGACAAGATTCGTGTTAAATATAATAAATACGGCAATCCACGTGATCGTCTCGAGTACGATATGTATCGTAAACGGTGTCATCATCATATAGATCTCTGTGACCGCAACAACAAGCAAACAATAGAATCAGACATTCGAAAAAACCCTAGGGCTTTTTGGAGACATATTAAAAATAAACGAAACGGTTTTTCAACTTTTCCTGCCGAAATGTTTCTAGACGCATCAGTCGCATCTTCCTCTAAGGATATTGCAAATATCTTTGCCACTAATTTTTCGTCTACCTACGATAACGCCCCGCTTAACAATTACAATATCCCAAACATTTCAAATCAATATTTAACAACTGTGCAATTCACTGAAGGAGAAGTATTAAAACAACTAAAACAGCTCGATATACATAAAGGTGCAGGTCCCGACAATCTTCCGCCATTATTCATTAAACGATGTAGGTCAGTTCTCGCACTTCCTCTTACAATCATATTCAATCAGTCGCTCAAAAACGGAATCTTTCCAGATATTTGGAAAATGGCACGCATACTCCCTGTACATAAAAAGGATGATCAGGCAAATGTGAAAAATTACCGGCCAATATCTATTCTATCATGTTTCCCAAAAATCTTCGAATCCCTTCTTTATCCTCATATTTACAACATTGCCAATGGTAGCTTTTCTGACAGTCAACATGGGTTTAGAAGTGGTCGCTCAGTTGAAAGTAACCTTGTCTCTTTCATATCAACTGTCTCAAGATCCCTTGACAGTGGTTCTCAGGTTGATACCATCTATACCGATCTAACAAGTGCTTTTGACAAAGTTAACCATAAATTATTAGTAGCTAAATTCCGGGCTTATGGTATTGGTGGATCCTTACTTTCCTGGTTTAAAACATATCTCTTAAAAAGACCTCAGGTTGTAGTTATTAACGGAAATGAGTCTTTACAATATTTTGCAGAATCTGGTGTTCCTCAAGGATCCCATCTTGGTCCAGTTTTGTTTTTATTTTTTTTTAACGATATTACCGAAGTAATAAATAATAGCCAAGTATCTTTGTTTGCTGATGACTTAAAAATATATCGTACTGTTAATAATGATGCTGATGCTGCACTATTACAGTCGGATTTAAACAATATCCAATCGTGGTGTATTAACAATGGTATGATATTAAATGCAAACAAATGCCATTTAATTACTTTCTCTACCAAGCGTAAAAATATATACAATACTTCTTATACTATTAACAATACTCCACTGACCCGAGTACAGGAAGTCAAAAATCTAGGTATTACATTAGACAGTAAACTCACTTATAATTCTCATATTATAAATGTTACAAATAAAGCAGCAGAAATGTTAGGGTTTTTGAAGCGCAATTCAAAAGAATTTAAATTTGCAAGCACAAAAATACTTCTATTTAATAGTTTAGTTCGAAGCCATCTTGAGTTTGGTAGCGTTGCTTGGAACCCTGTTTACTGTACTTCCTCGCAGAAAATTGAATCTATCCAACGGGCTTTTACAAGGTATTTAGCATTCAGTTCTTCCGGGATCCCATACAGAAGCCCGTACAACAGTCGACTTCAACATTTTAAAATGAATAGCTTGCGTGATCGGCGGATGATGTCAGATGTGTTATTCCTACATGGAGTCATCAACTCCAAAATAAATTGCAGTGATCTCCTCAATCATATTAATATTAACATTCCCTTCAAATACCCTAGACATAAAATTTGTAAAATATTCAATGTTCCCCACTGTCGCACTAATTACACCCTTCACAGTCCACTACCCAGAATCTGTACTAAATACAATGACGTGGAATATATCCAGATCCAATTTGGCATTAACCAAATTGGATCTGGATATATTCCACGATTCCTTAAATAAATTTAGAATTAAGATATTAAGTCACATTAATAGTTAAATTCATAATTGTATAAGTTCATGTTTGTATTAAGTACCACGTACTACTTAGTACTAACAATCAGTTTTTGTTTTCCTTTTATTTTACTTTCCCTTTTTTTTATATTTTCCCCCTTTTTTATACTTATTATGGTTTAATGTTATTTTTTACCACGTAACCTTTATATCCATAGTTTTTTATTTTCTTTTATTTTATTTCATTTGTCTTGTGTAATTATTGTCAATGTTGTGTACATTTGTTATTGGTAGTCATATAAGAACAAAACCACCTTTATAATACTTGATATCTGTATATTATATGCATTACTGTAAATGTACCTTTCTTAAATAAATAAAATAAATAAATAAAAATAACTTGACATAAGGAGGAAGAGAATAAGGAGAAATAGGGAGATACAGAAGCAAGAGCGAAGAAGGGTTACACCCACAAATCAAACAGAAATCTGTTATTCGATTGCAAATTAATTAAATCTAAATCATACACCTAGACAGTAATCTATTATTTTGTATTCCATATTGACAAAAGTCTTTTTATTGTTATGTCCTTTTCTTTCACGGGACTATTAAGGAGTTCCGGTATTTTGGACGGCTAGTATGGGGCCAAAGCCAACACACGGAAGCCCTTTGACATATTTAATCTTTTGTAAAGGATGCACAACCCGGCGACTATCCCTGTATAACACTATAAAATGCATCCAAGGACAGTCCCCGGTTCTGCTGGGACTATTGCAAATATATGGAAAACTACGACTGGGTTATGGGAATGGGATGTTCAATGGACTGGATATATGGGAACTATGGGGACTATGACACCAAAAGTCTTTTTATTATTGTTAAGTTATTTATCTTTGTTAAAACTATTTACTATCGCAAAAAATGACAAAATCTATACTAATAATAAAACAGTAGAACCACCGTGTCTGTACATTAAATAAATTTACCTAAAACTGATAGGGGGGAATAAAAGAAGGTCAAAGGAACACAAAAAAACAATTTTTGACTTTCTTTCCTGTCTGTCTGTCTGTCTGTCTTTCTGTCTGTCTGTCTGTCTGTTCACGATAATCTCAGAAAGTACTGAACGGATTTTCATGGCGTTTCCACATATGGATTAAGCTTAATTTGGGGCAATATATAGGCTTTGTTTCATCTCATTTGGATAACGAAAAGAAAAGTTATCAATAAAAAACTATTTTGTTGTTCTGAATTTAATAAACAATACTCCGCCCACGACATCGCTTGGGTAATATCCGTTTATATCGCGCAACTTACCACCTTAGTAAGTTCTAAGTTATTGAGATATTCTTTAAAATTTGGGAGGAATCGTAGTCTTTGTTGTTCTTCGGTCCTCTGATTTCAATCAAAAAATATATTTATCAACACTTCGCTTCCTTTTGACGAGAAAACATTGCTGACAAAAATATGTACTACATTTTGGATTTTGTATAATAATATTTCATAGATATCAAATTTGACAGAATATAGAATACTTCAATATCGAACGCTTAAAGGGCATATGCACATAGCGGATTTTCACGCAATCGAAACTTTTGTGAACAAGCAAAAAAATAGCATAGACGTAATATTGAAGTGCAGTACGTACTACGTTAAAGAAACATCAACAGAGTGTATTTCCCTTAATAAAAAACAATAAGAAAACTGCTGATGGATACATTATTAACATAAATATTTTATTAAATAGTTTAAGTTAAATTAAAATAACTTATTAGCCTTTTAGAAAAATGCATTCAAAATTTTCGGCTCAGCCAGGACTTGAACCCGGAACCATGCTGAATCGTAGCACTGCTCTATCCAATTGAGCTACCGAGGAGATTAAATCGTGATATACAGAAGTTCTCAAAATGGTACATCAGACATCAAAAAAATATCTACAGCGCCGTCAAGGTTTGATACCTTGACGGCAATAAACAAAATAGTTTTTGGCTACTGCTGCCATAACTACGCAATTCTGCTAAACGTAAAACAACACGATGGAGATTGGTCATTAAATTTTTTTATCGAGTATAATCCGTCACGGTATCTACGTGAGAGTGAAAAATAGGCAGTGTGCAAAGGTCCTAAAATGTGTTATATTCTTTACACAAAGGTTGGCAGTATCGAGTTTTAAATATATAAGTGCATTAAACCTTCTTTTTGTTAAATCAAGCAAAAATTGTGATATCTCTCTATAAATACTTTAGGACAAAAAAAAATGCTTTTAAATTATTTTTCACTGTCTTCGTGTGCTTGCATCATGTACAAGACTTTGTTATATGATAGTACATATTCAAAGAATTTCTCTATAAACTACATTGATGGTTTTGCCTTCAAGGGCTAACATAAATAAATAAATTACTGACCCGTAAGCAGGCCACATATAGTTGGCCATGTTAAAAATAATTAGACCTTAGGTCGACACCAGTGGTCTTTAGTGTCAAACCCTGGGATTTATTTAACGTCATAGCAAAGCACGCCACGACTAGGAATCGGGTGCGCTTGAATTGGAATGGAAAATTGTTAATAAGTCCCGTGGTTGGAAAAGGAAACTTATAAAAATAATAACATGATAATTCAGTAAAACATGCTGATATTAATCTTAAGTAACTTCAAAGCAAAGTTAAAATTAAGTAAATAAAATAAAAACAAAAAAAATACTCAATATATTATGTTGGGAAAGATATTTTTTATTATAGATAATAATTGTTTTTTTAGTAATTATTACATATGATTAAAATAATTTCAACATCCGGTATAGAATTTGTTTGATTACATAGAGTATAACTTTGAAAAAGTCAACTAGGTACGTGAAATAAATAAACGGATTTCCACGCGGACGAAGTCGCTGGTATCAGCTAGTGGTTAATATCACGGTAATATGAAAATGGATTAGAAACAATATAAGAACTTAATGCGTATTTTTTTTATTCGTTGGTTGCATTAGTTGAGGTGGAAGATTCGTTAATTTTGATTGTTATTATATTATTGACATTGTTCTGGGATAAAGTTTAAGAAAATATAATAAAGATAAAAGTACATAATATTGTACACAACATTTCTAGGAACATAAAATTCATGGACGTAAAATACGTGGAGAATGTTTGTTTAACACAAATGGGAAAACACGTCTTGTAAATTACTATATTAAGGGCCTTAGCAGACGTCATCCCCGTAGCGTAGAATCGCGCGATATTGATGCACTTACGAACTGTTCCTAATATTCAATCTATCAATTACCTTTTTTTTTTTTAACGCAGTGAAAATGCATAGAACTGCATACCACCGTGAGCCGATATTGGGAGGACCCACGGATCTATCAATTACCTTGCTTGTCGAAGGATACAAAACTATGTGAATCTGTCATTTTTGACGGAATGAGAGTTTTGTACCCGTTGACAACCAAGATAGATAGATAAAATATTGGGAAAGGCTTTTAAAAAGACGTTTTAAGCAATTCATTTTTAAAATTTATTTCATTTGTTCAAATAGTGCAGTTATTACACGAACCAATGAAATGCACGGACATATCAAGAAAACTATCTATTAAAAGAAAATTCTAATAAGAAAAAGTACGTAAGAAGATAAATTATTAAAAATCTTTTTGTAATAAACTCACGCATGTCACAGCACATTCTATGGTATCGCGCGATTTTGCACCCTAGACCTATACTCGTAAGAGTGTTTTCTGGGCCTTAGTTATGATAACGTCTTTATACATATAAATTAAAAAATGTATATGTAATTAAGAGGTCAACGTTGGGATGTAAGCCAATATTATCAGTTATAATATAAGTGGGGATATTTATCAAGAATAGTCGATTAAAGTTACGTTCGCAGTTCAGTGTTCAAGTTAAGTATTTGTTGTGTACAAATTTTAAACCAATTTTTAATTTTAAAGGATCAAAATGATGTATAAAGTCATTTTAATCGGTAAGTAATTCACAAATTACGTTTTTTATTAATTAACAAATCAGTTTTTTTAATTAATTTAACTATTATCTATGTTTATCTCGTTTTATGTTTGTGTTTGAAGCAATAATAGATATTGATAAAATATTATTATGGTTCAAATTTACTTAATTGCTTAAATTGACGAAATTTCTTTAAAATATCATATTATTTAAATTAAGATATTTGAGTATACGAGTATATCTGTTTATTTTATTGTCTCTTATCGTATTTAGCTCGTTCAGATGTTCATTGGCAATGGGTATTGAGATTATAAGCAAGTACCTATCCACGATATTATAAAAAAACAAATCGCACTAGTTATTGTTTGTTCACATTTTAGGTATCCTAGCTGCTTTTTGGCAAATGAGTGGCGCACATTGGGATCATGGCCCTGGTCACAGACACGGTCATCACCACGGGCATCATCACGGACCTCATGGTCTCAATTTTCCCTGGCCTCACGGGCCTGGTAACGGACCTTTTGGACCTGGGCGCGGACCTTTTGGAACTGGTCACGGACCTTTTGAACCTGGTCACGGACCTTTTGGACCTGGTCACGGACCTTTTGGAACTGGTCACGGACCTTTTGAACCTGGTCACGGACCTTTTGGACCTGGTCACGGACCTTTTGGACCATTCCCTTTTCACCCACACCACCCGTGGCCTGAAAACTCTCCACCACCCGCGGGTTCTAATAACCCCGATCCTATTACACCCCTTCCTATAATTCTAGTTCCTCCTACTTTGGGACCAGACACCACTACTTTGGGACCAGACACCACTACTTCGGGACCAGAAACTACTACTTTGGGACCAGACACCACTACTTCGGGACCAGACACTACTACTTTGGGACCAGACACCACTACTTTGGGACCAGACACCACTGGGTACGTAGATCTTTATAATCGATCCTAGAGGGTGAAGGTCTATACTTATATTCAAAAGTTTCTGTATTCTGTTAGATCATTTGCATTTCTTGTTATAAATCTATATCTTCTAAAATTGCCAAATGTCCTGCTATCCGTACGAAGCAAATGCGACTTATTCGTAATAAATTGTTAGTTTAATTAACCATCTATGTTATTACAGAACTCCTCCTTCCATAACTACAGTGCCGGCAGTAGCCACTACTCCACCTCCAGTTGAATCAAGCACTACGGAAACTTTAGAAGCGTGTAAAAGAAGATGTCCCGTCACCTCTGAGTATAATCCCGTCTGCGGCACCGACAATGTAACCTATGACAATATGGGCATGTTCGAATGTGCACGCAACTGCGGCGCAGGTAATGATTTTACTAATCTATATATCTATGATAAGTATAGTAGGTATTGCATCAAAATAAATTGGTCGTGTTAAATGATTTCGGTTCATTTGAAAAAACGAATTTGAAATACAAATCTCATCATAGAAGGTTCATTTTTTTATGATCGTTGTTATAGATATCCAAATACTGAAGTCAGGATCATGTACTGCCAATACTACCAATAAGGTGGACGTGCTTAGTTGTATGAAGAATTGCAGAATAAAGAACGAGCTGAGTCCCGTGTGCGGCACTAACAACGTCACTTACGCTAATATTGAAGGGTTGGAATGTGTCCAAAGATGTGGTGTCGGTAAGATAAATGAAATATACCATAAACACACTTTAATTATTTTTAACGGGTTAAGCACAAATGTTTGTCTCGGTCTGGGTGTGTGTGAATGAGTGTATGCGTAGTTTCTGATAGGAGTCAGTTACTGTAATGAGATGATGGAGTGAATGATTATGTTATGTTATCTTATACGTACACCAATTTCAGTCCCTGGACTAATAGTAGCCACAAACGATGTTGACGTTCCAGTGCCAGTCATCCGAGAGATTCGAATAAAATCAGTACGTAACCGTACACCCGTACAAAATACTTTAAATTTAATAAACCTGATCCTAGTTTAAGGGCGGTTTAGAAGTGATAAATTTAAAATTCAACATTTCATATTTCCAACAGATGTGGTGTACAGTAGAGATGGTGTATGTGAAGTGGAACTGACTCCATCGCCACCGGTAACAGAACGAAAATGTATCGAAACATCGACGCAGCCACCACAACCATCGTCCACTGAAGCTGCGATTAAAACACCGACTGTCGCCGAACTAACCGAATGTATGATATTGTGTCCATTCCATGCTATTCCAATTACAACGGAAAGCATTTCTGTGTGTGGAACTGATGGAATCACATACGAGAACCCGAGTCTATTGCTTTGTTATCAATACTGTGGTGTTGGTAAGTATTTTTATATCATTTTACGCATAGACCATTGTCTTAAAGTAAAACTAGCAGTAGGTAAATAACAGTATTCCAATTATTATTTCTGCTACTTGATTGTTCAGCCAGAGAAGGCCATACTGAGACAGAAAGTATATGTATAATTATTTATATTTCAGATATTAAAGTTCAAAACTTCACGGCATGTTCTACAAACGCACCCCCAGTCTCTGAACCAACAGTCGATGGATCAACAACAGCGGCAGTTGAGGGATCCCACAGCACTGATCCAAGTGTAACAGAGAGCGTTGTCCCGGGAGTGAAGACCCCCACCATTCCATCGACAGTACCACCAGTACCAGATACCACTGAATCCGAGGAGTATGAAATTGATGAGAGGTTCCAAAAATCAGCCAAAAGAGTTTACTAAATCTCACGTCATTTAAATAAAGCTCACTATAATGCCAAAGTCATTTCGTCATTGAATTCACTTTTACTTGAAACCTGTGCTTGAAATTATATTCTGTAGTTCAAGAATTACAAGTGAGTTTTTACTACTTAGTTTAAAACAAATGGATTTGATGTTTTTTCATGGTATATTTGAAAATTGGGTGTGAAATTGCTGATATTAGTCTTGTTATATGTACTTATATGTTATTCTACATTACAATAATAAATTATAAAGATGAAATATATTATTTTTGTTTATTATTTAATCATTGATCGGATGGCTTTGTAATTTGGCACGCCTATAGTTATTATGACGTAGGCATCTGCTAAGAAAGAAAAAAGAAAATCGCGGGGCACAGCTAATTTACAAAAAGTGCTATTGGTGCGCCTAAAGTTAACATCGAAATGTAACACGAAGGTTCTAGAAAGTTATAGAGGTTACCATGTACATATATTATTTAATTATCCCGTTAATTATAATAATTTGAGTGCTAATAACCGTGATAACTATAAAAACTATATTGTACACAATAAGTTTCTATGGACCGAAAACTAGCATCAGTTAGTGAAGTTGTAGCATTAGTCGCAGGACTCGTACTATCAGTCACGGGATTTGTAGCATCAGTCAGAAGACTCGTAGCATCAGTCATGAGACTCGTAGCATCAGTCACGATACTCGTAGCATAAGGCACGGGACTCGTAGCGACAGTCGCATCACTCTATCCCAAAAAACATTATACATAAAACGATTTATGGTATTTTTGTGAACTATTTATTTAAGGTTTTTCATAGAATTACCTAAAATATTAAGACCATGTACTTCTCTTGATAGCTCTATCCTCTATCTATTTTTATGGCGATAGCTCTTTAAGAAGTACCCTAAATAAAATTGCGTACCCATATAGGTTAATGAATTCACTACAGGCCAATGTTTGGGATAATACATTGAACCAGTACAATAATGACCTTAAATTATTATAGTTAACGGGATATTTACCATGTATTATTTGTTTCCAATATCCCGTTAATTATAATTATTTGAGTGCAAAGTAGAGTAATAACCATGATAACTAAGTATAAAAACTATAATAATGGCCTCGTTTAAATGAAGTCATTCCACCTTATTGGATTGAATTGTCTTTAAGGCGTTGACGAAACATTTTAAGACTAATTTAGTGGATTGGTTCAGAGGATTGTCTCAGTCATTGGCTCATGTAAACGGTCCTCAAGTTGGGGTGATAGGTTATTTTATATGGCAAGAAATACATGATAACAAAAAATACTTAAATGTTGGTACATCATCGCAAGACTCGGTTGGTGTGTAAACAAATATTATCTGTTAAAAGTGAGGATATTTAATAAGACTTACTACAATTATGCGTCATTAAAGTCCTATCCTTTGAAGAGGATACATTGTTATGTAAATGCGTGTACATAAACAATTCACAGTAAAATATTCATTGTAATTCCAATTTCAGTTTAAACATGAAATATATAGTGATTTTATTTGGTGAGTTTTGATTATATTATAAACATTTTTGTTTTTTATTTGCATTTAAGTAAAAGATTTAGTTAGATAAGTGTTAAGTAATCCTAACTAATATTATAAATGCGAAAGTAACTCTGTCTGTCTGTCTGTTACCTTTTCACGGCTAAACTACTGAACCGATTATGTTGAAATTTGGCACAGGGGTAGCTTATGGTCCGGGAACGAACATTAGGACTTTTAATCCCGAAATTCTAATATTCGAAACTACGCGGGTTAAACCGCGGGGCACTGCTAGTATAATAATATTTTGTTAGCAAGCAATATTCTAAAAAATAATCGTTTTGATCGTTTATAAAAGCAAGAAAGAAAACGCACTTTTTGCACATTCAAGTGCATACACTTTATGTCGAGTCCCTTTACGTCGAGTCCGAGAGTCTATTTGCATACACTTTTGCTTTAGGAGAGGCTAAGAGGGATAGTTTTGAGGCTGACTGTACATACATACATTTATGTATGATTACGAGTAAGGGCCTATTTCACGATCTTCAAGTAATGTTATGTTCCGAGTAACGACTCACAAGTTCTGTCTTTGTCACTTGATGCAAAGTAAGAAAGAAACAAAACTCACTTTACTTGGTGAGTAATTTTACTTGAAGATCGTGAAATAGGCCGTAAGTGTGAAGTAACAATGTCATTTACAAACTTCAGAGTTCACGATCGATCGGGTGACATGTTTCTTAGCTACAAAATATGTGAATTGTCTGTTTCATTTTGTTATCATACTTACGGGTTTACCTTGTACTCGTATATTATTTATAGTTTTCCTATATTTCAACGTTGATAAAACGTGAATTGTATATAAATAAATAAATGCTAAAGTCTCGGATCCGGTCCCCGTAAACCTTTTATGATAGCTTTAGTCCGTGAAAACGATAAAATTAATGCCTATCGTTTTATTTATTTTTAATTTTATTTCATAGACATTTATCACACATCGCCACCCAGTCCCGAAGTAAATCTTGGCTTGTACTATGGATACTAGACAACTTCTTTCGGACTTTCATATAATTTTTGTGTATTACAGAATACCTAGAAAATTCGATTTTTAGTTATATTTCATTGTAAAGACATTGACATTGTGCTAGATTAGTATTTCTGATGATGATGATGATTTCTGATAGGTATGTTGAATATTTTAGGTTTCCTGACTGCTTTGCAAGTTGGCACCGCACATTGGAAACGCCATCATCGTAAACATCATCCCGGATTTTTTGACATCAATTATAATCAAGGTAACGGACAAAATTTAGGGCCATGGAAAAAGGACAATGATGAAATGTCTCCATACCCAAATATGGGTCCCTTCGGTAATATGAACCATGATAATGGTAATGAACATAATTTTGGACCTTGGAAGAAACCCACGGAAAATGATGACTCCATTTCTGTTGATCCATACCCAAATATGGGACCTTTCAAACATAATCATCCTGGTGACGGATATAACTATGGATCCTACCCACACCATTTCCCACCACATTATCCAGGACCTCCTATGTTCAATGGCCCTAATATGGGACCATTCGGACCACCAAGGTATGTTTTAAAATTAATTTACTTTTAATATAATATGTGGCCATGTCCGTCGGATGTATCCAGACCAGACAGATGGGCTAGCATTGTCACGTAGTGGGTGCCTGAAAATGGGCGGCGACGCAGAGGAAGGCCGCGGAGACGCTGGCGTGACTACCTCGACGCTTTCTGCCCTAACTGGTGGGATGAAGCCGAGGACCGCAATACATGGAAATCAATGGGGGAGACCTTTGCCCCGCAGTGAGACAGTATAGGTTAAATAAAAAAAACATTTTACTTACATACGTTTACATTATATTAATTCATTTATAAAATACTTGTAAGTATTAATATAACCTTTTAATTTCTAGAGCTCCTCCTGTTTTTATCCCGGTACCAATAGTACCTCCAGCTCCAGTTGTACCAAGTACTACGGAAACTTTGGAAGTTTGTATGAGAAGATGTCCCGTCACCTCTGAGTATAACCCGGTGTGCGGCACCGACAATGTGACTTATGACAATATGGGCAGATTGGAATGTGCATGCAACTGTGGTGCAGGTAATGTAAACCCATTATGTTAGCTCCTATCATACAGGACCTATTAGATAATTTAACAGATTAGATTGTTTTCATAGAAATTCAAATATTGAAGTTTGGAAGATGTACTGCGACCAATCAGGTGGACGTGCTGCGTTGTATGAAGGATTGCAGAATAAAGAACGAGCTGAGTCCCGTGTGCGGCACTAACAACGTCACGTACGCTAATATTGAAGGATTGGAATGTGTTCAACGATGTGGTGTTGGTAAGTATTATAAGGATGTCCTTTGTTTAAGACCCTGACACTATCCTACTGCCAGGAACTTTGAATGGTGGTACATCAGCTATATTATTTCAAATGGAACTTTTCAAACAGTTCATATTTACAGATGTGGTCTTTAGTAAGAACGGGTTATGTGAAGTGGAACCGTCACCATCGCCGCCGGTAACAGAACGAAAATGTATCGAAACATCGACGCAGCCACCACAACCAACTTCCACTGGAGCTGCCAAAGTCAAACCACCGAATGATGCCGAAATAGCTGTTTGTGTGCATTTGTGTCCATTTTCTATGGAGGACGAACCTGTCTGTGCGACTGACGGAATCACGTACAAGAACCCGCGTCAAGTACTGTGTTTTATACACTGCGGTGTTGGTAAGTATTGCCACATTCTGCTACCTAACGTTGAGTTCAGAAATAAAAAGGCAGGACAGACTATGATGAAACAGTACCGCATTTTTTTTCCTCGTGGTTATCGTTCAAACTAATCTAATTGATCTCGTGTAAATACACGATTTCATATTCAATTGAGATATTTCACTGACAAGTCTCAAAATGAAGACAATGCAATATAGTATCTGTCTTCATTTTCATGAGACCATTATTGCATAGTCTGGTAGTTTGTCTCATAAACTAGCCTCGAAATGGCCCATAACATTGCGAACAACGAGCGAACTGAGCGAGATGAGTGAACAACGATCAGTGTAAGTGAACTGATTATATGTAAGTATTTATTTATATTTCAGATCTTAAAGTTAAAAGCTTCACCGCATGTCCTTCAAGCGAAGATTCAAACACAGAATCAACAGTACCAGGATCTAGTGGACCCCAAGGTTTGGGCCCAAACGACTCAGAAGAGCAAATAACAGTAATGACTACAGAGTCAGACCCTCTTTATAGTGTCGATGAAAGACACTTGTAGAACGAGTGAAGAAAAACAATAATTTTGTAAACAATATGATTATTTACAGGGGAACACATATAATGTTAATGTTTTATTGGAATTAAACAATTATATTAATACATTATCTAATTGCAGTTTCAATCACATTAGTCATTACATATCCGTACTAATAATATAGGCCGAAGCAAGGAGAACATGCACAGGTAGGGATTCAGCTCGGAGAATGCATATCTGTGTGGCATTTCTCCCCAAACAATGGCCTATCTTTTGACGTGCCATGCGTGTCCCTACACCTGCACACGCGAGGACCTTTACAAGGCCACTGATAGCGCTATATCGGTGGCCGAGTTTTGGTCCTCAAAAATTTGAGTCGATACGCAAAGAAGAAGACTTATATTATACGTTAGTACCTCTATCCGGAAGGAAGGTAGGCCTCCCTTGGCCTTTGGCCAAAAGTGGGACAATACAGGCTGATAATAATAATAACTCTATCTGTCTGTCAGTCTGTCTGTTACCTTTTCACGGCTAAACTACTGTACCGATTGACTTGAAATTTGGTAAAGGGTAGGTTATGGTCCGGTAAAGGACTATAGGTATACGATAGGTAGGCTATGTTTTATCCCGAAATTTCCACGGGATCGGGAACTATGTGGGTGATTATAAATCGTGTTAATACTATAACCTTCTAAGTGGAATTGCTATAGTCATAAGATACATTGTCGGTGCCGCACACAGGATTAAATTCAGACACAACTGTCCTACCCCACACACAAATAAATATATTTATTGCAAGAACTAAATATTTCTAAGATTATAATGTAAGTCCGACAGTTGTATAAATAAAATAAAAATAAATTAAAAATACCTTTATTTTTTTTATATTTAATTTACATTTAAATACATTACATTTCTTATTTGTTAGTGTTTAGTTATTTGCGTATTGTCTAGTTGTTAGTAAGAGTTAAATTTTGCTCTTGGATATGGATTGGAGACCACCTCGGGTGAAGGTCTCCTTCATTCCTTCCACTTTGAATGAGTACTGATTTCCGTATAAAAAATATGATAAAGGTACAAGTTGGTAGCCAACTGCAGACAGCAGCCGCGCCAGTACTGGTTTGTATGTATTTCTATGAAATTACATTCGTAGTGGGCGTCAAGAAGCTAGCTTCGCGTCGCCGAGCAACAGACGGCGAAGTGTCATGATGACGTTTGGCGGCGACGTGTGGTCTGCTGCTGCTGTCTGCAGTCAGCTACCAATTTATATCTTAAAACAGGATTTAGGGTCTCCCATGGTTTCATTAAAATTCATCCATTATTTCTTTACAGTTTTATTTATTTTAGTGTAAAGAAAAAGTAATTTTATACAATATGCTGTTTAAGGGATTTAGAATCGAAGTCATAAGTTGGGTCTGGTTCCGTTGTAGTTTGTGATTCGTACTTTTTGTTTAGATGTTCTTTAAATGGCTCTATGTCAGTGAATATGGCAGGTGGTGTTGTAGGAGAACAGGCGTCAAATTTTTCAACTTGAATATCTGAAACAAAAATATTTATTTGTATTAGTTCATTTACGTCCATAAATTATGTTATTTAGGTTCTCTTTTTGTACTTATGTGACTTGTGTTTGACGTCTTCTTACCAGCTCAAAATATACGTTTTAACAGATATTATCTTTAAACTTAGCGAATAAATTAAAAAAATGTTAGGTTCTTATATGACTATGGTCTGATCGCCCTAATTCAGGGTAGGCTAGAGTTCCTCGATGGGGATATAACTTCAATCAGTATAAAGTGGTGTACCTGTAGTGACCTGCCGAAGGTTACGAGTTCGATTCAAAACCAACATTTGCGTCCATGAACATTCGTGTTTGTCTTGGTTTGGGTGTTTTCTATCTATTCTAAGTATTTTCAAATAAACGTATATTTTTATTTATATTACGTTTATCCATTGTCTAGTATCCATAGTGAAAGCTTTGCTTAGTTTAGGACTACATGGCGATGTGTGATATATGTCCGGATGTTTATGTTTAATAGGGGTGTCGACTAAAAAAATCTAATTAGTCCGTCAGATAGATTTCGCAAAAATATTGGACACGTATTTTTTAGTTTTTGATACAAACAAATAATTAAGACGATATAGTGCAAAGAAAACTGAAAAAAACTGTGTGACGTCACAGCTGCATACATTTTTTACCAAGAATCATCGTCACAAGCCCTCACTCCTGAACTTTAATGCGTTATAACTAAGTCAGTTTTATTAATTTGATAAAACAAAAAAATACTTGTCTAATATTTTTTCTAAATCTATCTGACGGACTTATTAGAATTTCATTTTGTTTACCCAGAGTCGACATCCCTATACACATCACTTTGTGATTACTTACCAACACCACAAGACTGATAACAAAGCAATAGGCGAGGGTTCTTGTATGTGACTCCGTCAGTTCCACATACGGGGTCTTCTTCCATAGAGAACGGACATGACTGCATACACTCTTCCTGTTCGGCAGCATTACGTTTAGGAGCAGGTTTGGTAGTATTAGGCTCAGAAACCGGTTTATTAGTCGAACTGAAATAATGAATTATTTTTCAAATCACACTAATTTATAAATGTGAAGATTTGTGAGTGTGTATGTTTGTTAATTCTTCACATCTAAACGGCTGAGAGACATTTATATGAAATTTGGTACAGATGCCCTTACAACTAGCCGTGCCCCGCTGTTTTACCAGCATAGTTTCCGGTTCCGTGGGAATTTTGGGATAAAACATAGCCTATGTCTTTCCTCGGACCGGAAGCTACACCTGTACCAAATTTCAAGTCAATCGGTTCAGTAGTTTAACCGTGAAAAGGTTACAGACAGACAGAGTTACTTTCGGATAATATTTGTAAGGATTTTTCAAATATGATTGTTTCTTCTTACCTAGGTTTTGTAGAGGATTCCGTATTTGTGTTGGGAGAAATTGTAGAAGGGTTGTAGGGAAATGGACGCATCGTGATATACTCGAAGTAGGGATAGTCGGGATTACTCCATGTAACTTGGGGTAATTGTGGCAGTGGAGGTAGTTGGGGAAATTCGGGAAATGGAGGCATTTGCGGTAGTTGGGGAAATTGTGGCAGATGTATTTCTGGCAAGTCTGGTAGGTCCAGTACTTGTGGGCGAGGATTATAAGCAGGAAACCAAAAAGCAAAATGTGCATTGCTAACATTCCAAAAAGCCGCCAATAAACCTAAAATATAAAATAAAATTTGTTAACAAATTAAAAGTTATAAAGACTATACCATCGAACGTCCTAAATAACAAATATATTTTTTCTAAATACTTATCTAAATATAATAAAGAAATGCAAGGAAAAAAAATTGGGTAAACTATTTTAAATTCTATTAAAAATATAAACTATCTATACCCTGCGGTCAAATCTGATTATAGTATCCTGAAAATTTGTGAGTTCAAACAAACAACTCTATAGATAGTTATAAGCCTTATAACGTCACGCTACGACCTAGAGGAGTGGAGCTAACGTGGGGTAAACCGCGGGGCACAACTAGTATAAGTACAATAACTAGCATACAATAACTAGCAATAAAAAAACTAGCAGCGCCCCGCGGTTTCACTCGCGTAGTTCCTATTCCTGTGGGAATACAGGGATAAACTATAGCCTATGTCACTCGCTGACAATATAGCTTCCCATTAGTGAAAGAATTTTTGAAATCGGTTCAGTAGATCCCGATATTACCCCATACAATTTAACAAACATACAAACTTTACTACTTTATAATATTAGTATAGAATATTAGTATTACTAATTTTTAACAACTTTTGGTATTTGTTACACATATTTACGCAAAAACCTTTTGTTTATTTTAGTCAAGAAAAATACGTAAGATAATTTCCCTCCCTTTCGTGAAATACAATTTATTGTTACTGAACACTTAATTTAAAAATACACAAATCATTTAACTGAATTGAAATGATTAAATTCTATTTTGTTCACAAACTTACACATTAAAATTAATAAACTTACCAATCGAAATTAAAAATTTCATTTTAAATCAAAGTTGGGGTAGAATTATAAACCTTCAAAGACGCGAAGTCACCAAAACACAAGCGACTATTATAATAAACAAGAGTTTTTCAATAACGTATAAGTAGACTCTAGTCGAGTATCACAGTGTATCGTCAGTTTATATTTACAACTTGGGATCCCCACTGATAACACTTATTTACATTTCGCCGTTTAGGTATACGCGTATTTTTTCATCGTTAATGTACAACAAGCAATCTTAGTTATATCGACCTATCACCCCGAAGTTATCGTCATTAGTTATACAGAGTAGGGAATATTCAGATAGGTTCCTCTCCTTATAGCCTTAGTTTTTTGCAACACGCCTACCAGTCCCGGATTAATCCTTAATCAAATTAAGCAATTGCCTAGGGCACCACGTCTGGGGGGGCACCAGAAAACACCATTAGGGGCACCAGAATACAAGGATATGGGGCCCCCAGAGCCGCTATGCTTGAAATGACAAATGCCCTACCTTGTTGAACATAGCGAGCTCAGTGTTAGCTGACCTTTTTTTCGTCCTCAAATTCCACTCTAGATACAGCTTTAGGGGCCCGAAGGCTTGGATTGCTTAGGCCCTAAGCCTTAGAGCATCATGATGTCTTAATCCGTCACTGACGCCTACCTATTACAGAAACAGTGTACTGTATTGCGCCCATTTCCCCGAAAAATGTGTGCTTTGTAATTTCACTGACTACATTGCCCTTCAAACTGAAACACAGTAATGTTTTTGTTCTTCTGCTTATTAGCTGCAGAATACCTGGTAATGCAATAGTAGCCACTTAGACGGAATCGTGCAAGAGTCCTACTACGTGGAGAGTTTTAAGAACTGCTATTGGATTGTCAACATAATTTAGGTTTAGATTACGGAACCCAAAAAACGGGGAAAATACTCGATTTACTATGACTGTATAAATTTACCAGTTATAAAGGTTAAGTCATGAGGTGAAAGATTGCCCTACTAGAGATAAATATCAGTTGTTAATACTACAGCTAATACAACGCAGATATTATTAAAATGTAGAGTTTTTGAATCTACGAGTAGGTATGTTCCATATTAATAAGAAAATTAAAATATTCTAAATTTTGACCTCAGCTTGGATTTGAACCGTGCCATACTGCTCCCGTGATTGCTACGAGTACCATGAGGCCGGTGTCTTAAATTTAGCGGGCAGGCGGGGCGGCGGCGGCGGCGGCGCAGCGGAGCGGGCGCCCGCTCCCGAGTCCCGTCGAAATTGATTCAGTCGTTTCAGATATTAGTCGGAACAAACAGACAGACATTTGCATATATAGTTTTTTGATTCGTAAAATAATGAAGTAAGCTGAAGGAGATAAACTTAGAATTCCTTATCCTAAAATACATTTTGGAATGGTTACGTTTTCTCCGAGGATTATTAATAACTAGCTGTGCCCCGCGGTTTCACCCGCGTGGTTCCCGTTCCCATGGGAATACGGGGATAAAATATAGCCTATGTTATTCAAGGTGAATGTAGCTTTCTAATAGTGAAAGAATTATTGAAATCGGTTCAGTAGTTTCGGAGCCTATTCGTTACATACAAACAAACAAACAAACAAACAAATCTTTCCTCTTTATAATATTAGTATAGATAAACATTTCATCAAACAAGATTGAAACATGTTTTTATTTCCCTTATTATTTCCTTTATTACCCAGCATAATTTTATTGGGACCAAAAATCCCCTAAAAATATTCCGTAGTGAAATCGACCACATACCAGGGGACAAATAAAAAAGCCATTTTGCAAATTTTTTTTAAATTCAAGGCCATTTTCCAAAAGCAAATTTTAGCGATATTAGAATGAAAATTATAATTTCAATTTTTCGCGCTGTTTTAACGGATTTTAATGTATTTTGATGTTAATAATCGATTCCGACACATCTGGTCATTCTGGTCAATCTGGTAATTCTGGTCATGCTGGTCATTCTGGTCATTCTGGTCATTCTGGTCATTCTGATCATTTTGGTCAGTCTGGCCATTCTGGTCAATCTGGTCAATATGGTCAATCTGGTCATTCTGGTCAATCTGGTCAATCTGGTCATTCTGGTCATGCTGGTCATTCTGGTCATTCTGGTCAATCTGGTCATTCTGGTCATTCTGGTAAATCTGGTCATTCTGGTCATTCTGGTCATTCTGGTCATTCTAGTCAATCTGGTCATTCTGGTCATTCTGGTCATTCTGGTCATTCTGGTCAATCTGATCATTCTGGTCATTCTGGTCATTCTGGTCATTCTGGTCATTCTGGTCATTCTGGTCATTCTGGTCATTCTGGTCATTCTGGTCATTCTGGTCATTCTGGTCATTCTGGTCAATCTGGTCATTCTGGTCATTCTGGTCAATCTGGTCATTCTGGTCATGCTGGTCATTCTGGTCATTCTGGTCATTCTGGTCATTCTGGTCAATCTGGTCATTCTGGTCATTCTGGTCATTCTGGTCATTTTGGTCAATCTGGTCATTCTGGTCAATCTGGTCATTCTGGTCATTTTGGTGAATCTGGTCATTCTGGTCATTCTGATCATTCTGATCATTCTGGTCATTCTGGTCAATCTGGTCATTCTGGTCATTCTGGTCAATCTGGTCATTCTGGTCAATCTGGTCATTCTGGTCAATCTGGTCAATCTGGTCATTCTGGTCATGCTGGTCATTCTGGTCATTCTGGTCAATCTGGTCATTCTGGTCATTCTGGTAAATCTGGTCATTCTGGTCATTCTGGTCATTCTAGTCAATCTGGTCATTCTGGTCATGCTGGTCATTCTGGTCATTCTGGTCAATCTGGTCATTCTGGTTATGCTGGTCATTCTGGTCATTCTGGTCAATCTGGTCATTCTGGTCATTCTGGTCATTCTGGTCAATCTGGTCATTCTGGTCAATCTGGTCATTCTGGTCATTCTGGTCATTTTGGTGAATCTGGTCATTCTGATCATTTTGGTCATTCTGGTCATTCTGGTCAATCTGGTCATTCTGGTCATTCTGGTCATTCTGGTCATTCTGGTCATTCTGGTCATTCTGGTCATTCTGGTCATTGTGGTCATTCTGGTCATTCTGGTAATTCTGGTCATTCTGGTTATTCTGGTCATTCTGGTCAATCTGATCATTCGGGTCATGCTGGTCATTCTGGTCATTCTGGTCATTTTGATCATTTTGGTCATTCTGGTCATTCTGGTCAATCTGGTCATTCTGGTCAATCTGGTCATTCTGGTCATTCTGGTCATTCTGGTCATTTTGATCATTTTGGTCATTCTGGTCATTCTGGTCAATCTGGTCATTCTGGTCAATCTGGTCATTCTGGTCATTCTGGTCATTCTGGTCATTCTGGTAATTCTGGTCATTGTGGTCATTCTGGTCATTGTGGTCATTCTGGTCATTGTGGTCATTCTGGTCATTCTGGTCATTCTGGTCATTCTGGTCATTCTGGTCATTCTGGTCATTCTGGTCATTCTGGTCAGTCTGGTCATTCTGGTCATTCTGGTCATTTTGATCATTTTGGTCATTCTGGTCATTCTGGTCAATCTGGTCATTCTGGTCAATCTGGTCATTCTGGTCATTCTGGTCATTCTGGTCATTTTGATCATTTTGGTCATTCTGGTCATTCTGGTCAATCTGGTCATTCTGGTCAATCTGGTCATTCTGGTCATTCTGGTCATTCTGGTCATTCTGGTAATTCTGGTCATTGTGGTCATTCTGGTCATTGTGGTCATTCTGGTCATTCTGGTCATTCTGGTCATTCTGGTCATTCTGGTCATTCTGGTCATTCTGGTCAGTCTGGTCATTCTAGTCATTCTGGTCAGTCTGGTCATACTGGTCATTGTGGTCATTCTGGTCATTCTGGTCATTCTGGCCATTCTTTTCAATCTGGTTATTCTGGTCATTCTGGTCATTCTGGTCATTCTGGTCATTCTAGTCAATCTGGTCATTCTGGTCATTCTGGTCATTCTGGTCATTCTGGTCAATCTGATCATTCTGGTCATGCTGGTCATTCTGGTCATTCTGGTCATTCTGGTCATTCTGGTCATTCTGGTCATTCTGGTCATTCTGGTCATTCTGGTCATTCTGGTCATTCTGGTCATTCTGGTCATTCTGGTCATTCTGGTCATTCTGGTCATTTTGATCATTTTGGTCATTCTGGTCATTCTGGTCAATCTGGTCATTCTGGTCAATCTGGTCATTCTGGTCATTCTGGTCATTCTGGTCATTCTGGTAATTCTGGTCATTGTGGTCATTCTGGTCATTGTGGTCATTCTGGTCATTCTGGTCATTCTGGTCATTCTGGTCATTCTGGTCATTCTGGTCAATCTGGTCATTCTGGTCATTCTGGTCATTCTGGTCATTCTGGTAATTCTGGTCATTGTGGTCATTCTGGTCATTGTGGTCATTCTGGTCATTCTGGTCATTCTGGTCATTCTGGTCATTCTGGTCATTCTGGTCATTCTGGTCAGTCTGGTCATTCTAGTCATTCTGGTCAGTCTGGTCATACTGGTCATTGTGGTCATTCTGGTCATTCTGGCCATTCTTTTCAATCTGGTTATTCTGGTCATTCTGGTCATTCTGGTCATTCTGGTCATTCTAGTCAATCTGGTCATTCTGGTCATTCTGGTCATTCTGGTCATTCTGGTCAATCTGATCATTCTGGTCATGCTGGTCATTCTGGTCATTCTGGTCATTCTGGTCATTCTGGTCATTCTGGTCATTCTGGTCATTGTGGTCATTCTGGTCATTCTGGTCATTCTGGTCATTCTGGTCATTCTGGTCATTCTGGTCATTCTGGTCAGTCTGGTCATTCTAGTCATTCTGGTCAGTCTGGTCATACTGGTCATTGTGGTCATTCTGGTCATTCTGGCCATTCTTTTCAATCTGGTTATTCTGGTCATTCTGGTCATTCTGGTCATTCTGGTCATTCTAGTCAATCTGGTCATTCTGGTCATTCTGGTCATTCTGGTCATTCTGGTCAATCTGATCATTCTGGTCATGCTGGTCATTCTGGTCATTCTGGTCATTCTGGTCATTCTGGTCATTCTGGTCATTCTGGTCATTCTGGTCATTCTGGTCATTCTGGTCATTCTGGTCATTCTGGTCATTCTGGTCAATCTGGTCATTCTGGTCATTCTGGTCAATCTGGTCATTCTGGTCATGCTGGTCATTCTGGTCATTCTGGTCAATCTGGTCATTCTGGTCATTCTGGTCATTCTGGTCATTTTGGTCAATCTGGTCATTCTGGTCAATCTGGTCATTCTGGTCATTTTGGTGAATCTGGTCATTCTGGTCATTCTGATCATTCTGATCATTCTGGTCATTCTGGTCAATCTGGTCATTCTGGTCATTCTGGTCATTCTGGTCAATCTGGTCATTCTGGTCATTCTGGTCATTCTGGTCATTCTGGTCAATCTGGTCATTCTGGTCATTCTGGTCATTCTGGTCAATCTGGTCATTCTGGTCATGCTGGTCATTCTGGTCATTCTGGTCAATCTGGTCATTCTGGTTATGCTGGTCATTCTGGTCATTCTGGTCATTCTGGTCATTCTGGTCATTCTGGTCAATCTGGTCATTCTGGTCAATCTGGTCATTCTGGTCATTCTGGTCATTTTGGTGAATCTGGTCATTCTGATCATTTTGGTCATTCTGGTCATTCTGGTCAATCTGGTCATTCTGGTCATTCTGGTCATTCTGGTCATTCTGGTCATTCTGGTCATTCTGGTCATTCTGGTCATTGTGGTCATTCTGGTCATTCTGGTAATTCTGGTCATTCTGGTTATTCTGGTCATTCTGGTCAATCTGATCATTCGGGTCATGCTGGTCATTCTGGTCATTCTGGTCATTTTGATCATTTTGGTCATTCTGGTCATTCTGGTCAATCTGGTCATTCTGGTCAATCTGGTCATTCTGGTCATTCTGGTCATTCTGGTCATTTTGATCATTTTGGTCATTCTGGTCATTCTGGTCAATCTGGTCATTCTGGTCAATCTGGTCATTCTGGTCATTCTGGTCATTCTGGTCATTCTGGTAATTCTGGTCATTGTGGTCATTCTGGTCATTGTGGTCATTCTGGTCATTGTGGTCATTCTGGTCATTCTGGTCATTCTGGTCATTCTGGTCATTCTGGTCATTCTGGTCATTCTGGTCAGTCTGGTCATTCTGGTCATTCTGGTCATTTTGATCATTTTGGTCATTCTGGTCATTCTGGTCAATCTGGTCATTCTGGTCAATCTGGTCATTCTGGTCATTCTGGTCATTCTGGTCATTTTGATCATTTTGGTCATTCTGGTCATTCTGGTCAATCTGGTCATTCTGGTCAATCTGGTCATTCTGGTCATTCTGGTCATTCTGGTCATTCTGGTAATTCTGGTCATTGTGGTCATTCTGGTCATTGTGGTCATTCTGGTCATTCTGGTCATTCTGGTCATTCTGGTCATTCTGGTCATTCTGGTCATTCTGGTCAGTCTGGTCATTCTAGTCATTCTGGTCAGTCTGGTCATACTGGTCATTGTGGTCATTCTGGTCATTCTGGCCATTCTTTTCAATCTGGTTATTCTGGTCATTCTGGTCAATCTGGTCATTCTGGTCATTCTGGTCATTTTGGTGAATCTGGTCATTCTGATCATTCTGGTCATTCTGGTCAATCTGGTCATTCTGGTCATTCTGGTAATTCTGGTCATTGTGGTCATTCTGGTCATTGTGGTCATTCTGGTCATTCTGGTCATTCTGGTCATTCTGGTCATTCTGGTCATTCTGGTCATTCTGGTCATTCTGGTCAGTCTGGTCATTCTAGTCATTCTGGTCAGTCTGGTCATACTGGTCATTGTGGTCATTCTGGTCATTCTGGCCATTCTTTTCAATCTGGTTATTCTGGTCATTCTGGTCAATCTGGTCATTCTGGTCATTCTGGTCATTTTGGTGAATCTGGTCATTCTGATCATTCTGGTCATTCTGGTCAATCTGGTCATTCTGGTCATTCTGGTCATTCTGGTCAGTCTGGTCATTCTGGTCATTCTGGTCATTTTGATCATTTTGGTCATTCTGGTCATTCTGGTCAATCTGGTCATTCTGGTCAATCTGGTCATTCTGGTCATTCTGGTCATTCTGGTCATTTTGATCATTTTGGTCATTCTGGTCATTCTGGTCAATCTGGTCATTCTGGTCATTCTGGCCATTCTTTTCAATCTGGTCATTCTGGTCATTCTGGTCATTCTGGTCATTCCGGTCATTCTGGTCATTCTGGTCATTCTGGTCATTCTGGTCATTCTGGTCATTCTGGTCATTCTGGTCAATCTGGTCATTCTGGTCAGTCTGGTCATTCTAGTCATTCTGGTCATTCTGGTCATTCTGGTCATACTGGTCATTGTGGTCATTCTGGTCATTCTGGTCAATCTGGTCATTCTGGTCATGCTGGTCATTCTGTCGGTCATTTCGGTGAATCTGGTCATTCTGGTCATTCTGATCATTCTGGTCATTCTGGTCATTCTGGTCAATCTGGTCATTCTGGTCAATCTGGTCAATCTGGTCATTCTGGTCATTTTGGTCATTCTGGTCATTCTGTTCATTCTGGTCATTGTGGTCATTGTGGTCATTCTGGTCATTTCGGTCATTCTGGTCATTCTGGTCATTCTGGTCATTCTGGTCATTGTGGTCATTCTGGTCATTGTGGTCATTCTGGTCATTCTGGTCATTCTGGTCATTCTGGTCATTCTGGTCATTCTGGTCATTCTGGTCATTCTGGTCAGTCTGGTCATTCTAGTCATTCTGGTCAGTCTGGTCATACTGGTCATTGTGGTCATTCTGGTCATTCTGGCCATTCTTTTCAATCTGGTTATTCTGGTCATTCTGGTCAATCTGGTCATTCTGGTCATTCTGGTCATTTTGGTGAATCTGGTCATTCTGATCATTCTGGTCATTCTGGTCAATCTGGTCATTCTGGTCAATCTGGTCATTCTGGTCATTCTGGCTATTCTTTTCAATCTGGTTATTCTGGTCATTCTGGTCAATCTGGTCATTCTGGTCATTCTGGTCATTCTGGTCATTCTGGTCATTCTGGTCATTCTGGTCATTGTGGTCATTCTGGTCATTCTGGTCATTCTGGTCATTCTGGTCATTGTGGTCATTCTGGTCATTCTGGTCATACTGGTCATTCTGGTCAATCTGGTCATTCTGGTCATACTGGCCATTGTGGTCATTCTGGTCATTCTGGTCATTCTGGTCATTCTGGTCAATCTGGTCATTCTGGTCAATCTGGTCATTCTGGTCATTCTGGTCATTCTGGTCATTCTGGTCATTCTGGTCAGTCTGGTCATTCTGGTCATTCTGGTCATACTGGTCATTGTGGTCATTCTGGTCATTCTGGTCAATCTGGTCATTCTGGTCATGCTGGTCATTCTGTTGGTCATTTTGGTGAATCTGGTCATTCTGGTCATTCTGATCATTCTGGTCATTCTGGTCATTCTGGTCAATCTGGTCATTCTGGTCAATCTGGTCAATCTGGTCATTCTGGTCATTTTGGTCATTCTGGTCATTCTGTTCATGCTGGTCATTGTGGTCATTGTGGTCATTCTGGTCATTTCGGTCATTCTGGTCATTCTGGTCATTCTGGTCATTCTGGTCATTTTGGTGAATCTGGTCATTCTGATCATTTTGGTCAGTCTGGTCATTCTGGTCATTCTGGTCAATCTGGTCATTCTGGTCAATGTGGTCATTCTGGTCAATCTGGTCATTCTGGTCATTCTGGTCATTCTGGTCATTCTGGTCATTCTGGTCATTCTGGTCATTCTGGTCATTCTGGTCATTCTGGTCATTCTGGTCATTCTGGTCATTCTGGTCAATTTGGTCATTCTCGTCAATCTGGTCATTCTGGTCATTCTGGTCAATCTGGTCATTCTGGTCAATCTGGTCATTCTGGTCAATCTGGTCATTCTGGTCATTCTGGTTATTTTGGTCATTCTGGTCAATCTGGTCATTCTGGTCATTTTGGTGAATCTGGTCATTCTGGTCATTCTGATCATTCTGGTCATTCTGGTCAATCTGGTCATTCTGGTCATTCTGGTCATTCTGGTCAATCTGGTCATTCTGGTCATTCTGGTCATTCTGGTCATTCTGGTCAATCTGGTCATTCTGGTCATTCTGGTCATTCTGGTCAATCTGGTCATTCTGGTCATGCTGGTCATTCTGGTCATTCTGGTCAATCTGGTCATTCTGGTTATGCTGGTCATTCTGGTCATTCTGGTCATTCTGGTCATTCTGGTCATTCTGGTCAATCTGGTCATTCTGGTCAATCTGGTCATTCTGGTCATTCTGGTCATTTTGGTGAATCTGGTCATTCTGATCATTTTGGTCATTCTGGTCATTCTGGTCAATCTGGTCATTCTGGTCATTCTGGTCATTCTGGTCATTCTGGTCATTCTGGTCATTCTGGTCATTCTGGTCATTCTGGTAATTCTGGTCATTCTGGTTATTCTGGTCATTCTGGTCAATCTGATCATTCGGGTCATGCTGGTCATTCTGGTCATTCTGGTCATTTTGATCATTTTGGTCATTCTGGTCATTCTGGTCAATCTGGTCATTCTGGTCAATCTGGTCATTCTGGTCATTCTGGTCATTCTGGTCATTTTGATCATTTTGGTCATTCTGGTCATTCTGGTCAATCTGGTCATTCTGGTCAATTTGGTCATTCTGGTCATTCTGGTCATTCTGGTCATTCTGGTAATTCTGGTCATTGTGGTCATTCTGGTCATTGTGGTCATTCTGGTCATTGTGGTCATTCTGGTCATTCTGGTCATTCTGGTCATTCTGGTCATTCTGGTCATTCTGGTCATTCTGGTCATTCTGGTCATTCTGGTCAGTCTGGTCATTCTGGTCATTCTGGTCATTTTGATCATTTTGGTCATTCTGGTCATTCTGGTCAATCTGGTCATTCTGGTCAATCTGGTCATTCTGGTCATTCTGGTCATTCTGGTCATTTTGATCATTTTGGTCATTCTGGTCATTCTGGTCAATCTGGTCATTCTGGTCAATCTGGTCATTCTGGTCATTCTGGTCATTCTGGTCATTCTGGTAATTCTGGTCATTGTGGTCATTCTGGTCATTGTGGTCATTCTGGTCATTCTGGTCATTCTGGTCATTCTGGTCATTCTGGTCATTCTGGTCATTCTGGTCATTCTGGTCAGTCTGGTCATTCTAGTCATTCTGGTCAGTCTGGTCATACTGGTCATTGTGGTCATTCTGGTCATTCTGGCCATTCTTTTCAATCTGGTTATTCTGGTCATTCTGGTCAATCTGGTCATTCTGGTCATTCTGGTCATTTTGGTGAATCTGGTCATTCTGATCATTCTGGTCATTCTGGTCAATCTGGTCATTCTGGTCATTCTGGTAATTCTGGTCATTGTGGTCATTCTGGTCATTGTGGTCATTCTGGTCATTCTGGTCATTCTGGTCATTCTGGTCATTCTGGTCATTCTGGTCATTCTGGTCAGTCTTGTCATTCTAGTCATTCTGGTCAGTCTGGTCATACTGGTCATTGTGGTCATTCTGGTCATTCTGGCCATTCTTTTCAATCTGGTTATTCTGGTCATTCTGGTCAATCTGGTCATTCTGGTCATTCTGGTCATTTTGGTGAATCTGGTCATTCTGATCATTCTGGTCATTCTGGTCAATCTGGTCATTCTGGTCAATCTGGTCATTCTGGTCATTCTGGCTATTCTTTTCAATCTGGTTATTCTGGTCATTCTGGTCAATCTGGTCATTCTGGTCATTCTGGTCATTCTGGTCATTCTGGTCATTCTGGTCATTGTGGTCATTCTGGTCATTCTGGTCATTCTGGCCATTGTGGTCATTCTGGTCATTCTGGTCATTCTGGTCATTCTGGTCAATCTGGTCATTCTGGTCAATCTGGTCATTCTGGTCATTCTGGTCATTCCGGTCATTCTGGTCATTCTGGTCATTCTGGTCATTCTGGTCATTCTGGTCATTCTGGTCATTCTGGTCAATCTGGTCATTCTGGTCAGTCTGGTCATTCTAGTCATTCTGGTCATTCTGGTCATTCTGGTCATACTGGTCATTGTGGTCATTCTGGTCATTCTGGTCAATCTGGTCATTCTGGTCATGCTGGTCATTCTGTCGGTCATTTTGGTGAATCTGGTCATTCTGGTCATTCTGATCATTCTGGTCATTCTGGTCATTCTGGTCAATCTGGTCATTCTGGTCAATCTGGTCAATCTGGTCATTCTGGTCATTTTGGTCATTCTGGTCATTCTGTTCATTCTGGTCATTGTGGTCATTGTGGTCATTCTGGTCATTTCGGTCATTCTGGTCATTCTGGTCATTCTGGTCATTCTGGTCATTGTGGTCATTCTGGTCATTGTGGTCATTCTGGTCATTCTGGTCATTCTGGTCATTCTGGTCATTCTGGTCATTCTGGTCATTCTGGTCATTCTGGTCAGTCTGGTCATTCTAGTCATTCTGGTCAGTCTGGTCATACTGGTCATTGTGGTCATTCTGGTCATTCTGGCCATTCTTTTCAATCTGGTTATTCTGGTCATTCTGGTCAATCTGGTCATTCTGGTCATTCTGGTCATTTTGGTGAATCTGGTCATTCTGATCATTCTGGTCATTCTGGTCAATCTGGTCATTCTGGTCAATCTGGTCATTCTGGTCATTCTGGCTATTCTTTTCAATCTGGTTATTCTGGTCATTCTGGTCAATCTGGTCATTCTGGTCATTCTGGTCATTCTGGTCATTCTGGTCATTCTGGTCATTCTGGTCATTGTGGTCATTCTGGTCATTCTGGTCATACTGGTCATTCTGGTCAATCTGGTCATTCTGGTCATACTGGCCATTGTGGTCATTCTGGTCATTCTGGTCATTCTGGTCATTCTGGTCAATCTGGTCATTCTGGTCAATCTGGTCATTCTGGTCATTCTGGTCATTCCGGTCATTCTGGTCATTCTGGTCATTCTGGTCATTCTGGTCATTCTGGTCATTCTGGTCATTCTGGTCATTCTGGTCATTCTGGTCAATCTGGTCATTCTGGTCAGTCTGGTCATTCTAGTCATTCTGGTCATTCTGGTCATTCTGGTCATACTGGTCATTGTGGTCATTCTGGTCATTCTGGTCAATCTGGTCATTCTGGTCATGCTGGTCATTCTGTCGGTCATTTTGGTGAATCTGGTCATTCTGGTCATTCTGATCATTCTGGTCATTCTGGTCATTCTGGTCAATCTGGTCATTCTGGTCAATCTGGTCAATCTGGTCATTCTGGTCATTTTGGTCATTCTGGTCATTCTGTTCATGCTGGTCATTGTGGTCATTGTGGTCATTCTGGTCATTTCGGTCATTCTGGTCATTCTGGTCATTCTGGTCATTCTGGTCATTCTGGTCATTTTGGTGAATCTGGTCATTCTGATCATTTTGGTCAGTCTGGTCATTCTGGTCATTCTGGTCAATCTGGTCATTCTGGTCAATCTGGTCATTCTGGTCAATCTGGTCATTCTGGTCATTCTGGTCATTCTGGTCATTCTGGTCATTCTGGTCATTCTGGTCATTCTGGTCATTCTGGTCATTCTGGTCATTCTGGTCATTCTGGTCATTCTGGTCATTCTGGTCATTCTGGTCAATTTGGTCATTCTCGTCAATCTGGTCATTCTGGTCATTCTGGTCAATCTGGTCATTCTGGTCAATCTGGTCATTCTGGTCAATCTGGTCATTCTGGTCATTCTGGTTATTTTGGTCATTCTGGTCATTCTGGTCATTCTGGTCATTCTGGACATGCTGGTCAATCTGGTCATTCTGGTCATTCTGGTCATGCTGGTCAATCTGGTTATTTTGGACAATCTGGTCAATCTTGTCATTCTGGTCATTTTGGTAAAGGATGATGCCAGGAAATGTATGGACTTTGGTACCCCTTCAATTGCTTTGTGTAATATATCGTTGGATAGCTATAGTAGCAGAACAAAAGTTTATATGGAGTCAAGGACCAAATCTTAGTCCGATCAGAGTTATGCGGTACTAAACAACTCAGTTTATCATAATATCATCCAAGTAGATTGATAAAAAAACCAGTGTAAGTTTAATTTAAGTGGTTTATTATTATAATAATTGCATTTTCCTCATATTGGGTCCACTATGACCTCATTTAAAAATAACATGGGCCTGAAAATCCTACCTATCGTTGAAAAATTGATATTATGTTTGGTACTGCATAACTCTGATCGGACTAAGATTTGGACCTTGACTCCATAGTAACTTCTTAACTTTGATATGCTTAACTATGGCTATCCAACGACATATTACACATAGTATCTTAGTAGTATCTTCTCAGCGTATCGAACGGGAGTGTAGATTGTTCGGAATAACGCGGGTGAAAACGCGAGACGCCGCTAGTGTATGTACTATAAATAAGCATTAAAAAATAAAATTAATTAAACGTCTGTTTAAAATCGAACTAGCTGATTAACAGAATAAGTCCCCTTTAATACAAAAAAAACTACATTAAAATCGGTTCTTTCGTTCGGGAGCTATGATGCCACAGACAGACAGATACACACACACACACACATATATACACACACCAAGACACGTCAAACTTATAACACCCCTCTTTTTGCGTCGGGGGTTAAAAAATATAAATAATAATATTGTTGAATATTTTTGATAAGTAAACATATTGCTGTCGTAAATAACTTTATTAGGTATTAACTAAATAACGAGTATGGGTATTTTGTTGTTGTATGATCTCATTTACTGAAGTAATGTAGCTGAAATTTGGTACAGATTTTCCTTATGACATGAAATAACATATGTGAAATACTTAGCCAATAGGTAAGGTAGTAAACTTTTTACATTACTTGGTACAGACGTCTTCCATCTTAGTCTTCTGTGATTACGGGTTCTGTAAAGAATCCGAAACGTCAGAAAATGTAAAACAAAATACAACCACGACAAAAATCCGTTTAAGTGTTTTATTTCAATATGAAAAATTTCTCTAACATTATCCAGGGAGGAAATATTGAAATGCATTTGTAAGGAGACTGGCTTCTAAAGTATCCTCTTAAGGCAATACCTATCTATTACCAGAAATAGCTTGAATATGGGAAAATACATGCAATAATAAATATGATGTCAGTAGTATAATAATAAACTTAAAAATAAGTATTATAATGCATTGTTTAAGTTATCATTTAACCAAATAGGAAAACCCAAAACAGACGGGATGTAAACAATTTGTTATCGGTCAGAAGTGGGGATTTCAGTTCATTTTAATAAAGACTTAGGTACTTTGATATATTTATAAAAGTCGTATGTCTGTTAGTGACCCAAAGCTTCACTGATATCAACATTTTAACGTTGTGCAATAAAATATTACTTTATAACCCTCAATTGAAAAAATATATACTGGGATTTAAAAATGAAAAATACAGTGATTTTAATAGGTGAGTTAAAAAATTAGCCAATTTTATGAACGATATACGTATTTTCTTAACTTAATTCTTATTGATACTGTTTCTATATAAAGTATATTAAAGGGACGTCGATAGATATGTTCAATCAACATATAGAAATTAAAGAAAACGTGAATCTATCTTCAAGGAATTGCATTATGAACCCGTAATCCTCAAATTTCTTTCATAAAATCAATTACATTGATACCTGTACATATAATAGATACTTATAAATAAATAAAATAAATAAATAAATAAATAATAGATTTTTATCACATTTCCTCCAAAGTGAAATCATTTCGTCGAAATCTTTTTGATCTTTTTGTTACCGAAATAATTTAAAAATATTGATATCTTTGATTTACACGAACACTACACATTGAAATAAAACACTTAAAAGGATTTTCCTCGTGGTTGTATTTTGTTTTTGAAACGTCAGAACATGTAAAACAAAATACAACCACGACAAAAATCCGTTTAAGTATTTAATTTAAAAATGTTTGATTCAATTTCACATTTCAGGTTTCCTGGCGTTTTGGCATGTCAGTAAGGCACATTTCGATTCTAGCCCCGAAGACTCTTCTGGACCCAGTTCTGAGGACTGCTCCGGTCCCGGTTCTGATGATTTCTCTGGTCCTGGCCCTCAAGACTGGTCTTGTTCTGACTCAGGCTGCTCTTCTAGCTCTGACGAAAGTTCTAATTCTAGCCCCGAGAAACCCTCTGGTCCTCCCAAACCTGTGAAACCTTATATCCCTCCACCTCCTATATTTACTACAAAGAAACCCTATACACCACCAAGGTATGTGGACAACATTTAACTTAGTACTACCAAATTATAGATTTGCATGTTTAAAATTGTTCTTGAGAAAATAAAACAGAGGCCTAGAGTTAACCATTTTAGATATTACATGAAAATTTTAATAATCTCGGTTGAGTTAGTTACTGTAAGCTGCCTGCCTTGTATTTATTGCATTAAGTTAGAAACTTTTTTATTTTCTTCCAGAATTGTACCCTATATTCCTCCAAGTCCAATATTTACTACAAAGAGACCCTATACACCACCAAGGTACAAAATTTAATTTAGTACTACCAAATTATAGATTTGCATGTTTGAAATTGTTCTTGAGAAAATATAACAGAGCCCTGCGGCAATACCAGGTTATTCAAATTTTGTTTATTACATCAGAATTTTTAAATAAGTAGAAGCTTAATAAATGCTGCCGTTTTGGAAATTAGCTGAAACCAACTGAGAAACAGATGTAAAATTTAAAGAGTTGTTATGGTTCAGTTAGTTACTTAGTTACTATAAGCTGCCTTGTTTTTATTACATGAAGCTTGAAACTTTTTTATGTTCTTCCAGAATTGTACCTACACCTCCCGCACCTATAGTGCCGGTGATACCCACTACTCCACCACCAGTTGTACCAAACACTCCGGAAACTGTAGAAGATTGTAAGAAAAGATGTGCCGTCACCACAGAATATAATCCTGTGTGCGGCACCGATAATGTATCCTATGACAATATGGGCAGGTTCGAATGTGCACGCAGCTGTGGTGCAAGTAAGTATTATTTAATAATTATTATATCGCCCCATTACAATATTTAACCCCTGAATTAATTGATTAATTAGCTCTGTACACGTTACGATTGATTGCTAAGATGAAACTTAAGGATATCGGTTCGATTCATCGCACCTTGTCTTTAATAAATAAATACATCTTTTTTAATCACAAACTTGCAAATTATTTCATCTTTGCCACAATTGGACATACCTACATTAAATTTATAATATAAGGTTGTGAAATTTGGTACCATATTAAAAGGATATATTCATCCCGAAAAATACTAATTATAAATAGTCGTCAGTTTTATATCCCGCGCAATGATTGCTGCCTTTGGCTACAGTCTATAGCTTTCATTAAAAATGTTCATAGATATCAGTATACTGAAAAAAGGATTATGCACTGCCAACACAAAGACTTATCAAGAGAGCGATGTGCTTCGTTGTGTGAAGGATTGCAAAGTGAAAAATGAGTACCGACCTGTATGCGGTACTAATGGCGTCACATATGCAAATGGTGAACGGTTGCACTGCGCGAATCTATGTGGTGTTGGTAAGTATTTCTTTTAGGCACACATGACCAAAAACTCACCCAGTGGTTCATGCGCGCGTTTTGAGATGTATGTAAGTTGCGTTGCGTTTCTGTGTCGCGCGCTTGAGCAGCGCAACACGAAGGGCTGAACATCGACTTTCATAGAGGATTTGAATCTTCTTTAAAAGTCGATTTTCAGCCCACCGTGCGCTGCCCAGAGGCGAGTCTAGTGGCGTGACAATAAAACCAGCCTTAGATTTCGATATAGGGATTGTTGGTTGTTTAGGAGAAAGCTGGATGAAATAAAATACAATAAGTACTTACAAATAAATAAAAAGATTTTGGAAAATAATTCATAGACTTATTGTATTATATTCATAGGACATCTTTAAGTTATCGAAATGTCTAGTCATCTAGTAATTTGGACAAATAAAATTATATTAAACGTCCATTCTAGCGGACGCCTAGCAACAGCCTTAAGTTATTCGTTCGTTTTCTATCCATCAGACCAACACGTTAATAATTCATACATTGTTTTTTGTTACTGATTATGCTTATATAAATTGTAATTTTCTTTTTGTCCTTAGATGTGAAGTTACACAAGCAGACATCATGTAGGGCCATCGTTAACCTCAACCACGAGATAACTAAAACTGAGGTCGATTTTTGTCTTAATGTATGTCCTTATGAACACATTTTGGACCCTGTATGTGGAACTAATGGGGTATCGTACATTAATAAAGGACATTTGAAATGCGCCAAAGAATGTGGACATAGTAAGTATACATTACAAGCCGAAACACGAGATATAACTTTTAATTTACAACATTACAAAAAAAAGAACTGGAAAGCTGCAATACATTTTTGGGACAAAACAAAATACATGGTTTACAAACCATTCTAATCTGGTGCTTTAATGAAAAAAGTACCGTTACTTTTAAGAAACCAAGTCGCAGCTGTTCAATTTAGTGGAATCGACCTACTATGTGTTTAGCACTTTAAAAACAATACTTACTATTACTATTTAAAATACAATCCTTAAAATATACAACTTTCGCAGCAGACGCAGTACATAGTAGAGATGGTATGTGTGGCACAACAGAAAAAAAAAACCATGAGCCCACAACAGCATCACCCCATATCGTGCCACCAAACTCCGCTTCGTCTGAAGTTGCTGATACAAATCTATCTATATGTATGACATCGTGCCAATACTCGATGTCGAAAGACGACCCTATATGTGGAAATGATGGAGTCACTTACAATAACCCCCGGCACTTACTCTGTTATCAATACTGTGGTGTTGGTAAGTAATTTTTTTATTCAAATTTTCCCTTAGCTAGGTCTTAAATCTGGGACTGTCCTGGGGCCTAAGTCTGCAATTTGACATTATTGATCACACAATATGGTGATATTGTGGCACCATAACGAGAGTGTCAGAAATTAGGTATTCTGCTAAAATTTATTCATATTGCTATGGTGTCTCAGTGGTCTTTTTTGTATATCAAAATTCATGTTTTTTTGTCAAATAAACGTCAGAATACTGTTTCTATGACAACCATCTAAGTTTTATGGAGCCATTGAGTCAGCGGAGTAGTTGTCACTAAGAGAATACAAAAATGACAACAAATGACAAAAAAACGGCCATAATGTTGATATTAAAATACATTTGAGTAGCATTATAGTTTAGAGAATCGGGGCCCTGGTAATAAACCTAGTTCCCTTGCTATAATAATAATAGAGTGACCAAATATGTTATGTTATGTTTTAGATATCAAAATTAGTAAATTCGGTGAATGTTCTTCAAGCGGGACATCGAACCCTGGACCAACGACGACGCCGGTACCCGGTCCGTCAAATAACATTCCAACTGATCCAAATGAAACAAGTAATACTACTGAGGATGACCCAGTAATTAACGTTAATGAAAGATTCGGTATTCGGCCGTCTTTCTAGAGCTTTTTAAAGGAAAACATTAAGTTTTTTTTATAATTAGTCTAGATTATGTATGTTTAAAAACTTATTATTGTTTTATACATGTAACATTTAACATGTACTTACAATTACATGTTAAATAACAATGTTATAAACTTTGTCTGCCTTATTTGCGTTGCATTTTTAGTCTGGTTTAGCACTAAACCAGGTTTTACAATCAATTTCGAATACTGTCAAAGTGACAGATTTGACTGACAAGGTGTCAAATGCTTACCAGGTTTTGTTAAACTGAACTTAAAATGCAACGCAAATAAGGCAGTGTATGTTCATGTTTTAAGTATGTACTTAATAATAAATATGTATTTTCATCACAAAATTATTAAAGAATTGTGTATTATTTTAAAAAGTAAATAAAGATTTCTATGAACTTGCTGATTTTTTATACCTACGGTATCATCACCACATAGTATAAAACTAAGTCGCTTCCCGCTATCTGTCTCTATGTATGCTTAGAACTTTAAAACTTCCTACGTGGATTGTTTTAATAGATATGTATGTATAGTAACTAATGTACAGTACAAGGGGAAGGTTTTTAGCATAATTTCATCCCCGCACTCTAACGGATACGGGAACTACGCGGGTGAAACCGCGGGACGCTGCTAATTTTATTATATTCCAGTTACTGAGCGGCTGGGTATGTGTTACCTGGCTCTAGATCAAGAATTGTTCAAAGGAAATGTCAATCTGTTGATACATTTTAACCCAAAGATAGCCGTGATACTGCTATCTGAATTAAACAAAAATCATTTCATCCAATTATAATTGGATGATATGATGACACAACAACACGTCTGTTCAAAAAATATCGGTACGAATTGATAACCTGGGCCCTGATTCTCTAAACTATTAAGCTGTGATAATGCTACTCAAATGTATTTTAATATCACCATTATGTCCGTTTTTTTGACATTTGTTGGCATTTTGGTATTCCCTTATTGAAAACTACTTTGCTGACTCAATGGCTCCATAAAACTTAGATGGTTGTCATGGAAACAGCATTCTGACGATTTTTATTTGAATTTTGATATGCAACAAAGACCACCGAGACACCATAGCCATATGAATTAATTTTAGCAGAATACCAAATTTCTGACACTCGTTATGGTGCCTCAATATCGACATATTGTCTGATCAATAATGTCAAATTGCAGACTTAGGCCCCTGCTCCTTTTTTAAAGTCTGTTAAAAAGGGTTTTCAGAAGATAACAATACTTAGTGAAACGTATTAGCTTGCTTTCTTGCAAGAAACGAACCCACAACCTTTGGCATAAGACATATTTAATTTCAACTAACATTATATTTATTAAATCAAATATAACCTATTAGTTGCTCAATTATTATCGCTTTTTTATTTAATAACAACTTTTTATTAAATTATCTGTGATTGATTAATTGCTACAAAAGGTCGACAACCACTGGATAAAATATAATTATCAAATTTTTTATTTGTATAAAAACATGTGAATAACAAAAAGCCTTAGATATCTACGAGTATGCATATCTATGTCATAGTCAACTAAATAAATTAGCCATTTTATTGCACGTCTAGTTTTTGAAGCGGTTTTTTTAAATAGATAGACTGATTTAAGAGGAAGGTTTTTAGCATAATATTATCACCGCATTCTCGCGGGAGCGGGAAATATGCTGGGAAAAACCGCGAGGCGCTGCTAGTTATGTATAAACATGTTCCAAGCAGGAGTGATCTATAAAACATCACACTATATGACCAACTAGCAGCGCCCCGCGTTTTCACCCGCGTAGCTTTCAATTGACCCCCCTTTTCTCCGCCTAGAGGAGAATTTCCAAAAATCCTCTCTTAGTGGTAGTCTACTCCCTCCAACAAACACACGTGCCAAATTTCAGCTCTCTACGACCAGTAGTTTCGGCTGTGCGTTGTCTGTCAGTCAGTCAGTCAGTACATCACTCAGTAACGGAAGAGTTTTATATATAGAGAAGATAGGAGCAGAAATAACGTAAGTCAAGCCGCAGGGCAGAGCTAAAACTTTCACATGTCCGCGCTACGCGACAGTGTCATTACCGGCTACGTCATGGCTATATGACGTCAACATCTGTGACATTTGAACATCCATGACAGAATCGTGACGTATACAGCATACGTCATCATCTCCGTCATACATGTTTAATTTTCAATAGAACAAGTTGAATCTAGAAAAACGGAATTTACATCACTAGTTTGACCACTAGCAATAATTAAATAAGTATTTAATTCAGGGATTTCCCGATAAAACCACAGTGTAGCCGTGATGGGATATCCGAAGGTGAAACAATACAAAGGAAATAAAATACGTAAATCTTTGTTTCTTTAAACACATCATAAAATACTACATATATATTAAACTACTATGCTCCACGGGTGTACCTGCTTGATTTTTTTTTCTGGTTCAGGATAAAGAGTATCCTATATAATATGTTTATATGTGTTTCTTGTCTCTGTATAATCTGTTGTTTTGTGTGACTGTTATATTTTTGCGTGTGTTAAAATAAATACTTTTTCTTTCCTTCTTTCTATATACACTATGCCTGAGTAGCAAACTTCATTTTTGAGATCTAGCCAAAAGAAATGCACCCTATGCACTAAAGGAGTGAAATAACCACACTTGGAATAAAACTGCACTTGACGGATTTTTATCGTGATTGAAATTGAATTGAAATTTTCTCAGGTTTCTTTTACATTTTTCAACGTGTAGTGTTTGTTTAAATCAAAGAAATCTATATGTAACCATACTTCGTTTTATGTAAATACTTAGATTAAGATTATGTATGATGAAAACAATTTAAAAATTCTTCCCTCTGTGTTAGAATGTAATCAATGACAATGGTGTTAGCGCTGACAATTGATGACCCAATATTGAAACTAGTGAGTTATTGTTTATCTTCGTCTGTAACTGTGTATCAATATTAGTATTGTGTAATATCTAGTGATGGGTCCAATATCGTTTTACATTTATTTTGATCGAATTTCGGCTTCTTGAGCCAAACTTAGGCATTCGGTTAAAAATGTAACCAAAAATTTGGTTTGAAATGCTAAACATTCGGCACTTTTTGAATTGAAATTTATAGAAATTGCATGTATCGTATCTATAAAATTTACTAGAGACAGGGTAAGGTTTAAAAACTACCAAAAAATTGAATTTATTTGAAATAATTATGTTACATTTTACGTGTACGTTTCTTGGCCCCTTTGAAAAGTCTCTCGAGAAGACGTGACTATCAAAGCGAAACTAATCCCATTTTAGTATTTTAACCGAATATTCGACCAAAATTTGTATTCGTTTAATCCCATCCCTAGTCTTATCAAGATTTAGTCATAATTATTCTAACCCCCTAGTAATATCTCTACCTTTTTTTACGTTGCTGTAAAATGCATAGAACTGCATACCACCGTGAGCCGAGATTGGGAGGGCCCCCGGGGCATGTAGGGCTCTCCCAGCCAGAAAGGCTGGGCCTACCCACTAAAAACACAAAAACACAGCAACGGTAATATCTCTACCAACAAGTTATATGTGATACCTTATAGGTAAAGAACCTTGTTAGGGGTCATTATTAAGATGATAGACTGATTGATTAATGATTAATTTATATGTACTTCTACGTACGGATAAGCACATGATCAATTTAATTCTATTAGATAAATTTAACCTTAATCCTTGACCCTAAGTTTTAGAATCGTTTACATATTTTTTGCTACATTTTGGCATTCACAACATGTATTTTTTTAATTGGCTACATAGTTTGTATATCTTTATTTTGAATTTTAATTATATACAATCATTTGAATGATTCAACGTTGAGATGTAAACGAGTTATCGTTTGGAAGTGGGGATTTAGTATCACGGACAACGGCGTGCATTACATTGATATTCATTGAGAGTTGTGTCTCCATATGCGATGGATCTCGGGCTATAGTGATATATGTATATACTAAGTGTTAACAATTATAAAAAAAAATTACTATAAAATAATTGAAGTGAACAAAATGATACCGTTAACGGTTTTCATCGGTAAGTCATGAATAAATTATATTTTTTGTACATCAATTTGCATGACCGTAAAATATAATTGCCTTTTTGTGTATATTTTATAAAATTTGAACGTAATATTCATCCAAATTATAACCGTTTGGATCTCTAGTTGACGTCGTTAGAGGTATTTAAAAAGTAAATAATAATTAATGGTTTAAAGATTACAAAACAAGTTTTTGTTAAATCTATTTTAATTTACTTCGTCTGATAAAGTGAACTTTATGTACTTATCTCTAAGTAATATGAAGAACGCAACTCAAAAACAGGTCGACCAAATTCAATAATTAGTTTTTTGTTGATTGCGAGGAAAATCCTAGTAGAGTAAACGAGAATTACAGACTTAATATTAAATTAAACTTGATACTTAAATGAATGTATACAGATCAAGATTAAATAATAAAAATCGAAAAAGACTACATTTTATAATCGGTAGCTTAGAATCAAACGAAAATTAATAAATGTTGTAATCGGTTGCCTAATCCATCGTCTAAAAGACAGAAAAAATTAAGAAAAATGGTATTAGCGATTAACTAGGTACCGTGTATTTTTTGCCGTAGTAGAAATCCCCCTCGGGATCCTACGGCACCCCAATGTAACGCGGACGGAAGTCGCTGTGTTTTTAGTGGGTAGGCCCAGCCCAGCCCTTCTGGCTGGGATAGCCCTACATCCCACCGGGGGTCCTCCCGTTATCGGCTCTCGGTGGTATGCAGTTCTATGCATTTTCACCGCGTTAAAAAAAAGGTACCGGGTATTTATAAGTATATTCATTGATTATTTAATTTGAATAAGGGCCTATTTCACCAACTCTTCAAGTAACGTTCCGAGTAATGACTCGCATGTTTTGTCTTTGTCACTTGACATAAAGTAAGAAAGAGACAACACTAACTTTACTTGGTGAGTAACGTTACTAAGGTCGTGAAATAGGCCCTAAGTACTACATACTTTACTTTGACATTAGTTACAAATAGACACTTATAATTTCATATTATACAATATAACAATAATAATATTGCCCGCAGGGCACCTTTGAGGCGGGGTGTCGGGGAGTAGCGACCCCGCGGACCTGACGCGCTCCCGGGGGAGGTCACCATTCGTCACCTCCGCTTGCCTTCACTGGCCGGCGGAGTGAGCACTGACGAGGAACAGGTCCCCCACCTCCGTGCTTTCCTTCATTGGGCGGCCGGAGTGGAGCCCGCGAGAGCACTTTGGTGCTCGGAGAGTGAGGGGCGTTCCGTAAGTGGTGAGTTGGCTTAGCATGAAGCTGGACCCTCGGGCTCAGTGAATCGCGGTTTAAAACCCAGGGCGTCTGCTCCACTCTCAAAGCCGCTCGTTTCATGTTGCCCCCTTGTTGCGACTCGAGCGACTTGTTTGGGGGGCCCAGTTATAGAGCTGGCAAGTCTCCATCCGCCACTTCGTACATGTTTATAGCATTGTATCGGCGGGTGTCATAGTCCCCATAGTTCCCCAATATCCAGTCCATTAAACATCCCATTCCCATATCCCAGTCGTAGTTTTCCATATATTTGCAATAGTCCCAGCAGAACCGGGGACTGTCCTTGGATGCATTTTATAGTGTTATACAGGGATAGTCGCCGGATTGTGCATCCTTTACACAAAATTAAATATGTCAAAGGGCTTCCGTGTGTTGGCTTTGGCCCCATACTAGCCTTCCAAAAGACCGGGACTCCTTAATAGTCCCGTGAATGGAAAAGACATATATACCTATGTCTAAATATTATTATTATGAATAATTGTATTAGATTACGAAAAAATAATTACACAATACATATATATAATATATATTAAGATTATAATATCCGTATCGGTTACCGACGTCAGAGAAGTTGTGTAAGATGTCTTATATAGCTCAGATAATAATTATAAGTACAAAAGCTGTGCCCCGCGGTTTCACACGCGTAGTTCCCGTTCCCGTGGGAAATTCGAGATGAAAAATAGATGTTGGCCGATTCTCAGACCTACTGAATATGCTCACAAAATTTCATGAGAATCGGTCAAGCCGTTTCGGAGGAGTATGGCAACGAAAACTGTGACACGAGAATTTTATATATAAGATAACTCTACTATATACAATAACGAGCTATGTCCCGGTTTGACCAGCGTAAATCCCAATACCCCTGGAATTTCCAGATTAAAAGTAGCCTATGTGTTATTCCTGGTAATAAGGAACATCGGTTCCTAACATTTAGATCAGTTCAGAAGTTTTTGCGTGAAAGAGTAACAAACATGCATTCTCAATTATAATGTACTTAGTAGTTGTGCCCCGCGGTTTTATCCCATTCCCGTGGACATTTCGGGATATAAAGTTAGATATCCTTAGTAATCTATCCTAAGTAGATTATCCATTGCTATAAAGGAACGTACAAAATTTAATCTAAATCGATTCAATATTTTTCACGCTATGTTTTTACGTGAAAGAGTAACAAACATCTATCCATGAGGGTACATACTTTCTCATTAAGGTGCTCCTTCACCGGGAGCATTCGCGTGTAATACCTCCCAGACTAACGAGCATTCGCGTGTAATAATTACAAATTACAATTAATGAATTACAAAGTTCGCATTGTAATGCTCGGTTCTCCTCCTTCACTGTTGTAATGCTCAAATCTGTAACGTTACATTACACGTGAATGCTCCCGGTGAAAGAGCACCTTTAGTAAGATACTTGACGTAATAAGTACCTACTTTCTATAGGTTTTAAACCACCCCTGTATTAGAACAAAGAAACCAAAATTGTTTAATCATATCAATAGATCAATTTTCCAGTTAAAGCGGTACTAACGATGTGCTAACGAATCAATTGATTTTGTATACTTGTTTATATAAATGATAAGAAGGTTAAGTATATAGTATGCCTAATTTGTACACGTAACTGATAACATGAATATAAGTACCAAATTATATTATAAGTAGACGAGAAATTCAATAAGAAACTATTTTTTATACTTACATAAAACAGTTAAACCAAATCGGTCGTGCCATTATCGAGTTTTAGCGCTGCAATTGGATATTATTATGTTTATAAGTAATTTTTCCCCAATTATTTCGATAAATACTCAAATTTCGAAATCATTATATCTCCCATAAAGTAACACTGTACAAAATAAAGTTCATTGCTCTTTGAATCAGTGTCATCGATGTGTGTCATTGATTGTTGCGTTGCCAAAATTTGGGGAAAATTTCGAATTTTATTGGAAGTAAAAAATGGCAGATATCATTGTTTTTTTTTTACACATGTTTTGTTTCCATTTAATTACAGCTTGTTTAATCCTTCCTTTTTTGTCACAAATTTGTTTTAAGTCAGCTTTTTTACTATCAATATTTACATTTAAGGTGTCCTAGCCGTGTCTTGCCAAGCCACTAACGGTTGGGGACCCCCAGTGGCTGCCCAAATGGGTCCTTTTCGTCCGGGTCATGTGCATAACAATAACTACAATGGATATGGTTTCGTACCACATCCCGTGCCAGACGAAACGTACATTCATCCTCCATGGATGAATCCTAATATGAACAATCTTCCTGTAGACCCTGAATTTACGCCAAATTTAAACAAAGGACCTTTCGGCTATCAACGACAAGTGACGTAAGTAGTGAAACAATAAATCTACGAGTATTTTAAACTTATTAACCACAATATGACGGTATATATCATCAATCTCCGAGAAATTACATATTGTTTCAATGTTCCTAATAATGTAATATGGAGTGTAGGGGCTTGTTGATGTATTCAGTGACGCAACACTTCAAGCATCTTCTCTATAATGCATGCAAACCGAAAAGGCGCATTTATTTGCTTAATTTTTAATCCATTTATTTGTATTCATTTTTGCCTTATGTCGTTATATTAAAATTACATATAAAAACTTTCAGTACAATCATATTACGGACTTCAACTATTGGAAATTAACCCATGTTTTATTACAGAACAGACAGAACACCACCATTTCCAGGATTGGCCACAGAACCAGAAACAGTACCTACCAGCTCAATCCCATCTATAACATATATTCCAAGTACTACGGAATCTGTAGGAGCTTGTAGGAGAAGATGTGCCGTCACCACGGAATATAATCCTGTGTGCGGCACCGACAATGTATCCTATGACAATATGGGCAGGTTCGAATGTGCACGCAGCTGTGGTGCAAGTAATTATCACTTTTGTAAACCAACTGCCATTTGCTCCTTCTTCTTGATCTCTTTCTATTGAAACTGCTTTAAAATCCGATACATAATACAAAAATAAAGCGTTAAAAATTTAGCGCACATATTAAGAGACAGAGACATATTTTGAGTCAGCATTACTTTCTATTCCCGTCGGCTTTACTGTCTTCCCTCCAAACGGCAAATCTGTTTCTATTAAAAAATCTAAATGTTTGCGATGATCTGAAAAGTGGATGACAATAGATGGACGAGATTAGCTTAACAACTAAGCTTCAAAGTCACATAAGAAGGCCTACAATGAGAACAAACTACTGATGATGACGATGATTTTTAAAATCAATTACCATTATTATAATATAATCATTTTGATAGAGACTGTTATTTAATCATTTTATTTGTCTTTTTAGATATCCAAATACTAAAGATGGGACAGTGTAATGCAAACGGAAGGAGTTTCAACCAAATCGATATTCTACGTTGTGTGAAAGATTGCAAAGTGAAGAAAGAGTACAGTCCTGTGTGTGGTACTAATCTTGTCACATACGCGAATATTGAGCGGTTGGACTGTGCGAGGAGATGTGGTGTTGGTAAGTAATAATAATCTTTTCATCCCACTAGTTCTGTTATTAAAAGTAACAAAAAGTGTTTTGAGGCTGTCACACCATCTATCATTTGAAAAAGTGTGAAAGTGACAAAACATATTTTAACTAAATATAGGTTTATTATATTTTTATGAATAAGGGAGTAAGTCTTTACTTTTTCTTTGTCCACAGATGTAAAATTGGATAGAATGACGGCGTGCCAAGCCGTTGCTGACGTCACCCATGAAATAACAAGAGTTGAGGTTGATATTTGTCTAGAACTGTGTCCAATAAAGAATAATTTGGACCCCATATGTGGTAGTAACGGGGTATCGTACATTAATAGAGAACATATTGGATGCGCGCAAAAATGTGGTCATAGTAAGTACTATTACATACTTAAATTCTTAAAATACATTAAGAATTTAATGGAATTATATGAATATTTAGTTTTGTAGTGTTTATCTCGGTCTGGGTGTGTGTATGAATGATGTGCGTAGTTTGTGTTACCCTAGATATTGGTATAAACCTAGTGGCTATATAAAGATGATAGAGTGATTGATTAATGTTGTTTTATTTTCTTACTAGCTGTGCCCCACGGTTTCACCCGCGTAGTTCCCGATCCCGTGGGAATTTCGGGATTAAAACAGTCTATGTCCTTCCCTGAACCATAAGCTACCTCTGTACCAAATTTCAAGTCAATCGGTTCAGTAGTTTAGCCGTGAAAAGGTAACAGACAGATAGACAGAGTTACTTTCGCATTTATAATATTAGTAAGGAAGTAAGGACTAGTAAGGATTAGTAAGGATGTGTTATCGTAGACGCATCAAATGATGTCTACCTTTTTTTTAAATTTACCTGTACTGTCTCACCACAATCTTTTTATGTATCTTTATTGTGGTTAAGGAAAGATATTATAACACATTAATTTAAGAACTCATTACCATATTCACCAATGAAGTTTCCGAGAAATTTTAGGAACTTATCAGTCTGTTGATAAACTCGTAAAATTATTTTAATTATTGTAAATATAGACCTTTTTTCATACTCTGCCTTATCTCACCAACCAAATTTAAAGAGACCAGGTCACAAGAATAATATTGCAGAACTATAAAACTGCAGATCTATTAAAAAATAATTTGATAACGGTACAAACATCGTCATCACTGAGACCGGATAGTCCAATGCATATTTTATTTACCTAAATGAAGAGTTGACTAAAATGGAGACCACTTTTTTGTCAATAACATTTCAATAAGAAAATCGTTTCTAAAGCAGTAATAAACTTTGAAAATAATATAAGAAATTCTCATTAGGAATCCGCTTCAATAACTCGTTACATAAAAAGCTTTAGGTAAATAAAAATCCGAATATCTGATCACTAGCCATCACGTAATTATTTTCAACTTATTTGTTTGTGCTGCACCATTCTCTTAAAACAACAATAAAATGTGAAGTCAGCGACCTTCAGCTCAAGTATTTAAAAAAATATAAAACTGGCCACTTTTAAATAAAAAAATACAGTCAATAAGCACTTTTAAGGTTCATACTTCCTAGATTCCTAGTATTATTTTTAAAGTAGCTGCTTACTGCGGTTAATTAGATACCACTACTCCATTCCTATTGTGTCTTCCTCTATAAATGGGCTATCACTAAAAGATCTTTCGATTCAATTTATTAGTTCCTGAGATTAGACCCTTGAACCAAAAACATCAAATACACTCTTCCGCTTTATAATATAGCATAAAGGTAATCTCTAACAACTTTTACAACAGATGTGGCATTCAGTAGAAATGGATTATGTGAAGTGGAACCGCTGACTCCATCGCCGCCGGTAACAGAACAAAAATGTATCGAAACATCGACGCAGCCACCACAACCATCGTCCACTGAAGCTGTTAAAATCCCACCACCGACTGCAGCTGAATTGGCCGCTTGTATGCAAAAATGTGCATTAACCATGGAATATAACCCGGTCTGTGGAACTGATGGGATCACATACAACAACCCGGGTCTATTGCTTTGCAATCAATTCTGTGGTGTTGGTAAGTGTTGTAGAATATTTACACTAGCTGTACCCCGTGATTTAACACGCATAGTTCCTGATCCTGTGGGAATTTCAGGATAAAACTTAACCTATGTCTTTCCATGAACTATAAGTTACCCCTGTACCAATCGGTTCAGTAGTTTAGCCGTGAAAAGGTAACAGACAGACAGAGTTACATTCGCATTTATAATATTAGTAAGGACACCTTTTATCGTGAAACTAGATTTTTATTACGGATGGCAGCGTGTCGTGGTTTTTCGTCCCGAAAAAATAGAAGCCGACAAAATACAAACCTCCTTTTTGAAGCCAGTCAAAAAGAGATGAATGGTATAATTAGAAAACGCATTTAAAATTCCAATGTAACAAAAATTATAACGGCGAATAAAATCTGTTTAAAGTCTGTATCTCTAGCAAAGTATGACCGATTACAGATCATACTATTATTATTTACAAAAATATGTTTACATAACATGTAAGAGATAGCGATTTACTCATAATTAACTGTTATCACAGTGCATATATTTTGTTTTGAGTACTAATAAGCACATAGTTTTCCCTGTAGCGACGAGGAAGTTAATTATAATAAAACAAATTTTATGAACGTGTAGACATCTTATTATAGTTAAAGTACTTCTATTTGGTTGCTAGTGAGCAGTTTTCCCACAATTACTCGTAATGTCTGAAGATAAGGTTCTCTTTAAACTAAAGTAAATATAGCGTTGAAAAAAATTACCAAAAAAAACAGGAATTACCAATGGGAAACCCTCGGTTAACATCTGGTACAATTATTATTTTATTTTCTTAATCAAACACAATTATGCTCGTAATAAAACAAGTCTACTAGTCTGTTCATAAAATATATTATTATCTAAATTAAAAAATAAAAGTCTTTATTAGAGCAACAAAAGCCAAAACGATGGTTTTGGTGTTTGTACCCACAAAAAATATTGAGGTATTTCGGGATAAAAATAATTCTATTTGCTATACCTAGTAATTATAAAATTATACTTTTAATATTCCGTATTCCCTCACAAATTTCCATGTTTGTAATGTTAATAACACATTTTGATTTATTCACATTTCTTCCAGATGTTCAAGTCAAAAAATTCGCGTCATGCTCTTCGAACGCCCCATCAAATGTGTTCGAATGTCCAGCGACGAAGCCAGATACAAACCAAGCATTGTTCCAATTTTGTATGAACTCTTGCACAGTGCCCGCTAACTTTGATCTGGTTTGTGGATCAAACGGAGTTACGTATAAGAATGAGGATGAGCTGTTTTGTGCCAAACGATGTGGAGTTGGTAAGTTTAACTTCTTTGTACTTACGAATATAGTAACTAAAAGCTAGCCTAATAGATATGGCATCGACTTGATCAGAAGTTTTGAGTTTGATCCCCGCTCATTAATAACCAAACGCGTAGTTTCTAATATCAGATATACAGATGACACATCTAATTACGGGTCAGTTATTATAATAAAATGATAATTGATTCGTTATGTTTCAACTTCTCTCTCTTCTATTACGTTAAATACTGAGAACCACTTCGACTGAATAAACAAAACCTATAATTTTATTTTTAGAAGTCACATTGCTATACAAACGTTCGTGTTCCGATGCTGGATCAGTCACTGGATCACCGGTAACCCAACCGACAAACACTGGATCATCGGAAACACCGCCAACGCCCACGTATACACCACCAACCGAACCAACAAGAACTGGTCCACCACCAACCCAACCCACACCCACTGGATCACCAGTAACTCAACCCACACCCACTGGATCAACGGGCACTGGATCAATAGCAACAACGCCCGATTACCACGGAGTTGATCCAAACATACTATTCAACGTATTTCCAGAAATGAGTACGCCATCAACAAATACTGATGATAAAGGAACACCCCCAACAAACACTATAGACAATTCAGACGAATACGACATTGATGAACGATACCAAACAGCAACAAATAAAACGTTTTAAAAGAATTCCCTACATTCCCTACATAGTATAGTTGGCATCAAAAGTCGATTAACTTTTAAATATTCAGACTTTAGGTATTTTCCAAAAGTGATATCAAAGACTACATGTGCCTCTGGTTCTTCTTCTATAATAACTTCTTACGTGCCAAATTTAAGACCAATTCGTTTAGTGTTTTCAGCTGTGTGTTGATAGTTTAGACAGACAGTAACGGTTGCATATTAATTTATAAAAGTAGGATGTGTTTACTGGCATTCCTTGATATTGTACAAGGATACCTAAAAGAAATATCTGGAAATACTCAATCTGCCATATATGTACGTAGATCTTAACCAGTTTATGTAATTATCACTTGCGATGATTACGTAATTAGATGATCGATTAAGTAGGAACATTTTTTAATTAATAGTGCTAGTGATTTCCATTTAAATATAAGTTATTATAAGTATACATTTGTAATGTTATAGTAATTATTTAATGTTATTGATGTTTTAAGTAAAACATAATTAAAATAACACTTAAGTCTTTTTATTTTGACGTCACTAACTAATTATTGTAACAGTTAAGTAATTGCATATTTAAAGGGAATGTGATTTTGTTTAAGTTCAGTATTACTTGAGTTCAAGTAGAGTAGAAAAGAACATTATTTTCTCTATAGAAAATACATACTTACCTTTTATTTAAAATTAAAATAAAATAAAGTTAAAGGTCATCAACAAGTTTGACTCCTTTTGGGTAAACGAAATTGGTACTGTTGTGTTAAAAAGTGTTGCTTACCAAAATGAAGATCAAAAATATATTTTTCTTGTGGATTGTACTTTATTTTGAGAACATCGCACACGTCAAAGGTAAGTTCAGATGGATGATAAAACTTATAATTGTTAAGACTTTGAAAATTTAGTGGTACTATTATCGTTAGTGAGAAAAACCTTTGCCCAGGTGAGATAAAAAAGCTGAGCAAAACGATCTTTTTTTAAATCATAACTCAGAATTAGTTTTAGAAGTTGTATCACAGAAATGGACCTAGTCTACATGTAGACTATATCCATATTTGATTGAATACTCATATTGGTTGATAGCATAATTTTGTATCCTCTCTCGCATTTTAGCCTTATTAAATCCTTGTTATGAACACCAAAATATTTTATCAAAGAAACGACTAGCGCGTTCAACCAAAAACAAACTCTTCAGCTTACCACTAATATTAAATATAGATTTACCAAATTACTATAATTATATACTTACTAACTTAAACACAAAAATAATTTCAGCTCTATACAAAAGGCCATGTCAAGACCTAACTACGGAATGCCTCACAAAGTCCTTACAGCTAGCGATACCAAGTTTCGTTGAAGAGATCCCTGAACTTGGCATAGAGTCATTGGATCCATACATTATTGAGAAACTGGACTTGGATTTACCTGGTGGGATCAATATAGAGTTTACTAAGGGACATGCGAAAGGACTGAGAAATTGTATTGTTGATTTTGTCAGGTAAGTTGTACTTGTTTTGTTTAAAAACAACATAACGACCTCGATGACAGAGTGGTCGTCATATTGGACTACCATCAGTAAGGTGCGGGTTCGATTCCCGTGCGGGGTGAATATTTGTGTGAACCACAAATGTTTGTTTCGGTCTGGGTGCGTGTTTGCATGAGTGTGTGCGTAGTTTCTAATACCCTAGATGCAAGTTTCGAACTTAGGGGTCAGTTACTATAAAGAGATGATGTAGTGAATGATTATGTTATGTTATAACATACAGGGATAGTCGCCGATTTATGCATCCTTTACAAAGATTTAATAATTAATGTCAAAGGGCTTCTGGTGTAATGGCGTTGGCTTCACACTACCCTTCAAAAAGACCGGGACTCCTTATAGTCCCGTGAGTCGGAAACTAACAAAACATAAAATAATCATTCATTTCTCTGTAAATATTTTTGAGATAACATAGTTTTTTTCCTCACAACAAATATAAAACGCATTAATTTTATTATTATTCAAAGTATTTCATCTACTTAATGTTTACAAACAGATAACTTATCTTGAGTCTTTTATAAGTGTACTAAGAATCACGCGAAATACAGTCCAGGTCACGTTAGGTCATGCTTAACATATTCTAAGATTATTTCCTTTTACTTGGAATTACCCAATTGTGGAATAACCACAGATTAAGTTAATTATTCTAACCTTCGATAATGTAAGTTCTCAACTCGAAGAAATTATGACTAATACGTAGATTAGTAGTTTAAAGAGGTTAGCCACAAAGTCTATACCTAGGTAATATCTATGTTTCTCAAGATGTGCGTCTTCTTATTATTTTTTGTAGCCTTTTCAATAACTTAATCGATTTTGATGAAAGAAATGTATGGTCATACACTGGGACTAATAATTTTTATTGGTTATCTCGAAATTCCTACGGTAAATTGTCGCATTAAGGTGGGTAAAATCACGAGGCACAGTTAGTAACTAATTTACTTGCGAGTAGGAAACGCTATGTCTATGGAAACGACTGTAATAAGCCGATGATGATAATACTTCTCATAATTTAAGCCGTGTAATAATGCCTAGATATTGTCTGTGCAAAATCTTAGCTCAAAGTCAATTATAATATAAATATATACTTATTTTATTTCGTAAATATACCATCGTTTCGTGCGTCGATGTCGAATTTAAAAAGACTATACCTATTTATCATTGGATTACTATAACATTAAATTAAAAATTAAAAAAAAACCCCAACACAATTACTTTCCAACCCCCATAACTTTTTAACGGGTCAACCGATTTTCATCAAACATGTCTAAGAACACTCCCCCTTTAATACAAATAAAACTAAATTGAAATCGGTTTATCCGTTCGGGAGCTATGATGCCACAGACAGACAGGTACACACACACACATACACACACACACACACACACACACACACACACAGACACGTCAAACTTATAACACCCCTCTTTTTCGCGTCGGGGTTTAATAAGATGAATATTTTACTAAATAGTGCTTTCCATAATTTCAGATTTAAAGGAGATAAAGTAGACATACAAGTACATTGTAACTTAGTTATAAAAGGCAGGTACAAATCTAAAGGACGACTTTTAATGTTCCCGATTGATGGTGACGGAAACTCTACTATTAAATGTCGTAAGTAAATATTTTACTTATTTATATACACATATTATATTTTTACACGACAAAACAGTATTACACGGCCTAGTTGTCCAGTACAGATTTATTTAACCATACCATACATACATACATAATATAATGTTTTTGACATACATTTTGACTAAATATGTATGAAATGAAATGAAAATAATTTAATAGCATAAAAATCAATTACAAGAATATAGTGAGGCAGCTCTATTAAGTAATATTACTATACTTGTGTTAGAGCTGAAATACATATATGTAAAATGTATGTACCTATTAATAATAATTAGAATAAACTAAGTCTTAAATCTTATAGGTACTTCAGTCTATAAAACAGGAAAACCGTAACAAAAATTTTTGTTATCTTAGTAATTAAATTATTAACTAAAATAACAATTAAAATTATTATTTTTCGATAAGTTTTCCTTAAACAAACGTTAATTGTGTTGTTTTCAGATAACTTAGGTCTTCGTAGTGTGTTTAAATTGAAGTCTAAAATTGGTAGCGATGGCCTAAAGTATTTGGAGATCAAGAGCTCAAACGTCACTCATAGCTATGATGGGAAAGTGAGCTACAGTATGACCAATTTGTTTAAACGAAATCCTGAAATAAGTAAGTATATGAACCATATATACACCCCTATTTAGAAAATATGGGACTTATTAAAATCAGAATATCTGTAGCAGTAACTGAATCCATATATCCAATAAAAATACCAAAAATGATAGTCGATTACTTATCTTTAAAAAATACAAAATAAATGTCGTATTACCAGACGGCACACTAGCTATCAAGTATTCTGTGACGGCTCGGGTCGATGACCGCGCTCAGCTGTGTATCGCAGCGTTCGGTGTAGAATAACAATAAAATTCGGCGGGATTTTGAAAATCTTTGACTTATCATAACTTTTTAAATAAAAGCAAAAGAAAGAAACTAACTTCACTATTATATTGTCACCCGTCGTTTACATTAGCTGTGAGATAAGGTATCGCAATTTCAAAATAAGGGTGTATATTTGATACCTATTGGAGGTAGCATAGCGTAATGTCATAAAGGCTAAACAACCTCACACGATATACCTATGGGATATCGAACACCAATTCAAATATAGCCTAGCATGACTTCAAAAACGGGATAGATAAAACAATTTATCAACATTCAACTGTCAAAATATGATGAAAATATCCGCCATATTTAATTTTACCACGTAATCAATTTTATGACATTTCGTCATGCTCGCGAAATTGATATTATTTCGTGGTGGGAAGGATCTATCTATATATTTTATCACGCACAGTCATGCTAGGCAAGCTAACTGTAGTTCCTAAGTTTAGCACGTTTAATCAAACTAACTCTTCAGCTTTAATAATGTTAGTCAATATCTATATACTAGATACTATGGCCATACATATAATAAGTATTCATCGTCACATTTTGCTATAAGATTATTTGCAGGAGTGGCCGTTCAGGTTTATAGGTACGTTTCTTAATAGTTAAAATACTAGGGAAATAGTATTTTAACTATTAAGAAACGTACCTATATAATTACACCTAACACTCATAAACATACATTGATACAGATAATAAACCTAGTTGGGGGTCAATGTGCCAATGTGTTTGATTGATACTTTAGATTTGGAGGCAAAAAATAAAGAGAGAATGGAAAAAAAAAATATAATTAAGAAAGTAAAACTATGAGATAAGATGCTTTTCTTTCACTGAATATATTAATACAGGAAGGTCAGTAAGGAGGACAAGGCGTAATGTCCATGCTTACCCTGCACGTATCTCAAATCCGAACAAAGGTTGAAGTTTAACAACATTGATCAACCCGGGAATTGAACTCGGGATCTCCGTCTTGATAGGTGCACAATACACATTTTTTTTTTGTCCTTGATGCACCACTTTGTATACTTCAAAATATTGCAATCTAGCCATATTAAGGCTAATAATTTAACTTTAACTTAAACTAATAAAATGTTTATGTTAAGAAAGTGCCCATCGGCACTTTTCTTATTGTTTTTGTTAAGGCGAAGACACTTTGTTCATGTGTTCTTTACCATAGTACATACACTGCACTTAAACACTATTTACTATCACTACACTAATTCAAAAGGTTTTGTCCTTTTTAAACGTCTTATAATGTCCGTGTGGTCGAGGAGCTGGATAGCCTCAACGTTCACGTGATGATGAAGTCTTTTCTCATGAGCTTCGGCATGTTTTTTAACAATAATGGCAACAGGTTCCACACTGAGGTCCCGGTGGAGGTCGTCATTTCTAACGTACCAGGGAGCATTTACGATACCTCTAAGTACTTTATTCTGGAAACGTTGGATTATCTATACGTTACTTGATTTGGTACAGCCCCACAGCTGTATACCATAAGTCCATAGGCATTAGGACTTGTTTGTATAATAGTAATTTATTGTGTACTGATAACGCTGAGTGCTTACCAAGCAGCCAGTACATCTTCTTATAGCGAATTTCTAGCTCATCGCGTTTCTTTTTGACATGTGTTTTCCAGCGCAGCTTGGTGTCTAGTGTCATGCCTAAGTATTTGGCCGTGTTTTCATAGGGTATTGCATGGGTGTTAATGTATACCGGATGATAATTTGTCATTTTATTTGTAAAATCAATGTGAACCGATTTTGATTCATTAAGTTTAATGCGCCACTGTTCAGTCCAATCATATATTTTGGTTACGGCTCTTTGTACGTTTTCCACAGCGACTTCATGAGTGACACCAGTAGCCAGTATGGCTGTGTCGTCTGCAAAAGTTGCAATGGTGCAGTTTTCTATCTGTGGTACGTCACTAGTGTATAATAGGTACAGGACCAGGCCTAATACACTTCCTTGCGGCACTCCTGCTTTTATTTCTTTTAGTTCAGAGTAGGTGTCTTCTTGTTTTATTCTGAACATCCTGTTTGTTATGCATGACTCCAAAATGTCAGTAAATTGCTTTGGTAGCATTTTTTTCAGTTTGTACATAAGGCCTTGATGCCACACTTTATCAAATGCCTGTGCTACATCCAGGAAAATTGTAGAGCAAACTTTTTTTTCTTCTAGAGTTGATTCAATAATATTGGTTATTCGATGGACCTGTTCTATTGTAGAGTGCTTCTCTCTAAAACCAAACTGATGCTCAGGGATAAGTCTATTTTCTTCTATAATAGTTTTTAACCGTTTCAAAAATAGTTTTTCAAACAATTTTGACATAACTGGAAGAAGAGAGATTGGCCTGTAAGATGTTACTTCATGAGGTGGTTTACCTGGTTTCGGTATCATAATAACTTCAGCCACTTTCCACACATCCGGTACATGTTTTAGTCTGAATGTAGCATTGATAAGGGTGGTAAGTTTGACCACTGCTTTTTTAGGTAAATGTTTAAGGACTTCTCCGGTAATGAGGTCATAGCCCGGAGCTTTATTTTTATTTATAATTTAATTTCATAATAAACCTCTCTTGGAGTTACAAGTTTTATTTCTGACTCATACATGTTCTATAAGTTCAGTGTTATTTTCGTTTGGCTGAAATATTTTTTCTAGGTGGTGCGCAAATCGTACAGCTTTTTGCTCATTGTTGATGGCCCATGTACCATCAATTTCTTTAATAGGAGGTATTTGTCTGGTTGGGTGTTTAATACTTTTAGTGGCTTTCCATAGAGAATAGTCGGTTGTACGGTCACTAGTAAGTTGACTTAGCGATGAAGACATTGTATCCTCTTTGAATTTTTTAATCTCTCTACTAAGTCTCTTTGAAAGGTTATTAAATAAAATTTTGTCGAGTGGGAATCCAGTTTCCTGCCATATTTTTTTTTGTTTTCTTTTTTTTGCTATAAGCTGTAGAATTTCTATTGGGTACATGGTTGTTATATTTTTTCTTTTTATATCCGGAGTATTATTCCAAGCACATTGTTGGATATCCGCTATAAACGTTTCAAGTTCCAAATTTAGATCTGCTGGAGTCTTCAGTGGTACTTTTAAATTTATTTTAGAGTCTAAGGGTGACAAATCTACATCGAGCTGTGTTGCGCTGTACTGAGTCGTGCTGTGCTATGTTTCTGAAGCTAGGTTTTTTTAACAATCAACATCGAGCTATGCTGCGCTGTGCGGTGTTTCTGAAGCTACGTTTCTGTATAAACGTCAGCCTCTTTTTCTTTTTTATTTTGACTTTGTTTAATTTCTAAAAAAATCTTATACCTTTGTGGTTGTAAAGAAGTTTTGTAATAAAATGATGGTTTAAATAAAGTTAATTTAAAAAAATAAGAAACCGACTTCTGCACTAAAAAGTAAAAAATAATTTACATTAAACGAAATCTTCAATACATATTTACAATTTATAATTATAATTTGATAACAAAACTTTTTTATAACCACAAAGGTATAAGAACTTTTTAGAAAATTAACTAAGTCAAAATAAATCTGTAGAAACGAGAAAAGAGACTGACGTTTATACTGTCTATAAAATATCTATACAAACTAATCTGGTGCAGTTTGTTTGTAATATCTAAATAACAAGTTTTTACTAAAAGTTTATGGAAACGCACTGAAGATTATGTACAATAACTATAATATAATAAGCACCAAAAATTATGTTTATTTTTTTGTCGGTACAGGTTTATTTCTGTGTAACTTGACAAATTAAAAAAATGGACCTTTTTATACTCTGAAACTCATGAATTATGAACAGAATTCGATTTAAATACGAAGGTATTTACAGCCAAAAATTTTCATCCAGAAATTCTTATGGTATCAAGAATATAGCGAGCAAAATCGCGGGTCACGAGTTAGTTTTACTTTTAATAATGTCAATCGACACCCTAGTGCGAGCGAGATGGGAGTACGAGAGTGAAAGAGACTTGAGGGCGTGCTCCATATTTGAAAAACATAGCACAGCGCGCCTCGCTCGAGACTACTGCGTTTCTAAACAGAGCGCAGCTTCACCCAGCGCAGCACAGCATGCTTTGATTGTATCCTCATTCAAATATTAGGCGAGCGAGTTAACCAAACATAGCACAGCTCGACCCAGCGCAGCACAGCTCGATGTAGATTTGTCACCCTAAGTCATGTTTAAAGCTATACAATACACATGGCGCTAGAATTTTAATAGTAACAGTTAGGGCCTATTTCACGACATTCAAGTAAAGATACTTACCAAGTTAAGTTAGTTTTATCTCTTTCTTACTCTATGTCAAGTGACAAAGACAAAACATGTAAGTAGTTACTCGTAACGTTACTTGAAGATGGTGAAATAGGCGCTTAGAATAAAGTGTCCCACTTCTGGGAAAAGGCTCGCAAATACCTTCACTCATCTCGGTTTTGACTGAGCACTAATTTGGATCGAATTAGTAATAGAATTTTAAAAATTATTTATTAATTTTACAGGTAACGCAGTAGTGAAATTTATGAACAACAACTGGCGAATGATTGCTGAAGAGTTTGGCAAACCGATGGTCGATTTCGGAATGTCATGCGTCATGAACAACTTGAAACAATTTTTGAAAGCAATCCCGTTAAACCAAATAGTTTCAGTAGAAGTGGACTTGTAGAATATAAAAGTTTAAGTTAATTCTTAGATTCTAGTAGTAAAAGTTAAGTCAATGTATGTCGTAAAGAAAAGAGGATTTCAAGATTTTCTTAAAATTTATATAAATTAACCGACTTCTCCTAAAAGGCTACATATTCCTATATCTAAGTTTATAGAACATACTTACTTATGTACTTATATTGTTTTGTAAAGAACACCTGGATATAGCTAAAATGGGTAGAGTAAGTAATTTCTGTATTTGCATATAAGTATGTAGTTTAAAATAATTAAAAAACCAGTTAATTAATAATAAATAATTTATTTAAATGTTACATTACTCACTAGAATGCACTTGTACTTATATCAATAAAACTAAATAATATTTCTATTGTGAAGTACTTTATTAATAAACGCCAAAATAAGAGTCATACGCTTTATAATCGTAGAATAATTTATAGTTATTATAATTTCCTTTTACTTATTACTTATATCAAAATCTAAAATGTATATCGATTTGTCATACATTTTCATTGTCATACTACCAAAATAGATATGGGATAAAGGTTCGGGAAAAGAGACATGGTCATACTAATTGGTATTAAGAACCAAAAGTTTTCTAGTTAAATGCTTACATTAAAAACTTGTTAGAAAGATAAAAGGTTCACACAAAATGCGAAATTTGAATAATAACAATCAAATATGTCGTGGAAACGCTTAAAATTTTCAACATCAATGTTATATCTACTGTGAACATGTCATAAACGAATATATTTAGTTGTCGTGACTCGATTACTTCCATAAACGCTTTGGCTTGCATCCTCATAGATTTGGACAACTCGTAATCATTTATTAAATCATTAACTAGCACTTTAGTACGGTTACGAACGGTTCGAAGTTTCTCGCAAACCACACATAGAAATGCACCTACAGTAAATGAAACTGCACACCAAGTTATAATCTTAAACAATTGCAACCAATTCCAATCAGAAGTTTTAAAATAATATATCGATATCCAAATAGTAATTATTGTGTAGACAAATGTTGATACCAAAGACACAAACAATTGAAAATTAAACATTGAATTTATAAATGAACAAATTGTACCAACCATGTCATACAAAATAGCCAAGTCTCGAATTTTCATATCTTCTACAGGCGGTTTTACATCCACCGTTTGCTTCTCAAATACATCGAAAACAGTATAAAGATTATTTCTTTTCTTTTCCAAAATTATTTGTTGTAAAAACTCGTTAATAACCTCCAGTTTAGATTTAAGCATCATCACCAATGAACCAAACATCAATATTTCAATTTTCCGTATAAAGTGTAAAGGCAACATAACAATTTTAATCACTAAATTTTGATCAACTGCAGCAGTATGTATACTAAATACAATTATTTCTGCGATAATAACTGTAAGGAGTAATTTTATATTATTTGATCTAGATTTTTTGGATTTTGTTAATCTATTCTTATTCATAAGTTTATTTTCCAATTCAGCAAATGCGTTGATAGTTTTTATATTGATGTTGTTCAACATAAATGTAGTTGACAAGGTAATGGTAAAGAATTGTATAACAGTCACGATCGCCGGTACTTGTTGCGATATTTTCATAATGCTTTTGCAATTTACAACCATATTGTTAGGTATTTCGATCCATATTCCAAAAATAATCGCAATCAAGATAGTAAAAACCAAACTGTAACACTTCATCAACATGTTTGGTGGTTTCAAAACTCCATCTTCATTATAAAATCTAAATATACCATATATGTATTCAATTATTATTATTGGTCGAATTTCGTATAGAATATCTTTTACGCCGTCATGTTTCTTGTTGGCAATTTTTATTTTTTTGGCCATTTTTTTAATCCTTCTTGTAACGTTGTGTCGCTGGTAAAGTTTTGAGTTCAATTGAATAAGGAAACAATATTGGTTTGGAATTTAATATCATTATGCCTAGTAATGATAGACTATAGTCTATTGATGTATTGTTTTGAGGTAATTGATAGCTTTTGGACCGACGCGCGACGCATAAAGGTGGTTATCAATATAATGGATGATATTGTCAGAATTACACAGCTTTAGGCCTTATTCCACCTGACTAATTTCAGACGTTCTAAATTAGTAATTCGGCATACATTGCTAGTTTGATGTTACTTTGACTATTACTCCAAATTACATCCCCTAATCCAATCAGCAATGTATATAAAATTAGTTATTTAACCACACTGAATTAAGCCAGGAATAAGGCTTTTTCATGTTAATCCACTCATGTCATAGACTCAAAAGTCAGATATTTAAAGTTTGACTTTTTTAAGAAAAATAGTATAATAGTTTGCTGAGGTATAATTTAACTTTGCCATGGTAGAAATCCTGCAGTGGTAGAAAGTCGACGGCACCCTCACGTAACACAGACGAAAGTGTTTAGTTCATCCTAATCCTAACTAATATTATAAATGCGAAAGTAACTCTGTCTGTCTGTCTGTCTTTCTGTCTGTCTGTCTGTCTGTCTGTCTGTTGCCTTTTCACGGCTAAACTACTGAACCGATTAACTTGAAATTTGGTATAGGGGTAGCTTATGGTCCGGGAAAGAACATAGGCTATGTTTTATCCCGAAATTCCCACGGTATCGGGAACTACGCGGGTGAAACCGCGGGGCACAGCTAGTTGCAAATATACTCAAAAATTTGCTTCATGGCTTAGGTTTTTAATGGGTAAGCCTCGCCCTTCAGGCGTTGAGAGCCCCACCAAAGATTATGTCCAATCCAAGGTCCCTGGTAGGGCTCTCAAGTACAACTAGTCTAACTTAGGGAAAAGTGAAAGTTTCATCAACATCAGTTTAGTAGTTTATAAGTTAGAACTTTAGTTTTACCCGTATTCATAGTCTACATAGCTTATACATATTAGCTTTTTATGAACAAACTGACTGAAAACAAGGCGATACGAGAAAATGGGCAAAGGTTTCTTTTTCCATTTTCCCAGAAGAATCCCATTGGAAGAAAAAAAATACAAAAGGTGTTCTTCAATCACAAACTAATACGTGAATTTAAAAAATAAATACGAAAGTTATACACAACCAATATATGTATTTCAATAATATAATAACAATAAAAGGTGCAGTACATTCGTGACTGAAGTGACATTTTCAATTAATTAGATTACATTGGGAAAGTCAATCAAAATGTCATTTGTTTTTATCATTTGTGAATCTTGAAATAGTATTTTATTCCATAAATTATAACAACACACAATTGATTAATTACAATCTTAGGTTAGATATAAGTAGAGATTGGACTAAAATAATTTAAAAGCCATATGAAATTGCAAACATCTAAATTGAGAAAATGTTATCTATAATTCAAGAAAACTTTCCTTCATTGTTATTAATTTTTTTGTTAGATTTAAAAGCTGTTTAGATATGTTTTATTAAACTAGTAATCACACATAAAATAGCTTTAACCAAAATGAGAAATCTGAATAATCACAATCAAATATGTTGTAGAAACGCTTATAAACTTCAACATAAGACTGATGTCTACCAAAAACATGTCATAAACAATTATTTGGAGAGGCCAAGTATCAATCAACTCCATAAAAGCTTTGGCCTGTACTCGCATAGTTTTAGGCAAGTCATAATCAATAATAATCTGGTTTACTAATACTTTAGTGCGATTCCGAACCATGCGCAGTCTCTCACACACCAAGCACATGAAACCAACGACGAAAACTATAAAGCAACACCATACTGAAATCGTTATTAATGGTGCATAGTGGTCTTCAGGAGTTCTGTAGTAGAAAAGCGAGGCCCAGATAGTAATAACAATGTAGATGAACGTAGATACCAGGGTCATGAAGATTTGGAAGTTAAACACCCTGTTGATCAAAGAACAAATGACTCCAATTTTATCGTACATAATGGCCACGCTACGAATCTTCATATTGTCTGCAGAAGGATGTCCAACGATATTCATAGTATCTTTATTCCTAATTTTCTTATTATTTATGACGAAGACAGATGTGCTGTTCTTCTGTTTCTCCTCAATAAACTTTAGTAAATACTCGTTCATAAACTCCACTCTAGTTTTTAGCAAGTTTATCAATATACAGAAGACTAAAATTTCTAGTTTCTGGATTGCGTTTATAAGAAATACTATCATATCGTTAATTGTGACCAGGGTAGCTTTTTCGCTCGTTGTTAACTGTACAACAAATACTATTATATGAATTATGAGTGCAGCCAGGAACGCCCTCAGAATTCTTGATCTATATTTTGCGTAATTAGCAGCGGCATTGTTCCGTAGCAGTTGGGCGTCAAGTTCGGCTATTGACAACATTATTTTTATACTATTCTCGCTCACCAGAAACGCAGTTACTGTTGATGTTGCAACGAATTGACATATAATAACTATAGAAGGGACTTCTTCTATAGTGTCTACAAGTGTACAATCTCCAGTTATAACTGTAGGCAGCTTCAAACTGAATCCGTAGACAGACAAAACTGTTAGACTTACAAACAAACTGTAACATTTCATTTTCCAATTCGGCGTTAGTAGTTTATCATCTTTGTAATAGAATCTGAATATACCTGATACTCTTTCAGCCACGAGAAGAGGTTTTACTGCGTACAGTAGACCTTTTAAATGAGATTTCTTTTCATCTTTAATTGTTGCGGGGTCGCTTTCAGACATTGTGGTATTTTTTATATTTTCTTCCGTTACTTTATTGACATGCGATAAGAATGAAGCATTATAAGGTGACAGAGCGACTGGTACAAGAACAAATTACTTGAGTAATTTATGGAATCAATTTAATAATCTTATTAGGAAACAAAACGCTTTTAGAAGATTGATCGATGAAGTAATTATGTGTTATCTATCAACCGTCCATAAACTAAATGTGTTTTCTTTATGTGGACTTCAAGTGTCATGTCCGTAATATATGTTGGAGTATGCTTTTAATTAATTTAATTTACCTATTAATAACTTCTACTCGTAATAATATTAACGTTGTCATGCAGGACAGATGGTATCTACTTATTTTATTAGGTCTTTATATCAACTACTTACGCCCAAGAAGCGTCGAGTTAGTAACCATGCCTACTATGCCTATGGTTACGGGATCAATTCCCGGTCAAGGCAAATATTTGCCTGAATGCAATAACAATTTTTCTATAAGTTACATCAATGATGTAACGTATAGAAACTTTGTTAATGCAAATGTATACTTAGATTACATGTGAATTTATCTATACATACATACCTATATTATTATTTAACAAAACGGGATGTTAGTACGTACTTATTAAAGTCGAAATCCAAAAATTGAAAAAAATATTATATACGATGACGTACGTTTCGTTTCATACATATATTATTATTTAAAATCACGCTACACCCAAAACGGGTGGAAGCGGGGCACAGCTAATAGCACTAGCATAGGTAAACAATACATACTAACAGATATGTAAGATAAACTTTTCAAAATAAATCTTCGAAATTATAGAAAGAATAATCGTTCTCATTTAAAAGTCAGCGCTGTTATCTCGTCCTCCGCATGTGTGAGAGGTTATCGGTATCCCCCCTCTCCCCCACCCCGTGTCCACACTGATGCATCGCTCCAGCCACAGAGTATATCACATGCTGAACCGACAAACACGCCACCGAATGATACCAATTATATACACAAATTAACGGGAAAATAAGTGCGAGTTCAAAGTGAAGTTAGTTTTGTGACTCAAACAGGTGGAAATGGTAAACGGGAAGATATTTTTCTGCGTAGTTTTAGTTACTGGTAAGTTTTATATTTTGGAAGAAAATATCTCAAAAAATGTGGAGATGAGACAGGCAGTATAAATGATATGGATAGTTGCAAATGTTTGGAGGAAAACTTTGCCTAGCAGTAGGACGATATGGAGTGACAAAGAAAGCATATATGATGATGAATGATATGTTGTATTTTACTTGTATAACCGACTTCAACAAAAAGGAAGAGGTTCATAATTCGTCGCGATATTTTTCTATTATTACTAGCTGCGCCCCGCGGTTTCACACACGTAGTTCCCGTAGGAATTTCGGGATGAAAAATAGATGTTGGCCGATTCTCAGACCTACTGAATATGCTCACAAAATTTCATGAGAATCGGTCAAGCCGTTTCGGAGGAGTATGGCAACGAAAACTGTAACACGAGAATTTTATATATTAGATTCTATTATATTGCTTGTTTATGGTCATGATATGGGTAGATCAAAAACTGAAATAATGACATTTATTATTTCGATTATTTTTCATATAGGTATGCATTTATTTTCTTATTTTTTAAGTTTTTCCAAAATAAATACTTATATAAAAATAAAAACATTTTTTTTTTATTATTAAGTCAACCGACAAGCTTTCCATTCTAATTTTCTAACCCATGGGTCAGCTTCGGAATCACTTACATGCGTTACGCAGACTTAGTAATTACTCAGAGGCAGACTTAGTTTGTTTTTTCATATCTATTGATTATATTCAATTTTAATCAAAATAGAACTTTTATTTGTTTCAAGATCAAGATACGATCAATATTTTTTTCTAATTGATTGACTCTGCAAGGTCGATTAATTAATTAAATTGAAGTTGTATTAGAAATATTATTTCGTATTTTACTAAATTCGTTTTTAACTTTATAATAAATTAATTAATTTACCATCATATTGTTGTTGAATTACTTTTTCATACATTAATAGTAAGCATATTTAATTAATTCACGCATTTATTTATTAAATTTATTTTGAAATATATTTTTAGTTCTTCCTACTACGAGTATATCTACTGGAAAAAAATAACAATCAAATAAAACTAAATATATAAATAATAACCGCAAATTTAATCAATATAAAATAGTTTATTTCAATGTCAAGTTTTCGTATAAATCAAAGAGATCTCATGATAAAGCTTAAGATATTTATCATCACTATAAAACAAAGTCGCTTTCTCTGTCCCTATGTATGCTTAGATCTTTAAAACTACGCAACGGATTTTGATGCGGTTTGTTTTAATAGATAGAGTGATTCAGTGGGAAGGTTTTTATCCCCATATTTCTACGGGAACGGGAACTACGCGGGTGAAACCGCGGGGCGCTGCTAGTAAAACATATTTACTGGTGACATACTTATTATGCGTCATATTTGCTCACATGACACATCGCTAGACTAAATATTTAATTCATATTTTGTACTTTTAAATATGAAGACTAAATCATTTGTTGCATTTTATATACATATATATAACCACAATTTACTTGCCTTATCTTTACATTGAATGCAACTTTATGCTTTCTGTATCATAAATAAAACGTCAACTATTATTGTAATCTTTTCACACAGAAATGATTTGACCAATTACAAAAAAGGTGTTAGTATAAAACAATGAATTAATGAATTATGTGCGTAGTTTCTGATACTCTAGATACAAGTTTCAAACTTAGTTAGGGGTCAGTTACTATAACGAGATGATGTAGTGAATTATTAAAAAAAATAAGCTTTCATGTCTTTTATTCTAACCGGGAATAAAACACAGAATAAGTTCTTTTTAGTATGTACTTAGACTAAATACGGGTAAAGCTGCGTGATAATGCGAGTACTAAAATAAAAGACAAACAGCTGCAGGACATATGACTTGAGACCTGCTGGCGTCTTATTTATGCCGCGTTTACATTTTGCAAGTACAAAATGTACTTTTATTATTAATTTATTTTCATTAAATGATATGCTTTATTAATTTAATGAAAGTCTTCTTTTGTAAGCTTTTTTATCCCTTCTAGTAAACTTATGTTAGTTAATTTAATTTAGATTTTCTAGCACAACTGTACTTAATGTATGATATACTTCGTAGTTATACGTTTATTAATTTAAAGTTTTTTTTGTAAGCTTTAATGTCATAAAGCTTACAAAAAAAAACTTTGACGACTATCAAAGTTGTCTAATTATTTCTTAATTTGGATTTTAATTATGTAGGTTTGACGTCACAATTGTGTCCGTTATAAACCAACAAGAAACTAGATTAATATCGTAATTTTAATTCTAGAATAGAGTACAAAATATACAAGCGCAATTGAATTAAGTTTTCTTGCATCTGTCGATTGATTATCCCGATTTTCTTGTCCCTGTGCAGCTTTAATATATGATTCCTCTATTCAAGTGGTATATTATAAGAAACTTGCATAATATAAACGCGGCTTTACGGTTATCAACCCGCGTATAGGACGCACCCTGGACGCAATATAACATGTTTAAATTTAGCACTAAGTTATCAATCATAGAACAGACAAACGGACGTCGTTGTGGGTACAAAGTATAAATATCTTTGGCCAAGAGAACAAAGCAACGGTTATCTGTAGTCTATTTTAGTCTTAATTGGTTTTAATTTGTTAATTCAATATACAATTGTGTCCAATATCAACAATTATTGGAAACTGATTCATTAAGTAGATTTTTTAGTTCTTTTGTAATGTTTGAATTTTCTTCTCCCAAGCCATTGTCAAAAATCAAAATGGTTAAAGCTTTTTATCATAATTATTTTTAATCACCCTAATTCAGGGTAGGCTCGAGCCCCTCGGAAGTTTTAAGGATTTAAGCATACAGGGACATAGGGAAAGAGAAAGCGACTTTGTTTTATACTATATACTTAGTGATAGTGAAGTAAATATGTAGGTATAGGGATAGAAAATATTATCTATAGGAAAAAACTTAGATAAGTACAAAAGTCTCGTAGGAAACTGCTGAATTGGACGAGTAAAGGAAGTAGAATTACTAGATAGATATATACATATATATATTTTAATATATTGTTCTAATAAGTTCACACGAGTTCACTAATTCAGGGTAGGCTCGAGCCCCTCGATGAGGACATTATATGAGCTGATAATGATAAAGCTTTTTAGTTAAACCATATTTAGCGGTCTAATAAAGTCTATCATCAGATTAAGACATAAGATGCCTTTATCAGTAGAAAAGTCACGTCTCTTTCCATGAGTGTTCCCGTGCATTGTATGACAGGTAGACCCCTTAATAATTTCACCAAAAAAAAACGCATTACAGACAAAAATCAGAAAAAGATTTGATTGTGAAAAACTGCCTCGACTGCCTTTGGCCACGTACTTACGAGTACATCCAAACATTAATAGCTTGAATCCCTTTGATCGTTTAAAAATGGAAAAGAATTGTTACTTTTAAAACTTCAAATTATAAACCATTTGATAAAATTAATAACAAAACGTGAGAACTAACTGATAATGAGAGATGATTCAACTCGCGCGATATATTCACCATCGTGGAAACGAGGACGGGTGCTGATAAAAAATATAATGATTTCATCAATTGCGCAGTTGTTTCAATTAGTTTGGACTAGGGTAACGTCGAAGTGATACAAAATAAACCTATGTTTTAATAATAATTAAATTAATTATTATATTATGCTCGATGGTAACTTTATTCTTGTAATAAGTCTAAATCATAGAAAGATTTACATTTTGATGGTGATTAATTATTCAATTGTTTTGACAAAAATGACTAAGGGCCTATTTCACGATCTTCAAGTAAAGTTCCGAGTACTCACAAGTTTTGTAACTTGACATAAAGTAAGAAAGTGACAAGACTCACTTTACTTGGTGAGTAATTCACAACCTTTCGATCCCGTCTTTAGCCATTGGACTTTTACCGCTTTAGTTTTACGTCATATTAAAGATACCAAGAAATTACTTCTAAACTGATATAAATATGTAAATAAAGTCGAAAAATATGTAGTAAACAAAAAATAAAATAGTAGTTACACCAATTAGGAACTATAAGTACTTGAATAGTAGATATTGTTATTTGTTGTTGAGATTCAATGAAGGGGCGTGTGCATCAGTGTTTACACTGGCCAGCCGATAAGGAACATACACAAATGCGTAATATAGATGAGATCACAGGAAAATTTAGGTAAATAAACACTGATTACTCGACGAGAGGTCACACAGTAATCTCTGACAGAATGTCATAACAATAGCAGTTTTATAACGGAATAAAACCGATATTTAATTAATATGACAATGGAAGTTTTGTTCATATTGGTTTTTATTTATGATGAGTTTAATATATTTGTTTTTTCCAAAAGAAGACTGATGAACATATATTCATCAGTCTTCTTTGTTTAATAAAAGTTTAATATCGTTTCCATAATATATAATTGATGGAAACGGTATTAAACTTTAAAACCGTTTCCATTTCTTATAAAAGTTTAATACCGTTTCCATCATTTATATATTATGGAAACGGTATTATAGATAGTTATTGGATTTTAATAAGTGTATACTGGTGGTAAAACTAAGAATACCCCCACACCAAAGACACATCTCCACCTGTCTCAAACTGATTCGAGTTATTCATACACACACCCCGACCAATAAGATAAGCTTTTGTGAAGCCCACAAATACCTCTAATGTTCATCTGCTGGTAGACCAAACATCACGGAAAATTTCAATTACTTTAATAACATATACAATAACTGTTTCAGCATGGTGTGAAGTAAAGTCAGCCAGTCTTCCATTCCTGCCGCTTCGCATCGGCAGCGCGAGCGAGGTCTCCTACAACATGCACCCAGGGGAACTCGTCCGTGCCAGGGTGAGGGAGGGAGTCCCGCCTCCTCTGTGCGCGGGAAGATGTGCTTCCCCACCAGCCGGGCCGGTTTGCGCGTTCGACGCAGCAGGAACTGCTAGAACATTCGCCACGCTTTGCGAACTTGAGGCTGTGTCGTGTCGCGAAAGCACATGTAAGGATTACAATACTATTTTAGTTATACCTATATATGCACAAAGGCCAATAGTCTCACTGTTATATAAATTTATTCATTATCATCAGCTCATATACCGAGAACTCGAGTTCACACACAACCTTATAATTTCTTCGCAGGTGTGATCAGATTTGCTCACGAAATACCTAGTCGATTAAACATATGTATTTTCTCTCTCCATACAAAATGAAAATGTGACATAACTTCTTTATTATTAAGATATTGAAAAAAAATTGAGGGGGATGGCCATAGCAGTACTCTTTATGAAAAACACATTTTTGCTTTATAGTCATTATCCAGGGAGGAAACACGGGACTACGTTTGTATGGAAAGCTCCAAGCCCGAAACCCCTTTTAAAGGACACATTTCATTAAAAATTTAATACTGTTTAACAAAGTTGCTAAAAAAAGTTAAAAGACTGGATTAGTGATATCAAGTTTATAGTAATTTAATGTTCTTTTATTATATTTTTACAGATTACGCAATAACAAGTTTGGGAGAATGTTGATGAAAGCAAACGAGACGCGACCAAAGAAACTTATTTAACTTAAATATACTTTTTTATATTTTAATTATGATCCTTAATATTCATGTTTCAAGAGCTAAATTTTAGTACAAAATGGTTGAACCAAAAAACAATGTTTTGTATTCTTTATAACCAGTTTGCGATTATTTTATAATTATGTATTTGTTTGACACTAAGACGGTTTTATATTATGTATATAATTTAGATTAAAAATAAATAAATAACAGTTTAAAAATAACTAAGTAACGTAGCTAAATATCATTGATACTTAATAAATTCCGCCTTTCATGAAGAAATTGAATCAAAACTATACTCAAATATTTAACATACAACCACTCATCTATGCATCAAACTTAGGCGATACTCTGGAAGCAAACGGGAGGCGAGAATTTGTCCAATGTTTGAATTTCTATGCACGCAACATCAAGGGGATAGCACCATCAAGAGCAGGGGCCTAAGTCTGCAATTTGACATTATTGATAAGTCAAAATGTTGATATTGAGGCACCATAACGAGAGTGTCAGAATTTTGGTATTCTCCTAATTTTTTTTCATATGGCTATGGTGTCTCAGTGGTCTTTGTTGCATATCAAAATTCAAATAAAAATCATCAGAATACTGTTTCCATGACAACCATCTAAGTTTTATGGAGCCATTGAGTCAGCGGAGTAGTTTTCAAAAGGGGAATACCAAATTGACAACAAATGTCAAAGATCAGCTGTAATACGTTAAAGCTGTCCTCATTGGTGTCTGTCTCTGATCCATTCTTCATCAGGCTTTGGCCTGGTCCTGCAGCGGGCAGTTTCCGCAACTAGACCTCTCCAGTTTGGGTCCCTTGTGTCATTAGGACCATCCTAGTTCCTCCAGCAAATTAACCAGCTTGTGTAGTTTGAGAAACAGTCTTGTACGATTCCTAGTTCTTGTGGTTGCAGTGTTGACCCGAATATTGTAGTGGGTGTAGCGCTCCTTATTGCCTCTAAGTTCTGGGCTTATATCTATAATATATAAAATTTTGTTTAATTATTAAATAAATAAACCATTTTGAATAAAATGTTGTAACTTAGTTGAACAAGTGCCAAAATTAAATGTATGTAATATGTAACCAAAATTCTAATTGCTTAGGCTTTGGTATATGAGTTCCTAAATTTCAAAATTTTGAATATGAATTATTTTAGTTAAGTAGAATATAATTTAACGCCAAAGTCTTTATTGTAATTGTTAATAATAAGATTATTTTTATAAGAGTAATTATATTTATTGTACAAAGTATTTTGAAAATTCTAATCGATTGTAACAAAATTGACTGAAAATATATTGTTTTTCCTGAATAATGTCGTCGTATTTCTTTGTAAAAATGAAAATAAAAGCTCAACATTAAAATAATGTTTCATTTCATAATTCCCTTAGAAAGAAATTATACCACTACTGCTCGTATAGGTACACAGACCAGGGAGTCACCTTAGGACTTCCGTCATATTTAGATAGATTGTTGTCAGTAGTCTTCAAAAATTCGTAAGCAGTTGAACTATGATATTCAATAGATCATCTCGAAAACTACTGTATCGATATTCATATATACATAGTATATTACCAAAAGAATTATTGTATTCAAAAAAAAATTGTATGCAAAAACTCGATCTATAAATTAAACGCATGTCTTAAGTTTATGAAAAGAAAAAATTCACTGCAATACCGATTTTCCCATCTGAAATTAAAAAGTTCTAAGAACAAAAAATTTAATCGCGTTTCAGAAAGCAGAAAGAAGTTTAAGAAAGCTGGACAAATTTTGATAAAAACTCTTTTTCGTTCGTTCTTTGAGTCGTTGATTCGTTCTTTGAGTCCCTGAATGATTAAGATTCAAAGGTCGCGCTGCAATCGCAATCTAGAAAAACCATTTATATTATAGGATACAAGCCCAAGTATGCCGCAAATTTAAAGCATAAATATGCCCCTCAATGATTATTCGGTACAACAGGATACAACACGTCCTATACAAGTACATAAGTAAACAAATAAATGTATTACAAAGGCGACAAGCTGTCTATATACAGAGTACATGTTTCTAGGTCAACCAAGTGTGTAAGCACTCATGATAATTACAATGATGGATAAACTGAACTATGACCTCTATATATAAGATAATCTTAGGTTAAACTTGATATTGGTGATATATGAACTTACTAGTTGATAATGTGTCGGTACTTCGGTAGTCTAGTGGTATGGGTATCGGTTTTCTCGGCAGAGGTTTTAGGCTAGGCGTAAGCTGAGACGCAGGTAACGCAGGCCGCAGGCACATGCGACGCAGACAGGATAGAGGAGACTGCATACGCCTAGACTCCTAGACTTCAGCTCGTTTCCTCTTTTGAACTATTTTCGAGTGCTCCTTTGCTATTAAAAATATGTACTTACATATATGTAAAACAAAGTATAACCACGACAAAAATCCGTGAAGGTAGTTTTATTTCAATGTGTAGTGTTCGTGTAAATCAAAGATATCAATAAACATAATATGAATTTGGAAAAGATCTAAAAGTTGCGTAGATATAATTATACTAGACTTAGGGCCTATTTCACGATCTTCAAGTAAAGTTCCGAGTAATTACTCAACAGTTTTGTCTTTGTCACTTGATATAAAGTACGAAAGAGACAAAACTAAATTTACTTGGTGAGTACCTTTACTTGAAGGTCGTGATATAGGCCCTTATTAAATAAAACGAAAAAGTAAATAAACTATAATAAAATGTAATTATACAAGAAAACCTTAAATCTATTTAAAAATAATTGTCAAACAATAAGCAAATATTACTTTGTAAACATTTAAATTCAAAAGCATATAATTATAAAAGTAATCATTAATAAACACAAGTAATTAGGCACTAAATCACAGCGACTTTGATAATGGTTCAAAATGTACAGGCAATGTCAAAATATTACTTTACTTCACTATGCTATACTTAGTTCCTATCTTTTTTTTTATTACTTGCGTGCAATAAAATTGGTTATTCTCAGTTTTCTCCATTCTATTTCAACATTCAAACTAATAAGGGCCTATTTCACGACCATCAAACTTAGTTCTGTCTCTTTCTTACTTTATGTCAAGTGACAAAGACAAAACATGTTACTCAGAACGTTACTTGAAGATGGTGAAATAGGCCCTAAATAAAAATATTTAAAAAATATACAACATTGTTATTTAATTTGAGTTATTCCGGTCTGTTTTATTATATATTTTACTCTATAGGTATTTGAGATTATGATAAAGCTTAAAGCTTTGTAACAATTGTTTTTATGGAGTAAAATGACACGATAATAAGTATGTAATTTTAAAATGTTTTTAATATTTGATCAACTTGGTAGTAAATTATGGAGTAAACTGGGAATAACCCAATAAAAATAATTAAAAGTAAAAAAATAATAACTCAAAATGGTAACATACGTGAGAAAAATGTGCTTATCAAAAAAGCTCCTTATTCTAATTAACATAAACTTTAAAATGTTTTATCAATATAACTTATATTTAATAAACATTATTAGATACATATAAACTTAGTTCTAAGATATGTATTGGTTATTTTTCTTCTTTAAGAGAGACGGATTCCGTCTGATCCGGGGCATTCACCTGTGCTGATCTTATGCAGAGCTGAAAAGTAATAAAGAATAATTAAGTAATGTATTGCAAAAATCTATTAGCTGTGTTGTAGAACGGGGAAAATCTACATTTTTTTTTTGTTTTAAAAAATATCATCTATTCATCATCATCACCTAGATTTTCATGTCTCTGAGGGGCGAGGTATGCAAGGTCTATCGTGCATATGCATATAATCGATAAACTTATTTATTTTACTTCATGCTCTTCCCTACTTTTAAAAGTTGGTACGCCTCGAGGAATCAAATTTTAATATTTTCAGTTGCTATCTGGAGCGCAAGTAAAAGGTTGCGATTCGAGGAATGGTTTAGAGGTGCGTCTCAAAATAGTTGCGCTTCAAGGAATACCTCATATATAAGTATGTAAAACAACGGGATGTTAGTACGTACTTATTTAAGTCGAATCCCTCGACTAGTTTCCATCATCAGGAAGAGGATGATGGCCACCGGACGTGGCTGATCCTTTTCGTTTAATAATAAAAAATACCTCATATTTTTGATTGAACTAATTGCTAAACTTTTGGATCTGTCAGTAATTAGTGTCGATATTCACCGCAGTTGGAATTTGAACCCTAATTGCAGAAAAAAGCACAAAACGTGCAGTAATTTTAAGAAGTCGAAGTGATTGGGATAAAAAACATAATTAATTTACAAGTTAAAATTAGTTAAGTGTGTGAATTTTAATGTATAACTCAAAGGTGACTGACTGACTAACATAGTGATCTATCAACGCACAGCCCAAACCCCTGGACGGATCGGGCTGAAATTTGGCATGCCGGTAGATGTTATGACGTAGGCATCCGCTAAGAAAGGATTCCCGGGATTGTGATATACGCGGGTGAAACCGCTAGTTAATCCATATAACAGTTAATCGCTTAAATTAAATCGAAACAATTTTTCTAACAGAGACTTTTGTGTGGTTTTACATTATGTTGTGTGTCAAACAACAATAGACCGCATGAGTCACGTTTTGGTCGGAGTAACACCGACAATGGACATTTGAGAGGTTCCTTCACACCTCGTTACACTCTGCTGGACACGGGACGTGTACCACTTAATCAGTTTCATAATAAACAAGGAAAATACAATTTTCCTAGTATTTTTAGGTAAACACTAACAGCCTTACTAATAAAAAATACCCACTGTGTATATTCTTGATATAACGAGTGTGAAGCATATTAATAATTCGTTATATCAAGAATATACACAGTGGGTATTTTTTATTGGTAAGGCTGTTAAAATAGATACCCAATGTCACTTAAACTAAAAAATCTACTAGTTATTCAGATTTTTCTTCTAGGTTCTCCTTTTCCGGATTTCAGTAACATATAGCGCGTTTTTTTAGACGGTTGATGATCTTTCTATAAATATCGTAATGAATGGTAGTCTATGTTCATTCCTAAAAAACAATCTAATACAAATCATTATTGATCATTTACGAGTACATACAATTTTTATCCAATTTTTTTTCTTGTAAGTTCAGTACAATACAGTAATCAATTTAACTATGAATATCTTAGGTATATTTAAATATGTTAATCTCTAGTTTTAGTCAATATTGTACCATACATTTAAGATAGTTAGCGTTTTGGTGTTAGACTGTAAACTCACTATTATTATAAATAAATAAATAATCTGATTAACTGCGTTACAGTTTACAGACTGCGTAAAAATATTCGGTAATATTTGTTACAAAATAATGATCTATTTTTAGCTCCGTCGTAATATCCCGTTGAAGTCTTTTCAATCACAGTTTTGAATACAAAGAGAAATCTTACAATAGGTCGTTAACCTTTATCCAGCTACAAAAGTGTTTCACTGCTTAAATATAACAACAAAAACTAGTTATTACATAAATATACGATTTGCGACCTTAATGTGATTTTTTCTTTGTATTTTTCTAAGTGATCATAATAGACCACAACGCCGTGCTTCGCGGTTTTTTGTGTTAATTAATCATCCGATAAAATATTAGAACAAAACTTTGTGTGATTTTAATATTATTACTATATATATCCCGACCGTTATCGGCCTTGGCGACTGCTTGACTACTCCACACGACTTTTATGCACTCGCATGTGGCTTACGTAGCCAATCTTATTGGTGAAGACCCTCTCACAGGAAGGGCATGTGAGCACTCCGTCAACGTAATTGTAATTGATAGCCGCAGGTGGTCGGGCTTTCAATTCGTCGCGCTTGCGATCGAGGTCAGCGCGACGTTGTGTCTCAAAATTTGAGACCTTGGAGTGAACCAGGGTTCTCCAACCGGCTCTATCCGCTGCCTCTGTCTCCCACAGCGATGGATCTATAGAACACTTTTTAAAATGTCGCTTCAGCACATCCTTGTACCTCAAGAGTTGACCGCCATGCTTACGCTTGCCTTCCTCAAGTTCCGAGTAAAAGATGTGCTTAGCAACTCGCTGTTCCGTCATGCGCGAAACGTGACCGCTCCACCGCAGCTGCCTCCGCATCAAGTAAGCTTCCACGCCATTTACTTGAGCTCTCCGCAGCACCTCGGTGTTCCGTACTCTGTCGGACCAATGGATGTTCAGGATCTTCCGTAAGCACCTAAGATGGAATTGGTCTAGCATATGGATATGACGTCGGTATGGGGTCCACGTTTCAGCAGAGTAGAGGAGACTTGGCAGCACCACTGCCATGTACACCGAGATCTTGGTGGTTAGCTTTAAGTCATGTGACCGGAATACTTTTAAGTTCAGCTTACCAAAAGCTGCAGCTGCAGCTGCAATTCTGTTGTTTATTTCAGAATCGAGGTCGCACTTCGATGTCAGTGTGCTTCCTAGGTAGCGGAACTTATCAACCTGCTTCAGCACGTCCTCCCCGAGTTTAATTGTTAGTGCCTCACGACCTTGAATGTCCAAAGACATTACTTCCGTCTTTTTGACACTAATCTTTAGGCCAAAACTCTGGCAAGCCTCGTGGAAACTAGACATAAGCTGTTGCAGGTTGTCTGAAGATTCGGTCACAAAGCACAAATCATCGGCGTACAAGATCTCAGTGATCGTGGAGAGAGTGACTTTAGAGCGAGCTCTAAACCTGGAGAGATTAAAAATACTACCGTCAGTACGATATCGAACTCGGATACCATTAGGAAATGTTTGTAAAACTTCCTGAACTACGACTGCGAAGTACAAAGCGAACAGTGTAGGCGCCAACACACACCCTTGTTTCACCCCACAGGTAACGGGAAAGAAACTGGACTGTTCACCATCGACAGCTACGCAGCACTCCATGTCATCATGGAGAAGTCTCAAAAGTTTTACAAACTTTTCCGTGCAACCGACTTTACCGAGTACTATCCATAGGGCTTCGCGAGGGACGCTATCGAAAGCTTTTTCGAGATCGACAAAACAGAGATACATAGGTCGACCCTGTTCTCTTGATTTCTCCTGAAGTTGGCGCAAGGAGAATATAGCTTCGCAGGTTCCTCGATTTGGACGGAAGCCGAATTGGGTTTCCGGTAGTATTCTTTCCGATAATTTAGTAAGACGGTTCAGCAAGACTCGGGCAAATACTTTCCCTGGAACTGACAGAAGTGAAATGCCGCGGTAGGAATTGCAGTCAGAACGGTCGCCTTTGTTCTTGTAGAGGGCCCTAATGCGAGAGTTTCTAAAAGATTGCGGGACTTGCTCTTCATTCCACATAGAACCAAATAGCTTCCATAAAGCTGAATGCAACTCCTCTCCGCCACACTTCAATAGTTCTCCGGGTATAGTATCTATGCCTGCTGCGCTATTATTCTTCTGCTGTTTAATAGCGAGTTCTACTTCACTATATAATAGCGGTTCATCCAGCTCAGTGGCAAGTGGTAGTTGAGTTATGGAGATGATGTGATCGAGGTTGGTGGTACGATTCACGTTTAGCAGCTCGTTGAAGTGTTCTGCCCATCTTTGGAGTACATCTTCTTTGCTTTTAAGAAGGCCCAGCCCATTGGCCGGCTTGAGGGGCACTTTAGCATAAGAAGAAGTACCAATCATCTTACGCACCTCACTGTAGAACTCTCCCAGTTGGTTTGTGTCGTAAAGCCACTGAGTGTAGCGAGCCTTGTCCTTCCACCACCTGTTTTTGGTTTCCCGCGTCATTCGACGTAGCTCGAGCTCACTTTTCCTGATCTCTGCAGTATCTCCGCCCGTAGTGTGTCGATGGAGAAGATGACGGTGTTTGTCGATTGCTTTCATGAGATCTCCATCATTCTCATCGAACCAGTCCTCATTCTTATGGGATTTCGTACCCAGGACAGCCGTAGCGCTATTCAAAATATGAGAAGATAGAGATTCCCAGTCAGCATTGACGTTACCCGTACACCTACCGGACGGAGAAGAAGCAGCCAAGGTTTCGCTGTATTTACTCCTTGTGTCCAGATCCTTAAGTCTTTCTAAATTAAAGCACGCCGACTTTGACTTTGGTGATCTTTTGGGACGACGAAGGCGTAAACACAGTTTAGTGATTACGAGCCGATGATCTGTCCAACACTCTGCTCCACGCATAACGCGAGTGATTTGGACTTGAGAAACGTCTTTTTGCCGTACAATGGCGTAATCGATGAGATGCCAATGTTTAGATCGAGGATGCATCCAGGTATTTTTGTGCTTGGCGGGAAGTCGGAACATGGTGTTCGTAATCGCAAGATGTTGTTGGGCACAAAAACTTAGGAGCAATTGGCCGTTGTTGTTCATATTGCCAACTCCGTGTTGACCGAGGACTTTAGGCCAGGCTTCGTGATCACGACCCACTCTAGCGTTAAAGTCTCCCAACAGCAGAATTTGCTCTCTTGAATTGACGCTATCCACAACACTTGATAACTCATCGTAGAACTTTTCCTTAATTTCATCAGACTTGTCTAGCGTAGGGGCGTAGACACTGATGATATTAAGGAAGTTACTGCGGTCAATATGAAGGCGCAAGGTAGTAACACGATCCGAAATGTGCACAGGAAATTCCTGTAGATGTTTAATATGCTCATTCCTTATCGCGAAACCTACGCCTGAACGTCTTGGCTCTGATGTTGGAAGCCCTTTCCAGAAAAAGGTGTAACCACCACCGTGTTCAACGAGCTCACCTTCGTCAGCGAGATGTGTTTCGCTAAGCGCTGCGACATCTATCTTATAGCGACGAAGTTCTCGAGCTACAATGGCGGTTTTCCTTTCCGGACAAGTGTTGACGTCACGATCAAGGAGTGTGCGTACATTCCACGCACCGAATGTCATATTGGAAATTTTAATTTTATTTTGTTTGCGTCGACCGCGAATATAGTAGATGCGGAGGCAGCCGCGGTTGCTACCTTCCTCGAGAATGGGTTGAGCGTTTGTTTAGGGCACCTTTTCTAGCCCCCTCCCCGGCTGAGCGAGGAAAGCAGTGCCTCCCTGAATAGGGCTGCTTTGTCATTCCGGGTGCTGCCGAAATCTCTCTGTCAACCCGAACGCAGAGCGAAAACGACCACGATGTTACCACACCCCCGGAACCGCTTGTGTGCAGGCTTAAGACAAAGTCTGGGTTGCATCCAACCAGGCCTCTCTACCTCAGTCCATCGCCACAAGACTTTCGTCGATTCGGAGTCCGATATTCAGAAGCAGTCTGATGCGCAGGAAATATTAAGGTGCTCATGCATGCGCGCAAACACACGAGCACCCTCTCGTCCGACCCTTCTTAACCCGGTGGAGCGGAGAACCGTTACGACCGGAGAAGGCTCGGATGCAGTACGCTGACAGACAATATTACACCCTTATTGCTGCCTTGAGGCCTGAGTACATATGCCTAGGTGTTTCGCCACTGTAAGTGGACTGCATTATCGCCGAAACACTATACCAGAGGGTTGCTGGATCAAACCCAGGTGATGTTATCCTGGGCCCCTCTACCAGGTTTAGCCCACGAGCCGACGTGGTTTTCCGGGGTGTGGCCGCTGTCGCTGTACGCGAAACAGCTGCTTGGAGCCACTGGAGAGAGAATGTGGAGCAATAACGGTTTTAAAACTGAACTATAACACCTATACAGGTCGGCTAATATAGTCAGACGCTAAAGTTCCACTACACCCCTGATATTATTACTAACAATAGTGTATAAGTAACTAGCAGCGCCCCGCGGTTTCACCCGCGTGGTTCCCGTTCCCGTGGGAATACGGGGATAAAATATAGCCTATGTTATTCAGGGTGAATGTAGCTTTCTAATGGTGAAAGAATTATTGAAATCGGTTCAGTAGTTTCGGAGCCTATTCGTTACATACAAACAAACAAACAAAAAAACAAATCTTTCCTCTTTATAATATTAGTATAGATTACTAACAAAATGATGGATTACTGTATCTGAATGAATAAATTAATTATTATGTCTTTGACTATTAAGGAGTCCCGGTCTTTTGGAAGGCTAGTATGGGGCCAAAGCCAACACACGGAAGCCCTTTGACATATTTAATCTTGTGTAAAGGGTGCACAATCCGGCGACTATCCCTGTATAACACTATAAAATGCATCCAAGGACAGTCCCCGGTTCTGCTGGGACTATTGCAAATATATGGAAAACTACGACTGGGCTATGGGAATGGGATGTTTAATGGACTGGATATTGGGGAACTATGGGGACTATGGCACCCGCCATTACTATTATTATTATTTGTTATGTCTTTTCCATTCACGGGACTATTAAAGAGTCCCGGTCTTTTGGAAGGCTAGTATGGGGCCGAAGCCAACACACGGAAGCCCTTTGACATATTTAATCTTGTGCATATTATTATTAAAACAACCTAATATTACTGTAAGATAAAAGAAACCCCATTCAATACGCAATAAAGGATCTCCGCCCCTTTATGATATTGGTGTTATAGGTATATCATTTAAACTTTAGTCTTTGTTTAGGCAAATCTAAGAAACAAGTGCAAGATTTATCATATAGTTTTTCAGCCCCCCTAGCATAACTGTGCGTGATAAAATATATCGACACCACGATATAATATCGATTTCGCGAGCATGACCAAATGAATTATGGCGTGCTACAATATGATAAAATTAAATATGGCGGGTATTTTTATCATATTTTGACAGTTGGATGTCGATAAATCGCTATATCTAACACGTATCCGAAATCATGCTAGCTCGACAGAATTATTAAGCAAAGCCATATTTCATATGTCTAGCTAGAAGATGGTAGTAGGTTATATATATAGCCTATGCTTTTTGTAAAACCGTTGTTCTTAATAGACAATTTGACAATTTTGAAACTCCATTAGTGGTATGTACTTGCAAGTGTGTAGTTTTGTGCGTACAGTGATATATATTTAATTAGGGCCTTAACTACCCATAATAACTGTCATTATTAGTACGACAACTTTGCCCGACGGCTTAAAGACCAAAAAGAGAAAAATAAACTAATCCTTACGAGACTATGTATAAAACCAATCCTGCCACCCCAAATAAAATAAAAAAGAATACTAACTGTCCTTATGTTCACAGTTATAATTGTTCATGACGCACTCGCTTCCAAAAGACTTGGATTTCTCGCCCGGTTTGCCAGCACATATCGGTGCGTACTTCTCCTTAGTGCAGTCGTGGGTACAAGCCTTCTTACGGGCAGCTTCCTCCTTCAACTTCTTGAGGTCTGTCTTGTCGGGACGGCACGAGACTGCCACTATTAGACCCACTGGAAATCAAAAGAAATTAAATTTAAGTAACATTTAGAGAATTTTAATTAGATTGGTTTCTTAGTTGATGTAATCCGCAGTTGAACTAGCGTTAGAACTTCTTGTATTGACTATATTATAGCGTAATGTTACATAGCTCGAAAAGCTGACTATCAAACACTAATAATTTTAACTTCCCCACGATGTCGTTCTTCACCGTTAGAAAAAGACATGGAAATGCAAACGCACCTTCCGATTGAAAGTCAAAGGCCTATACCACTACACCACTTACGCTTTATCAGTTTTCGAAGAAAGAAGAAAGAAATTTAGGGATATACTGTACATATTTTTGTTAGCAACATTACTTACGAAACAAACCACCAGTGGTTATATTAAAGAATAGCAAACAACCTCAAAACCTTTCACCTTAAACAATCTTCACTTTTAATCTCGAATAGGACTACAAAAGGTATCAACACATTATAATCAACGTACCAAGTTGACCTGAATGCAAAGTGGCATGTATTGAGGACATCCAAAGATTTATGTCTCAGTCTACGCAGCCGGTTTCGCTCAGTCCTCATCAACTAATAAAAAGCAACGACATAATAATATATTGACCTTACCACTGATATTGTACTCGTAAAAACGTTTAAGGTAATAACAGGAAGAAGATCTACTTAAAGGAGTATATTGCATTATGTTATGACGCATTTACTAAGTACTCAAACAAATACTACCGAAATACAGTGGCTTTGGTTCTGAGAATTCTTTGTTAGCAAATTTTCCTTGGATTTGCGCGTTTTTAATGCATAAGAGTTCTGTTTATTAAGGTTTAAAGAAATTATTAATAAGGTAACTAAATCCTGTTCCCGCTTAGTTAATCCCAGTTTCCTCTCTTTCATCACTATAAAGTCGCTTTCTCTGTCCCTATGTATGCTTAGATCTTTAAAACTACGCAACGATGCGGTTTTGTTTTAACAGATAGAGTGATTCAGTGGAAAGGTTTTTAGCATATTTTCATCCCCATATTCTTACGGGAAACGGGAACTACACGGGTGAAACCGCGGGGCGCCGCTAGTTTTAAAAATAATTTACACCTATGAAGACTGGATAACACCGTTGTTATATTAATTTCTGTTCGATTATTTCAAGGATTGTTTTAATTTTAAAAGTTAGTTGTTTAACCTCGGTTGAAAAAATTTTTTATTCTGCAAATATTTCGATATTTAATCAATTTTAAAACATTCTTATAATGTACCTCATTTATATTATAAAAGTTTTTATAACCTAATTGAACTCTACATCGATAAAGTGTTTAAAAATATAGAATTATTAATGTCATGCGATAGCAAAATCAGTTGGGGACGTTTTTTTGCGTCTACGACAAGGAGTATCATTAAATTATAATAAATTACCAAATATAAATAGGTAACATAGGCGGTCTTTCTATTAAACATTACATAAGGCTAAGTTTTCTAATATTTTGGTAGGAATTTATCAAAGGAAATAGGAAATAAAGCTCTAATTTCAAAACTAGCTAAAATCACTGTGATCTAAAATTTTAAATGCGAAAGACTATATTAGGTATGTGGGATATAATGGATTAATGTTTGTTACTCTTTCAAGCAAAAACTACTGAACCGAATTATGTAAAATTTGGTCCAGACGTTTCTTATAAGTTGGAATAACAGAATATTTTGATCCCAAACTTCCTATAATTTGAGTTTTACGAGAGTTAACCGCGGAGTGGTTAGAGTAAATATTTTTTAAGCAATAAAGTGTCCCAACTCTATCTTATTAATTAGCACCTACAAAATAATTAACGAGAATATTAATTGCGATTGAAAAAATCTAGCTTATTTTTAGACCTTCAATCTACACCAAACAAGTTACCATTAAAGTAAATAAAAAAATCTGGTATGAATTGCAAAATCAGACTAAACCTAATAATAATAGTAATTTCTAGAAACTTAAGCGTTTTCCTCATATGTAATTCAATATAATAATACAAATTAAGTTAATAAAAGTTATTAAGACAGCTTTAAACAAAAAACAACCTTAAATTGGGCTTTAATAATGGCTTTTTTCGTTTGAACTTACCAATGACCAAAACAGCTAACCCCTTCATTTTGATCACAAACTGTTCACAGCGCCGAACTAAATCCAACTGACCTGACAAGGAAGATTTCAATCTCTTTATAACCTATCTGGGAGGGGCGACAGGTAATACATTCACAACACACACATCATACATTACCACTTTTGTAACGTATTAAAAAATGATTGTAGTACAAATGCAGCAATGTAAATTATAACAATGAAAACGTCGAGATTATCTTATTACTTGTTATTGTTTTATGAATTCGTTTATTGTTTTTTGGTACTGAATTTTTTAATATAAACTATGAGGAAGATAGCAGGATATGGATATAATTTGCTAACGTTGTGGTTTTTTGACAGATGTTTTGCATTGCGTTCCGCTATTGTCTAATTCTGGGTCTGTTTTTACTTTGTTATTTTTATGAGTTTGATGTCGTATAACCAGGGCCGGATTTAAACTCAATGCCGCTCCTGGGCACCAGAAAAAAGTCCGCCCTATTACTAGATTTATTTTTTCACTTTCAAAATTTTTCCGCCCTAAAACATTTGCCGCCCTGGGCACTTGCCCCGACTGCCCCTAGTGTAAATCCACCGCTGCGTATAACTACATATTATAAAACAAAATCCTACACTGTGAATCTTTCTGTCCGTCTATTCGCGATAAACTCGGAAAATACTGCACAGATTTTCATGCTGTTTTCACTGAAAGCTAGCTCTAGTTTTCGAGGAAGGTCTTAGTACTTATAATTTTATCCCTGTATTCTCACGGGAACGGGAACTACGCAGATGAAGCCGAGGTGCTGCTAGTGTATTAGGTACTCTTATAAATCGTATATAGGTACGTAAAATACCCCTACCCTAAATTAATTAGAGGTACTAGTATTGGGGTATGTTTTAGCAATCGATATTATAGGTACCACTAGGTACTAAAACACCTTACTTTTCCGCTGTGAAAAAGAACGGGGGGACTCATAGTGGTTATGTGGGGCCCTCCGAGCCAGAAGGGCTGGGCCTACCTACCCACTAAAAACACAGTGACTTCCGGCCACGTCGCTCCTTAGGATGTCGCAGGATCCCGCGGGATTTCTAAAGAAGTACTACTGCACTTAATGATCATAGGTACTTACTTATGTATAAGAAAATTATGAAATAATTTCGGGTAACGACACCATTAATCGATTGTTATAGAATTAGAAACTACAGACAAACCACCTACGGAATATTTTTTCTTTATCTTCCTTCGTTTTGACTTTTAACTCTTCTGAATTTAAATAGTGGAATACTAAAAAGTAGGTTAGAGATTTAAAAGGATGATTAGGGAACGCAGTGTTTTTTTATTGAAGACTGTAATATGAATCTAAAATAAACGCAGGCGGAACTCGGTGGAAGGTATCATTTCCTATCGGAAATTAATTATATTATCTTTAAATATAGTGGTAAGTATATTTTGTATCCCCCTGTCTCTATACAAAAATATGAAAACAAAGAAGAAAACCACCCGCTATTTTTTTATTTTAATACACTTAATGACATCTAGCGGCGAGTAGCGAATTTAAATGTTCCAAATGTATACAATGTTTATCACAAGCTTTTTTCTTCTCTATATCCAACAGCAAAGCACAGAGGTCGCTACTAACAATGTGTTTTCAAAATCTTCTAATAGATGTCGCTAGTTGACGAACGATCATTTTTAAATTTGTTAATAGTTTGGATGAAAAATAGACCATCGAGTTCTATGGATTCCCCGTTTTTATAAAAAAGAACCCTTAATTAATTTTAAACGTCTTATCATTTTGGTGTATTTATAATGCCATTAAGATTTTACAATCTTTAAAAAATCGGGATTGATGTCCTTTTGAATAGATATGTCATGTTTGCAAGACGGAGTAGGATTAAAAGCAAACTATCTTTTCAGTTTACAATGTTAATATACAAAGATATACTAATATTTAGGAATCATTCATTGTTGTATGTTGTTGTTGGGTTAAAATAAATAAAAATCAAGAGCACTTTTCATATAAACATCTTTTTTATTCCAAGTTATAACCATACATAATATACACAGTACAAAAAAACTTGCTAATACAGCAATAAGGACAAAATAAAATTGTCACATATTTTTTGTTTAACTATCGTTTTGTAACATACTAATCAAATTGAGAAATCTAATAATAGGATAAACTTATCTACACGCTGTGTTTAATGTACAATGCTTCGAGCGAATACGATTTACTTCAATACAATAACTTAAAAGTATACACCTCTTAATATGTACTCGATGGAATTCGAATTAAAAATTTACACAATAATACATATCACTATAACTACAATTAAGCCGTAAATAACCTGAAGAGTCTATTTGTATTTCGATTAAGGAACATAAAACATATCCACATCTCATTCTAAAGATATCACCATAATCAGACTAATTTACATTGCACATACTCCGACCGCGGCCGCCCGTCGAGCACCGCCGGCTCGCGCACACGCGGACGCGATCCACTCCCACGCTCAACAATGGCATCTTAACACAAAGTGCGCACAGCGCGAAACATACTCGCTCCCAATCTTACGTTTAAATGCGGAACTTAGCGATTAACGTTACGTTCGAGGTTGAGATCAAATGAGGCGGCCGCCGGCGACGGCCCCGGTTTCACTCGGCCGCCGCCAGCGCCTCCTCCAGGCAGCACAGCGAGTCCTTGACCGCGTGGTACACGATGTTCTTGATCTGCAGCTTGTCCTCCTTGTTGGAGTGCTGTCGCGACAGGCGGCGGAACTGGTGCGCCAGCTCGAAGCAGCGCGACACGTTCTCGGGCGAGACGAAGTCCTCCGCCACCTTGATGCAGTCGAGCAGGTTGCGCACCTGGTGCGGCGCGCCGGCCGGCACGAACACGGCGTCGCCCGGGCACTGCAGCACGGCGTAGCCCTCCACGCCGTACTCGCGGTAGAGGCGCTCGCGCAGCGCCGCGTCCAGGTACCACGTCTGGTCATGCACGGGGTCGTGGTGCGGGCGCGGGCGCGCGCCGCGCTCCAGCTCGGCGCGCACCAGCAGGTCGCGGATCTTGTCGGCGTCGCGCGCCGCGTAGATGTGCCAGAGCGCGGCGGGCGGGCGCACGCGCGCGCGGCGCCGCGACACCACGTCCACGCCCGCCTCCTCGGCCGCGCGCGCCGCCTCGCGCGCGCGCTCGGCCGCGTCGCCGGGCGCGCTCGCGTGCACCATCACGTTGACGGCGTCGCTCACGTCCAGGTGCAGGTTGGTGGTGCCGCCGGCGCCGCCGTACGCCGTGTACATCTTGGGCCCGAGGTCGGGCCGCACGAAGCACTCGGGCAGGCGCGCGGCGAGGTTGAGGCGCCCGTTGCGCGCGGTGTACTCGGCGAGCGGCAGCGCGCGCATGAGGTCGTCGAAGCGCGCGGGCAGCAGCTCGGCGAAGTCCTCGCCCGGCGGCCAGTCCTTGAGCTTGAGCACCATGGGCGCGCCGCGCTCGTCCGTGAGCCGCTTGCCGACCACCTCGAAGCCCTCCCAGAACTTGCGCGCCAGCTGGTTGGGCACCACGAGCCCCGACGCGCAGTTCACGAGGTCCACGCGCGTCTCGCCGAAGTCGCGGGAGAAGCTCTCCGGACTCCACAGGTCCTTGTCGAGCAACGTCGACACGTCAGAGACTAGAACTGGTTGACCGCGTTTCCATTGATCCTGCGACGAACGAAATACAAAAATTAGAAAACTAGTGCTTAGAAACTGAATATCGTATGGTTACACAAATTACCGAATAGAATCGTCGGGTATCGAAAGGCGCGCTTACCTGGAAAGGCTTGTAATTTCCGGGATGCGTGGGGTCGGTCAGGTGCAACAGTTTCCCGTCGCAGAGCCACGCGTGCGGCACGTCAGGGTACAGCAGCTTGGACTCGGTGAGCGTCATGATGCGCACGGGCATCTCCTCGCGGCCGCTGCGCTCGTACCGCTTGACGACGTTGGCGAGCGCGAACGGCTTCACGTCGTCCGCCTCGTCCTTCTTCTCGTCGACGACGCTCGAGATGACGTCGTCGAGCATGTCGCTCTTGGTCTTCTTGCGCTTCTTCTCGGGCTGCGCGTCGCCGCCCTCGGGCGCCGGCCGGATCAGCAGCTCGCGCAGCGTGGAGAAGTTGCCGCCCTCCTCCGAGTCGGACGAGCTCGAGTCGGAGCGCTCCTCCTTCACCTCGGCCTTGGGCTCGGGCGTGGCGCCGCCCGTCTTCCCGTTCTCCGCCTTCACGGGCGACGTGCCGTTCGTCGGGGCCGCCTCCTCGGGTGCTTCCTCCTTTTTGATGCTCTGCAAAAGGACGGAAGGTGAGCGCGGGTCGGCAGTGGGCGGGCGGGGAGGTGGTGTCGCGGGCCGAGTGCGTACCTTGTTGCGCAGGGCCTGCGCGCGCGCGGCGAGGCGCGGCGCGGGCGCGGGGTGGTGGCCGCAGGCGCAGGGCGGCAGGCCGTAGGCGGCGCGGACGGCGTGCGCGCGCGCCGCCACGCCGCCCAGCGCGCCGCCCGCCGCGATCTGCGTCAGCAGCAGCCGCCGCGCCGGGTGCGCGCCGCCCAGCGTGCACGTCAGCCAGCTGTTGGGGAAACACGACCGTTATAGATTCATCGTTTTAACATTTTCTTTGATTTATCTGTCTGCCTCTGTATGTTCATCTCGGAAATGAAGTCAATAATGCTCACCCGAAAGAATCTCTTTCGCCGTTCGTAGCATTGCTGGTGCTGTTCGATTCGCTGGTTGGGTTTGCGGCTTCGCCGGCGGTTCTCGACTGCGAATAATAACGACCCTTTTAATACTGTTATTGCTTTACGTCGACTGACGACGCTGATTGTAGTGAATTTCGATACCCAATGTTTTTTTTTCTTATAATTCTCACCTTGTAGCAATCTAAGCATACGACGAATCCGCATTTGCCACACGTCCAATGGAAGTTAAACAGGGTGGTTTCGCAGACGTCGCATATCTCCCGCACGCCTTGAACGACGCGCTTCCACGCTATCGTTTTATCTGTGAGAAACATTTAGTTTGCATAAAAAAAATGTCGACAGAATAATGAAATACATTTCGAACTCGGGGAACATAACACCGAATTTACCTTCGTTTAGATGGTGGGATTCGGCTTCTTTCTCTTGCTGGAGCAAATTACAAAATTGGTCGCCGATCTCTTTCAGGAGAAAGCAACTCATCTCGATGCCGAGCTCGGCGGCGCCGGCCGACGACGAAAGCCATAACTTCTTGTCGTCCTGCGAAAAACAACGGCATTAGTCGAAAAGTCGAAAGGGACGATTCGAAGACTCGCATCGAAAGGAGATCATCTCACCTCCTCCGCATCCTTGTAGGGGTCCGAGAAACCGGCGATGGCGAGTTGCCTGTTCTTGGCGTATTTCAGTCTTCGGAAGGCGTAGAAGCGACAGAAGATGTTGGGCATGTCCTTGTCGCGCTGCGCCGGCGACCAGCGGCACTCGCGGCACTTGGCCAGGCGCGGCGCCACCTCGAAGCACGGCCCGTTCTGCAGGAACGAGTCGGACGACGGCGCCTTCAGCGGCGCGGGCCCGGCGCGGCGCGGCGGCTCGTCCCGGCGCCGCCCGCGCCCGCCGCCGCGCCCGGCGCGCCGCCCGCGCGCCCGCCCGGCGCCGCGCCGCCCGGACGCGCTGCCGCTACCGCTGCCGCTCCCTCCGGAATCCGAGTCTTTGTCGTCGCTCTCCTTGTCGCTCTCGCTGCCGCTCTCGGAGGCCTTCTTCCGCTTCGTTTCGTCGCCCGCCTTCCGCGGGACGGCGCCCTTTTTCCGCTTGGCCTTGGGCGGTTTTCTCTTGGGCGGCGTGGCCTCGCGGTCGGAGCTCGAGCTGTCCTCCTCCCCGTCGTCGGGGCGGCCGTTGGGCTCTTTGGGTTTGCGCGGCTTCGTGGGCTTGCGGGCGCCGCGCTGGATGGACTTGGCGGCGACGGGCACCACGATGTTGGAGCCGGAGTCGTCCGGCTCCGAAGCGCGGGAGATGCTCATCGGGAGCGTGATGCAGGTGCCGCCGCCCCCGGAGCAGTCGCCCTCGCCGATGGGCGCCGTCTCGTGTCTCTGCAGCCACGCTTTCTTGCCGAGGTGTCGCACCGGCGCCGTAGTGCCGAGGGGCGAGCCGGCCGGCTTGGCGGGCGTGTCGCCGTCGGCCGGCGCCACCGCGGTGGTGGGCGGCGTGGCGGGCGGCGCGGGCGGCGACGCGGCGACGGGCGGCGCCGGCGTGACGGGCGCCGGGCTGGCGGCCGGCGTCCGGTGCGGCGCGGGCGAGGCGCCGGCCGCGCGCTCGGGCGTCTCCACGCTGCCGTCGGCGGAGGGCACGCGCACGTCGCAGGGCGGGCCGGGGGCCTGCGGCGCGGGCTCCGAGCCGTGCGGCGCGCGCCCCGACCCCACGGCCGCCGCTATGAGCGGCTCGGCCGGCGGGGGCTCCTCCAGCCGCCGGCGCTTGGCCTCGGCGTCGGGCGCGTCGGGCGCGGTCCGCCGGCGCGGCGACAGGCGGTCGGGGTCGTCGCGCGCCACGCCCAGGTCCAGCGGCTGCGTCTGGCACGGCGTGGCCGGCTCGCCCGCGCTGGGCACGCGCGGCGGCGGCCGGGGCTCGGGCGTGCGCGAGTGCGCGGGCGGCGGCGGCCGCGCGCGGTGCGCGGGGGAGTAGGCGGAGGGCGGCGGGTACGGCAGCGGCGGCAGCTCCACCTTGGGCGGCGCCGTCACGAGCGTCGGCTCCGCGGGCATGCCGTAGTGCGCGTGTCCGCCGGGCGAGTTGCTCGGCTTGCCGTATATATGCTGCGGCGCGGGACTCGACACTTTGGGTTTGACGGTCGGCGCCTGTTGCGGCGGTGGCACCGCGGTGGCGTAGTAGCTGGCGGGCGACCGCTGCGGCTGCGGTTGGTAGACGCGCCGCGACTTGTCCTGGGGCGCGGGCGGCGCCGCCTGCATGGGGTGCGGCGGGTGGGGCGAGGCGCCCGTGCGGTAGGTCCGCGTGGGGAGGTAGTGCGCCGCGGTGTCGTTCCTCGCCTTGGCCGGGTACGGGTGCTTCTGTTCGAGATGTATCTGTTTGGCGTCGTGTTTCACTATCACAGAGTTCTTTTCGGGGACGAGCGGCGGCGGCGCCGGCAGGTGCTGGTCCTTGAGCTTGTCGTAGGTGCGGTAGGGCGGGTAGTTGTAGGGCGCGAAGTTGGGCTCGCCCTTGGGCAGCGAGGGGTGGTGCGGCTTGTCGGGCTTGGCGGGGATGGCGTGGCGCGCGTGCGGCGCGCAGTAGTCGGGCGCGGCGGCGGGCGGGCGCGCGGGCGGGTGCGCGGCGTGCGCCGTGCTGTAGTAGGCGCGCTCGGCGGTGGCGGCGCGCAGCCGCTCGTGCTCGCCGCCGCCGCCGCCGCGAGGCGCCAGGCTGTGCAGCAGGGACCACGACGTGCTTCGCTCGCGCTACACACACAAACACACACATTGAGACACATTAATTTACAGAACTAATGAGTAATTCGTAAGTTAAATCACAAGTATTGGGTTAATATTGTTGCCCTTAATTAAATATTTAAACTGGACAGTTAAAAACAGAATGTGAAAACACACCTTTTGGTTTGCCAGCCTAAGAGATTCTTCAAAATGCCTGGTGACAAGTTTAGAGGCTGCATTCTCTTGTTCTCTTCTTTCCTTTTCTTCTCTTTCTAATTTTTCTCTTCGTTCTCTCTCCCTTTCTCGCTCCTGTTCTATTCTTTCCCTCTCTTTTCTTTCCTTCTGCTGTTTCTCCAAAAGATCTCTTTCCTGCTCCCTCCTTTCTCTGTGGGCAAATAAAAAACAAAAATTAAAAATAAAATAAAGAAAAACAAATAGGAACATTGTACTAGGAAGTTAGAAACAAATATGTCAATATCTATGTAAGAGTCAATAATTTATCAAATTATAATGTAGGTATCCTTGACTTCATACAACAAATTATAAACCAAAAGACATAAATTAGAATAAGTTAACTTGGGTCAAGGTCATATTTATATGGTATAAAAAGATCATCAAAGCAATTTTTAGTGCTAGATTGATTGATTTATTGATTTTTATTGTTATCTAAGAAAAAATTATGTTTATGTTTGTTACTCTTTACTGTACAATATCATCATTGAGGAAGTTCTTTATCAAGCAGATATATTATTTAACTAGCACAATGTTAGATCATAAAGTTACTAAGTAAAGTAGGCAAAACACAATTGATCCATTGAAAAGTTACATTTGGGGTTGCGTTTCTTAGAGGACGCAATTTTATTTTTTTGATGTGTAGGGGGGGTAAGTGTAAAGCTAAAATCAAGTTTGTGGGGTCGCCACCCTTGTCCCACGGCCGCCATCTTGAAAATAGGGGTTGAAACGGTTTTTACGATATATCTCTTAAGGTATTTATCTGATGACACATTATTAGTACCCACGTATAAAATATGTATAGTTAAGAGTACTGAAAAATAGTACTCACTTCGGAGCGCTGTAAAACCTTAGCTATTGACTTAATGAAAAAATGTTGCATATAAAAGTTGTCGAAAAAACGATCTGCAAAAATGGACTGATATCGTTTTTTCGTAAAATGATAAAAAAAAGTTATATCGAAAAATATATTTTTTTTCTCGAATTTCTGAACATTTTCACTTATAACTTTTTTATTTATAAATTACTGGACCAAAGTTATAGAGAATTTAATTTGCAACAAAAAACGTTAAAAAAAATTTTTATCAGATAAATACCTTAAGAGATATATCGTAAAAACCGTTTCAACCCCTATTTTCAAGATGGCGGCCGTGGGACAAGGGTGGCGACCCCACAAACTTGATTTTAGCTTTACACTTACCCCCCCTACACGTCAAAAAAATAAAATTGCGTCCTCTAAGAAACGCAAGGTAAGGCCTAAAAAATGTAACATTTCAATGGATCAAATGTAATCATTTCATTATACTAATATTATAAAGAAGTAAAGTTTGTGTGTTTGTTAAATTGTAAGGGGTAATCTCGGGATCTACTGAACCGATTTCAAAAATTCTTTCACTCCTGGAAAGCTAATTTATCAGTGCGTGACAAGGGCTATATTTTATCCCTGTATTCACACGGGAACGCGAACTACAAGGGTGTAACCGCGGGGCGCAGCTAGTAGTACATAATTTGGTTATTTGATGTTTTGATTAAATTTTTCATAAGAATCAATGTTATTTTAAATATTGTATTTAGGGTGAGCGAAGCGAAGCCCTCCTAATTCATGAATTTATACAGTTTTGTAGTACATTTTGTGGAAAAACTAGAAAACCTTCGATATTTAACATAGTAATTTCAATTCATATCTAGATGTGCAGAAAAGAGTTTAAATATACTTTTTAATAGAAATAAAAAGATGATTTTGTATGCCACAGGCCCGAGGAGGACACCTGGTGTTTAAAAAGCTTGCAAGTCCCCACAAAGCATAGACAAAATGACGCTTTTGCTATCTAGTACTATAAAAAATTTATGGTAAATTATATGCTATGGAATAATATAATATGTTAATGCCATCTCAAAACTAATTGTGTCAAGTGAATGCTAAAACCAAATTAAATTAATCTCATTTATACAATTCCACTGTTTACTTGGGCTTTTAGAATTTAATGTTATTGTATACTTAGTAATTACATTATTACGAGACTTAGTATGGATGAATGGTGTTTGTCATCTTAAGCAATGCAAACATCCCAATAACATTGCCAACTCAACATCAATTAGTGAGGTTGTTTAAGATTTTATTTTTCAATTTGCTATAGAAACTTACATAAAGAACGTCTTCATCTTGCAATCCTTGTACCCTACTTTTGATTGGCACCGGCTAATTTAATTATGGTTTCAAATAAATAACGTGGCCTCAGTTTGGTTTTGTTTTGGGATTCTTTACGCTTTTGTGAAGAAATACTACACACTTATAGTAAACGAATGACTATTAATAAGTGAGGGAAGACAAAGAACAATAAACGAAATTATCTAACGTTGAACAAAAAATGTTTTGAGTTGTAACTTCCACATAATTTCAGAATACAAATCATCACATAATGACATCCATCTCAACGAAGAGAAGGAAGGAACGCCATTGCCATTGATTTGATAATGAATGATGAAATGAACAGACTAAAAATATGAGTGAGTGATTTTTTTTATCTTCCCTTATCTATAGTCTCTAGTATAGATAGGTTTCATTATAATTTCCGATTTTAGGTTATCGGAAATCTTATTTATCGGACGAAGTTGGGGTGAATGACCAACAATGACCATCGCATCGTAAAAATGAAATTAGGATGACAGTCCAACTCATCCGATTTTATCCAATAAATCGAAAAAGTACCCAAAGTTTTGTAGTCTAATAATTTTGAAAGTGTTATTTTTCGAACTACCGTTATACCTATGACGTAAAGGATAACTAGCTAGATGCCACTATACCAGGGTTTTCAAATTAAAGCTCTAATTACTTATCTAATGTACCTATGAGTACCAAGACAGAATAGGTACCTCATAACAATTATTAAATTTTCGAAAACAGAAACACAGAAGATTAGATTAGCGCACTCATAATAGACAACATAGGGACAAACGTGAATTACGGGGACCGTGACGGGGACGAATAAAATAACGGGGCTCAGTCAGTGGGAAGGGACGGCGAGTGATTGAGGGAGTGAGTGAGCGAATACACATTGTTAGATCATTGAACTATAAAATAGGTCAATGTACGCGGCGCAATAGGACTGATGCGAATGATGCCTGCGTTCGAATTTACGAAATTCGAATTTCAGCCAATCGCCTAGGTACTAGGTATTAAAAACATCTCCGGTCTGGTCTCACTCTTTTAATGATAAAAACACTAGACACACCTTGGTAAATAGAAATAGTACCTTTTACGTATAAAAACAAATAAAAGTACCTACCGAAACTACTAAAACTTCGAGTCAGCTGTTGGACGTACAACTAAGTCGTTCATTGACCTTGACCTACACACTGACTTACGTGACGTAATCACCAAAGTCACCTTGATTGTTTGAACATTGTTTTTTATTATTTCAACTTTAATGTTTAATGGTAGGTACCTAGGTAAGGTATTTCATGGGTATATTTATTTGTGAATTCTGAAAATACATAAGATTGAACGTAGGTACCTTGACAAAAATATATTTTAAAAAAAATGATCATAGGTTCAATTGTAAGTAAGTACCTACTTATATTAATACCTATCTCTATTTAATTAAGTACATAATAATATTAAGGAACCTAGACCACGTCCATCCCATTACTTTTAACATAACGGTTATATAAGTATTATCCAATTTTATCCGATAAATCTTTAAATCGGTTAGTGTGTTTAGAACTTAAATCATAACCGGAATTTATTTATGTCCAAAAAGAACGAAAACCCACAGATTAAACCGAAATAATATAAATTTACCTTATGTTCAGCTATTCGATAACAGATGGCGCTATGTGTACCTAACTGATTTAAAATCAAGAAAGGTTCATTTTTGTACTGAAGTTAGGTATTGTGGAAATGCTTTTTATGTTTAAGAGAAAATTATAGATCTCAACTTATAATTTGATGTTTGTTTTATACGTATTCAAGGTCGTTTATTGCAGCAACCCATAAATAATTGTAACTTTATTTAAAATATTAGTTTCTCTTCTACTTTACCATAATTACTTAGTAAAATAACATCCTACCCTAACTTATAAAATCGGTCGAAGTAAATAATGTATTAAAGGTAGAATAGATGGCAAATATCATTCATCGCGAACTAGGTACGATAGGTAACTTTACTAAAAGGCTATCGCTATCGCGATGACCGTATGTTCTTAGTTATTGGTAAGTTAATTTGAAAAGTTTATGGGTACTTACATATTTTTCTAATCATCTTATGTACATACTTAATTAGGAATTAATTAAATGCGTACGTATACCGTATACGTATAAAATTTAATCATAATCAAAGAAAATTAATGAGTAAACCAGACCATTTAATAACATTAATAAACAACCAGTTTTAAATCTCAACATTTATTACTTATTTATTTAGCTTATACATCACGATTGTTCTTATATGTAAACGGCAGTTTATATTTAGATAATGTGTTTATCGAAGGTATTTTTAAAGCTCGTTTTATTTGAAGGTCAACCCGAAAACCGGAATCGTAAAGAAACCCAAATTATCATAAAGACGTGTTCGTTAAAGTTTTTGTTGTTTATTTTTTTGTTTAAAATTAATAATTATAATTTAAAATAAATGTTTTGACCCTGACTACATTCTTGATTAATAATACGTTATAATTTTATTCGTTTAAACGAGTTAAGAATAGCCTTATTAACAAGATTTAACAAAGAATAAATACGTAACAGTTACATGATTTTATATAATTGCTAGGATATACATAAATTAACTGATACATTAATAATGAATGTTTTACATTTATTTACCACTAGCTGTTAACTGCGGCTTCATCCGCATGGTAGTATATACCGTATAAACCTTCCTCTGAAACTTTTATTCTATTGATGAAATGAAAACTGCGTTAAAATCCGTTGCAGAGTTAAAAAGGTCCGAGTCTACACAGGCACAAGTAGCTGAAAGCATCTTTTTATACTCTGTAGGAATCAAGAAGTAATTACATAAATTGAATTAAAAAAAGTCAAATTGCACAAATGACCGAATCGGGAATAAGGCGATTGCTAGACTGGCGATTATGTCGAAAGTGTTTTCTAGGAAGATCGTAGAACACAGATGCTTTTAGTTATTGTGTTCCTTACATTTACATTTATGTATTAAAATATACAGAAAGTTATATTAATAGAGTCAGCCCTACGGTACAATCGTACCTTAATTAATTAACATAAATTAGTCCGCTCATATGAGTATGAGCTGACTAATTTATGTTAATAAAAAACAAATTTGGTACGTTGAGACGTAAAAGGACAAAGCAACACATTTACATTCATACCCTTCATATTTTTGTCCGTATGTATTTTTTGCTAACATGACTTAATGCTATCATTATGTACTTCTTCAAATGAACTAGTACATACTTACAAATATATATTAAAGTACTTATACTTATTGTTTTATTGCCGTTCGTCAACTTTGAATTTGTATGCATGTGCCCTATAGATAAAATACAATAAATATAACTCTTTAGTCAAAATGACATTAAGGAAGAAATAAATGTAAAGAGCATTGTATAACCCATTCATTTAAAACCCAATATGTATACAATTACGTAATATGTAATTTAATTTACTTATCCAATGTTGACACAAATTATTGGAAATTTGATTTAGGTAATACGTATTTTCACGCAAAGCTCACGTTTCCCTGTAAACATTCAATAGGTAAATAATTTATGGGAAAATTTATAGGGTTTCCCCGTTTAGTAGGGGGGTACAGTATTATGTAGTTACCTACTTTTCATCCGACAACGCAAAAGGAAAGGTCAAGGAAGATAAATATTTTATTATTAAACGCAACGTACCTGCGTCATTGTTTATCATTAATATCTTCATCAATAAACTAGTCGAGGGATTCGACTTATCGGTACGTGTAAACAGCCCGTAAAAGATATTAATGATAAAGATAAATATTATTTATAAGTATACTTTAGTATTTACGAAATATACAGCGTTCTGCACATTCTGTACACTGGTGTACAACATGGTGAAAATAGTAGGTAGGTATAAGACTAATATAAATAAACAGAGGGAAGAAAACTACATTTAAAAAAAAAATCATAAGCAACTCCAATGCCTATTTTCCGATTTCCTAGATGTATTATCCCTACTAATATTATAAATGCGAAAGTAACTCTGTCTGTTACCTTTTCACGTCTAAACTACTGAACCGATTGACTTGAAATTTTGTACAAGAGTAGCTTATAATCTGGGAAAGAACATAGGCTATGTTTTATCCCGAAACTCCCACGGGATCGGGAACTACGCGGGTGAAACCGCGGGGCACAGCTAGTTGAACATAAATTTGGAGAAGTTGCTTGATTTAGATATCCAATATACAACAACTATGGCCATCATGTATCAATATTTATAAGAATTGATTGGTTTATAGTGTTCACACATTTTTACGATGTATGCATATTATAGAATGGCAGAACATTATATGAAATTCCTTGTTTATAGTACCTAGTTATTTATACAAGTCATATGACCTTTGAAAAACGCAATAAAATGTATACCCCGCATCTGGAGAAGACTCCGGAGGTTTGAGGCTTAAATCGCCAAATCTGTAACTGGATACTACTAGAATTGATGTAGCAAATACATGAGGCGAGCATAGAGGCTGTTAGAAAGATATTATTAGATTATCTTAAGAATATCCAATCCTATACCGACAAATGAAAATTAAGCTACGCTTTTCGTAATCTACAAATTACTTAACACGGAGAAAAGGGAACTAAGTGACCTAATGTCTTCATAACAACCTGTCCCAACAAATTATGAAACATAATAAGCTCCTACCTCTTATTAATTAATTAACGTGGAAAACAACGATGTACCTATGTAGTTACGTTTTAACTGTTTCATATAAGTACCAAAATAATTAACGTAAACAGAAAAACGTGGATTAACCGAGGTTAAATCCACATTTTAAACAAAAATATTTTAAAGCGTATTTAAATCTTATCGTAAAGTTTATTGAAATATCATTAAAACATCGCAGTCTGAGTTATAAATAAACTGAACGGATGCACGTGTGATTAATACGAGTACCTACGTGTGTGCTCGCGCGGGAATTAATGGCAATTTATTTTTTTGCAATGTCAAAAACATCTGTTGTCTGTGGTCTAACCGTGAGTCACGTTCCATAATTAACTTTGTAGAAGGTTTTACGTGTTAGTAATTAAACGATTCATATCTGTAAGGAATGTTAATTAACACAAATTATATAAAACATTAACTTACGTATGCGTAGGAAATTACATTAAGATTAAGTATTGTTATTTCGTCATTTTTTATTCGTAACGAATGTAGTAACACACATGTCTAGTTTAATAAGTATTTCTACAAAGCTGGCGGGAGTTAGTGCATACCATGAAACAACGAAAAATGGCGTACTGGGATCATATTTTACGCAAATACCCCCTGCAATTTTACCCATAATGATGGGTAAAATTGTCAATAAGAAAACGAAAGAAGAAATGGTCCCGGGCACGTAACATTCGAGAGAGTGGCCGTAAAGTACAAATAGGACTGGCATCAAAACTATGGAGACAGGCAAGGTTTCAGACACTGGACTGTTTATCTTAAGTAATGGCAATACAAGAAAGGAAGAAGACAAGTAATTTAGTGTTCAAGACATCAATGCAAAACACTTCAACGTAGGAAAGTTTCCAATTTGAAACTTCCACGTCATCCATCGGAAAAATAAATTCTACAAATGATACAATTCATCAGAAAAGAGTGGAACAGTCAGAAAGTTTAACAGAAGAGAGAACAGAAGTAAATTAACATATTTGAAAGGATCAAACCTATTTATTAATGACATGACCAAAAGCTACATTTGAATTTCTTCATCTACTTTTATAGTACATTTCTTGTAATAATTTCTTGGCTTCACATTTAACATGCTATTATTTGCAATACAGGTCTAAATAACCTATTCGGGTCGAAGGATCGATATTAAACTGAACGAAGTTACTGTTATAATACGTGGGAAAGTTGTAAAGGCCTATAATTTCAAACGGGCAAATAAGTATAGGTTTTCTTTCTTAACAATTAGGCTATATTTAGCCAGACACGTATTACGTGGAACGGTTTACAAATTATTTACAACAAAATGATAAGTGCTATCCACAATCAAACTTGGATAATGTCACGGTAATTAATTTACTTAAAATGCGTACTTTAGCATTTTAGATAGTGAGATAAATAAAATTTATCTACATTTAATGTACGTGTTGTATGTATGATGTGATGGTGATTCATATGTGTAACTAGCCGTATCGCTTTTATTACAATATGTATACCTACGAGGTTTTAACGATTTTTTAACATTTGCTTATCAAAGAAGAAGAGAAAGTGTAGTGTAATTATTTAGTTATTTATGTTCAAATTATCATATGGATACTTATTCTATTATTTATGAAATAAGATAACATTTTAATTCTCAATCGTAGGTGTTTTATCTTAGAATTCACATGATGTAAATACGATGCGTCATGCGGTAGAACTCTATTTATTTTCATTACTGTTTTTATGAATTTATATTCTGTGCTATCTTTGGAATTCATAATCTAATATTTCTTAATGGCAAATACTACGAACCATATTGATAACCATATTGAGTCTTTGTCTTAGCTAGTCATAGTATTTGGCTAGTGTTTCCATAATCTGCATGGACGGTACGTTCTAAATCTTTTGATCATATCAGAACCATATTGATCACGACCGACAGTATCGTTTCACTAATCTTCTGCTTTCATTATAACCCGATTTGACCTGACTAAGGGAAGGGGTGTTATTGTGTACTCACCGTAACAGTCTTTCATGTCGCTCCCTGTCGTAGGTGGCTGCGGCGAGGTAGTCGTCCGCGATCGCATGGTGCAGGGGCCCGTGGAGCTGCGGCTGGTAGCGTTGCTTCCAGAGCAGCTCGTTCGCGTAGAGCGAGGGCGGCGGCGGCGGGGGCAGGTGCAGCAGCGGCGGGGGAGGCCCGCCACCGTACCCGTGCGCCATGCCGCGCCACTCGCGCTCCTCCGTCGAACTGGCGGACCCGCCCGACCTCACTCCGCTCACACCCGAGTCGGACCTATCGTCCGCATCTCGCGCGCACACTATCACACAATCGTCCTCCTCGGAGGCCACGGCGCTGGCAACACCATCCGCGCTCCTAATCCCACTCACTTCACTCTTCACTTCACTTGAATCACTGTTAGCGCACGACTCCTGTGCCGCTTTTGTCACTTCCTCCTTTTTCACGCACTTTTCGTCACTGACATCAACAACATCACTCGCATTAACACTTTCTGTGGCACCTGAAACAATACAAATCTTTGGTTAATAATTTTCTATTTATAAAGGCATTCTGCTTTACACAAGTGCGTACAACAATAATATATCACTCAATTTCGTAATGAAATTAATAACGTTTGTTATCAACGAAGTGCCAGCTGCATTATTTTCAAATAAATGACGTCAGTTCTCAGTCGGTCGCGTCGACACGTTTGGGCTGAAGCCAAAATAAGCTCATTCACACGGTATCCGCCTACACGCGCAAAAATGTATTGTACGCGGACCATTTGACCTCGGAATTATTCGAGACAATTTCGCTTGAACATAAATATAGCTGTGTTGTGTATAAATAAACTTTTATAAGGACATGAGACTATAACGAGGTATCAAGGTAATCACCATCACCAAATTGAAGACTTTAACTCAAATGTTTCATACAATAACATTGTAGTCATCTACCTATAATATGTACAATCATAATTTAGACCACAGAACAAATAAGCTTAACATAATGAAAACATCAATCAACTATTGTTACCAAGAGCGTAGACAATTAATTTACTCGTGGCTTACGAAGTAATACCGTAAAGGAGGACAGAATTTTTATATGACAAGCCTTGAAGTTAATCTTGTTAGTCGCACATTTATCAATGAAAATGAGGCTAGTGACTTGTCAACCTTATGAGTTTATTGAGGTTAACAATGTTTATATGATACTGGTGCCGGAACAGGAAGGTTCCCATGCAGAGATATAGTTGTGTAGGCGGGACTACTACGTTGACAAGTAGAGTTTCGCAGCCCATATGAATGGCAGTTGGATTGCAGCCAAAAACCCAGCGCCAATGCTTGACAATCAGCCACTTTGCGATTCACCAGAAAAGGGGAAATGTTACTAAAAACCATGTTAAGACATGACATTTAGTATAAAATTATTATTACTATAAAAGTATTTAAGCCAAACAAGTCATCCAAGGTAAACGTTGGTCACATTAAAAGTAAAGTAAAGGAGGAAAAATAAGAAATCAAACTAGATTTAATGGCCTGCAATAAAATAAAGATTCCAAATAAAGACAAAATGAGATAATTAAATTGTAAAGTGAAGGGAGGTACGTTACGTTATGTATATGTACTTACGTTTAGTATTCGACACGATACGACACCTACACAAAAGATCGCGCCTGCGTGTCGTCGAGCGAGCAACAACGGAATTTTAATGAGAGCTCTGTTAACGAGTATCCTCATCTGAATAATCGCATAAATAATTATTCATAACAAACATAAACAGTAAACCGAGTGGCGATTGTGTGTACAGCTGGTCATTATTCACGTAGTGCGTGCTCCGCGAGATATCATCTCGACCGCATAATGATATGATAATATGTTGCGATACAACTGCGGAGGAGGCCGCCATTTTAATGCATCCGACGATTATTCACCGGAGGAGAACCGGTCTCGTGAAATCAGTGTGTCTGCGCTCGCAACCACATTCTTTACCTGTTACGGAGAATATGCACGGACGATTGATAAATACCGCAACTCGACTTATTCCGTTGACTAATATCTGACTCCAATTACGCCAATTCAATGAAACGCTTACAAAAAGTATCGACAAAATAAATGCTTATCTAATCGCTGGAAATGAAATTAAAACAAATTACCTGACGTAATGTGAAACAAAACAATAATGTGCTTCGGTAGGCGTGTTAGTTAGACAAAAACAAAACAATTGCAAAACTACAATCGCTACGATAGCGTTAGCTATTGCTTACAAAAAGGAAACGATAGATTGTTTAATCAAACAATATTCGATAACGAGAAATACAACGAGCCACAGCTGTTAGCAATTTTAAAAGAATACATGAAACGGAGAAAACAAACCAATCTCTTTACAAACAAACGAACATTGAGCGAAATGTAAACAAAAGTTGTGAAACAATGAGACAGTGATCAACAGACGGGGACAATGGGACAACAAATAACTCGATGGGGAAGCGTAACTGCCTAGCATTCTGTCTGACAGCTCTTGATTGACAAGACAAACGCACGAGGGGTGCTGTCGGTAAAGGTTTCATTGCATTGAGAGGAAGAGTTGGAACATAGATTTCAAACCCGATGCAGCGTCGTGAGCTCACAGCGGACACGCGGAGACCGTAAATCCTAACCACGACAGCTTGAATTATTCATGAAGGGTGTAGAGCCGTCGACATAACTCTGCACTACAGAAACTATTGCACAAACGTACCTACATCCTACCATTAACTAAATCTGTTCCTAACAACATAAAAATGTTCTTAATGTTAACTTGTCATGCAAACTGAAATGGGGAATAAGTAAAATAAAGTTTTGTTTTACAGCTCATACTGAGCTTTGCGGTAAAAAATGTGAAATGTTTAAAAATATTCACAGCAATTTTTATTAATGTCATTTAGGTCAAATAAGTGAACGTATGCTATTATGAATTATTCATTGCGGTGCAATACCGTTCGCCGTGTGTCATTAGCGAAGTTAGTCTTCGGAGAATAGCAAAACCACAATTTATAAGCCACTATAAATCATTATTTACTTTAATTGAACTTAATTGGTATTTGGAATGTAGTATAGAATGGTATGTAGCAATATCATGTCTGACACATCCATCTACGTGGTAATTGAAAGTCATTGTATTTAAGTTAATAAATACAGGTAGTATAGTGCTATTAACCACTAAGGCATAGATAGAGTAAATCTCGAATAACTTGTTACCACGTTATCCGAGCATGTTTGTTGTCGAGTCAAAGCTATCTCGTTAAACCCAGTAGAGCGTATCGACTCGCCAACCGTGTAATGAAACACTTCCACTCGGACGATAACCGTTAATAGAACATTTATAATGACAAAGCTTTCTATGAACAACATAATAATATTACATAAACTGATGTGCGAGAGCATTGAATCTCAATCTTGAAAAGTGGAATAGGGCTGCTCGCCGCAAACCGCATTGTATTCTCACTTTCTAAATGAGGCTCACAAATTACTAATTCAACATGAAGAGCGCTTGAAATATTACCTTAATTAACTCGGTCGAGAATTATAAAATAAGGAAGTCGAAAAACTGTGTAATATTTACACGTATCGTGTACATTTGTTATCAATTAAGAATGCTAGAGCCTTGAAGATGTTACTTTGTTCGATTCGATACTACGAGTTGAGATTCGTTCGTGCAGTAAATTGCGCAATGTGCTATTGAAAGAGCACGAAGGCGAGCCCTCTGCAATCTGACTTGCATCTCACGAAGTGTCCCGATAGTTCGTGACCGGAATCACAATAAAGATAAATCCACTTACTAAGAATTGCTACATGGAAAACTGTTCTATCTCTACAGAATTCAGTTGAATATAAATATCTACATCGTTTTAATAATAGAGTTTATAAATTTGCTTTATAATTATTATGATATCACATTTGTTCACGTCATAATATAATTGTAATGAGAACACTAGCAAACGGTAGAGGAAAAGTAAACATAATGGAACAACATTTATCTTATATACCTACAATAATATGTATTACACATAACGCACAAGTAATTTCAACTTTATTGATATAATAAAATGTCGTACGTAAATGCATATTCCAAAGAGGTCAAGGAAATCTACCAACGGCTTTTGATATTTTAAAACCTATCAACTTGATAGGAATTTAACTGAACACAATGAAATATGTAATAAAGGCACTGAATAAGGAAATAAAACCAAACGGAGAACAAATGAGTCGTAACATTTGAATGAACAATAACATTTTATACTAGTATAAAGAAACGTAAGGAATCTTCACGGTCGTTAATGTTCTTAATATACATAAACTTGATATAGATAATATCGGTCATACAAAAGGTCAACATGTTTACTAATAGTTAAATAACGTAATGTATAACGGTGTTGATATTAATAGCAAGTTAATAACACTTAATAGTCTCTAGAACACGAGTCGTTTTAATGTCATTAAAGTGTCTCGGTATGTGATTATCTAACGAGTGACGTGAGTTTTTAATATGGACAAGTCACAAGACAATTAACCCAGTTCTTGGACAACATTGCTTTCAAAATACTGAATATTACAGGAATATTTCTAAAAGTTGAACTTTACAGGCATCACAACGCTGATAATTTTGATGTAGTTAAAAAATTACGGTCATATTATCCGTAGCTTCTGGTTACTGAATTGTTACTTGATTTAATGGCTCTATACTAATTACTGGATATTGCAAATTACTAGTATCCTCCAATTTAGATTTGAATTCATCAAAACGGAAATCCTTGTTCCTATTGATATTTTTAAAATCACTAGTAAAAATGTACTACCCACTTTCTATTTTAAATTGTGTTCTAATAATTTAAAAATACTCACTTCACAGCAAAGGTTTTTCGAAAAACTTCTCTAGCTCCTTTTCAGCTTCAACAATTAATATTTCGTCAGTATATTTTAATCAATCACTTTCTAATTTAATTAGATCAGCACAAAATTCTTCATTAATATTATAACCGATCACGTCAGTCACAATCACAATCCACAAATAAATGGTAATCCTCTTCGCGTAGCAACTTGCGATCCTTCCAATCCAACGGGTATCCTTGAATGCGGTCAGGAAATCGACTGAAGCGTTCACCTGCACGCACTCACACCACTCTAGTCGGCTATGCTGCGATGTACACAATTCACGACTGTGTCAAAATTGGTCGGTAACGTTATGTGGCATAGACGTGCGAATGCCTCAGTTGCGCACAAAGAACTGGCTGTGACGCGGGGAGGGAAGTGGTTTGGAGGAGATTGGGGCGAGGGGACGACCGCCACGGTAGTCTCGCGACGGCAACGTAGCAGGCAACGTAGCAACAAGTGAACGTCGCGGCGGGCGGGTGTAGGCTCCGGGGTGAGGGAGGGGTGCGCAATTGGGGAGAATCCCCCCTCGCCAACAAAGAGCGCACCTGACCTGACGTTGATGCATGCAGCACCCGTTCACCTCCCGTCTGCATAACCACTCACTTATAATGTAAACCGATGAACACAACAGGAAAAGCAGATGCCATTAATCGGGACCCACGTAATTACAACCTCTTGAAGATAATGTCTCGACGTCATGACGCATAAATAAGCGTTGAGAAAACGTAAACAGATATTGTAAATGGACATTCCGCTTCTTGGTTATTATCGTTTGGATATTCCAATTTTATAACATCAGGTTAGGTATTATTTGTTTTAATATTTATCAAGATAAAATGTATTGTTGGAATTTATTTACATTCTTTACAAATTATTGTTCATCATAACTGGATCAAAAGAGCTAATACTGTCTAAAACAATGATTAATGTTTGGCATGAGATTGTGTACACAACATTCAACAAATACTTATATTTATTGGAAAATGTACCGCCTACGCAATGAAAATTCCCAAGAATGTTGTATAAAAACATAAATTCGTTATAATAAATTGCCGTTTCTTAGAAGACTTTGGATAGGTATTTCCGTTATTGAAGCCAAATTAAATTGTTTGCGTTTTTAAAAAATGTTTGTTTGGAGGAATATCAATTTCCCATCAAGATTTTCATCTCTGGGGTCTTATAGAGGGAAATTGAACATTTCCTTGGCGATATTGTTATTACAACTGGCAAATTCACAAACAAAACACGCGTCAATCTTTAAACTGAACAAATATAATAATAATAAGTAAAACTTGGTTGCTTAGTCACCTTTAACAAATTAGCAGTCATCGTATTCATGACACCAACTCGTTTAAGGAAATAACACGCGATAAAATTAATTAATATGCAATGTTTATTCTGGAACATACATTATATATGAATAGGTAAGTACATAGTTACTACAATATAAACAAATAACTACCGATCGTTGACCAACATACAGAAAGTATTTTACAATTTGGCAAACGGCCAAGTATTCCGTGACAAGCGATCCATTCTACGTCCAATTTTATAAATAACATGTAGAGTTCACTTTGCAGGTCATACGTAAATGTATAACTATAAAGGAATTTGCATATTGTTTTAGTTTAGTTTTGGTACATTAGAGAACAATGGAAAACGTTACAGAGATACTTCTTGTTCCAAAACTTACAATTCATTTGATCTTCTTGTTTCGCCTTGTCGCGTAGCAGACAGTAATCTTTACCTGCCCCAAAAACGGCTTTCCTTATTTTTTGTCAGATTTCGAATAAACATGATAATAAAAACCTTAATTACTTTTTCGTTAATGTTTTTACAATTTGTATCGCCGCTGTTATTGTTGTTTTTGTTGCTCCGTCATTCGAACAAGCGGATACATAGGCAAAACCAGTTTACGTATTTTTTGCGAAAGAAAAAACTAGCAAAGAGGTCGCATACCTTGTTTTGGCCTTGTGTTAATCAAGTTAGCGGTTACACGCGAATAGCTAATGTTCTGTAATTTGCACATACCTACTGTAAAAGCAAATATTTCACCTCGTGGTAGCTCTTGCAATTATTATGGGCGTGTGTGTAGATTCTGTTTTATTCTCTTTATTGTACGTACATGTACGTTGGTATAGTTATTCACAAGATTGAATATTTTCAGACAATCACGTACTGTATATCTAAAGACGGGTAAACTCACGATTTTATCACCAAAAAAATAAGCGTTTTTATCGCAGTTTGCATACATAGAGATAGATTAGATAACGTATGAGAAGTGGGAATGTTGATAACGATTTAAACATAGTAACTGATAACCTGGTTGCAGTAACTGATTACAAGGCTAATCGATCCAATGCAAACATTATATTATACAATAGTCCAATTGTAGACATGCCTCTATGATGTTATGAATTTAAATATCTTTATTTCAAAACAGAACGCTATTTAATCATAACCACTTTATGTCTGTTATTATTAGGTTAATAAATCTTGAGATCATCATTAGCTCGGTTTATTTTCGATATTTAATTTGTTAGACCATTATCTTAACTGCCTTTAATGCTTACATAATGATTGCTTCTTCTAATAACTTTCTAATATCTAATTTCTACAAACAAAATACTTAACTTTTAGAAGTATCATTTTTACTTCATACTTTTGTACCAGCTAATAAACTTAGTAAAGATTATTTGATAAAAACGACAGACATGTTTGAAAATATTTAAATCTTTATCGCTTATCGTAATGATAAGAGTTTCTTAGAAAGATAATCCTCAAATATAGATATAGTTAAGCAAACGTACCGTGTGTCATTTACACTAGTGTGTATAACTCGAGTAAAAGCTGAATCTCGATTTCCGGACAACATGACTCACGTTGCGTGGGAGAATTTACAACTTACAACAGAAAATTCCTTTCTCGTGCCATGGCATCGTGAAAGAGAACACTACCTATATTATTATTATAGAGTATGTATCGTGACCCGTACTGCTCAACAAGAACAATGAGGTTATTCAGCTTGTTATCGATAGCAAGGCTTACACAGCTGCGCCAAGAAACTAAGGTCCAACTTGTACGCACTTAAACGTGTAAATTAATTCAACGTCCTGTCATGTCTCATGCAATACCATGAATCATAGCGATATATTAAGAACAATGACTGAGTTAAAAGAAACATTTGAACACGTCGTTAAGTATTTTCTATTCAATTATTGTGTTTATATTTTAATTTAATAAATGTACAAATTAAATATGGCGGTTCTTGGAATCGCGCCACGGTAGATTTGTCACGGATGTTGGTACATTATGATCATTATGAACGATTTATTTACAGATGAAACGTCTGCACGGACGTAAATCGTAACTATTTCGTCATCTGGGGACCGGTCGCCGATCGAATGTCAAAAACCGCAAGACGCAATAAATTGTTGTCTCATGGAGAGTAAACATCGGCGTTCGGCCGCATTCATGCATAATTGATGAGGGTTCGGAGCGAATGCGTGGATTCCTGGCGGTCACGACTCGGCCGCCTCCGGCAGCCATTTTGTGAAGCCTGCCCGCCCCGGGTGCGCCGCACCGTGAATATTAAAACGACCTTATGATGTATTCCACTACTCCACGCTCAGATAATATGCCCAATTTAAAAAAGAACTAAATGTTTTTTCTCGTTTTGCTTCCGCCGCGCTCGATCGGGCGCATGCAACGATCATGACACGATAACTATTGCAAACAGTCTTCGCTTCAGCACGCAATGTGCAATTAATACCTTAGAATGATCATTATTAGTTTCTATTGTTACCGGCAGAGTAAATAGAGCATGTGCCGGTGTAATACATAATAAATCTAATGGTACAATACAATACGGGGCGAGTGACTCTCACGTACGACCATTGTAACGTGTAATCGTAATCAAAAGTATTTTCTCTTGCTATCATCATTACAGTGAAGTTTCACAACAATTAGCGTGCAAGTGGGATAGTATTTTGTAACAAGTAAACTTTGATTAAGAACATCAAGTATGAAATTCAATTTGCGGCTGTTATTCAAGGTTCGTAAAACATTGCAGACGTTTCATTTATAGCTCTTGATTTTACTGTGAATACATTGCGGTCGGGCCCTTCCCTACGGCGGAGTACTCATTACTGATGAAAGTCTGCCGCGCGTCGGCTCGTAATAATGCGAAATGAAATAGCGCCCGTCGGTCTCCGCAACCGCAAACATCGGGCCCGACATACGCCAACCTGCTTCTATAACACAACTGAATGCGTAACCATGAACTACGAATTATTACGCTGCCTGAACTCGAAAGTGCACAAAAGCCTTGTTAGAAACTTAATAACATGTTATTAAATTACCAAACAACAACGTTATACGATATTAAAATGTTTTAACTATCCACTAAAATGAGAACTGTCGTTAATGTGATACAAACAGCGATAAAGTTAAAGAAAATCAGACTGATTCAGAGTTCAATAAAACAAGCTGGAATGTTAAAGTAAAAACAAAATACCTTGAAACGAGTTTGTATCAATATGAGTTATAACAGTAAAAGAAAATATAGCTACATATGTGGATACAAACGTGTATCAAAACATGGAAGGTGTTTGGTAGATAGAGACAGCTGTGAACACCGCAGCCGTACTTCCTGTAAGCCCAACGACCTATTGTTACCTCGACAAACCAAGTTTTTATTACACATTAAATACAACATCGCGACACTCGACACGCCAACGGTTATGACATTGTAAATACGTTCGTGACATGCAGATAAAGAATCTCTCTTATTTATCCAAGCGCATGACTTGAGCTAAGTAATCATGAGAATTGATACACGAGATAAGCACAGACCTTGACATTATTGTAGTGTACGTACACACACGAATTTGCATTATCGATTTTAAAATCGTAATCGTCAATGATGAGTCAATAGTATTCAATGATTGAATGGAGAGCAAACAATGTTGTTAAAACAAATTTTAACTCAACGTGAATAAGATTACGCTTCACATTATACAACGGCGTGTTAGGAAGAAAATATTTACTAACTACATCGTAGGTATTCTTGTCGTTTTATCTTTTGGTATCTGAGTAACAGTTACAATTTACTTAAGATAAGATTACAAGAAAAGCTGTGGAGTAGATAGGTACATATTGAATTTTATTTTCGCACATATAGTTGGAACTATTTGTAGAGACGCTGGGAACTGTTGTCGTGAGATCGGAAAGTCGTGATCGCCTTCACGACTCCCCCCTTGCGTCTCAATTCACTAATCAAATAGCACAATGACTCCATTGTTGCATTCGCATTGTTAACATTTCACTAAGATTAGGAATTTTGATGCATCAATAGAATTTACGGCACAAAAAAGCGCGTGGAATTCGGTTTAATCGCGCTCTTTGAGAAACTTTAATGTTTTTGGGATCAAAGGTTTGTGCTTTTATATGTTTTAAACTGTATATATTCGGAATTTATTTAAAATCTGTTCAGTAGAATAGATGAAGGACAATAGAAAACAAATTAACTATCGTCTACATCTGTCTATCATTTACAGTGCGATTAACAATATCCACGTCATATTACAAAGAAAACTCGATACCAACTCCATAAACCCGGTCTAAGAGAACAATTAGTTAATAGATGATTTAAAAAATGAGGTCAGAATAGTAATAAATGATTATATGATTATTTATGTCCAACGCATTATGGCGCAATCATATATCAGTATCAAACAAAGCGTAATACAGGACAGTGAGGTCATTGATCAACGGAACGGAATCCTCCCTAAAGTAGGGGGTGTGCCCCTCTAAGGGGATTATTCAAAGCGTTAAACCCTCGGCCATTACCGGCTGGTGCAGGTTATTAGGGGTTTTCTAAGGAAGTTCCACCGCCAACTTCAGTTGGACCCATGCCAGACTGCATCAGAACACTCCACTCCAAATTCATGCTCTTATCTGATTAAAACCTTACCTTTTATTTTACAAACTCAAGCTTTAGATACGGATAATTATACTTAGGTAATTTTAATACTCATAAATATCGATGACAATTATAATTTATATTTTAATTGTATCGATAAACTGATACTCAATTTAATTGTATTTTGTTTTACAAATACACTTATAGATAAGATATTGATAATAATAAGATAACAATGGATAAGTATATGAAACAATTTCATAAAAGAAAAAGCAATTACATCCTAACTAATCCTAACTAATATTATAAATGCGAAAGTAACTCTGTCTGTCTGTCTGTCTGTCTGTCTGTTACCTTTTCACGGCTAAACTACTGGACCGATTGACTTGAAATTTGGTACAGGGGTAGCTTATGGTCCGGGAAAGAACATAGGATACTTTTTATCCCGAAATTCCCACGGGAACGGGTACTACGCGGGTGAAACCGCGGGGCGCTGCTAGTATATTATATTGATATTGGACAAATAAGGATTCCAATATTGGTTGATATTCGATATATCCTTCAAAACTGAACAAGGAGACAAAGGATTATAACATTTTTATTATATTAATATTCTATCGGTACGAGCCAATAATGTTAGGAACAAAACAAATTACAACCACGACAAAAATCCGTTTAAGTGTTTTATTTCAATGTGTAGTGTTCGTGTAAATCAAAGATATCAATAATGTTAGGAACATTCTAGAGAACGTTTTTGATATAAAACAATGAACAAATTTAATCCCATTAATAAGAACAGTTTACTTTGAAAGCCAAACAACGCTGAAATTAATACAAAACTTCCCCACTTTACAACAACAAAGTTAAATAATGTTATTTAAACATTCATTTCGTTATTGGATACTTGCCAAATAGTAGAACAAAAGAATCTTCTTTTATTTCACCTTTTTTGTACTTATTTAGTTTAACTTTATCTTTAAATAGACAAGACATCTTTTATTAAAGTATTTATAGCTTTGATATAATTATAAAATCTTTATTCATGCCAAGATAAATCTAACAGAAGTATATAGTTTGTATTAGGTCTTATATAAACAAGAATTGAGGCTAAAAAGTTAATTATTTAATTAGATATGTATGAGCAGTTATATAGAGTTCAAATTAGAATGAACCTCCATTATTATTTATTATACGATTATAAACGTTTACAGTTTCACATGACTCATATAGTCATCATAACTTAGCCGTGATCTAGTTTAAGAATATTAAAACAATTTAAATAAGAGCATTGTTCTTTGTGTAATAAAATAATAATAAATACATACCATTATTATAATAATATCAAACGAATAACAATCACAGGGAAGCACCTGTACAAACACAAATAGCTGTGCCTAACCAAGTACCAGAGGAAATTGAAAAGGAATCACTTGAAAGCATTTTTGCGAAGGCGTTTAATTTTCAAATTTCCAATTGTCGAGAGATTATTGAACTGTGAGGGGCAACAAGAGGAAAACGTCACGATTGAAGCGCCCCGTCAAAAGGGGTGAATGGGGGCAGTAGGATGAGGCGTCCCACCGTCCCACCCGGTGGTCGGTGGTGTGTTTACATTGTCGCGTCGCCCATGAATCGAAGTACTGCCGAGGGCAAAACTTTGATTAGTTATTCTTTTATTTACGGCGACAAGAGACCGTTTATTGGAAAAAATGTCCCCGTGGGAGTGATTTATATGAGGAAACTTCATTTTTTGTAGAGATTCAGTTGAACAATTCTTTTAGCTACGTTTATTGGACTGTCAAATTAAATTACTTAATCAAATACGAAGACTGTATATGTGTATACCTGTTTGTGGTATAAAAACCATCCGTTAAGTAAAGGAAGCTTCCACCTACATAAAATAACAGTTAATTTAGTCTTAATAAAGCTCTCCCATAATGTTCGTACCGTTCTCGGAGTAGCTGTACAGCTTCCTGTCCCGGGCGGTTGCTATGGCAACGAGCTTACACAAATAAACGTAATAATATGTATGTATAGGAAGTGCCGACAAAAACATCCCTATTTATTTGCTGTGGCCACCCGGTTTAGGCACCCTTCGAGCAGCTGATTTCATTCATGCAATGAATTATTCTCAACGCCCTTTACACTCCTCCGTTCTTTTCTAAACGTTTAATCCCATTGAAAAGGTTAGGAAAAACACTAGCATGTAACTATAACTACATACAATAAACAAACATCATAACTTATGGAAATAAATAGTTGTCATGTACATTATTTATAACTGGCCATAACATAACTACTATTAATTAGTAGAGCAATAACATATGACATAATTAATTCTGACGCAACATATATCGGTTTACATGTACATTATTTATTGTATAGCGTCATAAATATTTATTTAATTACATTACAATTAAAACTGGATTAAATGGTTGGAGGCGCGTATTAAATGTATTAGGGGGTATATAACGGGCATGTCAACCCTTCTCCTGCCTCGTGACAAGGAACACAAAGGCCTTCCTACCTCCCTCACCCTCTTTGCTTCTACTCACGTATAAAGAAAAAACTTCATTTTACGACTTCAATTTTCAAGAACAATTCCTAATTATTTTCGATCAAACATTTTGTTTTTAAGGTTTCTTTTTAGAACTTCAGTCATTCATTAAAAACCATTTGGTAAATTAAGTGTTGACGATGTTTGTCGATTAATAGAAGCGCTAGACGTTCTAGTTCATTTATTTGGTCTATGTTCGTTAAATAGTATGGAGTACTTTGAACCAGCACTTATATTTATCGTTATATTGTAATCGCCATCCTGTATAGTAATGATAACGCTAAATATTATGCTGTTTATAATCTAACTCACGGACAAATTTAGTCATGTTCGCATAAATACACTAAATGTGTTCACGTTTTCATATCAACATCGGGTTTGAACGTTCCATTATCGAGTCACGACGACCTACATCCATATTGGGTTTCTACCTCAGAAATAGTTCGACCCACGTCAAAGCAATCCTCATGAAATGAAATGATAGTGACTTCTTTACATTCTGTCCGCGTTCTTTGATGATTAGATATAATCGTAAAATGGGATCAACGTCTATTTGGTATGCGAGGATGAGATCATTTCACTGAAGATTCATTTGACACGGTGAACAGAAACAGACATCATGAAAATTAATATCGGGAGCATGCGCCCGGCGAAGTTGAACGACAATGACTCACGCGACTAATGATCGCGATTGTTGAACGTTGAAATAAATTACATAAACCGGTTGCATCGAACTAAATGCACTGTTTCGATTCGGTTTATGAAATTTAAATGCCAATGCGGTGTAAACGGCAGGCAAGGCCAGCTGTATCAGGCCGAAAATCAACTCGTTATGTAGGCCAGCGAGCGACTAAAGGTAGCATAATGGCATTCCTTTAAATGTACGGTAGCAAGTACGAATCGTGATAGTTTCGTTTTCACGTTTCAATGGCTTCGTTGTTTGCGCTTTTATTCGTCAATTTTGTTGTCTAATGGTTTCTTGGTGACCAATTTTGGTGGGTCTCTGATAGTTCAATAGCTTCGTGCCATTTGTATTTGTTGATAGGGGATCGAGAGGTCTCGTTACGTTTGTATTTAGCCTCCTCACGCAGTCGCGCCGCGTGACGTCCGCACTCTATAATCGCCCATAGTCAATTTGTTGCGCAACCGACAACGCGACAAAACTTGTGTTTTGTTATTCAGTTGACGACGTTCAGTCTTTACTTTCTCGACCTCCATAATCTCCACTTTGTCCACAATAAGTGAAACTTTCGTAGATTTTTGTTACGTATATTTTTTTTGTTAAAATACTTCAAATTGTACTTTGACAAATAGAAATATACCAACTCTTATTACAACTTTAATCTTTTACAAATCATAGCTTAATCAGGTTAATGGACGCATTAAAACAATAACGTTATCTAATCCTCTAATTACTTAGAAAATATCAGATGTTCCGATATTAGATTGTGAAGCAATACATCCTGAGGCACCTATTCCTATTAAATGCAATATTCATGACTTGTAGGGTTCCAATACAGTTTGCTAAATAGTTCGTGAATAGGCCGGCGACACCAATTGAATGCTTGTTGAAGCTATGACCTCGTGGCATTGTTGTACATGAATCTGTATTAGTATTAGGTATTGTATGTTTAAAAGGAGTAATGCTAACGGATTTAGAACCGATTATGACCTACATTTTAATTGTTAGACTATAAATAAAATACATACATTAACAATCACTGCGCTAGAACAATCATTAGCATTACATATGCGAGGTTAACTTGTATCTATTATAATTGTAATCATGTATTATTAATGTATCTACTTATATGCTTGCATTAAAATACATATTAAGTGCCGATACATTACTTATGTTTATTTATCAACAATTTATGTGAATACTTGTACAATCGCTTTGAATTACGCAAACGAAACAACTTATAACATAATATTAATTAATTATTTATATTATTAACATGAATTTTATGATTCAAGACCGTAAAGAGGAAAACCGACATTCGGCCAAACTGGTTTTGAATGTATTTAAATTATTTGTATTGATCAATAACAGGAAAAGAAATCGAGGTAAAGAAGTTATCTTGAGACTAACACTGGTACTGTTAATGTTATTTATGAACGTATGCCAATATGAATATCTAATAAAGGAAGAGATAAACATTTATTGAATACCAAATAGCAAATAATTATTCAACGCAATAAGAAAAGAAATATTTCTTCTCTTGTGCGATTCAGGCTGGAATCAAATTGAAAATGTTCGTAGAATCATTATTAGGCTTGACCGTGTTAAAGGCTATATGGATTACTTTAAATACCAATAGTATGTAAAGGATAGAACTTTATTTGACAAGTATAATCGTGTCGCATTATCAGACTTGGCTTAACATTCCTAAAACTTTGACGACCTCAATGGCAGATTGGTCACCATACCGGACTGCCATCCGTAAGGTTGCGGGTTCGATTCCCGTGCGGAGTGAATATTTGTGTGAACCACAAATGTTTTTCTCGATCTGGGTGTGTGCGTGAATGAGTGTGTGCGTAGTTTCTGGTACCCTAGACAAAAGCTCCAAGCTTAGTTAGGGGTCAGTTACTATATTGAGATGATGTAGTGAATGATTATAAAAAAACTAAATACTCATTTTGTATTTAACCTTATAAATTGTGCATTATCTTTATTTCATGTAACTATAATTATTGTACAATATTACCGTGTTTCGTTTAATTATATTCTTCTATAGCAATAACCAGTTTACATTGGCTGTGAGAACTGCCTCTACAAGGTAATCAATACATTTCAAACTGGTATCATTAATAAGCCTTATTTATAAATCATTAATAAACACTAATAATATTATGTCTATAAAAAAATAATTATCATTTATTCAAAATTTAAGTCAAACTGGATTGAATGAATTTGTTACAGATATCCATAAAAACTTTCTAAATCGTTTTAAAAATATACTCTTGAGAACTTTTACAAAATAATATTTAGTATTTTTGTGTGGCAATATTTATATTATACTTTGTAATAACAGAGAACACAAATGTGTTACGTACGCGAAACAAATAAATGAAAATTATGCAAATATCAATACTTTTATTTAAAATATACAATACTGATTATGTCAAACCGGCGAATCGTATCGAATTGATTGTATCTGACTCATTTAGAGAGGTTTACAAATAATCGGAACATTGTATAACTAACTCGCTGTAAACAACTTGAAGTATAATTGCATGCTAATGAATCAAAAGCAGAAGTCATTGGCTCAACAGCCGTGGGCGTTAATAAGTTATGCCTAATTAAATGTTGAGGTTCTTGACTCGACAACTATAAGACCAGAGGTACACTTTATAGTATCTGCTATTCAGTTGTGAACATTCAATAAATCGTAATGAGTAACCAAGGCAACTTAAATAGTCGTAAAGTATTTTGTGTAACATTCGACAGGCCGACCCACGCCCGTGGCAAGTCAATTATTCATTCGACTATTCAACGGCACTTCAACTGTTTGTAGATTCATCTCGTCAAATCGGCGGTGATACCGTCAAATCTAGACTCGGCAGTTAGGCAGTCAAAAGGCCATTGGCCTGGTTTACACGAGCGTGGGTCGGATATTATGTGCACGCCGCATTACAGAGGATACAGTTACGTCTAAATAACGTTTCCTATAAGCCCACATTGTTTTCATATCGTGTGTGTTAATTGTCAAATTGCGCAACTGCAGTCGCGTCGCGTCACGAAACCTATTTGTGCCTTGTGCACGCCCGCCGTCAACGCTCACTTGCCAAAACCTATTAATTACGACCGAAGAATAGAATATCTTGTACGGCTAATCCCCCGGAGACGGTTACGGTAACCGACAACGTTGATTAATGTCCGCAGCGTTCGTTTAACTCTTCTTTGTGTACCTTTCTCGGTTGTGTAAACGCGAATAACCTTCTATCGGGTTGTTCGGACGTAAATAGGCTCACATCCGCTTTACAAATAAATAAATTATACGGCTCGTGATACGGCACAGATGCGCTCCGTTTGGAACCTTGAAGACGTGGCCGTATGAGGAATTGGAAATGTTTTTCATCATCAAGCAATAATGGAAAGTGATCGACGAGGTCGGTTCGTTTCGGTAATGATCGACATCGGTGCCAATTAACGGGGCGTTCTCCGCGTGCGGCAGACTAACGTCGTGGAAGGTAGCAACAGAGCCGAAGGAGGTCGCAACCCAAACAATAGAGAACGGAGATGAAATCGTCGCTCAGTTTCGCTGACATTGTGCCGAGCGCGAACGATAGCGGGCGTGCGAAGAATGCCAATGGAAACAACTTTACTGTTGGTTTCCTCGAAGTCGACATGCGTGACGAACCGAGAACCGGTTACACGACACCGCGCAGAAACAATGCATTAGCGATGCTTTTCATTAATTTTAGCATTGCCCGAGTATTTAATTTACAAAAAGTTGCATTCGACTCTGAGAACCGAGACGGTAATGTAATAAATACCGATTCAACGAATGTTTACACACATGTGTTCGATACAGGTATAGCGTACGGGTTTTATTTATGGCACTCGATGAAATTAGTTCAGTAGATGTTGCAATTACGTTTTACGAAAGGTTGCATCCTGCATCTGATTCCGCTGACAGATGAATTTGGCGTGAGAAAGCGATAAGTTGTGTAAACTGTGAATGCATAGCGAACATGCACATAGAGTAGACACACATAATAATTTACACTGATAAATTACTGCTTGTTGACCTGATTAAGCTTTGCTATACTGACGTCTGAGATAAATTTGTTTACCTACGCCTTATTAAAAATCTATTTTCGTCAGTTAATAGTACAAATACCGGTTTTATTTAACACAAATATTCGTATCAAAATAAAACATCCATTTAAAATAGTTAATGTTTAATGTTGTTTCCTTATCAAATACTTAAACGTTGAAGGGCATTTGAAGGTGAGCCGGTAACTCAGATAATTTAATATGAAACTGTGTAGATTTAGGTCATATACATTAATAATTTTAGTTCACAAGCCGATAAACTGAGGTGACATGCACGAAATAATAATCCAAACACATGATATTTTCACATATTTACTACCTTTAACAGCTATGTTAATAAACTTATACGTTACAAAGCGTATTGTATTCAGTATATTATGTTTATTAATTAAACAATTGTGCAAACAGAGTTACACAATCGATCAACTGGTCTATTAGATATCTACATCTACGTACATATTGTATAGTTATTGTCAATTGTCGGGATACAGACAAGGTCAATAGATTACTTACTGAGGAAATATAACGACTGTTGCTCCGTTCAAATTGACAGCAACTTTATCAACTTATAATAAAATATTATAAGTTGCATCAAATGTATCCTGTTTACTAATAAAAGTCGTTCCATCATGAATATATAACAGCTCATATTCAAGAACATGCCCCTATAAAGTTTAGAACTTGTTATCCAATAATAAAAAAGTTGTGGATGTGGCGCGGTCCTTAACTAACTGACCACACTCATTCGAATAAAAACGTACGTCAAATAAATTAACATAAAACACGTGAACGGGAATAAAACAGAAGTGTCATTTAATGATAAGTTTACGAGGGTACCGCGAGCCGCCGTCTACGCACGCCACTTGGCACCCGCTCAATTCCTGTTTGAAGTATTTTAGGAGCCACGCATTCAGTGTGCTTTACCGCCCGCGCCGCCCTGTTTACAAATACTAGCGCAAACTCGATTCAATTCCACAAGATTTTGTAAACATTGTGCCAAAAGAGATTGGCTAGCTCGACTGCTTCAAATACCAACAATATTTCCAAGTCATTCCCTTGATTTAAACGTAACGATTATGTTTAACAAACGCTTGGCAATAAAACTATACATAAAAATAGAAACATCAAGATTCCGAACGATTGGCAAATAAATCTGAATGATAAGATGGAGACGGGAGAGTCAATTTAAACGATTCCCAAATTCTGTTCAAAACAAGATTATGGTAATGCCTTAAAAATAAAACAAGAACATCTAGAACATGTAAAATAAATCGGTGTTTAAAAATCAACTGGAAGGTCAGTCCGGACGGACGCTTCTCGGCTCGATCGATTTGCATTACAGTTATGCTGTAAAAGTACCTACTAGTTGGTTGGTACTGAGTGTTCACAGCCCTCAAAGTGAACCTGGTATAAATAATTGATGAATGAGTCTCCGTTGCCGGTGCAGTGCAGTGTCGCGGAAGAAGAAATCGACCGAGACGGGAGCTCCGGTATCGATAAACGACCGGTTTCAGAACCAACACATCGCCGGTTATATTCGTGGGAGAGAAAAACTAAATAAAACCCGCGCTGGGATCTCTAGAGAAAGCCGAAAGGCATTTACGTGATATACATAATATAATGTATGAGAGGAGACCAATGAAATATTTATAGGGGTATCGTATGCGGGAATGAAAGGGCAAAACATGTTCGGAACATTTTTACCTGAGATCGATCGGCCCTTTCAACCATCCAATCTAAAGCTATTAGTTGTTTCCAAGAATGAGATAGCTTCTTGGCAAAATTCCTAAGATCTTTAATACGATTATTTGTTTGTTAAGTTTCTTGGTAACTTTTATTTATAAATCTTTTAGTATTTTAGTACCTTTTGAACTAAAAATAGATAAGACGTCTAATTATATTAAGAGAATAAATATACTCATTTATAATGCGATTGTAAATTAAGACCATCTATTTAGGAGTGAATGCCTGCCACCCACTCAACAATCTCCAAGATGCCAATTATTTAACAAAATAAAAACAAGACCGTTGAGAAATATTCCGAACGTGTAAAAAAGAAAACAGACCCATAATTCCATAATACAAGTTTTACTAGTTCCTTTATAGCTTCGGCAAACACGTTTCACGGGGAACGCACGATTTGGTCCGACGAGCGAACTCGCTTCACTATAATTGAGAATAACGACCGTCTGCAGAAACAAGTTAAAATGAGATGTATTGGGATAATTGTAAGTCTAAATTCGTACAACAAAATTGCAAATGTTGTTACTTAAAATAGAAGTGAAACAAAAAATCTGGTATCTCGTAAATATTTCGACATTTCGCCTCGAGCGATCGTTATTTTGCGTTTATTGAGGATTGCTAATTTGCAACGCTAAATGACGACTAGAGCATTGAACTTTATAATTAAATGGATGATAACATCTGTTAGGGATTATCAGGGAATGAATCAATTAATGGGGATGATGACAGTAAGCAAGAATCATTAAAATATTATGTCTATCAAGTAAATTATAGTATACATATCATGGAAAAAAATATCATTTTTATTTATAAGACGAGATTATTATTTTAAATTAGAAAATAAAATTACGAAATTCTATAATCCGCCATGATTTTTAAAACACCAATCAGATTGCGTGACGTCAGTCCTCAGTAAATACTGCCACTGTCACTGAATTTTCATACGAATTTCGACTATCTCTGAGTTTCTGTATTGTATTTATCTGATTATAAATATTATTATAAATATAATATCAATCTGTTGCTTAGTTTAATAATTAATTAAGCCATGGAACAAGGATTTACTAAGGCAAACAGTTCTAATTTGCCCCGAGTGGATTTGTTAATGCTGGGAGAGTTCCTGGCATCAAACAAAGACTTCTGTTCAGCAGAATTCAGAAATGTGAAAACTACAGTGTAAGTAAAATAGTACTTTATTCAATGTGTAAAAATTTTGGAGCTATGTTTAAGAATATGGAATTATACCACTTGATATGCTTAGTGTTTGAGGTTATGTTTTTGTTATGAAAAAAATGTGTTTTAGTATTAACGGTATACTTACAAGTCGATTTCTTTGCTATAGATCCTCCAGGCCATCGTATGGTGATGACGCCGTAAGCTACGTTCAGTTAAAACGCGATGGCAATCTATGTGTAGTGAAGTCAAAAATCTGCCCCGAACACAAGGTCCATGGAAAGTTATATGGAGTAACATTAATAGTTGATGTAGTCAATGAAACTGTTGTATCAGTGGAATGCCATGATTGTGTTGCATCGCAAGGAGGCTGCAAACATGCTGTAGCTTTTCTTATGTGGGTCCATCGCAGGAGTGAAGAACCATCCGTTACATCAGTGGAATGCTACTGGAAGAAGTCTAAGCTATCGAGGGTTGGAACGACCATAAAATATATATCAGCAAAAGATTTATCTAATGCTAAGCCTAGTTTGCCATCAAATACTGTAGTATTTGAGAAATTTATTATGGAAGGAAAGAAAAGGCAACTTCACAACTGCGAATTAATTAAATTTCAGGGAGATTATGTGCCTGATACAGTCAATACATTCTCCATGCACAAATTAGTATTTAAATATAAGGAAAAATCCTGTGACACTTTCTTGGAGAAACTTTTGTTTACTGATGTAGATGTTAAATTGGTTGAGGAAAAAACAAGAGAACAACATCAAAGTGGTCTTTGGCATGAACTAAGATACGGCAGGGTGACAGCTTCACGAGCATACGAATTTAGTCGGTGCAAAACGAGTGATGGAACTCTCATCGCTTTAATAATGGGTGGACGAATTCCAGACACACAGGCCATGAAACGTGGAAGACTGTTGGAGGATGAAGTGAGGGAAACTGTCGCTGGCAGTCTGAGGAAATCAATTAAGAAATGTGGCCTATTTATTAGTAAAAATTATCCCATGATAGCGGGATCACCAGATGGGGTCTGTAAAGACAGTATCATAGAAATTAAGTGTCCAGTAAGTGATAAGACTTACAAAAATTATGAAATCAATGGGAAACCAACAAAAAAGTATTATGCACAGATGCAGTTACAAATGTATTTGACAGGTCTCCACAAAGGCTACTTCTGTGTTGCTGATTGCAATTACAGTAAGAATAAAAATGTAAATATAATGAGTGTGAATTATGATGACAAATATGTTACAGAATTAACTTTAACTTTAGTCAGTGCATGGAAGGATAATGTGTACCCATTATTGTACCAAAGTGTTATTTAGTTATAATATGTAAATAAAACAAACAAAGTTAATTTTGTACTTTTATTTATTCCTAATTAAATCATGTTATTGCATAATAAAGGTACTACTACATATAACCATTCCAGTACATCACTCCAACATAGGTTACCTATTTAATTAAAGAATCCTGTAAATTTATCAAACCACAGGCAATGGTTATTATATCATCAAGTACTTTAACAAGATTATTATTCACACATGCATGTGGTTTCAGTATACTAAACTCTCTCAAGCGACGAATCACTCTCTCTATGTGTATCCGTAGGCTAGCAATTTGTTTAGTTTCCCTAACCTCAGTCTTTGAAAGCTTAGCCCCTGTTGCAACACTTGGAGGTCGCACTAATTTTACTCCATGTTTCAATAAATATGATTCGACATGCTTAAAACCTCTATCTGCCATAATGCACATGCCTGGTTGCAAAGATGTAATAAAATCACATGATTCTACCAAACATGTGTCCGTTATTCTTCCTCCATACCCAGGTGATATATAATTTACTAAGCCATTTGGTGTGCAAGAGACAAGATATTTGACAGTATTAGCTTTTTTGTATTCAGACCAGGAGAGGGATTGGTTTAAAGCTTTTGAAGGCTTTTGTATTTCTATTTCTAAACAGTCAATAATGCAACTTACATGATTATACTTATGTCTAAATGCCATTGGTAAATTGTTTTTTATATTATAATTATCTAATTTTACAAGGAAAGGACGCAAAACACTAGCCAACAAAGGAATATTTTTAAGAAATATCTTACTAGCATATGTTGGTGTCATGGCAAAATCATCAGCAAGCTCTTTGAACGAGTTATTTAATCTAATCTTTTTTAAACACATGAGTAAATGACTTGGAGGAATATTCATGTTTTCTTCGATTAATCCAATTAAATAATAACAGTCTTTAGGTACACCTATATAAGAGCGAGGATTTCTGTAAATTTTAAGTAATGTACACTGTAGCATTTGAGTTGTCTCTTTCTGTTTATCATCTTGTACCAACTCACTGCAATCTGAAGTTGATTTTGTTTGAACAGATATAGATGGTGATGATCCTCCATGCGTTAAAGATGGTGTATACGAAATATCACTATCCGATTGGTCTTCGGCTACCAATATTTTTCTTGAACTTATGTTTGATGTGGTTGGTTTAATTTTGGAAATGCATCTTGTTATCTTAAACGGTGATGTAGAGACAGTTTGGCAATCCGGTTTCAATGGTGATGTCATCTGGTTTACAATTTTAACTTCAGTTTGAATGGCTTTGCTTCTAAATTTGTGTGTCATGCAAACTTGGATTGATTTATTTGCAGTCTTATTTTCTTCCTGTGTAATACTTTCGACACCTCCATGCACAGCTGAAAAACAACCATATTAAGTACCCAATATTAAAACTCAAGTACTTGTACAGTACATATTATAGATATGAAAAATAACTAAGTATCAAGTAATAATAAATCCTTAAATAATGAGAAGTTAAATACACATGCTATGTAATATATTAGTCATTTAATATAATCTTAAACTGTAACATATAACTATACTTTTTTAAGCTCGGCTCAGACAGTAGCAATACAGAGGCTGTTTCTTAGGTATAGCATAACTTTCCTCAAGATTGTTTTTAATTAGTTTACTCGGCTATCTTTTATCTTTATAATAAATAATAGAGAATAGATAGGTACCTGAACTTCCAAATGATGTCTCTTCAAGCTCTAAGGGCTTTTTTAAAGTACATTTCTCTTCCAGATCTTTTAATGATTCTTGAATTAATTCCTGTCTTTGTTTTTTTAAAGAATATGGTCGTTCTCTGGTATCAGATGCTCGTTTTCTCCTATCTGCTTGGCATTCAAATTTTGTGGGTATACATCCTGGTTTCATGCGAACTTTCGACACGGAACCCATTATATGATATTCCATGTAATTTTCCATATCATTTGGCAACTGGAAAATGAATAAAGAACTCATTAGTACAGTGGTGAACATAGAGAGGATTCAACAAGTTCTATTAATTTTGAGGTTAGATTTACTTCTGAAATTTAATGTAACATGTCATAAAGTAGAAAAACAAAGTCCACACCATAGAATATATGAATTAAATTATAACTTACGTCAAAGTGATCTTCACAGAAATAAACAGAAGTGTTTAGACTAATGGCCTTTGGATCTCTCCGTGCAAGAGTAAGCCACTTATAACGCATCGTTTTGTCGTTTGGCAAGTAAATAAACACTTTCTCAGGGGTTTTTAGTGACGTATTAGTGCACTGAGGGACCGCACACCACTTGTATACTTTGGAATTCATATTTAATTAATATTTACGAAAAGATTTGTTGCTATAGCACTCTGTTTACAAGATGTTTACTGAGGTCTGACGTCACAGCAGACGCCATGATACCGTGACCGCGTTTTGGCGCTAATTTATTTTTTTCTCTTTAAAATTGCATTTTATTCAGTAATACCTTTGTTTATTGAAGAAATAATATATTTTTGGGAAATAGTAGATAATTAAGAATATTTTAGAACACTTTTTCAAAATCTGTCATCTTGCCCATTATGAATTGACACTAAATAGTTTATATTGTCAGTTGGACGAATGACAAAAGACACATGAGCCACATGAATAATACAAAACCAAAAATGTTAAATGATTTGAAACAGAACAGATGTTTTAAATATTGAAAACAACCTTGGGACCTGTCAACCCATCTGAGAACAACCCTCTAAATATGAAACACAATGGTTAGAATAAGCAGACAACACAATATGTAAGTATGTCAGAACAACGTGAAGTTCTATATATAAAACTCAAACCAAACGAAGATGAAAAGTGACCGTGATCGTCTCATCTCAGAACAAAATTCACAGTTAAATAATAGTTTTATATACAAAGTTATAAATAACTCCCGAGTAAAACAGGTTAGAAATAAAGTTACATTACGCAGTGAGTCGACAAAAAGGGGTCAGTGACTGCGCAGTGGGGTGGCGAACGCGGGTTGGGGGCGGAGGGTGAACAAATACGTTTGAAAAAACGAACCCAAAACATCTGCCGTACATGTGCGTTCTGTTCCATTCCATCCAGTGTAATAATGCAAGTCTTGCGCGCAACCGCATCGATACGCTTCAACCTTTTTGTGCGCTACCTTTTTGTTGCTTCACGCTTTGTGATCGCGAGCTTTCAAACGGACAATGTCGTTTTTATTAGAAAGGAAATCAATATGTTCGTCGTGATCCGAACGAAATTTTAACCTAAAACTAATTGCATACTATGTAACCACTACAAATACTTGGTTCATTTAGATTGCACGCGATGTATTAATGAGCCAAAAGTGACAATACAAACGTTCAATACTCCACAGAGTAGTGCAAATGACATAATGATAATGCAACGTGAGACGCGTAATTAACAAGTTGGCGCTGACGCCCGACAAGTTTGGCTCGATGCAATTCTCGGAAGATCGACACACTTTGGACAAACGCCAAACACTTTCCTCGATAGACTTTGCGATAAACAGAAAGAAGTGGATGTGCCATTTGTTACTATTACTGATATCATCGCTATAACCATTGAAATAAATATGCACATAAACGTATTTTAGATCTTCCATGATCGTAGTATGTGCTTAACTTATAACGAGTATTTTGATATTACTACATAAACTCGTGAAGTTTGTAAAGTAAATCATCAACATAATAGTAGAGGCAGTCTGACACTAAGCACCGGTAAAGTCGACGAGGCAAAGATCGTGAGTCGTGGCCTTTGACTTAGAGTCCCCCGGGGCGCGAAGAACTTGTCTCGGCCCACGTTAAGTTCCTGTTCCATTCCCTCCCGACATGCATGTACTACAATGAACCATGATTGTTCTTATCCTTTGTCAGGTAGACCACAATACAATACACAAAAGCTTTCATATTCACGTTCAATTCACTTAAAACAATAACATACAAATAACGTTTGTTATTCGAAAGGCAATTAGGTAAAGTGTTAAAATAATAAAAGGCAACATCGTTTGCAAATAGCCTGAAGCCTGACAAAATTTCAATTAAATTGGTCAATATTGTCCGGTTATTTCGACGCGTGTATTATTATCTTCGTCGTAATTCTGCAGATAATAAAATTCAAAATGGATGTCGTAATCGTAATCAGCGCCGGAGCCGGCGAGGTGAAGGGGGCGAGGTGAGTCCCGTTAGGAGAAAGTAGCTGCCTACACGGCGCAGCGCGGATCGTGACGAGCCACTCTCTTACCGACAGCCAATCCGATGTTATCGACGCCTCCAACCTAATACGGACTCATTACTTCTGACACAACATACACATGAACAGATTTTTTGCGTCACGACTTACTTCGCATTCAAGATCAAGTACAATTTTGATCACAAAATAGATTACAATTGTCTCAGTTCAATACTGAATCTAATGTTCGAATCACGTGAACAAGTTTATGATTTTTTCAGATTTAGATATAAAGAAACTTCAACTTTCTCTTTTCATGGATATTGGGAACAAAGTCTAGAAAATCACTGAACAGTGACCAAGCAAAAACACATCGATCATACTGTTATTATTGAGCAATCACTGTAGTAGACTATCGACTTTCAATTGCTAAATTCAATGACTATTTGATTATTGTAGTAGTTCTGCTACATCAACATTTAACAGATACAAATTAATTTGCCACTTCATTAGAAATTGAAATGTAAATTAACATATCAGACTATTTTTTGTAGCATGGCAATTAATTTAAGCATTTATTCGTGTTTTCCGGAACACTGAATGATTGCTAAACATGAATTTAAAACGGTTTAACGTAGCAAGTTCAATGAGGACACTAATAAAAAGTGTATTAATTAAATTGTTTATTTAAATAAAGAACAATTACTTTTAAATAATACGGGTTTAAGTAATGAAACGGATATTACTTGGAATAAATAAAGCTGTCAAGTAATGATTTTGTCTGACAGCAATGAAAGAAAATGATGGATATAAATAAAGTTTCGTAATATCTTGTTGGTGTAAGGGAGTGGTCCGAGGAGGAACCGGTTAGTGCAGGTGCCACCGGTAGCAACTGACAATACTTCGAAGTTGGACACAACCCTGAACCATTGCATCGCTCACAGCACTCAACTACAATTTACCACCGAGAAATTTGGACGGAGAAACTTAAAGGTCATAACGATTATTAGGTTCTTACAATTATATTGGGGTTTACTTTTTAAAAGTTTGAGTTCTTTTAATATCTGTGATTAACAGTCAATTTTAAAAACATAAGTTTTTAGGTATATGTACGTAGTTCTTCTTCTATTATTGGTACTCTACTTCTCTCCTCTATTAGTTATTTAACTAATAGCACCAAAATTTTCCACTCAGTACTAGACCTCTATCTAACGTAGGTTTTTAATGTTAATTATGTATGGATCCCCTTGGAAATATTCATGCTTTCAGGACCATCGATTGAACTTATGTTCCTAAGTATATCATTTCTTGGTATAGCTAAGCTACAATATATATATTTTTTAAATTCTATGATGAAGTCCCTACGCCAAATCTCACTCTCTTTGCGAACTATATTCCAAAACCTTTCCTAAACTGGGATCCGAAGTTTCCACTTTATGTAAACATTACGTATTCAATATTTTTTTAATAGTAACAACAATAAATTGTGTTGAAGTTTATAAGTGTTGTTACAAGAAAGGAAATAATAAACTAAATAGTCGTATGTTTGATGGTTCCGTGTGGCATAACGTCGGCTGTCATGATTTCCCCTTGTGCTGTGTGCTCCTCGTTAAATATTCAATTCGACTTACAACAAGTTATTATCATACGATCATTATTCTGTTACACGTCTGATAACATATACTTTGTTCTTTTCCTATCTATATTAAATCTTTGTAAATACATTTTATCTCTGTTTTGAGAATTTCCATCATGACAATGATAATAAATAGGTAAGTTAGATAAGATATAATAATATTTATAGATTACTTTCAGTTTATCATTAAACAGTCTTTTATGTCTGAAGAAATTTAAAATATTTTGAATGACGTAAGCATGTTTATATGTTCAGTTCTATTCTTTATGTGCACGTGAATAATTGTTATTAATAAAGATATTGTGATGGTTTTATGTACTCGTATGTTGATACATAATTGCGAGAATTCATTATTATCTGCATGCTGCTATTCTATCTGTATCAATGTTTACATTTCGTGGGAAATCAGAATTTTATCCTACATCATTTCTCAAAGGTCGTAAGGGACGCAAACTAGAGAGGCCTGATTCGGGAAAGGTAACCCTATCTAAAGGATAAGTATACGTATATGTTATAGTATAGATTTTATATTAATATAAAATGGATACATAATAATAACAGACAGGGTCAAAAATCAATAACACGATTATATAAAACAAAACATATTTTTCATCCTTTGTCCTACTCTGATACAAAAGATCATCATTATAAATATTTTGATCACATAAGAACCACACAACTTAATAATTACATAATTAATTAGAACTGTTTGGTTAGTATAGAAACATATTATTATAATGTTTAAACTAGCACACCTCCACGCTTCGCATACGAGACGTTAGAAAGTCGATCAAATTGCACGTTCCGTACATGGTTACCGGTTTCAATAGCATCGTGTGAAACTCGAGCAGAACCACCATAAACATTAACATTGATAACCAACAACGACAAAAACATGTACCTGATTATGTATGCGGGTGTAATTAATCTTTACAATACTTCGAATCCAACATTACTTTCATACCAAACATTTTATGACAACGATAATCAAAGACCTTAACCTCTTTTGTTTGAACTGGTATAAGTTACTAAATAGTTGCTATATTCTAGCAAAAAAGAGGGTGCTAGAAATGTATGTAGAGCAGGTAGCGAGTGTCGACTGTAGACACTTCTTAGAGAAGTGTCTAAAAACTGTCCCCATCTACTCTACATAGAGAGAGCTTGTTTTTGTTCCCGTAGCCTCGTTAATTCAAGTTAGAACATCATTACAGTTCAGCAAGGTTTCCAATTAAAATAAATAAATATGTATTTGAAATCCCTAGAGATAAAATTTCAAATATTTTAGAGATAGATATCTACAAAGTTTAAATACCCTTGAAGTAACCCAGACAAACTAAAACATTTCATTTACAAAATGTAGTAATAGTCATTTCGGTAAGTTTTAATTGACTCCAATACGAATTAGAAGCCGTGTTTATTAAAATGACTTCCTCAATTTAATTCTGGTCACAGTTGATCGGATAAATACTTGACCGTCTGTTGTAATTAGATCCGGCAATAGGGCGATGACTTCCATTCAATATGCGGGCTCATTAATGCACCCAGTGCAATTATACAAGGACCAGTAAGTTAGCTGCTTGTACCGGTTCTTCTTGCCAATTATAACTGTCTATTATTAACATTAATTACTTAAAACACATTGTAATTACTCTACCTTTTTTATCCAGACATATGGAAACCAGCCCAGGGCTAATTGCGGAAAACTGTCTGCATACGTATATTAATCTCTGGGTAATGTTACCTTTATCAGATATGTCTGCCAATCTATCTCAAACATAATAAAAAGATATATGTGAATGTTAAATAAAAAATCTCAAGGGCGAAATCTATACATTTATCAAACAGGTATATTTAAAGAATAATAGTAACCTTTGAAAAGGAATGGTGGGCCGATTCTATTTTAACGATATAATACACGAGGGTCCCTCGCTCCAAGGCCCAAGGACAACAAAGGGACAGGTTCGCCTTCCAAATCCCGCATACATTGGCTTTTATTATTATACCCCGGTTCATTTTATAATCATAATGTTGAAAATATTACCGCGCTAGTTCGGTTAGACGATGAAACCGGTTTTGTTACGAGTTGTGTTATGAAACGCATTTATTAAATTCAACCGAGCGAATTAGGCATGGTCGTCGTACTTTCACCGGCAACTTTCTTGGTCGCATGTTCTTTACATCAAATACTGGTTATACTCGTTCATTTGACCTCTTTGTATTGTTTGCAGCATCAAATTCTTTTGTATTTTCGGTAGAATTGCATACTTTATTTAATACACACTTGTCAATGTCAACTAGCTTGATGTAGAAAGTTTTATGATTGAAGTAACCTTCGTATTATGATCAAATGACTGAGTAAATTCATTTATCTTCTGTTTTACAACAAAATACATAACAAATAATGACACTCGGAAATTCAGCTTATATTTAAAATTTAATAACTCAGCTGTTTTAACCTGAAGAAATAATATATGAATGCTATTATTTGCATTTAATATTTACGTAAACTTAATAGAAACAGCAGGTGTAATAATAAATAATAGCATCACAATCTACATTCAAAGCAATAAAACGAATCATTTAAGAATTATGAAGTTGAATAACATCAACAAAAAATGTGGAGGCCAGTTGTTGGCACTACCACAAATTGGTCTGGCGCGAACTCCTCTATGAATATTCATTAGATTGTACGTGTTCGAAAGAGATTCGAGATGACGCACACAAGCAAACACTGTTACCGGTTCCGTAACGTGTTTCTTTTTCTCTTTATTGTTATTTATAGCGCAGATCGATAAAGTGGTATCACGATTTCGTGGAATGAGCGATGTCGGCGACTAATAATGTATACCTAGTTTACGAGCAATAACACTACGCAAATAATTTTCAAGTTTCATTACTCGAATATGTAATTTGCATTCGCGAGTCGAGCGAAAATAAAATATGCCTGCCATGTTTTATTGTAACGTTTTTATGAGTAAATATTTTATTGAACACAGTTTTATTGTATTTTAAATAAAACTGTACGCTGTCGTAATGTGAGAATATAGTAAATACATGACTAGGTAATATATAAAATTGAGAATGTTCTACCTATAATAATTGAGAATAATAGTGGGCGCGTTGGAAAAAGTGCGGGTAAGGAAAATAAAGCCACAAGACAAAGAGGGTGGTAGCGCCTCATATGTGGTGGCCTTTAACAAAGACTAGGGAGACGGGTAGTGTTGTTTCAACCCACTACAAACAAGAGCAACTCAACAGTCCAAACACGATTCCTACTAAAAATACATGCAAATATGATGAAAATAATTATATGTTGCCTAAATTCGAATAGAAGATAGAAATATTTTTGAAGTTGTTTGTTCAAAATAAGGAATTATGTAGAACTATCTAAAACGACATGACCCCGTTATTCGTTTGCCTGATTGAATTGTAGATTGTGAAATGATAATGGGTATTTATCATCCTCTCTGACCTCTGCCGTTTGAAACTGGCTCGCTGCGGAGCATAAATATACCATACATACGCAGATGAGGACTGGACAAACAAAGATACAGATTTGAATGTGAAATTAAGGATGGTGATCTCGATTTTTCAACAAAAACACGTTTATGATTCTGGTAAAGGTGATGACATACCAAATGTTACGACCGAATAAAAAATAATAAAATCTCGACTTGATCTTGGGCAGCTTTTTAATTATGCTTATTTTAAAATTCTATATCTACACTTTCTTTAACACAGTCTATATATTTATCAACATTTCGTTTTATTTGTTACATTCTTTAACTGCCTTTTAAAGGAGCTTCATTCAAATTAACTCTCAACCCTCAAAACTCTTTGATATCTGATATTATATCTTTATGGAATCTTAAATTTATAACAGATGGTCTGATTCTAAATTAGGACCATCTGTTCTGTCCCAGATTAACTATAGAGACGACGGTTTATTTAATAAAATATTCAATGGCAACCGATGAATCTAGTTTAATTCGAGTAAACATCTTTGTTTTTTTAATAATTTCAATATTAAAGAATTTAAATGATGTCCGTTCTCAATTTAACATTGTCTTATGTAACTATATTTGTTTCGTATGTAAATTAGTTAATGGATTTTGAAATTTAGATTTGTTTTAAGTCTTGTTAAAATGTATACTCAATTATATCACTAGCCTTACGATTGTCACGTTTTGAATTATAAACGGTTGCGTCAGTACATGACGGCTGGAGAAGCATTTGTTATTTAAATGCACCTAATAAAAATTCGTCGTATAAATGTTTACATTACATGTCACTCACAGAATCGACATAAATTAGGTACATATTTGGCTTACCTTTCTTATTTACTTCAACTGGTTCACGATCTGGTGATGTTCCTGTAACAATAATAAATTGTATCATTAGTTTAAGTTATCACTACATAGTATAAAACAAAGTCGCTTTCTCTGTCCCTATGTCCCTTTGTATGCTTAGATCTTTAGAACTACGCAACGGATTTTGATGCGGTTTTTTTTAATAGATAAAGTGGGAAGATTTTTAGCATAATTTAATCCCCATATTCCTACGGAAACGGGAACTACGCGGGTGAAACAGCGGGGCGCCGCTAGTTGATTAATATTAGACTCATCCAAACCAATATCAATACACAACTTAGCCAAACGTTACTTATTATGTGAACTTATTGATTTTATACCGTCACAAAGGTTTCTCGCCTTATTACATCTCCTTAGAGAAAAATTTTATGGAACTTTCCTTAGTGGATACTTCAATATCAAGTGGTGTAAAGCTTCAAGTGAGTTTCACGGTTTCTGAGATTTCGTGATCACTCAGTCAGACTCCAAGACGTATTTCCCTTTTACTCAACAATACTTATCAAAAGCATACACCGTACAAGTTTAATTGAAATAAATACCAATTAAAATCAGAATAAAACGACACGAGAAAGTTTATTAAATGAAAAAACAACTTGCACTGCAAATGTATTTTAACATCATTATCTCCAAATAAATAAAATCCCCCTTTTTTATTAAAAGGTCAATTATTTTATTCGCGGAATATTTATAAGGCTGATATAAATATCAGATACGGAACGGGTGTTACCTGTTTCGAACGAGCGTTGGGTAAAAGGTAAAAACAACTTTTTATAACGTAAAGTTGGGAAAAAACCGGTCATTTTATGTATGTAAATAAAGTCGCCTGATATTTATTTCGGATACAAAAATAAAATAAAATTTTGATTTTTTTAAATTGATATTACTTTTAATGTTATGTTCTCAAAATACGACTTCAAGTTCATTCACGTTTGATGGTTATTTTATTAATTAGTTTCGCATTAGTAATTCATTTTGGTAAATAACAATTTTATAGTGAACAAGTTTTTTTCGATTATAAAAATAAACTAAAATGTTGTGTAAGTTTGTTATTCAAAAAACGACTCAAAGTCCAGGCAAAAATTAAGATTAAAAGAGTAAGTATGGACATTGGACATATTATTTTAACGTAATAAGTAGTACACATGTTATCATAAAAATATAACGTACACATCATTTAAATAAAATCTGTCTCATATCCGGTGATTGCGTAACGCCAATACCTACTTTGTAACCTCGTAATTTAGTTAGCTTCATTACGGTCAGTTCGACTTGTGAATTTAATTAAAAGAGAAACAAACCTGATTGGTGTTTTAATTCAACTTAATATGTTTACGTATTTAATGTACTAGTGCTTTTAATTCTAGATGTAGCCACATCTAGAATTAAAAGCACTAGTACATTTGACATACACATGACCAGCTGGTCATGATAAGAGACGTCATAGTAGTGGCGTAAATACTCAAAATCTAAACTCGTTATGTATTATCTCTAAAGTTTTGTATAGATATTTGTTATTCATATTTTCTAACTTGCTATGTCCTACGCTTTTGCTGTCGTAAATTATAAATTAGATGAAATGGCTATAAAATATGTATGTCGTTTCTTCCAAATCCTTACATTTTTTGCTAGGCATATCCAAACTTTCACATCTATAACATTAGTAGGGTATAACTTACTTTAAATTTAACAGAATTTTACACAAATGTATTGAACAAAACACGTCCAAAACTGTCCTGAATACAAGTCTTCCAAAATCAACAAAAGCTTTGCATAAAGTTAGTCACTACGGATATTGATATACGAGACATTTTCGCTTATATTTCCATGGCAAAATCGCCAAGTGACATTACAAGGTGGGTGCGACGATCAGATAGGCCGGTGGCAGGTGGTGTATCCTAAGTAGACATGTTACGAGCCAACGTTTGCCCGCATATTGCCTGCTACTGCATCTGCCAGTTCACTACCCTTCTATATATTTATAAACTATATGAAATTGTGATTAAAATTCCTTTCCTTTTTTGTTGCTTAGCTGTTAGCAGCCAATTGTTATTAATTATTGTGGTGCTTAGTTTATTTTGATGTTTTTGCGACTTGTTTTTCATAGCTTTTGTAAACATTTGTCTTCTATCTTCAGTAATATTCTGGGCAAATTACAATAACATATTTTCCAGTATCTGTTTGCACCAAAAGAATCCATAATATATTTCAGTCTTTATTACAAGCGATCAAAAAGCTGAATATCAATTTGTGTGTCAAATATATGCTCACTGTATACTGCGTAGCGTGTCAGTAGCAATCAATATTCGAAATTCACGGTTTTTTCCTCGCAGCTATCATAAATACGTACCAAATCGAGAGACTTTTGAGACATGCAATCAATTCTTGAACAAAAAAACTTGATATCCATAATCGTAGTGTAGGAATGAAATGAACAGCTGTGCCGGTACATGCCTCCGCGTTGAACTGACATTTATGGAAACCTGTTTTAGTAAAGTTATGCAATAGAAAACATTATTTGCTTAATGGTATGCCTTTACTGTTGGCTGCTTAACATAATCACCTGTCGATTGTGGTGAAATACGTTGATGGGCATACATGTATAATTGTATTTTTTTACTAGCTCATTAACCACGTCCCTATATAACAATTGTCAGTTTACTTTCGCTTTGAGCTACAACCGGCTGCAGGCTGGGTTTTTAACTGTGCCGATATAGTTTTTGAAAAATATTATTTCGTGTATTTGCGCAACGGCTTTAACGAAATTTTGCATTGTATTGGGACACCAATGCAGTTACATTGCATGTGCACTGTGCAACTGCCTGCCAAGTCTGAGATCCTGGGTTACATTCTTTAAATCATGATTGTTATTTTGCAAACTTGTCTCGGCTTTGGGTTTAATAATGTTTAACATCAATTTCAATCATAAAGTTACCTCCTAAGTACCTACGTCATCTAAGTGATTTCAGGTAACAAGTAAAGTCAATTTAAACCATGTGGAAATTGATCACCCAGGTGATTTGGCAGCAGGTGATTTCAGTCTACAAAAATGTGGAATTTGATCACTTGGGTGATATCACCTAAGTCTTCTTCTTCTTCTTTTCGTGTCAGTGGTTTTGTTCGGTCAATTATTTAATTTATCACCTCACTTAGGTGGAATCATCAGGTATCAAAGTGGAATAAACCGTTCAAACTTACAAAATTACCAACCTAGATTATTTTCAAGATTGATTACACAAGTATGTACATAAAAAAATACAACTAACAAGACATTATGATACCTTGTTAGATCGATATAGAGCTGTTTAGACGAGTTGAACACACACCTAAACCAGTCCGAAGCGCAGGTGGGCCGTTATAGTCGAATTAACTCAATTTATCATAACTACTCTGCAAATTACTTGCAGCAAGACAAATTATGAATGATCACCTTAGGGAACTGGCGTATCGAATCGGTAACCAGTCTCTATAATCACTTTGATATTTAAGTATATATTGAATATTGTCAGACGTCAGTAAAGTATACATTATGAACCAAGTGATTAATATGAGCATTATTTACAATGCTAGGGCAGTATTAATAATGTCAAATGTTATCATATTCAAAGTTATTTATCTGGTAGAACTTATCATCATCAATGAGCTTATTAAAAGCATTTTACTGGAGAATGAATTTTAAAAACATGTTCAGTTGTGTTTGTCATTTTTAAGTTAGTAAAATAAAGCCTCAATACCTTAAAAAGATAGAGACTTCCCCTTGATGAAAAGTGCAATAAAGTCCTTTGCGTAAGTATAAGTATGTAGTTTATAATATCTAAGCGTATACAGAGGACAGAGAGCGGGAAGCAAGTTCATAGAGTCAAACAAAATGGAAATATTTTCTATTTCTATCATTTGTATAGACGTAGAACGTGGACATCAAGAGCCATTAGTTATACTTATAACTCGTAAGTCACGAGTGCTTACGTTACTCAAGTGCTATTGAAATAATATCATGGAATGTTCCTTAAGCCTATGACACTGATTGCGATGATTGCCGCCATTTAAATACTCTTTACTTCAACCTCAACAAGTGTTAGACGTAATTTACTGTAATTATTTATGATTACATTCGCATTAAATACAAGATAAGTCTACTTATTATTTCATCCACTTTATTAATATACTTGTGTCTTTTGATATAATTCAAACTTCCTTTCAAATATCCTATACTTTCTCTGGCAATTATTAATATTAAAGTATCTGTCAGACTGTGGTTTGCAGAGTTCTCTTCTATCTCATATTGTCGTCCTAAAATGGAAGTTAAGTAATATTCAAATATATAATAGCTTTAACATTTGTGAATCAGAACAATCTGCGTCGAATTTTGAACTAAAAAGGATTCGGCTAATCATTATTTTGACCGCGTGGAAGTCGTTATAGAGAACTTATTTGGTGAAACCACAAAAACATATGCCGTTTTTCCGTTTAAGGCGCCGCACCGGACCGCCTTTCTTAGTTGGCATGTCGACGGACCAGTCCAATAACTGGTCCGATCGTGAGAAATGGGGATCGGACCGCGTTCATTGCCCGATATACCTCATATTTCTCAGACCAATTCAATTGAATTAACAAATATCGAACGTGTAGGAGTAACTTGACTGACATTTATTGGTAAATACATTACATTTAACAATATTGAATGAATTCCAACGCACAATATTTATACAACAATGTTGATTAACAATGCATGTAGTGGAATCGTAATATCGATGTTAATCGGACCGGCATAATATTTACGCTTACAAATAATGAGCGGTAAAAATAAACATAAACTTGTTCGGAAAGTTAACTAAAACAATTTCTCCTTCATCGATCAAAACGTCACAGACAGACGTGTAATGTGCAACTTTCTAATACGAGACAAGGTGTAATAACTTGGCATTGTTAACGGATGTAACACCTTCCAATCTACCTGGAGATTACGATACTAACCGAACTGTTAACACCGCAGAATTCATTCAATTTATATCTTCAACATTATATAATACACGTCTCACAAAACAACCGCACATGTCGACCGTCTCGCGTTACGAGAACAAGCGTAATCTTAGTCGTTCACTTGGAATTTATTGCCCCGCTGCGTATTACATCTTTTACGATAAGAAAATGTTGAAATTAATTGATACCGATGAAAAAAAAATGCGTAATCTCTCATCGGCTCCTTTCTTGCGTTTTGTTTATAGTAAATCAGGTTGAGTAACGTTCTGTACTGAAACGAGCACAAACTTGGCACACGTTACTATAAAACAAACAAATAATAAGTTGGAGCGGTCTACATAGTCTTGAAATAGGTATGTTTTCATAAACCCGATATGAGAATTTATGCAGACTAGTTGTAGAGAATGAGGTCGAACGAGTTGGCATGCGATCATCTACCGGCACCACACCAGCTCGCTGAAATGTACTGAAGCCATTTAACAATACGTTGGCATGTCGTTGGCTCCTGCTATCTGAATTTCGACATGTGGTGCAATGAATAGCAATCACCGGAGGTTAATGTTATTTTGTGAACATTCAAGGTCAAACACTATCGAAACACGTCCTACTAAATTTAGCTGCGTATTAATAAAGGTCGTAAAGATATCGATGTCGGTACGTGAATGTATTTGTACTCAAAACAAACGTGTAGATACAATGAAACATTATCAATCGTCGTTCAATGCACCTTGTTTATCGTCTCGGTAATTAACTTTAACGAACACTTGTTTATAAATCACGTTCCCAACCGCGCAATATATATCTTCGGAAACCCGACTCTGTCCAAGTAGATATTCGCTTGTATAACAACATAATTTATCAACGGTATCTAGGTATAATTTTACGGTTTGGGTGCGGCGAAACTTAATACATATTGTTTATTCAAATTTATTGTCAATGAGAAACAGAAGTCATTTTTACAATAAACGTTTAACATATTCTCATTATCATTGAAAAGTCTATACCTACGTAATTAATTAGCATGTTAATTATACAAACATACAGAGTTTCGGTAACTACGAGGTTACTATTTATTTTTCAAGCATACAATAATGTTTTCCGTATTGAACTAAAAACCTTGAATAGCAATTGCTTTTAAAAACAAGTAATTAAATGACTTCATTGAGCAAACATTAATTGTTTTCGGTTACAAAACATAAAATTTTAATAACGAAATCAATACAGGTTTTAGAATTATTAAAAATTATATGAAACGAGGTCACCTTGATGTTTTTGTTTTTAAGAATTATACAAAATTATTATCAAATATGTACATAGTAAAGCTTATCAATAAATCCTACTAATATTATAAAGGCGAAAGTTTGTATGTATGGATGTTTGTTACTCTTTCACGCAAAAACTACTGAATGGATTTTAATGAAACTTTACAATAATCTTGCTTATACATCAGAATAACACATAGGATACTTTTTATCCCAAAATTCCCACGGGAACGGGAACTACGCGGGTGAAGCCGCGGGGCGCTGCTAGTAAATTAATATTTATGTGTAGTATTTGTCGTATGTTTTGATTAAATTTTGATAATGTTGTTCAATCATTTATTTAATTCTTTGTTTTTGATAATATTTTGTAAACAGCAAATATAAAGTCTTGTGCTTTACAAAAATTACCTTGGAAGAGTTATTTTTCAGTAAAGAATATAATTGTCACTGTTCAAGCTCTTAAATAGGCTATTCTCCTATTTTTTCAAATATTTTTTAAAATGCTCATATATATCAGATAATCAAGGATTATTTTTATTTCTGCAAAATATACCTGCTAAATGTTAAAAAAAATATATCAAAAATTTGACTTAAAATATACGCGCCAAAACACCGACCGCCATGATGGTGGCGGCGACTGACGTCATATAAACTAAAATGAAGAAATGTCAAAATGCCAGTTTGTCTTGTACTCTTGTAGTGATTTAATATAATTTAATTTCAAGTAAAAATGAGTTTTTATAGCCCATATCGTTGGTGTGTAGCGTTGAATTGTAAAAATTCTACGTTGAAGACTCCAGAAAAGTTATTTATTAATGTGCCGACCGACGTTTCTATGAGAAATGTTTGGTTGGAACTCGCGGGACGAGATCCTGTAAAATATTCTAAGAAATCTCATTTATATCTTTGTGAGGATCACTTTGACGTAAGTACATAAGCTTTTTTTATTGATTTTTATTTAAATTACGATATTACTCTCTTTTTTACTATGTAAACGAGACTTTGAGGTTATTTTTACTACATTTTGTTGTTTGTAAAACGAGTGACGGACGACGAGCTTTAGTGAAATTGACGTCACATCATGGCGGTCGGCGTTTTCAATCACGTGACATACAGATAATGAAACCTCAATTTTAATTTTGAAAAATAAAATTAACCTTAGGTTTTCATGGGAAAATAACTTTATATTTGCATTTTCCGTGATGAAAACTATCCAAGTAATATAATTTCATAATTTATTGTTGATATAAGAAAATGGCCTATTGTAGGTTAATTACAAAAGACAAATAATAAAATGGAAATGCGATACATGCGCAATGGAAACATCCCATGAATAAAGTTTTACATAGGGTAATTCAGTTTAACATATGTATTCAAATGTTTGATCCTTGGACGTAATAGATTAATGTCTATTTTTTCCCTTAATGTAAGAACTAAGTGCGTAAACATTTTTCTCAGATATACTCCTTAGTAGTTTTCCGCAACGGAATTTCTACAAGTTTTCCTCTGTAGTCTTGATTGGAGTGAAATATAAAATCAGACGTTAGGAGAACTAAATATGTCTGTAATTTTGATAAACAAATACCTTACATATATGATAAGAATTTCAAAGAAAAACATTGAAATATTTCGTAACCACACCTACATTATCAAAATACACACATTTTTATTTACAGATACATTAATAAGATTATTTTTAGTTAACGTTAGCCTGTTAAAAGACCTTTACCAAAATAAACAAAATAAATCAAAGAAATTTATAGTTTAAAAGAATTTATAGAATCTGTTTATAATCAATTTGGCATCGATATTATGTGCTTGTGTATTTATAGCTAACACATAAAACGTGTGTGCATATTGTGGATATTTTTGTCTGGCTTTTCGTTTGGCAGTCATTAATTCTGAAAATATTTACGTACACGCTCGTTTCTCTTTTAAACATCGACTCTTTTTTAATATAAAATGGAAACGGATCAAGGTACGTTGGACATACTCGGTATCGATTATACATACGGTTGTTGACTGAATAATGCGTTGTATCTGCGTCATAAAATAAATTATGCTTTCATGGAAAGTTTTTACCATAAACATTACGAATACATTTTATTCATCTATATAGTTGAGTGAGTATCTGTCACAATACCTCGTCTTTTGGTTTATGAATGGATCATAGAAATGAATGAAAACGATACCAAAATATCCAAAAATATCTGTTTTTATAAAAGCGATATACTAACCGATATACTACCTACACTATCTCAACAGAAGTTACTACGATGACCAATTCCTTGATAAAAATAGTGATCCAGATGCTGACAACGTAAACAATCAGAATAAAATCAATTGTTACAAGAAAATTCTCATAACAGTTTGTCCAAAGTGGTACATCTATAAAAAAGCATCCGTTACACATAAAAATCAAGACATGAACTTGAACTGCATAACAATATACCAATTCTTTAAGGGTCACAATTAGTAATGGAGGTGATTGGGAAGCCGAGCGTTCACCGTTCCCATGATTGTCGGTAACAATACCAGAGTCGCGAGATTTGAGCACATAAAACCGAGAACAATAGGCGAATGGAAACAAGAGAGCGATATAAATCAAGCTAAGCATTGCGTGCAGTCTATGGATCCTCGTGTTTCAACTCGCTTGCCTTCCACACTGCTTATAATTACCGAGTACTTTCGCCAACCAACAACGGGCCGACGCCATCTTGCTATTTATATTGCAACATGGCGGACGAATGCAGCACGTGTTCCTCTTTCTTTCATTATTTTTAAAAACAAACAGTGCAACGAGCGTGCTTTAAAATCGGAATGTGTTCATAAATTGCATTGTGTTACACATGATTCTAAATATAGTTTTTATGCGTTCTAGTTCGCTGAATTTAATGTTAACTATTTGCACGCCACATATTTATTATATGGATTTGGATCTTTGTGTTGTGAACAAGGTCTTGCAAATTTACATTGAATAGGGAGCCGTTAAGTTGCGATGTGACTTCGGAGAAGGTCACCTTGACCAAACGAGCGCCAGTACGGAGTCTTACAAGCTGAATAACAACGAATCAAATTAAAAAGTTTCGTTTTATCCAAACATAAGGATGTTAATGAAACGACCTCGTTTATATTCAGAACCGACTACATGACGATATGTTTGGTTAGATGTTGAATATAAAATAAATAAACGTATTCCTGTATAATTTCTGTAAATAGACATACCAGTATAATATTTGCACAATGCTTTCAAATATATGAGTGTACCTACATGAACAGACAAGTACGAGTACGGTGTCAATTGTAAAGGAAACAACGTTGAATAAATATTACATAAACTACAAATACATTCACGTAAGACCATATATTATTACTATAACTATACACATACCTATACTTATAAGTTGAAAACAAAACAAACTCGATGATAATAGTCTAGAATTACAAGCCACATAAAAGATAATTTGCGTCAATGTTTATGTAAACAATTATATTGAATGCTAAACGAATGTCGGAACAGATATGTTTACAGAACACTGAATAAGAACAAAGGACGTTGATGAACTTGAAAAATCAACAACATTATCTATTGAACACTAACTAGTAGACGATAACGAAATTGCACAACTAATACATCACTCATAATATAACGGATAGATAACAGTTATCAGTTGCAAGTGGGTCAACGCTAAACGAACTGATTATGCGGCATATGTGGGACTAGGTATAATAAAAACAAGTATTTATGATACAAGAGCGTTATCTGCTTTACACTGTAGATAATGTTATAAAAAATAACATTTTGACGGTAATCCGTCACAAAGATAGCGTCATTTATAAAAATAGAAATTTGATATAAAAAAATAATGATAAGTTTAATGGTTTCCTGCCCGTTTGCGACTTAGCTGACGATGTGGGTGTAGATAATTTCGATGCAGATCTTGCAAAGGTATCTAGTTGGTATTCAGTAAGTTTGCGGACCAATGGCGATCGGCTATGATCGCTAGTCCAGCGCCTATTGAATATGTATGAGAGTCTAACGTTACACACGCATGAGTTTAACCGTGACATACATCTACTGTAAAAAATCTAACAATTTTTCTTACTTTATATCCTCGTGTAGTTAACGTTCCACATCATTAAGTTGGTATTTAAAAGTTAAATAATCTAACTAGTTAAGTTATTGTCAATATAAATGAGCACACTACTTAATGTATAATTCATTAGCGCGTGGAAGTGAAACCTGAATGCACAGTAACGACTTATAATAGATACTTCGTACTACAATTGACAATTAATTCAATAGAACGAATAACAATAGAGTTGAGTTATCTTCCTCGTGATTTGAGTTTTTATTATAGTCACATAACCATTATAAGATAAACCAGCAATAAGCAGAGTTTGATAGGTTATAAATGTTATCTAAATTTACATAAACACACTAATAGATAAAACATAGCTTAAAAGGATAGGAGTAGTGTAGAAGTATGAAACATATCCGAAAAACATCTTGGTACGTAGAAATGAAGAAGAGTATTTTAAAATAACTTATTCCCCAGAGGGATGGAACAGGATGAAATATTCACGATCAAAATCAGCTTAAGTAATGTATTTTTTATGATTTCCGCTTAATTATGTCCCCCAAACGATGATTACGTTACGATAGAAGCAATGACCTCAATTTGTATCAACGGAAGCGTAGTTTCTTTTGTCAATATTAGATTATGAATGTTGCCAAGTATTTTTTAAGAAATAATAAATGCAAAGTTAGATCTTGTATAGTTGCAAATGCCATGACATCATGTGGTGGTAGAGAACAAAACAATGCGAATATCCACGTATTTATTCGCCCGCAGAACAATAACGAAGCTAATATTAAATGCAAATTAAACGGCATTTAGATAAGAAATTACATGCAACCTCGAAAAATAACGTTACCGACTGTATTCAATAAATTAGCAACATTATAGAGACTGGCTGTGTAAATAAGTTAATTATGTATTACGCTTTAGTGGTACTTATTAGTCAACAAAGCTAATGGATGATTAATATTTAATGAGAACACGTGGTGCAAAACATAAGGTTCATAGTCTGGTTACCCATATCTGACGAATTCCCAATGAGGTTCTTAACACATGTGAACTACTTAATAAAACTGTAACAACATGACACGTGTACGCTAATGCTCCAAAGGAATTTGAAGTTTTTGCTCATCTCTTACCATATTCATAAAAACTTGCTTTTTGCAACTAATAATAATAAAACGTTAGTTCGCAACATGAAATGGGTAATAACCGTAATGTCGTTAAGTTGGACGGATACAAAAAGCAAATGCGAATTGTAATGTGCAATGAAAGAAAAGAGAATGAAGCTTTAGAAGTGGTGGTGCGACGACGCACGACGTGGGAAAGCGAATGGCGGCACCGACTATGTTGGCGGCCATCTTGAATTGGGTTCGTTCGAAAAACATCACGTGTCCACGCGTCCGCCTGGCAACAGCGTGCAAGCGCTAACCGGAGCGGAACAATTCATGCAACCACGTGGCTTTTTATTTGTGCAACATTCCTCACCCAGTCTGACCACTTTTTGATTGTTTTTCGTTAAAGTGTGCACTCATTCCCTACAATTACAAATCAAATATTTGAATTTCTTCTTACATAATAATAATTTTAAGTAACTAATCTAACGTGCAAAGATGAAAGAGAAACCATGTAAACGATTTCGCGCGAAGACACAATTTTATGATTCTCAACAAAACGTTTTACAGAGACCATTAACTGTACGATTTGGAAGCTCGTTTGAACAGGTATTCGAATTGAAAAGGCCATAAAGTAACAGCAATAAAAACCCCATATTGCCTATTCAGGCGCCCACGTAACAGCAATTCTAGTAATAGCAGACGGTGTAAGAGCCAGACAACCTACGTGTTCTAGAATTCTAAGATGTCTATTGTTAGCTTCCTTTGACCGCGATGTTCGCTTTGTAAAACTTTAAAAGAAACTTTCAATGCATTTAATTCTAATAAAGAATAGAGCAACGTTAATTATTTCAAGGAGTAATAAAACATTTTATGTATAAAACATCAAAAGAATCTCCTTCAAAATAATGGACCTAAAATGGAAATCGCATTAATTTCCTTTTTAATTGCATTATTTCAAAATTTTACATAAAATTAAATTAACATACTCGTTTATTATGTAATAATAACAGAATATGGTAAATCGTATCACCAATCCAATTTCTTGTCGACATTTATTCCGCTTATAGCAAAACCAGTTTCGAGAGTTCCATAATGTAGCCATATACAGTATTTGATAGCCTTATATTATGAGCCGTGTGGGAGTATACTATGTAATGCTATACTTGCGTCAAAGCATGTATATTAAAGTGTTTTTGTGTCAAACGTTTCCTCGACAAGCCATCACGCCATCGTGACTCACCGTTTTGTTAACTTATTATTATTGCCGGCTAGCAGACTTACTAATACTCGATATGTTATTATTTTTACCTGCTTACTCTACACAAGATCGTATTACTTCAAATACTATACAATTTTTGGCGTAGTGTGCATATTTTTTTATAAATACTTACTCAATATTATTAACATTTTACCACGTAAAGATTAGGGTCACTGTGAATTTAATACGCTTAGTCCAACAGTCTTTTTCAACCCTCATTTTTACTAGACATACACTTTTTAAAGTATAAAGAATGCTAAACAAATCGTCAAGGTTAACAGAACAGGGTGGTCTGCGCAAATCTAAAGACAAACCCGAAATAGAGGTCCGTTATGCAAACTTCTTTGGAACGCAAACAGGCCTTCTAAACTTAAGTTGAATATATTATGCAAACTGTTTTTATCTCGTCGCCTTTTTGGACAAGGATCGTGTCGGTTACTGTTCTGTCTTGCATGTAAATGTGGTTAACGACTTCTTGTTCCTGCCGATGGCATCCGCTTCGTACTAAAAATTCTGCACATTCAATTATGAGAACGTAATATTATTAAAGCAGCACAGAATGTCTAATTTGCTTATCATCTAATTTTATCTTTACTTCAAAAACTTATTTACATTTTGAATTACGTAAAAGCAAAACGTTAAAAGCTAATTATTATGATTTGTAACTTTGCAAATCAAATGCTAAACATTCTAGCTACTATCGTTTGAGAAATTCAATGAAAAAAGGCTAATTTGATTTTGAATGGCAAAAAATACCGCAATCAAATTCGCTATAAAAGAAGACAACGATAACCAAATGCAGCAGTTAGATAGAGATAGACGGTCACGCCATTTTGTTGCTACTATTGAAGCGCAGCAACACAGATTCTAGTTTTTGCTTATTTCAGTTTGACCTCGTTGGTTTATTTGGATTTCGTGTTGTCATATACCTACCGAGTCGGTTTTCGTATCGTCATGGAATGTGAGTTGGCACAACGAGATAATCCATCGCAAAACACAGATAACCTTCGGTTGCGGTTCATCAAATTATTGATATAACTGCCAATGCCAAGTAGGTAACAGATGGAACCGGTCTATTACACAATATATCTTTTATTGATTTGAGTTCCAAATACTTTCTGTTCGAGTTTGTTTCCTAGATTAATATAGATTATTCGTTAATTAGCCTACATTGTTATGACTACAGTTTGTTGTTGATAAGCCACGGTCCACTTAACCTCTTAATGATAGAGTTCATAGTCAATTAGTGCGCCAACACAGTTGTGAACTTTCAACGTCTGTGTGCAAACGAGTTCCAATTGGCCGGAGACTCGGCTTGTTGTGATAAAGACGTTCTGAACAATCACGATATTCCGTGATCAAGTATTCGAGAACTATGTCTGTATCTAGTTTGTTAATGAAGTGGCGTGACTATAATTACTTTAAGGCATTTAACAATAATTAAGCTCTGAAAGCAATACGTTTGTCATATTTCCAAGGCGATTGAAGGTTATTAGAGACACGACCCAACATAACCAAGTACTGGCCGATTGATTACTCGTGACTGATGAATCTAAAAGGCATTTATCTTCGGAAGTTTAATTGACAGTCAATTAACTACGATCAACCTGTTTTTGTAACTGACAAAAAGTTAATTGTACGACCAGATTAGATTTGATCTCAAGGCTTTAAATCACAATAATGAAGAAACGTATATGAGAAAAGTATGTAAATAAAGAATGCAATAAAATTAAATTACACATTCTTATACGTTTCAACAAATATTCATAAAAGGGGCGTTATGATGTAAACATACATATCTCAGAAACTTTACTAGTTAGTATAACTCTGGTCGTTTGGAAAACAAAACTAACTTAACGCAATGAATAAGAAGACACTATAAATTAACTCGGGTAATGTAATACAAAGTTTATTCGCAGCCAGACAGCAATTACGTCGAGAACTTTAAGCGGTATTCACGAACACCAAAGAGGAGGTTTGTTCCTTCTCACACAGCACCCCCTACTTACTCCCCTTTGAAACGGTTCAAACTCGCAACAGAGGGTGGTATTGTGGATATCTCACCACCCTTACTCTATCCGATTATTCCAGAATCTTTTAAGGCTAACTTTCCACGACACTATTGTAAAAATAGAATATTCATTCGTCAAAATATTCGTCAAATTCGTAATTGAATTGAATTCAAAGTAATTTCATATCATTGTTGTTTGTAAATTGGATCCGTCTGTCGTGAACACTCGTGTGTCCGGTCAAACCCGATGGAGCGTCACTCCATTAAACTTGATTATACAGAGTTGATTGAATGCTTTCGATTGCATTGTGAGTCAGAAACAGTAACGTTGAGTACATAATCACATAATAACTATGTATTGAAACGTCGTTGAACATTAAATAAATCAAATAAAAGTAAAGTTGTGAGTAAACACGTTATCCCAAAGCAGGAAGATGGAAGTTTAGTCGAGGATACGGAGAAGTTAGTAAAGTTGCCAACTTGTGCCGGCTGGAGTTCAGCTAGTTCAAACTGTAATGGCTGGAAGCAGATAATCTTCAAGTTTGTCACACGAAGCAAACTTTAGTAATGTGATCCTTAATTACTTTTTCAACTTCTGTAATACTCTAATACTATTTGTGATGCTAATTTGACGAGACCTATATAATCAAAATTGTTTTGCAAGCTCCGAAAATAAAACGCCTTGCGTAAAACTCTTGTGTAAAATAAAGAAATCAAATTTCTTTTCTGAATGTTGTACAACATTTCTCTTAAAAATAAATTGTATCAATTAAAATGTTTGAAGTTTAGACAATGTAGGAAGAAAATAAAAAGCAAAATAAGGAAAAGTTTCAACCGAGAAACCTTCCAAGCGTTGTATTGTGAAAACCAGAACAGAAAAAACATACAAATCGCAACTTGTTACTGTTTCAAACCTTGGAACTTTATGAATTGTTTTATGATTTTGTAAGTGCCAACAACCTTTAATTATTTATTTTATCAACAACATTTTAATGATATTGAGAAGTTTAATTATGAATACTACTGGAATAAATGGAAGAATTTAGATCGAAATCCGACAAACAATGAAAGTGATCCAAAGCTTGATTAAAACAACAAGAATAATTATTAAGTCGGACCTCGGAACAGTTTGATGAATAAGTTACTAAAGCCTGAACTTCTCATCGACTCCACCGATATAATTGAGTTGGTAAGGAATCCCAAACTTTGTCCATTGATTATTAACTTGGAAATTGGAAGAAGATACCGATAGAACTAATTTAGACAAAACCGTCGGGAAGTTTGTGCGCATATCTCATTTGGTTTGTAATTAAAATACAATTTAAACGGAACTATCTAAATAATCCTTTTGAGGGTTTGAGAAGCCGTAAATTGTTGCCATTCACATATGAACATAACAGATTACATTCATTTGTTTAAAAACTATAACTTGATTTTTGTTTATGATCCATTCTACTTGCCTTTTCGCACTAAGAACCCCCTTTTACCAACACAAACAACCAGAAGCCTTCAAAATAAAGGTAAATTATTAAAGCCTATGAATCCTTATGAATGTTTAATCAAAAACTAACATTGTAAGTGTTAGTATGTAGAAGGGGTTCCCATAATCAGATGTTATAACAAACGTGACCACTTAAAGTTACCCTCCAAACTCAATCAAATCAAATCAAATCAAATCATTTATTAGTATTAACATGAGTAAGTTAGGTGGTAGGTATACATTATTTAAGTAACAACATGTTAAGCCTGTTCGGCGTATACATAAAGTATAAAATTGAAATTTTTACATTAAAAAAAACAAATTAAAGTGAAATATTAAAAACTTACAATAATAAAATAAAATAATTACAGAGACTTGCTCATTAACATTTAAACAAAATTACATAGTAAACAATAAGTACTAACTAGCAAAGTTTTTTACATATTTACCAAATTATTATGACTAATTTTAGGTAGGAACTTTGAATTATAAAATTTCACAAAAAAAAAAAAAAAAAAACTTGCAATAATAAAATAAAATAATTAATTACAGAGACTTGCTCATTAACATTTAAACAAAATTACATAGTAAACAATAAGTACTAACTAGCAAAGTTTTTACATATTTACCAAATTATTATGACTAATTTTAGGTAGGAACTTTGAATTATAAAATTACACAACAAAATAAACTTGCAATAATAAAATAAAATAATTAATTACAGAGACTTGCTCATTGACATTTAAACAAAATTACATAGTAAACAATAAGTACTAACTAGCAAAGTTTTTTACATATTTACCAAATTATTATGACTAATTTTAGGTAGGAACTTTGAATTATAAAATTTCACAAAAAAAATAAACTTGCAATAATAAAATAAAATAATTAATCACAGAGACTTGCTCATTAACATTTAAACAAAATTACATAGTAAACAATAAGTACTAACTAGCAAAGTTTTTTACATATTTACCAAATTATTATGACTAATTTTAGGTAGGAACTTTGAATTATAAAATTTCACAAAAAAATAAGCTTGCAATAATAAAATAAAATAATTAATTACAGAGACTTGCTCATTAACATTTAAACAAAATTACATAGTAAACAATAAGTACTAACTAGCAAAGTTTTTTACATATTTACCAAATTATTATGACTAATTTTAGGTAGGAACTTTGAATTATAAAATTTCACAAAAAAAATAAACTTGCAATAATAAAATAAAATAATTAATCACAGAGACTTGCTCATTAACATTTAAACAAAATTACATAGTAAACAATAAGTACTAACTAGCAAAGTTTTTTACATATTTACCAAATTATTATGACTAATTTTAGGTAGGAACTTTGAATTATAAAATTTCACAAAAAAATAAGCTTGCAATAATAAAATAAAATAATTAATTACAGAGACTTGCTCATTAACATTTAAACAAAATTACATAGTAAACAATAAGTACTAACTAGCAAAGTTTTTTACATATTTACCAAATTATTATGACTAATTTTAGGTAGGAACTTTGAATTATAAAATTTCACAAAAAAAAAAAAAAAAAACTTGCAATAATAAAATAAAATAATTAATTACAGAGACTTGCTCATTAACATTTAAACAAAATTACATAGAAAACAATAAGTACTAACTAGCAAAGTTTTTTACATATTTACCAAATTATTATGACTAATTTTAGGTAGGAACTTTGAATTATAAAATTTCACAACAAAATAAACTTGCAATAATAAAATAAAATAATTAATTACAGAGACTTGCTCATTAACATTTAAACAAAATTACATAGTAAACAATAAGTACTAACTAGCAAAGTTTTTTACATATTTACCAAATTATTATGACTAATTTTTGGTAGGTACTTTGTATTATAAAATTTTACACAAAAAAATATTAAGAAAAAAAAAATATAAAAAAAGTTAAAAACAGTTACAACAAATATATATCTATACTTAAATTAATAAATAATAAAACAATATTAGAGGCTTATTGTGTCTTGTAGGAATTCTTGGACGGAATAATAACACTTCTGTAAAAGAAGTTTTTTCAATTCTTTTTTAAGATATAAAAGTGACTTATTTTTAAAGATTTGTGGAATTTTATTAAATATTTTAATGCCCATTATATAAATGCTTTTACTGTATTTTGTAGTTCTACAATATGGTAACCGTAGTGTATTTTTATAACGTTCACTCTTAAATGTATCAAAATCAGTAATATTCTTTGCTACAAGTAATGCCGATTCTAAAATAAATAATGACGGTAAAGTAAGTATTTGTAATTCCTTAAAATATTGTTTACATGAGTCAAGTTGTCCAATACCTGTAATGGATCTAATGCATCTTTTTTGTGCAATAAAAGCTTTGTCTACTTCAGTGGAATTTCCCCAAAATAAAATTCCATAATTCAGGATTGATCCCACGTATGCATGATATGCTGTTAAAACGGTTGAGGTATTTGCAACTTTTCTCAGTAAATATAGTGCATATGAGAATTGTTTAAGTTTTTTACATACGGAGTCAACGTGAGCTTTCCAATTTAATGAGCAATCAATTTGCATTCCTAAAAATTTTGTGCTATCAATATTTTTTATTATTTTTCCATTATAATGAATATTTAGTGCTCTATTTATTTTATTAGTATTTGTAAATGTCATATTTTTAGTTTTATCTAAGTTAATTCTTAAGTTATTTAAATTTAACCAGTTAATTATAGCTTCAATAGATTTATTAATATCAATTTGGAAAGTGTTGGGATTGTTTTCTACAAATACAGCAGTACTGTCGTCTGCAAACAATATTAGTGGCTCTTCGATACAATTTGTAATATCATTTATATAAATAATAAATAATAAGGGTCCTAATATAGATCCTTGTGGGACGCCATATTTTACATATCTAGTATCAGATCGGTAGATTAATTCAGTTTTAGTTTTAATGTCAATTCGAGAGATTTCTGTGTATTGCCTTCGGTTTGTTAGGTACGATTTCAGCAAGCTATGTGTGTTATTTCTTATTCCATATTTTTCTAATTTTTTTAATAGTATTTCATGATCTACATGATCAAACGCTTTGCTTAAGTCCATATAAACAGTAGACACTCTTTTTTTGTTTTCTAAAGCACGATAAATTTTATGTAGAAAAATGTTTAGGGCCATATTTATAGATTTCCCTTTACGGAATCCAAATTGTTCTGGAACCAATATATTTTTATTTTCAAAGTAATTATATAACCGATTATAAATTATTTTTTCAAAGATTTTCGAGAATATCGGTATTAGAGCAATTGGTCTATAGAAATTCATATCTGTACGATCTTGTTTTTTGAAAAGTGGAATTACTACCGTTACTTTTAATTTAGTTGGAAATACGCCTGATACTATACATTTATTAATAATATCCGAGATAAGAGGAGAAATAAATACAGAGACTCTTTTAATTATTTTGGTGTTGATTTCATCGTACCCTGTACTTTGTGAATTTTTTAAGTTTTTTATAATATGTTGCACTTCATCGGGGCTAGTTGGTTCCATAAACATTGAATGAGGGGAGCTATATTTTATAAAATTTGTATATGATGTATTAGCGGGAGTTCTATTTATTTTGACATTGTCAATAAAGAAATTATTAAACTCTTCTACAATGATTTTAGGGTTCGTAATTAGATCACCATTAGTAAGTATTTCTTTAATTTCCTCTTTTGGGGTATTATTTTTTTGTTTATTTATAATTTTCCATGTAGCTTTTGCTTTATTATTAGAGTTCAATATGAAGTTATTGTTCTGAGCTTTTTTAGTTTGTTTAATAATTGATTTGAGTCTTTTAGAATAGGTTTTAAATATAATTTTATTTTGAGTGGTTTTTGAATGCCTATAATTCCACAGTAGCTCTCTTTTTCTTTTTGAGCATAGTTTTATACCTTTGCTTATCCATTTTGGACGTGATATTATATAATTTTTTACTCTAACTAATGGAAAGCATAAATCATAAAACATTTTGAACGTATCATAAAATAGATCAAATGTTTCATTAGCATTATCGTTTATGAAACATTCATGGAAAGTATACTGTTGTAGGCAATCAACAAACTTAACAATATTTTCTTCGCTATAGTTTCTTTTAAATTTATACCAGTAGGTATATCTAAACATCTTTTTTATTGGACAAATCATCAATTGGGCAGTGTGATCAGATAAAGAAAGTTCTAAAACTGAACTTTGTGCACCTTTTATATTATGAGCTATATTATCTAGACATGTCATACTACTTAACCTTGTAGGCTGATTAATGCTTAATTTTAAATTAAAGCAAAGAAGTAATTGTTCAAATTTTTGTGTATTTAAATCATTAATTAACCTATTAATGTTAAAATCACCACAAACAACAAGTTTCTTATTACTGTAGGATATGGTACTTAATAGCTCTTCTAACTTGGTAAGAAACAAATCTAAAATTTTTACTTTAGTATTAGGAGGTCTGTATATGCATAGTATAATTAATTTTTGATCAGTTAATTCAATACCGCTACATTCGAATACATTACATACGCTATTCAAACTAGCTGCAGGTATAGATTTATAATTAATATGTTTTTTTACAAGTATACATGAACCCCCCTTTCTTTTCGGTCTTGAATAACAATCACCTAAAACCATGTTAGGAACATTTATAAACTTAGTATCATCAGTTATCATGTTATGTTCGGTAATACATAAAATATCCAATTTTTCAAATAAATTTATTGTTTCTAGTTGTGCAGTTAATTCTTCTGATTTAGAAATTAGACCGTTAATGTTTTGGTGCATTATAGATAATTTATTATAAACGAAAAAACGATTCAGAGTTATTAAGTTTACCGGGATTTATATCAATTACAGAGGGGTTGACAGTTTCCTCCTGGTATTCATTTAAAGGAAACCTCAAGAAATCATATTTAAATTTTGCCATTAAATTGGTGTAGATTGAATGTAATCCTTTACTATTTATTTTACCATTTCCTTTAGATAACATATCAAATGTAAGATACTTGTTACTATCAAAACAATACGCATACTTATTATTATCAAGCTCTAAATACAGTAAATTATTGAACATCTCGACACGATAATTATAGATTAAAGCACCTTGTATGTATGTTGGAACGCATAATATAATGTTAGTATGGATTAAGTGTTTTAAGCAGTCTCTAATATTATTTATTATTTCTACACTATTATTATTTACATTAAAATCATTTTCTCCTAATAATATCACACAATAATCATTTTTGTTATAATTTAATAATTCATTTTTTAAATTACACAGTAACCGTTTAATACTAGAGTTTGGTGAGGAGTACCTGTAGTATTCGAAGTCTTGAGAGAATACATCCTCAATCATTGCCAGATTCCCCGAGTAGGTCTTATTTGTGAAAATACTCAATTTTCTCTTACGTTTACCAGTATGAACTTGTTCTTCCCTTTTATTGTTAGGAGTATTATTGGGCTGCGATTCTTCACTGGCAGAAGGTGGAAATAGTAAGCGTTTGTCGCATAAACTCTGTTTATTACTATTATTTTTGCTTGAGATTGGAGTTGTTTGAGTGTTTACTAAGCATTCAGAATTATTTGTATTACACTGGTGGTTTGTAGAAGAGTTACCAGTGGTGAGTCTATCACGGGTTATTTTACGTTTTTTCTTCGACAATTGAGTTTTAGAAATTTTCTCAGTGTTTTCATTTTTATCGCTAAAGAGTTCTCGACATTTCTGAAGTTCTATTTTGAGATTTATAATTTCTTCGCTCATATTAGATATTTCATTATGTGCAGACTGTAGGTTCGTGGAGAGAAGAATAATTTTATCATTTAATACTTCACAGCATGAATTGGTACAGGTGCTGCCCTTTATTGGTGGCGATTTAGGACTCATTAGCGTCGATTCAAAAGACGAGTTGGATAGGTTGTGTAAAGATAATGATTTTCTGACTTTACGAAAAGTTATGTTCTCTGAATCAGATTCCATTTTGTACTTCGGTACGCCTTTTCCAATTGATCGTTGTAGACGAGGTCGAAAATTAACTACATTTGCAGCGTTCTTTGTAATATGCGACGCGCATCAGTTTGAAATTTGAAATGAAATGACGGGTAAATGTAAACAAACATTCAAACTATGTTTTCACTGATTTTTCACAGTCACACGGTTTTAATATTTTTGATTGTTCTTTTCTGTATTGCAAATACTATTTAAAGGAGTTTATGTTACGTATTTATTTGGTTTTTGATCAATTAGTCAATTATTCTGAATTCACTTCGATGTTTATTGACTTTTGGTAAACACTTTTAATTTTGTTTTATTCACTGTTTTAGTTTATGTTTGATAGAGATAACACTTGTACTAATTAATTACAACATTAGGAACTATTTTCACAACTTTTATCACAATTAACACTTAATTACTATTTTTTATTGAATAAAATATACGGAGACTATGTTGACATGTTGTCAATTTAGTATTCAGCCGCTGTAACAAGTCCCAAATCCACGGCCACTGGGGTAAAACAATAACTGTAAATTACTCGGAACTCATTAAAAGCTATGATGGAGGGTGTAGTAGTGTGAGTTACCTAGAGCATTAGTGCTTTAGAGCAAACATGAATTTTGCAGTGTTTACGGAGCAAAACCTGCACCAACTTAAAATATGGCTGCACTACAACTTCTCCTTGAAAGTGAGAAAGTAAAGTCTTTTAGGAATTAATTTATAACTTAACAGTTTAACATATTACGGTTGGTATTTAAGTTTTAGATTAAGATTCTGTGCTTAAATCTCATATTTAGATTCCAAATAATATGTAGCATTTTGTAGAATTTTTCTGCCTGAATTTGTGTACGTACTAAAAGCAAACAAAACGCTACATCACGAATTCTATTGGTAAATAAAACTCTGTATAACAATACGTATTCCAGTTAAATTCACTAGTTTAAAAAACAACCGTATACCGAATTCAGCTGTTACGCTGCAGGCCACTATTTGCATTTTAGCTGCAGTGTAATTTGAAGACTAAAATATAGTGCAAGTGAATATCAAATAAATAAAAACCATAAGAATAAAAAACAAGTAAAAGCAGATTATTTAAAGTGAAATGGACGACAATACTTGGAGGAGAACAGACAAAGAGGAAAAACAATGATGTACAAGATAAAGCTACTCGTAGTCTGAATGTAAGGAAGGCATAATGCATCAAGCAGTCCACTTCGCATATGACTGCATCGACTGTAACTAATGGAGACCACTTATACGTGGTCATGGTTGTAATTCTCAACAGTAAAGATACAAAAAATAATTTAAATAATATTCAATGAAATCAAGTCTCAGTTTATTATCAAACTTAGAAGATCGGTACGGTCGGTACGGTCATTTACAGACGGAAACCATCAATCAACATTTAGTTGATACGGCCACTCTGAGTATTGCCCGTACATTGCTGTTGGCTCGATTCCAACTTAAAGCGTCGTATAACGTATTCCCATTGCTTGAGTTCATTAACAAAAATATGATAGGAAGGCAAACATTCGAAACAATAACAATAAACGCAAACTTAACATTCCTTTGCGATTTGTCGAGTTCATTAGCTTTGTGTAATAACAAAATGTTATGTTTATTTGTTATTTCCTCTGCGATAACAATTTTACCGTGTGTTGTAGTTAGTTAATCTTTATGTATATTTGTTAGTATATTAGCTTTGTGAAAATGCGTTACCGTCCGAATTAGCCAACGTATCGTATGAGCATATTTAGAGTTCAATGAATCATCGATTTTACGATATGTTTACCAAAGTAGGGCGATTGGATATTAGCGAATGTTGTTTACGATAATTATTTGGATCCGTTTTCGTATGAGCCAATAAATCAACCAGATTGCAAACAACAACATGAGTTACCTTTTATACGTGCGTTGAAAAGGATCACAGGTAAGTAATGTTCTTTTGAAACGCAAACAAGAACTACAATAAAATAATATTTTTACACGTGTTGTTAAAACTTAATAAACTATTGGGCTATTGTCTATCTAGACTACTAGATAGACACTATACTATAAGATAGTAATAAAAACAAGAACGTCTGGCAAAAAATAAACAAATTCAATTCAGACAACCTTGACCAAAAATTTGCATTGAACAAATAATATAATCAATACGCAAAATCACCTCCACTTTACCAGCTCATTGAAAAAAACATCGAAATTCACTTAACATTTTTGAGTTGGCAACTGGTAAATATTCTAAAATAAACATCACTCGTAAAACTCCCGAGTGCCCTTGAGATTGCTACCATATTCAGGCCTAATGTTGGACCGAAGCCAACCGATTTGCAATACCGCATCAATTCACTTACCTAACTTTGAATATTTATCGTTTTAATTCGAATTTAGTATCGTGACATTGCACCTAACACGCAAGCCTCATTAAGATGTTTGTTTAATAAAGTTATCTGCTAAATTATGAGGTAAACGGTTCAATGCTTATCACGTAACAGTATCGATCAGGGTCTACCAGTATTTGCGTGTTTAATTTGCGATACGCACGTGTCTTCTTCAGGGTTGCAACTAACGAGCGGCCTATCACGTTTCGGGTTAATTCTAGTTCAAATAATGTTAATCCGGCAATGGTTTTATGGGTGGTATACACGATAGTTAAGGAATGTTGTGTTCATTGTTTTCGATAAAAAAATATGACAAATGATTGGCATTACAGTCCGCAATGAGCAGCGGGTTGGCGTGCCGCCACGGTCGCCAGCCTCGCCTTGACCAACATTGAGACTTGATTGGACACGTCCGTTTCACTGTATTCGCATATTGATTACATGATTATCTCGTTATTTTCCATAAATTAAATGTCACATATGAAATTTATAAGCCATGTCAATGGGTAGGGTTTATTTTATTGCTATTACGAACATGTGTTTCGTGAATGATAGAATGAAATACGATCGCTTTCCTGTTATCAATTCGTTTATATTGCGATAAAAGTTGTTTGAAAGTTCTTTTTTAATTTATTTTATATATTTAGGTATAGGTATTTATAGCCCGCATTGTTATTTTCCTTATAGGAAAGTCGGTATAAAATATAACTTGTAGTATTCAGATACAATATACCTAGCTTTAAATGCTAAACCATTTGTTATAAACCGGATCAGTAGGTCTAGTAGTATTTAGACCAAACATTTAACAAACAAGTTTACTTCTGTATATGTACGTATCTGGGGGCACGGCAGTGCCCCCCGCCAAGTCGAGCGCGAAGCAAACACTGCCGTACCATCCTTTACAGGAACCCTTTCGCCGCATTTTCAGGCCCCTATTTGACAACCTCTGGATAAGCCCAGAACGCTGAAATTTACGTCATCCAGTAAGCTATACAATCACATACTTAAAATAAAATTTCAAGTCTGTAGGTCATTTAGTTCCGAAGTTAAGCGAAAGCAAAGTTTCGCATTTTAGACAGACACTCACTCACTCATGATCATCAAAATAGAACTAGTACTTCCCATAAACCTAGGGAGCTGAAATTTGGTACAGAGTTAGGGTTTAATGGCCACATAAAGGGAAAACTATAAAAACTAGGATAATCGAACGGGAACGGGAATTATACGGGAACGGGAGTGGGAATTGTAACTCAAGAACGGCTGAACTGATTTGGCTGAAAATTGGTGAGGACGTAGCTTAGAACCAGGAAAAGGACATAGGATACCTGTGATCCCGAAATTCCCACGGGATTGGGATCGGGAATTTTAAAATCAAGAACGGCTGAATTGATTTGGCTGAAAATTGGTGGGGAGGTAGCTTAAAACTATTAGAAGAACATAGAATACTTTTAATCCCGAAATTCCCACGGGAATGGGAACGGGAATTTATAACTCAAGAACGACTGAACTGATTTGGCTGAAAATTGGTGAAGAGGTAGCTTAAAACCAGGAAAAGAACATAGAATACTTTTAATCCCGAAATTCCCACGGGATTGGGAACGGGAATTTATAACTCAAGAACGGCTGAATTGATTTGGCTGAAAATTGGTGGAGAGGTAGCTTAGAACCAGGAGAAGCACATAGAATACTTTTCATCCCGAAATTCCCACGGAAACGCGAACGGGAACTACGCGGTTGAAACCGCGGGGCGTTTAATAATAAAATACTACTCCTAAAAAGAAAAAAAATGTGTCAAATAAGAGAATCTAATAAAATAAATCAATATAAACACGTTTCAACAAAAATAAATGAAATCCCACCAAAAACATTCTGTAAAAAACTAGCCAAGTCTCGATGGAGCTGCTTGTTTATCTCTAAAAAGTAATGCAATCTAGACAAACTCGTGCCAAGTCTAAGGTTCCTTACTGCGATTTCTTTATTATTATAGTTAATGTTGTGTGACTTGGCCGTTGAACATTGTTTAAAACGTTAGTAGTGGGTACAAGTCAATTTTGTTTACACGTAATGTTATTACATTATTAAAATACGCAGCTTCATCAAGCCTACAATTGACTGGATATTGAATCAACGTTTTTCAAGTGGTAATTTTCTATCGTCAATGGGTAGCGGTTCTGGCGACAGATTGGTGCAATGGTGTCATGGAGCACCTAGTTTTGTACCTTTGTATACATGTGTACCCTTCAACGGCCAGGTCACACAACATTAACTATAATAATAAAGAAATCGCAGTAAGGAACCTTAGACTTGGCACGAGTTTGTCTAGATTGCATTACTTTTTAGAGATAAACAAGCAGCTCCATCGAGACTTGGCTAGTTTTTTACAGAATGTTTTTGGTGGGATTTATACTTACTACTACTACTAATATTATAAAGACGTTCAAGTTTGTAAGTTTCAACGTGGATAGAAGCTACTTTGACAAACTGAGTTCGAAAATTCTTTCACTTGGTAGATAACTTTTTCTACATGCTACAAATAAGTTAGCAAAAGTATGGATAGCTAAAAACCTCTCACTGATAAAATATAAGTACAGTAAGAAAGAATAAATATCACCACATTTTCCTAGCACATGTTGGTAATCTCAATACAAATACTAAATTGAAATACACAACAAAGCCCAGGTCGTTACAATCTAATAGGCCACCTGGGTACATTAGCATATTTTTACAATAATAATCCTTAACCAAATACATATTGGGTCGAGTTTCCTCATGCGACGTGTAAAGTAACTGTCTATTTTTAACATTCACATAAGAATTAATTTACTCAATTGCTGTGACTGTACATTTACAAGGTACGTACATATATAATTATCATATCTACAAGGTGAACTTCTGTTTCTTTACGTATGACTTTTATGTGTTTAATACACGTTTAATGACTTTTGAAAACTTCCATTACATAATTATGTATTTAATTTCGATTTCCGAGTTGTTTTATTGTAATTATTTACCTTTAAATTACTTCGTTTGTTTGTGACAATGCCTTTATTGGGGCAATTATTAAAATATCATGACCTCTGTTTGTTTTTAAATTTATTTAAATGAAAATCAACTTCCGATGTAAAAGGACGTATGTGCATCACTTTTGAACGACTTCGCTATTATTATTTGGCTAATTATTCTAGAATAATAAGAAAATGCACCAAAGAAAATGTTTAAAAAGTTACTACAAAGAATACTTTGTATCCCGAATTTCTACTAAATAAGCGACATGGGACACATTGTAAGACACAGCAAGTACTTACATGTAAATAAAGGGAAAAAATGTGTATTATTTATCATTCACGAACATAAAAAATAATATATAATGTACGTGTACATTAAATTGAAGCCTAGTAACAATAAATAGTAACGGTAAACGATTATTTTGTCAAATATGACCTAATTCGCAATCATTGAACACACCAAACATGACAATGTAAATATTGATAATATAACGTTGGAGATTTATTTTATCAAAAGCAATTTAGAGATAAGTGGTGGTCTGTTTGCATTCGTTATCAGTTCCAAGATTACTAATGTTTATTGTGATTCAAATAATGTCACATGATATACTTATGCGTAGATGTATGATGCTTATATTAAAATAATAATTCTTCCAATAAGTCTTCACGGTCTAGAGACTCTAGTGAAATTATGCCCCTCTCTGCTAAGCCTGAGGTCCTGGATTCTTATGTCACTGTGTCAAAAAGCTCGATTTCTAATGTGATGAATTTTATTATTGGCAAACATTACTTCGGGTTTGAGATCACCAACATGCACATAAGCGTGGTGATGACGCCTATTCCTATCCTACTCACTATAACTTCAATAAGAGAAAAGCCTTTGCCCTATATACCATAGGTACTTATGTATCTAAATATAGCTCGTTACTTATTCAATCCGTTATACCTAAGAAGTAAGATAAAACAAATATTCTAAATACTAGATACAATTGTCATTTAAATATCCTTTATACCTACACTACATACAATACACACATACGTCTATTAATTGTAAAATTGTAAACAGAATTATGTTTCAAAAATTTTTCAAAACATACCAAGAGCCATCATTAACTTAACAATGCGAACAAAAAGATTCTGCATAATTTTAAAGCAATTCATATGCAAATGTTTCTTTACATTCTAGTTTTAATAGTTTCTTTGAGACGTCAATGACATCATCCATTATTCATGGTCAATTAAGATAAATTGGATATTTTTTGCATTTCTTAAATTTAATAATAACATTGTCTTTGAAATTGTATTCGGAGATATTTTGGCAAATTGCCTAACAACCGCGCTATACACTCTTATGTAAGTATGTATACAATTTGAGTGTTTATCTTGCTATACACTGAACAAAACTGTAGGTGAATGATTTATTACAACGTTCCTTGTATTTGAAAACATTTGGTACATTTACTTGATGTATTTCTGCATAAAACGGAACGGTATGTGTGTATTTTTAAACGTAAACATTTTAGTGAAAGGTGTTGTTTATATTTTTGACAGTTGTGTTTGTTTGAGAGAATTGCTTCGAGCGCACAAGTATGATTTAACTGAACAAGTGATCAATGTTGCATTTCTAATAAATTACGTATAATATGTAAGTGACTAAGTCCCTCAGTTTCTTTCTAGTTCGATTGCATGTACTTCTACCACAGTACCTACACTATCTAAACTAATATTATAAAGAGGAAAGATTTGTATTTTTGTATGTAACGAATAAACTCAAAAGTACTGGACCGATTTTAATAATTCTTTTTTCATTAGAAAGCTACATTCACCCTGAGTAACATAGGCTATATTTTGTTCCTGTATTCCTACGGGAATGGTAACTACACGAGTGAAACCGCGGGGCGTTGCTATAAGAAATAAGGCTGTGCTTCTACTCCCTCTTGAATCACTCGTGATGTGGTTAAAAAGATGTATAAACAGCGGGAACGGGGATTTTTGTACAACGTATTTTTGCTAGATGGATTTCCAAAACGATGTAAAAACAAAGGCCAGTTGAAGATGATTTGTTGCTTCGTTCTATAGAGACATTAACATATTTAATAGGTACCTAAGACTAGTGTTTAAACATCATTAAATTGAAATTATTAGGTTGTCTTCTTTAATAGCATTGTAGGTGAAAAACCTCTATAATGTCTAGATAATTAAGCTATTTTCCGTTGATGCAAATTTTTAAAGGCATTTAAAAGTCAAATTGATATTATTCTAAATGTAGACTGTTTAATTATTCAGAGATAGGCTTGAGATAATCTGTATACATTATTTTTATATGTAGCTTGATAAGATAAAGAAACAATCCGGAAACCGTTATTTTTTATAGCAATAAGCAACTTCTTAAAACTTAAAGAGGAACTAACATAGTCCTTGTAAAAGTTAGTATAAGAAAATGTTGTAAGATAGATCTTAAAACTTACACAAAAAGTATAAATAACACTATAATCACTATAATCATAGATCAGCGCTGGTCTATGCAAATAGTCCAGCATCATGCCGAGTTGCTACCATTTTGTGGCCACTATTTTATGTACTTTTTAATTGTAAGTCATTGAAAGCTAACTTGATCACAAATAAAAAAAATGTATTTGTATAATTGCCGAATAAAAAGTAGTCAAAACAGATTTTTCATTCCGAAGTACACTGGCTCAACTGCTTTATTTAATCTGACATACAGCTTTATTGAATGGAAGTTGTAAATGGCCAGTTTTTCGCAATTTGATCACTCAAGTTGCGTCCTTTTATGTGGTGCGATATTTTTTGGGATTAAACCAACTATTAATATAAACTAATTTTTGAAGAGTAGTAAAATCATCATATGTGGTAAAATTGGGGGTTAAATTAAGAACTTTCAAACATTGAAGGTAAACTTATTAACAATTCTAAACAATCCACATTCTTCGCTTTCAGTTATTCTTGTCGTTTATGTAAAACACGATTATTATTCGCATACAATGTCCATTGATCACGTTCTTGGTACTATACCGTATTGATTTACCTCTATGGTATGGTAATGCGTCAACTAGTGACGTCAAAGTTATGTTATTTTTATCTCGCGTTGATTTGTTCAGTTCATACAGTCTAGTGCGTAGGTTAGCCAATTATAACGATAAATAACTGCATGTACCTAGCTAGCAATAAATATCTGATAACTGAGTCCAATATCGGATACAATAGAGAGTGATTTAATTAGTTATTTTGATCAGTTGCTAACCAACAGTTGAATGAAAACTTGTTTTTCTTGTTTCGATGTTATTTTGTTGTTAACTAAGATAATTGATTGCTTGTAGTGATGTAAAAAATATGCAAACGTTGTTACTATGTTTATTTTCCGTGTCTTAAATAATTGCTCGTAGTGTTACGTTTGTTTCTTAGAAGTTCATAAATATTTTGGATAAATTATCGTACGTTGCACGTCATCGCATCGCATTCCTAGATGTTTACGAGTACGTATCGACACACAATTTATAGTTCTTGAATATGTTAAATTAAATTCTTACGTTATCAAAATACATTTTAATCAAGGAATAACTTATTCTTTCTATTGAAAAAGACAGACTTTTGCCTCAATGATAAGACGACTTTATACTACGGACCCTAGTTCCTTAGTTCTCCTAACTTTTGAGAACAAAATCTCGCCTACATACAAAAACAATTAAAAGTATTGATGTATGGGCGTACTTAGTCAAGTCGAGACAAACTTCAGCCTCATTCTTTTAACTAACGGATTATATCATCTATCAAGTTGTAGCTATGTTATTTTGTTCGATTAAAGTACTCATTATTATTTATTCTATGTCATTTGTTATTTTGCTATTGTCTAATGGTAATGGTGGTATGTTATGTATAGCAATTTGTTATTGTAAAACTTAATTTTCCGTTCATTTAACTTTAGAAAAACCTGTTTGGTTTGTAGATATTTTTTTATTAGAGATTACGGGCCTTCTAGTAATTAAGGAATCAATTAAAGCTTCAATAAAAACTGCGGAATAAAGTGAATCTAAATATAACGAATCCATTTTTTCAATAGGAAACGTATTCCGAAACTCAACATTTTCGATTTTATTCTAAAATGGTATTTGTTACGTATTTGTTAATAGTATTATGGTATAGTTTTATCTCTTGTATGCACATAATTCAGGGTAGGCTCGAGCCCCTCGGTGGGGACATTGAATGAGCTGATGATGATGCACATGGCATACATACACTAACTTCAAATAATAGAATATCAATAAATCTATAAATACCTCTGCCAGTCACCTCTATATTAGCAAGGACTGCAAAACATACCTGAAACAAACAAATTGAAATTAACAATTAGAATCTAATAGTTAATTCAATGATTACCAAAGTTATTGATTTGTAAATTGACAGTTTATACTGAGACTCATAATATGCGGATATAACACTAAGTATTACTAATTAGATATACCTATTATGGCAGTAAATATGTATTAAAAAACCCCCGAAGTTAAATAAACATATCGAGACATAATAAAAAAAACTAGAATTGAATTCGATATAGCTTCATTAGACTTTACATGTAACCTGTTCTAACCTAACTTAACTCATTCTTTTAACTGTGATATTTTATAGGCTTTCTCGGCCATGATGATCTTACCACCTTCGACAGTAGCTGGTGGGAGACTGCGAAGGATAGGGATGGTTGGAAATGTTTGGGGGAGACCTTTGCCCAGCAGTGGGACACTACAGGTTGACAAAAAAAAAAATAGGCTTATGAGAGAAACCGTACTCTACACCACTACAAAATAAATATTGCAACACAGCAGGCACAAAGAAAGAACCCAAATTGATAGTAAAATTAAAATAGAGAAAAAACCCAATACATATCTTTAAAATAATAAAATAGATAGAAATCAGTTTTCATGGATAAAATCCATAAAAAACTGATCAAAAACTATATTTATGTATCCAATTTTATTAAAGGGATTACCGTGAAATATACCAATTACTTATGTACCCGAATATACATGTACCGTGACCCGGTTTTCTTTCGTGATAACGGTAGATAAATCTTGGACAATTGCCAAATGGAAGTCATATATCAGGTCCTCAGCACGCCTCATATTTAAGGATTAAAACGTTGTTTGAGAAAAATGGTGGTCGTTATTAATGTCGGATTGAATATTCAATTGATTAATTATTTTCTATCAAGTTTAATGGTCTACGTGTAGGTCTGTGTTATATGTAAAAGGGACTACATGTAGCATTATTTACCGGATTAACCGCGTTCTAATGTAAAACGTAACATTTTACTAGAAAAGAGTTTTCAAAATCAGTGCAATAGTTTTGGTTTTTATCTATAAGTGACGACTACCGACTATAGAGTATAGACATATGTAACGTTATTTAACGGATAAGTCACGTTCTCAAGGAAAACGTACCATTTACTAGTAAAAGAAATTTCAAAATCTAGAATCTGAGAAAATTTATTGCTAGGATAATGATTATCAAATGCGATTCCATCCAAATATCGTCAACAAACCAAAAAGTTTCTACTAAGTTTGAACGACTTCTACTAAGTTTCTTCTGATTAGTATGTAAAAGAATAGGTATAATATAAAGTTATAAATAAGAAATTAAATTCCAAGAATTCTTTGCAAACAACTCGTCCGAAAATACTTCTTTGAGACCCAAACAGAACAAACGAGTTTAAATTTAAATAAACTTATTTAATAACTGAATTAATTTCGACCTTAATTTAACTTTAAGAATTTCCTTGTAACTGTCGAATTTATTTATAGTTAAGATAAGGGATTTGGAGCAAATATTTGTTTGATGATAATAAAATAAACGAAGCTATGTAATATAATTATAATAAGTAAGTATATTTATGTAAATGTTCATTACTTGACATCAAAGTGCACGATAATTTGATAACCCTACATGACTCGAGTGATAACATTATGATCCTATTTAATTAAATATATGTAATATGTATAATTGTTGTGTGTTAAAGCTTATATTCTTTCGTATAGTAAAATGTCGGTTGTGAAAATCTCTGAACAGCAAAGACAATCACTGTCTGATGATATTAGTATTTGAATAGAATATCTGGAATGAAATTACCACGCTGGGCTAATATTTCATCTGAGTTTGTTTCTTCTTGGAATCGTATTTCGAACCAGATAAATAATTAAGCCAAGAAGACATTATTGCTATAAAGTCTTCTTTTATTTGTTTAGTTAGTTTCACACTAAAATTAGTAAAGAACTTGTAATATCGTGTTATGTACCGCCATCTAGCGGTGAGTAAAATAAACTCGAATTTCAAGTTCGTATCACAATGAGTACTTTTTCTTTTATAGAATTAGCTCGATAAAATTAATAATGATTTTTGTTTAATTGCTGTAATTTAGCACTTTTACATAGCCTTATTAGGACATGGTAAAATATTTGCTTTTTCTTCCGAATGACTGACTGATTCTGTAGAACCCCAACTACAGGGGGTTGTAAAAATGTACAATCATGTTCTTTTTACTTTGTTCGTGAATTGCGAAAGGGATTTTTGGGAATTCACCCCTAAGATGGTGAAAATGGCGAAATTTTGTATGATTTGTCATTTTTTAAAGCCATGAACAACATGTAAGTAATACTTATTTAAATAACAACAATTAGGTAAGTTAGACATTTAAAATTCCGTCTTTCACGGTGTTTTCTGATTCAAAACGCCATTATAACTAAATATTACACGCTCGAAACCGTTAAAGAAAACTAGGCTACACTGAAAATATATTACACTTTAATGTTCTTATCGTGATATACTAACTAATAATACAATAAATTACGCATTCTTAATTACAAATTGTCCAAGACCGGTGACACAATATAAATAACACTTTAACTTTCGCTAATTTGAATTTTAATAGCGTAATGAATCTTGTCTGGTGAATTTAATGTGGGGTACCGGCCGTTGGCCGCTCCTGTGAGTCTGTGTGTACTCAGTCAATCCACTTGGGCATGCCTACCCTGCTTTATATTGAGCTAATAATACCCCTCTATATACTAATCAAAATATTAAACTGAACGTCTGACATATGAAACCTATTTGTATAGGTTTCATATGCTAATTAAGAGCGGTTTAATCAAGACCTAGCCATTATGTAACTACATAATAATACTAGTGTGCCCCGCGGTTTTACCCGCGTGGAACCTTATCCCGTGGGAATTTTGGGGTAAAAAGTATCCTATATGCTAGGCATGAGGAACATCTGTACCAAATTTCATTAAAATCCATTCAGTAGTTTTTGCGTGAAAGAGGAATAAACATCAATACATACTCACAAACATTCGGCTTTATAATATGTATTAGTAGGATGTAGAAATTGTTATTGTACGTATTAATCTCAGGAAACTCTGGATAAATTCTAAAAAATCTTGCACTACAGTACCTATGGGTGTTAAAAGTATATTAAAAGGTATATTTTATCTCAATCTAAGCCTTCGGTACCGGTTGTCGTACTAACATCGACGACAGTCATTACTAGTAGCTGTTAGTAGTGAGAGAGGAAAATTCGACGCACTAAAAACCCAAATTAGATAGGTCTAACAATAATTATGGAAAACTTCTCACTTACGAATACAAACAAGCTTCATTTTAGTCAAATTTGCCTACAAGAGATTAAAATAGGTAGCCTAGAAACGTTACATTGGACCTAGGTGACTATTAAAATAGTATTATAACAATAAAAGAACGGTTTTCCTTATATGTATTTAAATATACACGTATAATTAATTTTATAATAATACAATTCTACAATCGTAAAAGGTTCCTAATCAATAGGAGTTAAAGTTATCGCTTAAATTACTAGGAATTTTCCTCGTGCTACCATTGATTGCCATTTTTTAGATTGGGTTTCTTTTTCCTGTATTGTAGGACTAGTATAAAAAGGTCTTTGAAGCAATCATTTAAAAATATTGCACATAAAACTTATCGTATCGACACCATTATATCATTAAAATTATATTAATAACTAGCAGCGCCCCGCGGTTTTACCCTCGTAGTTTCCGTTCCCGTGGGAATACTGGGATAAAATGTAGCCTATGTTACTCAGGGTGAATGTAGCTTTCTAATGGTGAAAGAATTATTGAAATCGGTTCAGTAGTTTCGGAGCCTATTCGTTACATACAAACAAACAAACAAACAAACAAATCTTTCCTCTTTATAATATTAGTATAGATGTCAAATCTTGCTGTGCAAATACGAGTATAACGTAAATTATCATTTTTTTCTGGCATTTTTGTTACTCAACGGTACAAAAACTATTACTATACATATACAGATTTGCATATTTTAAACACTGATAGATTACCTAAACCACAACTCGAAAGATACTCAAATAAAATCCACATGAATGAATACGATAAATATAGATAAAACATTATAATAAAAACGCTTCTCATAGCTGTTTAACTATAAAGGAACGATGCAATCTGTGATCCATCATGTCCAATTGCGAACGCGGGGGGTCCGTTGACAACACTAGTTAAACCGGCTCGTCTCGTGTCCGGTAATAACGGATAACTATGGACTTATTTAGAGCACACCAATATACTACGAACTCACAGACTCAACGAACTGGTTAAGTCGAGGCTAGTCAACTTTTGCCTAGTTTTTTGCCTAGCCTGTTTAATTTAATTTACTTTAAAATCGCTGTTAGCGTTAAATCCGTGCGTTTTGAAACTTTCTATTTTTAAGACTATAGATGTTATTTTTAATGTTGTACGATAAAATAGTTATTAAGCACACACCAATATACTATGGACCTATTTTATTGCCCAGACTAGCCAAGTCTGTGAGCAAAACCGCTCATTAAAGCTCATGTTTTCATTTGCATAAAAATCGCTATGAGCGATAAAGCCGCACGTTCTGCAATTGTTCTTATGTGACCTATAAATATTTCTATCTAAAAAAAGGTTTCCTATATCTTATTATAAATATAGATTAAGATAAGCAAGTAGTAGTGATAGTTGAGTAATTTATGTATCTCTGTAGATGATTCAAAAAAACTAATTATGCTTTATCGATTACTCAAAACCTCAACATGTTGCGTTATTTACTTTCAAGTAAGATTACTTTATTATCATGACTTTTATCGAAAACCGAAATATTATTCTCATGTTAAATATATCAAACATTATAAGTGATAATGTAACAGCTATCTAAAGTATCTATCTTAAGTAATAGATAACCAATTAATCTATCAAGTTAGTCGTATTGCGAAATCGTTGTTTGTAAAATGATACGAACATGTGTGAAGGCAGATGTACGATTTGATGTTATCGTAAATGCGATAAAATACTTTTAAATTTTAGTGGTTCAAGTTAACTTCAACAGATAATAATTATATGATAACGCATTAAAGTAAACCTTGTGCCCTAGCACAAGTTTATATTCATTACAAATTAAAGAAAATCAAACAAATATCGTTTTTTTTAAACATGTTATTATTATAGAGTATAATGTGAGTGTAATTAAAGTACCGACCATCTACAAAGATCAAAAATGTCGGGCATCTTTTATAATTGACAAAACCCAGCTGTGTTTGTGAATCAAATGTCAAATTTCGTGATAAATCAGAGGTCAAGTGGCAAGTCACAACATGCCGGGAGTTATCTTACAAAACAGACCCGTTTCAATGGAACTCGGTCATCCGATCCGAGCAGGCTCTCGACCTGCACATACCATATTATCGTAACTAATGGAAGTTCATTTAGGTTAAGTTTCAACGCAATTCATATTCGGATTGCTTTATCAATATTTATTATTTGAACGGAATATTCATGTCAAACGAACAATGACGGAAAGGAAGCTAAATAGTACAATTTATGTACTTTTAATTTAGCGTTTTTATTTGGACGATAACAATACATTTTCTGTTCTGTATATTTGATCGACTGGCTCTGGACAAAGAAAGGTTCCAGAAACTGACTGCTGACCTTCAGTAATGGAGAGGTACTACCAGAAGAAGATATTCGATAGATTCTATTTGTAAGTGCACAGTTTTCTGCAAATAGACCTCACTGAGTCTTTTATGCATGCTGCGATGTTTATTTGGTTAATATTTTGATGACTCTTAGCCGTAATGACTGTCCATGATGTTAGTAAGACAAAGCCGAGACATCCAAAGCACGGAAACAGTCAGGGAAATAAAAACCCTTCAGTAACGTCGAGCCATCATATTTTGATGGATATGAGAACTTTTTAATGCAATATTTCAAGAGCTACAATTCAAATGCAAATTCTCTGCGGCTCTCATATAAATTACAAAACGTTATATAAAACAAGAAATGCAAAGAGAACAAGTTTGCCTCCCATTCTATTATTAAACTCGGGGAGTATTAAAAGTTTGGCATTTCTTTGTGTAAGAAGTTTGTTTAACTTTGCGGGGGAGCGGTTGAGACCAATAAAGAACTAATCGTGATTTATGTTACCTTGTAACTTCTTGACAACTGTCTCTGACATTCCATTGAATCGATTTGGAAAGTTTAAGTATTGGGAAAATGAGAATTTTATCGGAGTAACAATAATGTCTGAACTTTTGATATTGAACAAAGTTTTATTTACTTTTGATTGCATAATATATTCGTTTTCTTTATATACCTTGCCATTAGTTAGTAAGAAAACTTAAAAGCATGTACCTAATTCTTACTTTCTATTTCTTCCAAAATCCTATATCCAATTTCGGTCGGCTTTTCTATTTAAACAGATTTAGCGGAACTCCGGTATCTCTACAAGAGCCATCGTAGCAATAAAACAATTTTTGACGATTAACTGAAATTGGTTTACCTACTTCCTTCATTAAATATCTATAAAACCATTAAATTAAAACAAGTTGTAAGTGGAAACTGGAAAGTAATCTCACGAAATCCGATATCAAATTACCCTGTTTATAGAGTCCATCTGCCTCTACACTGTCAATGCCTTCTTGTAATAAGATTATCATATTATTTATTATGTAAATATAAATAGTTATTTTTTAATTATAAATGTATATTTGTTTTTTTATAATATATTTGAAAATGCTAATGTTTAAAGTTTACCTCATCCTTTAGATTCCTATCTTTTTTATGACTTATTATATGGAAGTATAATTTTATTTATTTTAGCCATCTTGATATAATTTATGACCAGGGGTAATGCATTTTATTATTAGTAGAAGTACTTATTTCATAATTAACAAGCCCAAACAAAATAAAATTGGTATTTTATTATATTAGTTCTTTTTCGCAATTGTAAATTACTTATGAAAAAGAAAACGCTTATTCAAAAATCATTTTGAAATGTAATAATTTATTTTATTGAAATTTAAAACCATATGAAAACAAAAACGCACCAAAAATGACAAAATCCAAAAAAAAGTCATTGTTGTTTGCACATTTACGTCAAAAAAACTTAACACATGAACTCAAAAGGAATAATGTTTACGTTTTTTCTTTAAAAAAAAACCGGTCTGTATTACCAGCATTTACGTTTCCATGAAATTATGGGTCTTTTTTTTCCATAACAAAAAAAAAGAATGCTTTCTGCCCGAAACGCTTTGTCAGTCGTAATTATAAGTAAGAATAACTTTGGGAATCTTTTGTTATTAAGGGGGAGTTTTTCTAAGCGGGTAACGACCGCGGCAGGTGGTATAAAAATGTCGGCTAAAATTCAACAAAAAATGAAACAAAAACTTGCGGATGGATGGACCGATACGAGGCTGACTTGCAATGTCAAATGAAGGTCGACGCTATGTTCGTTACGTTACGACAATATTATTACATATTTAGTTTGTACAGCAATTATTATTATATAATATACTAGGTATTTAATTAAATATAGGTATTGTTACATTAGAGGAAAATGTCAATTACCTATAGGTACCTAGGTACCTACACAATATATTGCGAATTGTTATTTTATTAGCTCCTAACAAAATCTACTAGGTAGGTACCTATGCCGATTGAAATGAAATCTTTGAATAGCATTTAGGTATTACAATCACAATACTTCTTCCATTTTTTTTAATCAAAAGTATAAAACATTTTTATCTCTGCGGTAATATTAACCTAATACTAGATAACAACATTGTTTTAAGTAAACACGCGTTGAACTTTGAAGCAGTTCTCGTTTCTTATTCATCCGGTCGAGTTCATTAATATAATGGGGCAATACCGGCATATCACGTTCTTCTATCCACTATCCACGTCCGCATTTACAACAAAAGGAATGTTCACTATTATTATTAAAACGGCAAAAAGTTGAAACCATATTTTTTCCTTGGCATATCCAGGTAGCGCAAGTTAACCGCTTTTGAAGGGGAACGGCGGGCAAACCGGTTCCACGTAAAAATCTCTTTGTAAAGACGAAAGCATAAATCATGCGGTCTCACGATCCGGTTCGATGCGTACTTACTTCTCTCTGCTCTGACTAATGAGCCTTCAATCAAGGTCGGTGTTATAAAAAATTGGTTGTTATTCAATATGTTTAAGTATTTATAACAAAAAATCAATTAACATCACCGTAAATGCTTTTAACATTCAATTAAGGTATTTCAAGTAGGTATAATACAGGTTTTGTTAACTTACTAACTAGGTGTTCTAAATAAAATATTTTTTTTTGGATTTACGTCAAAATATAAAATAAATAGACAAGTAGAGTAAATAGAGTTGTTTACGTTTAAATGTATAAATATATCGCTATACAAAAATCTAAATATCCATTAAATTACAAAAACATTGCCAAGTTTATAGGTACTATTTATAACAAAATTATACGATAGCAACTAAGTGTTTTTATTAAAATAGCGTTTATATTTTATGTGTATAAAATCAGCATTGAGAGGCTATTGTTTGAAGCTGAAAACAAACATTTCTCATTAGGCGAGTAACGCGAACCATTGTTCTTGGAGAGGACATAACCACAATATTAAGATATTATGCCATTAATTTGAGGAATTCTTTTAGTTATTCTGGAATTCAGAAGGAAATTAATTAAAACAAGTATAGCTAACCCAAGTAGACATGGGATAAAGGTTTGGAAAAGAAAAGAAGATACCTAACCCAAGTAGCAAATATGGTTACCAAGACGGTTAGGTATAAGATTCAATTCCCGATGGATTAGGATGGCTAGATACAAGATAATCCCAGTAGTGAGGTCAATTCTATAAAAAGATGATACAGTGATTGATAACGTTATGTTATTTTTTAAACTTAACGGAATAGTAGTTGGATTTGGTTTTATCAAGAACACACGTGATATTTTAATAAAAATAACCGTGAATTTAATTTAACGCAAAGGTCAAATGATGTCAGATATTATAGGTAGGTATTATATTTGATTATCATCTTTGTTTTAATATTGTAGGCATATTTAGCAAATTAACGATACTCACATACGTATAATAAAATGATGCACTCACACTTTGAAATTTTCTTTAAAATACAATTGTTCAAACATTAAACATATATTTTTAAGATTTTTTATCTACTTGTATTATTATTAGTACATGTTTTATTTTGTAAATGTAAGTATTACACCACAACTGATTATAATCAAAGAGTTCAATGTACGAAAGACCTCGGACCAATTCGCGACATGAGATTGAATAATAAGTTGATTGCGAACATAAACCAAGGCCGGACGCCATTACTGGGTGTTTCGCGTGCCGTGGCGGCGGCGGCCATTTTTAAACATTCGCTCTCTGCACTGCACCCATCATACATTTTGTCAACTGTAAATCACGATGACCATTTTAGCCCAACTTCCTCAATCATTGAAGGCGAAGTAATTATAAAATTGTCTTTAATTGTTAAGTAGGTACTTATTAAAAAAGAATAGATAAGTACTTACTTACCTACTTATTTTACATTATTATTTGAATTAGATTTTGGAATTTACAACCTCGAACCATAGATACCTATAAGACAACCAATATTTGTTTGTTCGCCAAAAGGCGGGAATATACTTGTTGCGGATAAAACTGAGTAAATATAAAAACATGAAATTAGGTAGTAGGTACATAATTTAATATCTGTCGAATACATATTATGAAAAGTTTTATTGTAAAACATACGTCAAAAACAGGCATTCGAAACTGTCAAAGTAGAATACCCACAGATTATAGCGCCCGCGGGAATCAGTCGAGTCCCCTCCCCCTTCACCCGCCCGCGCGGCCACGCGTTCGATTCGTTCATTCATTGCTCAGTATCGAACTAACCAGCTAAGTGACTACACGCGCTTGTGTTGTTAAAAATAATTTTATATAAAAACTATGGCTTCTGATTGTAAACCCGTCGTCGGCAGATGCAGTATAGTGAATTGTTCCTCATCCGAAACTGATGCAGTCGCATATTTTACTATAAGGCCAGAAGATAACTTTACGTAAGTGCATTTTAGTTTATGATATTTGTATACTTTCATTATAAAGCTGAAGAGTTTGTATGAACGCACTAATTTCAGGAACTACTGGTTCAAATTGAAAAAAGTATTTAAGCGTTGGATACCCCATTTATCCAGGAGCTAGGTTATACCTAGTCACCATAACACCATGCTACGACCATTATTGCTACTTAAGCAGAGCTGAGGCTGCCAACCGCAGGGCACAGCTAGGTCTATATATTTTTAATTTGCAGTGATCATTAATTTATTGCTATGCTAAGTAAGGCTTTCATTCAGGTCAATTTGGATATTTTTAATTTGTGTTTACCTATTAAGTTTAATATTTTTATTTGATTGTTTTTATTACAAGTTTATGATGGTGATTTACTTACATATCAAAAGTGTATCTTTACATTAAATATGCCTACAGAATTTGTACTTTTTTCAGGTACTCGTTATGGGCGAAATGTACATCTATGCCAGATTCAATCACGGCTACACTAAAAGAATTAAAAATATGTGAAAATCACTTTGAAAAGTTTTACGTAGAAAATGTGGGATCTGATAAACGTATTTGGAAAAATGCAATACCAACATTGGGTATATCGCATGTGATTAATGATTTTAAACTAGAAGAAATGTTTAAAAACGATACACTATCTTTTGGTCAGATTCTTGGACACATTCAGAAAAAAATATTTAATATCACAAACAATTTTGAAGAGAAGTCTATTGTTGAGGACTTCTTTGACAAACTATCTCTTCACATTTATATTGTAATGCCAAATATGTACAGAATCTTAAAATATTCATTAAAACTGTCGCCATATGAGAAATTTCAACAAATTATATTAAGTAGTTTCAATAAAACCGAAGAGTTTTATAAGTTGCTAAAAAGCAAGTTTTCTTATATGTCAGATGATCAGAAAAAGTGTATTTTATGTGTGCTAGAAGTACAAGTCAAACCAGATATATATTACAATATAACAAAAGATACTATTTTCGGTTTATACGATAATGGAAAATATATAAAAAATGAAGTGGCGACAAAAGCTACTATAATTTATGTGCAAGGTATTATTGAAAAATGGCAACAGCCAATCACTGTAGTTTATACACATGATGATAATTCCAACCTCCAATGGATATACGACATCGTAGACGTTTTAAAAAAGTGTCACTTGAACATTCAGGGTGTATTATTCAAAGCAGGAAGTGTTTACAATTCTTCACCTTGTTCCGTAAAAATTGGTGCTCAATTTGTATATAACATAGTGGATCCCAAGTCTTGGATTATTAATTTCTTCAAAAGCTTGATGAAAAATGATTGTTATATTAGAAACAAAAGACTTAATGTTAAAAAACTTCTTTTCGATTACATTAAGACTCGTGATGCTCGTAAATTACATTTAACTCCCGAGCTAACCAAGGAAAACTTTCGAACAATAAGTTTAGAAAACTTTAATCATATTTTTAGCTCGAAAACTGCAGCAGAAATGTCACTTTGTGTCAAGAATAAAATAATATTATCCAAATCTGCCAACCCAATGATAGAACTGCAGAATTTAATTATTAATTTAATAAATATCGTCTGTCCCAGTCTCGCAGACAATAAAATTCAATTTGAAATTAGATATCCCACTAAAGAAGCCAAATTACAGTTAATAAATGATATTGTTCAAGATTTAAATGATTTAACAATATACGACATTAGAAATCCAGTCAATAAGAAGAAATTTGATTATATAAAGAATGAAATGTTATTGTCGTTACAATATATACGTTATATTAATACCGCCGATAATGAAAATAAATATATACAGACTGATCTCATAAACTTGGACTATGCAGAAATGTTTATGAAATCTCTTCGAAACAAAAATTTCAATAGGAATCCAAATGTGAAAGATATTGACGAAGCGTTCAAGCGATCATGTATTATTAATTATTTGAAACCTACAAGCAAATCTAAAAATGTTAATGAAAATGAGATAAAAAATAATTTGCCCATTGTAAGTAATATTTGTACAGAAGTACTTAATGAGAAGATATTACTACAAACAAATACGACAAATGAAAATTGCGATACGATTAGCTACATCAATGATATAAGAAAAATAAAAATACCCAGTTCAGAATATACAAATCTTAAAATTAATACAGTTTCAGAATTAACTGATTATTTACTAGAAAAATGTGTAGAATATCACAATGATTGCAAAATTGTACAGGAAAATCAGAAGAAAATAAGATACAATCTTCAGTGTTTTGTGGCAGTTCTTGAAAAGGAATTTAATGGTTATTTAGAAAACGTAGATTTATTTAAGACAGGACGAGGGAAATTTATGGAAATCATTCTTGTACGGCTACAAAATACTGACTTCGAAGCTTGTGAATGTTTTCCAAATCTATATTTGAAAAAATTGTATCTGCGTTTCAAAATCTATCATACTTTAAGAATGAACAGGCTTGATATAAAATCTAGATTAACAAACAAAATAACCAATCGACTACAAAACTAAAACTTTATGGTTATTTTCTTTAATTATAAAATATGTCATAATGTATAAGTGTTGTTTAGTTCATCTCTACAATTATTCGCAATTGTTATTTTTTTAAATAAAGTCATTTTCTAGAATTGAAATTTTGTTTTCCATTTCCTTTAAATATTAATAAAAAGTAGAAGTAAGTAACGCCCAATGAGAGTATAATCAGATTTCGAGTGAGTAACAAAGATTTTTTAGATTACTTTAGAGTGTCTTGATTATACTCCTATCGTACCTTATCTATTAAGTACACTATCATCAGTCAAAGAGTAGTCCATGTTGTAAAGAGATATTTTATACTAATAAACTAAATAGATATGTAGTTAAAACAAGAAAGAACAATATTATACAGGTTATAAATCTAACAAACTGTGGAAACCGATTAAGATTCGACAGCAAAATTCCTTTTAAGGGTACTATGAATCTCTCTGCCCACGGCGATTACAGAGAGACGAATGTATGTGAGATTATCCCGATAGGGCATGCACAGAGCGTTCTTCTCGTATTTTATGTTGATACAGAACCGGTCCAATGTAATGGTTATTGCTGAGAGCAAATAAACTCGTGTAACGGCGGCGAGAGTGGCCAACCTCTGTAATTGTGTGAAGAATGCATTCACATTCACACTTACTCGAGAAAATTCTTGACCCCCGGACTGCGGTGATCCCAATACTATTTATGTTTCGAAACTATGTTGTTATGTACGGATTTGCGGTATTTACTATCGATATTTTATGTAGCATATAGCCTTCAGACTAGAGCTAGAGAGATATAGACATACATACAGCCTTATCCGACCAACCCGCATTCGGCCAGCGTGGTTTGGCTAAAGTATGAACGCCCTAATTCAAGACAGACTTGAACCTCTCGGTTAGGACGTTTATGTATAAGCTGGTGACGACTTTTGACGGTTTTTGATAAGAGATTTCTAGATAGTTCTTCATCACTGTAGTAAGAAAAGAAACATAATATACCTACTTACATAAAAGCAAATCACAAGACATTGCTATTTCTTAAAATAGTGTAAACCTACGAGTATTATGTACTTTATACAAAAATATATAAAAAGTATTTCGCACGCACCAAACGTCGTAAACGAAATTTTTGTTTATGCAGAGTAGTGCTCGCGGCGGAAACCGTACAGTCATTCATTTGTGATTCAACACAGACAATGTATGAAGAGGAATCGATGCTTTGAATAAATAAATCGAATAATATAGTTAAAGGATTCGCATCGCGTACCCGATCGCGTTCCTAACCGGCCATTGTTCTTTACGTAATGTGTGAGTAGCCGTCCGATATAATGCTTACTTACGCAGGTGTAAAACGCATTTGGCTTCTCCCAGATTACCCATTGTTCATGCAAACATGCTAATCTATAGTTTATACGTTTTGTGTCCGCTTCAATCCGCTACTTTCGTACGTGGGAATTCGATATTATATTTGCATTGTTTAAACACATACATAATCGGTAATGACTACATTTGTAAAATTGATAACGAATCTGATTTGAACTACTTTTTGCTGACTGTCAAGTGTTTATTGTGCAACTTTGTTTGGATTTTTAAACTTTATTTTGCTACTATCAGTTAATAACCGCTTTAGTTGCGTAAATTGCAATCCCATGTGAATTTTGGGTAAAAATATCCTGTTTTATTCGCAATCATAAGAAATATGTGTCTAAAATTTTCCAGTAGTTCCAGAGCCTATCCAATACAAACAAATAAATAAATATACAATATTTTCCTTATATTATTGGTGTAAATCTCCGATCACAATTCAACACAACCAAAACGTTATAAAAATCTAGTATCTTGACTGCGTACCCTCATAAATCTTCCCCCGGACGCCAATTCGAACAAAAAGTATAGATCCTATTCATTCCCGTCTGTCGAATCAAAGACCTTGATAGCCATTATTTTTTGCTCTAATCTTTACCTTTCTAATGTCTATTTTCTTTTCCTTATAGCAAAAACTGAATTAAAGTAGATTACCTACTTTAAAACTTGTATTTAAAAAGATAAATATGTAAAAAACAGTCGATAACACAGGTCGAAAATAGTCTCTTGACGTTTTTTTTGTAGGAGGTTTTTTAAGATAACATTTATAGAAAAACACACTTAAAAACATAGCCTATAATGATAGAGTAATAAAAATATATTAATTATATAAAAATAACTTTAATTTATGTGCAATATTTTCCTAAATAAAGCACTAGACATGCCACTGACCTTGTTTAAACCGGACAGAAATCTAGTTGGCTAAAATAGTGTTTGTTTTTTTACTGTCTCACCTTCTCGTAGTAGTTTTTTGCCTCCTACATAATATCTATTATTAATTATAATAAATGTAAGCATATGATTTATACAAATGTATGCTAAAAACATGTTTTGTGTCATGTTGCAACAAAACTTTTATCCCTATAAATCATAAGATAAATTATTTTAAATCCCCTCCAAAACATAGATTTAAGAAAATAACATTATAAATTGTCAGCAAAACGCAACATCAAAATCGAATTATAAAATCCTCCCCCATTTTTAAATCGTATAGAACACCGCTTCATTACACAGACATGACGTCATTAGATTCAGGTGAGGGGTTATTGCTAACAAAGATTGGGGTGACAGTGCATTCCTACACGAAGCACTGCTGCCACCCCAACGTGTGCGAGACGTGTCACAATTTCCCCAACCCCTCTTTCCACCCCAAGGGGTTACAAAGGGGGTTAAAGGGGTCGCGTGCCACAACCAGTTTTGTCGGCATGCAAATTTAATACTGTTATTCTTATTCAGACTTTACAAGGGCAGTGGGGGACCAAAGTATGATAAAGGGGCATTTTGTGCTTAATAGGAATCGGTGGCTTAATATTCGCATGTTGTTTTGATGTTTTATTAATATGAGTCTAAAATGTTACTGATTTATGAACTCATGTATTTTTAATCAGGTACGTGTATGAGTTTTACATTAGATATTTGAACTTAGGAAAATATACCGAGATTAATTTACTCAATTACATATTAAATATGTGATATAACTGTAATATTTGAAGAGTAAAAAAAGTAACAGCAAAAGGCTCAATTAAGATTAACATTATTTTGCACTTATCATGTCAAAAAATGTTCTAATATTTAAATCAAGAAGATATTCCATGAGATTATCTCATACTTCTCTCAAGCTTTATGATTCATCTTAATATTATTATATTATAAATAATGTTAGTATAGAAATATGGCGTTATATCACGAAAGGTAATCCCTGGCGTCCCGGTGCGTCTAACAGCAAATATGTAAAGTTATGCAAACTGCATCACCATTCTGACACGCAAAATTTGCGACAGTCTCGCTCTTGGCATGAAGATAGCTTCGTTACCAAATACGTCAAGATAGAATCTCTCTACCGCATTATTCATGCTATCTGATCTTTGTATTTTATATTCATGATTTAAGCTAGTCAAAAAATGTCGCTGTCTCTCTACTATACATATTTCTGAGAACATAATTTACCCATCTCCGCGAAATAGACGTTCATTTTATTGCCAACAATCTGAAATCTCATTTTACAATAACAAACTGCTTGTTGTAATTGTTCTTATAACTCAATTTTAATTAAAATGGATAAACACCAGTTTCATAACCATAAAACGCCTATAAGTCGTAGCCGTTGTTAGAAATGTTAATTTTATTACTTTTTTACACTTGCAAAAGAAAGTCAAATGAAATATGTATGTATGTGTCTGTGTATAATATAAATGGAGCTGTGAATTGGAATTCAATGATCAAAAACATGAGTGTTGACGACAGTACAACACGAGACATGGCGAATTCAATTAAAACCAAATTGTAAGGTAAACAAGCGTTGGCGCGGAAGCTTATCCAATATCCGAATTCCGTTTGCTCAAAGGACTGTCGGTTCCACGTCGCTTTGTGCACGACAAACATAAACTTATATACGAGGTACGTATAGTATACAACCTACATTATATTTGGATCACTTTGATTTAGCTTGCTTAGATACCAAATGCCAATACGAATTTCCGTTCCATATTTCCGTCTATTTCTTCGAATATGAGTTATAAATGATTTTACTTTTGGAATTGTTTTATAAGGAAAATTGGACGTATAAAAGTTGGGCTTTTGACGGAATAAATATAATATGAGACCGAAATAGATAATACCGAATATTGTGTAGGTTTCTATTTCATTGTGTAAGCGTGGGATATTTATGATTTCCATTTTCCTTAGTTACTTAAATAGATTGAACCTGTGTTTGATACGAGTGAGGTGGTCAGAGCTAAAATTGTAACTAAAATCGATTTCCCGCAGCAACTGAAAAGCACTGCAGTATGCCACGGATATACATAGTTACGAGAAACTAAGCATGTAGTTAAATAATGTCCAAAATGATTGACTCAATGGAAATTTTTGAGACATTTAGCTTAATCTATTCAACAATAAATTATTCTACAAACCGTATACATGCTCCTAATATAAGCAGTTTAATATTAAACATTTTCGCGTTAACACATGCTTTGTTAAACAAATTACATGTATTAATACAGCAGTTCAACCTTTATTAAGCCTGTGCCCATATTAATGAAACCGCAAGCACGTGACTCTAACAAAGCATATACGGAAAATAATACAGAACATTCTCAATAATTATGTAAAATATTTGTTTACTATATGGTAGAAGTTAGTAACCAACCTTGGAAACTTGTTCGACAATCAGAAGTTTGGTTCGCGCTCGGGCAGGTTGGTGGCGAAACGCTCGAAAGTGACCAAACTTTAAGAGATGAACAACAATGCAAAAGTTCAACACTTCGAGCCAATATTTGTTCTCTAGCCTCGGTCGCCTACATAATGCTCAACTTCAAAGGCAATATAAACTTTCAAGTTTGAACATACATAAAGTTTAAACAACTAACTATTGAAATATCTATAATGTTTACATATTCTACAGAGTGGGAAACAATGTAAGACCAAGTACTTACATACAACATATTGTAAAGACATCAGAGTACCTATGTGTGTGGTAACAGCTATTTTAGTACAGTATTGAGAACTTTATAACTTTAGAAACAAGATGGAAATTTGCATAAAATATACAATTTTAATTTTATATATTTATTAAATTATGAAATCAACGGCTCCCAACAAAATATGTAAAAGATGCAAAATTCAACTCTTCATTATGTTAATTCACTGACCCCGCAGAAACGAATTTTAACGAGCACGTCGTGAATTATACAACAACCAATGAGAATTTCTCATTCACAAAAATAATACGTAATAAATATTTATGAATACATTAAATCAAACACATTTATGTATGTAAAATAAATCATTTAAATGTCGGCTTATATTCAAATCGACAGTTCGTTGCAAAATACACATATTATTTTAATCCAATTTATTTTATACTGGTTATAAATAAGTATAAAATTTATGACTATCAGCATTATAATTATATGAATTGAAATGTGTTTCAATAATAAAGCGAAGATAAACACGTGGTGGTTGTGGTATCAAAGAGGCGCGGGTAGAGTGAAGTTCACTACGCAGTTGCCAATGATTTATATGACACGAACATAAAATGTATCAACATGAATCCCCCTTTTCACTCACAAAGGACGCTAGCCCGTGGGGAGGTGGTACACTGTGACGGCACTGGGCTGTCATTTCCAGTCAGGGCACAAAATGAAAGCACGTTTTATCTGTCTTTATCGCGGACATATTTCAGTCAAAGGATAACATTCTAGTGAATGGAAATAAAAGAGAATTCTGCCGCGTATTTAATTTTTCCTCCATGGACATTTTACTTTTAAGAAGAACAGTAAATTTTAACACAAAATGGCGGAAGTTTATCGTAATGTCTGTTAATTTAACTGAAGAAGGGAGAAACTAGATTGCTGAATAAGCAATGAATATCAACATACATGAGGCGTATCAGAATTCTAATGAAAAACAAGATTCGATCCATTCGGTTAAGTATTTATTTACATAACCAAACACGTTTAGATAAGATAATGTTGCAAGCGATCGTTTTAAATATTCCTTTTTTAGTAATATCCGTGAAGCTTAATCTAAATAACAAGTTGAGAATTTCTAAGAGCCGTTGCTTATAGTTCATTACGTTAATGCTGCCGGTTGTGGCTCCTGAATGCTCCCAATTATAGTTGGAGCTGCTTTAAGCAGGATTATTCAGGTGTACTGAATGGGTGGCTTTCAAAGTTTCAATGGAGCTGTTATATTGTATATCGGGGCCTTTTGTGATGTCAATGCGGATTGCGGTCGATAAGACGACAGTTTATAACCATATAGCTTATAAAGATATGTTACCATGGAGAATAAATCTCAGCATTCCGTGTTTGTTTAGTATTCGTTTTGGAATTATAAATAGACTTGGCAACAGTAACTATTAATCAATAGTATTGGACTGCCTATCAGATTTATTTTTATCCGAATTCATAGCATCTAAAATGAATCATAAATCAGTTTTGAAACAAGAAACAGATTTGAAAGCGTTTTACAAGCAAGTTATTCAACGATCAATGAAATATTAGATATGAATGCAGAAATGTGTAACGTACATTCAATCATTTGTATTGATCGCGATTGTACTGAACATCTTTCAAGTAGCAATGGGGTCACGGAATAAAGTGATATACCTATTGCATAAATAGTTTAGTGGCCTCTACTATAGGCTTTAGAAATATATCTCGATGTATCTTCAATTTCTATTTTAGAAATTTGGACTTCGAAGGTTATTTCAAGAATCTATTATGAATATTCAGCAGGGAGTGAGTGCCTGTTCCATGCAGAGAGTATTGAGCCCGGTTTTGTGTTTAAAAGCTCTGTCAGGAATTACAAAACCTATTTGAAAAAATATCTTAGCATTAGGTACTGTTAGAAATATTCAACAAGGGTAAAATCCTGATAGATGAATAAGATAAATGCAAAAGTTTGTATGGATGTTTCAAGTAAAAACTACCGACCCGATTTCGATGAAAGGTACAGATGTTCCTTATAATCAACCCATCATTTTCTTTTTTATCCCAAATTCTCAGGGGATTATTATTACGAGGGTAAAAAAGCCAGTAATATACATAAGTACGAGTAAACAATATGTATTGAAAGGTAAATCATTCCAGAGCAAATGGCTTCCATCCATCTTTGTGCAGTCAAGTGTAGAAGCAAGATCATCCATTACCGTGAAAGTATGGGGAAAATGTACGACTCTATATTTATTGCCTCGTCAGTCGTATTATTGGATTTATTTTTATGTTTCAATAGATTATTTAAATTTAGCTCTCGTGTTTTATATCGTTCATTTATATTTATTTTTTAAAAGGTTTTGATATTCAGTCATCTGTGTTTGTATGTATAATCCTACTAATATTATAAAGGCGAAAGTTTGTATGTATGGATGTTTGTTACTCTTTCACGCAAAAACTACTGAATGGATTTTAATGAAACTTTACAATAATCTTGCTTATACATCAGAATAACACATAGGATACTTTTTATCCCAAAATTCCCACGGGAACGGGAACTACGCGGGTGAAGCCGCGGGGCGCTGCTAGTATATTATACAAATTCAAGCATAAAAAACATAAGTTATCTATCTATGTTTTTGAAATCAAATATATGTAAGTAGTTAAATAAATACAGAGGATATTATTTTCATTTAATTTTGTTATTAGATACTATATCAACTAAAATACTTACCTAATACAAATTACGTTTTCCATAAAAAAAATCCTGTTTTCATAAATAATACATTAAATACTAAATAAATAACATTAACAGTAACGGCAATAACCTAAAGTTAAATATAAATAAATATATTCCCGTATAATATACATATTTTGATCAAAACATTAAATATTAATAAGTTATCATGTCACAAAGCTATATGAGTCAGTATATATTTACATAAGTATATTCATTCTAGGAACACACGAGGCATTAACGTTGTTAATATAAATAAGATGTATTAAATATCTACTGAGAATACATAAAACAATAGGAAATAGATTATCTGATGTTTTATTTATTTAAAGAAATATCTAGTATGTGTATATAATGTATTTCTATTTATTCTTGCTTCATCATCACTACATAGTATAAAACAAAGTCGCTTTCTCTGTCCTTATATCCCTATGAATGCTTAGATCTTTAAAACTACGCAACGGATTTTGATGCGGTTTGTTTTAATAGATAGAGTGATTCAGTGGGAAGGTTTCTAGCATAATTTTATCTCCATGTTCCTACGGGAACGGGAACTACGCGGGTGAAACCGCGGGGCGCTGTATACAATATTTGCTTATAAATTATTCCTACACATCTATCTGAATCGTCTTACTATTCTCTTTCCAAAGATGCCATAAAGCAACATAGTAAATTGAAATCCTATCTCTATTCTATCTATTCTTCAAATAAATTACTACAATTTTGAAGATTTCATTTAAAATATTTAAGAGGTCACTCAAAAGTTATCTCAAAAACATATTTGTCTATCCAAATATCATCTTTACTACATAATAAGAATAACGCATAAAATAATATTAAAATATTTTCCAAACAAGTTTTATTTGTCATAAAATTTGAGATTAAAATCTAAGCAAATTCGCTAAAACAAGCAATCTTTGACATCTAAATTAGATTTCTTTTTTGACCGAACTTGAATTCGAATGATATTGAACCAATGTGCTCATAAAACGCTGGCATTATGCCAGAGTCAGTACAAAACACGTCCATAATATACACTATATAACATACTAGTATATAGCACAAACAGACTGTATTTAGTTTTCCTGTTGTTTAGAACCTATATAACTAATCCGTAAAGTAAATGGAAGGGAAATGTAGAGGGTACATTGTACAACCATGGTAATAGGAACCATTCCTGTTATATCTTATTACTGAGGGAAAATTGAAGCAATTCCGAGCCTTCTAGCAAGCACATACATATTAATACAGCAAGAATCCGTAATACAGATTTTGCTTTGATAACTACATCTCAGTATTTACTGAACGTAAGTGGTCAACATTCTATTCTTCACTTCTACACTAATTTAGGGGCTTTTAAGTTATCTTTCGACTAACTTTTAAAATTATAACCAACATAATAGTTTCTTGTTTTAATTTTCATATAACATACATACTTATATTTTCCTCTTGAATCACTCTATACAAAATATTTATGAAAATTGCATTTAAATCCACTGTACGCAACTTAGTTAAGTTATAGTAAAATTAAAGTATGTACTCATCTTATTTCACATCAATTTTTAAATAAATTTTATCATGAACAACTTAATCGAGAACACACGACCATTTAATTCACAATCGATTTAGTAACCGATTCAATTATCGAGATGAATACCTACGTGGTGTGGTTTCTCTGTTGTGCACACCTGTATATCCAGAATTCAATCCCATTAAAACAGGAATCAGGGACCCCCTGCGAGCTTTTGTGGCTATCCTGTGACGTACGAGGATTGTTAGATAGCACTGGTGTGTGTTTGCTAAGAGTAATTTAAATGGATACAACGATGTCGGTTTATAGTGGATTCAACGTAAAGGACAGAGTAGTGGATGCGGTTTTAGTCTTGTTTTCAATTAATATGTAATGTGAATTTTGGGATGACGATAAATGGAAAATATTTTTTTTTACACTTAGGAAAATATTTTGGGAAAACGGCAGTTCCACGGTTTTGCATGATGTTGGCTTAAAATCCTATCTGCGGAGGTTTTTTATTCATATTAAATATAAGTTTCCTATTTGAAAGTAACTCTAACAAAATATTATCGTCAAACTAGGCTAAGATTGTACAAAAACTGTAATCTACTTGAAAAAGTATTCAAAGAACTTGAGCTATCAATCATGATTCGCTATAAAAACGCCAACTTTATGACAGTGCCATCAACTTTAGTTGGAGTTTTCACTGAAATATTTACTTCTTAACTAAGATGGATAAACTTTGAATAGGTAATAAATTTTGTTTTTAATACATCTTTGTATTTTTGTTATTGTTAGTTTGAGAATCTGATTAATATTTTCCCAAACAAATTTTGTTGGTTATTATGTAATATAATAAAGACTAAAGTCTGGTATGCTATACAGCGATTACTATTTTTTATTGAATCTTGGTCGCGAAAGAAGAAACGTCGATAAACTATACCATTGTTATTTCTTGGTTAATTAATAATAAGTCTCTATCCTAATTTCAAGTTTAGCAATCAGATTCCTAACTAAGCAAGCAGTTCAGCATGATGGTTCCAGTCAAGCCTGTCACAGTAAAATTGAAATTAGGAAAATGTTTAAAATCAACTAAACAGTAAAAAACGATTACCATTTCTAACGGTACATACTATTATTTATTCTGTGTAAATGGTACTGGTACTGGCGGGTAATATATCGATATTGGGACCCCAGCTTATAAAATACTCTGTGAATTTTGTTATATTGTTAATCTTACCTGATGGTGGCGGAGGTGCTTCCGCCGAAGTAATCTGTCCGTTGCTCCTCACAGCAGCAGACTTCTTCCTACCACCGGTAGTCGCTGGACTCTTCGTACTTTCACGATCAACCCTCTGAAATAATAACACAAATTAATATGACGCAAATCACTAAAAGAGAAACTTATGGAAGCATATTATTCTTTGGTGGAAGACCATTTTAGTCCCATTAAAAAGTAATTTAGCGTTTCGTCTAATCTACTAAACGACGCGACACAATCGAAACCCCAATTGTTGATACAAACATTAACTTGTTTAAAACAAACCGAGTTTAAAGTAACATCTCAACTAATCTTTAATGGTATTACAATGAATTCTTTAAAATGGGATCGTTCAGTCGTGAAGCGGCAATCCACTTATTTCAGCTGACGGCGGACGATCCCAGTCCGAATTACGCCGAGTCATGAGTCATGGCGTTCGGTGCCGGTCGGGCTGACTCACGCTGGAGTCGGCAAGAGCACCAATATTGCTGTGTCAGCGTAGTGCCGTACCGTACCTCTCAGTTCAGTTATTGAGCTGACTGAGCGAAACGAAACTCGCTCTGCCCTAATGCACTAAACTTGATTGATATCCGATAAACTGATCAACTTCCAAAACAACAGATTAGCTAATAGCTCAAATAATTACAACAAAACTAATTCTCGAAATAGACTTGTCATGTTCTTAATGGCTCAATGAATTAATTCTTAATGATAAATGGTAATAAAAGACCAAATAAGATAAACATAAATCAAGAAAGAAAATAGCTATAATGTTCTAGTAAAAATATTAGCTCAACTGACCGTGTGTTGTCATAACAACAATAGGCCATTTTCTTATATCAACAATAAATTATGAAATTATATTACTTGGATAGTTTTCATCACGGAAAATGCAAATATAAAGTTATTTTCCCATGAAAACCTAAGGTTAATTTTATTTTTCAAAATTAAAATTGAGGTTTCATTATCTGTATGTCACGTGATTGAAAACGCCGACCGCCATGATGTGACGTCAATTTCACTAAAGCAATGATACCGAGCTATGTAGTAAAAATAACCTCAAAGTCTCGTTTACATAGTAAAAAAGAGAGTAATATCGTAATTTAAATAAAAATCAATAAAAAAAGCTTATGTACTTACGTCAAAGTGATCCTCACAAAGATATAAATGAGATTTCTTAGAATATTTTACAGGATCTCGTCCCGCGAGTTCCAACCAAACATTTCTCATAGAAACGTCGGTCGGCACATTAATAAATAACTTTTCTGGAGTCTTCAACGTAGAATTTTTACAATTCAACGCTACACACCAACGATATGGGCTATAAAAACTCATTTTTACTTGAAATTAAATTATATTAAATCACTACAAGAGTACAAGACAAACTGGCATTTTGACATTTCTTCATTTTAGTTTATATGACGTCAGTCGCCGCCACCATCATGGCGGTCGGTGTTTTGGCGCGTATATTTTAAGTCAAATTTTTGATATATTTTTTTTAACATTTAGCAGGTATATTTTGCAGAAATAAAAATAATCCTTGATTATCTGATATATATGAGCATTTTAAAAAATATTTGAAAAAATAGGAGAATAGCCTATTTACGGCGAAAACATGCGAAACTTGGGGAATTGTTGGCGAGGGGGCGCCGACCACGACGTCGTAAGTACTCGTGAAAAATGGGGCAGCTGGGGAGAATGGGGGACCGCCGGTCTCCCGGTCTGTGGGAAGGGGGGGACCAGAAACATCGGACGAGACAACTGTTTATTTGTGCCCCAAGCATAATGCTTTGACAACGCTGTGTCATCGGAAAATTGGCAAACAACCTGTTCATAAGTATTGAATAGTATTTTTTTCTGCTGCTAAAGAAATCTTTATGACTACGAGTAGATTATCCTCAACAAACAAAACGTAGTTCAAATAAATAATAGATTCAAGAAGAACATTATTCCTATCAGAAATAGCGATCGATAAAAATCTGAATCACTACAATTAAGTGGAATACCTAATTGAAACAATCAACACGCGCTGGGGTCTTTTGAAAAATGAATAGAAAGTTTTATAAAACGTTAATTAAAACTTTGCATTTGGAGCGAACGATCCGGGGAAAGTTATGAGTTTTAGTTCAGTTTAATATTGACTTTGGTTTACCAGATGCTCTGCTTCATGTTACGTCATTTGTAAGTAATGCAAATTGCTATGTAATAATAATCAAGTTAGAAATTATTATTGCATTCAATTATTTTATATTAATAGCAACTGAACAGAAATTGATATTTTAATAGCGATTGTTATGACTATTGCAGGTGCATAATTTTATGTGAAAATTGATCGTTATGTAATTTTTGCCAAAGTTCTTTGAATGAAAGCAAACTTGGAAACTACAGAGAAACTTCAGTGTCCTAATAAATAACAATTCACGTTTTGCGAGATAGCACTGACAAATCTTGATGTTGGAGGGAAAGTGAAATGCAGTTATTGAGGAGAAAGTATGGTGCACTGTGCACGCTACTCATGACATGACTGACCTACGCAATACTACTGAAACTAGGCCACGGATCTTACACAACTAATGCACAATTTGCATTTTATTAACTGTTAATCGACTTACTTCAACACCTTTGAACATAATCTCCTCTAATAACATTAATTCCATCCACACTATTCTCGAATGCATCCTTCAATAAGAGGATATAAAGAAATTAATGAGACAGTTTTTGTAGATAGTTTTTTGGCCGGAAGCCAAATCGTTGTGTTTTATAGACATAGTTACAGACTCGTTAACAGCTAGTGAAATACGATCGGACCTAATTGGCACAGAATTTTTATGGTCCAACTATAGGTTACAATGTAAAATTATGTAACCTTGCTATAAATATAACAGTTTCCTTAATAATTATTAGCTGCAGTTATATTTTGTTGTATTATAAATGTAAAACGTTTAAAATTTATAATGGGTGTAATGCCTTAGGAACGGAATCCATAAACTTATTTCATGGAGTTAGTTGCACATAAAAGTGAATGGTCCGTTTTATGTTGCGTGTCAGGGCGTGGAGTTGCACCTTGCTTCTCCTCTATGTTAATATTAAACCATTTACTTGCAGTACCTACAATTTATAACTATAAGCTTGTATTAAAAAGGTTAGTTGAATTAATACTTCGTAACAAGATGTTATGCCTTCATTGTATAGAGCAAGGATCTTTACCAGTTAGTAGAGTTTCTGTGCTCAGACATACTTTTATCTGAATAAAATGTACTTTCAAATAAAACAGTAGTATCATTAGTTATTTGAAGATTGGAAAACAGGAAGACTTCTAGAAACAAGTTCAAAAACCAGTTAGTTAACATTGTATGAATCCTAATTAAGTTCCTTTGAATTTTAAACCATAATCATTATGGAAGTAAGTAACCCAGAGTGCACCGCTCCGTAGCGATGCTCTAAACTGCAAAGCTACCGAGGTCGATACCCCAGTAGTTGAAAATATTGAATGCTATGTAATCTTTGCGGGAGCCATATAAAAGATACCAAATACAAATGAAAATTGAATACCTATACAAAATTTGTTTTGTTACCGAGTACCAAGTTTATCAGCTACAAACAGACAAGCCAACTGATCTTAATTAATCAAAGTCATTGGTGTATTCGATAACAGCATCCGATACACAATGCTGTATCTATTCAAATGTGGACGCTATAGCGGCAGACGCACGTAACTGACATTGTATATAAGCCTTTGTGGCACACCCTTTCAAATGGGCACACAATACACAAACGGCCATTATGGCTCGAGTGCACTGAACCGGCTCTATTCTATATAACGGTATTCCTGCCTGTTATCTCACTAGCTCTAGCTGATATCTCTAAAGGATTTGCTGTATAAACAGGTAGCTTTATCTTAATATTAATATTGATAGTGGATGATAGATAGAGATAGTTTATTGCATATACAATACACGTACACATTACAATACAGTTAAAAGTTTATTACACCGAAAGCTTTTCTAGAGACTATTTAGTTGTGTAAAATTCCAATTAATATCTAAATTATTCTCGATATATTTTAAAAGTATGTTCTATTATTAGTTATTTTAAAAGGAATGGAAGTGAACGTTCAAATCTTTGAGGATAATTAATTCCTCGGCAGAACCTACCAATCTTTTTAATTTTATTCATGGAGTTCGTTCGGAAACTTAATTTCTACGATAAAAACGCCAATATTAATTTATCAGGAAAGGAAATTGTTCTTTTATAGTCTCCATTATGCCTTTTAGATAAAAATAATTTATCATAAAGTATTTTACCGTTTCAATGAATAACAAAGAGTAAAATTTTTTCAGAGTTTCCTTTATTTATTTTTGTAACAATTACCGTGAAACCTTTAGAAGGCACAACTTTGAAGTCATTTGTTTCACGAAACAATGTCAAAATTGAATGTTTTTGTTTTGATGTTTAAAAACAAAACAAAAATAATCAAAGTCAAACATCGTTACTATGTGTTCTTGAGGAACAAACGTTTCGAAATTCAAAAAAGTAGCAAGTAGCTTGAATGTAGAAGAATATTCAGGAATGATTGTACCGATTCAATTAATTCTTTGTAGTAAACTACATTTTCTCTGCATGCTATAATTTTTTTATTCAATTTTATTTATAAACATCAACGCAAAAGAGCTCACATTGCAAACAGTTATTAATAAAAAGCAACTGAAAGGCGAACCCAATAAAAAATAAATTGTTGGCGAAAAAAACTATAAGCCGATTAAACAGACTCATTCACGGAAAAAATAATCCCATGTAATCCCACACTCGCTAGCCATTCGCAATAAATTGAATAGTGCTCATCAATTCGTCACCCTTTTCTCTTGTATCCCATGCGGACGGGCGTGTATTACGTACAGGTGAATGTCCCTATAAGTATCGTATCGTATCGTACTGGGTGATTTATTTACAAATTCACCTCCCGGGCTCTCGCAACTCGCTCCCCGTAGGATAACTTCTATAACCATCATAAAATGAGCCCTCTTCCTTTTTACATCTTGATAATACCCACGTGAGACAGCCCATCCGTATTGAAGACAGGGGTCTTGATTGATTGGCCAATTTATGTAAGGTTAACGGTCTAGTTGCTGTGAGCTGTTTGAAAGACATCAAGAGATTTAAACGGCTTTATTTAAATTTGTATACATTTAAGTCTATGTAAATTTAGTTCGTTAAGTTCTGTATTATGTACAACCGGCGTTGTTTCATTAACAGTATTAAGTTTTATGTACTGAAGTCAATCAATAGAGTTTCCTATTACCAATTACCTTTAACAATAGCAATTAAATTTAACGTCTATTTTATAAACGCGTATTTATACAAAACTCATTTCAATAGCAATATATTCGAGACATTAATTATATGAACATGTAAGTACATATGCGAATGTTTTGATGATTTACTCAATCAAACAAGAAAACGGATTTGAATGATATTTGGAACATAAGACAGTTCAAAACCAAATTAAACGAAGAACATTATTTTTTTCCGAAACTATAACCGAATCTGATTTTAGACAAAGGACTATTTCCGAAACGACTCAAGCAACAATCGTAAAGTGATAATGAAATAAATATGAAATTCTAACAGAACCAGATTATAGGGAAAGGGGAGAAAGACTATCGCATCAATCGTTATGTTACTATCTCCGGGGTATATTTTTATTAATATCAGAGAGTGAATTAGGTCACAACTAGAATATCGAGCGGCAAAATTTGGCTAGTCTATTGTTAGAATGTTAGCAAATATGCAAATCCGCAAACACGGTAAAAATATAAATAGAATGCTCACGTCACTATATCACATCCGCCTATAATTAAAGTCTAATTGCATAATGCATAGACTTCTTTATTACCCACGTAACGTTATGTAACGTTTGACCTTTGTCTGACTAACAATATAACACACACACTACGTTAACATTTGTATAGCGTTAGATACCTAAATGTAATCTTCCTTGTTACATTATACCGTTCTTTGTGTTCGCTACTTGAGTAATTGGTTTAGACGCATCAGTGGAACATACTGACTTCACAATTGGATTTTTTTGTTGCAAAACTAAGGAAAATATTTTCATTTACTTCTGAGAGCTTTTTATATGAGTTACGTTGATTGATTGAGTAATTTTGTTTGAGTTGTTGTTGACTATTATGCTCATAGGACCAACATAAATGACTATAATAAAAATAATACTGTAAATATGTTTTACGATTAAAAAAAATAGAGATTATTATGAAATTCTGCAAGGAGATAGATTCCATATCCCTAGGTCTTTCTTTGGGATAGTAAGTACATTATTTCATTTTAAAAAAGAGTTTTTTGGGGAGACCTTTATAATAAGAAGGTTATAACCTAATAAAATTAATTTGAAAGAGTTCTTACAACTTTCCAAAGGGTTATCCAAAAAGCTTCCATCCATATTGTAACTTGTGGAAAATTCCAGTACAGGAAATTTTCCTTAAAAGGATCCATTGTATCGTATACATTACAAACCAGAGAAAACGGAAAATTCCGTTACTGAAAGCCTTTCTTAACAATTATTTTCCTTTCAAGTATCGACCATTTATACGACATACAACGACCACATATTTGGTAGTACCGACTCTCAAATTGACCGTTTGTCTTGTTTTCTATCTTCTCTAGGTACGTATTTACCAAAAAAAAGGTAGAAGTAAGTATGTTTTATTAGCTTTCTAGTATCCACAATACAATCTTTGCATATTTTCGGACTACCAGACGTTGTTCGGATATATTTATATCCAACAGATTTGCTAAAAGAAAAACAACAACATACTCCGTAACCAAATTAACCAGAGCCAATCTTGGTGAACTATCCCTAAGGAGCATAGCAAAGCGTATTGCCCGAGGTACTGAGTGGACTCCATCTCTATATCTCGTGAAGCCAAAGAAATAAAGGGGTGGCACTCGTTCGACCGGTTTGACCCTACAAGTTTCTAGCTAACCGGTACCTAGTCCGGTCCTAAGCATTGCCTCGCTAACTAGATTACACATATGCCTCAACTGGCTAAACGTTATGGCTTTCTATTTATCGATCGAGAACGTTTTATTTATGAATATTTATAAGTTTAGTAACTTCTTTTTTCTTATCATTTACGATTACGTTTTTATAGTATATCATGTTGGAATGTAATTTAATAATAAAGTATCTAATCTATTTATTTGATAGAGCATTTTCTTACAATGTTAAGAATTTAATTTATTTAAATCTTCATTAAAATGTTTACTTTCTTTCTATATGTTTGTGGGCAGCTGGTAGTAGTATTAGCTATTTAATTAACTTTTTATGACCATCTTATATGGAAGTTATATTAAGCTTTAATCTTCTATATTATACACATTATATTTTCATGTGTCAAAATAATGGGATTATCTATAGTTTACGATCTTTTTAGAGTTTCAACGTGCCTAATATATTATGCGTGCCTATTGATAATGGACCATCGTCGTATAGAATTGTTTCTACATTTCATAAAGAGAAGATGAAATTGCTATAAAACTCTCGCATCTAAATATAAAAAAAAACATTCAAATCGATAACCAAACAAACAAGTTCAACAAAAAAAAGTAACCAACAGCTATTCGTTTACATACAACACACGAGTTAGTATTCGAATGTACAGATATGAACACAAATGGTAAAATACAAGGAGTAAAAGCAAATACAAACGTTCGTAGACTATAAATGGGTTTAGTACACTTTAGTCCACATACATGAGACAGAACTTGGCTTTGACCCAACTTTCTTTTATAAAACGTCTTGCAGGGGCTATAACTAAGGGGAATACGTAATTAATCTACGTGAACGTGCGACTGAAAACTAGGTCGAAACAATAAAGAAAAGATTAATACTTTAACTACCTTTGACAAAACTCGCTTCGTTTTAATGTTCTTAAATGGAATATTAAATTGCTGTTACTAAGTTTTGGAAAGCAAGGTAACCTTGTATTGTTTAGGGAAATGCATTTTTAAACTTTTTTTATGTTGGTATACTTATTATGTTGAACAAAGTCGAATTAGTAAGACTTTCGATTAGTAAGACGTAATACAGGCGTAGCTATAACCAGGATTACCATGAATGACACTGACAGTCATAATCCTACGTTTCGCATTAGATCGAAAACGGAAATGAGTACGAGCAAAGCTAAACAATAATAAATTCCTAAAGTAAATATAAAAGTAATAAAGAACTCATTACGTAAGAAGCATGTACCGTGAAGACAATTGGAGTACTTTTAAGAGTATATGAAATACCTAATAAGAATATAATAGAATCATGACCGATCTCGTTATAATTCCCTCGGCGACATCTCGGCATTTCGTCTCAATAAACATTGAATAAAGTATTATATTTTGAACAATAGAATTGCTTGAGAATTTTCGCATGTTCATATTAAGAGTTTATTGTTTGAAATGAAACGGGACAAACGGCAGAGAGGCAAGATCCGTGACGAAATAAAATAATGGGTAATGGTTCAACGAAACGTGAATTTATACAGAATATGAAAATCTTAGACGTCAAATGTAAAGATAAAACAAGAAATAACAGAAGGATAGTATAATCTAGGTAACTAGAAACAAGAATAAGAAGAAAAAAGGCAGAAAAGACAAAGAAGTGGGTGGGCACTGGGGATACTAATATACCCCTGACAAATCATCACAAACTTTACAGCAACAGAAAGCTAAATCAAAAAATGGATAAAAAGAAAGGCGAAACGGTAAACAAACACCAAAAAGGGCAAATCATGAAAATTCCTAAAATACGCGCCCCTCGTACTACGACAGCACTCATTTCACTCCACAAACCCTGTCATATTGGATTTACTCTAGAAATTCCGACGGCTTGACGTTCAGTGGGCGAAAATATGCGTGGGTAGTGAAGACGTCTAGTCCTTGATATGAGAATACCGATTTTATAATCCAACTCTACTCCAGACGCTATTAGGATACATTATTTTTTATTGTTACCGTCAACCTTGTATACTATAACTGGTTATACCCAGTACGGGTTTAGATTAAACTGGTTCAATATGCTGCATAAAATTTATGACCTACCCTACATAGAAATTAAGTATCATTCGGCATATAGTCGATTTACATTTTCCAATTCGAAAGGGGAAATAGCTATGCGAAAATTTAAATTATTCTATAAAGACTAAAGTTTAATAAAGAAGAACTTCTAATCCAATTAAGAAAACCTTTGTGTATGAATAGCCTGTCTAGTGTAAAAGACCTTTGCAGTATTGTATTACAGATAAAAGTAAGTACTTACTATCAATTTACTATTATAATTTATAACACATCATTAAACAAAAAAGAAATTAGAATGACCTTTAAAATTCACAGCGTGAAATTCAATACTGAATAGGTATTTAAATGGAGAATGTTTATAAATAATGCCCTCGACCGCGGTCGTTTTATCAGACGGAACAAAGGAACAATAAACGAATAACAAAGAAGTTAGACGAGCGAGTTGTTTCCTTCCAGCCACAGACTATGTAATAAAAGTAATAACAACATGGCGGACATCATGCGTGTGTACTAGGGTATCGAGAACCGGTATAAATAACAGAACCGGGATTTTCGGTACCAGTACTAATCGGAACCGGGATTTCCCGGGATTTTCGGTACTTTCGGGATTTTTTTCTTCTTTTTAGTTTTGGAGGTAAATATAGTCTAAAAATATTATTTATATTAAATAACACATATTGCGCATTCTGGCACGACAAAATAAGCATTGATTGCTTTAACACGTAAAAATAGCATCACGACTGAGCCTTTTAAAGCCTGAGGCAGGCCAGTGCTGCGGAAACTGCAAAAGCTGTTTTACGATGTCATCTCTCCGGGAGAACTCCAAAAGCATGGAACAGAAGCGTGATGGTGCTCTACTTAAAAAAAGGGATGAAACCCTGCTGAAGAACTATAGACCCATCTCGCTTTTGAGCCATGTTTACAAGCTGTTCTCGAGGGTTGTCTCAATTCGTCTATCAAGAAGACTCGACGAATTTCAGCCCCTTGAACAGGCCGGGTTTCGAAGCGGTTATGGCATCACAGACCACATCCACACATTGAGGCAAATTATACAGATGATCTTAGAGTATAATCAGTCTCTGTGTCTTAAATTTGTGGACTATGAAAAGGGCTGGGCTATTCTGGAATCTTTGCAGCGATGCTAGGTCGATACTCGTTATGTAGAGGTGTTGAGATGTCTGTATGATGCCGCAGAAATGACCGTTCAAGTTCAGTGCCGACAGTTAAAGTCTATCCAACTGTGCAGAGGTGTAAGACAGGGTGACGTTATATCCCCGAAACTCTTCACCAACGCGCTGGAAGACTGCCTTATGCTGGATGGGGCATAAACCTAAATGGCGAGTACATCTCACACCTCCGGTTTGCAGACGATATCGTACTAATGGTGAAAACGGCGCAAGAGCCACACTGGATGCTGAATGACTTAGCAGATGCCTCTCGTTGGGTCGGCCTCGGCGTGAACTTTGACAAGACTAAGGCCATGGTTAATAGCCTAGTTATGCTGGAGCCAATCAAGTTACTCTGAAATATCGCATTCGCAATGAAGTGATCAGACAGAGAACTAAAGTCACCGACATAGCTCAAGGAATTAGCTCTCTGAAGTGGCAGTGGGCTGGCCACATCTGTAGGAGAACCGATGGTTGTTGGAGCAGAAGAGTTCTCCAGTGGACACCGCGACTCAGCAAAAGTAGTTTTGACGTCGACGTAGTGGACGCAAACAGGCTGATGATTATTAAAATACAGTTATAAATTCACTTTTGATAAAGTTGTCAAAAAGATCATTGCATCTAAAGTTGCATCACCTAATCGAGATCTAATTTTGTTACAAAAAAGGCCAGCTGAGGAGAAAATTCTTTCTGGCTCCACGCTAGTAGTTGGAATTGTGAGAAGGTGTTCGTAAGCTTTTTAAGTACCACATTTTGTCTTATGATGGAATAATTATCTACCACGTACCTACAGATACAACATTTTAATGAGAATATGGTTTTAGCTTGAATATTTTGTATAAAAAGAATAAATGCTGTTAATAGAAGATTAAAATCAAACAAATGATTATATAGTTAACATGATTCGTTATTTCCCGAAAATACCGAAAATCCCGGTTCTTATTCATTGAGAACCGGTTCTTTGACTACTGTTAAAGAACCGGGAAATCCCGGGATTTTCGGTTCCGGGATTTCCCGGTTCTGAACCCTAGTGTGTACGCGACTTGATTACGATTAGTGATGCGCAACTCAATTAATATATTAACGTATCCGGTCTATTTAGTTCTTTTTTGTTAATAAAATCTATTTTCAAATGTTTGAATTAAGAATACATTTGAATAAATTATTCTAAAATTGAAAGCCGATAATTTATCGCATTCTTTTATGAATATGATCGTGTTCCAATTTTGGAATTTAAAATCATGTTAAATTTAAATAAAGAAGAAAATAACGAAGCATTGTTTTACATAACAGTATGGAATGATAAATAGTTTATTAAATTCACTGCAGGTGAGGAAAGAGAAGGTACTCTTATCGGGGTGTGGCTATCTCTATTTTGTATGCAGTGCGCCTACATAGTTGCATGCGAACGAAAATAATACGTTTAATGATACCAACATACATGAACGTACGAGAATAGATGTTTATGCTCATGCTATTATATGCTAATTAGCTTTCGGATGCATGATCAACAACGAAGATTAGGTTTCGATATGTGAAGTAAGTAGTGGGATTACTAGCGCACGGCTAAGATTAAATTAAAGATAAAATAATCTATAACATTTAAAACGAACATAACACATACAAAAACAAAAAAAAACTTTGCAACAGATAAGCTAACAACATTCGTTATCTACGAAAAAGTCTGCATATCTACATTATAAATAACCTCATACATATTTAAGAGCAAATAAAAACTAGTCATTCCACCTTAATAGTCTACACGCATTAGTTTTTTATACGCATACATTTTCATACATAAATAATAGAGATAAAGCCGAAAGCTAATGTCAAAATAATAAACAATGAGTCATGAATAAGTACCGATGCCGATGGCGTCGATTTGGGCGTTCCACGGCCGCTGTGACCACAATACACGTAATCACTTCACGACGACAAAAGGTCGCGGAACCATTCAAATCTTTAAAAAAAGAACAGGTGACGGACGCTAGTGCGGTGAAAGGTGAGATGCGTTCGGCAAACGGTTCCGAGTAACGAGTAGTCGAGTAACCGAGCGTTGTGGTGCCGGCGCGGGAGAATGGCGCAAACTGGCGTAGGGAGGGAGGGGCACCCCGCTGGCCGCGCCCGCCCCTCGCCCTGCCTCCACCTCTGCAGCCACGGCACCACAGTCCGGACACCAGACATAAGCTTGCATAATTAATTATATTTTAACACATATTACGCCTTACATGCATACAAGGTCATATCATTATTGACATACAATGCTTTTAACACAATAGCTCTATTGTAAGTTTCTATACATTCTAATTAGTTATGTAATGATAGCAAAGAAGCTATTTGTTAGTTAAGGAATATAGTTTCTTACGGAAACGTAACTTAATTTGATTTTTATGTTCAGTTCTTATTACTATGAAAAGTAACCCCTTTTTAAAGTTAGAAAAGTTTACTAAGAACACAAAAGCAAAATTTATCAAACGGCAGATTTATAGTTGAAACGATAAACATCCAAGTAACATAACACGTTAAAGTTATCAGACAGAAGCATCACAATCCAATCCCTGGAGGGCTAACAGACATACCGATCCCTGTCATCCAGGTCAAAACCTGTTTTAACCTTCAAACGAAACAAGACCAAAGTAGCAGGTTAATACGGAGCCTTTTGACGGATTTGAAGGAGGGTTGGGCGGTTAGGCGGGGTGGGGTGATGAGGTGGAGGGGAGGGGTAGGTGAGTTCCCGGGAGCGCCAGACGAATCCCGGCATCCCGCACTCGTCGCGATCGATATCCACTGCACGCCACCAGAACTCACATTAACTAACTCTACTGACTGAGGTGGAAAGTCGGCCGTTGTTGTTGCAAACTTTAACGATTACAGTTCGACGGAGTAAGTAAACTCTCCCTCTTGTTGTTTCTAAATGAATCAACAACTCGTTACCAGACTACGTAACATATTGGTATTAACAAAGGTTACGATATAGAACTAAGTGGAGTTGGATTAAACTTGACGATGGTTAGCTTAATGAGTTTGAATATTTGGTTGGAGTATTATTAACAAAATTTCAACATACAGTTCAAAGGTTCATAGTTAATAATGTTTAGTAGTTCATATCGTAAAGACGAGATATAGGAACTAACTAGGTATATTATTTTGTTTTATGCTAATGTGACTGAGTTAATTTCCTTTTTTGAAAAATTTATTCTTACATAACATACAACAGAATATAAAATAATTAATGTTACAAAAAAAGCTTAGACACTGAATTTATTCACACTAAATTATGTTAAGAAACAAATTCCGAAAAATTATAAGAAACCAGCGAAAAATTAAGATATTATAATGAAGCTAATGGAGATAATAAAATTCGAAATGATACTCCAACAATCAAAGGTAATATTAAGGAAACGGAGGTTGAAGATTCCACTAACCCGACAAAAACAAGTGTGACGTTCGATTCCAATTCTATGGTAATGGGAAAAGTTTCCATCGGATCACGCGTCGCCTCTCACGATGAAATTCTGTGAGAACCTTGCAGAGTTTCTACGACATGCATACTGCATAGGTATGACCTTACTTGAACATTTTGCAATCTAAATTTTACATATCACTTGCACCTGCTATACTAGGGTTTCTTAAAGTGGGGTTTGCGACATTGTAGGGTTCGTGTTTTGAAGATTTGAAATAATCTCAAATATTTAATTTGGGGATTGCTGTCATGTAGAACCTTTAACAGGGCCACTGTTATTAGATTATTATTACGGAAAGAGGGGTGCGAAAAGCCCTAAATTTAAGAAATCTTACGCTATAACTTCATACTTTTATAAAACTGTGTTGATTTGGACTTATTAATTTTAGAAGCTATATTTATTTATCCAATAGATCCAACACGAAATGTTTCCAAAAATAGTTCTATTGGCAAATATGTTACACGAAACAATCTCTCAAATTAAAAATGAGCCATAAACATTTACAAACACAGTAAGATTACGCACAACAGCATTCCGTGCAGAACACAACATCAATTAATAACTGAGGGATTCTAATTACGTTCTCTCCCCTCTATTTAGTTTACGTTTATCAACATCGAGTTCCAAATGATAAATATTCGAATTGGCCAGAAGGTGCCGACTTGTTTTGGCTCGATGCCAAACAGAAATGGTTTCTCGGAAATGTTAGTGCAAATCCAGAATGACTTCCTTGCAACTCAGTTCCACAGTTGTTTGTTTTGTCTGATACTTGGATTAATTAACTCAAATACTCTACTGTATGACAAATACGTTTATTTTAGGGTATACAAAGTAAATCTTATATCTACATGATTGATTGCCAGTAGGTACACACAAAATTGGCAATTTAAAACTTATTTATTTTAATTCAGAATGTCTTCAGAAGATACAATAATCTCTGTAACATTGTATGCAAATCTGTTTCTATTTTTTCTACTTTTAAGCAACAATGATTGTTGATACCTAGAATTAAAAATTAAGAGAAGATAATTAACTTTACGACCAACTCTTCTTACTCAACGCGGAAATATCAAGATGCAGATATTATTTAATAAAATAAAACTTGAAATAACTACCATAATCATTCACAGCTCTAATAGATAGATGTTTAAGTAATAACAGCTAATAACAATCTTCACGCGTTAAGACCAGGTTCTAAACTAACACAAATGTATTAAGTAGAAAACTAGGTTACCACAAGTCTAACTAATGCACAGTTAGATAAATGGCCTGTGATTATTCATAAGTTCATAACACAACAGAATAATAATACGGAACACCACAAACACGTTTCTGATTCAAATAGTATTTATAATCTAATAGTCTCTATTGTACTTTTATTTATCACAACATAAAAAGTAATGGCACATTAACGTGAGATTTATCTCTATTTATTACCAAGACAAAGGTGTATCGTTGCCAACTACGAATTGCGTCATAGCTCTTTAAAAAATATTAAATTCGTAAAGTCTTTCTGATTCATTGGGTTTTCCATACGAATGAACGAAAAAACTAGGCTATTTCTAATAAACTTCTGAAGAAACTCATCCAAGTTTTATTTAAATGATATCGCTCTCGAATACCTGTTAATTCCAGCAAATCCAATATAAAAAGTAGTTAGGTAATAACAGTTAGAGGATGGTGGCGCACCTGCACTCGGACGCAGCATGGTAATCAAAAAGCACTCTAAAGTGCAGTTTGCAAAGTCCCATTTACTATTCCCAAAGCACGTGAGCACGCCAGCCGAGACAGGATTACTGCTCGCTAGTCAGTTCACGTACCAAGTGAGACGGTGCTATTACACCACAACTAGTGGGAAAAGTAACGATGATTTGTTTGAATTTACTTTTGGAATCGATAGTGTAAAGGCATTCATAAAGCTTATATCTACGTCCTCCCGACACATGCGTAGATTTCACAAGATGAATTGTTTATGGGCTCCGGGCGCAAAGGGAATACACTATCGCCGAAAAGGGGTCGGTGAACCAGACAAATTGCTACGATGAGATACGTAGGCTTTCCCTTGTCAAATTGGGTGTGCCAGTACAACGCTCTATTTGTTAAATTAGAATTAAGGTCGAATATTTGGAATTAAAAGGGGTTGTAGAAGAAACGCCAGCATGCACTGATCAAGCATAAATGTCGCTTTATGAATGCCGAAATAGGTTTACGGTGAGTATGCTAATGAGAAGATTGTTTTGAACACTAGGTGCATCGTGAATAATTCACATCTCGACTTCTTCAAACTTTCATGACAGTTAATAAGGATTGGTGTTACGTAAGCATTTCGTATAGGATTATGCTTTGCAACGACAAATATTGTATTAGATTAGAGTCCCTTTTCGTGCAACGATCGAGGTCGTTTGATTTAAGAGTTGGTGTCGTATTGAATCGGCACAGCAAACATGGCCAGATCTGAATTATAGCCGAGTGTATTGGTCGCATACCAGATGAGAACTATCGGCCATTGCACGGGTTGTACGTGACACACATGCACAAATCTATACTAAATCTCTTACTGCCGTTCAAAAAAATCTTTATGGATTATGACATGAATTTATCAGCACACGATGTCATGAATAATTGATATTTTACTTCCTTTTTTAAGATTTATAGGGGCAATGACAACGATTTCCAATTTAGCGTAAATATTTAAGTTACTACGGTCAACAAAATAAATACATATTTTGTGAGGGTCTACTTAGTTTTTTACATGTTAAAGTAGAATAACCTGTTTTGGAGTTACAAAACCCTAAACGAAATTGAATGTAGGTGTAGACGTAATATGGCCAGTATAATTTGAGCCCTCTTCTTAGTACAAAGCTTTCTAAATCCTGGAGATAAAGTTGTGTGTCAATGAATCTGGAGGTTTTGTATTGTTGGTTATGTTATGATAAAACTCTGTAGGGCAGAGATGGGTCACTGCGTAGTAACGAAGGTTCTTTGTTTGGAGTTTAGAAGGTATTAATCTAACCTTTGTTTGTTCGGTCTTAAGTACTTATTAAGGTCGACCTATTTAAGTTGTTTGTGAGACTATACTGAAGTATAAACAGTGAGGTGTTTGGTATTAATTTATTCTAAGAACTGAGTAGTATAGTATGCATAACAAAAGGTATTGTATAACTCTTTGGAATTTGCAAGTGAGATTGGCTACGTATGCATATAAGAATATGAATATCGTAACCTCGTTTTCAACTACATGTTCAAGATATATATCATGAGCAAGCATTGTTATATCTGATAATATAACCTTCGCCAAAGTCAGGGTCTTGATTCACGGTCGTTGGTGAATCCTTGGTTCCTTTAGTTTGATATCAACACAAAGAATAGTTTATATTTTATACATGAAGGATATCCTTGATGCTTACCATTTCAATGAAACATGTTATGGGGACATTCAAAACTTTCAATTTATGTATTCTAAGAATATCTAAGTGTGTGAAACACTAATAAAACATATGTTGTTTGTTACACATGTTACCTAAAGTCTAGCCCGAACGGCACATAAATTAACATTTGAATTTATTAAATCTACGTAATTGCCAGACGACATCACGCAGAGTTCCTTTGAAAATTGATCCGAAGCAAAATTAACTCAGACTTATTTATGAACTGAGACTGAGAATTAATTATCTCTACTAGTAACAGGCGATCCAAATTAGAATATAGTTGAGTTTTAAAACAAACAAACAGGAGCTTGTTTTACCAAAGTTTTGGTTAAGTTTCAACTGGTTTAAACTAAAACATTAGTTTTAAACAGACTCGAAGGAAAACAATATTGTGGAGATTCCCCATGTTCCCGGTTCGATATGCAAATAACTTCGCTGAACTGTAACTAACCAATTTAGACGAGAGACTTGCCTGTTTAGATAATCGATTCTGATAATAATTTTAGCTAGTCGTTTATGCAAATTGTGATGGTGCTACTTTTTAAAGGAAATTTAATATGAATTATTTATTTCTGTTATGGGCGTTTAGTTAATCAGTATTATCTGAATGGTAATTTGGAACGAAAGCAAGGAAAATAAAAAAACTTTAAATGTTATAAGTTAAAAAAAGGGAGCTTGATAAAAAAAACAAGAGTTTTAAAAATCGGTAAAATAACACTGTCATCATAATTACTCAGAATTTGTTTAAAATAATTAATATGTCTACACCGTACGCTACATTTAAAAACAAAAACATGTGGCATCATACCACACATCCCTATTCCATGAAACGCAAAATGCATATTAATATAAATAAAGTAAAGCCGAGTAAGTAAAAAAATAAAAATTGTCTCATCGTTAGCACTTATAATTCGTTAAATATAACTAAATTGTCTACACTGTACACCATACGTTATTTAAAAACAAAGACACATAGCATCATAAACAAAAATATCCGTATTCTAATGAAACACAACACGCATGCATAACGTAAAGCCAAGTAAGTCATTTATAAAACCAATTTCTAAGAACATGTATTACATCAATCAGAGGCGGCTCTAACCGGTCATAGACATGACCTGTTAGTCATTTACACCGTATTTAGAAACAGGTTTCTCAGGGATATTATTACTCGATTGTGAGTCACCAGGCGCCGCAAGGAGCGACGCCACACCGAAAATAAACTTTGACAAACTAATTTGCATTCTATGGAATGGGTTAAATTGCATACAGGAATTGACAAGTCGTGGTAGCATGTTTCTAATCATAGCTAAGTTAGCTACCTTTATGAATTCTTTTGATGTTTTAAGCGTAGTTAAGTACCCTTTAGAAATTACTGACGTTTACGTAACTAAATTAACAGCATTGCATGGTCATGTAGTGTGTCACTAGATTTATGAAGTTCGACTCCTTCTGCCTTATTTGCGTTGCACTTTTAGTCCGGTTTAACAAAACCTGGTAAGCATTTGACACCTTGTCCGTCAAATCTGTCACTTTGACAGTATTCAAAATTGATTGTAAACCGGGTTTAATGCTAAACCAGACTAAAAATGCAACGCAAATAAGGCTGCTTCAGTTTAGGACAAGGACTCAAACTGTACTAGGAAACATTTAATTAAAAGAAGAACTGGATTCCAACGGTGAAATAAAGCAAATGTGGTGCTCTTTTAAGATTGTAATATTTGTATGTGTTTGAGACCTTTGCATATAGTGGAATAAAATATTTCTGCATAAACTTTTTCTAAACAAGGATAAAAATATCTAGAAATGTTAAGAATAACTGTTACGTCAAGATACTATTTGTAGACTCACTGATCATATCACAGCTGTCTTGGTTATAATCAGAAATAGAATAGCTATGAATATGCAAATAAGTCTTTCGTCGATTAACAAAACCAAATTTGAACGATGTCACAGCGGTTTTAACGTCTGACTGCTTCCAACTGACGAATGGAAAACGCTTCTTCACTTTGACATACAATTAATTCAAATAATAAACATTGAAAACGTCGTTTAGTTAAGACAAGTATGAGAGAAAATTGATTGGAAGATGCCTTTGAATCTTGAAGTCATACGACAAACGTTACAAAGACTTAACTAAAGAAGGAAATTTAATTTACCAGTAATTTAATAGCAATCAAGAATGGCTATAATGCGTCCTTGGAACGCTTTTTCTATTGGTAACAGGGAGTTGATGAGTTATGCTTAGAAGGGCTTCAGCCTGGATCTTATAATAGTACTAACAATCAACCCTAGAACAGCCGGGTTTACAGGTAACTGATAGGAACCTACATTAGTTCATCAAGGGAATGATTTAAATTACGAAGCAGTAGAAGCAAATCCTACGCAGATTAACCTTTAAATATTTTGGTCTCCATTAGCAACCTGTCTTATACTGTTTCCCAATTATTGTTAACAAGATCTAAGAACCTTCAAACTTTATTTATTATATTTTTAAACTTTCCAATGTCTTCTTTTCTAAGTAAAAAGTTATTTAACTTGTATAAAGTGAATTAAATTGTTCGAAAAGTTACGTACGCGTCCATAAAGTATTAATAAAAGTTTAACTTTGGAACTTACTTGAAGGTTGGACCGTGATCTTCTCGGCATCACACCCACAACTTCACCTCTCATTATTGACTCGATTACTGAAAAGAAAACACACTTTCTTAACTGAACAACATATTTAATAACACCTATTAACAGATTTCTATTATCTACATTTAAAATATGGTGGAAAGCTTACTTACACTAAGCTAAGTAACTAATTTTTATACATAATAAAATTTGATTTTGATTTGAAAGACTGGCTTTAGGCAAATCAAGTAACATCTCATTGGTCAGCACTTAAAGGGAATGTTTGAACAAAATATGTAACATCCTACTAATCCTACTAATATTATAAAGGCGAAAGTTTGTAAGTATGGATGTATGGATGTTTGTTACTCTTTCACGCAAAAACTACTGAATGGATTTTAATGAAACTTTACAATAATCTTGCTTATACATCAGAATAACACATAGGATACTTTTTATCCCAAAATTCCCACGGGAACGGGAACTACGCGGGTGAAGCCGCGGGGCGCTGCTATATTATATAGCCGAATGTTTGTGAGTGGGAATGTATGGATGTTTGTTCCTCTTTCACGCAAAAACTACCGAATGGATTTTTAATGAAATTTGGTACAGATGTTCCTCATACCCAGGTATAACACATAGGATACTTTTTATCCCAAAATTCCCACGGGATAGGGTTTCACGCGGGTAAAACCGCGGGGCACAGCTGGTATGAAATATACCCAATAGTTATAGTAAGTAGATTCCCTACTAGATTTATTTATTTATTTAAATAGGAACACCAACAGTATAATATATTAAAAATTACAAAGTGTTATAATAAAAAGGCCTTAATCTAATATATATACCAATTACTGGTGTACACAGCACTCTTAATGTAACACAGTAATGAATGAAAGAAAGAATTAAGTATATTGTGAATATTAATAAAATTATATAAAAAAAGAGAAAAAAGAGAGAGTACAAAGTAACATAATAAAACAAAATGAATAACATAATTATAACGAAACATTAATTTAAAATAATCAGATTAATACAATTATTATTAATAATCAGATTAATAAAATTATTATAACAATAATAAAATTAAAATTACTCAAGTGTTATTAGTTTGGTAGTAATCTAATAATTTGTTCTTATAGCTATTAACATTATCACTAAATATATCTAACAAGGTAGCTTTAGTGTGTGTATGGTTATATTGATTACAAATTCTAACAATGGGTGAGTGATTAGACAGACTTATGTAATAACGTTTCCTATACCAAACCTGAATAGACGTAAGCGTCCTATAAATAACATCGGTAATAGTACTCCAATACTAGTGTAGTATTTCCTAAGGCTTCAATCCAATTAGGTACCCACATGATTAGAACATTGGACTTAACGTGTCTAGTATGTAGGTCCAATTCTCTTTGCTGCCTAATGACATGACATGACATGTCAATTATAAAGCTCTCTGTACAGTTAATTACTTAGTAAATTATAATCTAGTGAAAGGGTTACGTAAAATTTGTAGTGATGTTTGGCATTGATTGACAAATGTAAACAAAAATTAGCTATCGAATTTTAATTGTTACAGTGCGGACTTTTTGCCAGTGGGGGAAGGTTCAATAATTGGTACAATTAGAATTGTCCGACTGCTACTACTAGGAGAGCAGTACCAATAATCGTGAGTAAAACTATGGGGCACAGTTGGTATAATATTACTTTTTGATTATTTTGTGTTGGATATATTATACTTACTGTAGTTTACATGTTTTATTTAAATTCAAAAGTTATTTTGTTTACCTCCATCGCCAAGGAGTCTCATCTGCACCAGAGAAGGGTCTTCACTGTGTTCCTCCAATACAGTGTCATCTGTTAATGTCAGTTCCTGCAACAATAATATACCATGCTGTATGTCTACCATTACTATGAGCTTCGACTTGATCTAGAAAAAATTGCCTAAACAATGCAAATAAGACCAAAATAACCATATATAAATTTCAATAGTTCAATATGAGGTTCAATCAATACCCAACAGATACTTGAAGACGACGTATTCAGTTTTACTAACAGTATTGGAAAATACTCTCTACGAGTATAATTTCAACTTGAGTGGAACATCGATTTCATGGAAATACGTCTAACGCTATCAAACCTCATTATAAGCAACCAGCAAAATATAAATAAACTTGTATCTTTCCAAGCTCAACGAGAATATGAACGAAAATATATTAAAACTGTATTAAAATTTTATTTCAAAAACTCCAATTTCGTACTGTGACGAGGATCTGTCGTTTACCGAAATAATTTTGATCAATCATTTTTCCATTACTGGAACCTGTCAAATAAGATTAAAGTCCGTTTATTGATAAGCTAGCAACAAACGACAAACACAGTACCGTTTATTGTAACATTCTAAAGAGAATTTTGTTCAATAATGGACGTTTAAAAGCTGATGATGAAACTAACTGATAGATAGTTCCAAAAGCGAGCTAGTAGTTTAGTTAATACCTATGAATTTTGATAAGACAAATAAAATGTCAACGACGAGGCAAAGGATAAAGTTCCAAAAACTTTGCGGGAACAAAGAGGGAAGTTTGTGAAAGTTGGTTGGGTGCCGCGATGGGGTTAAGGGGGGTTACTCAAAACTTAAACGTTTCTAAGTCCAGTAAGACGAACTTCACGAAGTTTTCCACTCGCTAATTCGCTGTATAAATTTGTTTAACGACTTAACTTTTTAACTGTAATTACTCGGCAAAGTTCGAATGAGATTGAAGCACTCCTCAAGTCTGAAGGCAAGTTTGATGACTCTCGCAAATTATGGGAGTTTCAAAGAGCAAAAAATAACAGGGCTTCTACCTAATTATAGTTGAGTAAAACTATAAATTATCTTGTAAAACAATGTTCCTTTTCCTACTTTCTAGCGTAACATGCGAATTATACGAACCAGCGAACTTGTAATACTGGCTACCGTTATTTAATTTGCCGTAACCAATAATTAGCAGGTGTCTAAGTATGGGGCACAAAATGACTATAACTAGTGATATTTTAACTCGAACGGTATTTACTTAATACCATACTCTCGCAAAAGTAAGTAAACCTATAAAGGAAACAATAATATGTTGAGAACTTAAAATAACATTCCACATAATTCTGGAATTGTTTCATTCGAAACACAAGCAAAACTTGAGCTCCTCAAAGACGAGGAGATGAAAGAAAAACAATAAAGTGTTTCAATAACGCAAAACAACAAAGTTTGTTTTGTGAAGTTAGAGGGAGGGTTGTAGGTAGGGGCCGGGGGGTACATCAACCCCCGCCGACTGGGAGGCAGCCGTTAGACATTATTTGATACAAAGCTTCGTTTAACATTCATTTTCCTCGACAAATTTATAAGGAACATGATTTAATTTAACTTTAATTATAACGTTTAACGAATGAAACCATTTTACTAAAGTATTTTATATCGAACAATTGCTGATATTTATTTTTGAAACAAAACCTGTATTAATAAAACTGATAAAGTCGACGACTTTAAAGGTAAGTAAATAAATTATTATAAACTAGTCGTAAAACTTACATAACTGAGGATAATATTACAAGATACAACAAGCATGTCAAGAATTGTACAACAATGTTTCGAACGAGGTCCATTCAATTAAATGCCGATCATAAGATAATCGAATACAACAGTTTTAACATAAATTGATTGGGCCGTTACCCTTTTTTGGTTGTAATTAATTAAAATGGAAGACAGACTGAGTCGTGCGGTTCTCGATAACCGGTTACTGCCTTATAACGAGCTCATAGTACTTACTTACGTGTATACTTTGCCCTTATAAATCCAGCTCGTTGCCGTATCGGATGCCTTCGCGTTCAATAAACTAAACCGGTTACATCCAGAACTTCCCGGTTCGGAATTATCTTGTAGAATGTCTGTACAGTTATAAGTATGTTCGCGCCTTAACTTTTTAAACGATCACCTGCTTACGAGCCAACGATAAATACTTACACCTTGTATTTAACATATTTTGAAATAACGAAGAACGTTAACTGTTTCCCAATAAATATTTTAATTACAAACATGACGTAAGTTATATGAATTTTATACCTTAATTGTATGTGTGTACAGGTGTTTCTCATTAAATAGACTTGTGCCACAAGTTGTGTTCTAAACTTGTACAAGCGGCAAGTCGAGTATTATTTGGCAAGTTCAAACATAATTAACATAAATATTGGTAAAAGTAAATTTATAAGTATGTAGGTAGTAACAGATGAAAATATTTAAGACTACCAATGCAATGCACGAACTTGAATTAAGGTTATGATAAATCTTGAATACAGACTAAAATCGACAGCTCTACTGAGATTGCTCTTCTGATTTGGATTGAAAATTATGTTAGCCAAAGAAAACTATACCGAAAAGTCATCGACTGAAGCTGGTAAGCGCAGTTTAGCCCAACTAGGTGGATAAACGTCCCTTATAAGGTTAGTGGGGAGTCATTGGAAGATGTAGAGCACGTATGGTCGTTGTAGAAGTCAACGAGAGAGGCCTTTGTTCAGCAATGTCTGATACGATCATCACCATCATCATCAGCCTAGCTCAGTCCACAGCTAGACATAGGTCTCTCTCAATATGCGCTACTAAGAGTACTAAGCCCGATCATCCGATCTTCCATGGTTTCACCAAGCGCTTTGCAAATGTCATCGCTCCAACTGGTCACAGGAAGAAACGTCCTACACTACGTTTTGCTGATACGATAATAATAAAAGAAAACTATCATAAAATCATATTTACCCCAGTATGTTCGTTGACGCCGACTATCACAGCGGTATACCACTGCGTAGCACCAGCTACTCTGTACACTTGAGCTCTGCAGCCTCCTAAAACTGAGGGTGTGGTAGTCAGGATCCGCTGACCATCTTGCAACGTCCTCCACTCCGATGCTTCGGTAGATAGAGCTGTTAATGTGGAGGGGTCTGTGCCTGTCTCTGAACCGGCTAGACGAGCATCCCAGTCCTGTAACAAGGATTAGGGATGGTTAGAAAGGTCAGTCAAATAAGTGTTTACTACAGAGGTAGTTCCTACCTATATGGCATTTATATAATTACGTTGTTTATCCTTATAGGTGATAGGTACCTATTTATTTTCCTAATCAAACAATAAATTAATATCCTATCCAACAAAACGATTTATTAGTAATTATTCTAGGTAAATTGTATAATCGAGAACAATAACAATGATTAGTCATTATGATTATGTAAGTAGGTTATGTATGTACCTACAATACAGTTATTTATTATAACTAACATAACAATAGAGATAACATAGGTACTATCTAATCTACGTTCTTAACAAACTAAACATATTAAATAACTATCAAAGTATACAAATAACAATACAATCCAGTCCTATTAATATCTACTTATAGAGTATTGATCAGCTATTTGCTTCTCAATCCGTGATCACGTGTAAACATTGTCCACAGCCCACGTTATAGCACACCTACACAAATCAACATTAGAACAATATCTATACATACAACGTATCATGTTAAGTGCTGCAATAATTCAACTTGTACACAATCATATGTGTAGTGTAATATATGCATGTGTATACTGTGACTGTGTGTGCCGAACACGTATGCAACCACTATTTATGTCAATGTTACAGCATTCACTCACACATGTGCGCACACTCACACCTGTGTGTCACGTTGCATATACATACTAGCCTGTTCTCGGCGACAGACGTATCCGGTGCGTTGAACTCGCCGTCCCCCTTCCCCACAGCCTATTCCCCCTACACCAACCAATATAAACCTAACCACTTTATATAACCAAGTATTCTACATAATCCAAATGCGCTATTCAAACGTTCAGGGTCATCGTTTAATATATACAACACGAGTTTACTCATATGGCGCACTGTTATTAATTAACGAGAGCGTTAACAATAATAATTTCAAAACAATGAGAGAACAATGAAGAAACATTGCTTTGTAGAACCGTAAACTATTCTTAGCTATGTTTTAATTAGAAAGAAGTGAAAGAAAACAAGTTTCTGTTCAGCACCTTACTTTGTTTATTAATGATCATTTTTTTATGATGAAATAACCTGAGATTGCAGGCGAACGCTATTGTTGTATTAATCCGTTGCAATTTTCTCTAAGATATTGTTGGGAGCAACAAAGGCGAGGATAATGATAATGGCGTGTATAAACAGAGCGGGTACAATACAATCAGAGACCCTTTTCACGGTCAAACTCACGGCGCATCGTAATCCGTCCGGATCGGATCCACAACCGAGAAGGTTGTTACTATTTGTCAAGTCACGCACTGATGAGTCTCGCCGGAGCTGAGCTCGGAGCGAGTCAACGATGACTCAGCGCGTCGGTTACGCAACACCAACCATTACTGTTTATTTTCTACGTCGTCGGATACTTTGTTTGAAACAGCTTACGCCTTGATTAATGCCAGGTCGTGGCCCCGAAACGATGCTCCCTATTACATACACTGTTTGACAAACTGATCACTATTAATATTCCCTATCATAACCCAGATTAACGGTCATTCCGGCGAAATTCGAAAGTTCCTCACCAATAAAGATTTATCTATAATCATAAAACCTTTTTACGATTAATCGAACTCGTAAAGTTATGGCTATCGTTATGTTATGTGCTGGCAGACCAGCCTTTAGATGTTTTATTCGATTAGATTCTAATAATTCATCGGTTAATCTGTAATAAAAGGTGTATTTTAACAATATGGTTTGGGGAGTTAAAGAGACTTAGTCTGACGTCAAAGAGACCACGAGACCACGAGATTTCTAAACGTTTGCTAAGGTTTAGTAATACAATACCAATGCAGATACCATAAAATTCGTTATGAACATGAAAACATAAAAGTAAATTACATCGTGGCTTCCTTCCATTACAAGCCACGATTCTCCTTTCAACTTTATTGCCTGTTTACTGTATGTTGGTTGGATCGGAATGTGGTATTAAAGGTTCAGATATCTAATACGATATTATCGTTCATCTTTGATTTGTTATTAATGATATTAATTATGTATAACCATTGTGTCTAAAGTTTATTTGCTGTAAGTTAAGCATTAGGTTTCTTTTTGAACTATTTTATTTAAAGTTCTTTTTTTATGTATAACCGGACTATTAGACTTTAAACATAATTATCTCTTCTGTTACCTGAAATGGTTCTAGCATAGATCAGGAAGTCACCTTAGGACTTCCGTTCTATGGGTTCTAGCAACTTAATTACAAATTACAAATCAAAGTTTAGTAATAAACACATTATAACCATTACCTATTGACAAAACATCGCCTAATCCAGTTAAACATCAAATACCTACTACTTAACCAACTGTTAGCAAACACGGTACAATCCAGACGTATTCGAGTAAGGCAAACGAACCAGGAAGCCATTACTCTCGACATACATACACGATCCCGCGACTCTCATTCAATTTCCTGTCGAGTGTTGACGTACGTTGGAAACGCGGTATTGATAACTAGATTATATTATGTATGGAACTTGTTTGGTGTGGGTGTAATTCGGTTGTTGCTAGCAAGATTATGGTGTGTTATAATGAGACGTTGTAATGTAATTCGTATATGTATTTATACATATGTAGTATTAAAAGAAGATTAACGACTTGTTTTAGTCATGAATGATCCTTTTCCGTAGATTTTGTATAGAAACACGGTTAAAAACGTGGCATATACACAGCTAGTCAAACTTTTGCATCGATCAGTGTTTAAAAGTGGAACCTTCTCTAAAATCATGCATGACAAATCTAAAATAAATATATACATTATTTTGATGACGAGTAAAGATTAGACACGACAATACGAAAAGATTAGTCGAAGCTCAACATTAAAATGTATAAGAGCTAATCCTTGCAATAAAAGGGCTAAACAAAGAACTTCAAAACTGCAACGTTACAAAAGGTATACAGTTTCAAACAATGCACTCACATTATCCATCAAGGGAGATGAATTGTCTACAGTGTTTCCCTCCCGGCGAAATTACAAATGAGAAAAAGCAAACACGTAAACGGAATTCAGGGAACGTAAATTGTGCTTTGTAAAGTTACCGCGAATATTTCTAATATTATAAAGAAGTAAAGTTTGTGTGTTTGTTAAATTGTAAGGGGTAATATCGGGATCTACAGAACCGATTTCGAAAATTCTTTCACCAATGGGAAGCTATATTGTCAGCGAGTGACATAGGCTATAGTTTATCCCTGTATTCCCGCGGGGCCCCGCTAAATAAAGAGATTAATATAATATCTTTATAGGAATGGATAGCTTTATTTTAAAGTCTAATTCACAAAATAACCGAACAAAGAAAGTTGAAAACGTAACTAAACGAAATTAACAAACTAATCAACATTTTCTTTGAGAAAAACCTATTAAGATTTCTCATAACAACAAACATCAAATAGACAAAGAACTCAAAAGCAACGGCGGATCCAGGGGGTGGGTCATGGGGGTCATGACCCCCCCCTGAGCACGTTCCAGGACTTAGGTGGACCACTAATTGAACCAGAGTCACCATACAGAGGCGCCAGGAGGTGGTCACATAGTCGTGGTCACGTCAAGAACTTATAATTTAATTTTGATAACAATATACCAGTTGTTTGGTAGAGGGTTAACCAAACGTGGTGAGTGTGTACCTGGGCCTATTTGGGAGATACATTTCGGACAAAAATTTCCTTGTTGTTAAAATTAAAAAAATATCGCCAGAATTGTCAATTTTTTTTCCAAATTGCGTCTATTTATCTCTATAGCTTTTTTGAGCTGGTTTCCAGTCAAATTATTTGATGGGTTATGGTCTCAGATATGACCTGGTCTGCTTACAGCCTTTTCAGATCCCTACAAGGTCTAAATAATTTGTTAGAATTGATCACACTTCTTTCTTTTCTTTTCAGAACCTTTATCCCATGTCTATTTGAGGTCGGTTTTCAGTTTAACCATATTTGGCGGAATGTCAGAATTTTACGTGAAGCGACTGCCATCAGACCTTTACAACCCAGTGGGCTATACGAAATTTTTTGGTTAAACCAAATGTTAGACTTTTGAGGGCTCTAACTACCCCGATATAACGATTGTCGATGATGTTAGTGAGATGCTGTAGTGCAGACTTTCGTGCTGCAGAATGATTTCGAATCATCAAATAAACAAATCATTCATAAATCTCTTTTAGTACGTAATGGAGGTAGAACATTTCGCCAGCATAGTAAAAAGAATGAAAAAAAAAGGCTGTAAATGGTATAGCATCCCACCAGACGCGTGTGCCACACCACTGGATGTATTCTTAACCCTTTACCAGAGCGAAATCTTGATTTGGGAGCAATATCGTCCTGTCATTGAGATAGACCATTGTACTTGTTTTAAGACTAGTTATTTTCTAATAAAGTCACTACAGCATCTGAGTATCTTCAGAAGACCTTAGGTAAATCCAAATTTATTCATACTGTGGCGTATTTAAGCCAAATTGGAATTTGTTTTTAACAGAATCCTATTATTTTTCTTCTGTTTCCACTTTGCACCAAAAATTTTAACAAGTTTTTTTGTAATACATGTAGTATACCGTTGAAATAAGGAAAAAACAGATAAGTTTTTAAATTCTCGGTTCCACTTAGTTTTCGTTTTAATTGGGTTGAAAGATCCCCTATACCTATTAGATTTCTTTTTTTTTTTTTTCCTAGCATTAAGTGGTCATAACAAATTATTTAGAACTTGTAGAGGTCTGAAAATGCTGTGAGCAGACCAGGTGATACCTGAGACCATATAATCAATTAAAAAATCAAAAAGCTATAGGGATAAAAGGTCGCAATTTGGCAAAAAATATTAAAAAATTACAATTTTGGCGATATGTTTTTAATTTTAACACCTAGGAAATTGTTGGCCAAAGTGTATCTCCCAAATAGGCCCAGGTAAACGCCCACCACATTAGGTTAACCCTCTACCAAACACCTGGTACGTTATCAAAACTAAATTATAATTTCTTACTACATACTTGACTACGACTATGTGACCCCCTCCTGGCGCGAAAGCTGGATCCGCCCTTGCTCAAAAGTAGTAATCAATTCGATTAAAAACATAATTCCATTACCACAAACAACAAAAAAGTTACCAAAAAAATTCAATAACATCGAATCGAAATGAATAGCAATAAAACGATTGTCCACACAAATATGAATCCTTTCATTGTCAATAAAGTACGTGAAATATACGATCAAAGTAACATTGTCTCTTGTCTAACACACGCTCTCTCCCTCCCACCCTACTTTCGCTCCCTGGAGTAGCAACTAAGTGGAATGAGGCGGGGTGGTGGGGGTAAACCGGACAGTAGAGTAAGCTAGAAACAAACTTTACTCGTTTAAATTTTGCGGGGAAACAGTTCTGAGTTGGGTTGCGTGCATACAGATGACGACAAAGTTAAGAAACTCGACAACTTCTATAGCTGGTTCACTAATTGAGTTTTTAATTTCAAATATTTTGACGAGGTTTGGTTTTTGATAAATTAAGTTGGTTTTTGTTTGATTATCTACATTGTAATTGGATTTTCAGATAACATTTAATTATTATAACACAAGTTCATCCTACCTATTATAGTTAAAGCTCAACGGTAAGCACAAAAACCTGGTAAGCCTGGTAAGCATTTGACACCTTGTCAGTCAAATCTGTCACTTTGACAGTATTCAAAAATTGATTGTAAAACCTGGTTTAGTGCTTAACCAGACTAAAAATGTAACGCAAATAAGACGGCAAGAGTTTATTTGCTTGTTTGTTTTATATGATTATCGAGGCAGGCTATATAACATAACGCTAAGTCTTATTAAACTGGAACTTTAAAGGAGAATTTCAAAAGCCATCTTTATTAAAAAGCACAGCAAAGTATGTAGGTATATCGTCAAAGCCATTTCCGAGATATACAACAACAGGAATTGCTCGTATAAAATGTTTTTTTCCTTTGTTTCATTAATAAACATTACATATGCAATAAGTAGTAATAGCACAGTATTCATGATAATAGTAATTAAAACGTACTTAATTCAAATGAAATATGCTACTAATCCGACAAATTGATATTAAATTTCAAATATCTTACTTGAGTATTTTAATTAAATTACTGAGCACTTAAATAAAATTACTTGTGCCAACAAATGAGGCCGCTATCTAACGAAATATAATACTGTGAAAGTAACAAATTCAAAATGGCACACATCTTTATCTCGCCATTAACCACGAGCTACCGAATTCGCAATTATTTTCCTTTGTGAATGGAGCTCTTATTAATCTGGTTAGGCTTTCACAAACATTACCGTCAAATGTCCCTTTTCAGAGCAGTTAAAGGCACTAAAGTCTTTATACCCAAAGTTATTAGACCGTAAATACGTACCTACATTGTTATAATTAAAATGGAAAAAACAAAAGAAAGCGAAGCTATGAAATTAAACCTAATATTAAATAAAATGTCAAAGGAAAGCAGAAAAAAACCAACATCAGGAATTCGCCTCGTTGGCTACGAAAGGAAATTCAACATTAATGAACATCCCTTTCGCAATAATATTTTGCTTGAAGCCACTGAACCGTTAGTATATTCGAAGAAAACACAAGATAAATTACATGTTGATGTTGAAACATAATGAGAATTCTCTGAAATAACTAATGCGGTGAATATCTAGACAATTTTGTTGTTAGCGAGAAGATCTCTTTACTCCGTGAGGTCGAGTAATAAAGTCGTCTCATAAAACGAGTGAAACGGTACTAAAAATATAAAACCCAGTACAAAGAAGCTGTATTAATTCGCGACAACCTTCAAAGTTAAGTTGGAGGACTGGGAGATCATTTCGTTAGGATGAAATTGCAAACTAGAACGTTATTTGACTGGATGTGATCAATCATAACGTTTCCCCGCGCACGAGCCAGCCTGGGCCAGCCGAAAATAGCTCAGCTTGGTACCACCACCTGGCGAATATGTATATAATAAAGGGGGAGGGTGCGGGCGAGGAAAATCAATAAAGCGGGTGGCCGGCATCAAAACATACCCTGTCTCTCCCTCCCGCCCTCCCAGCCCGCTGCCACCCGCTGCCTCCCGCTGCCACCCCGCCTGTCTCCCGGGGAAACCCTCCCCATGTTTGGCAGACACCGTCCTTGATCTCCCTACTTCGCCGGGGCTCGCAACTTTGGATAAACATTCGTACCGTCTCACTGGAAACTGGGTCGGTTATGCGTTTTACTATCTACACACACCCTTTCATATTTTTATGCTAAACTGTTGAATTAGCATTTGAAATGTTTAGTTTTAAATTATTCGGAACGGGTTGAGATTATTTTAAGTACAATTTTATTTAAAAAAAAATATTGAATAACTTACTAGTCAGTTCAGTTGCTATATAAAAATTAGAGAGTATACAGTATTTCGTTCGTATACAATGTAAGTACATAAAGAAGCGTTCCATTTACTGTATGTATATCTATTTCTCCTAACTTAACTTATATCTTCAGTGATTAGGGTCTTTGTCCAGAGGGCCGTTCTAAAGTTAATTAAATTCTTCAAATAGTATGCATACTCTATGGAAAAACCTTCATTCTCTAATCAAATAGTACAATGACACTTTTTTCAACTCAATATTATGTAGATTCCTCTTATTCTCCTATATGTAAAATAATTGCAAAAAACTAACTTAATTAAAAATTGTACGCAACCCAAAACCCGACACCCACACTTCCATCGTGTACCGATATCAAAATAATATAATAATTATTCTGTCATTAATTACGGACGTGGGCAAATTAATATTTATTGTAATCTACAATTAAAGTAATCTAGACAATTTGTTTTATATTCGCGCGTGGGTGTCGATTACAAATCACAATAACGGTCGTATTCGTATTGTTGTCAATTCGGTTTAACTGTTTCTGGTACAAAAACAACTTTAAATGTTCTACTTTTATGATTTTAGTTTTTTATGCCTTTAATTAACTTGTAAACATATTATTTAAACGATCCAAATAAGGTCAACGGTTCTTTTAGTATCTAGTACTTATATTAATTAAAACTAGCAACGCCGCGCAGTTTTAAACTAGATAGGTACTAAAAACCTTCCTCTTGAATAACTAACTCTATCTAATAAAAAAACCGCTTCAAAATCCGTTGCGTAGTTTTAAAGATTTAAGCATACTTAGGGATAGACAGACAGCGACAGTGACATTGTTTTATACATATAGTGAAACATAGATAGGAAAAGTTGAAATATTCTTTTAATAATAAATACAGGTAGCTACTTTTAAAGTATCGGTGCATAATAATACCAGTTGATTACATAACGTTTTTTGGTGCCAACAATAATTGATTGTAAACGTTCTTGTATACCTTTTTATTAACATAGGTCAAAGTAATGTTATCGTATATATAGTATACCTTTCTTTCGTTTTTATATAGCGTACGAAAATAGCACCAATTATTATAGGCACATACGAGTACGTCGCTATATTGTTTAAACTTTCAGAATATAATTATTTAAGGAAGATCTAGCAGCAATGCCCTGGTTTCACCCGTGTAAATCCCAATCCCGTGGAAATTCTGGGATAATAATTACTTTCACTTACCCTATTACACATATGTATCTGTTATTAGGGAACATCTGCGCCAAATCGTTTCAGTAGTCTTTACATGAAAAGTAACAAACACATTGATGTTTGTTCTAGACGTAAACATTCACGTTTATAAAAGTAGTACCTATAGGTAGGATGTTGTACTACTAACATTCTGGTCGCGATTTCGTCTGCGTGGTTATCGGGAATACTGTGAACCTATACCTATCCCGACGTTACATACACACATTGTTTGGTATACACACTCGAATCATAGTAGGCGTTAGGACTGTGCTCATATCGTGCACTTTCGTAACTTACGAGGTATCACAGTCACAGTACCTATTAAGACTGTGCTCATATCGTGTACTTTCCACCCTATTTAATACTTAAATACCATTTTATTATAACCTTCCTTGATAACTGGCCTATCAAATTCAAGATGATTACCTGATATGGTTGCAAGATGGCGTAGTCGAGGAACTGAAGCTGCTTGTCGTGAAGGTATTCCACCGGCTGCGCGTCTGCCTGAAGAGTTATGTCGGCAGCCAGGGGAGTGAACGTCTGCAATCAATCACATTCTGTAGTTTGAATGTCTTGAATAAGTACCTATGTACTTAGGTACTACAAAGAAAATAAGAAGAAGAAGAAAAAGAAGAAGAAAGTATAAGAAAAGAAGAAGAATAAGAAGAAGGCATACCTAGTCTCTTTTAGGAATAAAATTTATAGATATTAAGTCTTCTATGTAAGCTCTTGGAAAGTAAGCCTTTCACTAAACTGATAATATTAGTAAGTACCTAGGTACCTAACTAACCAACCTATTAAGGATCACCACGCTTACTCAATGTGTGTTGGTGGTCACAAAGTAACTTTACTAACGTTGTTTGGAAAATAGCAATCTGGATTCGCTCAACCCAGGAATTGAACCTGTGGCTTAGCAACAAAATTATTAAATTTACTTTGAAAACAAGGAATTTTACATCTAACAATAATTTCATTTGGAACACACAACGCCATCTATTAGCAATAGGCGGAAACTTTAAACATGTGGAGAAAAAAGGAACTAAATCATATGAATAAAATCTTACCAAAGCTGGCCATTTGACGTCTTTTCCCTCGTTATTTCTTGGTGCCCACACTAACGTTCTTTCCACTAAAAACACACGAAACGTTCTACGCGAATACACTGCCACCCACTCACGTCTTTGCCAATCGACACCATCATATTCCACTAACACCTGAAACAAGAAAATAATTAAGTTTAAAAACAAATCCAAACAACATTTCAACAAATTAACAGCAAAAATACCTATAAAATCCATGAATTGACAATATGAGACTCTTAGCGCCATCTACCGGGTAGTGGCTAAACTAAGTAGCCAAGAAACTCCACAGGAACTGCAGCAATAAGAAATGTTACGGAAAACCATCACTAGATGGCAGCACACATTTCGAATCAATGTTAACAACCGCAATACGACCCCGCCCAAATAACTCCCGTGAAAGAGATAGTTGTAAGTTGTATGAAAGAGACAACAACAATAACAAATCAACTTTCTCGAGGCGTAAAGTACAAAACAACACGCCATCCTATCACTAGCGTTTGCTGTATCCAATATAATTTATTTTATATTATGTGCTTAATGGGTTAGCTACTCGTATAAAATTGTTGATAAGAAAATACTTTAAATACCTACCTACCATTTACCTATGTTCTTAAGTGGATAGTAGTTAGCTAGGTATCTAACTACTACGTATGTACTTGCAAGCTCTTTGTCTAAGTTAAGGTAACAGATAGCATAACATTGAAGATAAACTTAGTAGGTAGGTAAGTAAGTACAAAATTTTAAAAAAGGCGGAATATTTTTTCGTCTCGGTTATCTTTGAGTTTCAATATGAAACGTTTATATGTATATGGCTACATAATGCTAGTTTATTCTAAGACCTAAGACTGAATAGCTTACTTATTTACGTACCTATCTGTTATTTTACCTTGGTTACGATAAATAGAATAGACCTTGTCATAACACCATAACATATGAGGTCTTGCTTGATACTTTGATACTGTGTATGTGTGCCTAGCCTATGCATCAATTATTCCTGTATTAATCTAGATTCTAGATTAGCTACCTCACAGTATTTAGCTATTTATTTATACATTTTTTTTTAAAGAGGCGGAGGGAGATTTTGTCTGTTCGTTTGAATGCGCAAACAAACTAATCGATTTTAAAAAATATACCTATTTGCACTAGCTAGTCTGTTAATTGTGAGAGTTATGGCTCGTAGGGGTAGAATAGGGGTAGCCGAAATGGAACAGTTCCGAAATGTGAATAGACTAAGGGCCTATTTCACCGTCTTCAAGTAACTTTCCGAGTAGCTACTCACATGTTTTGTCTTTGTCACTTGATATAAAGTAAGAAAGAGACAAAACTAAGTTTACTTGAAGGTCGTGAAATAGGCCCTAAGCCTATGGGGCTGTTTCGAAGAGTGAAATCGCGGAGCAAAGCTAGTACATGATCAGTATGAAGATTAGTTTATGCAGAAGTACTCTTTACTTAATTTATGAGAGTAATAATAACTAATATTGCGAATTCACACAATACTCATTCGCACTATTCTCATAGAATTTTTCTTCTTTCCATTCCTATTGACGTAACATCTGAAGAATGCGAGATGCGAATCAATTAGTCATATAAATTTTACTTTCTATAGCAATAGTTCGTGGTATCGACGTTTAGTTAGAAACATTGAGACTTCATAGTTTCATACCTGTGTGATCAGAGGTCCTGACCAAACCCTTTTGATACATCATGTGAAGGAAATGAGTTTTTACAGATATGTGTTTGAGCGATGTTTACTCCCTATCATACTAATATTCGTATTTCTATGGCCACAGTTTAATGATGAGAACCTTTACAAGGCCACTGATAGATAGTGCCATATCGGTGGCCGACTTACTCCTCTAAGGTGGCCGAGCATCCTAGTCCTCAAAATATGAGTCGACACGCAAAAAAGAAGAAGTTTATTGCCCAGATAAATTCTCACGGTATTGAAATTTTAACCAAGGAAAACCACGGGGCAAACATATGTATAGATATTCTTCATTTAATAGTATAAGATAAGAACACTTCTGGCAGTTACCCAAAGAATTTGATACATCATTCATATAAATTACTTATGTACATACTTATCTATATGCATTGCAAGCATACCTATTATTTATTATATGAAATGCAATTAAGTACATAGATTGAAATAGCTCTATGATTGATTGTTCTGCTGTTCAGAATTGATTTTCAAATCTATTTTAAAAAACCTTTTGAACTTTCTCAATAAGTTGTAATGTATCTGTTTATTTATAACTAACGGCGTCTGGCGGTTTCACCCGCGTGGTTCCCGTTCTCGTGGGAATACGGGGATAAAATATAATAATAGCCTATTTTACTCAGGGTGAATGTAGCTTTCTAATGAAAAAAGAATTATTAAAATCAGTCCAGTACTTTTTGAGTTTATTCGTTACATACAAAAATACAAATCTTTCCTCTTTACAATATTAAAGTAGAAACGTTTTAAGCAAAATATGTTTTGGTTAAGAATTGGCACAACAAATTCTTTTTTTGTTGTTTACAAATTAATGTTTCATGTTTTTATGCCTTGTTTTCTTGAGGATTATTAAATTCAAGGTTACTTACGTACTGACTGTCTTTGATTGTTGATTGTCTCTAATTGTTATAAGGAATGTCAGAAGCGATTTTAATTAACTGATTAATTGCTATCATCTATTTAACAGTTATTTTACTAAATTCAATAAGTTTAAGAGTAATTTAGATACCCTACCTACTTGGTTTAAAAGCGAGAATTGATTTTGATGAAATTCAAAGTGGAAATCCCTACTAATATTATAAATGCGAAAGTAACTCTGTCTGTTACCTTTTCACGGCTAAACTACTGAACCGATTGACTTGAAATTTGGTACAGGGGTAGCTTATGGTCCGGGAAAGAATACGTATACCACTGCACTTACCAGTTAGGTATTTAATTTAAACAATGAAATATTTTCAACAGAATCAATAACTATACAATCTGTATATTATATCTAAACAATCATAGGTAGTATAGAATTGTAGAGTTTATTATAATCTCCTTGCCCTACTTAAGGCGTCTCCCACTAAGATTGATTTACATCACGCGGGAGGTAATTTAACTAAAATAATATAATTTATATTCTGTTCAGAGATATCTATCAACGTAAATGTACATTACATTGTTAGGAAAATAATAATAAGATTAATAAAGTATGTTAAGAGAATTGTTGTAAGATATCGTTAATTGCATGGAACTGAATGTTATTTGAGAGAGAGAGGGAAGACAACGAGTAGTAAGGGATGATTGTCCCTTCATTATAGGGGATTTTATACATACACATATTTATACTAAATCGCAATTCAACAGAGAAATAGGTATGTATTTGGAACCTTACTCTTGTATGACATCTAATCTTCTCAACGACTAATTAAAACCCAAAGCAAGTTCAATAACTAACTATATAATACAACGGGATATTTGTACGTACTTATTTAAGTCGATTCCCTACAAGTACAAACATCCCGTTGTATTATATAGTTATATATAATGACGTACATTTCGTTGAATAATAAAAAAGTTCAATAACTGCAAAATTTCAGGATACTATTAGCTCTATACTCTCAAAATACCTACCTAACTACTGTTAACTAAACGTAAAACGAAATTTTTAAAAAACAATGTCATGTTTCAAAGATTAAAGCCAGAAACCGCAGTCAAAGCTTTGGCCTGTGCCGGTTCTATCGCATAAACAAACTATTATTCAAAATCGTGGTCAGATCTAAAGATATTTATTTATTTATCGATTCAATCATCACATCTCCATCGCTGGTTGGATGCGAGAACGCCATTATTATTAGAAACGGCAAGTACTTTAGACCAAGGTTGTGTAATGTAACTAGGCCAAACGCGAGATCACGCTTATAACCAAGTACCTATATACTATGTAGTTACTGTAACTTTATCTTGATAGATTTTATTATTTATCAAATAATGTCCTACAGATCTGTAAAACAATTGGTATAAACATTTAAAATCTTAGCTCACTTAAAAATGTGGTTTTACAACGGCAAAGTTAGTCCACATTTTACTGGCTGAGATCACTTTTTTACGACGCACCAGTATCGTAAGGAAAGGATGCATATTTCCGAAGTTTCCAGTAGATTTTCTGATCATTTTCTTTCCGACCTAAACTTTGTGTAACATAAATAATCAAAGAGGTTCTTTCATACATAAGTAGGTCCATGTATCAAATTAAGAAAAAATAAAAATGTTGAATTATAAATAAACGTTTCAATACAAATACAAAATATTTGATATGTATACATATAAATAAACGTTACAAACGTTGGATGACAACATAAGGTAGGCTAAACAGATAATTATTTATTTTAATATAAATGGTGACAAGATCCGCGTTTAAAAGGTCAAGCGTAGATTAGATAACAGTTGCTACGTACGTACATGTGGTGTGTTACTAATCTATATCATTATATAAAAGGCTTTGTCCTGAATGACTGATGGATCAACGCACAGCCTAAACCGCTGATCGTAGAGACCTGAAACTTGGAGGGTGTGTTATTTGTATTACGTAGGCGTCCGATAAGAAGGGATTTTTGAAAATTCCACCTCTAAAGGGGTGAAAAGGGGTTGCAAAGTTTGTATGGGACAACGTGATTCCTCGGTCTGATTAAGATCAAACTTGGCGTAAATGTTCTTCAAAAAGATTAATTAAATATGTGATACTCATTTTTCTTAAAATCATCACCTAACATGATTAAAAAGGGCTAAAAAGTTATTTTGGGGTTGATTTTCGTCGAAATTGGTATCAATACTCCTTTGACATGTGTTTCAATTTGTAATTTGACAGCCAAATGTCAAAATGGCGGACTAAAATAAACTGACGGAAAATGAGGCAGCGTATCAAAATTATAAGTAAATAAAAAATACCGTATTTTTACTTATTAATAGATATTTATCAATATTCTTCACCCCGTATTATAAATCTAGACATTAATTTAAATAACTAAGTATTTCAAATATCAAATCTGTAGGTGAAGTAGTGTTTTCATAAAATGTTGAGTTACAAGGGCTTCGCTTTGCTCGCCCTAATTACTTTGATAGATATTTTAAGGATATTTTACTCATAATTTGATTTCTGCTTATCATATCTTCAGACATTTTCGATCTAAAATATTACTATATGAAAATTATTATTCATGTGCGATTTATCGATTTTAGTTTTATGTTCAAGTCGAGCAGGGTTTTTTTTATAACTAAATCACCCACTTCTTAAAGATACATAGATTCGCTAAATTACAATCCCAGTGTTAACTTGGCAGTTTAGTTTTTCGCAGAATCTAAAACATTTTCCAATATAGTAGAACGCCGATTAACCGAATCGCCAATTTTATTCGAATCGGTCATAAGTTACTATGTATGTACCTCTATTAGTTGATGTGATTTATTATATTTTTCAACACACTTGCTCATAAAGGGGCTCTTATTTGTGCAAAAACAGTTGAATAATGATACGCTTGATTCACTAGTGAGTTATAGATTTTTTTTTAATTGTTTAGTTTTAAAAAAGTTTCGATACCAAAAAAAATCGTGTCCATACATTTTAAAAACAAACTTCAACTATGTTGCCTTACTTTTGGTAGGTCTATGGTCGATTCCATTCATTCATTCATTCGATTATTTTTTTAATGAGTATATTCTTTTAATATATGGCCGATCACCATTATTGTGTTGGATGCGCGCGAATAGAAAAAACTGTTTATTTATTAGCGAAAAATGATAATTTCTTCGCAAATGTGTTGAAAAACGTTGTATGGTACACGCGTTGTATTGATGATTACTATCCTCGGCTATCTTCAGACCCTCGCCTGACGGCTCGGGCCTCAATAGCGCCTCGGAAGTAATCACCAACTTACCTCGCTTGTACCATAAATAACTATTGTATTTTCGCTAAGGCCCGCTGGGATTTCAACTAAAATAGAAATAAATAAAATAAAATAACTTACTCTGATCGAGATGTTTAAGTGAGCTATAGATATTGTAGAACTGTGTTTGTTAAAATTATTATAGTTTATTCTATGTGTGACATCGTTTTTAGAGTTCCGTTCCCAAAGGGTAAAAACGAAACCATATTACTGAGACTTCGCAGTCCGACCGTCCGTCTGTCACCAGACTATCTCAAGAACCATGGACATTGGACGTATGATATGAGAGAATGATGCATATTCAAGGTCAAAAACGGTGATAGCTTAAGCTACACTTGAAATTTTCACAGATGATGTATTTCTATTCTATTGCCGCTATAAAATAAAATAAATATTTAAGCGGGGCTTCTCAATACAACAAACGTGTTTTTTGTCGTTTTTGGTACGGAACCCTTCGTGCGCGAGTCCAGCTATGTGCAGTCAATGTGCGATAATCCGAATTCTCGATTATCCGAATCGACCCCGGTCCCAATTAATTCAGATAATCGGCGTTCTACTGAATATGTATTGTGCAATGAAACGCCGACTCTTCCGAAGAAAAGATGAAAAAATAGGATGGAAGTGGTAGTGGGGTGGAAGGGGTAGTGGCCTAGAATTGGAGTCGAAATGAGAGTGGTGTGGATGTGGGATAGGCGTTGAAGTGGTAGAGATGTGGAAATGGGATTAATGTGGATGTAGGACGGTGTGATGTAGAGCGTCGGTGGCGTAGGGGTTAAGGTCTTTGACTTTCGATCGGAAGGTGCCTGGTTGGAACCCCACCACGTACCAATGTGTTTTAAATCATCATTACCAGTTCATTGATCTCCCTACCGAGGGTACAAGACCAGAAATAAGTAATGATGAATGATGTGGAAGTGGGAGCGGTGTGGAAGATGTATTAGTGTGGAAGGGGAGTGGGGTGGAAGAGGTAGCGGCGTGGAAGTGATATTAGAGGGTCAGCATCAGCTACCTAAAGAGGGGCTAGGGCCTGTCCTGAATCATATCTAATAGGGGTATTTTAATTATGTAGGCACATAAAATATTAAAGTTTACCTAATTTATATGTCACTAGCCCGCGGTTTCACCCGCTTAGTTCCCGGTCCCGTAAGAATATGGGGATAAAATTATGCTAAAAACCTTCCCACTGAATCACTATATCTATTAAAACAAACCGCATCAAAATCTCTAGCGTAGTTTCAAAGATCTAAGCATACATAGGGACATAGGAACAGAGAAAGCGACTTTGTTTTATACTACATATGTAGTGATAATCCTACTAATATTATAAAGACGAAAGTTTGTATGTATGGATGTTTGTTACTCTTTCACGCAAAAACTACTGAATGGATTTTAATGAAACTTTACAATAATCTTGCTTATACATCAGAATAACACATAGGATACTTTTTATCCCAAAATTCCCACGGGAACGGGAACTACGCGGGTGAAGCCGCGGGGCGCTGCTAGTGAATAATATAGGCGTGTTTATTGTTTAATTTTAATCTCGACTGCCAGACCCACATATTCATTAAAGTTATTTTATTACATCGATATTTAGCGTTAGCCCAAAATAACTATTCTTCGCGTACGAAGTCGCGGGGCAGAAGCTAGTTTCATATAAAAACAATAGGGATGTCGACTGGGTAAACAAAAGAAAATTCTAATTAGTCCGTCAGATAGATTTCGAAAAAATATTAGACACGTATTTTTTGTTTTATCAAATAATTAAAACTGACTTAGTTATAACGCATTAAAGTTCAGGAGTGGGGGCTTGTGACGATAATTCTTGGTAAAAAATGTATGTAGCTGTGACGTCACACAAGTTTTCTATGCACTATATCGTCTTAATTATTTGTTTGTATCAAAAAAGAGAAAATACGTACTTATCCAATATTTTTGCGAAATCTATCTGACGGACTAATTCGATTTTTTTTGTCGAAATCCCTATTATCTAGTAAAAATCGCCAGAGAGTCATCAGTCAGAGTTCATTTTAGGTCAGCTAGGAAAAGAGAAAAATAGGTATATCTAGTAAGCCTATTGAATAGAAGTTAGCGCTGTTGTTGAGGCGTTGTTCGTTTTTGGAGAAAAGGAATAGGTAGACTGGGAGCGTTTGCCACGTGTCTAGGGGGACTGGAGTGCTAATCCCTACTAATATTATAAATGCGAAAGTAACTCTATCTGTCTGTCTGTTACCTTTTCACGGTTAAACTACTGAACCGATTGAAGAAATTTGGTACAGGGGTAGCTTATGGTCCGGGAAAGAACATAGGCAACGTTTTATCCCGAAATTCCCACGGGATCGGGAACTACGCGGGTGAAACCGCGGGGCACAGCTAGTATGTATTATAAAAATGACGACATTGATCATATATCATTATTGTTAAAAAAGATATACCTAGTTAAGAAAAAGTTTTAAAGTGCAATAAAGAATCCTAGTAATGACTAATAGATTAATTAAGATGACTAATTTTATAACCTGTAAGCTTAGTAACTACTAGGTGTAGTATAGCTAATTACCAACCTACTTATAAAACTTGTAATACTAAAGTTTAAAGTGAGGATAATTAAAGAGAAGGAATTTGTAATACAATTACTAATTAGGTGTAATCCGCTTGGCCCTAAATACGGAAACGTTAGTATACAGATTAACATAAATAAAATCTTATTAAGGTCACAAATAAATAGAGAGAGAGAGAATAAAATTCTCGTAGGTAGGTACTTATAGTAGATTTATTATAAGGTTAAAGACTTCTTTAATTCTAAATCCTGATTGATGTTATAAATTCGAAAGTGAATTTGTTTGTTTGTAACGCTTTCACATCATAACCATTACCATTCAATTGATAGATAGATAAATTAATTATTTATTGTGACACACCATGAAAATTAAAAAACCAAAGAAAAAATACTTAAAACATTTAATTGATCATCATGAAAGCAGACATATTGACAGAGGTACCTAGGTACTGGCTTGTGCTAACCAATATAGTAAATCCTAAATGTACATGACCTATCTGTACGCAAAATAAAAAAACAATCCTCCAAAATAAGTCTACAATAACATTAATAAACCTAACACATTTCCCAAATAAATTTTGAATAAAACCGTATCATTATTTATAAGTAGCAACCCAAACTTAACTGTCAACTAAAAAGAAAAAAAAACAAAAAGAAAAATAAAGATTTCCCGCCAAACAATAACACCGAATCGAATGCGCGTCTGCCTCTAGTTCAGTGGGTCATTGAACTCTCTTCGAACCAGACGCAACTCAAGTAACAGACCTGTCGCGTTGTCGTACTAACTATTCTGTAATCTGTGGCGTTGTGATCATACAAGGCGAACTCGTATTGCAAAACATTCACTCGTACACTCACTAAACATTAGTTCACTTGCACATAAGATATATTATGACAATAAGCGTATTTATAATCTCTTGTGAAGTAGTGGCAATCAAAGAAAGACTATGATTATTTGATCAGAGAGATATATTATTTGATCGTTAACCAAACTAAAAATCATAGTGTACCTACCTGTTACCTTAGGTCTTTAGGGAAGGGACTTTTTTATTTGAAAGTATTTGATAGTCATCGACGGAGAACTCTAAAAGCGATGATAGTAACATTTAGCACGAAACAACAAATCAACGTGTTATTATTATACTTATACAAACTTGAAATAGGATTTTTATAAATTCATCCTTTTAGGAAGTTAACAAAGGCTATCTTGAAGTTGCTGGTGAAATTCCCATTCGGATACACGGCTAATATTCTAGTATTAAGCGACATAAACTTGGAAATGTAATGTTTCTCAATTTTTCACCCCTAGACGACCACAAGTAAATATAAATCCTTTCATTCTACTATATTGCTATCATTACAATAGCCATTTTTCGAAGGTTTCGTACTATAAATTTGCCGCATCCATTACCGCAGAGTGAGTAATTGTACACACTAAATTATAGCTAGCAAGTTTCTGAATATTCCATTGGTGAAATTTATAGCATTTTCCGAGATAAGCCCAAAGAAAGAAAACTTTCCGTAAATAAAGGAGAGTAAACAAACTATTTCGAAGAAAGTTCTTCATAAACAAGACGACAAAGCTTTATCAAACTCAAAAATAACAGGATAAAAAGTAACCTATATCCATCTCTAAGATACATTTTTTGTTCAATGAAGATGACAGACAAATAGAGCTACTTTAGCACTCGTAGTATTGATTTTACTAAGCTCAATATCATAAAGAAATACCAAATCACGTCCAATCATTCAACCAAAAGAAAAATTGATGTATTTTGTTTAACGTCGATATCAAAATAATGATTGTGCGACCTTGCTGGCACTGACCGACCTTTGATTTGAATAATCCATATTCAATGAGACTTCGCAGTTACCTACGACAAGAAGTTGTTACTTTACTATCAAAATAACGTATTATCATTTCAGTGTTACAAATTACACTTCTGAAGCCTCATCTAGAAATGTTAGCTCGAAAATTAAAGGTGAAAAAAGACATAAAGGTTATGTTTGATATAAAAATAAAACAGACACATAATTTAGTTTTCTCATCATAAAACGTATAAAGATTATTTTCATCTGAGACCCAAGTGTAAATTGAACAAAATCAGATTATAAGAAATACAAAATTCTGTCACATACAGACGTAGATGTCATGTCATAAAATTGCAATAAAATTCGTAAAACTTGACTTGTCATTAAACAGGACAATAGAAAAGTTTTGGCTTGAGTTTATTCTAAAGAATTCAAAACATACCCCTAGTGTAGAACGTGGAACGTGAGAGACTATCATGAAATATTTACGAGTGTATCTCGGGATATTCTTTACACAAGCGCAGTTCCGTACAGGCGTATTCTCATTCTGTTACAAGGCGAACGAACAAGCTCCTAAAACTTCCTGATAATAACTTCCGTTCAAGGTTTCCAAGGGTAGATTGGAAGGACGGACTTTGAAAAATATCCGGGTACGAAGGTTTTCGAGTGTTCCTTGTCCCAATTTTATTATTTTACAGCTTACCATCCCCTATTCCTGTGGGAAGCGGGGTGGGTGATTTGCAAGGAGTAGGGTGACTGTACGAGGCGAGACTCGGTTTTATATTTCGAAGTTTGGAAATATGTCTGTTGTAAAGATATTGTCATGAAACTCGAGTTTGGAGGGAAACTGTCTTCGCGAAATCTATTATTCTGTTTGTGACAAGCAATGTTTGTTACAGCTGTTAAACAACTGTCAGATCTGTCCGTTTGTCCCTTTGTTCTGTGGCCGTGTTTACATATCTCAGCTCTGGGAAATACGTGTAAAGTTTCATGTATTCATTTGCGTTTTCTTACCAATTAGAAGTGCTATACGATGACTTCATGATCGTGACCACTACTTGCAAGCACGGTGGATACGCTTATTCCTGTATATTATCATCAATGAGGAGAATGCCTGTCGTGGAATCTTAAAAACTGACACTTGCATAACTTCTCTAATCACAATAAATTTATTACATAAACGAATAAAATACATAAACTATAAATAATACCCATAATTTCTGGCTTACACTCCCAAACTCCCAAAATACGGACAGCAATTTCTCATTCCATGATAATGCTAATACTCTGGGCGAAATATCACACTCTTTGATCACGCTATTTGTCGATTAGAGGCTATGAATATATGGCATAGTCTATGCATGTAGGTAGTTTAGTTGAAGAAATGATACGGTCTTGAAAACGAATCTGTTCTGCCTACATGTGCATGCAAAACAACCCACATAAATAAACATTTGCACTCATGATATCATCGCAGTAATGTATTGACCTGTGCTACGAGTACAAGCATTTATTATCAATTTAAATAATAATTACGAAGTATTCACTGGGAGGAATTTTATTTATAAAATGTTAATTTAACAATAAGTATTTACGCAATCTTAATACCTACACCTTTTCAGCATAAAAATTAAACATCTAAAATAATCACATTCTTAAAGTTTCTGGTTTTTTAATTGCTTCTAAACTATCAGATGCATTTTGAAAAAAATTAACCACTGGGATATGGACCTTGGTATCTCAATTTATTAAAGGTTTGCCACGATTCCACCCAGTCCTAGACTCAATTTCGAAGTGAGCTTATATTTAAAGTATACATATTTTCAGACCTTTTTTAATTTGAAAAAAAAAACAGGCAAACATCGATTCTCATAAGAATTTTCTTAGTAGGTTATCTCCGTACTTTGTCACGGAATCTATACCACATAATGTCATAATGCTCTAAGAGTGTTTCCTTACACTTTGTAATATCATCCTGTATAGCTATTTTCCCCTTTCGTGTGGCTATAACGTTGGTACTTCTAACTAAAGGAGTTTGCTTGATATCGTTATTACAACGATTAAACTATGATAATGGTACTTCTAAAGAATTAAAATGTGACTAAATGGAACTTCTACTGCCACGGCATGGGTAACTACTGAACTCTTGATGATTTGAAAAGGAATAATTAAAATAAAAAGTTGTCTAAAAAACTTATTTTGCGCTAACAATTCGATTAAATTTCACTAAGTTTAAAATAAAGTAAAAGTAACATTAAGTAAGAAATTTAAGACCGATAAATCACATTTGTTACATAATATCCAAAAAGTGCACTATATTTAAAAGTAGACTAGCGGCGCCCCGCGGTTTCACCCGCGTAGTTTCCGTTCCCGTAGGAATATGGGGATAATAAAACCTTCCCACTGAATCAATCTATCTATTAAAACAAACCGCATCAAAATCCGTTGCGTAGTTTTAAAGATCTATAAGCATACGTAGGGACATGGGAACATAGGGGCAGAGAAAGCGACTTTGTTTTACACTATGTAGAGAAGAAGAAGAAAATGTAAGAATTTGACTGACGAGAAATTATATCTACAAGTCAGTCTCAGTACGAGTTAGCATTAGCTTTGCAGTATCTGACATAAACGAAAGCCTATCTCTACAAAACTCAAAGGCAAGAACAAGGAAGTACAAGCAAATACTTGCTCGATTAGTCTATGTACATTACGTAACAAAATTATAACATAATGCAAGTAAACTGGAATTTAACAGTAACCGAATAGAATAGAAACTCAATGGTCCAACTCTCACCGCGATGTCATAAAGCGGAACAGATACACGACCAGCTGAGTGCTCACGCGCATTCCACGCGGTCAACGCTCGAATACGGACTGTCCGTTCTAAGATTGCTAGCCATAGTCGTCCGAGAAGTAGTTTGTTGTTTATGGATTATTTTTAATTGTGTTTGAAGTTGGAATGGAATTTTCTTCTTTATTGTACGAGAGAGGCATTTGCCGTATGGAATCTTTTAGGACGATAATAGTATACTATTAAATAAACATAGGTTAGGTACCTACACTTTATAATTTACTTGCTTATATTTATGTACTTGTATGTGGAAAGTTTTCCGAAATTAGACTTCTCTAATTCTTTGGTACTATTAGCCTATGGAATAATATAAAGCATGCGTCAAGGGATTCGGTTCCCAAGCTATCCAAAATTCTATCGTCTTTGAGAGCTAATAAAAGTATAGCATTATAATAGTACAGCAATTAGAAAGTCTAACGTTATTTTCCATCAAAAACAACGAAACAGTAAGCGTGTTTGTATTTTGTTTGGTGCAGTATGTGCGCATGCGTTAGTTAGCTACGAGTAGCTAGACCGCGTGGAACGAGGAAGCAAAATCACACGCAGTCTTGTATGTATGTATGTATTGTAGGTAGGCGATGCGGAAAACGCCAGGGATATCATTGTTATACTCATATAGGTAATTTGTCTACTTATGTTATTAATTACTTATTAGATTTAATTAGTTTTTATTCATATATCGAAGTCTGTTTTCGTGTCTCTCTTGATTAATATGATTCTTGACCTTGACCAATCGCTAAGATGGTATGTCACGCATAAAACCACCAACTACGCCACTTGGTCGTTAATATAAAAATACTTGAAATAATTAAAAACATACAGTATAAAAGTAAATACCGAACTTTACACTACATAGCACAAAAAACCGAAATGCCATCCCATCAGATATAAGCAAAAGCTATAAACTTTTCCAACCGGTTCACAAGTTAATTTACATTCACTCGAAAAAAAAAACAAACTAATATTTTGAAACGTCTATCAAAACCAAAGTTCAGTAATTTCGCGGTAAATTACTCGGTCTAGCGAATATTAAAAAACAAAAAGTTGAAGGCGAGACGGTGCTGGCAGTACTGGCGAGTAATTAAAAAGATTGAGAATTCGAAATACAAAAGGTTAGACTCGAGGGTGTGTGGAAGGGTGTTAATTTTTCAGTTGCGTTGTGGCGTACGACGTACTACGCAGTACCTACTACTCGTATAGGTATAACTACGTACTACGTTTTACTATAGGTATATTTGTATAGTATAGGTACTTTCAGTTGGGTTGAATGGAACAGAAGCAGTCGTAGTCGGGTCTCCCCAGGCGGTTACGATGACGATCAATACAGGGTTATGGGGTACGGTGCCTTGTGGATATAATTTTCGAGCTCGAAATTCAATATAACTACGTAAAACAGATTTAAAGTTAATATCGCAGAGAATTTTAGCACCAAAATATTTGGGATATAGGTACTTGTGAATTTTAATGATAATTTAATGAATTTTTAACGCGATGTTCTTTGTCAAAAACAAAAATTGGTAATTATTTTGGTACTACATATTATCCATATCTTTGTACTATTATTTATTGGCCTTATGATGAGTAAATATATGTATTTTAGTGGAGTACAAGTGGTAAAATAATAATAGGTTGACGTCGAGTAGCGAGTTTGTCACACCAGTACTTTTCACAGTTATTTCTACTAATACTTTCAATTACAAAACGTTTTATTCAAGTATAAAAGTATTAGATAAAAATAAAATATACGTTTTCATGTTTCATAGCTGATATTTTATAGATAGACCTTGAAACTATAAAACCACTAAATAAACTAATGCTGTATCACTACATAGTATAAAACAAAGTCGCTTCCCGCTGTCTGTCCCTTTGTATGCTTAGATCTTTAAAACTACGCAACGGATTTTGATACTGTTTGTTTTAATAGATAGTGTGATACAGTAGGAAGGTTTTTAGCATAATTTTATCCCCATATTCCTACAGGAACGGGAATTACGCGGGTGGAACCGTGGGGTACCGCTAGTAATTTAATATATTTCATAATCTTATACTTAACTAAAATATAATCTCTGCCTCTATATCTAAAACTCTACTTTAGTATTATCAACTAGGAACTTTAAGGTTTATAAATAAAGAAACTACTAGATCGATTAAGATGAACTTTAGTACTTTGCCTAATAACCAGAAATAATACATATAGGATTTTCCATCCAAAAAATCCCAAGAGATTGGTATTGTAGTGTCAAAAACTCCTTGAAGAATATATTTTTGTACCTACAAAGTTTAATTAGAAAATACTCGCACTATGTAACAGCTTGTTATAAAAGACAGAATATATCTAAATCACCTCGCAGTTATCAGTCAATTAAAACAATAAGGAACACATCCCAACATTCTTTCACATAAAATTATACAACACCAGAAAAGCAAGTCCTTTTACTATCTTTAATTAAACATGACCTTTATACATGACGAATATTTTGCTTTCGATTATATCAACATACAAAGTCGAAAAAATGAATAATTCATCACAAACCAACTGTTCGGAATGGAAAATGATTGGAATACATAACGCATTTCCTTGAACATTAACTGTTTCAATGACTTGTACCTTAATTTATGAGTTATTTTAGTCATTGTTTCCATAAATGTATCTTTAGACGTAATGTAAGTCGAAGTACAAAGTAATGCTTGCTTTTTTGACGTAACAACTTATGAATGATGGTGGATCGTTACATAAATTAATCAATGATATCGCACAGTATTTTGTACATTATAGTATTTTTTTTAGGTTTGATTTATAGTATACATATTGAATAAATGATCGGATAGGGTGAGAGGTGTAGAATACATAAGTATTACTAAAAAAACCTCATTAAATACTCTTCGAAAACTGTTGAAATGAAACGTAACTAAAAAAAATATCATAAAATTAATAACAAAAATAGAAAATGTCTACTTACTGATGTAATCAGATAAAACGTAATTAGACACATTTTTATCAAGTAGAACATGACTCGTATAGTAAACAATCGTTTGGCCATGAACTATGAAACAGCTGATACGTTTCAATTACAATATTTTCAACGTTAAATGTAACTGTAATATGGATACTAATAACCACGCTAATAACGTTACCAAAAAGTATAATAATAAGGTTTATTACAACTTAATAAAACGTAGACGTAGATATTTAAAAATATTCATTAGAGATCTATACTACAAAGATTAATTTGTTCAATTTATAATATCAAAACTTGATCAAAGCTTTTGCGTTTTCAAAGCGTTTGAGATCTGTTATAGGCCTTAAATAATAACAACTTCACCAGTTTCGTCTATAATGGATGAAATACCCAACCTTCAAGGTCATGCAATTAAGCTAGCGAAGCCTCTTTGTAAGTAACCACGAGTATATTCAGAATTCAACACATTTTATACATTATTCAACAACTTTGATGTAACAAACTATTATTATGGTAACCCAAAAGTTATTGTTATCATTATAACTTTAGTATTCAACTTTATAATAACAAATAATGCTGGAAAAACAAGGCACGTCGTCAATGAAACTAAATTAGTAGTAAGTCTTATGAAACCATGTTGCGCCATCATTCGGCAGTCAGTTGGCCTCAAATTTTTATACGTGCGTTGACTTTCTGTCACCGAACTTGAGCACTGAACATTTTAACGTTATAAATCTTTAATAGCGTATTATAATTCTGCTTTGAATGAATAAGAGCTAATTGAATTGGTAAAGACGCTGTATGTAACATTCATGGAGACTGGATTTTCCTTGGACGGTAATAGAATAAGTTCTTAGAGAATATGTTTAGACATTTGTTCAGAATGAGTCATTGTTGATGTTGCATTCTCTAAATTGAGTTTTACAGTACAATATGTTGTTAAAATTAAATCTTAATGTATAGGATGTTCGTTAAAACTAAATTCTCCATAAGGTCAAATAATTACTGGCACACTGTAGCTTATTTCATCAGTATAATAACAAAAACCTAAGCTTGTCCCAGAAAATGTTTGTTAAAATTGTAGCTGGAGCCATGTTGTACATCACGGACCGTAACTAAGCCCATCTCTCCCGTAGGGCACGTCCCAATTTCGTCCCTTTACGTTCTGACCTAGTTTTGAAAGGCGTTCGTTTGCTCTGCCTCCAAATGGGAATGGGGTTGCATTTAATCGCTCTCGCCTGCCCATTCTGATGTTAATTTCGTACGGATTTTCACAACATAGAGTTACATATCGTATATATGGAATTGAATTGAGAGTTTCTCCCGAGTTTTCGTTCAAGCATCACGTGTAGTTATTGTGTTATAAAATCAACATTGGATAAATACCAGAGCACCATTGTTTAGACAGCAATACACATCTGTAGTTTACAACCGCCAAAAATAACGTAGATTGCACTCTTGCCAAGGAAATAGCAGAAAAGTAGAAGTCCGTAGTCCATGGTTATATTTGTCGGGAGTTGTTGCTGCTCTGGTAGATTTTACAATATAATAAGCTAACTTTAGATGGTTATAAGTACTTTAGTTAGATGTTATAAATATAACAGAAAGTAAACATACAGAACTCTCACACGTAGGTTCAACGACCGCTTGGTGAGATTCGATGCCGTAACCACTATTAGACAAGGCCATTCGAATTTTTGTAGACATTTCGCTATAGAAAGTACTACAACGGCGGGCAACGTTACATTAACTTGATTCTAACAGTAAATTAAGAAATAACTGCAAGAAAGAGTTATAGCTAGAATGGCTTAAACTTAAAGAAGTATTTCTTAGGATTACATAGAATCGGTCATCAGAGCCAAGGCCTCTGGTGATATTAGTACAGTAAAGAAGAATAAACTGAATCACCAAGTTTGCTATAAGGCAAGGAGGCAAGCATTTGCCGGATTTAGATAAATTTGAAACTATATGGACCTAATCTAATTTATACCAATGAATTCTTGCGAATAAAGAAATAGAGGAAACAAACTAAAATATAAAGCAAAGCAAGTTCTGTCAAATGGTAAACAGGTTGTTTATTGCGTAAAACGAATGCAATCAACCGAAATGTTTCGGTGGGTGAATACCGAACACAGGTAAACAGTTTTTATCTCACGATCTTGGTAAACAAATAAAAAATGGCATATCAAATGGATTGATTATAATCTACATTTTAACAGATAAGTTATGTTATGGGCTTATTTATATGACTCTACACGGTATGTACAAACGAATTTCATACAAGTATTAATATGTTTTATAGTAATGTGATACGTGCAGAGATATTTTTAAAACGTTTTCAAGGAAATTTCATACAGAGAAGTGGCATTATTGAAGTTTGTTGGATGATTAATGAAATATTGACAGTTACTCCATATAAAATCATTTGCTCAATACCGAAGTTGATTGAATTATCATCGAATTGAAAACTAGGGCAATTATCAATTGTTCTGAAACTTTGTACCTTAAAATATAGGATTGACTTTTCCAGAGTATACGGAACGTCAGTATACGAAATTAGGCTAAAAGGATTTATAATTTCATTTTTACGTTTAGCTATAAATAAGTCTCGATATTTTCATGTTGATTTAATTCTGTTGATTTTAGGTTATTCTTGTTTATTAATTGGATAATTTTGAGACAACTGTACGAGTAAATTATGCACAGGTGCAAAATGCGTCGACCAATGTCTTAATTTTTTTGCTTATTCTAGATATTAATTTATTGACCTTTATTCGGTTTTTATTTATGATTGCAATATTTAAATTTATGAATCTAATTGGAAATATTATTAACTAATTTTCTCTAAATCAATATCAATCTACTTGTCACAAAACCAAATATTATTAGAGCTACTGTTTCCAAATAGGACACAAAATAGGATAGGTTAGGTCTTTTAGAAGCTTGCACATCTTCATCACGCAGAAGATTTGCGTAGAAACTGCTGGACACACTTAGTTTCTATTCTATAGTTTAATTAATCTTTTTAAAACGGAAATTTCGTAATACTAAGCTCCCAGTTAGTATGTTTGTTTTTCTACTGCATCTACTATGTTATCGTCATTTAGAATTTTAAAACCTCCCCATGTTGTTTTTGACCATCAAAAGTTTGATTTCATAGCTTTTATTTAAAAAACATCACATTCCATGCCAATGTTAACAAAACTAGAAATGGAGACCTAAAATAATTTTGCAAAATTATTTCCAACAAACAAGGAACTAAGTGTTCGTATACCAGTTAAAACCGGTTTAAATGTAGAGTCATGTTTCTCTTAAGTTGTTCCACAAGATATGATTTGAAACACCTTTATCAGATGTTTTAAATCAAATAAATTAATATCTTTTAGACTAGATATGTATTTTTGTCATGATTTGATATACTATGTAATATTAAGCCATGATTTCTTTGATAAGAAAGATTACAGCGAAGTTTTTGTCTATAAATCCAAGTAAGTTACGGTTATAAATCATATCAGTCCTTGTTTCTTTAAGCAAAACATAATGAAAATCCACACAGACGTAAAATCTTTAAATTGATCTTCACTCAATAGAGCTACTAAACAGTTATTAGTTAAATAAGTACTATTATAGATCCAGCAGACCCATATTTCATACCCGTATCATGAACTAAGCCGCCATCTTTAGAAATCCGCCATTTAGTTGAAAATTAGATGTTGTTTGAGGAATGCTAATACTAGTTATATCAACTCTATCATCATGATACTATACTGACCAAAAGAGCGAAGCACAGGTAATTACGTTAAAAACAACAATTCCTTTATGGGTGATAACCAATAGTATGGTAGTATAGGTAATAGTATAGGTGATAACAAATAACCAACCAGTAGTAACTAAAAACTAATAAAAACAAATGACTTATCGAATTAGGAAATTGCTTTAATCAAAATATCATTACGTTAGTTAGACGATGGATTTTATTGCTGACTCAATTGCAATTGGTTATTTTGATTAAAATTGTTAAGTCGAAACCACTGACATCATACTGTTTGAAGTTACTTAAACAAACAAAGAAATAAAGTATCCGGTGGCATCTTGTGTATGTATTAACGACAGTCTTGGATTATGTGATGTGCTCCAGTTTAAAGAGTAATGTAATTAGACCAATTACGGAGTTATGTAACGTAAATAGGATCCTTTCTTTGTAAGTTTGTAGTGTTCGGACAATTTAGAAACTGGGATTACAGTTTGAGTTCGAATGACAATAGTATAGATACCTAGATAGATATTTGTTTAAAGAGTATTTTGAACAAAAACTATCCCTTCAAAGTCAACTAAGGTAAAGAAGAGACTTGATGACCAGCTAAGATCATAGGTAGGTAAGGACACTGAAATTATTCGAAATTGGCAGCTTTATCAAAACGAAAACTGATGCTAGGAAACTTCACACATTTCCAAAACCAACTTAATAAACCTACAAGTGTTATGATAAAGTTAGACTTTACAATAAAACTACAAGTCGTGATAAACTACAGCGACTCGTTATCATTGACAAACAATAAAGACATAAACACAGACCAAGTACTGGCTGTATGTACATTATCTTAATGACATTTTGTATTGTCGCAACAAACAGCACAATCAGAACACATACACATAAATAACTAACATTGTTTTGATGTAATACAAGTATAATATAGTAATGTAAGTACTTGACTGTTATTCAAGGACTAGAGTTAATGTACAAGTGCTACATGTGGATATATTCTCTAAAACGCCAGGCTACATACTCGTACATGGTACATATAAAATAGTTAATAATTAAAAATTCGTTAATTCAGGTATGGCCTCTATCTAAGATGCGATTATAACTGTAGAATGTGAATCTACCACAGATGCAGAAACAGTTACTTGATACGTTATACTCGTACCTACATAACTGAAATGGAAACAAAACGTTAAAAATGTCTTATTGTATCAAAATCTATTTGTTTATTTATGTCTATCAGTAATCCTTGTAAAGTAAAGCGATATCAATGTGTTTCGTTTTCGCTTTTAGCATGTTTCACTGTTGATGTCAGCGTTCGCTTTAATTTTATTTTGAGAATTGAGCCCAATGCTTATAATGAAAATATAGCGATGGGTTCACTTCACAATAAAATATCAAGTTCAAAACAATGATGCCAATTGAAGGTAACAAAACAGTAACTAACCTCAAACCTAATAAGCCTTTTTAAATTCCTAAACATTCCCAAATACCTTATTAGAACAAATTGAGTAGCTTATATCGCAATATAATAAAGTCTTTTGCCAAAAAAGTAAAAATAGCCTATTAACACCCACACCGTCAATATTATGTTTTAATATACAAAAAAAACAATTTGAGTATTTGGTTTCTATAGCTCATAAGAAAATGTCGACATCTGAGCGGTCCATTCAGCCAATTTAATTAGTTCAGGGGTTTCATTAGCGCTGTGTGTTGACCGTTACGTAATTACGATCGTCAACCACACGCGGTGCCTGATGATTGCTAAACCAAGTTCTGGTTGACTGGAATACTTTTATATTGGTACCTATCTTCCTATAGTAAAAATGTAGTATGATGGATGACAAATAAAAATAAATTACTTAAAAGGCCGTTTATGACTGAGTGATAGATCAAGAAACCAAACCACTGGATGGCGCTGAAAAGCACGTCGATAGCTGTTATGAAAAATTCCTACCGCCCAAAAACTTTTTGTTCCAAATCCGGTTTAAAGTGTGCGGAATCGATTAGGCATATCAAAAGACAATAGAATCCGTTAAAACAGCGCGAAAAAACGAAATTATAATTTTCAACAAAATTCGGTCATATGGCCGCCTACTCCGCCCAACTCGGCTCGAAATCCGCCCAAAACTTTTAAAACCGCAAGGCACAGCTAGTTATTTATATGTAAGTACTGGAAGAGTTGAAAGTGACGTGATAAATAATTGCATCTATCGAATAGGTACTAAGAACAGATCACACATGTTATGCAAGACATATTCTGATAACGCAAGTGCAATGTTACGTAAACACCTTAATTGGCTACACAATAATTGTTTTATTGATATTTCGATTGAATGTTATGCGGGAGCTAAGTTCTAGAACTAAATTAATAACAATTTTATTAAATGCAAATTGCAGACTGATGTTGCGAAAGCATTAGTGCAGAGAAACCATTGAAATGAACCTTCAGCCGAGCTGCCGAGCCCGCTCACTGACCAAGGCCGGCGGTCACGGCTGGACATGGTGCTATATTAACTGTAATGCTCTCAGTATTCTCAAAACAAAACAATTTTTAATCCAAAATGTATGTAAGTACAATAAAGACGGCCGTAAAGCTAAAAATAATGTCCCTATTCTGAGGCGATTGGCGCGTCGATTGCCGTACGCAGGTGAAGTCAGAAGTAAACAATTTCAAAACGAGTTATTTCTGTACTGTGAGTGAAGTGAAATGCGTACATTAGGCCTGCCGTCTGTAGGTGTGTACAAGTGCAATCGAACTCGAAATACTTTCGTCAATGCTGTAACAGGTTATTTCAACGGGGCCGTCGTTGGTTCGTATAACAGTTAATTTCTAGTGTCACGCTCCGTTAGGTCACGTCGCGTGTCCAACCAACCTTCCTTCTTTAACTTCGCTGTAGATTCCAGTGTTGGTTTACTTTTATTTATACCCTACCACTAATTAATCGGCTACTGCGTAAAGAATATTAGTTACAAAACAGGTTTTTAATAGAATCGATCAAGATATTTTACACAATTTGCAGTTGTGCAATGTTTTGATATTTGATACGATTGTAAACAAGGAAGTATAGAATGTTTATCAAGAAGTGGCAATAAGAATGCAGAACAAGTATGGAAAAACGGAAGGTGGCGTGCGTGACCGACGAAGAGTTACCGCCTGCCCTATGCTGTGGAATATAAACCACTAACATTGACAACACAGCTACGACACGTCCTAATATTGTATGTTAGTTTGGCACAACATAGCAACTGACTCTACCAACATTGTATTGAGAATTAAAGCCATCGAAATCTCAATAGAAACCAGCAAGTTAAAAAGTTGTCAAAATTATTTGTCCAAAATTATGCTGAAAAGACACATCTGCTTCTCAATCTAAACAGATCAGAACTACCATTGTTTATACCAAAGGTCGTAATCAACAATTGTTTTTAATTTGCAGAACTTTTTTAATGAAAGTCTATTGTTAATAAGCAAGTAATCGGGCTGTATTGTTCTTAAGATGATAGATATAACAACACCTAAGTACTTGAATAAAAGTAAAACAATGGATTTTGCTGCATTTTAATCTCCCCTGCAACTCGAAGTAAAAGACCTTGATTGGTATTTGTGTACGTTGCTATTCTAAGACAGGTGGGTAAAATTATAAGAACAAGCCGTAAAGGACATTCAGAACTATTTATGAATGGAATTCGTGCATATAAAACGTGAAGACTTGCTGAGTATTTGGGTCGAGTTGGGTTTTCGGCGGCAAGCTATTTCCAATCTTCCTCGTGCAAGAATTCGAGAGCTCCAAGTGAGATGCGAAATTGATGGATACACATACGTTAACATTATAGATATAGCCGTTTGAATGCAATACAAATATCATATGACTAATTCGTCAGGAACAATAAAAGTAGAAGAACATAGTTTGCTTACTTGCTTAAATGTTAGTCATTATTTGAATTATTGTTTATTTGTGTACAGGCACAGGGTAATTAACATTTGCGAAGGTCATTCACACTGTACACACCTTTGTAGTAAGTACGAAGAAGTCAAAGATCATAAGAAATGAACTGACTATAATAAAATTAACACTTACATTACTGCAACTGTTATAATACTTGCAAGTCTGTTGTCACCATTGTTTGTAATAAGTTTTTCTTTGTTTTACACATTGAAATGACAGGATATCAGTGGCGAGGGGTGAAATTTTCCGAAAGGGAAGACGATCCAAAAAAAAAAACGACGCCTACATAATTTTGGATGAGACTGATGACAAACTTTTTTCCGCGACTTTACTCAAGAAATACGTTTCTTGCTGATCTATGTTAATTTTAACATAAAATTATATTGACCATTTGCTATGTGAAAAGCCCATCAAAATCGGTTCAGCTGTATTGTTATTTGTTTGCTTACATAAAGATAAACACACAAATTCTAACGGATTTATATACTTTTGAATCTAAAATAACAAACACAGGAAACAAAACACTTTATGCTATATACCCCGTTATAATTTAAATATATAAAAGAGATTTAAAAAATTAAACCGGAGACAGATCTCATAAAATTATACAATTAGGTAATTTGTATACTTTCTGAAGTTGCTGCCTCCTTTATATAACAGAACTAACTATTAATAACTAATTTAACTAACTTCTACTTATGGGTGGTACTGGAGGTGCAAAAAAATATGTTTCATTTAGTAGTTTTAATTCTGCCTCTTTTTATATTTTATTATTTAAATAAATTATATTTCACTACATTTAATTCATTCATATTTTTATGTGTGTAATAGTTATGATGTAATTTAAATTTAAACTAAAAAATGCAACAAAAAATATGATGCAATCATCATAATTATGCATGCAATTTGGTATAAAAGTTCAGTTGTACAAGTTGAACCTATTTCAATAGACTAACATATTCAATTTTAAAAAACTGTACAGTTTTAAGAACAATACGAGTATACTTTCATACAGGTGTTTTGATAACCTTTAGTTGAAATCAATCTAAAAAGATTATATTATTACTTATCAAGAAATCACCCTACTTTCAAGTAGTATTTTAAGTCCAATTTACTAAATAAATTATTCTCACCTAGCAGGTTATCCAGTAAGCAACGGTTGCTCAATATGCAAAAAACGTTTGTTTTGTTTTATTTTAACTTTCACACTTCACAACACGAAAACTAATAATATCGAATCTAGGTATTTAACTCACTAATTATATCAAATTTACAATTGAGGTATACGTAATAATAACTTTACAAATACTACATAAAACAATAAGTCGCGTAAATAATATTATCATGTAAAATCGTAAAAATCAACAAAACAAAAACAAACTTTTACAACGCGCGAAAACTTAAATGGCATGACACTTGACATACGCGAATACGCTTTGCAAAACGTCAACAGCCGTGTTCTCTATCTCTCTCTTTCTCTGGTCTGATCCTTGGCTGGCACAGAATAATTAATAGTATCTAGTAGCAAGACGGTGGCCGAGCGTCTTATTTTTGGGCGTGAATTTGTGCGAATATGTTTCAATGTGTGCGTGAATTTTGTATCGGAACGGTTCATTGTATGTAGTTGTGAATACGCTTTTGTATGGCGCTAGACCTGCAAGGGAAAACGTTTTATTTTCAAGCGATTTTGAACCGTAACCTATAGAATTTAATGATTATAATGATTTTGTTTCATTATGAGGTAGTTAGATCGTTTCTTATACGATGTAGGTGTATTGTAACTTTGTATAGCGCTAGATGCTTCCAAGCGATTTTGAACCGTAACTCATAGCATTTAATGATTATTATGATTTTGTTTCAGTATGAGGTAGTTAGATCGTTTCTTATGCGATGAATATTACGCTATGTATTCTTTTAGTGAATTACGAGTATTATTTATATACGAGTATTATTTATATGTATTTTAATTTGATTTATTAAAAACAGATATTTTTTTAATATGTGGTTATAAGTAAGTAGGTGTCGTTAATATATAGGTGAAGTATGAGTGTTAGATAATTTAGAGTTTAGTAGTGTAAGTTGGTCTGTTTTCAAAAGGGAAGACGGTAGGAATCGTCTTGTATGGACCCCTCGCCACTGCAGGATATACATGTTACAAGAATCAAGATATATTATGTTACACTTCAACAGAAAGAGTTTGAAACAGAATCAGTTCTGTACAATGTAAATGCTTTCAAAATAAATAGAGATTTAGGGACTACTAAATAAAGTCCAAAATAAGTATTCATGATAAATTAATGTCCTGTCCTGTGCACCTAATACAGAACGCGATATATCAAAATGATGTGATGGGATACCAACTAAAGTAATTCTTACATGTTAACGCATATAATTTATTCGGGCGGGTGAAATTACAAATTAATTATGTATAATGAACAAAAAGACTGGACCGTTGATATTGTAAGTTGTATACGACGTAAATAATGATCGAAGAACGAGTTTGTAAGTATTTTAGTCGATGGCACTGAGAAACGGAGGCCGCACAGGTTGATTACAAAGGGCCGGAGCGAGGTTAATACACACTTTATAAGGACACCAAGTAAATAATATTCAAAGTGATGAGTACAATGACTACTTATTTAACTTACTATAAGTTAGTTACTTCGATCAGAATTAAATGTTGTCAAGGGTTTAATTTATATCTTTAATCATTAGAAATTTAGTTTTAAGATGGTGACTTCGTAAATTCTCTCTCAATAGCCATTTTAAAGTTATCAAATGTCGTAATAACAAGAGTTAAAGTGAAGTTAACGTTAAACCAAAAGAATATCAATGCAAAGAAATAAACAAAGAAGTTTGATATGATAATATTATTGTGACACACGAGGTTGTTTAAAGCATTCACCTTGAGGTGTACACAATAAAAGTAATCATCAATAAATTATTACTTTGTATAACATATTGTGTGGACTAGTTAGCCAGCTGTGTCACTCAACCTACACAAACTGGTATGTTATGAGGACAGATGGAAAGCGACCTTTGCAACTTACTAGGACCAGTATTTTCACTTCCATACACAGCCATAATTTCGAAATTGTTTCCTATGCAAACATCCAAATGGCGCTGGAGAAAACTACGAAATCCAAAATTTGAATTTCTTAGAATTTCATTCTAAAGTTAATTTTCTAGACAACAAAGAGACAAATTCTCAAAAGATCAGTCTCACAAGAAAAGAATACGATACACGTAAACAGAGAAAGGAAATATGATCCAACAGACCGAGAGAATTTCAATCTAACCCATAAAATGTAAAACTAAACGTCTAGTCTACTCAAGTAGTCTAAGTAGGAAAGTTTAAGTACTTGGGTATGCGTCTTTACTACCTGCATGCCTAGGTATAATAACGTTTCATAAAACTGATTGGATAGGTATTTAACATGCCTACGCATTGTTTAATATTATTGCCGCTGCAATGTTTAAATAAATAAAAGACTCAATAAATTCGACTTTCTCTTGTCAAACGGTTTTATAACTACCAAAAACGTCAACACAAAACAGTAGATAGGTACAAACAAAAATTTCAAGAGTCAGCTTTCCCTAGTGGCGCTCGGCCCCGCTCGGTTGATAAGTGGCCTAAGGGCTCCCCCTGCGCCCCTCTGACCTAGTTCCCGCCCTTCGCCCTCGCGATCTTTGTGCTGCACGCCACTTGCACAACACAGATATCAGCTGGAAGATACCGTCGAATCGAGCCACGAACATTAGATTCACTAGGTACCGTATACCTATATTTAGAACGGATTGCGAAACGTTTTGTCGGCTATGTACTTGTACGTACACTACAGTACAGCTTAGTAGAGTGGACTCGGTACTTACTTGATTTGTTACATAACTAAATTACAGCTCATACCTACCTAATTTCATGGTGTAATGGAAATTGCATTGCGTACGTTTGTGACTGGTAGTTAATCAGTATTGCTATTCAAGTATTCAATATGTTTGTAAAAATATTTTTAAATCGATTACAAGTTACATTGCAAATAAACTATTTATTGGTCTCAATTATTTTATTATGCGATGCTTGAGAGTCAGATAAGATACTTGCTCCTGTTTTAATAATACATAGTTGCTAATTATCTATTGATAGTGGACTGTATTTCCATTTACACAAGAGTGTCATTGTGATGACAATAGTAGTATGTTAATTCTTGTATTTTCCATAACAATTTCCACTTCCACTAAGTACAAGTTAAACTACCAGAACTCCAGGTAAATAAGCCAGTTACGTAACACAAGTGTAGTTAATGAGTAAATACTAGAATCGTTAAAGTAATTACATAGTAATACATTACGTATTTGTAATCATAAGTAACTAAACTAACACAAGAATATCTGATTCCAACAAAGACCTTGTGAAGGTTATAGTCTAATAGATATGCCTACAAGTTTTTATCATCTTCCGCTTATGTGCAATAATGAGCCTTGTTTTATCTCATCATGATTTGTGTTTTACTCACAAATGATCTATTATCTTGTCTAGTACCTTTACTACTTTAGGCGGATGTTTTATTTCGTATGAAGTTCTATAGATAATGACAGTAAGACAATTAGGTAGATCTTTGAAACATTATAATCAATCAAACTATCATCAAATATTGATACAACTGACCCTAATCTATCTAGGATTATTACTTGGACCTACAAGTTTGTTGTTGGCTCAGACTTTGAATCCTTTACTACTTTTCTAGATGACTTCCTAATTATCTTCGATGTTAGTTATTGAATGTCTATCTAATTTTATAAATGCTATGATTGTTTAGCATTCTTCAAATAACAAACAGCGTAAAGGCAACGCGCAACGGGTAAATATACGAGTATTTCTTGTGCGTGGATAGATCTAGTTATAGAAATAAATCTGTTTTTCTCAGGCAAACATTCCAATGGGGAATGCCAAAGAATATAATAACTGGAGAAGAATAATGAACAAGTTTCTGATTTTAAATCAACAGTAAATCTATGCATGAAAAGATTAACCAGAGTTTAAAAGAAATTGTTAAATTAACATTCAAATTAAGATAGATCTAAAGTTCTTAACCGTTATTAGACCAAAACGATTCAGAAATTCTTTAACATCGAACTCAAATTCCTTAGTCATCAAAGTCTGCTGGTAAATCATAACAAAATAGCACCTGCAATTGAACATACAGTGCAGTGTAGCGTGTAGTGTTGGTAATATAAACAAATACGAGGGGGGGTCAAAAAGTTCGCGGAATGGAGGGGATAGCGGGGGGTGGGGGACCTGCCGCAGGTAGTAACTAATGAGCAACTCTTTGTGAGTATATATGCCAAGTTTGAACCTGATTGTGTCAATAACCTTTGACCTGTCGTCGATCAAACAAGTGAATCCGGAAGAAAAACTTGAACATGGAAAAAATCGAGTTTCGTGCCGTCATAAAGTTCCTCACTAAGCAAGGAAAACCACCTCAGAAAATTTTGGAAGAAATGTTATCAGTATACGGGGACTCTTGCCCTGGGAAAACCATGGTGTACAAGTGGAATAGCCTTTTCAAGCAAGGCAGAGAGTCTCTTGAAGACGACCCTCGCTCAGGACGGCCGATTGAGGCCACCACCTCAAACATCGTTGAAAAAGTGGAGAATCTTATACTGGAGGATACTCGTTTGAAGAAGAAACAACTTGCAGAAATGGTTGGAGTATCACCTACAACCATTTTAAATATTCTACACGACAATCTTGGGATGTCAAAAGTCAGCGCAAGATGGGTGCCAAGAATGCTCACACCACCACAGAAACAGCTGCGCGTCGAGTATTCAAAGGAGTTTTTAGACCTCTGTAGCGCCGACAAGGAAGGAATTTTTGCAAGACTTGTTACTGCAGATGAAACTTGGGTTCATCATTATGAGCCTGAGTCGAAGCAAGAGTCTATGCAGTGGCATAAAAAGGGTCAGCCCCCCCCTAAGAAATACAGGGTGTCACAATCGGCTGGAAAAATCATGGCAACTGTTTTTTGGGATACAGAGGGTATTTTATTAATAGATTATAAAGATAAGGGTGTTTCTATAACGGGAGAATACTACGCTAATCTACTAAGACAATTAAAAGAAGCAATCAAGGAGAAAAGGCGGGGAAAGTTGACAAAGGGTGTGCTGCTTTTGCATGACAACGCACCGGTACACAAGAGCCGCGTTGCGATGGCTGCCCTTCATCACTGTGGCTTCGAAATGTTAAACCATCCTCCCTATAGTCCAGACTTAGCCCCCTGTGATTATTTTTTATTTCCCAAATTAAAAAAAGAGCTTCGGGGGAAGAAATTTTCCGATGATGAAGAAGTCAAGTCGGCGATTTCGGCCTATTTTGAGGACAAAGACAAATCATTTTTTTTCGACGGTATTAATAAGTTAATAGAGAGATCTGAAAAATGTATTCGACTTAAGGGGGAATATATTGAAAAAGAAAAATAGTACAGTATTTTATTTCACCCCCCTTCCCCTCCGTTCCGCGAACTTTTTGACCCCCCCTCGTACATTATCATGTGAGCTGGGCACGGAGTTACGTTGAAGTTGGTCTGGCTTCTCTCACTCGACGGGAGAGCGAATAGCGCTGCAGTGGTACAAAGATATGTCGTCTATTTATAACCGAGTAGCATGCAGGCGTGCGGACGCATCAACTCGCGAGCTCGCTTTTGTCGTGTGCCTTGATTTTGAACGTTTTGTATGAACAGAATTCCGTTTAAATGTGTCTGTTCCAAACTTGCAATGACTTGCACAATCGTACAACTGACAGAAACTGCATCGTAACGTATTGCATTGCAGTTGCAAAGTTTCTGAATGACAACTGGCACTGTGTGGCAGAATGAAGCCTCGAGCATTATTGTGAAACTATCCAGTGTGGAATGGATAACGTAAACAGGTGTCTGTCATAAATAACTAGATTAATTTATGTAAACTGAGAGTTTGAGACTAGAACAACTATTATGATTTTATAAGCGTTTCCTTTTGCATTTAAATAATATCGGGTTGCACCTACATAATAAAAACGAAATGACCATTCAGGTATGGTTATTTTAAGGCGATATGCCAAAAACGTGGTATTGAGACGCATGTATAGAAATTAATCCAAAAACCTCTAATAGGATATTTCCTTTGCAATCATGACATCACATCACACAGTGCGTTAGTTGATTGTTTTACCGTGCCACTACGGAATACCTTTACTATTATAAAACTATTCCTGTTTAAATTGACCTTTTCTTAGAAAAATGTCTTCATGACTCATAAATTCATTACCAACATACATACAATCCATAGCATGTTACTTTGTATAACGGTATTTGAGGTGGACTTGACATTTGGCGCGGTGGCAGACGTAGTGTGCCACATCTATTTCAAGAGAAAGAATTATCATCTACTTACATACTTTATTTAATTAACTAGGTACGTCAAAGTAGTGGAAAATTTTAAAAACAATATCAAATGTATCGGTACCATATATTCAAGTAATTGCTCTTCTGCCATAGTACCTTCTACCTTCTACATTCTAGGTCATTTACCTACTTATTTTTTCAACAAAACTCAACTTCAATTAAGTAGCCAGACACTAGGTAGATTAAAAATAAAATAATTAATCGCAGTATCTTCGAACGGATGCGAGGACGCAGGATTGTGATAAAAATAGGGTGATTGAACCGAATGGACAAGAAAATTGGAATAATTTATTATACACGGGTTCGGAATTTCTTTGTGATTCCGAAAGCGTTTCCTTGTTATTCGTCTAATAAGTTTTTTTTGTCGAAATCGAAAACGAAGCTTGGGTTGAGGAACCAGCCAGTGCGTGGCCGGTGCATCGAACGCAGTGAGAGCGAGGTCGGTGAACTTTCCCGCCGTACATTATAAATTTATGTTTGGAACACTGATTCCAATTGGAACTAAATATATGATGGCAATCACTAGATTGCCAATTTGATTAGGATTATTAGGTATATGGATAATGAGGATGGATGAGGAATTTTAACCAAATAGTAAGAAATCCTATTCTATAATATAATAATATAATAATATAATCATTTATTTCTCTCACAAACATGTACAAAGCTTATTACAAAGATATATGTTTACATGAGAATGTGAGAGCTGGTGCCTGAAATGGGTTTTTAAAAAACCTGTAGACACAGGTCACCAGAGCCCACTCCTCGGTATACAATATGAACCTTATAATATTTTATGACTATGAATAGGAACAATACAGACTGAATGACTATTATGAACAGTGGTAGTAAAAAAAAAAAAAAAAATACATGATTAGAAACAAAAAAGAAAAAAAAAAAACAACAAGATAAATAAAAAAAAAAGGTTTTAGTAATAACAATAATGATAAAACTATGCAGCAGACGTGTGTGCCAGTGGATTGTATGTATGTGTGAATGTGTGTGTGTGTGTGTGAGTGTGTACGTACGTGAGAGTGTGGGTATGAAGTTGTGTTCTTACTAAACAGCGATAATTCACGCAGATAGTTCTTAAACTGGAATTTTAAGACAAAGGACGTAATAGCTCCTCAGTTTGGTCGTATGACAGTGATTTTAAGTGTTTATTTATAACAGCCTTACATTTATATTTGGAGAGTGGGTATATGTTAAGTTTTTTATTAATTTTGTTATAAAGAAAGTTACCAAGAAATAAGAAGAATTTCTGAGCAAGATTTGTGTGATGAGGAGTGTTTTTACAAACATTACCTCTTCGACGAGTTTGTTTTACAGTATTAGGATCGTATTCCAGTTCAGAATGCTTTTTTAAGATAGTGTATGCAATGAAAGTTTGTCTAACAGTAAGAATATCCCACTTTTTATACAAGTCAATCGTGGGGTAACGAAAAGGCAGGCCAGCGGCCACCTTTAATACAGCTCTTTGGGCTCTTTCTACATATATGAGATGAGATTTAGAAGCACCACCCCATATTATTATGCAATAGTCAATTAAAGATTGGCAGAGGGCAAGGTATACGGTCTTAATAACTTTGGGGTCGGCAACATGTTTAAGAGTTTTAAAAATATAAATAAGTTTGCGCAATCTTGTTACTAGTATATCAATATGTGGTTTAAAAGTTAGAAGGTGGTCAAGCGTAATGCCGAGATATTTAATTTGTTTAGTTCTTTCGATAGTAGGACAAGAACATGGTTGAGAATTATCAGGACAATAATGTGCCTGTACAGTTAGAATGTTAGGAGGAAGTGAAGATGATTTAAGTGCGAAGGGAAGATATTTTGTTTTTGAGATATTGAGGGTAAGTAAGTTACATTGCAACCAAGCAGAAACTGTATTAAAACCCGATTGGGCATTATTATAGACCTCTTGCCAGTTACACCCTGTAAATAGAAGAGCCGTGTCATCGGCGAATGTTATGATTTTACCGTGTTGTAACTCAAGCTGGCAAAGGTCATTGATGTATATAAGAAATAGGGAGGGTCCGATAATACTTCCCTGCGGTATTCCATAACTTATAGTAACTTCTTCGCTAATATGATCACCAATTTTTACCCTTTGTTTCCTGTTAGAGAGATAGCTTTGGAATAACTTCAAAGGAAGTCCACGAATACCATTTTTTTCTAATTTGTTTAATAGATGAGGGATCGATACGGTATCAAACGCCTTTTGTAAGTCTAAGAACATAGCCAGGATTTTCTTTTTACCATCAAGATTAACTATAGTGGAATTGACTAGTTCATGAACAGCATCGGTGGTAGATTTGCCATAACGAAACCCAAATTGGTTAGTTGAAATTATATTATTGGATTCTAAGTAATTAACTAGTCGATTGTTAAGCAATCGTTCCAGAATTTTTGAGAGTGCAGGCAAAAGAGAGATGGGTCTGTAATTATCCACAATTGCTTTGGATCCTGATTTATGTACTGGCTTTATAATCGCTGTTTTAAAGGCCTCGGGGAAAACTCCGGAAGAAATTGCTAAATTGCAGATATGAGCAATGGCTGGTGAAATAATTGATGAATATCTCTTTAAAACTTTGTTAGATATCAGATCGATTCCCACCGCACATCTGTCCCGAAGCCTTGATATCAACAGAAACACCTCTTCAGGATCCGTCGGCTGAATTACGAAAGAATTTACTTGACTTTGAATGGCCCCGAATTGGTGCCATTGAATAGGTGATTGTACATTACTTAAACACTATTGCGCCAAACTATGTCCTACATCAGCGAAAAACTTATTAGCATTATCGACACTAAGTTTGGGATTATCTGAAGATAAGAGATTAGGAGAATGGTCCCTATCTGTGTTCGTGCCACTAACTTTTTTTATTACATTCCATAGTTGTTTTTTATTACTAGCCGCGTTTTGAATTAACTCTTTTTCATACTTTCGTTTCGTTCGTTTAATTAATGATGAACAGAAGTTCCTATACCTTTTGTAAGTCGTTTTGAGCACTTCGTTATTTGGGTTTTGTTTTAGTTTTTTGTAAAGGATGTCTCTGTTTCGCAAACATTTTAATATGGCTTTAGTTATCCAAGGTTTGGCAATTCGCTGTCTTTTAGGAGTTTTTTTAATTTCTGTGGAGATCTTTATAGCGCTGGAGATAGTAGCGGTTAGTATGTCAGCAGCCGTATTTGCGTCCCTAGAATTAATTATAGCGACAAAATCAATGGTTGACATAATTTTATCCAAACACTCAAAGTTAATGCGGTGATAGTTTTTAGATAGTATGTCTATCATTACATTCTTATTCAAACACACATTCTATGGAAGAACTACCAATAGGTAGGTATAGGTATGTACTCTTCAATCATGGCATGGTTCAATCAATCACTCTCTCTCTCTGTTTGAGATAAGGTGTAAGGGCAGGTAATTAATAATAATAAGACGTATTATTCTTTCTGTACACTTTCTTGAATAGGTACCTACCTATTAGGTGAAGACTGAAAAGGTAGATTCTCAAGTAAAGCCCAGGATTAAGTAGTTTTGTTGTCCTCTAGGTATCTATGGAAAAGATTTAGCTAGAACTTGCAGGTAGCATTGTAATAAGTAGATGTAAGTACCTAGTTACGTTTTATGCAAACGTCTAAAGAGCTAAATTTTGAAAACAGCAGTTTAAAACGATAAAATAATAAAGTAAAGGTTATCAATTCAACCCAGAAAGTGGTCGCAGTGTTGGTTACTTGATAAGGAAATTTTTTTCTCGGAAATCCTTAATTAGGTACATACTTACATCCTTTGACAGTGTGTAGCAGTGTAATTTATACTTTAAGAACGATTTGTTTAAATATCTTAAGCAGTAAATAAGTGGATATCTAAGTCAAAATACTTCATCACTACATAGTATTTATTTAAACAAAGTCGCTTTCTCTATCCCTATGTCCTTATGTCCCTATGTATGCTTAGACCTTTAAAACTACGCAACGGATTTTGATGCGGTTTGTTTTACTAGATAGAGTGATTGAGTGGGAAGGTTTTTATTTTAGCATAATTTTATACCCACATTCCTACGGGAACGGGAACTACGCGGGTGAAACCGTGGGGCGCCGCTAGATTCCTATAATTTGAATTTCATTGTTACTTCAGCTAAGTGCCTACCTATGCAATTGTCAACACAAGCAGATAATGCACACGTTTCACATTCTAAGTCTTGAAAATATCTTCAGGATTTTTGTACCTGGTTGCTTCCTATCCTAGGTTGGTTACCTACATAGCGGTTTCATTTACACGAGAATGTAGGTACCATGACTATGAGGCTTGGTTCGGTGCAATTAGGGTCGGCTTCGTTCGTTTGCTCGCGGTGGCTCGGCGAACATATAAATACCTAGGTTGTCTAAGATAAGCTACCTCCTGGGTAGGTTCCTATATCGAAGATAGAAATTAGTTAATTTTGCGAAGTTATGGAATGGAATTGTACCGTTACCACGTTACCAATGGTGTGTAGGCCATAAACATTTTTTAGCTAGGTAGGTTGACTTGGCTAGGTTGGATTTCAAAGAAGAGATTCCTAGCTCGGGAGACAAAGCGAGAGAGGACGTAAGTAGTATAACATGAGTACCTACCTAGGTACCTATTATTTCTGTAGGTAGGTACCTGCACCTACCTATCTAGATACCTATTCGGGTTAGGAAAATGCTAATTTGGGTTGGGTACCCTATAAAAATATAGGTAGGTAAGTAGTTCCTTAGTTAGGTACCTAAGTACTATGTAGGTACTATTACAAGGGGTATATTTATACATACCGACAATGTAGGTACCTTATCTATTTAGGTACTATGCATACATACCTACCTAAAAAAAGGTAGGACTTACCACCTAGTACCGACCTGAATTAGGTAGTCATTACTTAAATCTAATTAAATGATCCATCAATACGTACCTATCTAGGTACCTACCTTTATTGATCCCAAATAGGTAGGTAGGTTATCTACCTAACTCACCAAGTTATATTATAGGTAAGTACGTAATAACACCATTTTTAATGATGCGCAGTCGGTTTAAAATTAAATATTCCACTTAGATGTTATAATAATACCTAGTAAAATAAGTAAGATTAATGAAAATACCTATGCATGTACCTATAATATGCATGTTTATAATACATATATATACATATCGACTACATATAAGGTAGGTTACTTGGGTACCGTACCGTACTAAACTGGGCGATACCGCGACAGGTATACTTTGGTTTGGTCCAAGGAACAAGGCGCGCGTAACAAGAATTCAAAAGCATAGCTCAAATATAATAAAATTTGTAAAAATATGACTTAAACTCCTATTGGATTGCCATTATTAGACTTATATATTATTTTTGGCATTACCTGAAGCTCTTTATTCTTGTTATCTTTGAGCGAAGCTGCTCTGATAACACCAGCTTTCCATCCCCATTCCGAAACTTTATGCACATTAATTTTTGTCACACCACTCACAGCGAGAAATCGTTTGCCAACTAAATCTTCACGGTACTTATAGGCCATAACGAACTGCACAATCACATTATTCACTTCATAAAAACTACACAACGTCAAGAAAACGCTCTTACAACACAAAACACGTCACACTCTCCGCCGACCGAAGAGAAACTACGTGGAAAGCCCAAGAGATCGTCCGACTGGACTGGGGAACGTAAATTTAATGCCACCAAATCTAGATGCTTTCGATTACCATCGTTTCTTATTCTAAGCGTGCACTTTCTAACTTGGTAGGATTATGGCAAACCAGTATTCAAACCCTATAACCGTGCAGAAATACGTTGCAACGTACTATACTGAAGCTTATATTAAAAGTAGTATACAATTTAAATTTCTCGTGTAATATTAAGCAGTCTGCTCGCCGTGTTTGTATTTACCTCGTACAGTACAACGTAGCTTTACAATAATTTCTACACGTAATTCACGTTGTAGTCTCACGTTACCTACACAGATGTCGCTTTTAACAATTTAGTGTGAATTTAGTAAAACGATTAAAGACCATTGTCTTTTAGAATAATATACATTTAAGCTAAGCGTATAAGTATTGAAACTAAAATATGAGTTTTAAGTAAAATGAATTTAATTTAATGATTACATATTATGGAGTTGAAACTAATCTAAATATTAATCTAATAAACTGATTCAAACAAAGATTTACGAGCTTTTTTTTAAAACGGTTTCTTTTATATTTTACCTATATGTATATTACACACAAAACAACACGCACAAGGTGTAGGAGACAATGCTTACGCATAAGAGCCTTGGAATATCTTTATCACCCATGCAAAGACATTTTACTTACCGTTTTATTTGACTACGGGCGTAGCAGAAGGGTTAAGATTAAGTTTTTTTCCACTGATGTTGCATATTGGTTTGGTATGATCATTAAAATATATACTCTGTGCAATAAATATTGATCTTTCTAAATTGTCACTAAAACAGCTGTCATAAATGTCAGCCGTCACGTCAGACAAGGCCAAAGAGGAGAAAATAAAAATCAACATGGCCGCTTTGCTTACCTGTCGAGCGGTTGTGTTTTGATATTTTCTAGTAATTGAAGTGTTTATTTGAGTGAAAAAGTCCTATGTGATAGCTAATATGATATCTTCTATTATTTCACGACTGGTGATGTAAGTTTTTGCGTTTTATCATAAGATTTTTTACTGGGCCTTGTTGCGGGTGCATCCTAATTTTCTTTGTTTAAAATTTATCTATCATAAAACTACGCATTTGTTTCTTATATTTACTACTAATAATTACCACTTTACGCTCTATATTATTTATATTTATTGTAATATATTTTCGAAGTTATTTTTTTAATCCGTTAGTTTGTTCTTTCATCTGTGTGTCAATGTTTAAAAAAAAGAAAAAAAAAACTACGATTTTCATCAAAATATTTTATTTTCTCGTGTTGTGCACGAGAAAATAAAATATTTTGAAAAGCCGTCAATGTATGCATATGCATCCTATTGCCATTGAAAGCAGACAAGAATATGTTAAAGAAGGAAAAAAAATAACTGAAACATTTACACCAGATTTGTGCCATTTCATATGATTAGACATCATTTTATTATTAGATTTAAGTCTATATAAATGAATCACCTAAATGGATGTAGCCCTACATACCTTCAGAATTATTGCACCAAATTGGGTAACTATTTTTTGTTGTGTTTGATAAATTTAGGAATAAGTTTCACAGAAAAAATTGACTATAGAATAGGTTTAATAACCCTTACAATGAATGAATTATTAAACCCAGTTGCCAGTGGGAGTACTATGATCATATTTAAATGATCAGATGAGACGAGACAGAGAATGTTTTTCATATTCCATTAATTTAAGTACTATTAATCTATTTAATTTCGTACTTAAATTGAAATTTTCAAAAACCCGTCTGCTCATTCTTATGCTAGATTTTACTCAATATCATCTTCTTCTTCTTGAGGTGCCATCTCCTACCTGAGGTCGGTTATCATTACAGCTATTTTTACTTTTGAGGCTGCTGCTTGGAATAGGGATCTAGTTCTTAGATTGAACCAATCTGGAGATTCTTGAGCCAGGAAGTCCATCTCCTTCCAGGTGGTCGTTGCCCTTGGATTTTGCCTTGCATCAGTAGTTGGAGAAGTTCGTATTTATCATTGTGCATGACATGACCAAAATACTGTAACTTTCGTGTTTTCACAGTATTTAACCAATAATATAAAATCAATGTCTTCACATCGCCTCAATCCATGACTGGACATAAGTGTATTTGACTAAACATTAAATTAATTAAGACTTAAAAAATATAAGATTTTCTCCGTTTAAGTAGTACCAAGTTTTATATACTCTTTGATTGATTAGTCAGGACTTAAAACATATCACTTTAAATCATCAAACCTTGAGGTTTATCTATCTGATTCATGTTTGAGTAGGCTGTATAGTTTAGATTTTGTTGTAAGTATGAAGGTGTTTTAGTTATTCACTATCCAATTATTCAATAATTGGTAAATGTTGAAACTATGAGTGGATGTTTCCTTCTATTGATAGGTTTATAGTTAGTTGCAAGGTAATTGTGTATAACATTGGTTTTACATTATAGTTGACTGTTTACTAGAATAACTTTGTATGGTAACAATAGCTTTTGTTTATTATGTAAATAATCTATTCTTTGTGTCATATAAAATGGACATGTTTTTTGTCTTCAATATTTTTTATTTGTGGGTTGATCTGTGTCATTTTCTTTTACTACTATTCCAGTTTTCATTTCATATCTTACGTTGTGTAGATCGCAAGTAATTTTTGTCCTGCATAGGGATCATAACAGACATTCCCATGACTCAACTAGAATTTTTGTTTTACTAAACATACCTACTCCCTAATTAGAATTTTCGACTAGCCTTTTTTGGGTGCCATTATCTGCCATTGCTGTTAATTATTATACATTCAACATTGTTTTACTAAACATACCTACTCCCTAATTAGAATTTTCGACTAGCCTTTTTTGGGTGCCATTATCTGCCATTGCTGTTAATTATTATACATTCAACAGTGTCAACAGTTACACAGATTAAAATAATTAAATTAATGATTATAATAAGGTATAATAATGAAATATATTTTGTATGTTTACTAACATATCCAGCTACTTATTCAATTGTTTATAACATATGAAAATTAAATGGTACAAAACTATCAGAATATTGGCTATCATCCAACTGTTTCATTTTAAAATCACCAAACGAGAATGAATTTGGCAATGCTGCAAAGATGTTTCAGTCTTTTAAACATATTTTTCACCTTCAGACGAACACAGGCTTTCGAATTCATCAGTCGTAATTTTTAATTTTGTTACACAATTCTTTTCTTACATTTGACATAATATTGATACTTATATCACAGTATTAAGACTACTCCTATATCATTGTGAATAAAGAAGATTTTTGCCAAGGTTGCTATTGTTTCTTCAACTGTAACCCGATATTTGATTATTAATTGTTGGAACAAAGAAGTAGCTCGATACGGTAGCGGAATTCGTCATCAGGGTATCCCGGTGCACTGCCGGGTGCTATTTTCGGCGAAGCTCGGCCGTTCGCCCCTTGTGTTGCAGTGAAGACGAGGTTTGTGTGTGACGCGGAGGTCCCTCGCCTCTGCTCTATGCAACCAAGTGAAGTGCGTTGACACCTAACTGTAGTTACCAGTGAATCATATAAGACATTCGGTTCTGAACATTTATTAGTGTCTGTATTGTTCCCAGTGCGCTCGATCACCGTCTGCGACCATACACCTTGACAGCGACACTTTATGTTCTTATTGAGAACACTTGTCTTGCCTTATTAGGTACAGCCTCGGCTGAATTACGTGTACATTTACCCAGTTTTGTGGCTGACATAGTTTTTGTTGAGTATTTTTATTTCGCGTGTTAAATGTCGTCCCGTACGAAGATCGATATAAGAATAACGATTTATTATGAGGATCATGTCGTAGTTATTTATATATGAATAGCTGAATGTGAATTGTTACAATGATCAATTGTTTGTTTTTGAAATATAGAATCGAATTTATTGTGTGTTTTCTTGTCATGTAACAGATGTGCGATGAGCTTGATGAGTTTCCGATTTTCTTTGTTCAGTCTTTGTTATTGAATTTCCTGTCTTACAATTTGCCCGAGAAAGTTGCTATAAATATAAATATCTAGTACCTAACATATATGACTGTATACAAGACTTACAAAGTATGAATGCCATTATAACCACATATACGAAATTACATGCACAAACGTGTACTTACAGTATGTAGGTTAGTCAACAAAAATAACCATGGCTTAATGACTATCCGGGACGTATGACGCGCGAAGTTTTGTTAGCACCACCAATAACTACTAATTTCATAACGTTTGTACAAAAAAATGGAATCATATATGATCATAACAAAGGATTTAAAACGATGACATCCGTTTTCAACAGGAAATTGCTACAAAGTTGAAGTTTTCCATAGTTTCAATTATGATTGATCAATATAAAGTTTTTACAATGCCTGTTAGCTATTTGTTTACTGTTAACTATAATGTTGATGCAGACTACTCAACTGTACTGTAGATTTACAAACGATTTGAAATTGTAATTAGTCTATGCTACGCTTGACCGCATCGAAAATACAAAGGAAGTTTTGTACTTTGTTACCTATGTTCTGTATTACTTATTGCGATTATATTTTCCTTAATACAGTTTAAAAACAATACTCAAAACTATCAAAATACATTTTAAATTATGTTACTTCTAAAAGTTTCAAGCCAAGAAAGGTCTTATACTCGTCCATTAAAATGCCACGGAAAAAAACAAATATCTAACGGATCTAATCCATTTCATATTGCTGTAGTAGGCGTATTAGTATAGAAATGATGTACCGGATCTATGAAATGTTGTCAGGCATACTAATATTGCCAGTACCTGCTTGGAATAAAATATTTCACAAGTAACATTATATCTTTGTGCTCAAACCTTTTTAGTACTTTAAACCACACGTACTCAATTTATAGAACTATAGAGGTCTAGGCATAAGGTCCTTTATTTTTCTGTCTTTTAAGTACGTTTTTTGAGGGCAACCTATTATTTATTACATCCATTAAAAGTATGTAACTTAAGTCTAGATATAAATCAATAATATTTGTCTTCTTGTAAACAATTTGAACAAAGAATCGCGTGAAACACGTTTGACGATGCACCGGCTGTAGCAGAGGTTTTTGACCTACATCACGGTTGCGCTATATTTCGTATAATTAGATTAATCACTTTTGTTTTTCCGTGTAAAATCATAACATGTTAGAGAAACGGTACAAAATTCCGATGATTTTAACTCCGTAAAATGTTTGTTATTCAATCTGCACATAAATATTCTCAATATTAAAGAGATCGTGGTAGATAAGATGTTATCTACCTTTTATTTATAATATTATCTAGTGAATGCTAGTATAGTAGGCTCATGGCTGTGTGGTAATCAAGTTTAAAATGTTGTTCTACAGTCGATCAGGTTTTACGCCTCATTTCGTTGCAGAGCTTGCATCACCTCTCAATAAGTTTATCGGGAATAAATAGTTCGTAATAAAGGATTTATTTATCTTGTTTATTGTAAATTGTATTACGTAGTACAACATCATAATGTGTACCTACCTATTACATATATTATTGACCATATTCGTTTCGTTTTCTATGCACACATCAATTTCTCTTGTCAGCTTCTTATTCAAAGATTTAGCGATTTGTACTAGATATATTATGTAATTATCATTGGAATTGCAATCATAAGTATGACTATAAAATAGGTCAAATAAATATAAATTGATAATATCATACTTAAGAACATGGTTCTTCGTTAAGATCACACTAAAGTTAGTAAGTACAGAGAGCAGGAAATATGCGTAATTTCCACGCACGCCTAATGCGAAAAATCTAATAATAGTATTCTACATTTGGCTATAAATATAAATAATTTGAATACCGGTCTAGGTAATTAAATGAATAGCTAGTTTAGTTGGAAAAGGCAATAAGCCTAAAATGTCCCAATCAACATTTTATAAGTTTCAGTTATTTACGTTGCTAACTAAAACTGGATCTGTTTAACGTTAATAATGTAGGGCATGAGTCAATCGAAGATTTGAGTCAAACCTAATTTATTTTAGGAACTTGTAAGGGAATTACGAAAGTATGTTTAAATCAGTGGTTTTATTGAGAACATCTGTTGAAGAGACCCAATTTCAATTTTGTTACCTTACCATTTTCGATGAGTTTTTTGTTGCTCTATATTCAGATTTATATGACTACCAATTAAGGAATGCAGAGATCGTAATATTTTAAATACCTAAACGATTGGCTTTATTATTTCGTCTTGTTTGACACTAAATTAGAACGTCTCGTCCCAAATAACAATTCACGACATTATTGCAAGACGCGAAACATAAAATAGATTTTGTTGTATATTTTTTCTAATGGTATAATTAAATGCTTTCATACATGATATGCTATCTCAGAAATATTTATATGCAATCCAAAAGTGGATGGGAGACTAAGTCATATTAGTTATTAGACAAATAGGATAAAAATATAATACAAATAATATTAAAACAATTTTGAGAAGACACTGTGTGATGGTGTTATTATTCCCATTTTAGTTAGAACATAAATGACATTATAATTCGCAAACAAGGTGATTTAGGCACAATAAAGAACTAAAATATTTAATAACATTCTTATAAACCTGTATTTTATTATTTTAAGCAAATAAAGAATTTATAATAAATCTATTATTAGAGAGCAACTTTATATTTTTATAGTTTTACAGAGTATAATTTAATGTTGCTAGTTGCTACGCTACTTAGTACGCATACTCGCATAGGCATTTTCATACATATTAAAAATCTATTTATATCAATGTATACATTTTAATATCAATGTTATTTACAAATACAGTTTAAATAACTAAAACAAAAGACCGATAGAGCAAAACAATGCCGATTGTTGCATCTATGTATACTTGTGTTAGTACCGTAAGACATGTGCAATGCAATTGTGTTGTTTATTTTTGAATTCAACCATCCAGTTTAATATGAGACAAATCTTCGTAGTCGTATCAAGCAGTCTGTTGCTTCGGGGTGGTTCCGATTAGTCTGGTCTTGTAATAAACGCTAGCTGCGTCCATCTAATATTCATTCGCTGAATTGTCTTGTCTTCCATTACTCGTATTGTTCCGACTCCGCAGTCCATAAGTTGTGTTAATTTTGATTCGTTAAATAAATTTTTGGTATCGTTGCATCCGTGTAAACTTCCAATTATTTCCAATTACGTGCGTTTTTTTAACTCGTTAATTGTCACGCACACTTGCACTTTGCCGGTTTTTGAACAAGTGGGTAGCAGGAAACTTACTCGACATTCTGACATCGATATTTGGAGCTAATAAATTTTATATGGACACGGATTGTATAAATTAAACGAAGCTGTTGCTGTGTAAAATGTGAAGATACTTAAAAAAATTTGGTTATGTAAAATAATAATTTCATCAAACTATTCCTTTATTTTATTCCTAGGAAATTAACTATTCCAAGGGCATTCTTAGTGAACATTACCTTTCGTTTTCAAAGCTAATCATTTACCAAATGACCTTAGAACTGATTCGGTATTGATTTACAAGGCTACAATTGACTGCCTCGTCTAGACAAATCTTATTCAGTGTAAACTGTTTATCAAGCGTGTGCGCATCTAATTTATATTGATCGAGCGCATTCGGAGCAAGCTTATTTATTATTCATGGTGCATAGACGATAGAGTATCGATGTCGTGGTTATGGTATCCATGGAGGCAGGTCGTGAACGCGGTTACCGTGACGACAATGCTCGTTTGCCGGTTCTGAGCCTCGGCTTGTCCAGCGTCCGGCTCATTGTCAACAAGTTCGAGTCGCAATACACACGTGTCGAGCCCCCGGACGACACCCAATATCGTGAAATCGTCAAATACGACCCGAATATTGACGAAGGCTACGACGATAACAATGACTCCCTTCTCGATAATACGAGAGGACGAGTCTTCTATCGTCTTGCAGAATGCCTGAGTTTGGCACTCGCCAAATGTATACCTAGTGTATCCTTTGGAAACTTTGGAGTATTGGCTGTCACCACTGGACTGTTTGCACCGAGGATGATCTCTTATCTGGTCCTGTATCCGTTTTGCAGATTGGTATTCGGGACTCTCTACCCGGCTTACGCGTCATATAAAGCTGTCCGGACGAAGAATTTGAAAGAATACGTAAGTTTATTTACTACTTATATTTTTTTTACAATTATAAGCTGAACTCGTTCTTTGAATATCCACCTTAAAAGTACGATTATATTTTTAGTAGTAAGTTTCTTTTATTACTGTTAAAAAGTGTAAACACAGTGCATGCTCTATTAAAATACATTGTGCGTTTTACGTAGTTTATAACGTAAGTATATTATATCTAACAATAGCCTTGTTACGGTTGCTCGCGTTTGAAACGCTCCGACTCCCGCCGCGTCCTTGACCTTGTTTCCCGGCTTCCTATGAGTAATTACCACGACTAGTGTGACGGTGGTATATGCTCTACTATTGTTTTCGAAATAGTTCTGGAAGCTGCTTCACGCACGGAATATGCGGCCGCTACTGTCCCTCAGAGTCGTCTCTTTTATGATCATACATAGCTAATGACAAAAGTAATTACGTACTTACATAATATTTATCGTGTTGACTTTGTCATTAAGGGTATTTAAAGCCCCCAAAATTCTAATCAATACAATATCGTAACACGGACAAAGGACTTAAATTAGAGAGGTCTAATTGCGGAAATTGCCCATTTACGACTACATACTCGTACATACAAATACGTACATACAATCTTGAATTTCAAACTACTGTTTTCAAAGCATTAGTCACTAAACGTTAAGCTACATATTTGTACGAGTGGGGTGTGAAATATACCTGCCGAGTACATCAGTCATAGTTCATACCCAAGTATTTACCATAAAGGTCGTTGACATGGAAAATACAAAATCCTTATTGATTTTATGGTTCTGCAACATGTTTGCATTGTAAACATGATGAGTTACGAGTACATCTGTCTAAGTAATAAACTGTAAAACATAACATTACCTTGTGTCCCTTTTATTTAACTGACTACTAGGCTACTTCAATAAAAAAGGAGGTCTATGTTCGGCTGTAAGTATGTTTCAAGTGCTTTGAACGATATCTCTGTTCTATTATTGCGAATTTTAAAAAGGAATCTGTTTTGTTTGAAAGTGTATACTCTCGAGGTGTTTCCATTGGCACTACGTTAGGATCTAATTAGAAATTACCGTCAAAATCTAGGGAAACACTAATATACTCGTACACACAGTCAAGTGCAAACCTATTCTGGGTTAAAAAAAAATCTATGTAAGAAGTCCATCTTTTGAAACGCATTTTTTATTTTCACAATTACAGGTAAAATGGATGATGTATTGGATTGTGTTTGCGTTGTTCACTTGCACGGAGACATTCACAGATGTGTTCCTATCATGGTTCCCGTTTTATTACGAGGTGAAGATTGTTCTAGTACTGTGGCTACTGTCGCCGGCCACGAAGGGATCCTCGATATTGTACAGAAAGTTTGTGCATCCTGCGCTTTGCAGGAGGGAGCAAGTGAGTTTAGTTTTATTTTATTTTTACTACTACCCAACAGTTTTTTACCCGTGTTAGCTCCGTTCGTATAGGTCATCGTGTATAGCCTTTGTCTAGCCTTTAATATTACTCATTGAAAATGGTCTATACAACACTAAAATAATTTTCTCATAACTGAGATTAGTAAGTACAAACTCTTCTTCATCTTCTTTGCGTTTCGACTCATATTTTAAAAGGGCCAGAACTCGGACACCGATATGGCACTATCAGTGGCCTTGTAAAGGACCTCGCGTGTGCAGGTGTAGGGACACGCACGGCAAGTTAGAAGATGGGCTATTGTTTGGGGAGAAATGCCCAAAAATAATGGAAAAAATTGAGTACAAACTCTTTATTCACTACTTTATAATATCAATATAGATTTGACTCATGATTTTCATAATGGATAAACATTGCGGTTAATATAACTACGCAACGAGACTGATCACAAATAAAACTATTTTTAAAATGCTGACATTAAAGATCAGTACAAATACAATTTAAAGTGCGCCCTTTGATCTTGGTTCGAATAGAAAAAAATAATTTCCAGTCAATTAGACTAAAAGTTCATTCTCGTTTTACGTTAAGAGTTCAAACAGCTGGCAATTAACTTCGTTATGAGAGGGACGAATAAAGGGCATCGCTATGACCTTATTAATATTAATTTATTAGCTACGCCCCGCAGTTTCTCCTGCCTATATCCCAATCCTATGTTAATTTACAAGGATGAAAAGTATCCTATGTGTTTTTCCGTGTTATACCAAATTTCAGATTCATAAGTTCAGTAGATTTTAGGTCAATGAGTCACAAAAATCCATAAAAAAATATCACATTTACAATGTCTTTTTTTCTTCTAGTCGAACCAGTCAATAGTTTCTAAGATAAGCTTGATCAATCAACCAATCTTAGCCTTAAAAGCTGTATAAAAGCACACTTTTCGTTACTTTACAGGAAATAGATGAGTACATTGCCAAGGCTAAAGATCAGGGTTACCACACGGTTCTCAATTTGGGCACCAAGGGCGTCAATTACGCCACCACAGTCATTATGCAGACTGCCATAAAAGTAAGTTTGGACAACCTTCTCATTTACTATGCATGCTTACACCCAGTTATAGTAACTTTTAATTAATGAACAAAGCTGTATTAAACCAGGGTACCGGTGTTAACGAAACAACACTTAATTTAATTAGTAACTTCATGTTGTTTTCTTATTATAATTTGTTGTCACATTTAATTATTACGTGGCATGTTTGATTACAGTAGGTGCGCAGCGAACTTGGCAATTGTTATATCACAGATGCTAATTTTACGACACGCTTGTAGATTGAAACGATAAGTTATTCAAACACATTCACCTATTGTCATCAGGCATGTCACAGTTTTGTTTCAATCCCTCACGTTTTATTTAAAACCCCCACATAATTACTGCTTTATATAATTTCATTATTTTTTGTTTAATTTTTATTAACACGCTTTTTTAATTTCTCCCCATCCGACCCGGTTCTCTCCCATATTCCTTTCCGTTGATGCTTCATTCAGAATTTCAATCTGCCGAGTCCCGAGCGAGAACACGTGCAAGCGAGACAGGCGATAAGGAGCCGTGACGTCACCGACGGATATGAGATTAATTACGAAGACTTGGAGTATCAACGTTCAACCGAGAACATGACAGGAGTTGTTGAAATTGTTGAATTGGAAAATAGCGAACACGAACCGTTGATTGGGGATGGTGACGTCAACGACCCTGATTACCAGCCGGATTGCACGTCAGCGCGAAGTCGCGGCAACATCGTGAGGAAACGCAAAGTGGTCAAAGAGAAAAGGACCCGAAGCAAGTCCCGAGGGCGCAAAACCCGAAGCCAATCGGCGATCGACAAACAAAACGAAATTATCGTCGAATAGTTTTAACTTCTCTATTCTAATCAAACTGTGATCTATAGACGATTTTAGCTTTATAATACTAGAACTTAGATGCAATCGGCTCAATTGAAGATTATTCTTTGATTGCATTTGACACCTACGCGAATTGTTCAACCGACGTCCTTAACCTTTAGTTGACTGTTAGTTAACAAGCTGTTGTGTCTACGGCGATTCCGTTATACAATGTCAAATTGGGCGCAGGACGCAATTCACATAATAATTCCTTCAGTTTTTATTATATTTTTATTTCGATCTCATTATATTGTCAGTAACTCGCAGATAGTACAGTGTGTCTAACTAACATTATTACAAACAATTGGAATTTAAACCAAAGTATTTGTGTTACATAATAATTTTATAACTTGTGTTTTGTGTCATATTTTATTTCTACTTACAGTAATTTTAGATTTTAATGTACTGGACTACTTTATATTATACTTACATGGCTATTTTTATATTGTAACTTTTCAATTGTTAGTCTATTCCATGTTTCTACGAAGTCTATTGATAAATGTGACTGTATTTTGTATCTTTAATTTTTCTGTTCTTGTAAAACTTGCGAGAATGCCTCATTCTTTGTTTCACTATGAATATCATTCATTGTTCCTTTGCACAATCTCGAAAGAATTTGTACAGTTTTTTTACTGCATGATTATTCGTAATTAATTTTAATAGATAATGAGCGCTGTGTGTATGTTATTTAGGTTTAGAATCGAGTGACTGATTTAGGTTTAATATAACTTCGAAATAAATGTAGTGTTTTTTTGGTATATCATTTGTTTTAATGTAAAGAGAAGCAAGTAAGGTATTGCATGTTACACATCGCTAAAGCTTATTGTAACATATTGGCAGACCTGTTCATGTAAGTATCACCTCTTATAAAATCTGTTTTGAGTAATTTATTCAGAAAAAAATAAAAAGTAACTTGAATTTAAAAAGACTTCTGTTATTTTGTCTATGTTTTATTTAAAAAAGTATGTAATTTCAAAATAAAATACCGTACGTTAAATTTTGTTTGTCAAACTATTAAAGACACTTCGAATTTCAACAACAAAATTTCAGTTTTTGCTTTTTCAAAAAACAAAATCAATCCAAACTAGCCTTTATTTCAAAGATATAAAGTCCTATAATTGCGTTCCAGGGTGGTGGTGGTCTAGTACAGCAGATAAGGAAGAGTTACAGTCTGTCTGATCTGACGGAGTGTGAGCCCCGCGAGGACAGGGGCAATGATGAGGCTGATGATGTCCTGACTGAACCTAGAGTTATACGACGAGTTGTTAAAGGGTAAGGGGAAGTATTTTAGATTGGGGTTGGGCTTTACGTAGAGGCATGCTAAGAATGAGTTGAAGAAAGTTAGTAGAAATTATACCAATATTGGAAGAAAATGGTCTAAAATAAATAGAAAATCAAAGTTGACAAAAAGAGAGTTAGTATGTACAGTCACGGAATGAAAAGGTTCGTCACCTTAGAGTTGATTTTCACTTGCACTAGTATTGCAAGAAACAATTATGCCAACATACAAATGTAAGAAACAGTGATGCTAACATTTAAATAAATACAATGACGTTTGCTATCGAATAAGGTTTTGCTTAATTTTTCTATCCTTTTTTAAACACTGCCTTGTGCACGCGGCATATAAAAACCTCTTTGATATTTTGCAATGATGACATTGACCGATTGACAATAGTTTTAACAGAAATAATAATGGCAGGTTGAACCAACAAGAAGGTTTTAGCTTATCAAAAATCTTGTTGACAAGATATTTATCCTTTCAAACAACACTGATCTGAATAATTTTGAACTTTATTATTGAGCAGTAGAACATTATTTTCCCTAACCCGAGTCTTTTCTGTACCATAGTTTCAAAAGGTAATATGTTTTCGCGACACATTACACGAATCAATTTGAAAATGGACGAACCTTTTCATTCCGAGACTGTTCATCTACCGTGTAGGTATATAAGATATTTTCTATAAAACTTATAAAAAAAATATTTGCGCTACTGTTTATCTCTCAAACATGAGGACATCATGACGATTTTGAATAATAAATCGGGTTTTTGTTTGTAACATAGTTTACCTTTTTACGACGACCTTAGAAAAAAAAATGTTTCTTAATTTTCTTTTATAGATTAATGATTAATTTTGTTTGTTTTCCTCAGTATAAATGAACTGTATCATTATTTGCAGCGGATACAACACACGCCGAAGCGCGTCCGAGTCAAACAGCCGATCTCCGATGTACTTCCCGGAGGTAGACGTCGACGTTAGACCGAGGCCGAGGAGCGATGAACCTGATTTTAGGTACGTATTTAAATTGCATTAGCTTTTAAGTGTAAGTTCTAAATGTTTACGAGTATGTATAAAATAAAAAATGGTGTCTTTCTTCAATTTAGATATCTAATTTTGATAATGCGTATAATGTGGTCTATCATTGTACAGTTATTATAATGACATGCAATGTATTGTGAGTGGATAGTTCTGTACCCTCAGACTTTTCCAATATGGTTCATATATGCGTGTTGCAATATTTTGTGGACGTATTTAATGTTCAGTAAGTTAAGCCGTAGCTACTATCCGTGACGAACTGCAGTCTAATTTTGATTCCCATTCCAGCCACATCAAATCAACTGAAGATATAAGTTCCGGATACTCGAGCGCAGACAACTCCGCTTCGCTCACCCGCACCGCTTCGCTCGGCGCGTCTGCTCGCGCTCGCTCGCGCACTTCGCGGACCACAGTCACTACCATCAAACGGCCACAGGCTGCCGAGGTCTGGTAAACTTATTATTATAACGTGTAATACTGAAGGAGCTAGCATATATTACTTTTAGCAGCGCGATCTCTTATTAAAATCACCAAAATGTTATACAGCGCGAAGTTGCGCACTTCTGCTCGTAAAAAAGTAATGAAACGCGATAAAGGCAGAAGCGAAAAAGATTGATCGCGCTGTTAAAAGTACGTTTGTTAGCGGCCTTGCTGTGGAATAAGGAATATTGAAAATTTTAATGAGTTATGTACTGTTACACAGAAAATTTATAAATTATAACAGCAGCAATTTTAATGTTTCAACATAAACAAAATTTTATCCTTTTCTACATTATTATACTTATTGAAAAAAAAAAGAGATTTTTGTTGCTGATAAATTTTGTTTTAAAAATGTTTTTAATTCCAGCTAATTTCAATATTAATTAAATTGATTAAAGGTATTTTAGTTTAGAAAACATGATTATTGTAACGAAAACAAATAAATTATAATTTAGGTGCACTAGTAATTCAACTGAGCCTTTTCATACAATAATTTTATAAATATAAATAGGAATAGGGCTACTAGGGTTCAAAATACAGTGACACAATAGTCTACTAATGAATACTGCCATATAATACATATTTAGTAGTTAGGATAGTGTATGAATAGTAGCCCAAGTTTTAATCAAATGTTAACATAAAAACCTTGATACAAATAAAAATTATCTCTTTCTTTTTATATAACTAAGGCTTTCAATGTGCATCGTATAATCAATGACGTTTGCTTGTGTCGAAAATTATAAATGGTTTAAAAAATGTTGGCCTTTATAATCAAGTGAGTGTCTAAATTTTTTGTTTAAATTATAGTAATATAAGATTTTAATAATATGTATTTGCTATTGGTTGTATAATGTACAAGAATAAATGGTTATTTGAAGAAAATAATACATATTATGCATAATAAAATAATACACATAAGTATGTATTTAAAAATATTTTTTAAATTAAGTTTTAATCACTGAATGTAGGTGTGTCAGGGTGTATTCATATTGGTGCTGGTTGTTGATTGCATATAAAATATATATTTATGTATGATATATAAAAATACATGGTGTGGGTTCAACAATTGGGTAGAAATTCGCACAAAAATGAGCTTTATGTGAGCAGAAATAAGAATGAAAATTAATAATCCAAAAATACCAGCTTTTAATTAGACAAGTATTTATAAAACACGTTTTGTAGAATTTGAAAAACAAAAAGTACTTAAAAAAAATAGAATTACGTTATATTTGAATGTTTATTTAGTTACCGATGTGCATGTTAGTAGTAAACTATTAATTTATATTTTCCTTTGATTTATTCAATAAGTCTGTGTCTGCATTTATTAGCATTATATTATTATTTGGTGTAGACTTAAGTGCTTTTTATTTAAAGGAAAGTGAAGTTATCATCGAGGAGGTGCGAGACGAGGATGGTTTTGAATATGCGAATATGCCTTCTTTAGTAAATATTCCTTCTCCAATATACTTATCCCATACAGAGCCCCCATTCTTATACCAATACGTTGGAGATCAAGTTAAAATAATACAAGTTTTAGGTAATTATCCAAATATTAATAGAACTAACGATACAGATAACTGGGACCAAAAAGATACTATTATAACAGAAATTACGGAAAATATACCAAAAGATACAGTTGAAACTGAAGCTAAAACGACTCAGAATGTAGAAAATAAAATTGTAGATACAAGTAAAGAAACTGATAGCACTACGGACAGTGTAAAAGACATTAATAAAGAGGATACTGTCCAAAAAAAGAAAGAAGAATTAATAGAAAAGAGTGAATCTCTAGTTACTGATATACCTGTAGATGAAACTAAACATGTTCCAATTGCTGAAGAAGAAAAACAAATTGAGAAAGCTGAACATACTGATTTAGAACATAAAGTAGACGATATTGACTCAGCAGATAGTGATGACGAAGCCTCTTTTGGCACTCCTGAAAATTCGCCTAAATCTAAGAAAAAACTAGCCAAAGGTAAATATGGAAAATCCAAAGCCCCTCTACCACCATCAGATATTTCTGATTCTAAAACCAATGAAGAAACTTCTAATAAAATAGATATAAACGTGACTGATGAAACAACGTCACAAGAGAGCTTAGCAGATATTATTAACAAGTTACCTAACACTGCCTTTAAAGAAACTGGAACATATAAAGGTTTACAAGTAGTTAATCCTATAGCTGAAAACAAAAGACGACACAAATCTAAATCGCCCGGGCGTGTCCCTAAAAGTAATAGTTCAGGCCTTGGCAGACTTTTACAATTACCGAGTAAATTAGCTTTTTGGAACAAAACTGAGGAAAAGCCTAAATCTGATGTTTCCGTATCATCCGATGATCAAAGCAGGAGGTCATCTAATGCGGAACAACATGTTACTCTAGACGAATTTCAAAGTTGTGTCGATTTGACCAAAATAACATTAACCGATGAACCTCCAAATGAAATAGCGAACAAAATCGAACCGAAGAGAAAACTAGACGACGAAATTAGTTTTAAAGATGCGACTGATTTAGACAATGCAATAACTAATGTAATCGTAGAAAAGAGCGATGCTCTACAAAGATTGATTGACGCTAAACTAGAAAGTCATCCTGAGTACAAAATAGTGCCTTTGTATGATGAAATACCTACATCATCAAAGAGTACAGATGTTTGAGAGAAAATTCCTTGTCCCGTATCCATTTTCGACAGAAAACAAGCCAAACAGTATGTCAATTGATTTGTGTTAGCATGATCACTGTGTTCGCATATTCAAAGGTTAATTCATTAATTCAAGCTATTTAATTTTGTGTGGTTTAATTTGTCCGTTAAATTGCTTTATTAAAACTTGAAGCAACGTATAATATATGTATTTAATTGTGTTGTTTTATTTTTATTGGTATTATTAATACTACTAATCTTTTATCTACATGAAGGACAATGTAGAACGAATTTTAATGGATTTTAAAGAATGAATGTGCAATCATCAGAATCACTTACTACACTTGTTAGAAGTTTAGATACATGTTGGAATCTCACGATAAAAATTGTAGTGTTTGCTTAGATGTTTTTTATGATTTACCTTGCTTGCTGATGCTATGACAATGTGAAAACTTCTATCGTAATATTGAACATAATATGTTCAATAGAATATTATAAGAATATTATTCTTCTATCAGTCCGGTTTCAAAGTCTTTTACATTGTCAAAGCATGTTTTGTGAGTGCAAGCACCCCAACTTGGCTTAAGCTTTTTCAAATTAGTTTTCAATTTATTAATTTTATTTTCAGGCAATGCTGTCGGCCTCTGCTACCATTCCCCGTGCAAAAAAATTTAATAAAAGGAAAACTCAATAAAATCTCAAGTATAGTAATTAAATATCATAGGATTTGTCACTGGGCTCTGTAAGTTGACAGGAATGTTGAAGTTTTTAGTCAGCAAAGCACAAAATTAAGTATTTTGTTCTTCCAATGTTGCTGCCAGCAATGTAGTTTGCACGCCTATTTATAGACAAGTGGCCATCTTCCAAATTATATTTGTGCTCAAGTCATACGACAACCAAAATACTTTATATTATACCTATATTATTTTAATTGAATACTTTCCTAAACAAATGAGCATGAAATGCACATTATAAAACATTAATTTATGGGAACTTAATTCTCAAATTATTATTATTTCTCGCCAGTCATTTATTACTTAAGAATATTAAAGTTACCGATATAATTAAATACCTACTTTAGCATAATATCAAATATAATAAACAAGTCTTAAAATTGATGTACTAGGTCTAAATAAATTGGTATAGTTTTAGCCAAAATTTGCCAAAAGTGAAATTTAAACAAAAATAGCTAAAAATTAAGTCAACAGTTTAGTTGTTGCGTATTTATTATTAAAAATAGATAAAAACAAATACTAGTCGGAGAAGTAATATCCTCATTATTATTAAAGCTTCGATGAGGCTTCATATCGAATGTTTAGATAAAAGTGAGTTTAATATAAACGATAGAATTAAAAAACTTATGAAAGCTGATATTGTTGGTTCAATTTAATTCATTCCATACCGAACGTTATACCAAAAAATATCTAAACAATATCAGAAAGGGTTGTTAAATCATGTAGATAAAATTAAAGACTTGGAAGTTGTTAAATTATGCATTCTCTTATAACTTAATTTAGAAATTGAATTAATAGACTCATGATATCGGTACATTATTGTACCATTTAAATTATGTTCCTTTAAAAACTTTATGAATAAATATGTTTTATGTAATTAGATAATATTCTTCAGTATTATGCATAATAATAATTATTTAGGAATGTTAGTATGCATTGAAGTTTTGTTTAGTTTAAGTTAATTATTTGTTTCAATGAAGGTACAGTGTTTTGTTGTTTGCTGTAAATAAATTTGCAATTGAATGCATATTATTGTCGATGAGTTATACTGAATAAATAAATAAAATATTATAAAGTTTTTATTCAATCACCAATTGTCCTTACTCTTAATGTATCAAATATGAATTTTCCATGATCACTTTTATAAACACCATCCATTAGTTGCTTTTCAAGTAAATTAAGTGAATCATTGTCCCAGGATTTTATCCAAAATAGGACTGTAAACAGCTTGTGATAACTATTAGTATCATTGACAGCATCAACTATTTTTAGTTTAGGCAAATTCTCGATTATCTTCGTAAGTTTAGTCCTTATTATAGCATTGAATGTTTTATTATTCCTAACTGCAAACTTATGAATTATATCAACAGTTTGAATATTTATAGAGTCCTCTAATAATATATCTGGTAGATTCTTTAACCATGTATCAAGGGCATCACTTTGATGAAAGTGAACCAAGTTATCATTTAAAGCAATATTACATAGTAAACTGAATATTTTCTGCTTAAAATTACTTGACATTGCTTTATTGAAATATGCCCAAATAATCTTCCTGAATAAATCATCCATAACATCCACTTTTTTAGTCCAACTGTTCACTTCTGCGGAAAATATTGTTTGAAGTATTTTTACAACAAGATCATTGATGAGGTCTTGACTGTTCTGATTGAATGTCTTTTCAATATAACTGAGCACAGATGCAATATCTTGTTTATAAGTTTTTACATTCACATCAGGATTCAGTAGTATAAACAAATTGCATATTTCTAAATTTTCTGCAGTTAATTTGGAATCAGTGATTTGTTCAAATGCAGAGTTATCATTCTTTTGTTTTGTCCTAGCATTTGTTATGTAAGGAAACTGTTTCACAAAGTGCTGTGTGAACAATTGGCAGTATTTTTGAGAAAATATTTCTTTTATGTTCGAATTTGGATTTTTGGAGTTCAAATGCTGAACAAGTTTCCACAATAAAGCAATGATTTTGAGTGAATTGTTCAGTAACAATGCTGCATCTTCACTGACAATAGTCTCTATATTCTTTTCTGATGATGCATTAGGACAAACTTCAAGCCATGTCTCAAACAACAAAGGCATCAATGTATTGATATATTCCAGAAACTTCTCCACCTCATCTATTGGGGTATTATCCATAGATTTCTTTGATGAAAAGCAAGGCAAATGACAAACTGAAATGTAATTTGTGTTGAACAAAGGATAGTAATTTAACTTTGTTTCATCATAAATTTTAATTGTATCCTTGATTGTGTTATCAACATCTACTTGTTCCCATTGGGTATACTTTGTCAAATAATCCTGTAATCTCTGCAATACTTTGACCCTCCATTTAACGCTAGTGATTTGACTTCCCAAGTTCACTGTAAGTGTTCTCCCAGGCTTAGAATCAACTCGTAACTTTGATATCATGTCTAAAAAGTTTGGTATGATCTTGTGAAAGTCTTGCGCTACTTTATTAGGGGCACAAAGAAGCAATACATCAAGGAAGTTCAGTGAGTCTTCCTGAATTCTGTTGTCAATATGAGTCATAGCACTTCGGAGATATGTTGACATCACTTCATAGAATGGATCTATTTTTTCTGAACTCACATTTGATAAGATCATGTGTAATACTTGTAATGAATCTCGACGCACCTGAAAGGAGGTAAAAATAATTAGTGAATTAAAACAATTACATGAATAATCATGCTGGACTGGGTTCCTGCTGATAATATAATTTATTTAAAAATATTTCACTTACATTTTTTTCTATATTCAACGTCAGAGGAGTTACTCCATGAATAAGTTGTCCTAAAGTTTGTTGTAATGCTTCAGGATGAGTAGAAATTAGCTCTTTCAGCCCCGTGAGAGCATCAATTCGGGAGGTTGTATTAAAATGATTCAACCGCGACAGAAGTTCGTTAACATTTAGTTTCCGTGTTGACAATGCTTCAGTATCACCATGTTTCTTTAGCTGCTCTTTGATAACAATTTTTTTAACTTTAAAATTGGTTTTTGTAACATTTGTCCCTTTGGGTAAATCTTTCTTAGCTTTTAATTTTGTTTTAGCTTTCTCTGATTTGAGAAATTTTTGATATCTTGTTGCCCCTGTTTGAGGCATTTTAAGTTTATTTCACAATATGTAAGTAAATGCGAATATTAGTGAATATTGGTTATTAATTAATTTGAAAATGTGTGAAAGAAACAACCAACACAACGCCAAACATGTGAGAATGACAGTGACATGACATGACAATTTGACAATGACAAACTTACAAACAAATGACAATGACAACCAACGATGTAATAAAAGTATAGATGTGTTCAGGAGGGCGATTCACTAAGGCAAAACATCTTTACATCCAAGAAATCATCGTTGAAACATCGGATGTAATCAAATCGGTATTCTGTAGTTACAACTGTGCGCAGCTGACGAAATCTCTGAGTATTAGTTTGACTTTTTATGCGCCATGTCGGTTTCGGCCTGTCTACCTTTTGTTCATGTGTCAGAATTGGTAAAATTGCGGCAGCTAAACTATAAAAAATAACTACTATCCCATCTATAAAAAAATAACTTAGATCAAGACTTTTGTCGGCTGAACACACATTAAAATTGCGACTGACAAGTAAAATTGAATTGACATTGATAACACTGTGCTGCAGCGTTCGGAACCGTACGATAATTATCGTACACATACGATAATTTTGTGCCTACGTACGATGTACGATAGCATATTATTATCGTACGCAGATTGTACGATAATTTCTATCATGATGCAAAATTTGAGAATTTATATTATTTCACTCATGCGTTGATAGTCTAAATCGCAGTAGCATGATTTTATTTTGTCCAATAAAATCTTGGGAAAATACCGGGAAATACAAGTTCTCTATTCCTATTGGTCCTTACGATCCGCTCTACTAAGTTTCACCACTGCCGATACTGTAACTTTATCCAGCGCCTGCTGTACACGCTTTCTTATTGGTTAGTATAAGTGTATATTGATATATAAAAGAAATTCTTTCATTTTTTATTTCACTACCCATTCATATCCATTTCTTCTTAATAAATACAAAATTTTTCGTGTTTCATACCCAACTTGCATGGGAACAGTGAAATTTTGTCTGAGTGAATTTTAAGCTTGGCGCGTTTATTGAACTTAAAGTGGAAAGGGAATCAGTTCAGGTCTGTATACCACGTGTAAAACATTTGGGTTTCAGTGTTCTGTTGATTTGACAGCGGTGGTTTAAAAAAGATAAACTATAGAATACTTGCATGCATATCAATATTACAATTTATATGATTTATTTATCTATAATAGACATTATCCTAAAATGTACGATAATTTTACGCCATATAATAGACATGTACGATAATTTTACGCCCCTGGTACGATAATTAGTCCACTTCAAGTTCCGAACGCTGCTGTGCTGTGACAGATTTTTACCAGCTAATCCAGCACGCATGGTGTTTGTGTTGCTTGCACATGTTGGTTATTTTCGTGTTTACAAACGCAAGAAAAACGATTTAATAAATAAATTCTAAATCTCATCTAGTTCATTCTACATAATTTAAAATAACCTATTCAAAATGAAGATCAAGAAACAGCACAGGAAAAAGAAATATTTACACAAGCTAAATCGCAAGCGGATGAACCTAAAACAACGAAGTACAGGTGATGTGAAATGGTAAGTAAATACAATAATACTAAATAAATTTTAAATCTTCGATAGATTAATAAGTGTTATTGAAGCTATTAGACATTACTCTCAATTCATAAAATTAACAGAATGACCTAATTCTGAACTGCATTGTTTTACAACCAAAATCTAAATTCTACAATTTTAACGTTTGTTTCATTACGTAGTAAGAATAAGATACTACTATGAATAATACATAAATGTTTATCATATATCTTTACAGCAAAACTCTAAAAGAAGCTTGGGACTTCAAAAAATCTTCATTTCGTAATCTGAAGGAAATGGGTTTAGCAAATGATCCAAATAAAGTTATAAAGATACCAAATTTCAAGGAAAGTAAAATTAAACAAGCTAAAAAGATAGTTAATCAGGAAGACACTGATTCAGAGGATGAAGAAGTAAAACTGATTGCACCGAAAAAGGAAGTTGCTGAGAAATTAGAAAAGGAAGCTAGAGCTCCTCGGGAAAGGAGATTTATGTAAGTAACTTTTTTTGATGCATTGGTATTTAAAATGCTGGAAAATTCGATAACAAACTTTTATCACAGAATGAAATCAGTCAATAAGTGTTGGGAATGGTTTATTTAAAGTTGTGCAACATTTTCACTTAAATTATTTGCTTACTTTCATATAATTTATTCAATAAAAATATTGTTCACAGGTTACCCAAAGGGCAAGTTGAGTTCATAACATACTTATTAGACAAATATGGTCATGACTACAAAGCTATGGAAAGAGATAAGAAGAATTACTATCAAGAAACATGGAAACAATTGAGACAGAAAGTTAAAACATTTATGGGTATACCGAAACAATATGGCGAGTATTTGGAAGCTAGAGGTTTACTTGACAAGGAGTTAAATGAAGAAGAGTTGAAGAAACAAGCTAAAGCTTTGATTATGGATGATGACTAAAATGCTCTTAATGAATTTGTTTTAATTGTAAATATAAGGATATCCAGTAAAAGTTTGTTTTTATTTCATGTAATTTAAGTTTTATAGTTGTATAAATCACTAAGTTTTAAAATTTACTAGACCAATTTAGACGAAATGTTCTTGACCAGAAATAACAAAGGATACTTTTCATCTATAAATACCCATGATTACATTGGGTATAACCATGGCATGGGGCACTGCTATTTTAATAACTATATGAGATAAATAGAATTCCTTTATGTGATACATAACTAGTTAAATAAAGTTTCAATACAATTCATTTATTATTGCGAATAAGGGTAGTACATAGTGTGGTGTTGGATACAGTGATAAGTAACACTATTCGGCCTTACATAGGAGGCATTACGATCTTGGTTTTCATAAATAAAATGAAAATAAAAACACATTATGTGTATTAAATTGTTTAATGTTGCAAATTATAAGTGCACTTAACACAAGTGATATGTGTAGTTTGCAAAGTAAACAATTTTAAATTCATATCACAAATTTTATTGTCTAAGTTATTGCGTTTTGCAGTCACTGGGAATATCTTTGACAGGTTTTACCTTCTTCAATTCCTCGTACCATTCTTTTTCCATGTCTATTAGCTGTTGAGGTTTCTTATACTGAAATAGAAAAGGTAAACATGTATTTAAAAAAAAAAAAACAATGCCCACTTGACTCATAGTGAATTAGTAGTGACTGACACTATGAATAACCCTACGAGTCCCGTGACTGACGCTATATGAGTCTCAGGGATGACAATGATCCATGACCTTGACTGATGCTATGAGTCTCGTGTCTGTCGCTACGAGACCCGTGACTGATGCTACGAGTCCCATAAAAATGATAATCCCGTTTAGTAACAAAATTTTAATCTAAAAGTTGAAAAGTATTTTTTTTATAATTATAATCTTTTGTCACCTACCGTTATAATCAAAGTATTGAATGTGTGTGTACACTGTATATTCATTTGATCTAGTGGAATATTAAGTCTAGAAAGTTCAGGTACAAAAAGCTTCTTATAATATTTCTTGTTGGATGTCCGGACTATAATGCACTTGTCGTCATTGTTAGCATTAATGGAATATGTTTCAATAGGATAGGGGAGGTTTCTGATACGCCATTCTAAGTTAACTCTTGTATTGCGTCTTGTAAGTATTGGCTGAAACAGATTAATTAAAATGTTATGAGATTACAATTGAAATGGTTATCTAAAGAAAAAGTATTTGTGGTATGCAGGATATTTAACATAATGTTGTTTAAGAGTTTTCAATACTTTATGTCAGTATAACAGCAATCATTATATTATTAACTTAGTTCTTTATTTATGTAAGGTTGAAACCTATTATTACATCTTACCTGGTCTTTAGACTCCATAATATCTATAGCATCAATGGTAGGAGTAGCGTCCGGTATTGGATCTCCTACCTCCACATCCCATTTCCCTTCCCCTCCTAGTTTACCTTTAACTTTCCACGCCCGGCGAAGCATCACTTGGGTATCAACGTTATATTCTTCAACCATTTCTTTCCCATCTTCAAATTTGTAATGAACCTTCTTTATTTTATCCTCCTTGAGACAAGACTTCTCAGCGTCCAGCAAAGATCTATACCAAATGCTGTTTCGGTACATTGTTGAAGTATTTTCTGGTCTATCTTTTTTTTGAGAACTTTCGTTTTCAAACGATTCGACCAAACAACTTTTTCGTTTCATTACGTTGTCATAGTAACTATGTTTTGGAGTTGCCTAAAAACTTTTTATAAAGTTTATGGATAGATGAACTTTTTTGAATGAATTTTCACTTTATGAGCAACTAAGATTCAAATAAACACTTGTTTGTTGCAATATTATTTAGAACAGTTAGTTTAACTAAGTATTTAAGATATTTTTTCATTGGAAGTTTATTTTGAATCGTAAATCCAAATCACGAAATTAACCTCCTATCTAGAACTTATTGTAGAATGACTACATGAGTAGAATCCTAAATACATTATTTGTAATTTTCTCTAAAAATAAATTATTAGCAATAAAAAACAACGTGGTCACTTTATTTTTAAATTTTTAAGTGGCGGGCTGCGAGTGGTGTGCCTTGCCGACTTTCCTTCGATCGAGCGAGGGGAGGGAGGGAGGGCGTTTGACTGTTTGTTTTTATTTCCATCATTTATTTCTGACTTCTGACGGCTGACCTGACGTCCGTAATTTTTCTGTCACTGTCACACTGGGGTAAGTTGTGTACACATCACGCTTACTAACTTCCGACCATGAAGTTGTAGGTAAAACATGGAGCCCACACTTCGAATACCTACTTGAAGCATAATTATGTATCACTATCGTGACTCTGTTTGCAGGCTCTCTCTTTCTAACTAAGGTAACCTCTAGAAAGAGAGAGTCTGACTAAAAAGAGAGATCGGCTCACAGAGACGTAGGTATTTGACTCAAGCTGTTGTTCCAAGTGTGGGCTCCATTTTTTACCTACAACTTCATGCTGGACATATAAGATCCTAGGTAAAAATCATTGACATAAAACATGGACGGGGCATACCTACGAAAAAAACGTGTATACCTATACTTTACTGAGAGCAAAAAATGGCGGCTAATAGTGCAGTCCCTATCGATATGTCTGAAAAATAACATCAATAATAGATTGTAAGTATATTTTCTTAATTTGATTAATTTTAAGTTTTATAAATAGGTCTTACTGTAAACGAACATTATAGATAGTTTGTAAAATATAGCTTGATCAGTGTGACATACAGGGTGGCCCAAATAGAACGCTCAGTAAGGGGAAGTATAAAACTATAAGGGATACAAAGATTTGTTCTTAGGAACCATGTCATCGATTTTAGTAAATTAAAAGTGCATTCATAGATTTAGAAAAAAAAACTATTACTCACTTTGAGAATCGAACCCGGAAATTTTGAAAAATTTAATGTTCATTATTTTAAACTAGAAATGGATTGTGTATATCTTTAGCAGTAAGTAGATGTTACTAAGAAACATAATATCTAAATTCATTAAAATGCATTGTTTTTATATGAAATAGTTTGGTACAAAACTCGCCAAGACATCATTGAAGTTCCAAAAATAGCCAAATATCCCATTTCAACACAAATTCACCATTTCAAGATACAAAATGCAATAGTTTGTATATACGGCCGTTCGTTCTAGTTACAAATAATGAAAAATATTTTTTTCAAAACTTCCGGATTCGATTCCCTTAGTGAGTTATAGTATTTTTCTAAATCTTTGAATGCAATTTTTATTTTAACTAAAATCGATGACATGGTTCCTAAGAACAAATCTTTGTATCTCTTATAGTTTTATACTTCCCCCCACTGACCGTTTTATTTGGGCCACCCTATATATCAAACTTTTATTCTTTATACTCTAGTTGCCGGGATATAAAAAATGTCGATAGAAATTATCGACGTTTCGTACTTTAATCGATACTGATGTAACATTTAATTGGGTTTTATTTAATTACAAACGTTAGGCATTCAATTAAACGAATAATTCAATATGAATACAGATATTCTCAAGAGCAAACCTCAAATTCATGGTTTCTTATGGTATACTACATGAGAATCTGAGAAATTGGACTTTATATACTTACTCACTATTGTTTAAGATCAAATATGCACAAAATGTAAATAAAGTTTATGAAATAAAAATTAAAACGTACTTGAATAAATTTTTAAATAACGTTTTATTTAAAATATCGATAGTTTATAGTCTGTGGTCACGATGTTTCATTGCCCATCACTAAGTAGGTCGATTAATCCTTTTGTTAGAGCGTGAAAATAATATGGCGAACGGCCACAAGTAGGTATTTCAATGAGACTAAGAATGACAGGTGGCTATTATAGTAACTGTCAGAAATACTGTTGTCCTTTTTCCCTTACGCAAAATAATGAAAGTTAAAAAGAGACGGCTATATTTTTATAACTTTGGCGTCGATAAGCCTCATACTTCTATAACTATTTATTCTATAGTCAAACATGCGATGTCCATGTTATATGTCAATGGTAAAAATGGAGTCCACACTTCGAATACCTACTTGAGGCATATCTAAGCAATGGCAGATATAAAATTAAATGTCATTGTCTATTTTGAAGGTGACAGAGTTGACGTTAGTTAAATCTGTCTGTTTGACTGACTGACAGATTCTCCATCTATCCATTCCATCACTCACCATGTCACCACTTAATTTCTATTGTTGGTAAAAATTTTTTTTATTGCTGATAAATTCGTAATTTCTGGTTTTATTTACGTATCTAATTCAAATTAGCTCAATTAATTGTTCATAGGCAAAACAACTATTCAAAGAGTAATTAATAAAATGCCTAATCCAATTCCAGACAGGTAAATAAATAGAAGATAATTTGACTTTCACTAATTATTGTTAGACTTAAATTAAACTCTCTATATTTATTTTAGATGGATACCGTATAAGGCTTGTGGTGAAGTGATAGAAGGAACGAGAATAATTTGCTTCAAGGTTCCTCTGAGAAAGGTTTTATTAGATTAATGTAACCATAACATAACCTACAAAACAATTGTGTAATAGTGGAATAATAATTGGTATAAAGTGAAGGTGAAAATATCAAGTGCAATATTGAAAAAGTCTATGTAACAATTAGTTTAATTTTAAGGGTTTTTAATATATTTTGAATAATACGTCATCTATCATGTTGCTATTTAAATTTTTGACTGAACAGCGCCATCTATGAAATTCTCAGTGCAACATTTTGTGTTTGTTTTACTAGTAGGTTTCTAGATAGTTGTATAGATGGCGCTAGGATACGTAAAATACAATAGTTGTTTTGTGGTAGAGGGTTTGTATACTCGTTTCTATTGATATTTTTATGAAAATAATAAAGAAATGTAGAATGTTCTGAACTAGGCGTAGATGTGGTGGCATGTTCTACATAACTAACCTAACTAATCTTACGACCTAGATGGCAGAGTGGTCACCATGCCGGAATACCATCCGTAAAGTAGCGGGTTCGATTCCCGTGCGGGGTGAATATTGGTGTGAACCCACAAACGTTTGCCTCGGTCTAGGTGTGTGTGAATGTGTGTGCGTAGTTTCTGATACCCTTGATACAAGTTACGAACTTAGGGGTCAGTTACTACAATGAGATGATGGAGTGATTAAGTTATGTTATGTTTTTGACAAAGCTCTGCCATATAATAAATACCACGTAGTAGATAGAGTAATTCAAGAAGACTCCTACATTTGATACCTGGTAAGGCTTCAATAATAAGTTTTCATAGCATTTTACTTACGAAACAGGACAGTCATTTCGCTTGAAGTTTTACCACGGTATCTAAATCCAAATCCCATTGCGCAAACACCTACCTATTTAGGTTTTAAATGGTATCATTTGCACCTGCATTAGCGATGTTTTAGCCGACAATGGAACGCATTATTGGTCCACAAGGTGTAGACTGTAGGTACAATGCGTGTTTGTTTAACTGTGAGTCTGACTCTACCTCGTTCACTTGACCGCATCACAGTTATAGCAAACAGAATGCGTACTCTTCACAAACTGTTTGTTATTATGTTCCTCTATATGTTGGTGTAACATTTGATTAGCATTAGAATTAATTCGAACACTATTTGAATAAAGATCTTTAGTTCGTAATTATGTATTGTACTTATGATGGTCATGGTATTCAAGGGACAACTCGTTTCGTGCTCATAATAGTCACTCCTAAAATGTAGAGTAAAGCAATCAAGTTTTCAATTCGTAGAAATAAAAGTTATATTTTGGAAAATAAAATTCTGGCACCAAACAGCCACAAGAAAGAATTATTGCGCTCCACTAAGCTCAATTTCTTTATATGGTAGCTAGCTATTGTAATACTTTGTGCGTAAATCATAATAGTCTGTGAATAATCATAATGTTTTCTAAAGAATTCTTAATATTATAAGTTCTATTAACTTCTAAGGTCGTAGGTTTATAAAGTTGTGATGTGGGTCGCTGGAGGTACGGAATATTAACCCGTTCTTGACAATTCGACCCCACAATTTGAGTCCAACATACCAGCGACGATCCTGATACAAATAACGCACGTGCCTTCTGTTCCCGTCCACCTTACCATTGGTTTTTCTATTATGTAATTTGTTTAATTATTTTGAACGGGTAATGCGTCAAACCGATTTCAGTCGAATCTCTCGATTAGTATATACATAGCACGGCAGCAAAATCGCAAACCTTCAATTTTTTATACATAAACATCAATCCTTGCGATTTTACCAGCGTTTTTCTAATCATGAGACTTTTGGGTTAAAAAGTTTATGTAATGTATTACATGGAACATTCTGTACCTAATTTCATGTAAATCTTTCCAGAACGCTTTTCGCGAGATGCGCTATGTATTTATCACTTGATTCTCAATCAATATTTTTCTTTTAATTCTCAAGAAACGTTTCAATATTTGCGTCTCAAGTCGACTCGTTCATGTATTGCGAGTTTGTGACGAGTTTCTCATAGTAAGGACAAGGACATTCCAGTCGAGTGGAATTTGCCGCAGATACGTCTTTTGAAGCTATCACCCTGTTTTATATTAGGCGTAAGAGTTATTCACGCATTTAGCGAATAATACAATGAAAATTAAATTACAAAAATGTGTTTTAAGATATTCAGTTTTCACGGAAAAACCTGCCTAAAATAACACATGCTTACTTATGCTTCATTATCTTTTTAACTTACTTCAAACTTACAGAACAGATTTAGACACCGTTACCCACGGCAAGGACAAACTAATTATACTACTATTGATTGATTTTCTTAGGGATATGTCAATGTATCAAAGGAGTTAAACCACGGGACCCAGTTACTAGATTATTCTTTCGTTACATTGTACAACGCGTTGTCAGTTCAAAGAAACGTAATGTTACACATCGAAAGGATTAGTTCCACGGCAGCTTAAAATATTTTTGGATAACAATTCAGGATTAAGGCGTAATTGCGCGTTAAGAAGTTGACCTTAATCCGTTACACGTCTACGTATTATTTATTTAGACCTCGTGTCAAAATATTTGTCTCGAGATAAAAAGGCCCCGACATCTAAAGGGCTAATCCCGTTTTTGATAAAACAGCGGGTGCCTTTATGAATAGTTGTTTCTTTTTATCTTTATATCTTTTCATTTAAGTAATATACAGCACGGCATCCGTGGCGCTTTGATTCTATTCCTTTATCCAACGGGACCCCGACCATAAATTAAAAATAGTTGTGTTATTTGAATCAGAGGCAGGTATATCATCGTAATGGCAATCGGTAGTGTCATTTGATACACCACAATTGTTTCTTTATTGTGATTCACTATCTATATTCAGTTACTGATTTTAGATGAGACTTGGATTTTTGTTTCCATTCTGTATTCAATGTGGATGTTCGTGACATATACACTAGTAAGGCATTTAATGTTTTTATACAGTTTTTTTGGCGGTACTCTTGTAATTATGACGAATGATGACAGTTACAAGGGCGTTCGCTATTCATTCAGGTGGCAGATGGCAGATTTTACCTGATTGAAAGTGTTCCTAATTGCTCGGTGATTGTTGTATATGACATCCATTATGCTTTTATTTAACTTAATATAAAGGAAGCCGCAAAAACATCTGGACAGACTTGTAAATAAGTGGTGTCTTCAATGATCATGAATATCGTGTTCAGCTTATGACACGAAAATGTTTTATACAACCTCATATAGATAGATAGTAGTATAATAGTTATTTATGGTACAAGCGAGGTAAGTTGGTGATTACTTCCGAGGCGCTATTGAGGCCCGAGCCGTTAGGCGAGGGTCTGAAGATAGCCGAGGATAGTAATCATCAATACACGCGTGTACCATACAACGTTTTTCAACACATTTGCGAAGAAATTATCATTTTTCGCTAATAAATAAACAGTTTTTCTATTCGCGCGCATCTAACACAACAATGGTGATCTGCCAAAGAATAAAAGAATATACTTATAAAAAAAAATCGAATGAATGAATGAATGGAATCGACCATAGACCTACCAAAAGTAAGGAAACATAGTTGAAGTTTGTTTTTAAAATGTATGGACACAATTTTTTTGGTATCGAAACTTTTTTAAAATGAAAGCATTTAAAATAAAACAATCTGTAACTCACTAGTGAATAAAACGTGTCATTATTCAACTGTTTTTGCACAAATAAGAGTCCCTTTATGAGCAAGTGTGTTGAAAAATATATTATGGTTCTTCTTGAATATGTATTTCCTATCCAAGGGAAACCAGGTTTGATTATGTGCTGTAACTAAAAAAGGTATCTGCCAATATGCTTCCTGTGCATATTTTTATGAATTCTTCTGTCTTCCGAAACGTCGGTCGTGTACTTGTGATCCATATAGTGGGGAATTTCGTGTTTCCGAAATGTCCACTGATTAAACCAGGGTTAGTTTTGAACCATATTTCAATGGGTATTTATTACCACTATTTGAGGTTATATTACAAAACTCTATCTTTTAATCACATTGGTAGACGTTACAAAAGCAACCTCTGTATGTAGGTTTAGTATGCTTACATATTTTTTTTGAACAGTAATGTTTTGACTTTCATCGGCGAAAGTAATGTACCGAACAGATGCCACATTACGTTTTATACATCAGACGAACATTTCAACATCAGTAATAACAATATTTTTTTCAACGTCGATATTTTTATTACCTACATTACTTCTAAATATGTCACAATTTAAAGTTACTGCACAAATATTTCAATTTACTATTTAATCCAATATAAGTTAATGTTGAAGCTTATTTTATTCAACGCAGTAAATACAAATAACATTATAAGTGATATAAATTTATATTTTTCATATTAAAATCGAGTGGTAACATTACACTTATGTTGTAGAAAGTTTGGACCTCCCGAATCAGTAAATCCGGCAATTACAACAGAAAATTTAGTTTCTATCGTGGAGGTGTGAAGCAGTAATAGATTAGTAGTTTTAATGCGATTGATCGATATCATGTAGTTAATCGATTTCATAAGGCATCGGTATGCGGCTCTTATGTCTTAGAAACTGAATCGGTATCAATATCATTTCCTCTGTTTTAATGTGCAATGTGTGGTCCTCCCAACATTTATGAAATAATATTATAGATACGATCCTTTTACGGTGTTTTTTCCAATTGATGTGCGGCTATGTCCACGGACATATCGTTATAGACAACGATTCTCTACTATTATGACAGGCCGCCATAATAAGACATGATTATGACGATGCATCAGTAATGCGATCAAATTTCAATTCCACACTTTTAGTTCCTTTTATTAACGATTTCGATATGATTGGTATCCCTGTTTTTAAAGGGCACTAAAACGGAATCTGTCTGATTGTTCCCTTTTATATTCGAATATTGCTTATTAATCCTTTCACGTGTTTTAAGTAAGTGTAGTTCCATCACGATTGGCCCACTTTATTGCGTTGTGATTGATCTAAAACGATTCATTTAAACATTTTATAGCGCGTCACAGTTCAGTATCGATATGGAAATCTGAAGCGGGAATGGTGTTGCATTTCTCTGGCTATCAAATGGAATAAAAAAGTCATAAAACGATGACAGGCTTGGGAACACAGGGTTGTAATGTAGGTCGGTGTCCGTCCATTTATTCAAGCCGACAACAGCAAAAGCAATACGTTGCACTTATCGCTTATCGGCATGTAATGATATAGCGTTACATGCTCGTAAAAATACAAACTAAAAACTAGTTGGATCGCATTAAGGGTCGGGTCAAATTAGTTTTCGAACCGTGTTGAATATTCATCAAGGTGTAAAGGATCCTGTAATTAATAAAGAAACCGATCGACCGTCAGTAACTTGTCGAAGCTGGAGCCGTCTTCATTCTTCCGCTTTGGTTTGATCCACGTCTAACGGTATCCTTTGAAATACAACAAAGTTCCACACCGCATGACCCCCGAAATGTTGCTTTTGTTAAATTATGTAGAGGAGTCGAGGTGGTTGGCGTAACAATTGTTATCGGACATCGCTATGACTTTATTTATGCTCCCCTGCACCCGGTGTCTATATTGACGTAAATCATGATCAATAGGACTTTCTAATATTACTATATACCTTTTGTCCTTTAATCTTACTTAGCCCTGTTGCACCGGTACACCAAGACATTGTTTGGCTTTGTATGCGAAATTACACCTCAATTATGTGAAGGAATATAGGGAAAAACCCCGGACGTCGGCATTGTGTTGGCCAGAAGGGAGAGCAATAATTTATTTCTCGTCTGGTTTCCGTATGGCGTGGTACCCAATTGACAGATTTCGGGGGTTGAATCCAAGTAATTGAATAAACAGTTTATTGCAATGCAATAATTAAATACAAAACTTTTCCATAATTAGAAGGAATTCTGTAAAACATAGATTTACCTCTTACAAGATAATAATTATGCTGATTATTTTAACAATATTAGCATCTTGACATGCTTTGCTGTTAATACTGCAGTATTTCTACACACAACGTTGTAAAATACAACGTTGCACGTACTCTGACAATTTTAACCTGTTTTAATATGTGGCACGTAAGTAAATTGGCAAATGTCTTAATCGTGGCGCGTGGTAATTGGTAATTAGTATCGATGTGCTAAAATTGAATCCAGTGTGAAGTCTATTAGCATTGTATTGATTCGGTCGTCGATAGTGGTGGGCAGTGTTAATGGCCTCTCATTTAGCGTACTGTTTGATCTTAAAATAGTCGTTTGAGAATACTTTGTTTTTGTAATCAATGCGTTTTTGGTGTGTTAATTCGTAATCCCAACACACACCTATCATCCGTCCAAATCGCGTGCTATTGCGTCAAATGTGTCGTAGTCATATTAGAGTTGTGCTGTCATCATCTCATTTTGTTACAAGTTATGGTGTTTTTTTAATTCGGTGATGTCACCAACGGTTTGTGTACACGATAATCGTGATGGTTACGCCCCGTCTGCTATTACCATGCTAAATTATGAGCTCATTATTTAGTCGATTTCAATTTTTTGATTGTATTGTTAGTCATCGTTAAGTAAGGGTTGACATTCAGTGGTCAGTATGAAATTGATATACGATTATTAGGCTGGTCGATTAATGAATATAAAATTTTCTTGGCGCCAATTTATCGTTACCGTAATGGCGGTTTTGTATTTTAATCTATATTGGCATGAAGTGTCTGGGGCTGGGGCAAGGGGCATGCAGGACTCCATCTAATCAACGCCAGTTGATTGGCAATTTGCCCCGTGATATGCCTTCGATTGCATTCAATTTGATTGTTTTGGCGAGGAGAGGTTTAATGATTGCTGCTAGCGGTTATATTAAACTTTGAAATAAATAAATCATTATTGTCACCTTTAATTACACCTATTCATTAAATTAATTGTTCGAAACAATGACAATTGAATTAGAAATAAACAAATTAGTCTGTGCACATTCTCGATTACAAACGACACAGATTTCTTTATTGATTTATTCGCCCTAGAACGACGACGTGTTCAAAATTTATTGCATCTAATTTGCTTTTAGGAGAAAGCAGTGGTTCCAATGGTTTGTTTTGATTGTAGTGGCCTATTTCGTAGTGTTAGCATAGAATTGAAGGACCGCCGAAATGTAAGTTACGATCAAGTGAGGCGCCGGAGATAGCCTCTTATAAACAACTGTACAATGCAAATGACAGGCGGTGGGTGGCGCGGTTTATGCGATTCTCAATCAGTGACGGTTGTAGCGCGCACGCGCCGGTCACCGATTGCACTACGAATTATTATTGGCACTATTTGTCGCAATACACTTCTCTGGTGGCATTACATGTCATTTGCCTATTGTGTAAGTAAAGCGAAGACCACCAGATATTCAATTTAGAAGTGTCGCTACTGTTCGTTTTATAAGGTTTTATTATTTTTGTCTGGGTCATAAAAGTATGACCATTTTAGAAATAGAATTATTGTGAGTGTATTCCTCGCAAATGAACTAAGTATTTCATAATAATATTTTAATAATTCTGAGAGACAACTAGGGCCCCATGCCAGCTCCTTCCATGATTTAACCCGTATCAATTACGCAGATCAAACGATAACCATTCAATAAATTATATCGTTGCCGCTTGATACTATCTGAAGATCGATACAACCATGCTTAAGTTTTATTTTTGATCAGGTTTATATTAAACATATTTTAATTTTTTTAAGTTATTCAGGAACGGAATATGGATTTAAAGAGTCCACCCAAAACACGTTCGACTTTCAAATAGTTGAAAGACAAACAAGTTAATGAAGCCTGATTCTCCATTGTCCCACCTGTTAAGGCACCAACTGGTATTAAGTCAAAGCCACGTGGTGAAGTGTAGTGTTTGTAAAGGCGCTACAGACCACACAGAGTGAGCGGCCAATCATCGGTCCATCGTTCATCCTCGACTCGCTCCCACTACGTAATAACTCCATCATTACCTCTAATGACGTGTTAACCTTGCTTTATGGGAATGCCAAACATGACGTTCACATTTCGGTCATTTACATTTGTTTGTCTACTATCTTTGTATTGTTTGCGTTCGTCTCTAGAACACAGGGCGGCGTCTCGGTCAGCCACCGGTGTGTTTAAGTCACATTAAGTGCAACTCGGTCTCGTGTTGTTTTTCTTATATTTTGACTGTGCTCGTTAAAATTAATTTAAATATCTCTGTTCCTGATACTAACAATTCTAATATTAATAAATTATATTTGTCTTCTAATAAAATAGATTTAAATAAAAATGAAATAGTACAACATTCCGTTAAATTCATGGCAGTCTATCAAATCATTAATAGTTACATTACATGTACCGTAACATAAACGATTTCTTCTAATTTAAAATTTTGAATTAAGATAACTCCCCACGCACTTGTTATATTGACCTACTGATATGTAGTAGTTTTTATTAGACCTATAAATTTTAAAAACAAAAAGAGGACTGTAGATTACCGTTAGACAAGTGATCAGTTGTAGGTGATAGTTTCATTCAACTCGACAAATTCTATATGTATTTAAATATGTTTAGTTATTCATTGAAAAGCATTTCAATTGAGAAGAATTAACACTCGATTGCAAGATCCGTAGATATTTCCATTTTAAAAGGTATTAGCGCGTGCTTCTATCTCATTCACTTCCATTATCAAATATTCTATTAGTACTCGGTGAATACAAAAATGTGACTGGTTAAGAACACCCACGGCTTTCTACAAACCGTATGGTGTTAATACGTTCATGTTGATTTTGTGGCCCTACAAGATTTATCTCATTGCCAACGGAAGCAATAATGCTCACTAACTCTGATGAAAACGAGCCTCTTGGAGTTAGCTCAGTCTATTCACACTATCAGCACACTAGTTAGCTGAACTTCGTGAAACACAACCGGCACACGATGATGACAGTGATAATGCACTTTTACCTAAAGCCCAGTGCCGCCCTATACATGTTAATCAATTACCCAATGTGCATTTCCGTACACGTATTTAAAACTGGTTTGTGACATATTTACAACTCATGCCGTTAGCGGGAAAATATGAAATAGAATACGAAACGTTTATTAATGGCAAGAAAAAGTGGTGTCCGATAACGTCTGGCGCCAATGAGTTGTCTTTTTAAATTAAAACTAGCATTAAAATAAATCGATTACATATTCACGAATCCATATTGAGCTGTCGGTGGTTTTTAAACAGTAAAGTCACGTTCATTATAAAGAGATGTGGATAAAAAATCTATAAAAGCCGCGACTGATAGGCAGTGGTCACGAAGGCACTCTGCATTGTGCGAGGCGCCAGCAATTGATGCGACCCGCTGTGATACCTTACGCCTTCCAACATAAGTAGACACATAGTCTTTGACCAAACTTATAATAAATCGTAATTTTGGGGTTCTTGTGCGTCTGGTCTCGTTTGCCCCAGGACGTTTAAGTTCACCGATTGAATTCACACCCGTGGCTGTGGCCGTGGTTCCCTGTCCCCTGCTCGTTATAAATCAAACGCAGGTATGATTCCGTCTGGGGCACTCGCGTGGAATGCTGCAAAACTGCAAACCCTAATGGGGGAATTTTGCACAGTCAGTGATTTTGCGGTCTGTTTCTGGCGATGTTATAATTAACGAGTACTTCTCTAAGGGATTTACTCATTTGAATAGAGTCAAAATATAAAGTAGAATACGCATAAATATAATACAAGTTTCTAATTCTATTAACAAAACATTTGACATTGATTATGAAAAATATCCACAGCAATGGTTTCCGATCAATAAATAAAGAGATTATATTAATAAAGTTTTCATTTTCCTCACTCTAATGTGCTGCGAGTGTTATTCTATGGTTTGTTTTCATAAACACGTCTGTTATCAATAGAGAATTGGGTCATATTTAAACCAAACAACAAACGGATTTAATAATAAATTAAGGGATTATTGAATTCCATGATGCGTTTACGCCGTGTCGCGTTTTAACAATGAGTTTAATTTATAAACATTTTTAAGGTGTAACTCTTCTATATGTATGTGTAGTGTAATATTTGTTTAACCTCGATTCAAAGTAAATGTGTCACGTTAGTAATAGATCGTGGAAGTACGTCTGGTGGTACAATGGTGTAGCCAGTTAGCCGGTGTGCCTTCTCATGGCGCGATGTAAGCGAACCCTCCTCACGTGTGACGTTCCTATGCATTTGTTTGTCCGCAGCTGCGGTGCCGACAACATATTTATTGTACTCATTAACCTTCAAGAACGCTATTTAATTGTCGGACGTTTTTTATTCACTTCACCTCTGACCCGTTCACGACTTATTGCTCCCCGGGCTCGCTTTGAAAGCGAGAACTGGATGTTATTTATTATCTCTAGACGGGGATGCGTGTCGCTTCTAGCTTTGTGGCGCTTGTGAGCTTGTCTTTATGATTTATGTTGTTATAAGTACGTGATTACCGTCACACGAATCTCTATGACTCTCTCATAAGTAACTACTAACGATCGAATGACGTACTTAGATCTAAAACATTTAAAAGGAACTATTTCTTTGTATTTTTATGATCAGAGGCTATTCGAATCCTGGCCGGTATAAGGCCTTTAGATATATTGGTCAAGTAATATGGTCGGCGTATGTTCATAGCGACGATATTGTCAAATGGCTGACTATTTCTCACACAGTATGAGTCGGTACTCGCGGGGGTCTAATATCTAAAGCTAATGATCAAAACACTCGGCTTATAGGAATTTGTGTATACAAATGTGTTTATTGAATAATAAACCTGTTGCGCGATTTAAAATGTTACCGGTTGAGGATTATAATAATATTTCACGCGGTATTTATATTATGGTCAAGAATGATTACACTGTTGTAGGTGGTTAGATTTTATTAAATGCATTATCTATTAAGTTGGGATTTAAAAATGTATTTGTCAAATTCAAATATTCCAAGTATGAACTTGTAGTTGTAAGTAGCATTTACCGCAAATATATCTCCTGTTTGGTTCCTTTTAGTTCAAACAAAAGATAGATCCGGGTAAAGCTTATCGAGTTTGGACATATTTTCTAAAAACGTTATCCTATTTTTCAATAGGTAAATTAATATGCATCTACATAATATACTTACACATTATTACACATGTCTAAGTACATCACACGTTACATTCTGTAATAAAATCACCATATAAAATATTTTGAAATGATTCGTCGCCGGGATCGTATAACAATGAATACACCTATTGTTCCCGGATTTTCTGAACTTGTTATTCTTTGTTGGTCTGACATCTTCATACGCGTTATCGGCTTCAGTAAATTGTGGTATCATGTCGGTACCGTCGTCGGTATGGAACCGTTTATTGATTGGTATCGTACTTTGTCCGCTGTTCACTTTGAATAAAATTCGAATTATAATTAATCACGGTTGCGTCGCGTGGGAGAGCCCCGTGGTACGGCCGACGATCTATCATATTTTGTGATAACGCCACTAGGACGCATCTTGTGGACGTATTCAGGTGATCGGTTTACGAGTTAAGCTATGCGACAATGCATACACAACGGTAACGTGCTATATGCTATTTCAAACCAACCGAACATAACAATTGTTAAAGTCGTGTGCATCGGTCTTTACATGACAATTTAATTTGAATGTCCCGCTCGAGTAAGTGTTAAATTTTCTAGTCCCAACTCTACCGCGGGCGGTGTTACGTTTATCGAGACGACAGTGTCGATGACAACTATAAAATCGGATCATAAACTTGTGATCGCACCCTTTGAGAGTTCCTGTGCAATCTCGCCGCTCAATTTTATTTCAAATACCGGCGCAAATAGATAGGCGGGCGCGATGTAAACGAGGAACACCCCGGGGCTCCGTCGGAGGCTTCTGTCAATTGAATTTGTCTGCAAGCGCTACGCGCATTAATAGCGCACTAAACTATCTCCAACAGTATTATTGATATTTTCATAAAACCACGCGTCGCGTCCATTGTGCAATGAATACGATCAATGCTCATCAAGTTTTAGTACTTTTTCGTTATGGTTTTTGTTATTTTATACCAGCAGTATTCGGTATGGAAGTTGCTTCTGTGGTTTTACTGCCTTTTTACGGTTTGATTTGATCATTTAATTTCATGCTTCCGGTGTTTTTAACGTTTCGTATATGTTTGCTCTTCTAATTCGTATGTGTGGTCACTTCCCACTAATAATTTCTTACGTTTATAAATGGATGTTATCTTAGTGAATTTACAAGCCATCACTGGTGCCACATTGCTCAATCTGTATTTGTTTATAACGATTACTATCCTCTTTCATCGCACTCTCTCGCTGTTCCCACGTTCCTGTCACTTAATCACGTCGGCTCTGCGCTCGCGCCTAATATCGCACTGTAATGTGTTTATTAAGCGTCGTTCTCTTTAATGGTGTACCATTTAACATACAATGTGCAGTGGTCCGTTTTGCGTGTAAGCCAATCGTGGATGCGACATCTTATTTCAATAATGCTCCCTACGCATGGCATTCTCGATCGTTCTGCGTTTACGATGCGATTCGTTAAGTTCCAACTGCTCTACCACGTCGTCTTGGTACCATTTACAAGATTGCAAACGATAATTACGTTTGAACTTAATGATCTTTGTTGTTATTAATAAGATTATGTTATGGTTGTGTTATAGCAATCGGATTTGTTTTTATTATGTATGTAGATTGCAGAGGCATCTCCACAAGTTGATATCGTTGTGTGGACCTCGATTTGCAGCTTGCTTTCTTTGCGTTTCATCATCCGCTACCACGGCATGTATAATGCCGTATTAATTATTGCTGCGTTTGTTTGATGACTGACTATTCATGAGTTTGACACTGGTTCTCATGCATGTCAACCGACTTTTACTCTTCGAACCGCTTATGAATAAAAATATACCATTGTTTCGTGTTATTATTATATTATACTACAAAATGAACATTAGCTCTGTTCAATATTCAAATTAAAAACAAATTTTAAACTTTAAATAACCAAACGGTAAATAAAACAGCCGCGTTTGACTCCGTTTGGCCGGCTATTATGTCAACACGAATACCCTAATCGCCGGACATAAGTTGTGGATCGAAAGTGTTTGATAAATCTACACGTGTCATCATTACTGAATGTGATCTACGTCCCTAATTAGCTTCCTCTAAAATAAGATATCAAAAGTTTGATTAAGCACCCATGCAGGTGGTGATTATTTTATTGCATTCCTGTGTTAATAAACAGCCTATCGATTAATGTTTCCATTCTAAACGGTGAGCGGTAACCTCTGTATAACGAGCGATGGTAACGTTTAACGGTTCAACTGTTAAAATATAGTTAACATCCCGCCGCGAAATAGCTTTAACATTTATAGGCAAAGTGCATTTTATTATGTCGGTAACAAAACTTCAGATCTTAATTAAGCGTGCATTGATTGAAATTTAACGAGGAAAAATTGGAGACAGTTAATACATTATAATGAGGTTTATAATAAATATTTTTTGGTGTTTAAAATTGATAGTTACATTTTGTTTTCGTGGTCGCGTCGTTAGTGTCACCGGTTAGCTCAGGGCGATGCAAATTAAGATGTTCGTTCGTAATTCAGGTTTGATTTACGACGTTATAAGGCGATATTATGGACGGTACTTCCTCGTTTTGAATAATTCATTTAAGGTGCATTGTTTTGACTAATGTGATTACCTATCAATAAGCGATTTTGTTCCATCTAAGAATATTTCAACTTTTAACTCCCGTCGCAAAAAAGGGGTGGGGGGAGTTATACCTTAGTATAAGGTTTGAATTTGTGAATCTTTGTATTTGTGATTTTCCATAAGTATATGTCTATGGTGTTTTGCCCCTGAATCTAATGGGCCAATGTCCGATTATGCTCGAACATAGTTTAATTCAACTAATTTATGTTAGATTTTTTAATTAAGATCTTATCAATAAAATTTCTAATGGTTATTTTGTTTAAATATTATGGTCGTAATAGATTTGTTACAGTTTTTATCCATCATGTAGCTGATATCATTATTGTGGAATCTACAGAGATTCTTAGCTTTTATTATTAGTTATTCCATGTTTTTAAAGTACATTGTTTTAATGCCAACTAGTTAATCTCGATTTATGATACAAACAAGGTTATTGCTCAAATCCTATCGTCCTTTATAATATTTTATTATCTATATTATTTATGAACTGTACATACATTTTTATGACCACAATAAAAACGTTAAATTCAACATGCGTGTTATTTTATTCAAAAATATTAATAAAAACACGTATACGTAACAAAATTTTATATGTATACATTATAGATTTGTCAGTTAATTTTTATATATCGTGTTGATTGAACATTCTTCGTCACATAATTAATTAATTAACGTATGCATTATAACAGCATTAAATTTATGTTTAGTGTTTTCTTATTTTATTACCCAAGTTTAAATGTGACGTTTAGAGTTGGGAAATGGAGGTGGACACATAAATCATAGATACTAACACGAGTTATATTAGCGAGAGACTTGTTATTGCTTAATAATTTAAATTAAGATAATGACATATAGCTTTTTGTAAACCTATAGAGATATAGTATAGGAGATATTCATGTTAATTAAATGTGTTTCTTTTATAATGTATTGGTTATTGATTACGTTGACTATGTTTGTGTGTTTTTTGATATCTGTTTTTGTAAGTTTGTAATAAATGTGTCAAAGTTATGTTAGTGAAAAAAGTAAAATCAAAGTAATAAAGCAAAGGTCCTGTTCCTGATGATATTGTTAGAATTTACAGAAAGAAAAAATAGGCGATCAAACTCGCCCAAAGCGTTGGTGATCTCAAACCAGAGAAGGAATATTTCCCTCGGCCCTGGAAACCTGGGATCTCGGACTGGTCGGTCTTGTGCACATGCCACTAAAAGTCCAATATTATTTTTAGATATATTTACAAGTCATTACATTTTTCCTTTAATTTTAATAATTTTAATGTATGTACGTATAGTGTTCGGGTTGCCGAAAAACCTTTCTCACGATATTATTTCACAAGTGTCAAATATTATTAGGTAAGTTCATATATTATTCAATGTTATCATCTTAATTATTACAAACTCTGTTTATCTTTACGATGTTTCTTCTCAGGGTCGGGTCAAACATTGTGTGCCCGCGAAAGCCTTATCTTTTAATTCAATTTACAAGATTGTAGGCTCCGTTTATCGGTAAATTATCGATGTTGTTAACAAGATAACTCGTCTTATGTTTAAATATCTTAATTTAGTATGATGCGATATTGTGTTTAGGACTCTTCAGGCTTAGCTGCCTAATTCCTGATTCAGTACAAAACGTGTTCAAATTAGGAAATCCTATCTCTGAATTCTTTTTTATTAAATGATATTTTTATCTTATTCATGAACTGCCTATAAAAACCTCCTTTATTTAGAAAAAGTGCAAAGATTTCCTTCTTCTTCTTGGCGTGTCGACTTATAATTTTGGATATCAGAAATTTTATTGCATAACGAGAGAAACTATTCCGAAGATTTAATCATAACGGATCATGATTTCCTTATAACAGATTCTGAGATTAGCCTAAACAAACATAAAACTAAACTCTATGATATGTAATGTATGCCAATCAATTACCTATCCAAGTAGTGACCTTTCCTTAAAACACTCAGAAACTTTAAGTACCCGTTAAGTACTAAAACATACTCGCCGCATTTTCCTCATAATATTCGGTTATCATAGATTTCAAACAACAGGGCGTGAATCCAGTTATCCAGTATATTGATAATTAAACTTGTGTATACAGAATAAAGCTGCGAAAACAATTTTAATGAAGTGCCTAGATGTAGGTACATAGTGTTAAACATCGTGGCACGGGAGGCCGGGTTGTAATGAAGGGGTGTGCCGATCCGCCTTAGCGGTGATGTGACGACGACATGCTTTAAATGATGTTCGTATTTCTATATGAAACATTGATTATCTAGGTACTTCATATACTTAAAGGTTATAGGTAGGCGTTTTTACATAAAAAACCTTTGTATGGAAAACCTTTTAAAAACTCTATCGCAACAGAAGAAAAATTGTATCTGTGTAAAACGCGGTAGATCGCTTCACTAGGTCATCAAAAAATGACGACTAGTTTCAGAAGTATTTCTAAGTTCTTTACAAATAAGCACATTCATTTTGATAAACCGTTACAATTTAATCTCCTAATAGTTTCTCTCTTTATGTAATAGAAAATCGTAATAAAAGTAAGTACTGTTTATAAAGTGCTCTCGACATTAATTAGTCTATACAAATCAATTCACAATGTTATTTTGCTTCAAGTTGTTGAACAAATTCAAGCGCTTTTATTCAACTTACCTTTTCAATAACGATTCATTATTTATATTGTTATTGTCATAATTTTATCTCATATTTTCATTATTATTGTAACTGTCTGATTCAATTTGCATAACATATCAAGATTAAAAATTTTAAACGACGTTCGTACATACAATTTATTGTCAGTATTTTTAAACATGGCAAGGTATGGTTAAATCTTATTGTATTGTTTTAAACGTTTATTTCGCTAACGTTACTTTATAATTAAAACTCATGTTAATATTTCATGTTTATTTAGCGTTTGTTTAAATGTTATATAATTTTAATACAATTGGTTGTGGAACGTGCAATTTGTTTAAAAGAATTAATTTAAATCTGAATTTTATGCGTATGTTTCGTACAGAAAGTGACGGAAAATTTGAATTAATTTCTTTCATTAATTGAACTTCGGAGACTGTCAGGAAGCAGTACTCGTAATGTGATGGGTGCATTACAGCTACTTTATAATTCGCGATTTGACCTGCGATTGCGAATTCCCAGTATCACGGTGAATGTTCAAACGTGAATCAGGATGGCCCGCTTTTTGAGAAATGTAAATTACAAGACTGTGATGCAACTCATATGATCCGGTGGCTTTAGTCATTCCTCGTACGCAACGAGAATTCAAATTGTATATGATACTGGCTGCATGATGTTCTGGGCGGTCACTTGTTAGTGTTACATTGCAAGATATTGTGAACTCCGTGGATTCTCAGAAGGAAATAATGAAGCGGTTATTATTGCCGATACTTTATTTGTCTGGCTTTCTACTTAAGTCTTAATAATGAACACCATACATGTTTGGTTTTGCAGTGGTAATAACGATGTTGCATTTTTATGTTTTTATTTAAATGGCCAGTGTGGCTCGCTGTAAGGTATCACTTGTCCACAAGTCTGGCATCAGATTATATTGGAGTTTGAGCTTCGTCGGCGCCAGTGCAGCTATTCTCACGAATTTCGCGGCGCGGCGCTTCGCGTGGGCGACCTATCGTAACCACCATCGCACGTCTTTCTGAATACACTTGCCACACACCTGACTTTACATTTAACCTCTAAAATTATAACAATAAAGCTCTAAATTGCTTACATCACCTGAACGGTGAAATTCGAAGAAGCATACGACGGCCCTTTGTTGCCTAGTGCGTCTAATTAGTCAGACTGTTTAGTACGACTCTCGCCGCGGGCGAAGGTATTAATATCGCAATATGTAGTGTGAAATTATCATTTATCTATACATGCGCGAAGCGGGGGTTCATATTAACGAATAATTACATATAAACCGAATGAATTAATATAATATTTCAGTGAGTATCGTAGAGTAGGAACGCAGGCGCCATCAATACGCCTACATTCCATAACAATGGAATACTACATATAACATGTTTGCTTTACATTAAACTTATGGACCAAACAGACGTCGTATTTCAAGAGTCGTGTACAGATTCATCTGGCTGGCTTATTCATAAGAATATTCACAAGTGACATTAAAAGTCTTGGTATGACGTTTTTGTCCATTATCATTGTCAGCGGATATCAAAGGATATATTTTGTCGAATTTATTGCACTTGCTTGCGGTTGTCTCCGTTGAATAGCGTGTCTCATATATTTTCCTTATGCCATTTTTATGTTTGCTACGACTACGATGTATCAGACGTATTGTGTGTTGATACCGAAACTGTTTTGTAGGTTGTATAGATCGATTTCAACATTTATGTATCAATAGAACATCATTAATGCAACGAACATTAATTTCACGAGAAAGATTTTGAAACAGAAATATAATCTGAAATGCGGCGACGCTGTGGCGCCGCTCGGTGAAATTAATCTGAATCGTGTATCTGTTATTTTGAATGTAACAGTTATTTATTGAATTTAAATTTACAAATATATAGTAGCGTATTAGTTGTCCACCGTTTTACTCTTTGAATGGTTGTGACTACAATAATCCGATACGGATTATTAGTTTTATAGTATAATATTGAATGTAAGTAGCGTCAATAGTTGCTATTAAAGCAATATCTTTTGAGTGAAGCTATTAAGTTTATTGTTTGTGATTGGATACTTATCCAGATGATATCTTTCACTCAGTAAAATGCATACTGTTGCAGTTGCACTGTAATATTATACCTCTTTATTGTATTCGAAAATAAAGGTAAGAAATTTTGTTTTTATTATAATGATTAAAGAAAAATGACTGTTTCGTAATGTCCCATAAATTTTGGAACACAAGTATAATTTGACGCCTCAAATTGATCGCGATCTCGTTGCTACCGAATTGTCGCGATAGGGTTATTTATCTTCAATAAATTTATCGCTCAATCAAAGTCGTGGCATGCGCGCGCCCGGCGCGGCCGCTGATTGGATTTCTTCATAATTACATCTTTTGACACGTACGCGCCAAGTTTCGTACTTCACAAGCCGCCAGGCCACGGGATCGTGGGACCACCATATAATCAGCTTTCTTGACCATCTTGTTTTCATCTGTAACGTAGAGATAAAACTATATGAACTGTTTTGATTATATTGCAAACTTAAACTGAAGTATTCTCATTAATCCTCACTTTATTCGATTAGGGAATGGTATGTCTTTAGTAATTACATACCAATTCATTAGCTTTGTTATTTAGTAAGTAATTATTCCTTGGAAATGCGTAACTGATACAGTAAATGTTGTCGTATCGGCTTTAGACTTTTCCAGTAAGTTGAAGTTCAACGTTCGCTCCACACGGCGCGGGCGTCTTGTACGTTATAAAGGGGGCGCAAAGGCCGGGCAGTTTTCGCATGGTTTCGTTTACACGTCGTCCGGTTGTCACTTGTTAATAATATTTTGGCGGTTAATAACCGTGATCTCAGTTCCTGATTATATAACATTACATTATTCAGTTACATTTTTTAATGAAATTAAAAATGTTTTTGCTGATAATATTTCTTTTATGACAGGCCATGTTTTTGTGCTCGCATTTTGTTGACTGGTTACAATTACTGGTTTTAAGCAAAATATTTATTATAACTAGATTACATTTCATTATACTTAGCCATCGAAATAATTGAATTAATTATTCTACACTAGGTATTCGAACAGTACCTAAACTATCAATTATTATCATCATTAATTTTGTAATAACGTAAGTAAACTATAGTTAATTTAGATTAATCAAAACCCACCGAAAGGTATAATTATTCACAATCTCGTACTGCATAAAGAAAGACCCTTCTCTTTAATTGTCATAAAATACAATCTGGTCCCTGAAATGTATTAAGCGCGTGCGAGAATACCAAAACGAAAACAATTAAGTTGATTTCGCAACGCCCCAAAAACGATATCGTGTAGGGTGACCATACATCTCTACTAATTATTACGTTTTTATTGAATAGAAAAATGGGGGAAATCGGATATTTGTTTTTATGGCATGAGGGGGGTTAACGAGAATACGGCAATTTGATGGTCAGTGCCACTACTGTCGGTCTTTTACCACAGCCAAAAGTTCAAGGTCTACAGAAAGTAATTGTGATGTGAAAAAAATAAACCTAAGCATGCTCTCTATTTTAAATATTTTTTTGGTTTTAAAGTTGTACGGGGCCATATATTCGGCGATTAGTTTTTATCCGTCTGCGTGACGGAAAGGAGAATAATGTGTTTATCATTAATCATCATCGTCATCAGCTCATAAAATGTCCCCAGTCCTCAGTCCCCACCGAGTTTCTCAAGCCTACTCTAATTTAAGCAATCAGACCTTAGGGGGCGTCCATTAATTACGTGGTCAAGCTAAATCTTTCCAAATCTCACTTAGGGGGAGGGGGGTTCTTGGCAAATATCACGTAATTTTTTTTCTCCCAGAAAACGGTGTGAATTGCGTGAAAAATTATTTCTAGAATAAAACATGGTCAAAACTGAGAAAATAGTACTTATTTGTCGTATTCATCCGAACTTCGCAGAGCAATGAAGTAGCGCTCGATTGTTTTTCTTAATAATCCAACACGTTTACAGTTCAAATAGAAGTTTTGAAGAATCTCGCGTGAGATTAGGGGTGGGGGGAGGGAGTTGAAGAAAATCTTGCGATATCTCTCCAAGGGGGGAGAGGGGGTCGAAAAATTGACAAAAACGCCTCACGTAATTAATAGTCAACCACGCTGACCCAGTGCGGGTTGGTCCATTAGTTATTTTTATTCAAATATTCCACTTATCATGGTCACCTTATCGGATGCATATCATCTTCAGTCATTCCACCACCCATCTCGTCCTCACAGATTCCCTCGGTGGTCGCAATTAGCTGCTATAAATGCCACCGACACCAGACCACTCCTCAGCCGATTAATCGCTCCAAACTCACACGATTAAAAACGTCTTTACATTTTACTTTTGAATGTTACCCTACTTACATGTGTTTAATGTAATGAAGATGGAAATTACACCTTTGTTTAAAATATTTTTAAATTGGTAGGCGCTATTTTAAATAATGATATGTGTTTTTATCTTAAAATCTAGACTAGTTCACAAAAGTCCAACATTAAAAGTGACCGATGGATAGTACAGCCTAAGTATGTAAATCGTTGGGCTATAATAATGAGAATTCGTAGTTGAGCTTAGAGCTTGGGCTAATGGTTGTGAAAATTATTCTACCTATTAGAGTTAAATGAAGCTAGTTGATACTTTTCCATTTTAAATAACCGAAAATATATAAAAACTGATGCAATAACTGCCCGTATGACCAACTGATTAAGTTATCGATATTTGACTTGTTAAAACGCGATATCTCGACAAGTAAATGCGTTGTCAAGACCCGCATTCGTAAGAAACTGGTCACATATCATTTATTTTGACACCTAAAATAATTTTTTGGTCGTTAATCAATTACGTGTTGTTAAGTTTATGTCTCAATCGTTTGTGCTTGATAATTTGTACTTATTTTTATATTTATAATCGTCTATAGATAAAAATAAATTGCCAAATGTACTTATGCTTGCCGCGGCAAAAACGCCTCAGCAGATTAGTGGCTTTAGCAAAAATTAAAATGTCGCGAAAATGCACTCGTATGATGCCCGCGCGGATAGCTAGTTTAATATACGATATTCCATCTAATAGATAGAATGTAGTATACGATTGATTTGACAAAGGCATATAATTGTTAATACATTGTTTAAGAGGTCACATCATTCAATGGAACTACTCCACCCTTTTCAGATCTACCGCTGCAGGGCCAGTGATAGGGAACAAGCAGTAACAATCCATTTAAACAATAAGAGTGACGCGACCATTACAAGGCGACAAAACTCTAATATCTAAAGAACTTAGAACACAATGAGAACAATAGTGCCCTCTGTCAATTATGCCGTCATTATCATTCGAATAAACTACGTAACGGATCAGATAGTTGCCTTAAAACATGGTGACAATCCATCTAAACCAGCAGTCAAAATTAAATATTATTGCTAAGAAAATAATATTTATAATACAATGAATTCTGATATTGTTACCCTAGTTGCGGACGGCGCCGTTTAATTTCTCGCATCAATAGGGCTGGAGTTGTAAAATTTGGAATACATTGCTTTCCAAACATTTTCAATCAATTATATAATTTATTTCAGTAAGAAAATGGCCTATAAATATAAAAATATGTCTCATGATTTGCAACTAGACATTGAATTGAACGTGCTTGTACATAAATTGATACGTTTCTGTTGTTTATTTATCACCCAGAGAAAGTGACTATTGTGATGTGATTTGGTGTTCGCAGATCGCGTAAACAGGCCAATTCGTGTAAAATAATAAATTTCTATCGATATCAAATAGATTTGTTCCAGAGTTTACTGTCTGTAACCCAACACTAAAACAAAACGTTGACTCACACCTAACATTTCATTCACTTACGTAACATCCACAAACTTTGCTTGAATATCAGAATATATTGATTCAAATCACAATTAAACTTCCTTGTATTGATATATGTATTATCCGTTACTGTTTACCATCGTGTCTACATCATTATTTAGCATAATTCCGATTGCTATCTATGATGAGTGCGTTCTGATTGGATCCTTAACGTATTGTATTTATCGTATATTATTGAATGTATCGTGAGCGTTGTATTTGCGGGTGTTTGGACCTCGCATTTGTCAAATATGATCGAGGCGTGCGAAGGTGTTATTCGTTTTGTCGACACGCGATCTACCGATAACTCGAAATGCTTGCCACTTGTAATTTGATGGGAGGTCCTAAAGTCTTTGCATTTGTTTTTTGTAAGGCAAGCGGTTTGTAATATCGTATCGTTAAAGCTTATGTTTGAAGATTAGTATTTTCAATTATGTTTTTACGTATGAGGCGGCTTACATTGCATTTTTTATTCATATGAACTGGTTGCAGGTCCAGATTATCTTTAAAGTGAGAATAATTGCGAATATGAATATGTTCGATAAATATTCGTTTTTAAAACACGTAATCGTCGATCTTTAGCCACGATAAATCAATTCGAATTAGCGTGATAAAATGTTTTTAATTTTCACTTAACTTATAAAAGAATGAATACGTCTCAATACCGCCGGCACTCTGCAGGTGGCTATGCCCTCTGTATGCGAATTATGTATAAAATATGATAGTACATACGTAAGATATGTCGTAAAAATGACAATTTTACATTTATTGCTTTGTACGACACATGTAAGTAATGTCTCGTCTTGTATGGGTTTTGTCAGCGGGCTATCGGCGATTTATTAAGGCGCATTGTTGATTATTTTATTTATTGGATGATTTCATACATACTTACACATTTAAAATGGTGTGTTGACGATTTTAAATCCTTCTGCTTCGATCTGTTGAAACGCTTGACGAATCAATGTTTATAATGTGTTATAAAATAAATGCTTGCCGCGTTGACGCTTTCTCTCAACGAGACGCTGGAGTTAACAGAGCATTGATATAAAATTGGTATTTATTATTAGATTATTTTAATTAATTAATAGTGTAAGAACCCCTACAAAACAAGCTTTTCCTTTACACTAAAATTTACGCATTTTCGTAAGGTTTATCATTAATAGAAAGAAGGATTCTCCAAGAATTATAAGGTAAGTATAATTTATGACCGCGTGAAACCGAGATGGGTCGCCAATAACAATTAATAAAAACTTTAGCAAAATAATTAATGTCGATATTGATTGATATGAAAGCCTAGAGTAAATTTATTGCAACATTTTTGTTGGATAGTTAATAAAACAAAAGTGATGACTTAAAGGCAGGCGATATATTTAAATGTACCCCTTCGGCGATGTAAAAAATAGGATAAAACTTTTTTTGTTGATGTTACCCGCCAACCAACTGGCATACTCTTGATATATTATTGCGATTACTCGGTATTGGAATTTTGACTATTCTTACTTTTGAACTTGTCATTTAAATATAAAATATCAATTACGGCTTATTTCACGACCTTCGAGTAAAGGTACTCACTAAGTAAAGTTAGTTTTGTCTCTTTCTTACTTTATATCAAGTGACAAATACATAATTTGTGAGTAATTACTCAGAACATTACGTGTAGATGGTGAAATAGGCCCTTAATAAAAGATAACGTACAATTAATAAAGGTTATTAGGTTTTATTCCCATACGAGATGCATATTTTTGTGAGCCATGTGTGTGTGCGTAGTTTCAGAAACCCTTCATCATCATCTATACTTCTATACTAATATTATAAAGAGGAAAGATTTGTATTTTTGTATGTAACGAATAAACTCAAAAAGTACTGGACCGATTTTAATAATTCTTTTTTCATTAGAAAGCTACATTCACCCTGAGTTGTTACATAGGCTGTATTTTATCCCCGTATTCCCACGGGAACTGGAACCACGCGGGTGAAACCGCGAGACGTCGCTAGTCAGGTAATAAACCTAGTTAGTGATTTTTTGAGCTGAAGAGGTTTAAAAATAGTGATTTCGTTACCCCTTTATTAGGCAGTTCGGCATGGTAACTACTCCCCAATTAACATCTTTATCAAATAAATATTGGAATCGTATTGAGATTAAATTGAAATTAGTTTCAAGAGTAGGACTACACCGCAGTGTTGGTGCAGTCAATGTGTGCAATTTTGAGAATTACGATTGTCATTAATATCGTAATGGTTTCGATTTATGATCAAGGATCATCACAACGATTTTATTTCTCCTTTCGTGTTGTATTTAAGATACATTACACAATTGTTTATTGCGTAACGCCAATTTGTTATCGATAGTGCGTTTCTCGATATGTTATAATCGATTTGTAATTGAACTATTAATAAACGTTATTAATCATATTTTATTAGTTTTACCCGTGGATATGTAGGGGATTCATGGAAATGTTCGAAAAAAGTGTTTTCATTAAACTATGCCATGTATTGTACCTCTCAACATATACAAAATCAATAATATCGGTGGTCTATGTAAATATTTAGGTGTGAAGGAGTAAAAAACGACTTTATTTTCATATTTGTAATATTAGTTGAGTAAGATAATACCTTGTTTAAATTATTTCTGTGTACGTTCCAAGGTTTGTGTATAACTGTACACTCTTTTTACATTCATATTCGCGGTTCCGATAAATTCTTTTGTCCTGACTGAGTTTTATTTGTTCCGGTACCTTGATGTTAATTGAAAGTCGTGGTTAGTGCAACCGATGGGGCCGCGATTGTTTAAAACGTTTTTTTATTTGGTTAATATAACTTAAAGTAACTTGACCTTTTGGGCTGTCAATTGGTTGTTTGGGGAAAATACTCTGATGTTTTTTGTAAGTGAAATTAAAGAGATTTTTTTTGCGAGTGCGGTACAATATGGTCGCAGATTTGAAATACATTTTTGTAAGATAGGATGTAACAGCTACGTATAGAAGCTTCGTGTAGAAGCTGCTTTCACTAGTCGTGATTAACTAATGCTGTTTTTTCTGGAATTGGAAGCAGGTCGCGTAGATTTGTTTGCACATACCCAATAACATATTTACATAAGCACTCAGCCTCTGTTCATTGATTTATTAATACCAATCAAAGAACAATTAATGGGTTGTAAATTGATTCTCGGTACACCGACCAAGTATTTCGTGTAAACATTTCGGTAAATTTTTACAACATGTTGCCGATTAAGTTTAATCGTTCACATAAAATGTTAATCAAAACCATAATCAAGTAGCAATGTTAAATATTTATGCACGCTTCTCAGTTTAATAACGGCAGAAATTTATTTCATAACGATATCCCTTAATTTATAAATGCCACCGGCATTTTCCAATTGAAAATTAACGATATTTAGGTGCACCTCCTGCGATCAAATATTTTTTTAAACCCATCTTTTTACATCATGTCAACACCGTCGATAAATTACGACCACTACAACAGCCTATTATTATAGAATCTGACATTTTATTTTAAGTGATTTTAGGCGAAATTTTGGTTTATAAAAAATTTTAGCCCGCGGTGCAACTGAAATGGGTTTTGAGATTTATGTACCAATGTTAAACGTTTATTGGAATTTTGTGTTATTTAAAATTCTAATGCATTGTTTATATTGTTATCTTAAAGCTAATTGAATTTTGTGGGAATATCGTTCGAGTTCGGTGGTTTGGAGGCATTTTGATAATATTAACATACTAATTTTTTGATAGCAAGTTTGGTCGAGTAGATGTAAAGTTGGTCTCGTCATGCCACATTGGAGCAAGTTCATTGACACCGGTCAGGTAGGGCCATTGGATGATTGATCTCTCCTCTTATCACTGCGCAGTGTCGCCTACGTTCGGCTTTGTCAAAGGCATATTGTATAAAACCAGAGTGCATGCTACAATATTTATTTTCAACATTATATTTTATTTAATAACACATTTATTTTGTATTTGTTTCAGTCCGTTCAAGAGAGAATACGTGAGATAAAACAAATGTAAGACCCTTATGAATATTTTCTTTAATTATACTCAATTATTATTTAAATGAGAATATATTTATCATATCAATAATCCTGACAGTGCGTGGGAGTAGATATCGTTGAATGTACACGCGCGAAATTAAAAATCGCCCGTAAGGTACTTGTAAATTTTCTCTCAGTCAAAACTTTCACTCAGCTAATCTTATGATAATTAAAATATCAAAAAGTATAAATTAAACAGTATTAATATGTTTCATTTGGGATTATTCGTGTCGCTACATAATAAATGGTAATTTAATCCGATTTATTTTGCAAATTCGGTCGTTAAGTATACGACACCTAATACTTTACATAATCTGTGTTGGTAAACTCACATGGTATTGCCATAAATTTGAATATATAGAGTACATAAGGTACCGTAAATTAATTCTATTGAGCTTATATACTAATTTATAAATTAAAAACGAATTTATTGATGACTTGATTAAACACGAATTAATAAAAATAACTTCTTATAATCAATCATCATTGGATATTATAATATTAGACTTCCGTCCGCGGCTTAGCTCGTGTTGAATTTGCTTGTATCATACTTTCTAAAGAACTACATATTTGATAACTTTATAATGGTTTCTTATGACACCTATTTCATTTTTCGTCACTCGGCTTATTAGTTTTCGTGAAAAGGTTACAAGGGACATTCTGACTTTAGCGTAGTTACATAGTAATGTAAGCAAAATCTTTTCTTATTAAGGTCATGATATATGTGAATTGGCCTTTTTAAAAACCTTTTTACTCCGGAATCTTTATCAAAAGAAATTCGGAAAAAATATATGTTAATCTACATCATGTGGACCATCATGCCTTGTTATTCAAATTATTGAAAAGTTATTAGAAATATCTGAAATAAATACGCAAAGTTCCCTCTGTTTTCATAGTAAAAACCTTTTTTCTTCCAAACTATCAGCCACTGTTTTTTTTAATTACCACCAGCTTATTAAAAAATACAATACCTATCACTCTCTGTTCTTACTTTTGCTAATTACTTCCTTATTATTTTTTAATGATTTTTTTTCCTAATCGATACTCGCAATTCGCTCGGTCCACCCCTCTGTTGCCCTGTAAGTCAGTGCGGGACGAGACGCTGTGCTAAATGGACGTGTGACGCTCGTCGCCGCGACTATAAGCAGTTTGTTACGTTGGGACGTTTCCGAGTGAATTTATCTTAGTGTGTAAATTATTATAGATTAGGTAGCGTTTATTGTGTAATAGGTAATAAGTTTGTAGATTGAAGTTATTTTGTGCGAAGATTTATCAAAATGGGTAACAAACTAAATTGTAAAGGCCGTAACTTGAAAATAAAATTAAAAAGAAGATACCAAAGAATAAAAAGGTAAGTACCTATTTTTTTTTTACTTAAAATGGTGAATAGTGACGATGGACCATACATTACCAACTACGAAGATACGTACTTCGACTATTACCACAATTTATTTAGATTTCAATGGTACTAATTTTGTTATAAGTATATAATAAACCAATTATATAATTCTATTTCTTCTAATGGTTGCATATAATTATATCTTGTAAACTAAACGAGTTATTATAGTTACCACTACCTTATATTGGTTACAATATTGTATTTACTAAACTCAACTAATTACCTTTCGCTAGTTCTATAGTAGGTATCATTACAAACGTGCGACCTGGGTCATAAAACCATCACGTCAAAGGGATGCGCTCGAGCGGCATGGCTTTGTCGATAAAGCGTTTCGCGAACTCACTTACCTATATTAGCTGACCAAAATTATATAAAAATTATGTATAATAATTTAAATAATATATAATATTATTAGCCCAAATAGACATGGGATAAAGGTTCGAAAAATAAATAATATGATTATGTATAATTGTATAATAATTAAGTGTTTTTTTTTACTTGTATCTAGCGTGTCAGAAACTACGCACACACTCATTCACACACACACCCAGACCGACCTTTTTCGTACCTACTATATTATTAAAATATTATTGTATACGATAAAGTATATTTATCTTTAACACTAGGCATGCGAGCGAGAAGACCGATAGCTAAAAAAGATTATTTATGACCGAGTTCGCAAGTTTGTAATGAGACTACTATAACAAACCGACACGTCGTTTTGTAATCATGTTTTTTTTTTACTATACACGGGATATGAGTACGTACCGATTTAGTCAAAAACCTCGACTAGTTTCTGATGAAGGTCACTGTTTGTGTCTGAAACTAGTCAAAGTGTTCGACTAAATCAGTACTCATTCATATCTTGCATGTAATATTTTAAAATGCCTACATCGTACGTTTGGTTTAATAAAAAAATGTTTTTTTTCAGTTCTAGTACCAACAAGTTGCCGCTATCACCTTGTGAACACAATGTGCAACAGGAATCTAACCAAATAGCGAATACTGGAGGAGATTGGTAAACATTTTGTTTATTTTCGTATATTTTTATTCCGTCAAATAGAACAAAACGTTTTCAATATTGTTAATTCAAACGCAATAATTATTTTTAGATCAATCGTCATTTAATTTTATTGAAAGACAAAATCATATTTTATTTGGATTGAATTGTAACCCCCCCCCCCCCCCGGATCGTCCCCGACGCGAAAGTGCCCATTACGCTGGCTGCATTGCCGCGTTGGACTGCGATGGCCAACCTTTGCACCAGGTACGAACCGGAGCGGGAGTCACCGGATTTCTCCCTCATCCTTCGCCCCAACTCGCTCACTAAAACCTTGCCCTCAGCGCCCCAACTGCCCAAGGTTTCCACAGCTATTGGGACAACTGATAATGTGGCATCAACGCCGCGTACTTCAACATTTTTCATTTTATTGAAAACGTTTTGACAAGGCGACAGTAAAATTTATGCTCAACATATTTTTTTTTTTAGTACTACTAATCCGTCATCATCGCCTGTTGAACATAATTTAAATTGTCAACAAGAGCAACTGTCAAATAATGAACAAACAGAGGAAGAAAGGTAAAACCCTAATAATGTAGATTCCTATTTATTCACATCATATTCACACTCATCATTAACACTTATATGTAATAATTTTATTTGTTTTGTTTTAGAGTCAACGAAAAATTGTCTATTGGTAGGCGTATTGTACATGCAAGCCACTTTTTTAAAGAACTCCAGAAAATATCAACCCATGGGCCTTTCAATTGCGGTTTACAAGCAATTGAGATCATTTCTGAACGTCTGATAGGTCTTATGACAAAATTAACGCTAAAGTGTTGTTTATGCAACATGATTAAAGAAAATAAAGACACTCAAAGAAAACATGGTAAAGACAAAGAAAACAATTTTCAACAAGATGATGTTATATCGATTGATGAAGATGATAATAATATAGTATCTTTACCAACAATGAGTCAGTCGCCGTATAAAGGTAAAGAAAAACCAAAAGAAGACACCAATGAACGATGTGATACACCGGAACCAAAGCGAGAGTGTTTCACAAAATTGAATTTTCTTGAATTTTAATTAAAAAATAAACATTCATTACTTATGTTACATTTTGCGTTTTATTTCAAGAAGTCAAATTTCGTAGGTACTTACAAATCAAAATAAACAAATATATCCTACTGTTACATTCGCACCATACACTAAAGTTGCAGAGGAGGGAAGTAAATTATATTTGTCAATGTATGAATTGCATCAGCCCGGCGACGACGGCGAGTTGCTGACTCGGCGAGCGGTGACGTACATGCATAGGCGACAAGGTGCACCGCTGCGTGGGAACGTATTCACTTTTGTTTCTAACATCGAACAATAGCCATCATTTATAGTTTTATTATAATTTTGTAATTTGTATTAAATAAATCTGTTCTAGTAAAATCGGTTTTTTTTACAACTGGCCTGCCGGACTGACTCAATTGGCGCAGTCGGTAGGATCCTCGAGAGCTGTTCTGCAAAATCAAGAGCTTCCACCATCGAAGACCAGACCCTGCGGAGCTGTTCTTGTGGTTCTCAAGCCACGTCCAAGGATCCGAATCTACACGTCAGAGCGGCAGACGGAGTATCCAGCCATCGATACAGTGGATTAAACCGGTACACAGATAATGTGAGTACATTAAAATCTTTTTAGTGTATTGCTCGCTCGTCCTTTTAAGTGTCCTTAGTAATTATATTCCTTCAAAATTTTCCATCCACGGGAACTGAAGAGTACTAGGCTAAGTAATTATAATAGTAATAATAGTAATAGGAGTAGCGTACAAGATTTGAATAGGGATTTAGTGTTAGATTCTAGTTTTATTTCAAATAGTTGTGTAGTTTTTAATAAAATGGCCGATTTAGACCAAATATTTAAGGCCCTTAGGTTAGTCCCGGAATTTGATGGGAATGTTAACGTGTTGACACGTTTTATTCATTTATGTGACCAATTGGTAGAGGAGATAATAGATAAAGATCCGTCCAATAAGTTGTGTGAAGTAGCTTTGCTTAATGGTATTTTAAACAAGGTTACGGGACCCGCAGCCAGATTAATAAACGCGAACGGGATCCCTTCTAACTGGGCAGGCATACGTAGTGCGTTAATAAATAACTTCGCGGACCAACGCGACGAGACAGCCTTGTATAATGATCTCGCCCTGTTAGTACAAGGTTCGGGAACACCTCAGGAGTTCTATGAGAGGTGTTAAAACCTCTTCAGTACTTTGATGACCTATATCTCATTACACGAGACCATCCAATCAACGATTGACGCGAAAAGAGAGCTGTATAAAAAGTTAACCCTTCAGGCGTACTTACGAGGCCTGAAAGACCCCTTAGGTTCGCGCATCCGCTGTATGCGTCCCGAAACGATCGAAAAAGCTTTAGAGTATGTACACGAAGAACAAAATACCTTATATCTACAATCTAAAAATGATCATAGTTCCGACAGAAAGTGGCCACCATTACAACAGAAATTTTTACCCCAATCTCCCCAAGGTTTTCAGATGACGTCACCGAAACCCTTTTCATTTAACATGCCCGGCCCCGCGAGGCAACAGATAATGTTACCACCTCAAGTGCCCTCTTCTCAATGGAGACAGGTTGGTAATTATCAGAATCAACCAGGCCCGTCGCGTACACAACAAGTATTTAGATCGCATCCCCCAAATTATAACCCTAATAACGCTTTTAGAATGCCTTCGCGTAACCCATATACACCACCGCAGTTTGGTTCACAACAAACCCGCCCAATGAGCGGTGTTAGTCACTTCGTTTCTAAAAATTTACCCCCGACTATGAAAGGTCACGATTGGACGAAATTTGGCAATCCTCCCCCTAGTAACTACTTCAAAACTAGGGAGATGAATTTTAATGATTGTACAGGATACGAAAATACATGTGACTATTATTCAAACGACTTTTATTCGTATTACGATAACGTAGAATATCCCGAATACTATTGCACCGATTTTGACCCCCAAATCGCATACGAACAAGGTCAAATAGTTTATGAAAATCAGGGCGAAGACGCACCCCATAATACTAACAGTGAACAGGATTTTTCGAAGGTCACCAAATCCGAAAAACCAAAATAGAACTTAACCTTCAAACTCAAAGGCAACTTCCCTATATTCAGATTAAAAATCCACCCTTAAAGTTGTTAATAGATACTGGGGCAAACCAATCGTTTTTAAGCCCTGACGCAGTTCGTAATTATTACAATAACATAAAATTGAACTTTGATCCTTTTGAGGTATGCAATGTACATGCGATAACGCGAAGCGACTATTCAATTACCGTACCGTGTTTCTCGGAATTCAGCGACAATAGTGATGTGACTTTCTTTGTATATAAATTTCACGATTATTTCGATGGATTAATAGGTTCTGATTTATTAGATAAATGGGAAAGTACAATCGATTTTAAAACTAAGTCTTTAATTACACGTAGCGCTACCAACCCGATTTTGGTATACGATTCGCGGAATGCAAATTTGTACGAGGACATAATACCCGCTGGTACATCAAAATTAGTTAAACTACCGATTAACACACAAAACGGAGAGGCCTACGTTGTAGAGCAGGTTATGTCTAATTGTCATATAGTAGAATGTTTAACCAATGTTAAGAATAATCGGGGTATTGTAGAAGTTCATAACCCGAGTAGAAACGATGTCATATTTTCAATGGATAGGCCAATACAAGCTGAATTATGTAACATACAGTGCACGCGCACCGAACAACCACACGATCGTGTTAAGGAGGTTTTATCGCGATTACGAACAAGTCATTTAAACAACGAAGAACGTATTAACTTAGAAAATCTGTGTTCTCAGTACGCTGACATATTTTATTTAGAGGGTGAAAGACTAACTTTTACCAACCAAGTTAAACATTCTATTAAGACCACAGACGAGACGCCGGTTTATACGAAAAGCTATCGCTACCCTTTCATACATAGGCAGGAGGTACAGGACCAAATAAATAAAATGTTAGAACAAGGGATTATAAGACCGTCCGACTCCGCGTGGAGTTCTCCTATTTGGGTCGTGCCAAAGAAAGCTGACGCCTCAGGGAAAACTAAGTGGCGCATAGTAGTAGATTTTCGTAAAGTAAACGAAAAAACGGTAGATGACAAGTATCCCATACCGAATATAGCCGACGTGTTAGATAAGTTAGGTAATTGCCAGTATTTTTCGACACTAGATCTGGCAAGTGGATTTTATCAGGTAGAGATGCACCCCGCTGATATACCCAAAACAGCATTCAACGTAGAACATGGCCATTTTGAATTTATGAGAATGCCCATGGGTTTAAAAAACAGTCCATCTACCTTTCAAAGAGTTATGGACAATGTGCTTAAGGACCTTCAGAACACCATATGCTTAGTATATCTTGATGATATAGTTATTTTCAGTACGTCCCTCCAAGAGCACATTGTTAACCTCGAAAAAGTGTTCCAAAAACTACGAGAATCGAATTTTAAGGTACAAATGGACAAATCAGAGTTTCTTAAACTAGAAACAGCTTACTTAGGTCATATCATTAGTAAAGACGGGATAAAACCTAACCCAGATAAAATAACAGCCATTAAGAACTACCCCCTACCAAAAACAACAACCGAAATTAAAAGATTTTTGGGACTTTTAGGTTACTACAGAAAATTTATACCGGACTTCGCAAAAATTACAAAACCAATGACTCAGTGTCTAAAAAAGGGTTCAAAAATCACACTAGATCCGATTTACACCGAGTGTTTTGAAAAGTGCAAAGCATTACTAACAAATGATCCTATACTTCAGTACCCAGATTTTTCAAAAGAATTCATCCTAACAACAGATGCCTCTAATCTAGCTATCGGCGCGGTCCTCTCCCAAGGACCCATAGGGTCAGATAAACCTATAGCATATGCGTCTAGAACGTTAAATAGTAGTGAGATCAATTACAGCACAATAGAAAAGGAATTGTTAGCCATCGTGTGGGCAACCAAATATTTTAGGCCCTATTTATTCGGTAGAAAATTCAAAATTATAACAGACCATAGGCCTTTACAGTGGGTCATGAGCCTTAAAGAGCCGAACTCACGACTCACAAGATGGAGGCTTAAACTAAGCGAATATGATTTTAGCGTTACATACAAACAGGGAAAGTTCAATACAAATGCCGACGCACTGTCACGTATTGAATTACATAATGAGGAAACTAATTCTTTAATAGCTAACCCAACAGAAAGCCCACCATCTATAGGAGAAAATTCAAACACTGCAACAGTACATACTGACGCAGAGAACCCAATACTAGAAGTACCCATCTCAGATTATCCCTTGAACAAGTTCAATAGACAAATAATTTTTACTGTGGTTGACGAAATTAAAAGCAGACCATCAGTCTCTAAACCCTTCGAATCTCACACTAGAACGCATATTCAAATTTCTAGAAATAATATTAGACAAGACTTAGTAGATGCAATAAAGGAATATGTTAACCCTAAAGTAAAGACAGGAGTATTGATTAACCCCCCGTTAGAAATGTATACGATTATTCCCATCATTCAGGACGCGTTTAAATGTTCAGCTATGGAATTAGTTTTAACAAAAGTAGAATTAGAAAATGTTAAAGACTATTTAAAACAACAAGAAATAATCCGAAATTACCATGAAGGAAAGACTAATCACCGTGGGATAAACGAATGTTACCTATCGTTATCTCATAAGTATTTCTGGCCCAAGATGAAAGATCACATTACAAAGTACATTAGCGAATGCAATATATGCGGTCAAGCTAAATATGATAGGAATCCCATCAAACAGAAATTTCACGTAGTACCACCCCCAACGAAACCGTTCGACATAGTACATCTAGATATACTAAGTATTGAAACCCAAAAATATCTGACAATTATCGATGCCTTCTCTAAATACGCGCAAGCATATCAATTGCAAGACTCCACGGCAATTAGTGTCGTTCAAGCCCTCCTGTTGTTCAGTACCCATCATGGAGTACCAATGACAGTGGTCACTGACCGTGGACCCGAGTTCACGAACCAAATATTCTTAGAATTTGTCAGAATACACAAAATACAACACCACAAAATTTTAGCTTGTACACCAAATGAAAACGGAATGGTCGAGAGGTTACATTCTACCTTGCTTGAACACTTACGAATACTGAAACTAGAACATCGTAAAGAAACTGTCAATAACCTAATGCCATATGCAATACTAGCTTATAATAGCTCTATACACAGTTTCACTAAATGCAGACCCCTAGATATTATAACTGGCCATTTAGACCCCCGCGATCCATTAGACATAAATTTATCAGAAAATACCCTTCAACAGTACATGCAAGAGCATAAAAATAAAATGAAAAAGGTCTTTGACATAATTAATGAATCATCACTTCATAATAGGACACAGATCACCGAAAATATTAATAAATACAGAGAGAATGAACAAGATTACTCTCCTGATCAACAAGTTTTTATACGGAACCCACTGGCAGACCGTAAAAAGTTAGCACCTAGGTATACACATGATGTAGTCTTAGCAGATTTACCCATCCACATTTATACAAAAAAGAAACGTGGACCGGTAGCCAAGTCGAGGCTAAAGAGAGTCCCTAATAGCGCTCGATTGTTTCAGGATTCTCCTCATACTCCTGAGCCTGACACAAGCGCAAGAGATAACACTTAACAGCCTGGATAATGGACCAGGCATACTACCCTTTAATCTTGGTGTAACCAAAATCATTTCCCACTACCACTCGTTCATTCAACCTATAGACTTAGAACTATTACATAACAATATTAATCTTCTAAAAGAACAATTAGATAACATCTCACTAGAATTCCACAATAAAACTCTCTCATTATATGAGCCTCACGTAGAATATCTATATAGTAAACTCAATAGTTTAAATAGTCAACTAGAAACCTTTGAACCAAACCGAATCAAAAGAGGTCTCGTTGACGGCTTAGGATCGGTTATTAAAAGTATTTCAGGCAACTTAGATTACACGGACGCAATTAGATATGATAATGCTATTAAAATACTACAAGGAAATGAAAATAAAATTGTCACAGAAATTAATAATCGTGTTAGTTTAAATAATAACTGGAAACTTAAAAACTCTGAAATTCTGTCAAATTTGGTCCAAAATCAGTATACAATTAGGAAAATTGTTAACGAAATATTACAAAGCAATGTAAGGAGGGAAACTGATGTAGTCAAATACGCCCATCTGGCGCAGTATTTTATCATTCTATCTGATAACATAGAAATACTATCTGATGAACTCTTAAGATTAGAGAACTTATTAGCTTTTATTCGTGCAAAAAGCACTTATCATCTTATGTTTAAGGCAGATACTTTAGAATATATGAAAAATAGATTAAATGACCTCTATAGTAGAGATCAAATTCTAGATATTAATTTTAGGGATTATTTTGACATAATTAAATTAGGGTATTACTATAATAATAAGGAATTAGTTTTAGTATTCAAGGTTCCGGTTATCCTCCCACTCACCTATAATCTCTACAAATTAGTTATCGTCCCCAACAAAGACCAACAAGCCCTTATCCCCTCACGTCCTTTCATAGCAATACACGACAGGGATTTTATGTACATTGAGGCTGAATGCCCGAAGTCCAGCTTCGGTTACCTCTGCGAGGACAACCCTAATCACCATCCCAGAGGACAAGTAGATTGCATACATCAACTTATCACTACACAGCACATCGACGAGTCCTGCCAATTTACATCAACTAAACTAGAAACTGAAGCTGTGGATCAGATTGACGATCGACACTACGTAGTCAGCTTCCCGGTGGAAACAAAGATCCGACTCTTCTGCTTACAAAACCAATTTAACACAATGCAAGGAAGTTTCTTAGTCACAGTTCCCAAAGGATGCTCTCTACAAACTAAACAATTTACACTAACAAATGGAGACGACCGCATTAAAGGACAAGCCCTAAAAATGATAAACTTACCCCAAGAAGAGGGACATGAACCCCACCTTATCCAGAAAAGGTTGAAATTAAGTACAATAAACTTGAAAAGCCTACACAACAGCAATTCCGAGATATCTATTGAACCCCCACTAACTATAGGCAACGCAGAACTAGAACCAGTATATCAAGCAATTATACCTATATACCTAATACTATCCGGTGCATGTGTACTCAGCATTGGATTCGCAACATGGAGATATATTAAAAATCGAGGACAAAGAATGAAAGTAATTAAAGATATTGAAATGAAGGACATAGAACAAACACATACTTACGCTGAAATCAAACAAATAAATCATCCTGAACCTTCAAATCTCTCAGCGCTATTTCAAACTAAAGTTAAACAATAGTCGCTGATCTTCGGGAGGGAGATGTTACATTCGCACCATACACTAAAGTTGCAGAGGAGGGAAGTAAATTATATTTGTCAATGTATGAATTGCATCAGCCCGGCGACGACGGCGAGTTGCTGACTCGGCGAGCGGTGACGTACATGCATAGGCGACAAGGTGCACCGCTGCGTGGGAACGTATTCACTTTTGTTTCTAACATCGAACAATAGCCATCATTTATAGTTTTATTATAATTTTGTAATTTGTATTAAATAAATCTGTTCTAGTAAAATCGGTTTTTTTTACAACTGGCCTGCCGGACTGACTTAATTCTACTAATATTATAAAGCCGAATGTTTGTGAGTGTGGATGTGTGGATGTTTGTTCCTGTTTGACGCAAAAACTACTGAATGGATTTTAATGAAATTTGGTACAGATGTTTGTCATACCTAGGAATAACACATATGCTACGTTTTATCTCGAAATTCTAATGGGATTGGGATTCACGCGGATAAAACCGCGGGGCGCAGCTAGTAAGGTATAAGTTTATAATAATAAGTTTTTTGACACAAAAATTACAATTAGATAAGCATAACACAAAAGTATATTTGCGATCAAGGTACTAGATATAAATACTTAATTATTATACATTTTATATAATTTTGGTCAGCTAATATAAGCGAGTTCGCGAAACGCTTTATCGACAAAGCCATGCCACTCGGGCGCATCTCTTTGATGTGATGATTTTATGAAACGTTTGTAATGAGATTGATGATTGTTATACTGTACTGTTTGTAATGGGTGACATAGTATTGCCCAGTTGTCCGTCTATCTTTCCTCCAATAAATTAATGAAAAAAATAAATTAACAAGAAATAATTATTTAATATTTATAGTTTTTAATATACAAAAAAAAATAATGCATGGTAGGTAACTAATTAGGTAGGTAGGTATTTCTGTAAAAAAGTATTTATCACTGTACCTAATAATTTTTAGATCGGTACTACCTATTCCATCCACTTCCTTCGTACACTACAATATTATACTCGTAGACGCGTACGCGCTGCGCGTAATATTGTTGAGGGGATGAGGCGGTTGCGCGGGGCAGGGTCACCGGTAACGCCCATTCGAGCAAGGTCAACGGCGTATATAGGCCCCTTAAGAGGTAGAGTTTGATGGCGCCAATCTCAAGAACTACTAACCCGATTTCAAAATTATTTTTTTGCATTAAACAACCACTTTATTGAAAGCAGAACTATTGGTGAAATCGCGTAATACAACCAGTGTTTAATAAATCATTTTCTTCTTTCACAGATGGGACATACCAGCAGTTTTGGCCGAGATACCCAAACTCTTTGCAGTTATAGATCTCACGAATACCAATCGGTATTACAAACCGAAGGTATGTAAGTTGTGTTTTTGTTTAACCGTCGCCTCTTCGGAATGTTCCCTTTTATCAGACATTGTTGTAAAAATATTCTCACATAAAAAGTTTGTTATGCACACATTTATATTTGCACACTCGGAACACACTTCTCGAATCCATAAACATTCCTTCTTAGATTGTTACGAATAAATGAGAGGTAACGAGCACTCGGCGGACAAACGTATGAAAAGTTAAAGGTCCAAATTATGAGTTTACCTGTTTGTATCGCTTTAAGGACCACCATACCGCCCTGCGCGTTAGAATACCAAGAAGAAATAAAATTATGCTCAGTTTTACTATTGAAAGTCACATTTTCCACTACGATGCTTTGTTCGTACATACATGTGATTGCCTTGTATTCATCTTCTGGCATAATCCGATCGTAAAACGTTTTCACGGGAGACTTGTGCCGAGTTTGTTGCGGTGAAAGTCATTAGTAGAAACGTTTTTGATACTTGTATTATTTCAGCACAAGTGTTTAAAATAAATTGTTTTTAGGAAGTTACTGCCGCGTAATGACCAACAGACAATAGGTGATTTTTGTAGAGAAACGAACATGGAAGCCTTTTCGAGAACATTATTTCTGTTTAATTTAGCTATTCGGTATATTTGTAATGAGTTTGAAAATTAAAACATAGCGGTATCTTTGAATAATGTTAAGGAACCAATATCGGTTTACTGTCAGCCATTGATTTAAAACGTTTATGTTTCATAAACGAATATAATAAGTTTTTATGTTTCACTGTTTGCTTGTACCACGCGCTATGTAAGTGTGCCACATACAGAGACGTGGGGTGGTCATCAAATATTTTGTTTGTACTATAGCCTCAAGGAATCTACTATAGCCTCAAGGAATCTCATTTGAAATTTGGTTGTTCCAGTACATTACCCCGTCAGGCACTAGTAGTTCCCACACTCGTGATTCGCGCTCAAGGGTTGGGTTACTGTTACTGCTAATGCATATGACGCCTCCACAACCCGTTATACGCCAACCAAGTGTGAAATTTTGTCTAACATTATAGGCGTAAGAAGGTAGCAATAGGTAATACAATGTTACTATGAAATAGCGGGAATTTCTAACTCTTTGTTGGATAATTATCGTATTCTCGTTTAAAGACACGTTGGAATTCAAACTTGTGAATTTTCATTCATTATTGTGTTCGCACTTGTTTTGCCTTTAGAGCTTTGTTATTTTGATAGATTCAATGGAAAGTATTTTCCTGTTAATTTGTACAGTTAGTAATAAAAGTTACTTATTATGCGTTTTCTTGAAACTTCTGTCGAGTTTTGAAACAACAATAAACACTATTTGGATTTGTAGTTGTAATACGCGTGTGTAGTTTAACAGGTTTTAGTGAGTTGACGATTATGTAAGTTACATTTTAATAATCGATTAAAAATAACTAATATTCATTGATGCAATGCTAATACATACGAGTAATACACATATCTAATTGATATCAATCCACAGTTGTCAAATCATATCGATTCTCACTCAATCGAAGACAAGTCTATCGTCTCTCATTTAACATTTCGACACCTCGGATCATCTCAATGATGATTGTCATCTGTTAATGTTAGACTCGTGCTCAACAAACTTGCTCACAAATTTATTAAATACACCCACAATTTTATTAATATCAACCAACGAAATTGACTTTATTTTTTCACCGGTCGCATTTGTAACTTTGTAAAACTGAACATTAAATAAGTATTAGTTTATCGCGTTCTACTTTCTTTATAATCTGTAAGTACTCTTATAACATTGTTGGACCGGTTTTAATTAAGAGATAATTTTATTTGGATTATATTATGAGTACTTTTGCTTTGTGAATGCGACTTTATAACGGCGCTGTTTCGTTGATGCAAACTTTTATGGGTTTGTACGACTTTTTTTATTTATTAAGTAGTGTTACATTTGTCTAACTATTTATTATGTAAGTACAGTGACTTTAGTGGAATGTACGAAGTATATTTTGTACGTATTTATTGGTCAATTAATAAGATTGTAGACGAAAATGAGGACAATGTCTGTCTTTTTATGTACATATTTAGAAATGTTTGTTACTTAACTGTTAGTTTTTACGGCAAATGATATTTTTTATTTATTTATATTTATATTTATATATTTATTTAAAAGTCCATTGATATTTTTGCTTGAACCAATCGTCTGACCTTTGAGGCCCACCTCTAGCGACTAATAATGATATGAGTACCTGATGATAACCTGGACCAATAGGTTAACATACCTTTACCTCCATTGCCTTCTGAAACTCGAATGGAAATTTTACATACGTATACGTAACTTTTTTTTTTGTTCCAGGACTTTCTAGATGCAAATATTCTACACAAAAAAATCCTTATGCCGGGACGCGTTGTACCACCGGAGGACAAAGTTAAAGAGTAAGTAATACAATACAATTTATTCTTGGTTCTGTTGCGATTAATCTCGTTCGCGTGTATGAATTCGCTCGCCCAAGTCGCAGGCTTTATCAGAATACGTGCGTTTAATGCCGCTCATATGTTTTGATATGCGCTTAATGTGAAGAATTTTGAACTTCAATGATTATAGAGTTTATGAAGATGTTTTCTTGCTAAGTTAAGTGAGGTGTTGATAAAGCACTAAGGATAGTAATGTGTAAAGTTAAGAAGTATAATAAACAGCTAACAAAGATGTCACTTGTAGAGATATACTGTACTAATTTAACGTTTTATTTGCCTGTGGAAGGGTAGTGAAATTAATAAAACTATAAGAGGAGTATTAGTTTATAAGACTCACGACAGATACCTATCCCTCATTGATGAAATTAGTCCTGTACTAGTGTATCAGTGATCTTAAACAACCATAACAAAAAGAATATATAATCCCACCACAATGATAAACATAAATTCGAGTAAGTGTTTTAGATACAGACAGACGCTTTAATTCAGCAATAACATTACTCATAGTCAATCAGTTATAAAAAGTGTTTAGAATCATTAACGTGTTTACACCCCTTATAAGGAATGGTATAAATCACAGTGTTCATAGCTATCTATCAAGTGGTCGATCGTTTTGCATTCGCGGTCGATTTTAATTTGAACCGTCGAATTGGCGCCAGTATACGCTTATAAGGACAATGTTATAAATCTAGTGAGATTCTCGTGTAGGCAGTGCGTTAGCTTACGGCTTTATGATAGTGACTTTTGTTTTGGTGTGCGAAGTTTTTCCTATTTTCTCTTTGAATTGAGATTTAATAAGTCTGTCTGCATGCAGAATGTATTTGTTATAAAATTATTCAAAAATTAAATCCAGGTGACCCATAATTAAATCGTGATTTTCAGGAGCATCGTTCAAAATATTTTTTTTTTGTGTTTAGGACAATGTTTTGTGATTGATATCTTTACTCTTGAGAATGTTAAATATTTCTCTTTGAGTATTTATTTTCTTTTGAATTAGTAATATTTTAGAAAATAAAGAAAAAACAGCAACATATAACTTAACTCGCACATAAAACAAAAAAAAAAACATTAAAAAAAACTCGTGCAAATATAAATTTGTTTTTATTCCAATTTCACAAATTTATTGACAACAATAACAAAAATAAAACATTTTCCTCAAACATAAAATTCAATTCGAACATATCTTACACAAATATCTTTACATTCCTTACACAAAATGTATTGATTGACCCGAAAACTATTAAAAAGTTGTATAAAGTGTAACCGAGCAATGTCGAGAGGACAAACCTTCGCCCACGCGTGATGCCTCAAAGAATTCGAAAGGCATTCGTTATTCCGGAACTACTTCGTACCAAGATGATATTATAAGTAAAATTAGATAGATAGGTTACACGCGACTAGCAGATAGAGCTTTGATACAAGACTAATGAACGTACAATACTTGTTAGAATAATAAATAAATAAATTGCATATAATTTAAATGAAAAAAATTTGAGCGCGGGTATCTGTTATTAACTTTTGTTTGCTTTATAATGTTTCTAATTTCTTAGTTTTACCAAGCTGTTGATCCCTAATACATAAATAAAATAAATAAATAATAATTTAGGTAATTGGTGCGATTTGGAAGTGATCTATGCCTATGTCCAGCTGTGGACGAACACAGGCTGATGATAATGAATTTCGGTCTCTATGTATTTTATTTTATTAAGAAATCAAAAACCCGGCAATACTTATAACAGGTCCTTTTCCTTTCAATTAATAAATATTTTGATTTCTAAATTGTTATCGTAAGTTATCTATTTTTTACTTATACTCGTAATACATTGTCTGGTACCATGTTAACTTGGAAGAAACATGTCACTTGTACCCTTACAATTTTATTGACCCATAAATTTGAACACAATAAAATCATAATCATATTACACAAAGTATTATTAATAATAGTTTTAATATATAATCTTTAGTTTTATTACTTTTCCTGTTACATTCTACGTCTCAAATGTTTACAAATTAATGTTATTCTATTAGTTGTAAGGTGTTTCTGTCGCAATTATTGTATTTTATGTTGTGACATCTTCGTATAAATATTATAGGTATATTATTCAATACGTCAGCTTATACATAGATCATTTATTAAGAAAACCCCCTATGCTGTCACAGTTAGTCGGTATAGTTGCTGGATATTCCTTGTGTATTTGTTAAAAACACAGCGTTTTTCTTATAAGTAAGTTCATAATAACTTTCATTTAAAAATGTATCGTTAGTCAAATAAGGATGTGCGCAAAAACTATCTATTTAAAGGTATTCTTTCAAAAGAACTGATAGATTCTCTACCACTATCAAAACAACAAGGGAAATCCTACTATATTCGCTCACTCGGTATTCGTGGTCCTGCTCTAGGTCTTGTTAAATCGTATCTAGGAGGACGGCAACAGAAGGTGAAGATCAACGACGTCCTATCAAAGGGATCATCGCTAGAAATGGGCGTGCCACAGGGCTCTATTTTAGGTCCATTCCTGTTCTTGTCGTATATTAACGACCTCCCTTACATGATGGAAGATCTATGTAGTATGGTTTTATTCGCAGATGACACTTCTTTGCTATTTAAAGTGAATAGGAAGGATAAGGATTTGGTAGAAGTAAATAGGTGTTTGGCTTTAGTTTCGGACTGGTTTTCTGCTAATAATTTGCTCCTCAATGCGTCTAAAACTAAGTGTATTAAATTTTCACTACCCAATGTCCGAGCCATTGAATCGAATGTCTTTTTGGAAGGAACGAAACTTAAAATAGAAAGTAGTACTAAGTTTCTAGGTATAGTTTTAGATTCTAAGTTACAATGGGGATCCCACATTGTCGGTCTTTCAGGGAGGCTGAGTTCTGCTGCGTATGCTGTTCGTAAAATTAGGGAACTAACAGATGTGGGAACGGCAAGAATTGTTTATTATGCGTACTTTCACAGTATTTTGTCTTATGGCATTTTACTATGGGGGTGTGCCGCGGATTTAGATTCAGTATTTATATTACAAAAACGAGCAATTCGGGCTATTTATAATTTGGGGTCGAAAGAGTCATTAAGGGAACGTTTTAAAACATATCAGATTCTTACTGTTCCCTCTTTGTACATTTTTGAAAATATATTGTATGCTCGGAAACATCGTTATAATTTTAAAGTTAATGGCGATCTTCATAATTTTAATACTAGGAATAGGCATAAAATCGCCATCTCAGGATGTAGGTTAGCTAGGACTAAAAAGTCCTTCATTCATAGATGTATTAAATTTTATAATAAAATCCCCCGGGAAGTGACTGGGCTCTCTGATGGAAGGTTTAGATCACACGTTAAAAACATTTTGATAAGCAAAGCATATTATAAGGTTACGGACTACATCAATGACCGGGATATCTGGAATTAAATTTCTGCACCCGCAACCTCAACATGCTACTTTTTGATTATATAGGTACATATAAGTATTTTGTCTATATTTATAGATTTTATTATTTGTTTTTTTTTATCTGTGACATTGTGATAGTTTTAAGATACTGATTGTATTTTATTTTATTTAAAAAAAAATACCAGCACGAGTTTCTTGCCGATTCTTCTCGGCTGATGTAATTTCCGAATCGGTGGTAGAATCAATTTTGACGTTCATAAGTGCCTCATTGAGGCCTTAACTGAATAAAGGATTTTTGACTTTGACTTTGACTTTGACTCACTGACCATAATAATTATTCTTACGCGATAGTCATCAACTTTATATAACTTGCTCACTGCTTCCATCGCACGCTTCTTCTTCTTAAACCCTACTTTTGGGAAGTAAAACAAGAATATGTACGAGCAAATCATTGTCCTGTAAGCCAGTCTTATAAACAATTCCCTATAAACATTCTTATTGATATACTCATTAACTAAAAGATTATCTTCGTCATTTGTCCGGCCCTTACTTGTGTTAGGGTCCCGATGACATAAATAACCGTAAGTAAGTGACCATTGACGAGTCAGATGAACTGATCAGTCGAGACATAAAACTGTGGCGTCACTCCAAAAGTTTTAGTCCAACTAGATTTCCCTACTGAATGGCGTCACTCCGGCTCAAGATAGTTCTTTATTTCGAGGGCGCGAATGTGCTGCGTTGACAATCCGTTGCGAGTCATCAGTTAAAACTCTGGAATCGCTCCGGTGAATGACGATCATTTTTGAATGGACGCCAGTTCAACTGACTCGTCAATGGCTATCTTTAGATACCTCGTCCTGTGTTATCAGAAGATCCTCGCATCTGTTTGTCAGTTCAGCTCGGACAAATGTACCACCCGTATAGAGACTCCGAAGTATGTTGTCTCTTATGTAAGTTCCAAAGGATTGGTCAACATTTCAACGGTGCTGTGTCTGGTGATTTGTTAAGGATTTTGACGTGCGTAAGCTTCTTTGTTATCGTTGATTTTGGTTTTGGGTCTTTCTTTCGGTTTTAGTTATTAGCGATTTGTGAGCTGTTTGTTACGCTACGGTATTAGTTTGTATTAATGTTTTGCAGGATAACATATTAGAGAATTCAGACTGACTTTCAAAATTAAACATTTTAGTTTCCCTTCACAATTTCCAGATTCGGGATTTTTAAACTAAATATGCATAGGCATAGGCACCTATTAATTTACAACTTTGGTCCTTGACTTTTACTTTGGGTATCATTCACCATGTTATCCTTTCTTTTTAAACATTATAAAACTGCATGTCCACACTTGGCACACTTCGAATTTAAACAAATGATTGAATTACTATCAGTAGACGCCAGGTATGGTGCTCGCGTGCCCGCTCGCCCGTCCATTTATCACCGCTGTATTTTTACTTGTTTCTCCGTGTGGACTGTCGACAATCATGTCATTACATCCAGTATATCGTGGCCATCACTCCGTCTATAAATTGTGAACACCGCCGGTGGTATACCCCGTCCGACTAATAGATTTTTACTGTTGAAGAACTAAAGACAGGCCCTAATTGATTTTTATTGTATTGAAACCCAATCCTAATATTTGTCTGTCTCTTGTATAATTATACGTTTCTCCGTTTAATGGTTTGGTTTTCTTATTTAAATTGTTGTTTTATACTAATTGTGCCTCAGGGTTTTATCTGTGTAATTCTCATTTGTGTTAATTGCATGCTCTTAGATGAATGTGTTCAACACAATCGTGTTACAAATGTCTATGAAAGTATAAACTATGTTACGCCTCGGCATTTCTTTGATCACCACAGATCATGGATTTTGCTAACAATCTGTAACATCAAGTGAAATATGCATTTAATCAGTCCAAAGTATTTTCAATTCAAGCTTTAATTGCATTTATAAACACAAATCAAAATTATCTCCTGATCCAATATTTATACATCGGATTCCATATCATGCAAACATGTTAAATCCGCATTAATGCTTTTTAGCCGTTGTTTTTTTTGTTTGTGATTGTATTAGCGAACGATTGATACTTACAACGAGACATTTTGTAGTATTAAGTCATTTATTATTTATAGTCGGTTCTATCACTTGGGAAAACCTATGTTTGACAGTCAGGACTTTGATATTGATTCGGTTGATTGTGGCTTTTTTTAAAGTGTAAACAATTGAACATCATCTGTGTGTGTTGACGTCAGATGATTGAAGTGTACTTGTGGGTTATACGTCGGTTAATGTACTTTAGACGATATTAATACAAGTATTTTGTCACTTGTTTGTTAAAACTGGACGAATTGGTCATGTGGGCGTAGCAGAATAAATCCGAATCTGTGGATTAGCGAAAAAAATGGAAATTTCGATATCGATTTTGATGGAATAGTACAAAATTGACATCTAGCTAGCAATCTTTCAAGTCCTGTTATTATAATCAATTGTTTAAACTAGAAATTAAAGCACAATTTAATACCAAAACGTGACAAAACAATAATGATAAAAACAGGGACATTAGTTACGTTTGTCACCATGAAGGTGTTAAAAGTAATTCCACAGTTTGTCTTTTAAAATGGTGGCGTAAATCAGAGTAAGATATAGACTTCCGAAAGTGATAACAAACACATAAATACGACGACCGTCGGCCATTGTTGAAATTTACTGTCAAATACTTTGTTTATTACTTTTACTAAATGATATTTTTCTTTGATAATGGTAGTTTTTCTCATAGAAACAAACAAAACTTAAAAGGCTGTCCTAAGCTTTCTTTATTATATTTTACTAGCTGTGGCCCGCGGTTTTGCCCACGTAAATCCCAATCCCATGGGAATTTCAGGATAAAAAGTATCCTATGTGTTAATCCTAGTTATGAGGAAGAAAATACAATAAAAAATCATCTAAACCGGTTCAGTAGTTTTTGCGTGAGTAACAAACATACAAACTTTCGTCTTTATAATATTAAGAAGCATCTCGAGTGAAAGTCTCTAATTATTGTTATCCATATGTCTATTAATATTATGAACTAGCTAAGCCCTGGTATTACCATTATCCAACTACAGTTCCGATATAGCTTAAAAGTTCAAGTTGTACCAACAGTTCGTATCTTAAGTTTACAAGAAACGCAGTTGTATAAAACATTAATTTTGTTCATTACGCCGGTTATGTTAATAAACGCTAATGAATTTGATAGCAACTGTCAATGTTATCATGCTGCACCAATTATAAGATAACTCTCGCGAATGAAGTTTTATAAGGTTTTCATTTATTTATTGTCAATAGTACTTAATTTCTCAGTTTTGAATAGCATGTTGAAGATAAGATTGTTTTCGTTGACATGGGAATTAATTAGTTTCGTGTAGTTTTGAGATGAGTATTAATTGGTTTTTCCAATTCTTCGTTAAATATTTTATTAGTTTCTTAGTATTACATATTTGAAAGGGGTTGGCTTTTTAAAGATTTGAGTGCGACATAAATGAATTCTTTGCTGGTCAAAAAGCGAACTTTTCCTTGACTAAATTAGAATAATTGAATAAAGTTAATGGTCACATAAAAACAACTTTCAATTTTCTATGTACATTCTACAAATATTATCAAATAACAATTATGTATCTAATAATATAAATTTCAGTCCGTTGTCGATTTTCTATAATATCCATAATGATGCTAATAACACGACTATTACTTGTCGTTACAGCGTTTTCATTCGGTGTAATAGCCGCTCTAAATATCGACAATGTTTTAGATTTGTTTTATTATAGAGTGGGCATAATAATCATTTGTTTTCGGACCACACAGTCGTGTATAATTGAGACATTGCTCTCGTAGGCATTATTAATATTTCGCCGCTGTCCTATTATTAGGTTACATGTATATTTTGAAGTCGGTTGTGAAATGTCCAGTTGCATCGTACACTGTAACTTAATTAAATCGTTTCGTAACTTCAACGGACATGATTTGATTGGAACGTGCTCTTGTTTTACGTGTAATTACTCTGCGGTTACATTGCCTCTAATTAGATTGAGAACTTGTTTTAATTAATGCTTGCCGAAATTTGTTTTTAATTTTCATTAAGAGATAGATTGTGAGTGATGAGGAACTTCCAGCGTAGTTGTAACTTGTCAGCATCTTGGTCTTTTATAGTTATCTTATAGATTAAGTGATGTTTCCGTGCTTCGGAGGGCACGTTAAGTCATTGGTCTCGGTTATTGTACAGGAATACGGAGTGCCGCAGAACTGTTCAGTCTGGCGAGAGATCGCGAGAAATATGCGGAGCTGACTGCCAACCTTCACTAGTTGGAGAGGCACTGAGAGAAGAAGATTGTACTGAAAACATTGACATTCGTTACGAGTGGTTAGAGCCCTCAAACGTAGGATCCTAGGGCACCTATGATAGAAATAAGGGTGCGAGGGATGATTTAGACTTTGTCGTGGAGTCGGCCCTTGTGGACAAGGGAAGAATAAAGTAGGAATTCAAATCTTCAGGTACATTTTGTTCATACTACTCCATACTGGGCTCCAGACATTGAGTAAGACTCGGTCGTGGCCCAGAGTCGTCAAACACTTAGTATAAGTATATGAATTTGTAGGCTTGGACAACTCAACTGCGGCGTCTACGGCCTAACAACATAACTCATCCCAAAAATATCTCCATAATATGATTATGCAGATGTGAAGTTCAAACGAGCGTCCTAGATGAGTGTGACTGTCTGCGTACGTACCAATAGGATTAATTAATGTGTTACTCATAGCGCAAATGATCAAAGTTTCGCGCAAATGTGAACATAACACCGCGGTTTTATGTGTCATTGGCGCCACTTTGATGCTGTCAATTCATTTGCGAGTTTAATTAGTGACGAATATTTTTGTTTTGCGGTTTTAGAAGCGATTATTGAGATGCTAATTTTGTTTGGAAAAGTAATTCCGATTCGTAATAATGGATCAATTGTTTAACTATATTAAGTAATGTTAATTTTCTGATTCATGTTTGTTATGGTCTTATTTTGGGAGTATTAGTCACGTTTAATTAATTAGTTTGGCGTTTAATTTATTTATAGTATTTATTCATAATTAAAATATTTGATTTGATTTTTTAAATTTATAAATTAACACAAATTATTGGCCGAACATTGTAATGTCTCTGATAAAGCTCACTAACCTTTCATAGTATTACCAAGAATAAAGTACATTTTCAATTACATTACAATATAATATTTCGCTTTGTTTATTTACATTCCATTTGCGGTTTTGTTGCGATTTGACCTAAATAGGTAAAAGTATATTTTTCAATGTCGCCTATAAAATATTAGATTAATTTCAGTTTGTAACTGCTACAAATAAAATTTATTATTAATCAACTGTTCTAAATATGTCTTATAAATTTTGTTTAGTAGAATATTTCAAATAATAACCATTATTATAAATACTAAATTCAAAACCACATTAGGATAATAAAGCATATATTATTGTGACAGTAAGTACCTAAGTTGGATAACAATTATTTAGTACTTTTAGAATATTTTTCTTATACCGACCTGCCCCCCTAGCATGACTGTGCGTGATAAAATATATCGACACCACGATCAAATATCGATTTCGCGAGCATAACCAAATGTGATAAAATTTATCACATGGTTAAATTAAATATGGCGGGTATTTTTATCATATTTTGACAGTTGGATGTCGATAAATCGCTATATCTATCGCGTTTTCTAAGTCATGCTTGACCGGCTGATTACGATCTATGTTACTAAATCTATGAGGTGCTGTTAGTAGGAAAATAAAGTAAATTCGCGGAGTACATTAGAGATTCTCATCTACTAATAGTAGTTAGACACTTACTAATAGTTTTAAACATAAAAAGTGTGTCATGTAAACCATGGACATTGTACTACGGATATAACATTTTAAATGATTCACGTTTTAATTGGGATGTTTTCATATTTACGAAGAATTTGTGTAAGACATAATATTAGTGAGTCACAGACGTAGGTACGGGAACATTATTATAACATATTGTTTGTCTGGATACCAATGTGTTTTATGACTGTATAGTTTCCGGAGTACCGTCTGTTTTGCGAAATGTGAAAACATCATGAATGTATGTACCACATAACGTGTTTAGATTGTGAAAATATAGGAAGACTTGTTTGTGACATAACATCTTAATGTGGCGTTTCGTAGAGGTTTTTTTGTTTGTTAAGAGCTTGTCAAGTTTTTAGTATTGGTAGAATTTAGTTGGTAACTGTTTATAGTTATAGTTGGGTATTTCTTTACATGTCATGATTTGCGACGAAATAGTACATAAGCATTATTTTTCATAATAATACAAGGATGGTTTTATCATAAACAGATCGAAAATTATGAGTAATTATTCTCGCGGCTTAACTTTTCGGGATTTATATTAAATGCTGTTTTTAAGACAGTAAAACGAACATAATGAAGACAGAAAATGTATTCAGACGTATTTAAAATTAAACATATCTCTGTGAATACATTACAACCTTTTTGTCTAGGTATTAGTCAAGGTACACTTTAATTACTTAGAAAACTTCAATTTCCCCTAAGAGTAGAAACGTGTAAATAGTCAGAGCCATTTCTCTCATCTCTATTACGACACCAAACTTTTTGGAGCACGTACCTTAATCCATATTTACCGCAGAATACTTAATAACAACTCCAGTACATTAGGTACATAAATAGCTTGTTTTATATGTATTTTCGGCCTTCAGACACTCGTAATCTAAGTAGTTGATATAAAAGTTCTCAGACGACTCTAGTTGGCACATTATGTTTTGTAAGTAATGTCGGATGTGAATAGAATGGTATGTATTCAATGATTATTTGCTGATGGGGATATGTAGGGATAGATAAGTTTATATCATAAATAGATATGTATTTATTTGGATCAGTAAGGTGATGGAAATGTTCTGAGAAATTTGTGTATCGTGTATAGGTTACTAGCGACGCCCCGCGGTTTCACCCGTGTACTTCCCGTTCCCGTAGGAATATAGGGATAAAATTATGCTAAAAACCATTCCACTGAATTACTCTATCTATTAAAATGAACCGCATCAAAATCCGTTGCGTAGTTTTAAAGATCTGAGCATACATAGGGACATAGGGACAGAGAAAGCGACTTTGTTTTATACTATGTAGTGATGCTTCAAATTTTATCATACTGAAGGAAGACATTTTCTTCCGAACCTTTACCCCAATTTCAATATCTAGTTTTAGATTTGGTAATAACGGATTTACTTATGACAAACAGCAATTTGTATCCTCTTATCCTATAACATTAGCAAACTCGAAGTAATCGATGTAATCGATGCAAACAAACAACCAAATTAAATTAACTTTATTATTTACGAGTGAAACTTAATACTTTTATGTTAAATTAAATTACCGCGACCCTTTATACGATTCAAAAGTGAGGTTAAAACAATTTAAAATAATTATTTTTTATAGCTGTTCATTTTGGTATTTCATTTGAAGTCTATTTACGATACTTGTGTATTGGTATCACATTATTTTGATACTTTAAGTTCCTTGTTTATTAATATTGGTTAACAGACATATTTGTATTATTTATGTACCCGTAATATCGAAATTAATTCGTATTCTATTACTAGGCACGTTACTTTTGTGACGTAAAAGTTTTATAAAAGAAGGTTTTTAGATTATTGTGGTTTTAATAACTGTAACTGTAACCCACCAAAAACATTCTGTAAAAAACTAGCCAAGTCTCGATGGAGCTGCTTGTTTAACTCTAAAAAGTAATGAAATCTAGACAGACTCGTGCCAAGTCTAAGGTTCCTTACTGCGATTTCTTTATTTTTATAGTTAATGTTGTGTGACTTGGCCGTTGAACATTGTTTAAAAGGTTAGTAGTGGGTACATGTCAATTTTGTTTACACGTAATGTTATAACATTATTAAAATACGCAGCTTTATCAAGCCTACAATTGACTGGATATTGAATCAACATTTTTCAAGTGGCTATAATTAAGCAAATTTTCTATCGTCAATGGATAGGTTCTGGATTTTTTAAGATTGGTGAAATAGCGTCATGGAGCTCCTAGTTTTGTACCCTTGTGTACATACATGTGTACCCTTCAACGGCCAAGTCACACAACATTAACTATAAAAATAAAGAAATCGCAGTAAGGAACCTTAGACTTGGCACGAGTCTGTCTAGATTTCATTACTTTTTAGAGTTAAACAAGCAGCTCCATCGAGACTTGGCTAGTTTTTTACAGAATGTTTTTGGTGGGATTTCATTTCTTTTTGTTAAAACTTGTTTATATTGATTTATTTTATTAGATTTTCTTATTTGACACACTTATTTTTTAGGAGTAGTATTATATTATTAAGCGCCCCGCGGTTTCACCCGCGTAGTTCCCGTTCGCGTTTCCGTGGGAATTTCGGGATAAAAAGTATCTATACATAAATAGTTTTTAAGCTACCTCCCCACAAATTGTCAGCCAAATCAGTTCAGCTGTTCTAGAATTATAATTCCCGTTCCCATTCCCGTGGGAATTTCGGGATTAAAAGTTTTCTATGTGCTTCTCCTGGTTCTAAGCTACCTCCCCACCAATTTTCAGCCAAATCAATTCAGCCGTTCTTGAGTAATAAATTCCCGTTCCCAATCCCGTGGGAATTTCGGGATTAAAAGTATTCTATGTGCTTCTCCTGGTTCTAAGCTACCTCCCCACCAATTTTCAGCCAAATCAGTTCAGCCGTTCTTGAGTAATAAATTCCCGTTCCCATTCCCGTGGGATTTTCGGGATTAGTGTGTTCTATGTCCTTTTCCTGGTTTTAAGCTACCTCCCCACCAATTTTCAGCCAAATCAATTCAGCCGTTCTTGATTTTTAAATTCCCGTTCCCAATCCCGTGGGAATTTCGGGATTAAAAGTATCCTATGTCCTTTTCCTGGTTCTAAGCTACCTCCCCACCAATTTTCAGCCAAATCGATTCAGCCGTTCTTGATTTTTAAATTCCCGTTCCCAATCCCGTGGGAATTTCGGGATTAAAAGTATCCTATGTCCTTTTCCTGGTTCTAAGCTACCTCCCCACCAATTTTCAGCCAAATCAGTTCAGCCGTTCTTGAGTTACAATTCCCGTTCCCATTCCCGTATAATTCCCGTTCCCGTTCGATTATCCTAGTTTTTATAGTTTTCCCTTTATGTGGCCATTAAACCCTAACTCTGTACCAAATTTCAGCTCTCTAGGTTTATGGGAAGTACTAGTTCTATTTTGATGATCATGAGTGAGTGAGTGAGTGAGTGAGTGAGTGAGTGAGTGAGTGTCTAAAATGCGAAACTTTGCTTTCGCTTAACTTGGGCACTAAATGACCTACAGACTTGAAATTTTATTTTAAGTATGTGATTGTATAGCTTACTGGATGACGAAAATTTCAGCGTTCTAGTCTTATCCAGAGGTTGTCAAATAGGGGCCTGAAAATGCGGCGAAATGGTTCCTGTAAAGGATGGTACGGCAGTGTTTGCTTCGCGCTCGACTTGGCGGGGGGCACTGCCGTGCCCCCAGATAACTGTAATACTAGGTTTACCTGGAGTTGATAACATTAGGTTAAAGGTATATTTTTTAGGCTTAATTACTTAATCAGGTCTCAAATCTGAGAAAGTATAGGTTTTATGACCATGATTTGGTGACATTTTAAAAAGTTTGTGTCTGTGTTTTAAAGGCACATACATTGTTGCTGATTCAAACCGAATCATTATCAAATTATTCAAAGAGAATTCACAACTCTTCAATATTTCTACAATCTCCTACATCTGTCTGTTAACTAGTAACGAGCAATCGAGTAATTCAATGTTATCGATATTTCTGTGGCTCGAGGCGTCTTCTACCGATACTGCTCTTGTCGATTATAACTCATTTGCAACATTTTAATACGCTGCTTCTAACTTGATAGAGTGTGGGTGATTTTAAATGTTCTGTTTTGTAAGTTGGTAGTAGATTCATTGTATTTTTTGATAGAAAACTCAGATCTTCTGTAAAGTTGGATCTGTTTCTCTAGTCACCCCGCGTAGTTCTGAGCTCTTAATTAGTGTTACAGTATACTGTTCCCGAAAGACTATTATACCATTTTTGTCTCAGAGGAGTCGAGCCTAAAACGATAGTCCAGGATTCGCTACAGAGTTTTATGGAACATCTTAAATATGAATAGAGACATCTCTACCGAAGCCTACTATTACTGGTAAAATGTAATTCATCATTGAATAGGTACTCCTAATCGGTTCCCTAAGGCATTTTACCACCGATCCTCACATCAGTTAGCACGAACATTAGCGCTAACAAGTCGCTTTTAATATCCTCCGACATCTAAATACCTATTAATATATCGTAAAAATGATTTTGTTAGTTAATATTAAGATAATATCTTTATTTAATAAGTACTTATTTTACAATGTAAACATTAATGTTAAGAATAACCGTTATAGCGTCATAATAAGGATATTTTTATAGTAATAAACTGATATGTAGTTTATTTTAGATGTTTCTTAGGCCTTGCCGGATGTGTTGTATTTTGTCCACGTTTGACCCCTGGCCTGTGTTTTTAAGAGACAGTCTGGATGTCATGGGAACCTCCTGCGTCCTTATCTGTGGTTGTATCAGAATGTCGCCTATTATCTCTGTTTTGGGCACTTTGGCGCTTGTTTTGTACCGACACGTAGCGACACAGCGCGCCCTTACCATGATGGATGCGCGCGCTCCGCGTATGTGAGGTCTCAGGTGTTTCGAAACACTCTTACATTGTTATATTTTGAATTAATTATATTTATAAATGAACATTATTTTTATTATGACATGCACTCGTAATTATAAAAGTAACATCGGATTCGATACAAACGTCTCTATAAATCTGTTAAACTTTTATCGGAGCAGGAACGAGATCGGGTAAAATTGAAATAAATGTCGTCGTTAATTTGCAATAAAATAATTAAACAGTATATTATATGCGTTTTTATGGTCATATGTCGTCAGGCCCGTATAATGATCTTGTAAATTTGGCATTTTATGGACTACAAATATTTAAAGCTTACAGTTTTTAAATACCTTTTAAACTCAAATTATTAAATTTCAATTAAAAAAAGTGTTCAACAATTTATTGCTTTTCCTGTTTGCGTCACCATATTTATTATTATTTCACGAAGGAATGTTCACTATCTCTCATTAATCTAAAGACGTGGATACAACATTTAATCGTAGTTAAAACACTTATAAAATAACATAAATCATTAACTGTAGCTCTGTAGTTGGACCTGGCAGAATGCAAATAGTACGTTCAAAATATCACTTTGCTACATTGGAAAATATGTAAGATGGCAGCGCGAGCTAGGCGGTTTCCCACAGAATTCAGACATAGAATATTGTTAGGATATAATAATTGCAGCGATGGCTCGTAGTAACATAAATTTACCGGTAAGTAAGGGAGCGCGATCGTCTGTGCCACATGAAAAATATCGGGATTATAACACGGGAGCGATCCGACAGATAACACCGCTACATATAAATTATCTCACAAACGCAAGACGCAACTAATATTAAATAAGAAAACGTGTAATTCACGTTCTTTGGATACAACGTGTGTAATAAAATAACAAAAATTGACAGTTTTTTAAATAATGACATCCGCGTTCTAAAGGAAATGCTTAGAAAGTTTTGTATCAATTTGTTAGTTTTTTATTTATATGGTGCAGTGGACGTGTTCCGTGCAGGTGAATAATTGTTAACATTCGATACGTTATAGATATTATATGAGTTTGAATGGATGCGATCCGTTTTTATAACGTCCAAATATTGAACTTGTCAGACCTTCTAATTCATATAATTTAAATTACTCAAGCCCAATTCGATTAAATATTAAAAACTAATCAAAGTGAAAGCTTTATTGACGTGATACATAAAGCATATACGTAAACAAGGACCTTGTTGATTTTTTTCTTGGAATTGGGTAATTCGTGATTGTATGCATAATTAAACTGTTTACTAAATGGCGCCACACGTCTCATTAAGTTTAATCCGTAAACTTACCTCATTCTAAAATAACACTTCATAGAACAACTATTTTTTGTATAAACAATAAACACTATAATTAAGATCTACCGCAAATTATCGAGAAAAATTTTATTGGTACCTGTTTATGATATGGAAGATTACTCAATTGCTCAATAATTTGTCGTTTAATAATATTATATGATAAACTACGTGTTTTAAATGGAGACATTGATGTTGATAGGTACTGTGATGTATAGCGTCGCGTCGCTGTCTCCACCGGCGTCCCTCGAGGGAACTTCTCGCATAATTACAAAAGATACGGCGCCTAGTAAACGCTTGCAATTTTGCATGACAAGACGTAATCATGAAATCCCCCTTCATCGTCACCTTATCATTCCCTTTCATAAGACTTTTGTAAAGAAAGTTTATCAACATAAACATAAACACCCCTACATCGTCAGACCACCCTTAAAAGTTATTTTAGAAAACATTCCAATAATGTGTCGGGTATTGACGCGGCGCGGGCGCCCCTTCGGCAAATATTAAAACGCATTTACTACGATGAAAACAAACATATATCAACAAAACGGACTGAACGATCGGTAATCAGGTGAACCGTTCGGCAGAAATGCCTAGTAATTTCGATACGCCCACGAACCATGCGGTTTTAGGTGTAAAAAAATCGATTAAAGAAAGACGACACGCTGTGATCGATACATGATAATATTTCATCTATGTCGTGACGGGTGCCGTAGAATCTATATTTTTGTGAAATTCAATTATATATTTTATAGCAGAATAACTGTGTCCACGTATCAGTTTACATCGTGTTAAGTTTTTATAGTGCTAACATGTGGAATAAAAATGTTAGAATAGTTGTCTAGAATTACACCGCAAAGCGATTTTATTGTTACTTTGTTTTAATGCGATCGATTTAATGTTATATCTTTATTTCGTTACAAAATGTAGTATGTTCGTGCAGTAACATTTCTCAAAATGCACATTATTGAATTCACTTTGCATTTTTCCAGATTTATGGATGCAGTTGACGAGTTCTTGGGAAGAGATTGCGGTGAGTCAAAAATGTGTTTGTACAATATGTTAACATAGTTGATTACTTTCGGGCCGTGGCTAATGACGGCTTTGTGTGCTGTGTTATATTAGTGTTGCGGTTTTCTCTTCTTTAGTGGCCGTACAAGTGAGGAGAGCCCGTCGCGGCTTGTCGACCGCAGGTAAGATCCGTATATTTACGAGCATACTCGATATGTCTAAACAACCAATGTGTACAATTGGGCGCGCTGTTGTTTGTGCGTTTGAGTTTGTATATCTCAGTACTCAATGTATGTAGGTTAAATTCATGAGTCGTCGTTGGAAGTTTCGGAGTTGTTTCGCGTGGGTGAAGAGGCTTCGCTGAGGTGTTAATGCACGCCCATTGCCTAATTGTATTGCTCTACGTCTTTACGAGACCACCATAAAGAGTATCGTTCAACTGAGTCTTTATAGTCACTAATCGTTATTCTATTGTGAGTGTCTTCTCAGTTATATATGGCTATATGTGTCGGGCCAGTGAATCGTGAATGCCGCAATAAAAGTTCCACAATTGAACATTGCGACCATGGTGATGCAATTCATTCTCGTGAATTAAGACTTCAATAATATTGGTTTAGTGAAAGAATAATAAATAATGTTGATATAACGTTATTATGCTATGGCATTTTCTTTTCTCTCATTTCTTCGCTAAGTATTCGAGCTCAAGTTGATAGTATCTCTATTTCGGTTTCGTTCTGGTAGTATCAATTTATTAATATTAGCTTCTTGTATTTGGAGAGTTTTATTATCTTACAACTATGTAGATATTTATCAGACACAAATTCAGTTCCATACATTTTTAGCCAATGTTCCTTACTTGGTTGTTTTGTCAACGGAATTTGATGTTATCAATGCGTCGGACACGACACGTGATTTCAATTAAAGAGTGCTTCGATTTTGAAGTTATGTGTTACGCGTTCAATATTTGTAGAACCCGAACTTTTTTCTGATACATCTCTTTTATTAGATAGTAAGTGCGAGTTCGGAGCTCACATAAGATTGGTTTATCATAACTCGCAGCAGTCAAAACTAGTAGGTTCGGTCTGCACGCCGGGTTTATCGGCAGCCACGCTTTTAATTACAGTGACACAAATCGTAGTTATCGTTTGACTTCTCACGGTGCCCAACTCAATATTCCGAATGTTCATTAAGTTCTAATTACGAATGGGCGCCCTTGTTTGTCTTGATCACAAAAACTAGCTTTTATTAGATTACGTGGGCAGTTTCAATTAATTGTGAGCATGCGACTATCTGTCGGCATTTTCATTGGTAATGGCCGGTTATCGGTGTCGCTAAGTAGATTGAGTGAGATGTATATTATGCCGACTGGCTTACTACGGATGATGCCGGATTCTCGGGGAATGTAAGCTGTTTCGGGTGGTTTGATCCGTCTCTATTGAATGTTGTAACTTCTATAATGATTATTGTGCAGTTTATTAGCTTAATAGTTTCGGACTAGTTTATTAAATTGATAGTTAAATAGTAGTCACGGTTAAACCTTGTATTTCTATTTACTCGTAATCTAATAGTAGTCGGCTTTGTCAAGGCGATTTATTATTTACCGTATGCGTCATTATTGTATCATCTACAATTAATTGAGTAGACGTTGATGTTTGTATTTACATTTTATCATTAAATTAATGTTTAATGGCGGTAATGTGTAGTAAAAATGAATAATTTAGTTAGTAATGTAACAAATAAACACGTGAATGGTGTAGGTAGCGGTGCGCGCGTAATGCGACGATATTCATATATCAGTGTGTATCGCGGCGGGAATCGCACTCGCGTTCTGATTTACATGATATCTCGATACGTATCGCATGCACGGCACTGTCACTGTTTGCTACTGAGGTGCAATACTTAGGGCGCCTTAATTGTCATTATTTCGACTGAATTTATGCACCAAATACGATTTATTTGTTTTCTTACTAAATGGTTTATTCATCAGTTACAATTATCGTTTGATTCTTATTTACTTGTATTCCAGAACAGGATTAATACATTAATTTTTTATAAAAAAAATAAGCAAATGCATATTTGCACAAACCTATCCCATACAGAGACGTAAACAGTATCGATTTCAATTTCTATTTATAGACGCGTAAACTAGTAGTCAATAGTTATTCATATTAATTGAAATTTGATGCAGAACAACACGGAAATCAATTAACTTTATTATTATGTGTTATAAATGTTTGTCTTCTAGTAGTTTGACGTATGTCACATCACGCGCATGCCACCGATCGATTGATAGATGAATCCGTTTACCGTTGAACGAATGACTTGCCATTTATAGTTTTTACAATAATAAATAACCTGTCTGGAATTTCTTGTGCACTGGCCATGATTCTAAACCTGTCAGTATTAATAAAACCAATTGATAGTTTATTAGATATTAATTTGTACAAAAACCCTAATCATACTACCTTATCTTATAACTTAAAGGGAGCAATTCTTGAATGAATTTTTCTAGAGCATTGTAGACCGAATCCGAAACTATAAGGAATAGGGAAACATGACAAGTCAAAAATTTCTTAAGACCGATTTTGAAGACAACTATAACTGCATCATTGAATTTTGATGTTATTATTCATAGTCAGGTATCGAACTAACTGATTGAGAACAAATGCATGGTTAAAATTTGGTTAAAAGTTATTAGCTATAATTCAATGAAAAATCACTTTTATTTTCTTTAAAGCAATGTTAATGTTTTCTTATGTAAGTTATCAAATAACCCGTAAGCGTGAATTGTATTATAACTTAAATATTTATGAAGTTACATAACAACTTTATTAGTTACTGTTATCGTTTTAAGTAGTATCCAATTTAGTGTAACAGAATACTAAGAATTTGTTTTCCCAATACATTTTTGTGTATGTTTACGTAATTGTTTAAGTGTTAATAATGAATTATTATTCTCTTTACTTTGAATGTTAATGTGAGATCAATTTTAAAAGTATTATGTTTCAATTTATAGGGTTTACTTCACGACGGAATCCGCTGAAAACTCGAAGATAGGAAAGTTTGGGTGTAGTTTTAAATTCTGTTAGTTTCAGCGGAGTTTGTATGTCGCGAACAAAGTTGCTTTTGGTACAAACAGTACCAAGTGTTGGTAAAGAATATGTTTGTCTGTCTCTAGATAACAGAGTTAGTTGGAAATGTATAACGCATACTTCACCTATATGAATTGTGCGCTAACTTATTTTATGTTTTCATATAAATTTGATTTACTTCTAAAAGTATATTTGTGATTATACAGCTTTTCAGTTCACAAAGTTCTGTTTTAATATTTAATAAAAGTTATATCTTTGATACTGTACGTATAATAAAATCGGAAATAATATAGGTCACTTTTGGAAACTTTAATAGCCCCTTATTCAAATATTTTATTTCACACTTATGTCGCATTCTTTTATTTGTTCAGTTTTTGATGTAGCCGAAGAATTAGTCGTTACGGGGCATAACATCCTAAAATTTCAACCTTCATTCAACCAAAAAGTAGCAGTGGTTCATCAGACCTCGAATTTGCAGCATCAAATTGAAAATTTTTTTTTTTGCTAATGGTCCTCTAGTACCTTCCATATTCTTTCAAAAGACTTCTTCAATTTGGCGATACAAACGTTTTATAACCAATACTACGAATATAAGAGCACAAAAATATGCAAAATAAAAATGATGTCTATTTTTCTTGACGTTTATCTTTTAGACAATAAAAGAACAATCTTTTAGTAAAACTCCTTTGACTAAATCACGTTTTAATATCTCTTATTGAATAGTGTTGTGTTACAAAATGAGATGTTTTTGTAGTACATTTACGTGTTTCTTTTAGTATCGGATTTACATTGTTTTATACACGTCTCACTATTTGTATTATATTCACTTTGCATAGTACAAACAGAATGTATCACGTTTTGTACCTGTATATCTGTTTAGTTTGAAGTAATCCCTAAAAGTTGTGTTGCTTATTAATTTTAACTTACAATTGCATTGTAGTTATAATATTTAAATAGTTTTCAACCGACTACGGTGTAGCAAGAATGAGGGTAATGTAGTTTGCGTCAATCAAAGAAATCAATATGAGAAGCTTTTTTCCGGTAAAATTCTTAGTAAATATTTTGAGGTGTATAGTAGTTTCATAGCAGCGAAAGAATTGTTTCTATAAATAAATTATTAAAATTATTGAAAATTTATACGATATGATCGAATGTTTTTCTTAGCTAAGATTGAAAAGATCATGTTGTTATTTTATTTTGGTTTTTATTACAAAACCATAAATGCAAGTTTAATTATCTATGTGTAACATAGTAGCACAACATTACAAATCAAATGGTTGTTGTGTTATAAAAATACCTTTCGTCCAAGAATGTGGTTCGGTCGCAACAATTAATATTCTTAAATAGCTAATCAGTCATCTGATCATCACGTTTCTGCCTACGCATTGTGCGTTCTACACTTGAGATGAGAACTTACTATGTTGTATTTCGATATCGTGTTAAGTTAGGACAGATATTTTGTCATGATTCCCCGGGATGTTTTGGGATTAAAGTATCCTGGGTTGATAGGTACTTGTAAGTAGGAAGCAATTGATCTCTTTTCTTAGGATATAAATACAAATTTTATGCCTATGTTTACGTGCTAATCTTAAAATATAATGCAAAAGATTGTTTTTGCTATAAATACTTCATTTATTGATGAAGGCTATGCATGGAGATGAAGCATAAAGTTTCCAGTTATTTAAATAGTCTTCTTAATCATTATAATTAGTACGTTTATTTGAATTAAAAATACCGTTATCCAGTTGACTTTGCTTGTCACAGCAATATTTCTGCGAAATCTTTACATATCCTAGTTTTCCTTAAAGCGATTCCGACAAATCTACTTGAATCGAAGGAAAACCTAGGTTATCATTAGGTTTGTCAACAAACCGCAGCCCGTGGATGTGTGTGGTAAATCATAATAAGCCGATTACAATGTAAAATGGACGAGCGTAGGCGATATGGTCGCGTAATGACATTGACTCTCCACAATCGATACTCGACAAATGATCTGCAACTCGATTGATGCAACTGAACACAATGCACTAATAATTTGTATATGAAGTTATTTTAGTAGAGCTTAGAATATTAAGAATCGTTCTATAATAAAAAAAGAAACGTCTTAGGGATGCGTATAGAACAACTAGCCAGACATTTTTAAAGTCCACCATATGGAATTTGGAATGACGTCATTTCATTCTCACCCGAATATAGTAAGTTTCAAAAAGCTGTAAAAAGAATAGTGTTCAAAATAGTAAGAAATTAAGTTGAATAAGACAAGCTCAGCAGTGAAACTTCTAAAACATCTAGAAACATGACTCAGAAAATGTGAAAAAATAGTACTTACAAAACTATTTACCGCTACTTTTACAACAAACAGTTACTTCCAATAAAACTATTGACGTCAAGAAAATTTTTCGCTAACTATGAATTGTGAAAAATACAAACACACAATAAAAGGCATCAAACAACTTTTGTATACAGAAACGTTTTAGCGTTTGTGAGCCTTGCTAAACATTTTCAAATATTAACGTTTGCTATTATGATTATGTTTATTTTTATTATATTGTCATTTCTATCTTTATTTTAGGCTCTGGTCGGTTCCTCTGTTACGCAATCTCGTTATACGTTTAGTCGTTATGTCTTTCATGTTTACGTAACGCCTATTTTTGATATCTTTTGTCGTACGAGCAAGTGTCTGAAGATACTGTGTTGTTTTTATATGGAGAAGAAGTTGAATTGAATTAGTGTGTAATTTCGGGGTCCATATTGGCTCACCTAAAGTTCTTTACCCGAAAATGTTTTTCCTAACTATTTGTAGTCCGAATGATCATTCTTCCTAAAATTTTTCATCCTAAAGTTTTAATTCATACTATTTGTAGTGCTACCGACGATGCTCATAACACTCATTTTTCCGAAAATTTTAATTCATAACATCTTTAATGTAAATATATTTAAACTCCTACTGTTTTTTATCATGCAACGCTTTTATCCCTAAACATACTTACCATAATATTTTCACTCATGCTCAGAAAGAAACATTTACCAAGTGTAATAAAAAATATATGTGGGTAGAAGATGATATTTATAGTTTTAATGATTATTATACGACTCGTTTACGGTTATGCTTATGGCCTGGGAGTTTACCATAACCATAACTAAAGGACCAATTCGGTTCTGGCACTTCGCCGGCCGCTGCCGCGGCACGCTCGCTACGCTCGCTCGGCTCGTGCGTTGGGGTCACAGTTCTAACATAACCTAAACCAATAATTAGGAAAAGGACCGATTCGCTACTGGAACTTGACTGAATGATTGGAGCAGGACTCTGGTTTTGCTCGCTCGGCTCGTGCGTTATATGTTATACCTACATGTTATGTAAAAACAAAGTTACGAAAAATTTATGTATATAATATTGATTATAATAAATAAAAATAAATCTAAACAAAAAAGATATGACTTTGAATAATAGTATGAACGATGGTTATGTTGAGAAAATATAGGAAAACAAATGTTTCGGAATTAAAACATTAGTGACAAAAATTTTAGGAGTTGCGATTGTTAGGATAAAAAATGTTAGGAAGAAAATTTTCGGATTTCCAATTATCGGAGTTGAAATTTTAGGTGAACTTTGGCGCACCCGTAATTTCGATCTGGCTTGAGTTCATACAGATTCGTACCTGTAATGTAGTAGTGTAAGTACATATGCTGGAAGCATAATCAAACATTATTATTATATTAAGCTTAGAAAAGTTTCAGTCTGTAAGATTCCACTGGAGGATAAACTTTCACAGAGACACACAAATGAACATTCTTAAAACGATTCCTCATTTATGATTGAGGATCGGATTAACAGAATTTTTACTCAAACATTGGCACATATTTTTAATATCACACTCACAGGCAGACACTCAATTTATACATGAATATTTAATGCAGCGTACTGCATTTATAGCAATAACTGTAGCTTTCTATGCTAAGTAACTTACAAGTGGTAACAAGTATTGGGCTATTTGTTTATTGTGCTGTCACATGAGATTTGCATTTGAATCAGTTTGTATCTTACTCGCAAGATTGACATTTCAAACGTCACTGGTTTTTACTGAGCTTGTCGAGGGCAATGCCGTTCAATGTTTGCTTCTATGTTGAGTTTTGTTTGCTTTTATAATGGGACGAAAGCGTAGTTCAAGAAGAATACTTTTAGTAACTACATTTGTTTGTAGTACATTGAAGGATCATTTTGTATTTTGATCAAGTTGCCTTTAAGAACATATTTCTTAAAAGTAAGTATATAAGTTTATCCTGAATTCTGTATACTTGTCAAGAAACAAATATCATTCCAAAGGAATCCAACAAGAAAATGATCATTATCTTCACGAGTAATTGCATATTATTTGTTTCTGTAATTGAAATACAACCTCTCGTTAATTAAGTTGCCGACGAAAGCCGCCCTTGATGGATTATTGTGAATGTTATTGTTTTTTTGTTCGTTCCGGCTCGAGTTGGCATGAATTTGCATGTGTAATGCCACAAACACATTACTCGTTGGCCGCACCGAAGCACAACCGTGGGAATTTCGCATCTAAACTATGTTTTATTCTATTTTTGTCTCGTGCTAAGAAATGTTCGAGTACACGCAATGACTTTTTTAATGGCACCGCTTTTGTGGGCGGACAAGTAAATGTCATATTAAGGATGATATTCACTGTTTTTATTTATATCCAATTTTTGCAATTCATTCTTCATAATTTGATAATTGTATTGAAATATAATTTTAGACACATTACAATGTAAACATACACCGTGTAAGGTACCTTTTTTTAATAATTATGTCAAAAAAGGACAAAATAAATATGCCATTAATAATTAAATAAATAAGAATGAACGGACAAAAGTAAGACGTCACAAAAGAATAAAGGCGTTTAAAGCATACAGTCGGTCGGTCGGGACATCTTCCTCGCTACTTCAAAGGTCTTCCTGAGGAAGTGTCAAACCGCGGCCACGACTTCCTTCGCCCCTCCCCCCACGAAGCCACCCCACTACACCCCCCAGCACCCCCAACTAGGGGTGCGATGTCAACGACCTCCCGCCGATGTTTGCGGTGCGATTTTGAAGAGACAAACATGAGGTTTTTGGTTTTATTTTTCGGGACCATTTTATGTTTAGTGGTTATCGATCGAGAACATTTAGCTCTGAATGGATTACGGTTTCAAATAAATTGACGTGTGCGCTGTGATTTGTGTCCTTTTCGGATACGTATGCTACATTAATATTTACTTTAAAACTTATCTTGATGTAGTGTCTATAGTATTAGCGAGTATGTTTTACGTCTGTGGTTCTTGAGGATTAAACTTGTAGACGAGACACATTAGTTAAGTAGTTAGTTAGTAACTTGTTTTATTGAATTTGGCTTTTTATTACAGATTCTTTGGTGGGTGTTCATTGCACGCATGGACTCAATCGGACGGGGTATATGGTGTGTAGGTACATGAGGGATCGACTGGGAATACCTGGAGCGGAAGCCATAAAACGTGAGTTGGTGTATCATATATTATTAAATTAACAATTTTTGTATAAATTTGATGAATCATGTCGCGCACTGGTCATGATGCCAGCATGTTCAGACTGCCAAACCGAAGATTGCACCGTTCGATTCCTGTGCGAATTTATTTAGGTCATCCACAATTGTTTAGATGTTAGTAGTTTTTCATACCCTTAATACAAGAAATAAACCTAGTTAAAGAGTTGCTGAAGATGAAAGAAATAATGATGTATGTTATGTATCATGTACAATTGTACATGTATGCCATTGGTTTATATTAAACAATGACATCATTTTTAAAGGTTTCGAAGCAGCAAGAGGATACAAAATAGAACGGAAAATATACACAGATGATATATTGGGAGTGTATACAAAACAAAATCATATTACAGATAATGATGACGAAGATACAGTTTTACCAGTTGACAATGCTCAACCATCACCTAAAAGTCATTCTTCTAGAATATCAGAAAATGAACACAATCAAGAGAGAGGCGAAATCCCTGATGATTATGGTTATAATATAAGAAGAAATAACGATAGGTATAATAACAGACCTAGAGGAAACTACAGCACAAATAGCTATCATAATGGAAGAAATAACTACAATGACTATGGCTCTAGTAATGGATACAATAGAGGTTATAGAAACAATTATAGTGGACATAATATTTACGGTAGTGGCTCAAGATACGGCAGTGATAGAAACAACTACAGTCCCGGTAAATATAATTCACATAATAGGTACCAACAAGATAGATATTCTAGAAACGAAGGATCTAGTGGTTATAATTGGAGAAATAGAACTAATGATTACTCAAAATCAAGTGATGATAGACGAAAGAACGATGATGATAAATATTAAATGTGTTCAAATACTAGACTTGATAGAAAAAATATTGGTAATATACTTAAAATAGTAAATATTTTTGTAAATTTTAATATAGCGTCGATTTTTTAATATATTTTTCTTGTTTTAAAGATAAATTATAATTTTGAACATAGGAATTAACGTTGAGTACATAATAATTTGGTGTTTTGCTTTATTTAACTTCATTGCTTGCATAATTTAGGTTTTAATTTTTTTGTTGTATAATATATTCTTTTTTTTATTATACCATTAACAATAAATGTATTTTTATTTAATATATAGTATACAAATGTGTATTTGCATGTCTATTTTACCACTTAGTTCATTCATCTCATCTTAGTCTATCTCCGACCATGTTAGCGACATAGGCCATATGCAACCGCGATACCAAAATACTTAAAAGTTCACAGCTGTTTTATTTTAAGATACCTGATTTGGAGCTAGTTTTTACTTTTTGAAAGGTTGTATATATTTGTAAGTGCTAACGTCTAATTCCAAGTTCACTTTAATTTTATATAACTAGTTTAATTTTATATAGCATATCAGCTGGTACATTCAGGAACAGTTGATGTTTTCATAACTATATATTGAAACATCGTTGCCCGACTAATAATGTTGTTAAAATTATTACGAATATAAAACAACAATCCAACAAAATATAAACCAGTTATATCTGGAAATTTTACTATGTTTATCGAACATTAAGTGAATAATGCAACAATTTTTATTGGGACTCAAATATTCATGTGAACAAGTCTTGTTATAGTAAAATTGGTGACATCACGTATGTTCTCGTTTAGTACGTGGTTGATGGTATCGAGATTGTTCGTAGATTGGGTGCTTATGACGAGACACGAAAATGTTTCGGTCCGATTTGTTATAAATGGTATACTAAAAATAATAACAGGAAAACTACTACTACTATTGATGGAAGATTTTATCGTGGACTTGGCTTCTTTTTATGATATTGTGGGTAAATGAGCAGACGGGTCAGCTGATGGTAAGTAATTATTGCGTTGCCAGCTTTTATGGGTTAATAGGTTATTAAGAGGAGGTGGAGTAAGAGGAGAAGAAGGATTTTGGGCTTCACACCTTTATTCTGCGAAAGTGTGGTACTTCCCTGGTCAAGCTACACCATGGTAACTGAGGAAATCACAGTTGGGCTCTATCACTATGTAAGATTAGTCTTTGTAGCTTTACCTTTCTATACAGAATCTTTCTGATTACTCTTAAAAACTCAATTGTAAAGTTTACGTGGTTTCAGTAAATTTACATCATAATCAATATCATCATCTTCGTACAACGTGCAACTAGCTTAATTACCTGTATCAGAAATAACGCACACGTTCATTGCGATCAAGCTGTAAATTTTGAAATAAATCGAATTAGTTTAAAATATGATTGGATGCCTCGTCATAAAGCACAAACATTTAACTTTAATTTTATACCCCATAAAATTTTCTTTTACTAACTGATGCCCTCATGATTATGGCTTTACATAATTATTCGTGGAAGAATTTGGACCACAAAGGAACATTTTTTCTTATTGTAACAATTTTATTACAACATCATTAAGATATATCTTCACGTAAGACGTGACAGTAGCCAATTTTTTACGAGAGCTTTTTCTTCTCAAATTTTTAATGATTATTTTTTATCTACATTAATGTTTCCTTAGTGAGAGTTTATTTTATCATCTAGTAAATCATAATAGAACCCGAATTCATATTAGTTTGTATATTAAAAATATCTTCAATGAAATATGTTCGGTTGATATGTTTTGAACGTTTTCCAGTACCCATAGTAGAAGCGCCCGAGGTATTGTCTCTGATTTATTTGCTGTCGATACATTGGAAGCTTTCTCGAGCCGAAGTCGCGCGTTTATTGCTCTATTGTTTGGCCCGAGGCATGTATTACAGCGTGGAGTAATTTACTTGTAACCACTGTGTAACTCGTTTCTAGCTTTGTATCGTAATGAATCGCATTATTCGTGTGTGGCACTCACTCTTTATTATGACGAATTTTCTGGCGAGCGTGTCAGGTAATGATTTTAAAGTATACCTCGGGAAAAGTTGATACCTCGATTTCACACTACCAGGAATGAGCGCGTTTTTATCGCTTTCATTCTAGACGGCATTTGTCATTAAATTAGAAACTGTTATCCTTATCTACGACCCAGAAAGAACGTAAATTAGCTTCGCTTTGTTAACTCCTAATAAAATGTAACATCTTAACTGGTGTTATCTCATATTTTTGTTTTCGGATCTTAACTACCTGGCTTCCGTCAAGGCGTATTTCATGAGGTCCTACGGTTTGACTGACACGGATGACTATTTAATTTATGTCCATTGCTTCGACGCGTTTCATTTTAATGCGCTCGTTAGTTACTGTGACAGTTGGTGACGGTTTAGGCGCCGCGCCGCCATTTTGATTGTTATCTGCCCATCGGCATCGGACGCATTCTCTTTCAATCACTGGGTCACTTGACTTGCTATCGAATTTATATTCTAATATTATGCACTATGTACATTAAATATTCCGGTTACCAACAAATTTCTCGTGTCAACTCTTGCCTTATATGTATCTATGTCTTCACTGACCGAAGCTGACTACCCACATTTATAACTATTGCAAATATTGGCATGACATTTACCGCTCGGGGTCTATTAATTGCTCTTCTATATTAATTGCTTACTGAATATTCTCTGCGACATCTAAGTTATAAACCTAGACTCATTGATTCTTATTGTCCCTTGCCATAAAGGTTGTTTTCGCAATACATGTTATTAGAATTTTAAAGTTATTCAAATAATTTTATAATGGCGCCGCGCCGATAAATAAGTTAGTCGAGGAGTTTGTTTAATGAAAGCTGGAACAATGTACCTACTGGGACATTACACGGGCGATCCTATTATCGGATCGATAATTCAATCTGGAGCGATATTGTCTGCGCCCCTTGGGGCCGATGCCGCCTTCTCAAAGACTAAACATTTAATATAATCGGCAAGCTTCATTGATACTTCTCTTATGTTATCACTTGGTGCGAGTGAGATTAGGTTATATTTACTTAATGAAAATCTTACAAAAAATATTGAATCATTAGTAGTTTAAAACAGCCTTTGAAGGCCATTGATTCTCTCTTCTAAGATTATACGAAATATCTGTCTAAATAGCAGGACACAGCTCTTTATTTTTGTTTCTCTACAACTTATTTTTTACTTGTACGTTTACGAAAACTTTCCGAGGGCACGACTAGCTAAGGCTTATCTACGAGAAAGGTATTTACTCTTTGACGTATAGAGTAATTAACAAACTGGATTGGTAAATCGTATCAACAAATAATATAAGCTTTGATATTAATACAATTAAAGGCTCCATGCCGCCGGTAGGTTAATCCATGGACAACCAATATTACAATTTGAGGGTATCAAGACACTAGTTTAATTATAATGTATACAAATGTTTATATTGATATATTAATTGTAATAATAGGGTTTGTTTGATGAAGTTTCTACAAAGTTTGTTTATTTGATTTTATCTTTTGAAGGGAAGGAGAGTCGAAGACTAAATCCGATTTAACTTAATATGCACGTACAGTATTGTATAAAACTAATATGATGAACAGAATCAAGTAAGCATAATTGATTATAAGATATAGGTATTATTGATAATATAGAAAGCGCATTGAAAATCGAGCGTTTTAATTAGGCATAGGTAAGTGTATAGGAGTGTTTGGAGCGAGTAAGCGGCGCGGAGCGGGCGGCGAGCAAACGATAGAAAGCGATTATGACCTATGACAAAACTTGCAGCTTTGAGTACGCTATCCAACTGTCTTCACATCATAAAGTTACAAAGAAAACCAAACTAATTATGAGGAATAAACCACAGGCAGACGTACAACACGCGAATTCCTCGTGTATGTGTTAATAAATACACTAATTAATAAATGTTTGCTCATGACGTCGCGTATTGGTTGCAAGGCTCAAGAGCATCTCCGTTTGCTTTAGGGCCGAGGACGAGTTCTTGGAAGCAGTCAACTTGTCCACAATACAGGTTTGTTTTATGTGAAACCTTTGGTGGGTATATTTATTATTGTACTTTTATTTATAAAATAAGGTAAATTAGGTGTTTAAAGAAAGGTTTTCATGATGCAAGTATTTGTTTATTTCGTTATATTATAGTAGTAGTTCCTCACTAATAAATCTCGAAGGCTGATGAAAATGACCGACGAATTTCAATGTTATGTCGTTTTCAAGCCATGTACCCGCAACTGTACCAATTAATACTTTGACAGACCTAACAAGCCACTGATAGGTTACTGATAGGAAAACTAGAACAAGAAAGAAAAACTACGATGTTGAAAGAAATTATGCTTGCCTGACTACATAAAGTTTTAAATAAAAATCTCGTTGTTGGAATTATTGATAGTCTAATAAAAACAGCTGTTTATTGATTAGCCGTAGCGTAATATGGCTAGATATAGAAGAGAATTGAACGAATTTTATTTACACAGATGGTTTTGACAGTTTTGTTAACTTTTTTGAGTTTATGAAAGAACTATAAAGGCTCTATTTCAACTGGCTCGTTGGTCTAGGGGTATGATTCTCGCTTTGGGTGCGAGAGGTCCCGGGTTCAAATCCCGGACGGGCCCAATGTTCCTTTTTTGTAATTAAATGATCTATTCTAAGGTAACGAACGGGCCGTTGGTAATCAACGGATATAGATGTTCTTCATGATCTTAAAACTATGTAAGAAGCAAATGAAAATAAAAAGCAATCGAATTCCTTCCTTCTATTTTGACAGGACTGATAAACAACTGACTGGAAAACTGGGCGACTGATAGTAAAACTGGCCTTAAAATGTAATCGATATTGTAAGACATAATGAGTGTTAGATGAATACCATGCCATACGAACGGCCAGAGATCTATAAATGTTTATCTTGGTTTGTGTGTGCCTGAATGAGCATGGGTATTTCTGAAAGGCTACTATTGCGAAGGCATTGGATAAGAAAAGGATTTTTCAAAATTCACCCAGGGTATAAAATGGAGGTTTACGCTGTTGTCCGGACTCCGGATAGTTAATAATTAAATAGAAATAGCATTTGTATATTAGCCCTAATAGTGACTAGAAATATTAACTTACTGAAAAGAGCATGACGAATTTTATTTACACAGCTGCAACATTTATTTTAAATTTTGTGAAAGAACTATAAAGCCTCTATTTCAGTTGGCTCGTTGGTCTAGGGGTATGATTCTCGCTTTGGGTGCGAGAGGTCCCGGGTTCAAATCCCGGACGGGCCCAATGTTCCTTTTTGTTTCAATGCTTCACTGTAAAAAATACGAACGGGCGTACGTACTTATATTAAATGTCCTGAATTTCTTAACACTGAAAAATGCAAATGAAAATGAAAAGCAATTTAATTTCGATCTTGCTTTCTTTTATTTTAACAGGACTGATAAACAACTGACAGGAAAACTGGGCTACTGATAGCAAAATTGGCCATAAACTGTAACCGATATTATAAGACCCAAGTGATAGATGGACACCATGCCGACCTGCCACAGATCTAAAAATATTTATCTTGGTTTGTGTGCCTGAAAGAGCGTAGGTGTTGCTGAAAAGTTGCTATAACGATGGCATTGAATAAGAAAGGATTTTACAAAATTCACCCTTCAAGGGATAAAATGGGGGTTGAGCTTAAGAATAGTTGATGGTTAAATAGAAATAGCTCTTTGTAGATTAGCCCTAGTAATGGCTACACAAATTACTGAAAACAACATGACGAATTTTATTTACACAGCTGCAACATTTATTTTTTTTATTTTGTGAATGAACTATAAAGCCTTTATTTCAGTTGGCTCGTTGGTCTAGGGGTATGATTCTCGCTTTGGGTGCGAGAGGTCCCGGGTTCAAATCCCGGACGGGCCCAATGTTCTTTTTGGTAATATAACGCTCCTTCCGTGAGGGTACAGAATCGACAGCATAAACTTTTAGTTACTCTGTGACAACAAGTAACAAAACTTGTATGAAAATGGAATTTCACTTTATTTTTCAGTCATCGAATTTGATGGCTTTTATAAGTAGCTTATAATTACTCGGGTAAATAGCATGCTAAACCTAATCCTACTTTAATACATGCAAAAACTACAAAACCATTTGGGATGAAAATTGGTTGAATATGAGATTTTGAACAACAAGGATAACAAGGTCTTATGCATTTTCACCACGTTAAAAAAAAAGTCTTCCGCAGGTTCCAAAAACAGGCATACATACGCGTTTGTAATCATAGCTGGAATAGCAGATCAGAAAAACAATGTCTAGACTAAAATAATGTAAGTAATTAAGAATTAAGATTAATCATAATAATTATAATTCATACATAATTCATAATAATCAATATTTCGCATTGATTATTTTCATTAGTGAAAGAAAAAGCGGGCTCGTCCGGGATTTGAACCCGGGACCTCTCGCACCCAAAGCGAGAATCATACCCCTAGACCAACGAGCCAGTTGCCGTGTTTGCGTAAATAAAGGCTTGCGTAGCAGACGTCGAGTTCACTTGAATATTGAGATCGTGTGAAACAAAAACCTTTCTATTTGTTTCGTATTAGCGACATTTCCTTTAGTAAATATATCTGTTTCTAAATATTTAGAAAACTCTCAATAGATACTTGAAAGTTATAAGAGTTATGTAGCAGCTGTAAGGTCCCACCGCAGGAAAAGGTCCTCTTTTTTCGTGATGATACAGTGACGTAATCACCATGCTTGGCTATAGGTGTTAGTGAATATGTACTAAATGACATCACTAACTGTGAAATCTGAATGAAACACACTTACATTGACGGGGTGCCTATGCCTGTTTCTATTAACCTTTAATTTCAAACGATATTGTAAATTTTCAGCTAACTAATAAATCTTTCCCGCCTTTCCCTAAACAACAGTTATTTTTCTGAACCTTATCCCCTTGAGATAAAGTAAATTTTCCCTGTATCATTATTAAAGTATCAGTGACTTTGAACTTATTGCATGTTATTGCGGTGTTTTCAAATCAAAGTGTGATGCGTTTGCGTAAACCGCATTTTACGATTTTAGTAAATTGGAAGTCTGTATATCATATACAGATCTCATTGGTGTTCCCACAATTGACTGTTATCGTGGGAGAGGAAATTGATTGATTGTCTGTTTGTCATCATCGGTTGAAACTTCTCGGATTTACCGCATTGCGTGAAAGAGGTATTCAGTTTTGAATTGGATCAAGTATTTACTCGTATGAAAAGATAAATGAGAGTTTCGATTCGTTTTAAAATCAGTTATACTGACACTATGGAAATATTTAAGAGCATGGGATCTAAGTATTTAAATATAATAGTAGGTACTGTGGAATGGTTAGAACTTGGTAATGTACTTAACAAATAATCCGAAAAGACGTGATCGCAAAATACTCTGTTTTACGCCGGCTTTTGAGTTGTGAGAAACACTATTATAAGAATGTAATGTTAAATGTATGTAAAATCATATGAAATTGTCGTATATGAAACGTATGGTGTATTGGATATGTTAATTTAAACTGTCCATAAAACATATTCGCTTAAATTCCGCAACATTGCATTGACCACTTTATTTCTTGGAACGTTTCCATACAATTGTCAGAATTGCAATATCGAATTGTAGAATATTAGTAACAATTTAAGTGAAGCTGTTTGTATTAAATTGAGCGTTACAATATCTAAAATGTTGCGGTTTAACTATCCAATGCTGTATGATTTCACTGAATACGTTTATGGTCTAGAGTTTGGATTAAAGCCATAACAGTTGTATGTTCACATTCACGTCCTTAATAGGTTTTAGTCTGCACTTAATAAACGAATTATGTATTTTTATTCACAACTTACAGTATTATAAGTTAAATTTAAAATCGTGTAACGAGAAGAAAAGTTTTCATTATACTAAGAACCTCATGACCCCATGCATTGCTGAATCTATACATAACTATTTGACTGATACAGAAGTATCTAAGTCTCAAAATCATCCTTGAATGTTTTGCATTATCTCAACTTTTTGTAGGTCAAATGTTTACCTAAAATGTCTACGAGTACTATCAAAATTTCTTCTCACATCTACACCACGACATAGCCACAGCAAATGTAACATCTATGTAAATGTTCACCGTCGTTAATCCAAGATTAGCTTTACATGGCGCCTATGGTACGGAATCGTGTAATTTTGGCACTGAATCCACAAATATAGCAGACATGAAGCTTCGAGACTCAAATTGCACCGCGAATAGTTCTACCCGCAAAACTAAATCATATGCCTTTTCGCTATGTCGTTCATGTTACTGGTAGTTAATGGAACATAGTTATTTTTATGTTTTTCTAGTTAAGTAAATTTTTGTAAAAAATTTATGCGAGAACCTCAGCGTGGCTGGTGAAACAAACTTTGAGGTTCCAAATTGGCCAGGCAGGGGACCAATTTCAGGCTCCGGGTTCAAATCTGAACACTTGAGTGATGTCATTGTTTTTGATTCAAAATAGTTGGGTTTGAGATCACTGACACGCATTAGGCAAGCGTGGTAAATACGTTACTATCACTTTACTGATCAGAAGAGAGAAAACAATGATTCTCTTAGAGAATTCGTTGAGATCTTACTACCCGATATTTTAATGTTTACTTACCATCAAGTAAAAGCTTGGTAATCATTTTATAACACCAATACTTTAGACACATTTGAAACAGTATTTTTTTCCAATTTCACTACAACACACCCATTGTATTTTAATTGTGATAGTCATAGTACAGCACTGTCGAGTTTTATTGCTCATATCAAGTTTTGGTTTCAGTACGAACACATAATATTTTGTTAAATTAACTGCATTATATTCTTAACTGCACTCCACATCGTACAAAAGACTATAAAACACAGCATAATACAGAATATAAACTTTTAATTGAATTTAACAGCCAATAAACATGTTTATTATTTACGTAGGTTTTCAAACTAATGAGCGTTTGAAATTATGTGGTAGATGAGACTATGATGTGGTGTTTGATGTAAATACGATTTCTGTTATAAACTTCTATTGCCACAATAGTTTTCTTATTAAGCTTTTTCACACGGAGTCGATCACGGTCTGTGTAGGAGTTTGAAGAAAGATATAGATTGGATGTTCATTCAGAAAAATTGTTATTATAAACTTACGCCATAGAGGAAAAATAATATTAGAATTTTTATTTGTGATTAAACGTCTCGGAAAGAATGAGTTCTGAAGTTCATCTGGGTTGAGCGATGCATGTTATATTCAAAATATGACTTAGCTTTCAAATTACCAACACGTAGGTATTGGGCAAGTGTGTTGATTACGTCTATTCCTCTGTAGTAATAATCACCAGTGAGAGAGACTTTTGCTCTACAGTGGTATCTTACTGGTTGATACTATACTAAGGGCCTATTTCATCATCTTCAAGTAGCTACTCACATGTTTTGTTTTTGTCACTTGATATAAAGTAAGAAAGAGTCAAAATTAACTTTACTTGGTGAGTAATTTTATTCGAAGGTCGTGAAATAGGCCCTTAGTATTTATTTTGTTAATAATAATTTCTACTTGGATTGGTATTAAAAATTCTTTTAAAAGGAATTTCCCCATTTAATCTTGAGCTCTGTTTTTATATCTTAAGTATGTTTTCATGCCGTCATTCTTCTTCCGTCACTTCCAATCCTTGTATTGTGATGTGTATCGTGATTTTATCGACAACAATTTATCTAATCATAATGTAATCATAATTATGATCACACCAAAAATCCATGCTGACTCACTACAAATTCGTGGATTTCAAATATCATTGAATATTTATTGGTTCTACGATTTGTTGATTGTTTTTCTTAACAAATTCAAAATAATGTATTTATATTCAAATAAACAAGCATATGTAAACACGTTTTCACATGTTTTATTGTAGGGAATTCCGTTGAAGTTACGAGATGACCTCATATTGTTAATTCTTTGCTTATAAAACGGTGTTAGTTGCTAATCGTATGTCGTATGCAACAGCACGGCAGTACTTGGGAGGGCAGAATGTAGACTTGAATTTTATGAGTAAACTACCTGTGCATCGCGGTTTTGTGAATTTTAAATTTCGAATATGAACTTCGCTCTGAGAGTTTTAAAAGAATGATTGAATGAATGAATGTATGTATGTTTTAAATCCGTAATGAAAATGTTGTCTGTCTTAAGCTCTTATATGTATTTAGACGAAATTTTCCTACCAAGTTATTAACGCGTTTTTTTATAATTCCACGTTACCAGATTTTTTAAAACCGCAATAAGCTAAACAAAAATAAAATAAAAACATTAAAGATACACATAAAACAACCCATTAATACAAAGTAACGTCCATTAAAAGTATTCTATCGAATGTAAAACCGACTTACTAAATAGAAGCTAAACATTTTACACTAACCGTAGGTAGAACACTTAGTCGGCTATTTAAAAAAACGATCTACCTGCTCGTAACGTCTTCTCAGAATGTGAAATTGTGAAGACAAATAAAGTAAAGTTTGTTTTGGCTAGAGGCGTGTTACCTTTGATGTTTCCTGTTACTTTGTTTATCACATCCAATTACTTATTAATATAATCGAATGTGAATATGATATACGAATATGACTCTTACGGTGGTCGAGCCTACCCTGAATTAGGGTGATTAGGCCTTAGCCTAATCACCCTAATTCAGGGTAGGCTCGAGCCCCTCGGTGGGGACATATATGAGCTGATGATGATGATAATCGAATAACTACTTACTAACAAGTAAGCAGTTGGTTTGATGGAGGAGTTAGAAGTAGGAAACAGGGTGTGGAGTTCCGCATTCGTTCAACATAATGTCAAAAAAGTTCCATTTTAAAAGCATGATTTTCTAAAATATTTCCCAATTTAAAGATGTTTTGTTTTCCAAAGCTCTGAAACTCTTATTTTTATATCTCATCAAAATTCAATTTGACTATCAAGTACTTAATAAAAGGTGAAATATGACTCTTTTCATTTTCTAGTAAAACTACTTCATACGAAAACAAATTTCCCAACTACAAAACTATCACTTATGTACGCAATATACACAAAATATATTAAAAATATAATATTAGATATAACATGAATCACAATATCCCAGCAGACAGCAAGCCAGTCACAACACAACACCAACCGAACTTACAGCAAAAAATCTAATCCTTTCAAATTATTATTACTCAAATATAACCGTGAATGGTATTCGCGTAATCGGTATATCCATACCCCCAGCTGGGAAACTGGCTGGAAGAGGCTACAGCAAGCCTTGGGGCCTAAATAGTCCCTAAAATGACTGGAGTCGGAGAGGAGTTTATAAAATGGAAGCGAGGTTAAAAACATTACTACCCCAGGAGGGTACCGGTACATCCGGAGAATCCCTCCCTTCGGGCTGCCCCATCGTATCTGGGGGGGGCATAATTTCGCGAACATTAGCAACAGCTAAATCGTCCTCATTCGTAGGAATCGAAACGAATGAAGAATTGAACCCAATAACAAACACCCAAAAAACCAACACAATTAACAAAAAAATACTTTCCCAACAAGTTTTCCATAAAGGAATGTTTGAAACTAGACCAAGAGCAATGTCAGTTGGGGATTATCCAAATACAGATTCCATCACAGAAGACTACATTTCAAAACCTAGTGGAAGCAGCGATGATCACAACTGGATACAAATAACGGGAAAAAAGAGACCTAATTCAAGCCCAGAAAGCAACCCAAACCAAAAACAAACCAAATTGGATACATACTGGCTGTCCCAAAGACAAAAAATACCAACTACTAACAGATTTGCTAGCTTAGAAACCGACAACCCAGAAGACGAACAACCTACTGTTACTGAGAAGACAAATAAACCCCCACCTATATTCGTCGACAAAGTGGGAAATATCCAACCGCTTCTTAACATCCTAAATGAACATGCCCAAAACTGCTATAACCTTAAAGTCCTGAACAATGACCAGGTTAAAATACAGTCGAATGATTCGGAGACATACAGAAACATAGTACATCAATTGGAACTGAGAAATACAGAGTTTTTTACTTACAAACCTAGACACGAAAGGAACTTCAAAGTGGTTCTCAAAAACATGCACCCATCAACTGATCCTGAAGAAATTAAAGCGGCATTGAGTGAAATAGGACACACCACTACCAATATATGGAACATCAGACAAAGAACGTCAAAAAAACCATTGCCACTATTTATAGTTGAACTGGAATCAAATCACAACAATAAAAAAATATATGAGGTTAGAAACCTAATGAACTGCATTATAACTTTCGAACCCCCGCGGCCAAAACGAGAAATACCTCAATGCGCGAAATGCCAACAATATGGACACACCAAAACCTACTGTCGCCGCAGCCCTAAATGCATCAAATGCGCTGGAGACCATCTTTCAACCAATTGCCAAAGAAAAACAAGATCAGACAGTGTAAAATGTGTCCTCTGTGACGGCAACCACCCGGCGAATTATAAGGGTTGTAAAATCTATAGAGACCTCCAAAATCTCAGGTTTCCAAAAGCACCAGAACGCAAAAAGGCCTTCATACCTAATAAAAAATGGAGTAACCCAGCAGAAAGTGACAATTTGACAGATAAAGAAAGTCGAAAAAGTACCTATCAATCGTACAAGGACGCACTTACCAACAAAAATAATCCCGAAAATATTACAATAGAGACAAAACACGCTAACAATCACGACATGCATGAAATAATGACCTTAATGAAACAAATGATGCAACAACTTACCACCCTGACAAACTTAATTATCGCCCTCACAACCAAGTTGTCAAATTCGACTGCTTAAAAATTGCCCTGTGGAATGCCAATGGGCTGTCACAACATACCCTTGAGGTAAAAGCATATCTACAGATACAGAAAATAGATATTCTTCTAGTTACAGAAACACATTTTACTAAAAAGAGCCACATTAACATTCAGAACTACAAAATATATCACACGATGCACCCCGATGGATGCGCTCATGCTGGAAGTGCGGTACTCATAAAATCTAACATAAAGCATCATGAAACTAAACATTATTGTACAGAGGAAATTCAAGCAACTAACGTTGTCATTGAAGATTGGGCAGGACCATTCATAGTATCCGCTGTTTACAGTCCACCTAAGCATAAGCTCAAGTTGGAAGACTATGAAATGTTCTTTTCCACACTAGGAAACAGATTCATAGCCGGAGGAGATTACAATGCAAAGCATCATTACTGGGGCTCACGTACTATAACTACAAAAGGGAGACAGCTACTAAAGGCTATAGAAAATCTAAACCTTAATGTTGTATCCCCAGGAGAACCTACCTACTGGCCTACTGACAGGAATAAAATACCAGATTTACTTGACTTTTGTATAACAAAAGGAATTGCTAATAAATTCCTGACAAGCAAAACGAGCACCGAACTGTCCTCTGATCACTCCCCGGTAGAAATAACATTAAAAAGGAAAGTCGTAGTGGCACCAAAACCATGCAAGTTACATACAAATAAAACTAACTGGGAGCTCTTCAGATACCTATTGATAGAAAATTTGGACACAAAAATTCTCCTAAAAACTGATAGCGATATAATAGAAGCAGTTGAACATTTCAATGGAAGTGTTCAACAAGCTGCTTGGCATGCTACACCAGTTGCCTCAAATTTGCAACTTAAAGAAGATTGTCCTAAATCTGTCCGGGAACTACTAGCGGAAAAACGAAATTTTCGGAAAAAGTGGCAGAAAACAGGCCACCCTAAGGACAAAAAACACCTGAACTACTTGCAAAGAAAACTAAAAACACTGCTCCAAGATAAGGAAAATCAAGACATCCAAACATCCTTAAAAAACTTAGACGCAACAGCAGCCACAAATTATTCATTATGGAAAGTGACTAAAACACTAAAACGTCCCGTTTTTAACCAACCCCCTATCCGTAAAACTACCTCTGAATGGGCATCCAGTGATGCTGACAAAGCTGACACATTCGCTGAGCATCTTAAGCAAGTCTTTGTAACAAATCCAGACATGGGCTCCTCTAAAACTTATGAAGTTACACAACTACTGGACCAAATCCACCAATTGGACCCTCCCATTCCTAAGGTCACGAAGGAGGAAGTAAAGACAGTGATTAAGGTGCTAGATCCAAGTAAAGCTCCTGGATACGACCTAATAACTGGCAAAGTCCTAAGAGAATTGCCGGAGGAGGGCATTAAATTTCTCACTTTCTTGTACAACGCTATCCTACGAAGGTGTATGGTTCCACTTCAATGGAAAGTAGCTCAAGTTATTATGGTTGCCAAGCCAGGAAAAACTCCAGTTGAGCCTAAATCATATAGACCTATTAGTCTTCTGCCCATACCCTCGAAAGTCTTGGAGATACTCATCGTGCGTAGACTGACCCCTATTATATCTTCACGTAAACTGTTACCAGATCACCAGTTTGGCTTCCGCCGGGGTCATGGTACCATAGAACAAGTGCATAGACTAGTAGAACACATCAACAAAGCTCTTGAGTCCAAACAATACAGTGCTGCAGCTTTTTTGGACATATCCCAGGCATTCGACCGAGTGTGGCATGATGGATTACTATTTAAAATAAAGCAGAACCTACCTATAAATTTTTATAACTTTATTAAGTCTTATCTAAGTGACAGACACTTCTTTGTAAAACAAGGACAAGAGGTAACTTCCCTACATACTATCCAAGCTGGAGTACCTCAGGGCAGTGTGTTGGGCCCAACACTGTATCTGCTTTTCACAGCCGACCTACCAACCAACGATGGAGTGATCACTGGAACATTTGCAGATGATACAGCAATCCTCTCAGTAGACGCTTCGCCTGTCGTAGCAGCACAAAAACTTCAACGCAGTTTAGATCAAATATCCAAATGGCTCAGGGACTGGCGAATCAAGACCAACGAAACTAAATCCGTCCAGGTCACTTTCACTAACAGAAAAGGAACATGTCCTCCTATCTCACTAAATGGAATACTTCTCCAGCAAGAGGATTACGCCAAGTACCTAGGAATATATCTGGATAGACGACTAACTTGGAAAAAGCATATATTTACTAAGCGGTTGGCTATGGGTCAAAAGATACGCGAAATGCACTGGTTACTAAATAAAAAATCTCAACTCTCACTCGAAAATAAATTATTATTATATAAATGTATAATAAAGCCTATATGGACATACGGCCTACAGCTGTGGGGCTCAGCGGCAAAATCAAATATTGAAATAGTTCAAAGGTTCCAGTCTAAAATACTTAGAATGATTACAAACGCACCCTGGTATGTTTCAAATAGCAGACTCCACTACGACTTGCGCATTAAAACTGTAATGCAAGAAATTACAGAAAGGACTAAAGCATATAAAGAGCGTATTTTAAATCATCCCAACCAGTTAGCAGTAAATCTGATGAACACCCAAACAGCTGTTAGAAGACTAAAGAGAAGGATTCCCCAAGACCTAATCTAAAACTCTAGAATTAACGGGGCTGTCACTGGACAGCTTCCGTACAAATCCGCTAACATTTCCCTAACTATTGCTGAATATCAAAAAGGATAGATTGCAATACATTATATATACAAAAAAAAAAAAAAAAAAAAAAATATTATTACTCAAATATAACCGTGAATGGTATTCGCGACGCGTTGTGTGGTATTATGACGTCATCGTTAATCCCTGCTGATAGACGGGACTCAATGGGACAAAGAGCCCGCACGGATTACCGGTACCTATGCTGTGAAAAGGGGTAACGGTGAATAGTTTGTGACTTAGGCAGTTGGTGTCTTTTGGGGAAGTGTTAAAGTTTTGGGCAATCATATTTTTTTCGTTACTGCTGTCTTCGAAATTGGTTTAATTTCATAAAATGAAATTCAGTGAAAACCATATCAAAATTGGTTACAGAGTTTCTGTAATTGGTACGAAGAAACACGACTAAGTATAAATATTTTAGGGTGATATTTCTGAATGTCACAATTCATTACTGTTATACATTTAGATGTATAGAATAATTTTGCAAATATTTTTTAAGTAAATTAGTATGTATGTGTGTATAATGATCTACCGATGATCAGACATAAAAACTTATTATTAAATAAATATTCTCTGTGCCAAATTTTCTGTCTAAAAATAGACAGCCCGTAACGATATTTGCAGATATTTATTTTCCTTCAACTGTATGGGGGTTGGAAGAGGGAGGGGGGGAGGGGTGATAGTCCCCGTCAATGGAAAGTGTGTTGGAATCCGAGTCAGAGCGACGCCAGAACTATACGAATGGTTCACATACACTTACGGGGTGTTACTACAATACACCGAAATAGGTATCATATCAAAAGAGGAAGGACTTTACTGATTTGAGCAGTACAGAGCTACTATAGAGCAAAGGCTCTCTCCTAATCATAACAACTGCTGTAAGGAGGAATTGGTATACGCTATGATTGTTTAATGTTGGTGGTTAAAGTCGAACCATGTTTTGGTGACGAATATGTATAGCTTCAACCAGGAATCGAGTCCAAAACTTCTACAATCGTAGGCAGGTGTGCATGCCACTTAAACACTATTAATATTATGTATAAGGTAATTTTGTCCTTACACATTTGTGTGCAATGCTTCAATTTATAAGAAGGTGCTTCATATCAATTTTAATTCGAAGTTGATAAAATTATTTTTTAGTTAACTCTAAATAATAAAGGAAAAAATACCTACCATTCCTGAACACCCTTTATACCAGGATACTCCCACGCTGTTTTCAGGAGCGTAGGCGAAGTTTAGACATTCGCAGTATATTAATATAGCTCAGTCACAAAATTATGGGAAAAGACGAGACGGGGAGCTTTGTGTCGTCACAGTTGAGAATATGCTACCGGCGGTCATATAGAGGACGATTATAACGACGTATAGGTACTATTTAAATTTGTATGTGGACTGTTAAAGAACTAGCTTAATACTCTTATGAATAGTATTCATACTTTATTCATGAACATACCTATCCAATATAAACTTTTTTCTCTAGAAGTTTCCATCAAAAAGTTTCAATGATTATTGTTGGAAAACTTTACTCCTATTGCGAAATAAAGTACCTACTTATTCTTATTGGCTGTCCCAAAAAAACTAGAAACTAAAAATTATACGGAAGATAATTGGCGCCATAGCTTACAATGGCGACCATCCAGGGGTCATTTCCCAAATGTAGGCCATTGCTTACTCACTGTTACACACCAAAGTGGCTTGTTACAATATTTTCGTCACCCTTAACCTTTGCCAGATTGGTAAAAGCTACCAGACGGAGTCTCTTTTCCGTCCAAAATTTGGCAGACATCCAAATCTCATGTTCCCATTCATATATTCTTACTATAACATTAGTCGGATAAAGCGTAGGTTGCGTACATAATTGGCTTTGCAGAATTTCCGACGTCAAGCGCTATCAGTTTTTTGATAGATGTATGTAATGAGAGAGAATTATGCTAGTGAATGTTAAGGTTCCTTACATATTTGTTAATAAATATTCTCTTAATATAGTCGAGCCTGATCCTATTGTAGGGCGAAGACCTTACTTTCGCTGATAAATTAGTAGAGCCACGTCGAAAAGGCATAACTACGCTTGACTGAACTGAAATTCATATTTTTCTTAGGTTTTCCTATTGAAATTGGTTCAACACAACGACATAAAACAAAAAATGTCCTGTCCTGTTAAGTGCTAGTTACTAGTAAAATATATTAAGTAATTAAAATTGCATACTTAGTCGCGATAAGTAAATGCAAATAAAAGACGCGTAATTTTAATATCACATCCATAAAACTGTATATCTTATCGTGTAAGTAACTGCAAATTGGTTCCGTAATAGAGGTTATCAGATATTTAATTTTATGCTTGACCTTTAACATTTGAAGATATTTTTGCGACCCACATCTAACTTTTGGATATTTGCCAGATAATGTGACGTAACGTAACGAGGTATATTGATAATTTATTTTGTTTTTAGACCACCTACACGTCTGGGCTAACCGACTTTAGGTATTAATTTTAACAATGAATAATATTTACATAAATGTGTAGCCCATGACTATCTGTTAGTAAAAAAATACAAAGTTAAAAAGCAGGACAGCAAAATTAAACAAGTAAAGTTCATCTATTGCAAAAATATCTTCATCATATTTAGGTAAGTTTTGCTTAGATTTTTTTGGTTAGTTTTATATCAGATATAAGGATTGCTATACATACGCACACTCATTAAAAAAAAACTACAAAGTATTGAAGAAAATTACCTAAACATAAATTACTATGTGAAATTCTTGCAACAAACATTCTGTGAACTTCCAATCCGATACTTATTTCAGCAATGAAAACACAAAATAAAAACGATTGTCTCTACCAAATGTATCGGATGAATTTTATCGCCCAATATATCTCAACCAAACTTTTTTCTTTAAATATTCCAAATTCATTTGTTCGCCCTGATAAAATTAATTAAATTGGACCAATTTCTGTGAATGGACTAATTTAAGCTATTTTCAGTTTGAGCCAAATGTTTCGTTAGGTTACTGATTTAATTAAGAGATTTCTGTATTCATTTTCAGTGCAAAGTTTTAATGAAAACCAGACTTCCTCCTGCGGCTTTTCTCACTTGCAATTCATAATATTGGTAATATCGAACAAGCCGACTGTGACTCTACAGAAGCATATAACCCAAATTGCTGACATGTCTGCTATGCGTTTTTGCATGCAAGCGAAATGACTTGATAAAAGGATAAAGTTCGTTTAAAAATAAATTCGTCCAGTACATCTGTTTAAGTTAGAGGAAGAATGACCACTTAAATACCAGATGCGTCAGACTAAGGGCCTATTTCACGATCTTCATGTAAAATTATTCACCAAGTAAAATTAGTGTGGTCTCTTTCTTATTTTATATCAAGTGACAAAAAATGTGATTTGCTACTCTGAACTTTACTTGAAGATCTTGAAATAGGCCCTAAGTTACTTACTTTAGTTTTAAAAGCCTAGCTGTGAGAAGGTAACAAACAGACAGAAAGTCGCATATTTATAAAATTGTTCTGGAAGTATTGAAATGAGGGAATGTAGTCCCAGTTACCAAATGAAGCGTTGCTGCGGAATCATCGACAAATAATTCAATTTATGCCGCCGAGAATGGAGGAAATTGTATTGAATTACCTATTGTTCCATTTTGAAAAATCGAGAGCATTCGAATTCATTTTCGCTTTGATTTCAAAAATAGAAGGAAAGTTTTGTGTGAAAGTGTTTTGTTATATTTTTTGTACTGTAATGGGGTTTGTGAATTAAGAACTAGGTTATGTGAGACATTAACCGATTGAAGTATGTACTTACTAAGTATATAATTAACTGTGATTTGAAAATGTGATCTATATTTGCAGTTAAATGATATTCTGTCTTTTATGTTACTATCGTGTTAAGGTGGTGGAAAATATAGAAGTTGAATATATATAGATAAAACTATGTTCTCATGAGGAAGAATATGTTATAGTCAGTCGTTCTAATCGACACGATAGAAGAAGAAGTCGTTCTAACTTAATAAGAATTTGGCAAATAATAATGAGAACGAAATTAATGAAAAATAATCTATTACTTCCTGAACTTTATTAAGATTGTTTGTGAAGAAAATCTTAATAAAAATAATAAGATTATCAAAGAATTAATGAAAACACCGGAAGTTTTCAAATAAAAAGGAATGAAACGAAAAACAGGAAGCGATGCTGCCATAGCAAACATGGCGGTAAAAATTTCGAAAATCGAATCATACGCGCCATAAAGTAATTTGTCTGGGAGCGTGCACCTTGGATATTGCGGGTATTTAACGTTCTTTTCAAGTTTTTAAACCTTTTCATCTGTTTTAAATAAATTAACTTTTCTTCATTTTCTTTATCCTCATTTATCAGCGAAAGATTCTGTTTTCCATGAAACTTTTAATTTGTGCGGGTAGAAAAACATTTCAAAGGTAAACTTGTTAGTAAAAATAACATTTTCTAATTAAAATTTACCTTCATATAACAGGATAAGAAAATAATTGAATAACGTACAATAAATAAATTTAATAACTTAATAATTGGTTATAATCGTTAGTAATTCTAAGTTAAGTCTAGATTAACTGGCAGTTGACCTTAAGGTTAAAGGAATTATTTCATCAAAGATACCGCACCTTAGTTTCTTAATATGTTTATCTTCTTGATAAGGAATAAGGGATATATTCGTAGTTACTTTGATTTATACCAAGTGACTTCGTTAAATTTTTATATCGACAATCAATCGGTAATAAACTATACTTTTATTTGTTGAGATTTTGTGACTTAAATTGTTTTAATGGGTGTAGATTAGACTATATTGATAAGCGATACGGTAGGTATAATAGTTTCAAAGTTATTGTAGAGTACCTATAAGAATAGATAGAAGGAGTATATAAAGAGGGTAGACCGATTTTTTCTACTGAAGAAAAGGGATATAAACGTAGGTAGAGTCTTACTGACTAATCGCGGTTTTCTTAGTACTTTATATACTTACTTTCATTCATTAAAAGAATGTATTTTCGTAAATGTGTCATAAATTTTATTATTAAACAAAACGTACGTCATTGTTTAAGATTAGATGGATACGGGATATTTGTACGTACCGATAGTCGAATCCCTCGACTAGTTTCAGCCACATTCGGTAGCCTTAATCAGGAGGATGAGTGCGATGCGCCTGCGACGGCGTCTCGCTCTGCACTCCTGAATGTGGCTGAAACTAGTCGAGGGATTCGATTATCGGTACGTACAAATATCCAGTATCAAACTAATCTTAAATATGTCATCAAGTTCCCAAGCGGTTCATGAGAATCTTCCAATAAGTATCAATTATTCGTATTATTGTTAATAAACAAAAAAGGTGCGGTGCTTTCTAAAAATATTATGATAATAACCATTAAATTAAGATAATATTATTAAAAGAAAAAACTTAAAATCAATTATTAATAATCTATAATACAAAAATGTTTATAATTTTGAAACATCAAACCTTTGATTTATAACAAAATTGATGTGCAAATGACTTTTTATAGCACATAATATACGTGTTATGATAACCACTATTTATTATGACTTCTATTAGCCATTGGTCATTTTGTCACTACGACAAGATTTTTTTACACATATCTTACCATCTCTATCTGATTTCAACAGTTGGAAAGAGACAGTAATATTAAAGTAACCGATACTTTTCTATTAGAAGGGATCAAATTTGATAGATAACACTTTAATTTTACTTCGTGTAACTAATAAAATACAAATTTTAAAGTGCCATAAAGAAATCTGCATAATAGATCGAAATTTATTTATGATGCAATATTTATTAGTGGACGATAAGAAAGCTTGATTTACGATTGACTTTAAGTATGTGGACGTATATTATTTTTATATGTAATTAATTAGGTTTTTTTGAGAAATGTTTGATTGCGTTAAAATGTTGTGTTATGTGTTTTGTAACTGGGGTCAGGGACTATTAGTGGTGACCCTTGAAGGGTGAGGTTAAGGTCCAATGATGATTGTTGTTGCAAAATATGTTAACTCTTTGATATTTGTATGAAATTGTTGTTTTAAAGGTCTAAGGTTCCCTATCAAAATTGTTTAGTTGAGAGTAATGGGGTTGCTTAGTACGTCAAAAGAGCCAACATTTTCGAATCTTCAGCTATATTATACATCTCCGAACGTATCCGTAGTTTCTGATACCCTAGATACAAGCTCCATGCTTAGGGGTCAGTTACTATAATGAGATGATGTAGGGAATGATTATGTTATCATTATAAATATCTTGAAAGTCTATATTTAATTAGTCTGCCGTCTAAAAACATGTAAAATCTGATACAAATGTCAAACCAATTGACCAAATAACAAACAAACAAGTTGTAACTGTTATTTCAAACAAAATTAGACTAAAAATACCCGATAATTATAATCATTGTAACTGTTCCATGCAGGAAGTAATTGATCTAGTTTGAAGCTGGATTAAGTTTTTGTTCATATTTTTTGCGTTCGCTGATATTTGTATAGTATTTTTTATTCAGCGATGATCTTTAATGATATTGAAGTAATGGTTTATTAGTTTTTTTAGCAAGGTCTGTGGCTTAGTTTCCTCAATATGAGACCTTGTTTCGACCAGATGTTCTAAATGACATTGAGTTATTAATTAAAGTAAGATTGGAGCTGGCATGTTCACAACAGGTGACAATTTTATTCAATTAAGTTTCTTTGACGGAGCGATGACTTAGGTCCTGCCTTAAAATAGAATTATAAAATTGTGTTTTTGAAATGCACATAATGATGCGCATTATTTTGTTTTTCTTGCATGCGTATACGATGACTCAGTTAAAATTCGCGTCGGGTTTAGCTCAATTAATTTAGCCTTAGAATAAATCACTGGTAAACTGAGTAAATTGGTATTAAATCTATACTTCAACAAGATTTAACAAGATTTAACTTTTAGAAAACCACTTTCATCTGATTCTGGTGGTAAGTTTATTCGCATAAAAAACAAATTATATTAACAGAACACAAATTATTTCTACAGAAATTTCGTCATAGATCCTCCAAATAATTGCTTATGTCAACATTAAACGTCAAAATACTTTTTTGACAGTTCCTTTTGACATAATAATATTCTTCAATGTAAAGAAAAGTATTATGATCTCTAAAAGCCATATTCAAACCAATTTCCGTTTCATAGTTCCGAGACAATTAAATTAGTTAGTAACACAAGCGGCACGCTGTCTAGCGAATAGTGTTTTTTCAACGGCGACTGTAAATGTTATATATTTTTTGTTTAATAACCGCACAAAGACTAGTTCCACGAAGAAACACTTAGAGATGACAGAATGTTCAAACAATTGTTGATTGATTAACAGATTTGGCTACTTTTGTGTGTTTTTATCATAAGGAGATGACACACAAGTCACACAACACTTTTGTTGCAAATTAGCAATCATTCAAGTTTTTATTGCAGTTTCTTTTAATTCTATTTTAAGATTCTGTTTTGTCTTACGTATTTATAAATAAGTTTTATGTTGGGCGAATTCATGTCATTTTTACTTCATGGTATTATGAGATTTTTTAGCCATAAAATTGATGTTTTCCCATACGTTTGAGTAGGCTTTGTATTAAATTTTTGCTTATAAGGTAAGTATTTTAAAATTTTCAATAAAGTTTTTATTAGTAATAAAAATAATCGAATGCGATTTATAATCGTCGTTGGGAAAAGTTTCTCTAATATTTAGGATCGATAAATATATTACGAAAGTTAGATACTCGTTTAGTCTTAAGATGTAAAGATATCTTAGGGCCTATTTCACGACGTTCAAGTAAAGTTACTCACCAAGTTAAGTTAGTTTTATCTCTTTCTTACTCTATGTCAAGTGACAAAGACAAAACATGTGAGTTGCTAAGTACTCGGAACGTTAGTTGAAGATGGTGAAATAGGCCCTTATTGTATTTATAATATATTTTTGGGAGTTCAATGTAGTATTTTCACCGTAGCGTAGGACGAAAAACGTTGTCACAAACTTGTATATAATATACTAGCAGCGCCCCGCGGTTTCACCCGCGTGGTTCCCGTTCCCGTGGGAATACGGGGATAAAATATAGCCTATGTTATTCAGGGTGAATGTAGCTTTCTAATGGTGAAAGAATTATTGAAATCGGTTCAGTAGTTTCGGAGCCTATTCGTTACATACAAACAAACAAACAAACAAACAAATCTTTCCTCTTTATAATATTAGTATAGATAGGACAAAAAACTACTCGTATATATGTAGGAGATAGCCTGCTCATACTTTATATCCCCATAAAGTATGGAAATCATACAATAATTATCATCTTAGTACCCTCATAACTACAAATAACAACATAGCTACCAATTCACAAATATCAATTAGAATATTATTTAGCCATTAACCAAAGTTTATTTACTGAGAGCAAATATTATTCTACTGTTTGTGGGTCAATAAGTACGTTCGGTCAATGTGTTTAATCGCAAATTTTAGAAGTAACTGTTAAATTCGTCACCAGTGGAAGATTTAAGCACTTTATTGTCATAATGATATTAATATGACTGTCATAATTATTTTAAGAGGATTCGTTAGTTGTATTTAGATAATTTATTACTTGTTTTCTAGTTATTTTTTGATTAATTTAGTTGAGGATGAAAGTGGGTTGGTATAAAAAAGTAAACTAAGGTAATTTTAAAGCAACACGATCGTTGGTTTTACGTACATGTAAATAAATTAAGTAAAAAGTTTTTGAATATTTAACTTACAACTACACCCAAGAAATTTTTATATACTTGACTTACAACTGCATTAGACAAGTACTTATTGTTTGATCACGATATTAAAATTGTCATTAAGTACTTAATTCCAAGTTACTATAACTTCAACACCTTACCGGTTGATAAAGGATGAAGAAATTCATTAAAAATAATTACAATTCCTCATAATATAAATACTGTTTGTGTTATTCCTCATATCAAATATTAAACGAGTAAAACCGGGGAATACAGCTACTGCACAATAAAACTATTCAAAATTCCTACAAATATTAAATGCAACGGTATGTTCTTTTCACGCCTCGCATCTATTCAATAATGGTGAATCAATTTATAACGTTCCTCTATTGGGCACGTGGCAGAAATATTCTATTGTTAGTGGCAGATGTAGTATACAGTAAACTTTATCCTATTATTATCAACAATTTGTTTTGATGGTCTTCAATGGTTGAATTTTGTGGAGTCTGTCAGTTTCGGAGTTGTATTTTGTGATAGAGTTAGTGGGCGATTCTTTGGTTTGATGATTTTTAAACTATGACGTAAAAATTGGAAGTGTTTTGAGTTTAGCGTGTGTATCAATTTGTTTTTTTTTGTAAATAAAAGTGACTAAACCAAAAAAGTTGACACGACCATATAGGGTTTAGATTTATTATGATTGCGGACGTTTTTGTGACGGAAACTTTATATAATGGTAAGAGGTGGTCTTTTCACTACTTTACCTTATCAAAGACAAAAAGCGTATATAGTTTGTTGGTATTGTTAATCGGCAAGGTCTTTTGTGATTTCAAACGTCATTTTAACGTCATTTAAAATAATTTATCCGTAAATGTGTTTTGGCATTTAACTCGATAACAATGGTCCAAATTATCAAATTATTCGTAACCTTCACCACGGATCTACAAAGTAAGCAAAAAAAAGCTTTTGTTACCTTTTAAATAAGATTAAAATTACAATGGCAGATCGACTGCATTTGGTCCATTACTGTGACAAATTGAATGGTCGATTTTGGACGGAAATAGAGCAATTTAACAACGACTATTGGTACATAAAGGGCATTAATCGTTGGTCATTTGGTTTGTGATGGATAGCGTACAGTGGGGTGCAAATGAAATGAATGAGATTCACACTGTTGTAGGTAAATCGATTTATAATCGGTTCAAAAGATTATCGATTTCGTGCGTCATATATTTGGACTAATTGTGGTAAAATGTTGAATAGAATATATTTTAATTGGGTTAAATTGGTAGGGAGTGATTAAAAGGGACTTTTTCTTTTGTGTATTTGTCAGGTTAGAACTAGAAGTAAATATTCTATTATAATACCTATAATATGCCAAGCGATTTTCCAAGTCCAATTTCAGGGTTGCTATTTTTCAAACATTTTGTATTATTTTATCTTTTATTTTCTTAATTTTTTGATCATATTTTATCTTTAAATACAATTTATGTTAGACCTGCTTTTGTATTCTACATCAACGTAAGTAAAAGTCTTGTAGTCAAATGTTGACTTCCGTATTTTCCCACATTTAGAAATATTTTCTATTTGGAACAAATATTTTTTGATATTCAATTTGCGTATAATCCGACATTTACCTCCTTTATTAATCATTCATAAATATTTATCGTTCCAAATATCACAGAGGTGTTAAAAATTAAAATTGAATCAGTTTTTATTTCTTACTGGCTGTGTGCTTCGATTTTGGCCGCGTTCCTGTAAAAAAAATGAAGCCAAAAATATATTTTTTATACTTAATGATAAATGTGTAATTTAATTATTGGTGAAAGAATGGATACTTTTTAAGCTCTTGCAAATTGAATTCATAGTTTTTTTTAAACACCTGTATTTATCGCATATAATACTCTCAAAATTATTTACCTCGACATTTCCATTCTGACCTCTAACTAGTTAGTGCAAATGTCCATGGAAGTTACTTATCATTAGGTAATTCCATATCCTATAAAGATTACGAGCACAGATATTTTTATATACAAAATTATGATTTTATACACATTTTATCAATCGGATACTTTAAAGGAATCAAAGTAACCGCTCTGTAGTCTGTATCTTGATCTATCAAACGCTAATCTCTTTTAGTAGTTGTCATAATTATTGTATTGTCACCTTTTGAATAACGTGTTAATATAATATTCATACAAAAACATGAATTATTACTCTGATACCTCATTATCGTAAAGGATTATTCTTTTATAAAATAAGTTTACGATTCAAAAAGTATGCTATTAGAATAAATACATAAAAAATGGATGTCTAATCAAAACTATAAAAAAATGTTATTGGAAATCGACGTCTTAAAAGGTTTGGGTAATCATGAACGTAATTTGAAACTTTTCGATAAGGGATTAGTTTTATTAATTTTACGTAACTATGTTGAAGGACTTATATAATACTTGGCCTAGAATAACGGTTTGTGTAGTAAAATGTTAAATACGCCATAAATGTTTAAGCAGAAGATACTTATGATTTTGATAACGTTGGTAACTTTCAATAAGTCAAAGTATTATTTAACATTTTCAACGCTTAGTACATCTGTATTCGGTGACCTAAACTTCATACCGGAAATATATTTTTTAGTTGACGTGTTTATTTTCTTCTATATTAAAAGGTATAAAGAGAAAAGAACCTAATTTACGTGGAAAAATATTTTTTCATTTACTTACTGTTACTCACTATACTAACATTGGAAATTAGGGTTGTTTGTACGTGCAATCAAATTTTACTTCACTGTGATGTGAATTGTGATTTTTCGGGTAAATCCAGACCTAAGGAAAAAATTGCACATGTGTGTAACCTCCGATTCTGCAAAATTCTGAATCAATTAGATATGTAAAAGAAGATTAAAATTCTTTAACTTTGATTATAAGCGATTAACGTATTTAGCGATTTAAATTTTAAAAAGAAAAACAATTTTGTAAACAATATCGGAAAAACAATTCTACAGAAATTGGGATTTCATAAAATCCAGCTGTAACAAATACTATCAAAGAATTACAGAGCTATATCTTGATTTCAATATTAATATATACGTCTTCAATTGAAGTGTTTACTTGAAATATAATTACTGAAGATATAATCTAATGATATAGATCAGAACGCACGATATAACAATACATAATCGGTTATTATATTAAAGAGAGGGATTACAAAAATATAATTTAATATGTAGGTCAATGGTAACTTCGTTGTATAATGATGGATAGTTGTAAAGTTTATTGGTGTTATTATAATTGTGGTCTAGATTTTAAGTGCTTTATGTTTATTATTTGTTTACAAAGGTAATCAAAGTGTTCTTTTAGAATATTATATTATTTAGCTATAATTTGTGCGGGGTGAATATTTGTGTGAACCACAAAATTAAATGTTTGTCTCGGTCTGGGTATGTGTGTGAATGAGTGTGTGCGTTGTTTCTGATACCCTAGATACAAGTTTCGAACTTAGTTAGGGGTCAGTTACTATAATGAGATGATGTAGTGAATGATTATGTTATGTTATGTTATTTGTGTACAAAGGCAATTAAAGTGTTCTTTTAGAATATACTAGCAGCGCCCCGCGGTTTTATCTGCGTAGTTCCCGCTCCTGTGAGAAAACAGGAATAAAATTATCCTAAAAACCTTCTTCTTCTAACTCGATCTACTACTGTACTACTACTAGAAAACCGCATCAGAATTCGTTGCCTAGTTTCAAAGATCTTATAGGGACAGAGAGACAGCGACAGAAGCATTTTTTATACTATGTAGTGATCTTTTAATCTGGGTATATTATGTCTAAGTATAAGTTTTTCATACAGATCTTAGGCTGATATATGTCAAAATGATAATGATAATGTCGTATAGCCCTTTGAGTTGTGATGGTCTGATGGCAGTCGCTTCACGTAAAATACTGACATTCCGCCAAATCTGGTTAAACTGATAGCCGACCCCAAAATAGATATGGGATAAAGGTTCGGAAAGAGAGAGAGAGATCTTAGGCTGATATTTATTTACCCATGATAAAGGAGTATTATAAGTTATCGGAAAAGTATTTGTAAGTAATTCAAAGTACATAATAATATCTCTTTAGTGCTAATAAAATGTAGTTATTACAAGTCAAAGTACACTTTTCAATCACCAAAGAACCTGTCTCGTATACCACAAACTTTGCCATCATAGGATGTCCTGACGATGTTATTTTCCTGCTAAGACCAAGTCCACACAAACTTATTGGTAGCTGTAATAGTACAAAGACGTAAACCAAAAATAAGACAAGAATAAAAAAGTTATAAAACGGAAAATTCCATCTATTGTAATAGGAGTCGGGGATGTAAGCGTTTTGTTAAAATAAAACTGTTTTGGTTTCTCTATTAGCTATTATTACTCACTAGTAGCGCTCCGCGGTTTCACCCGCGTAGTTCCTGTTCCCGTGGGAATAGTGGGATAATATATATATACGGGAATATTAGCTTTCCATTTGTAAAAGAATTTTTAAAATCGGTTCTGTACTTTCGGAGCCTATTCGTTACAAAGAAACAAACAAATCTTTCTTCTTTATAATATTATTTCTTTATATATTTATATTAGTAGGAAGCACAAAGTTTATTAAAGTAAGTTGTAAGGTAAGTATATATTTATTGATTGAACAATGAACAATGCCAGCGTGCTCTTACTTCTATTGAAAAGCAGTTTTATAAAAGTATCTTTACATTTATGTTGTTTAAAACAAAGTTGCTACCACTGTTTGTATGCTTACATCTTTTAGACTACGCAACAGTATTTAATGCTGTTTTCAATAAATTATACAGATTAATTCAAGCGAAATATTTATATGTACCTATGATAAAACAAAGTGTCTAGTCGTCCAGTAATTCGGACGAATAATCGTATTCATCCGACTAGCGAACGAATGACACTATTAATTAAACGTCCATTCTAGCGGACGTTTAGCAACAGCCATGATAAAAAACGCAGGTGAATGCACAGATAGTGTATGTATAAAGGATATTTAGGATGCATGTTCGAACTTTCCCAAAATTACGATTTATTGACCACAGACCACGCAAGTTTATTGATATGTATTACATGTCCCGGTATTCGCATTTACATAGTAATTGTCGTAATTAAATCGTGTTATAAAATCTGTGAAGTGTATCGATAAATCTTAAAGGATCGATTTTGATTGATTTATTCGATTCAAATTGATTGTTTCGTGAATTATTTATTCATTTTTAATGTTTTTGATTAACATACCGTTGTTTTAAATAAATACTTTAATTAATGTAAGCAATAAATAAAATGAATAATAGGTACGTTGAAACCTTTAAGATTTTACCTGTGTAATTCCCGTTTCTGGTAGTAATCATCTAGCTAGGATAGTAACTATGCACATACTCTATTATACAAACTCAGTAACATTCGTGGATTGGATTACAAGAATTGGCAGTTCGGCATGGTGACCACTGCTTCTTAGGCCTACAAATAGAGGAACTGCAAATTTTAACAGTTTATTTATATATATTTATCAATAAAATGATTTGTAATGATAATAAACCATTTACATTGAGAGTCCACAGTTCAAGTGCGAGCCGAGAGCTACACACTCGACATTCCTCGCGATAATGTGTTCGAGCTACGCCATTTCCGATACCAATTTGCGAGGAAATTTCAATGATTTTCAATATAAAAATGTATTGAAAATATAACATAGTCATAAGGAAAGATGTGGTTTTGTATGGAGTTCTAAGTATTTGTATATTTTTGATTATATTTGGACATATGTTTGAGTTTTAAATCATGTGAAAGTAGGTCAACCTAGGTTAACACGGAAAACCTTTTATTTTGGGAAAATGAGGTTGCTATCTTCTCAATATACAGCATAAACTACTGAACCGATTACGCTGAAATTAATAGTGAGTAACTTACACAGTTCCCACATAACACCAAAGGGAACAGAGGTCGCCTGAAAACCACCAGCGCTGCTTGAAATGAAATAAATTTATTTTGGGTAGCACAAGCTGAGTCCCAATGCTTAAATGTGTTTTCTTTATATGTTTTTTTTTCTTTCTTTGTACCTATAAGTACATAGTTTTAAGTAATTTTATTAAGCTATTGCATAGCTTCTATCGAGGGCCTTGAGCGCGGGGACCGAATCCAGAAATTCCGTAACGAAAAAAAACCACACTATTATTTTTTTATAGAAAACTATTTTTGTAAATTTTCCAAAAAGTTTTTATAGTAATGTAGACAAAAATTTTATTGTATGAAGTCCCAAGTACGACATCAATATTTTTAAGGTTAGGATTGCAATACAAAAATAAAAAAAACAATTAGTTGATAAAATTGCTATGCAATAGCTTTACCGCGGCAGTCCCCGAGTGTCACACGTTTTTTTTTATAGAGTTTTGCTTTTTAAGTTTACGTAGTTACAATAAGACGAAAGAGTAATTGACTGATTAAGACAATGATTAATGAACTAATAATTTAGATCAAATACTTACAAAGACGTGTTGCAATCGTTAAGTGTATGATTAGAATCTGTAACATTTCTCTAGGATATCTTTCTATTGATTATAAATTATGAAATAAGGACAGTGGTCAATACGGTGTCTTATGAAATTGTATTATCATTACTGATAATAATTTTACCTATTTGTTAACAAGTGTCTATGTAATATTGCGATATTTTATTAGTAATATAATTGCAATTATGTATTTAAACCTGATTTTATTAGTGTTAAGTTGCTGGGACAGTAAAATTGTGAAGAAGTGGTTAAGTTTGATAGTATTCAAATTGTATTGGTTTGGTTGGGGCAATTGCAGTTTCGATTAACAGTAAGTAGATTATGTGTTCACGTAAATATAAGTAGTTTTATATCTAACATTTTAAGTGTGTATATTGTTTTACTGGTAACTTGTTTCCTGATATACGTATTAAGAAAGTATAATCTAGTCTATTAAGTATGTTATTTGTTATTTTCGAAAATGCACTTCGTCTGAATGTTTGTCTTCTAAAGGTTCATAAAAAATAGTAAAGAAAAGATATTAGGCGTATTTTTGGTACATATTAGTGTAAGTATGTATATGTCTGATGCGGAAATTGCATGTATTTTTCCGTGTATTTTCAAAGCAGATTGTATACAATAAGTCAGTCTTCAAAATCAGTTATAAATGTGAATGTAGCCAATCAAATCGTGCGTCACATTTGCTACTTAGCAAACTATCTTGACAACACGATTGTGTACTGAAAACATTAATGTTTTAACATAATGTCCATTAAAGATAGTCTTGTATTATTTACACTAAAAATATTAAAACGTAAACAAATGAACAAAAAGGTTTTTATGTTTGTAATTAATGTGTGCAACTGTAGTATGTGTGTATGGAGTCGAATAAACAATCGAATGTCAACACTTTAGGGAGCGATGACTTGGCTGCGCGGACGCATGTTTGTCAAGACGAGACTGGTCCGTAGGGGCCTTTACTTGTATAGATTTATCAATTATAGCTAATGGAATGTAAGGAAATATCCTTGTTGTCCTTACGCCTAAAACAAAAAGTGGGTAACTCGTTTACAACCGCTTAGTTTTGTAGTTATGTTAATGAGTTCCAGAAAGACTTTTTAACTTCGGAAGTGTTTTTGTTATGTAAATGAGTTTTTTATTTTTTTTTATTCGGAAAAAAACAGTATTACAACTAGATAAAATACAAATTAGTTAGATATACACCATTTACATGTTTTCGCATATAGTTCTTTGCGCGTTTTTTAATTTTATATTCTCTTTAGATTGATAAACTGTGCTTTTTAAAAATTGAGATTGAAATCAATGTGATTATTTTAAACTGATAGATTAGGGAAAGAAAATGATGACGCAATTTTCTCCTGATTGTTACATCAGAAATGAGAGATAGGCATTTTCCCTGCATACCTTACTCTACTTTAATGTCATGTATCTAATAGTCATAGTAATTTATTGCTGACATATTAAACAATAACATTTACATTCCTCTATATATTAGTTATACATGTAAATAACTGTAACTATAACTAATATAAAATATTGAATTCGGCCCGGTTTCGCCCACAAACGTCTTTATATTCTTTGATCTTATCGATAGAGGTGTAACAATTCATTATCATTAAAATTAACGATCAACATGTCAAATGATGAAAAATATTACTAAAATTTAATCTCCACAATACGGAATGTGTGTGAATTTATTTTTATGAGTCGAAGATATATTAATTTCTATAGATAATCCACGGTTAAGCATCATGGTAAAGTTAATCCGATAATATTACGAGTAAGTTTTAAAATTTAACGAGCCATTGAATAAACAAACGTATGAATAAAATGTTTAAGCAAATTACGTATTTATATGAATGTTATTATGCGTTTCTTTAGTGTGTGTAGTAATTCGTTGTAATCATTTAGATTACCGCCCACTTAGATTCTCAGCGTTTTTACTTTTTAAGCTTAAAATTACGTTGTGAATACGAATAACTTATGGTTTTTATACAGTTAAAGATTTATTCTTAAATAACTGTGATGTGTGATGATTGAATATCCAGTTATTTAAAAGTCAGTATTAGGTGTAATATAACGCTTACCATAGTAAAATAAGTACAAATATTTAAACAAATATTACATCCTATAAGTACATAATTATTTTATTCACATTCTGCCTTATTTGCGTTGCATTTTTAGTCTAGTTTAGCACTAAACCAGGTTTTACAATCAATTTTGAATACTGTCAAAGTGACAAATTTGACTGACAAGGTGTCAAATGCTTACCAGGTTTTGTTAAACCGGACTAAAAATGCAACGCAAATAAGGCAGATTATGTTTAAAGTATGACTACTACGAGTATAATAGGTCTGTTCGTATTATCGTTGTAAGTATATGATCGAAAGTGTGATGAAACATTTTGTATCTTGTTATAAATTTGAGCTATCATCAGTGATAACAGTGAAAGTTTGAAATATCATAAACTTATCACAAAATGATATATAATTTTTGTGATAACTAATAGTTTGAGTATAAATTAAGTTTTTTTATTATTTTGTTTCATAATGTTTTGTTGCTTTAGTTGATTTTCTTTTAAACTTTTCGATGTCAATGAATACTAATATGAATGTATGTTTTACTAGAAGGAGTAAGTGGACAGTTTTCTTTCCTCAATTAGACTTTACGAGTATATTGGGATATTTGAGAGCATTTCATGTGAGGACAAATCGAACTATTAACCTATAATCTAATAATATGGAATACGGACGCTGTTACCGAAATTGGCATGGAATACATCATTAAAATATTGGCAAAAATTCGGTCGCCGAATATCGACTTGTATTGAAAATGTAGTCCAATATTAATTTGGTATTTGACAATGTAATTTTGTGAATCATCTAGTTTTTTGCGGTTTGATTTGACCCTGTTACCTAAGGATTAAAACGATGTCACCATGACAGCTAAATAAGGATTAACGTAAACTAATATTATGAAGCTGAAGAGTATGTTGGTTTGAACGCACTAATATCAGATCATTTAATGTGGATAGACCATTTATCGTGAACGACTATCCTACTAATATTATAAAGCCGAATATTTGTGAGTGTAGATGTAAAATTACTGAATGGATTTTAATGAAATTTGGTACAAATGTTCCTCTACCTAGGAATAACGCGTAGGATTCGACTTTTTATCCCTAAATTCCCACGGAATAAGGTTCCACGCGGGTAAAACCGCGGGGCACAGTAGGGCATAATGTCACCTATCCCTACGGCTAATAGTAGTGGAGCTAACGCGAGTTAAACCGTGGGGCGCAGCTAGTTATTTATATAACACATTTATAAAACATTAAGGTTACCTAAAGAGGCATTAGGAGTGGCCATCACACATTATAAAATATTCACACGCATTTTACAACCAATTATATTAATCCGCACAAAATGTAATTCTTGACCATCAAAACTTTAATCTTTATTCTAATCTATTGTCAATCTATAAATGTTTCACAATAAGTTTTTGTCGTGACGGTTTATTGAGTTTTTACTGATGTTTAATATGCTATAAATATATATTTATTGCTATACCACTAATACGCCATTTCGTCTGTTTTATTGCACCACACCGCCTTAAAATTTATACCCGTAGATATATACTTGTAATAAGTAATTTGATTTTCTTGAATATGATATTAAAAAGTGATTAAATAAGTTTTATTGTCTTACATAATTAATGGAAAGTGTTATCGGAGAGGAAATAATTAGAATCTATTAGTGACTCCGCCTATTTAGATAACTAAATTATTGCTTGTGTTTCGTTGTAATTTATTCGGTTTTATTTATTAAGAAACTATGCTTAGAGGTTATCGGCGGAAATTCCGATTCGTTGGAAATTTGGAATGAGAAGTAACTAAGTATACTGTGCCGAGTTAGCTTTTAAATATTAACTGTTCAACCTATTTTCCGGGATAAATCGTAACAAACAACGAAAAATACAGTCTTAACATAATCATACATCATCTGATCTCATTATCTATAACTTGCCTACTTACATATTTTTTATAACTAAGATTAGATTTCGTTTTGTTGGTATGTAGTATGTATGTATGTATGTTAGTATGTATTTTTGTGTATGTAGCTAAAAGTACTCATAATATTTATATTCCAGTAAGCATATTTAGTTAAATACCACAAACAGAAAATCACACATAATTATAGAAGATTAAATTAAGTTGTACTTACCGACAAGCGCCATACAACAACATCAATTTACAGGAAAACTCGTAACATTAAACAAACTCGTTTTTAACACACGCTTTAAAAAGGTTGGTTCTACAAAGTTTTCTTTTGCAGTTTTTGAGATAATGAGAAAAGAGGTTTTACAATAACAGTCATAAAAATATGTATATATTTAAAATTATTAAATACCTTTTTGGCGATAAATAAAAAATAGTTCATAATAATTAGAAACAACAAAATTAAAAATAGAAGAACCAAATTGAAATTGTTAATAAAGCGAATTCTGAATTTAAATTGTACTTACTACGTAATACAGCATTACAATTTAAATTAAGAATGTATATTTTTAAACATTTTGCTCTTTTTAACATTTATAATTTTCGTTATTTGAATTTCGAATATTGGAATAGTGTGGCTTGTATTGTATTAAATTAAAGAGTTTTAATATCCACAACAAAACTTTTATTTGCCAAAACTTTTTGATGTATTATTCTCCGTACCCCATTCTAACGTTAGAAAAACTAAAAAAACTGTTTAAAACTGGGGTGTAGCAAAGCAATCAATGTATGTACAAGCTCGTATTCAAATGGGTTAGCCCCTTATGCTAATCTGTGGACGTAGTGCCAATTAAACGGTTAACAATAGCGTATAGAATGTCTCTATTCGGTTATACCGGTTTGGCACATGCCGAATCTACAAAATCCTGTTCACAGATTACTTAACAGTTACTTTTTAAATCTATTACTTTTAAGAAACCAGTTTCACTGCATGATTTTAGTGCTCGCAAATCCTGACGTGGGCAGATTTAGGGATAGATTAAAAAAACATATCTCTACTGGAACCTGTTCTGTCATTTCATAGTTATAAATAGTAAATACCTATTGTCACAAGTAAGCTACTTATAATTTTTCAAGTACGGATTTTCTTTAGGAATTTTCCAGGACCTAAATAATTAGGTCCATAAGTATGCATAAATGTTTTTTAAGCTATTCGTAAGTATGACTATTGTTATAGAGCAAGGGGTACTTTATTTATACAAAAAAATCACACATCGCATTTTTTTTAAAGAAAAAAAAAACAACAAGCTTTTACTATGGATGGTCACCTAATAGACAAGGGACTTTTTATTTATATGCTTTTTTATATGATAATATGTATGGTATGAGTAACAATAGCATCCCTTTGAACAAAGATATACATATCTACTTACTTATTATTTATTCATGTTTTTAATTAGCACTCCAAAAGGGTTGATTTGTTAGATTTTAAATCTATTTCGGATTATAATGTTGCCATTACAATTCTAATAAAACTTCTATTGTTATTCTAATTTGCGAGTTTATTATTTGAGAATAATTCTAATTAAAATATTTTATTGAAAGGCGAATATTTTGTATGTAGAATGAACAATGTAATACAGTGTGTCTGTTTGTTACTGTTTTACGTTCAATCGACCGAATGAATTTGAATGCAATTTGGTACACATAGGTTTGCGGGTTCGATTCCCGAGCGTGGTAAATTTTTTGGATATGAATATGTGTGTGCATAGTTATTGATACCTAAAAACTTCTTTAAAAAGATGATAGAGTGATTGCTTAATAGTTTCTGATACCCTACAAGTTACGAACTTAGTTAGGGGTCAGTTACTATAATGAGATGATGTAGTGAATGATTATGTTATAATGTATTACTTAGTTATTATCCTGTGCTACATAGGATATCTTTATCCCAGAATTCCCACGGGATTGGGATTTACGTGGGGAAAACCTGAGATACAGTTAGTAATACTTATTTATTAGCAAGTGAAAGGGCTTTTCTTAGATGTAAAAATGGAATTGATTTTTGTGGGCGATAACTTTAATACGATTGTGGGTGTTTACTGAACTTTATAGTTTTAAATGATTTATTTATATACTTACTTGATTTGAATGGTTTGTGAAAATATCGTGAAATTTATTCATTAGTAACGTTTTACTGTTAAGTTTTAATAAGTTTAAATGTACTTCCGTACAAGATTTATTTATAGTGTAAGGTTGCGGGTTCGATTCCCGTACGGGGTAAATATTTGTGTGAACCACAAATGTTTGTCTCGGTCTGGGTGTGTGTGTGTGAATGAGTATGTGCGTAGTTTCTGATACCCTAGATACAAAGTCAGGAACTCAGTTAGGGGTCAGTTACTATAATGAGATGATGTAGTGAATGATTGTTATGTTATGTTATGTGTTGTTCACACTTAGACAATCTAAAGAATTGATTTAAAACATGTAAATTTTTAAATCAGCTGGGACTTGAATCCATGACCATGCTGAACCGTAGCAACGTTCTAGATCAACTGAACTACGGACGTCACATTAGAGCGGTTGAAAATGGTTTGTTAGAAGGTTTCCGCGAAATCGTTTTTCCATGCATTACCTAATTTTCAGCATTTGCGTTTTGCCGCGGTCTCTTTCTATCTCGATTGCTCTTATTACCCTATCTTTCTACGACATATTCCTGAAGATCATTATAAAGCATAGCACCCAAACAAAACAATCAAAACTCAGTTATTCATATAAAATAAACTATTTCAAAAGTTCAACACAACACAATAAATTGGGGGTATCAATCAAAAATGTTGAAATGTCCCCCTTGCGGTGATATACGGAATCAATACTGCACAGGGAGGAAGCGATAACCGGTAACACTTCCTATAACCACCCTTATTTTTATTTTTCAAGTCTTATAAACCACCCTATGGTAATAGAACCGCATAGTTTTTTTTTTAATAACAATTTGTCATTGAATACGTCACTGTTACTGGCCATTCATTTAGAAGTTGCAAATGGTTTCCGTTCCATTTTTAAAACGGTTTTATTTTTTTTGTAAGATGAGGTGTGTTGGTCGTGTGCGCGAAGAGTTTCTTAGCGGTGAAGTCTATTATTTTCTTTACATTCGATTTTTCTTTTATAACATAAGTCTCTATAGGTAATGTTGAGACTTTGTCTGTTACAATAATACTTTACATTCTTAAGGATTACTAAATTACTTACGTACAACGAAATCTTTGATCTGAGGATCTGATATTGAGGTATTAAATTAATTACAAATACTGGTATTGGCTTTCAAATTTGTGCAGTACAAAAATATTCCAATCCGTCAAGACGAGTGTCTAAAACCTGTTAAAAACAAAATTAAAGTTATTAATATTCATAATATTTAAAATTTAATTAATAACCTAAAAAGTAATAAAGTTATGAAGGATGTTTATCTTATAACCATTTAAAATACCTCAATATAAATAAGGCTATATATTAAACTCTAGTAGAAGTTTTGCATTCGTGAATATCATATAATATAACGCTATTAATTATAATAGATTATTAGATAAGACAATTAATTAAAAACACTGATACGATCGGTTAACTTGTTGTGAATTAAAAAAACTAATTACTAACTAATACTATATTAATTTTATATGAGTACCTATTTTGGGAACCGACAGTAAAGAAAACGGATTTTCTCCAAAATGAGACCTCATTTTGAATCGATTTTTCGCCCCATAAAGAGCTACCGCATCGCAAACAACGCCATAGGTACAACTTTGATCGAAATCGATAGAGCCGTTTTAGAGAGTCATTACAAATATGAAAATAAAAATAAATTACGCTACGTTTTCTTCTAAAGCGACTCATGCAAAAAGTCCAGATTCTTCTGTTTGCTATAAAAGGGGAAACTCTCATTAGATCAATAAGTACTCCTAACGATCTGGTGTTAAATTTATACATGCACTATCACATCTGACTCAGCTTAAAAACATTAGAGGACAAATCGCACGTGTTTAAGTAATCGATTTGGCGTGCATCACTTACATGATAGATGAGCAAGCGCATGCGATACGAATCAACCCTTCTATTCAACGGGATTTAGGGCGTGAAGGGTAAATGAATATATTTAAAAAACGCCTTAGAAATACCAATATAAGCCGCAGCTGTTCAATTTTAAAAACTCTATAGAATTATTCGGCGAACATTTGATTTATCTCTAACTAGTCAGTTTTGGCGTAATGAACGACTCAGAACAGGTTATAAATAATAACGTGAACGATCTTTTTATCAGAGATCTTGTAGTTAAGACAGTCGAAGCGAAGAATATCGGATTTCTGTTTATTGCAATGAGACGGTAGCGTGCAACTAGCAGGTACAAATGAGTTGTCTGCGACTTATAGATAGATGGACGATAACGTATTATTTTCGATCCGAGTTTGTCATCAAACTAAGTGGTTAGATATAATATGAAGTAAAATATAGTCTTATTAAATAATAACTGATTGTACTGATAAGACATGGCTCTACGTTCATTGGTTGTCTGCAAATTGTTTTGCACTTGTACTGGTTATTTTGATGACTTCAACACGGTTTTTATTTTGTTATTTATTGTGTGAATTGTTCGTGTTTCAATGTTTACTTTTATGCGGTTTATTTGTATTTTTCTTTAATATCAACGGTCTTTATAAATTGTATCAAATTATCTGAACCAGAGAAAAAGCACGAACAACACGAATTTTTCATTTTCGCGGATTACTTAGTTACATTTGGTTTAACCAAAAAAATCGTATCGCTCTGGTTGTAAAAGTCTGGTAGCAGACGCTCTACGTAAAATTCTGATATTCTGCCATGTCTGGAAACCGAAAACCAACCCCAAATATACAAGAAATAAAAGTTGGGACGAAGAAGATTAATATTAAATTTTATTTAAACTATAGCTAGCTAGCTATTTTTCCTATAAACTCTGCAACTGAAAAAACAATTAAGTACCTAATCTAAAACTACATTAATCAAATTAGAACTTCAATTACATGTAACATTATTCAACAAAGTTCTCAAACAAACAGTTTACAATCAATCTAGAGACAAACAAGTAAGTAACATTACATTCATATGCTTTATTCAATGAAGTACTAATATTTTAAAATCTATTCGTCGAGGATCCATTGAAAACATTCAAAGGGCGTTAGTCTCAAGAGAAAGTTAAATGAATGAGAGTGTCAACGATATTCTTATTTAAATATTTATATTGAAGGTGCCTTTTATAGTACAATGTTGGTGTGTTAACACTCACTAATATTAATAACTGTTGCATTGTAATAACTGTTTTTATTTAGATATGTGTTGTTACTTACGAGTATTTTAAATGTTAGTGGGCAGTTTCCTCAACAAGATCTTTCTAGATTGAGGCCTTTGTCCTTTCATACATAACTTTAAAGAAAACGCACACTTTAATTAAGTATTTTTAGGGGTTATTTGTACAAAAAAATAAGCAGCATGTGGCTGAAATTAGTCGAGTTATTCGACTAAATTCGGTACATACACATAACACACAAATAAATTTATTTTTTGAAACCTTAAAAGTATAGAATATTTGAATGAGACAAATACTTATCATCTTTACTTATCAACCATACTCCAAATAAGTTTTCGCGAACAAAATCTACACTAATCTTATAAAGAGAAAAGATTTGACTGTTTGCTTGTTTGTAACGAATAGGCACAGAAACTACTGATCTGATTTAAAAAAATCTTTTACTAATGGGAAGCTAATTTATCTGTGCGTGACTTAGGCTATATTTTATCCTCGTATTCCCATGAGAACGGGAACTACGCGGGTGAAACCGCGGGGCGCTGCTAGTCCAGTATAAATACAAAGATAATCTCTGTTCCCAACCGACAGTTGTAAACATAGGAACATGAACATTGTTTTCCACAAACGATGGCAAAGTTGGGAAGTTGGTCCGCTTTGCATAGCTCCTGCGTTTCCTGGTATCCTGGTACAATACATCGGTAACTAGGTTAGTTGACAACTTTGAGTTATGTTGTTATGGCAAAATAGTTGTTTTTCGTGTAAATTCTAATCCATTAGAATTTTAAGGTCTTCTTGTTTCTTCTTATCCCCTTATAATATTAGCAGGACAGTCTTTATATTTATCAAACCACAAACATTATGGATGTGACGACAATATTTTTAAATGAAACTACTGAAAATGTTTCTAGTTCTAATTTTAATGGGATCATGAAAAAAATATTTATGAATAAAAATTAATTTATAGGGAAAATGAAAGCAATTGTGTAGGTACTGAATTAGTAAAATAAGTGTATTAATCAATTAATATATACTTTTAAAAGTAAATAAATAATATTTTTATGAAATTAATATGACTAAGTTTATATAACTAACTAATAAATAACTGCATGTAAAGGTTCTTAAAATATCCTCTATAATTACCAGTAACGAGTATATAAATATTAGAATATATATATAAATGTATACATTACACATAGTTTCCTCGAACATTGTATTACTGAATTCGTAGTAAATCTAAATTATATTTTCGCCGTAAAATTATGCGACCCAGTTTCGTTAAATTATGCTTACTCGTTCTCTATGAAATATGCATCAGCTGACTAATAAAATAATTATATTTTGTTATCATTTAAATAATGTGACTAATCTGGCATATGCACCTGTCAAGGTTCCGGGTTTGATTCCTGAATGTTGCATGTTTGCTGTTTTCGAAATATGGTTCGGATTTGAGATCACCAACATGATAATACGCAGGAGGAAAAAAGAAAACCTACTCTTAATGCGATTTTTTTATTCAAAGTGACATAGTAACAGATATTTAAATAAAAATATACCTAGACTTAAAATCAGGAAATAATATAATTTTAAGGTTATCAAACCAATTTTGATAATACTACTGGAACTTATCAGTTTGTTTGGAAACCTTGGAAAAAGTATCTCGACACGAGACTCCCATTACAATATTATTTATCATTCAACAAAATTTATTTCAAGCACGTTATGAATATAAAAAATCTAATAATATTTTTGGCAACCCTTCTCTAACAAAACCCACAAAACATGTTAATTTCAATATTTTGCATACTATGTTAATTGGTGACAAAAATATAAAGACGTCTGCATACAAATCTCCTAAAATAACAAAATTAATTTATATAAGTAAGTACTTATACAAAAACGTTGATATCGTCAAAATATCAGCGCATGTAAATACAACCCATTCATATTATTTGCCACCCTTCAGTCACGAACCGTTTGCCGATCGGATAGCTTGTGCATAACGCACTTCTAATAAAATAATAATAGATTAGTTGTAAACTTAGTCACACCGCTAAAATTAAATAAAATGGTGAATTAAATGTTCCTGGATGCGTCACAAATTGGTGGAGTTGTCGGGCGACCGGTCGGGGCGAAAGTCGGCTTCGGCCACACAGTTGGATTGACGCGGTAACTTACCACAGTCTCATCTAAGCCATAGCAATGCTAACATCTTCCCTAACATAACCGAAATACCACGAAAGCGGTCGGGACGCGCGCCGAAATCACGCGAAATACGAATTTCGAATAAAGAATCCGCAATACGAATATTTTTAAACGAACTCGAATTTTTTTTTATGAAGAGTTGGCGCCAAACGGTAATTTGTGTTGTGCCTGTAAAGTGAACTTTTCAGCGCTTTCTAAGATTTTCTTATTTGTGTGCCGTAATTATTGTGCCGAAACATTTTGTTGGTGTGAAGTGTTTTTATTTTGTGCATTTTTTTATTTGGATTTTTTGCTCCGGATTTATTTTGGTTGGTCTTTTTTTTGTTTTTTATTGGGGTGGTATAGTTATTTAAATTTCTTATTTTGGTATCTTTTTATAGAATTATTGCAGATGTAGATTTATGAGTATGTAGCTGATTTGTGCTTGATAATAATTAAGTAGCTAATGCGGTATGTTGGTACTTATGTAGATAAAATCTTATGTGTTGAAGTAATAAGCACATAGATATCCTACTTTAATAACTTGCTAGTAACTTTTACGAGCGATAAAAGTTTTGTGCTGTTTTTCCTAATACATTATGTACATGAACTAGTAAGTACTTATGTACCGTATGAGTATAAGAATTTTAAACATCTCAATTTTAAAAATGGGTTTCTTCTAATGTTTTTAAATACTTATATATTTTTTTACTGACAGTTATTTTCTTTTTAACTTTTTGTATTAAGAACTTCTTTGAAATTTAAATTATTTTCGAATTTGGAACTACGTTATTATCAAGCGCCTAAAATCATAAAATGAACGTTCTAATTACAAATTAATTAAAGTGGCCAGTATTTTAGTGGCCTGTTATTTTAGTACTTTTTATGTCTTTATAATTATTGCGTTTTTAGTTTTAGTATATTGCTTTGGTATTTTTCTTTAGTTCGTAGAACAGAAGTCGGACTCATCATTTTCGTAGCAGCTTATGGTGCGTCTAGAGGTTATTATAACTCATTATTAATTTTATTTTTTTAAAAAGTATTGCTTTTAATTATAAAACTAGTCGATTATTCATTTAATTATTTATTAAATTACTCATGTTAGTCTGTAATTAGGATAATATTTAACTGTATTTTTGAAAACGTACTAAAAATTCTTTAATTTTAAAAATATCTAAGCCTCTGCGAAAATAAATGTCCAGGTTACAAACCAAAAACTACTTAACCGATTTTGATAAAACTTTAATTTATAAAGTATTATCCTCATAAAAAAACTACTAAACCCTCAAATTGGGTTGTAGGAAATGCATTTTTTTCCTTTTAAACCAAAGTTTTTCACATCATACAAGAACTAGTTTCGTCTCGTGGTTATGCTAGCGTCCCGGTCATCCTATGAGAGATAATGTTAATTGTAAGTAGTTATAACATTAAATTAAAAATTTAAAACACCCCCAACACAATTGTGTGAATTACTTGAAAAAACTAAATTGAAATCGGTTCATCCGTTCGGGAGCTATGATGCCACAGACAGACAGATACACACACAGACACGTCAAACCTATATTATAACACCCCTTTTTCTGCGTCGGGGGTTAAAAAGAGGAACTTAATTTTATTTCAATCAGAGTTACTTACTAGTTTTTCAAAGAAGTACCAGAAAATATACTTAATTCATATATCGTCACAAACTTTTCCGTTTGTAAGATTTTGACAAACTTAAAGCGTCCCGCGGTTTTACCCCGTGAATTCAAATTCTGTGGGTAGTTTGCGAATAAACTCAAACTCAAAATAATTTATTGCTTTCATGTGTATACAGAGGTGTTAGGTACAAAATATTGAATCAACATGAAGCCCGGTTTGGGCACTGCAATAATAATCTTAAAATCTAGTTAGATGTTGTTCACATTTAGGTACAAACACAATATGTAGTACTTATAAAATCTACAATAAATTAAGGTTCTACTTATAATTATAATACATACTTAAAAGTGTCCTATGTGTTATTCCGGGTTTTGTCTGATATCTGAAACACATTTAATTTGTCGGTTTTGTAGTTTTATGTAAGAGCGTAACAAACATAATCCCAACGTACATACAAACTTTCATGTTTTTTTCATTAAGGGCCAATTTTTCCATCGCCAGATAACTTTATTCGACGAATAACTATGAAATTTTGACAGATATTTCATACAAAATCTGTCAAACGTCAATTTTATTCGTCGAATAAAAGTTATCTGGCGATGGAAAAATCGGCCCTTAATGAAGTAATTACGCATAAATTTTACGTAAGTTCTGTACTTATGCCCTAAAAGTTCTGAATGGTTAGCCTAATTTTGCCGGGATTTTCACTTGCTGAGAGTTGCAGTTTTGAGGAGTAAAAGAAATATTTAATTTGTTATATTATTCAAATTGGGAGGCACTGTTAGTCATGAATAATGTTCTAAGCATACGTTTCAAATATGTAATTTTTTACATAAACACGAAAATACTCAAATGAAAAGAAATTATATTTATTTACTTATTTAAAAAATGAAAACTAACGCTTTTTCTATAAATATGAACCTAAAACACTACACATGAGAATTCAAATTTGTTTGAAATCTAGATTTAAAGTCATAATATAAATATTTTAACGACATTCCACGATTTAAATTTTAAAATGCCATTAATTATAGGAATTATGTTAATAGAACGACCTTGCATGTTTAACTTTGGACATTCAATATTTGATTCTACTTTCGTTAAGTCACGGCATAAAATCTAGACTTCGACTATAAAACGGAAATCTAATCGTTTACTTCGAAACTAATTCATTTGACATATTGATACTATTACTCCAATTCTTTAGTTGATAAACCAAGGAAGAACAATAAAAAACTAACATTAAAAATAGTATAACCTATTTCGGCACACAACAAAACTTTTAAATATAGAATTAGAATTTTGAAATTCCATTCGATATGCTAATTCCAAATTCAAATGTCATACTTCCCTACATATTTTTTTTCAATTTTTTATTTAAAAATAGGTGTCAGAAAAGAACGTAACGCAAAGGTATTCCAAATTCAATTTCTAACTCACATTTTATACCCTACTAAATAAGTAACAAAAGACGATCCTTTGTGCGTACAATTTAAGGAATAACAAAGGAATTTATCGAGTACATTTCACATTTTTAAAATGTTAGAGTACTAAACAACTCTAGTCTAAGCACGTAAAACTAAAAACCTCATACATTTAGAGTAATGGTACTATTGACTCGGGACTATAACTTTTACAATAACAACCGAACGTAGCAATGGTATGTTGCCGAAACGTAGCGTATCTTTACAAACTGCTTGCAGTTTCAAAACTTAAAAACATTCTTATATACGAAAGACATTATTTAACTTGTATTTTTCAAGATATTTAGTTTGTTGTTGACTGGTATTTCTTATTTTTGTTTTGGTCGCATGAAACTAACTTGTTTACAATTATATTTTGTGTTTTGTACGTTACATTTGTTTGAAATATTTTTATGATTTCACGACTTGTATATTTCAATCTTCATGACTTATAGTTAGTTGACTGACTGACTGATCAACGAACTGAACAGTCGTAACTACTGAGGCTAGAAGAAGTTTTAACTGCTACGAAACACTAAGAATCTATGTTTTTTTAATTTCAGACGCTAAAGAGGAATAACCATATAACCGTTTATAACCTTTGCCCAGCAGTGGGACACTATAGGTTGACAAAAAAAAAAAAAAGAGGAATAGATTAGATTTTTTTTCTATGTATTACAAAAAAGTTTTGATTTTTCTATCTATGAAAAGGTTTTAAACCAGTTAGTCTCATAGAGTAAACTTAAGGTCTGTTCAAATGAGGCCAGTAAATAATTAAGCTAAGGAAGCTGACACGTACTGGCATGTGATTGATTAATTACATATACGATTGTAGCTTGTATAGTGTTTAATGCCAGTCGCTGTCCCGACTACTGGCATTCGTATAATTAGTTGGTTTTTCTAATTAGGCCTATGTTTCAAATTCTTTTTTCAAACTTAATTAATTGGTTGTGCTTCTCGTATTAATTAATTTTGTTCGGTTCAAGTTGAGATTATCTTGTAAACTATCTTGTTGTAACCATTTTTGTAGATTTGATCGGATTTTCTGAATAATTAATGTTAATTATTTTTAATTTTACCTAATTACCTGAGATTTTGATAAGGATACTAAACGATATTCATATTATAATTGACTAAACTAATCAGATTGAATATATTATTATTTTCAAATTACTAAAGTTGATCATAATCCATAGAAAAACTGATTAAGTTGATAAACAAAGTATATAAATATTTGGAAATAATATTCAGAATCACGATAAAAATTAACCGTCAACGACTTGCCTATAGTAAAACAAATCGAGTCAGTAACTCGCACGTGCCGACTTCAATCCAGTAACATTTTTCAATCGTAAACAGTGGACAAGTTGAAAACGTTCATTGCACTCTATCCGTGTGAACTGAACACACGACGTTTGCCAATTTCCGAATACGTACTTACGTAGCGTACACGTAGTATTTACGGAATTGAAACGTTGACCCGCTACTATCGGTTCTCGAACTCACTTTAAAAACGATTTATAAATTTGGGTGATATGGATTTTTTAGGAATACTTTATATTGAACAGTATACATTGAAATAAAATGAACCGCCTTGTGTCGCGGTTTGGATTCGAAAACAAAAATTAAAACAATGACACAAATCCAATCATTTCTGATGTTTGCCGGTTTCAATTTTTGTTTTGTATACTTAATTGATGAAGTAATTGAAAATATTATGTTTGACGTTTCTCATTTAGGTTAGGTTAGTTTGTTATATTTTATTAAATCTCAAAATATATTTTAAATTCCAATTTATAGACTGAAATGTTCATTTTCTAACAAGTGTTGTTTTATACGTTCTATATGTCTTGATTGTTATTCTATATTAATTATAAGTAAACCCCCTTGAGTTGAGTAATAATATTACATAACTATTTTCATTTATACTATAAATACATAATGTAAGTCTCATTAAAAACATGAAAAAAAAAATCTTTCTGATTTTACTATCTTCCGCGTAAAACTGCTTCGCAAAATTGCTTTACAATCGAAACGCAATCGAGTGAGAACAAAGTGACTTCGCGAACATTGGTAATCGCAGTATTCAGCAGTAAACACACAGTCAACTAACTTCTAACTTCCGTTCGTTTTGTTATAAATTGTCGATTGAGAAATGTCTCGTGATTTATTATTGGTTCGGTTATTTTTCTACTTTGATCGATGGTTGTTTACCATTCATATGAGAACGTTTTACGAGAACGCATAGTAGGTGTCGCGAACTAAGTTATTGGAATTTTGATACAATATGCTCATTTGGAATTGTCATAAGTTTCGAGACAATATCATAAGTTTGGGGACAATATGGTTTTTATTTATATGGTTATTGGGATTGTTTTAGTGTGTCTATGTTTTGGTATAGATTGATAGAAATTCTTATTTCTGATTTGATTGATTTGGGATAAGTCGCGTTGAAAAATTAAAACTATCTTTACAACAAAAACAATTTTAACGTCAGAGGGCAATTCAGGGCACATTGGCGCGAGTTGGGAGAGGACCTATGTCCGGCAGTGGACACATGCATGGTGTTGATGATGATGATAAGGGTTATTCATATATAAGTCTAATTAGAGTTCTTACAACGTTAAATAAGTAGAGTATTATACTTATAAAAGTCAAGAAATACACGAATGCAATTCTCAAAATACCAAATCAATGCATTTCGAACATACCAGCCAAACTACATAATAATCAGACATTTCACTTGCCCGTCACGCCTTCAACATATCTGATTAGCGTAATTTGGTAGCCAACATTAACTATACAAGGACTATTAAGCAATAGTTTTTTCTACGTGGGTGTGTCTATATGACTGTCGTGTCTGTCGTATATTTTATAAATATTTAAATATAATACGCTCCTCTATTATTAAGTTTGAGAAGAAATTTCATTAGTTATTATGTAATTTGACGGCTGTCTATTTACTTTGTTACTTAACTAGGTATATAGGCAGTTAAATATGGGTTTAAGACTTACGCATGTCAATTATGAGTAGGTATATTAGTTCTGTGTCGTGGTTTTTCCTGCGATAATTCTGTTGGCATTCAACGGAGCATTTTTCAATAAACTTCTTATATAATTTTTCAAGTGTTTGCCAAATTATAAAATTAATAGATATAAATATTTGAAACCTAAAATGTCTCTATAAAGTAAAGTGCATCTTCACACTGTTCTAGTTTATAATAAGCACCTAATATTTTTATCATAATCATATCGAAAATATCTATTAAAAACGTCTGGAATCAATAATTTCTAGTTAATTTGTTTAGAAATTACGTTTTTACATAAATAAATTAATATAATTATAATAAATACCGTATTATATACGTGTTGTACATGTATTATATTCGTGATACCTATTTTACATGTCATTTGAACGTCTTAATCCTAAAATTATTAGTTATTTTGACATCAAATGTCGACATTTTTTGTCGTATTTTTTTTTGGCAAAATTAATGAATATTTAACGCTTGTATTTTTTTGCCAAAACAAAAGATGTTGTTTATTTGATTGGACATACATTTTCATCTTTACATACTTCTAGAAGATAGAGACGGTTAATTTTAAAACCATCCTACTAATATTATAAATGCGAAAGTTTGTATGTTTGTGAGTGTGTATGTTTGTTACTCTTTCACGCAAAAACTACTATATCGATTTCGATTAAATTTGTTACAGATGTTCCTTATAACTGGGAATTACACATATGATACTTTTTATCCCGTAAAACCGCGGGGCACAGCTAGTCTAGAATATATTCGTAACACTATGACTGCCGTAACCGTAAAAGTCAATCAAAGGTCTCGATAAAGCAATATTTTATCAGTCAGTAAACTATTTAGGATAAACATTTACATAGAAAAAATGGCAATAAATAAATAAGCTGTATGGAAACTCATATTCTAAAACCTTTTAGAATGTATTCAAATCACATTCTTTGGAGTTTGATCTTATCTGTTACATATTAAAACCGCGACAAAAATCCGTATCTTATTGCAAAGAACATTTTAATAAGAACTTAATAAAATCAAAAGCGAAACCGACCACCCACTATCCAATATACAACATATTTGCAAAAATTACCCTATAAATGTTTAACATATTCAATTACCTAAAAATTTACTGTTTAATCGTAAATATTTATGGCCAATTAATTAAAATAGTGGAACCATTAAAATCACTCAGTTCAATAAACAATGTGTTGTAGTAGTCTCTAACTTGTTATTATTTTTTAATAATATTTAGGTAGAGTCAATTAATTTTTGTAAAAAAAGGTAGAGTCGTTGATACTTTATTGGTAAAGCTTTAAAAACGAAAACGGAAAGAAAATGAAAGTAATTTCATTTTGTGTAAATGTTATTATTATGTCTAACTGTGTCGCTTTGTTTAGTTTATAAATGCTTTTTATTGAATTAAGAAAAATAATAAAATTGGAAATTTAGATTGAGTTCCAAAGAAGCGCTTATGAACGTCAAATATCTGTCCCGAAATCGGTACAGAAGAGAATTTTCGTGCCATCTGACCTCAAACTTATAATATAACTAGCTGTGCCCCGCGGTTTCACCCGCGTAGTTCCCGGTCCCGTGGGAGGAAGTAAACTATCCTATCTCTCAAGTTGGATCGAACTGCACATGGTGTGCGAATTTTATTATAATCGGTTAAGTGGTTTAGGAGTCCATTGAGGACAAACATTGTGACACGAGATTTATATATATTAAGAGATATAGAGTGTATTTTTTCCTCATTATACAGTTTCAGTATGACCACTACAAGTATGTATGCACGGTACTTATGACCATGTCTTGCAAACAATGTATTCCGTGGTCTGTGAAGTATGCGACTGATAAACTACCAATGATTTACAACCTCTGGAACAGCCTGAGGGATGGTTTTATACCATTTTCTTTATTACTTCTCTCATCTTTTGAGAGAAACTCTTAAGCTGATGTTATGACTTTTGAATGATTATTAGAAACACGTAAAATTTCACTGTAGGCGTTTTTAATATTACGATCTTATTTCATTTATTACTTTTAAGCCTAATCAATTATATTGGTACTGGTTTTTCTTCCATCAATGCAGTGGTCTCTTCCATTGGAATATGTCCTAGTATCTATGTTGTGAGTTACAAACCATGGGTACCTGAGATCTGCACGGGACCTTCACCTTTATTTATGTACACTCAAACAGAAATCACCCTTTGCGTCGCCCGCTCGCATGGGAACCGAGAAAGCATTCAAAATGATTTATTGTAAATGGTTTTCTACTTTGTTGGCTAAAATAATAAGACCTGCGCCCGGATTGCTGTTCTAAATTCATTTTTTTTTATCAATTCTCCCTTTGTTGACGTGTTCCCGAAAATTAATTTGCAATCCTTTTTTGCCCCATTAGCGGCAACGTATGAAACCAAAAAGGTAATATAGAAACCGAATCGGCTGTTCCGATGGAGAAATTAACTCAAGTCGTAAAGGTAGCCAGAGGTGTAAAAGATGAATGAGATATCGACAATGCATATAATAAAAATGTTAAAGGCTTGGCAGAAGTCGCGGGTGGCTTTGTCAGCTCTCACAATAGCACCGGAGAATATGACGCCTTAACTCCGGAGGTGTTATAAGAATTAGTGGACCATTATTGCTCTATAGAAATCGCTATGGTCAAGCAGAAACCAGATAACAATAATTAGTTCGGACGCCACAAAAAGTGACATAAATCCCGCATAATAAGTTCCTCAAGGTGCAAAAAATCCGGTAACAGCTTACCTGGACGAAAAGATTTTTTGCAGAGTGACTCGAAACTAACTCGGACCGACATAATAAACAGCTCAATTCTTGGCAGAGGCATTGTTTAATGATTTCTCTGTTGTGATCTTGCACAATTCTTGGCTATTTCGCTTTTTTTAGAGCAGCTTGCGAGAAAAATGCTTTTTTGTATGCTTGGTAGCGTTTAAACAAAAGGGACTCGGGGTTTGTGTGAAGGTGTGATTTATTTATGACTTTGCGTTTAAAAGCCTCTTGACCGACTTTGGGTGGTTTCTGATATATTCAACCTTCGCAAGTTCGATATTGTTCTACCGATTGGTGTCAATAACGTGTTTAATGGTTCATTCTTTTGTTGCAGGAACAATATGGATATGACTGTCTCGCTCGGCACGCGCTCAGGACATTAATTTACAAATATCTAAATTATTTTTTGATAAGACCGTGATTTTTAAAACCATCTGGAAAACGAAAATGCTGGGGTGTGCTCTAAGAAGAGTTACCTCAGCGTTTACCTCGTTCTCGCCAAAAGACATCAGCTTTAGCTCGGCTGTTGACAGCCGGTGCTTAGATAAGTAGACGATAAACTTTTTGGCCTTTTAATAAAAGTAAACAAATACGAACGATAGCAACAAAAAGATACGTGAAACTAAACTAGTCAATAAACAAAATCGAGATCAAATTAATAGCAATAGTAAGTTACCAGTAGGTGAAATATAACCCGGATCTAGTGCAAATTGAACTGGAATCGCCACTGAGGTGGTATGCTTTATATTGCATTTTGGATCGACTGTGCGCTGACTGGTCGCTACGTCACGTGGCTTCCCCGCGCACGACTTCAGTGCTGGATGCTACTAACTGTATACACGTGAGTACTTTTACTATTTTTACTATTAATATCATTGGTATCTAGGTATATATTTTTACATAGTATTACATGAAGACGCATCCACTTTCTGTTCGTTTGTACACTTTGAACTATTTAACATGCAGTTTTCAGCAATTGGTAGAATTCAAAGGGAAGTTTGGGTACAATTTGTTCCTACAGGTTTGGAATTTTACGCGGATGAAACTGCGGGGCAATGCTATACACATTTTACTAGCACCCAAGCATTTATGTACTTTTTTCAACATTTTCTAGATAAGTAAACAGATTAGTGAAACCGAATGCAATTAAAAGTCATGACATAAATTTAATTATCACGGTAATTTAACCTTATAGTCAATTAAATCACAAAATATAACATTGTAATCTTTTGATTAGTTTTTAAGGTAATTATAAATTTGAAGTAAGTAGGGAATGGCCGTCAACCTGTGTTCCTTTTGTAAGCTCATCAATGTAAGGGACATAAAACGTGTCTAAACGTTCCGTTAAATTTAAATAGTCACCTTCGGTGGGCGTAGCTTCGGCTACAAACATATTTACGACGTTTTCATTTCCAGATTCTATATTTCAACGTTCATTTTTGTATGTTGTACTGCTAGGTGTTGTTTGTTAATTCTTGGCATTTGTATTTGTGTTAAATAGTTGTTTACCTTATTTTTCCCAACTGGGTTTATCAACTTTCCATCCTTTGAAATTTTTCAATGTCCATCAGAGTATTTACTCTGATGGAATATTTTTTTGTTGATAAACTAATATATATTTGTATCCAAGAAGTATCCATACAATTCTTACGTGTAAGGTTTTCAAATGCTCTTACTTTTTAATATGTAATACATTTTTCAATCAGCGAAAATAGTATTTTTGTGTACAAAATCCTACATAATTCAACATTTTCAATACACCAACTTTCGATAAAATACTAAAATAAACAGTAATCAAATAGTAGCGAAGGAAGAACAACGTTGACTAATAAATTCTCATAGACAGATTAGAACTAAAGTGCTCTCAGATAATGGCAGATAAAGTTCATTCACACTGATGTGTATTTCCTACTAAATTGGATTTCTGGAGATAGATGTTTTCTGCTCTCTAAGGGATTTATTATCTTTTATTTTTATTAACAAAACTCGTCATTTATTGACTTACAGTATATGAAGTGTGAGTAATGAAATTTATAAAGTTCTATTACAGATTTTGTGAACGTTTCTTGTCAATTTGTCTTGTTTTTACATGATTGAGTATATGTACTTACTAAAAATGAATACATAGAAGAATATTATGAAAATGACTGTGTATATTTTTCAAAGCCTTTTGATTATTTCTAAAAAATAAAACTACCTGCCAATTATCCGCGCAATTCAGTGGTTCACTGTTGGTCAGTTAGTAACAGTTGCCATACTAACTACAGTTACGAAAATACTAAGTACTTACTTACATCAAAGAAACCACAAGTACCTAAACTCAAGTATCAAATGAATGCCTAATAATGTTTTGATTGCTACTTAAATAATCGGAATGCTGACAGGTGGAATGTCTGAGTGAATACAAACATTAAATTGAGTAATTAATATTATTTTGTTATTGTATAACGTGAAGAGACGGACATTATTTGTAGACTAGACGTCATTATTTGCGCGCAAAGTTTGCTAAAAAAGTCACATCGATGTGTCAAATTGTATGGAATGTAACAATGTTTGTTATTAAACATGTAATTTGTTATTACGGGATCAATTTACATTATGGCAATATTATCTGGTTATGTAATTTAAGGTGTCTTGTTAACATGGCTCGGGGTTGAAACCACCAACACGCAGTAGGTCAAAGTGGAGATTACAGTTTTACTCATTATAGAAAGAAAAGAAAGCATTTGTCTTATAAGACTTATAAGCCGAAACTAGAACTTATGATACCAGGGTGTGTCTTGTGTCCTACATAGAAATTTGGAGATTTCATACTAAATAGCCCAGTAGTTTTTAATGAATGCCTAACAAACAACATTCGTTACAACAACTTTATACATTAGTAGAAGACAATCTTTTACATTTTATTTTAATTTAAATAAATTTTATTGTTCCCAGACATTTTGACACAGATTTTACTTTGTTTTTAAATGGTAGCCCCAAATAGGAATTAATGTTAATTTATCGTCAATATGTTGAAATCACTGTCAAATAAATTTATATTAATTCACATTATAATAAAAAAAGAATTAGGGAACATTACCATTTTTGAACTTTCTTGGTCTAATTTAAGATATTCCTAAAACATTTTCGTTAAATGCTAATCTCTTTCATATTTCCTTTTATAATAACAATAAGCGATAAATTACTTGAAATTTATTTTAAATTTATCCGATTATAAGTTCTTTTAAAGGTCATAAGGATGATTTTTGTTTGGATTTAGTTACATTTTAGTATAGTTGCTCTACCCACATCGAGCCAAATGTGGATACAATAGGATAATTAATAAAGAGTCGTTAGTCTGGGACTGTGCATAACTAACGTACATACTTACTTAAAAATTCCATATTTTATATAAAGCTGAAGAATTCGTTTGTTTGATTGAACGTAACTTACCCGAGGAACTTACTAATTGTAATTGAAAAACAATAACAAATCGAAGGAAGTTTCACTTTCATTACTAAAAAAGTTTTCATTCGGGACTCAAAATTCAGAAGTACGTAAGTTAGTAATTTTTAATATTAATTTCACAATTTTTACATACCAAAATCGGAACTTTTTAAACTTTTTACTCATAAATAAACACATAATATGTTAAATATTTTATTAACCATATTCAATATACTATGATAATACCAATGTCTAATAAATCAAATAAAAAATATGGGATACATATTCCAAAATTAAGTCATAACATAAGCAATGTATCATAGAAAAATCAAGGAGTTCTAACCAAAAATGTCCTCCTACGCACGAATAACAATGTCTTTCTTTCTTGATACTTCAACCAAATAAAGAATACAAACATATTCGTTTTAACAAAATATATATTAATTCTTCTTTTCTATATTTTTACACTATTTTATGGATGTTTATAAAAGTTTTCTCTCTAAAGTTGTACGTTTTGCCAAACCCGAATAAGAAATAAAGTGCCGACCGAATTGGTGAAACTCTACAGCGTTTTCTAAGGTAATGCGTTATCGTGATTCTAAATTACAAAAATCTACATAAAAAATACCTTAGGTAGTACCAAACTTTTTACAAGAAATACGAGTATGACGTGAACTTTAAATGTTACTAAGGTACGTTATTGACGTAAAATTTTTTTAGTCTTATTTTCAGACGTCATTTGCCAAAAACATTCATAGCGTTTCTAGAACCCCCCAAGAAAGACAGACAAAAAAAATTACAAGTCAATTGAGTATAACATTGAAGGCACGCCCACCAGACCACCTATTAGTTAAACAAATGATAATTATATACAACATTATAACATTTAATTAACTTATTATTAATTCTTAAAAGGTTACGACTGTATTTAAATTATTTTACATGCTATTAGAATTTGAATACTATTTTATTACAATCATTAATGCGTATACATATCTAAGTACGTTCTAAGTTGAATACAATTACATAACAGTGTAACTGTGCCTTATATTAAGTAAGTGTTAGTTAATTTAGTTTTAAACTGTAAAAATAATAAATTACCTTCGAATTTTAATATAAATAATTAAAAGACTGTGAAGATTGCAGACACCGGCGGCTCTAATACTTGAACTAAAACATTCGAAGATGATTAATTTCTTTATGAAGACGCCCACAATATCGAGTAGCGGAGTCGTGTAAAAAATGTCTACCTTTCAATACGTCTAGACAAATGTCGTAACTCCAGTGAGTCGAAATTTGACCTCCTGTCATTCTAAACAATGATTCTGCCCACACACAACCAAGTTATTGTTAAGAATATGAGACTACTTTTTAATGTGCGAATAAAAAACAGTTTATTAATACTATATTATTTTTATTATGAGATAGCCGAATGTGATTCCAATTGGTCGACACCGAATTTCATTTTGTTTAGAATTTATGGTACAGTTACGTATAAAATATATTATTTGATGGTTTTTTAGTTTTGTATTTATAGGTGAACTTTAGAGATTTACGTATTATTTACAAAAATTCGGGATAAATCATAGCCAAGGGATAATGTAGTTTTTTACTTATGTTGTTCCAAAACGTAACTTACAGGATTGTTTTTTTGTTTTACAAAAACCCTTTGTAGAGAATTAAGTGACTTTCGCTGGCTATTCATTTAGACCTTTTAAATTGATTCAAGTGGAAAATTTATTTGTAATTTAACGCGGATAAATTCGCGGGAACAGCTGTCCACTAGAAAAATATGATTCTAAAAGAAAAATATCTGATATGAATCAGAACCCTCTATCGATTTATTCCGTTATAAAATCCGTTTAGTCAGACCATCTTATACTTGTTGATTCGTCACAACAGGGGTCCTTGCGACGGTCAACTTTATCACATCTTTAATCCACCGGTAATCGTTAGTCTATCTTCTACGTAACTTGAATCGAAAGTAAGTACGTCTGCAAATTAAAATTAACCGACCCGTCAAGTAATTTGTTATACGAATAATGTTGTATGTTAATTTTGCTGGTTTACTTGTAGTTCAACGTTGTTATACATACTGTTTAAATCTTCTTTTTCTTCAGAACCTTTATTCCATGTCTGTTTAGGGTCGGTTTTCAGATTAACCAGATTTGGCATAGTGTCAGTATTTTCTTTCACAATCCAGAGGGCGATATGTCATTTTTTGTTAAGGCTAACATTTTTGTAGATCAATAAACAAAATATTGTTTTTTTTAATACAACGTAAGGTAAAGTTACTGTAACTAACTCTGAGCGGGTAAAAATCGGGAAAACGAATTTTCCCACAAATAAGTCTTAGCTTGATCGACTTTTCTTTCCCATAAACTCTGACATCGAAACCGTTAATGCATTTATGTGGAGTATTTCTCATTTAATAGTATGAGGTGTATATTATACCTTTATAAAAGTGAAGTGTGAAAAAGGAAAGTGCCTTTATGCCTTGCCCTAATTAAAGTGTTCGAATTAAGGAATTTGAACAAGGTCTTCTCATTTTTTTCTCTCTAGGGAAAATTGTTTAATTACGTTCTAACAATTTGATAAATATGTCAACCTATTTATTTTTATTATAAACAAACCATAAAATTAGGTGCTATTTATATTTTAGCAACAATTTTCTCTATTACAGTTAAATGTTAAGCGAAATTCACATCCAATATTTGCTCCGAGACACTCAAGACTCGGTCTTGCTATTCTAAAGTAACTTGAAGAAGATTTACGACAATACTAATGTGTTTTACTGTCATTCTGTCAATAAACTTTTAGCTATTATATTAGTTACAAGTTGTAATTCAAAGTCTCATATAAATTCGTATTATGAGATGTAAATTATGCTAGTCAAGTGTTGTACTGAGTTTGGTCTTGATTAACTGCTAAGCTTAGTATCTTTACTTTGGTTAAAAGCGTCTTCAAGTATAATTTTGAATGTATGTGTGAAAAGGGTAAAATTGGTACGTGTTGAAGGAAACCAGAGTGTTATATGTGAAAGGATGTGTATCAATACAATTTCACTTTTTCATGATCATAGATTGTATTGCTTAGGTTTCATCATCACCTCATACAAGTCACCACTGTGATGCTGGGAGCCTTCCCTGAGCTCTGGCGATTGCTGAGATTTACCTCACTTTAATTTCATTATTTCTATCCGTTCCCCTCCATCTAGTGCCGCCCACTTCACTACGTAACTTATCAAACAAAGTAACTTCGGATTTTTGTCGCTTCTTCAACTTCAAATCTAGGTATACTACTAGTGATGTCCAATTATCATTCTAACTGTAAGACAACATCCATTAGCATATTCAAAACATCGATACAAGTTCTCTACTCTTATCGACCTTCAAGCGTTAAGTACTTGTCAAAGTCTTACGTTTGAACAATTTGAACCCTCAATACGTAGTAACTATTTAGTAATCTGTGCCTCAGTACGTAATAACTATTTAGTAATCTGTGCCTCAGTTTCCATTCAACGTTTCGTTAAATACTTCATAAATAATAAACATCCGTACCTACAACACAAAAGATACACATAGTACGTGACGGTAAATTAATTAGCGTTGTACTGCGATCCGGATCTATATGATGGACGGCTAATGCATTACACACTTTCTGTATCTACCTCGGTGAGGTGTTACGTATGGATTTTATCATGATATTACATATTCAATCACTCTATGTTTAAATAGTTTTCATATAACAACGGATACCTAACTAGATTAGACCTATATCTAGGGTACAAGAAACTACGCACACATTTTGTAAAGGAAAGTGAGTAATAAGCAAGAGTTTTTAAAGAAAATCTTTGATGGGATGATGAGTAGGGTAATTAATTGGTAAATGGGCCTAGAACTCAGTACGCTGGTTCAGTGCAGGTTGTTGAAAATTAATAGTTTATTTATAGAGATTTTTTGTTGTCAAAATATTTTTAGACCATTAGATCATGTCCATAATCGTGTAACTCGCTCAATTTTAGTAACAAAAATAATTTATATTTTCAAGTATAATAGGATAGTTTAATTTTAATTTGGTACATGTTATAATAGCTTGTGTGTCGGTTCTTTTGATCCGATCGGCCAATATGCGTAATTGTGGGTTTACTGTTTTAACACCTTGGCTTAAATAGCGAGCGATAGCGTGGGCGGAGAAAGTATCATATCAAAGTATCTAGTTTATTACCCAATTAGTAAATCAATAGACATGTGAAAGTATATAACATATTCGGATTAAAATCATTAGGATAGTCACATATCCAGCTCAATATGGTCGTGTTATAAAATTATTTAACTTTTGAGTCAAATACATTATGAAGTCAAATATTGAAAGGTGTGAATTTATGCTTTTAAGATTAACATTATGGTTTTATGTTACTATTAGGTGTTGCATGATTTTTCGTCTGCTAGCATGTACCTATGATATATTGCGGTGTTGTGCAAACATTGCTCGGATTTGACGTCACCAATACGAATTGGGCACAGACATTACGTTTATTCCCACCCAAAATTATAGATGTACCTTCATAATAGTAAACGAGCAATAAACAACGAGCAATACATACGTCGGTGGCGCAGGGATTAAAGCCGTTGACTTCCGATCGGAAGGTGCCTGGTTCGAACCCCACCAGTCCCGCCACGTACCAATGTGTTTTCAATTTACAAATTCATAAGTACGTTAATTTCGACGCTCTTATGGGGAAGAAAAACATCGTGAGGAAACCTGCACACAGCTAGGAAGAAATTCTAAGGCTGTGCCAACACGCACTTGGCCAGTGTGGTTTACTAAGGCCTAATCCCCCTAATTTAGGGTAGGCTCGTGCCCCTCGGTGGGGACATTATATGAGCTAATGATGGTGAGTAATAAACCACAGCTAGTCGTTCTAACTAAAGGTACTTTTGTTAGTCCTTATTTGACAAGGAAGGAGGTTGAGTATCAAATTGATCCACTTATAAACCGCTCATACGTTATACCTTAGACTGTGACCTATGCATCTTTTTTTATACAAGGCGCAAGTGTTTTTAATGAATAGGTATTATATTAACTCGGAGGTTGGATTTTAATACCATAACCCGTTGATGTCTTATTACCGGAGGCCATCGTTGTCTCGATTAAGGAGGAAAATATTCAGTGTTAAAGTTTATAATTAATGAACTTTCATGATATGAAACTATGTATTTTAAATTGCATTAATGTATTGGATTGAGTTGACAAGCTGTTGTCTTGTTGTAAAAAAGCTAAATTTTATTATAAGTTTTGAAAAATGTTAGCTTAATTCTAAAATTTCTAAATGTTAATGTCTATTCCAATCCCAATGGCGGGCTTTTTGTTAAAATCCTTGGCAGAAATCGCTAATCTGTTTTCGAATAGTGATAATCACACTTTTCTGCCATTATAAAAGATACCATAAAAGTACGTGAATAACTTGACGTTTTTATATAAAATTCCTATGTAAAGTCATCACGGTACCACATAAAATAAACGTGCCATTTATATAACATTATTCATAATCGAAATCCGGTCGCATCAATTGATTTCAATGGCTCCTTATCCTATGTTTTTTGTTCGTGTTTACATTTTTATAACCACTCGTTAACAATAGCTACACAAGTAGTCGATCCAATAAAAACTTTTGATCGATTGAGAGGTGCATATCCGCCTTAAAAAAAGAATATACGCATCATGAATACTAAAGAGCATCGCCTTTTAATCGTTAAGGGCGTTGAGAATTCAATATAAATTACCTACCGATTAAAGAAACACGTTATTAAATGCCAGAAAATATTTAGAAACGAGAAAAACGATCGGCAAGGAAGCGCCTTTATAATTAAATGTAATTATAATATTTTCGAGGTATTTAGTAAAATGATCGATTTTAGTGAAAGCTATTTGTGACGTATCTAATAATTATGTAGTTTTATCGCGGTTTGAGAACGATATAATGATTTTTTATCGTTTCTTGCTTTAACTAATTCGGTAGATTGATCATAAAATGCGTTCGAGTGCATAAAATACTTTTTTTTAGATAAAGAACGTATAATGATTGCCAGTTACAGTCGTAAAATCAATTTCGGAATATTGATGTGTCAGAATACTTGGGAGACGCAGCGTGAATTTAATTTTATTTAAATTTTAAGTTCTATTTATAAACATTTATCATTCCTTTTTTAAATCGTATCGCTTTGAACACCATGAAGGTTTTATTGTTATTTAATTTCCAATAAAAATTCATACAAATTCGAACAATAAAGTTAATTAATTTAAACTGCAGTTTTTATTAAAAGAAGATAGGATATTTTTAATGGAAAAGGGTTTTGTTTTTAATAAAGTTTTGTGATAAGTAGGGTTACAAATGGAGCGTAGTTAATCTGTGTACAAAGTTTGTGTATGTCCTCAAGTTCGAGCTCACGACTCGTGTAGATCAAAAAACATTTTACGATTATTAAACCCTCCGATTGACAACCGGGAAGACATTCTATTCGTTCCCATATTTTTATTGCATGTAAAACCGTCGGCGCTTTTTTATATCATCTCTTTTAAGTGACATAAATTCTAATACAAAGTCCATTTGTGTATCTCGGACGTCTTAAAAGGTATAGGGATAATCGTTTTTCTGCTTTTTACAAGGAACTCATTTCAATTATCAGACGATTTGATGGGTATAAAACGCTATGGTATGTGTCGTGAGGATGGCGCCCTACGGAGGTCGGTAGGACGCCCCGTGTGTTCTTACATTTTTTTTTCGAACACGCTAATTTAATTATGAACGTTTTTTCGAAAGCAGCTGTATCCTGTGTTCGATAATTTTCATAAATTAACGGCGTATACGATTTAGAGTTTTGTTGTAATTATTTTTTATGCCAATTATTTTTATTTATCGTAATTAATGATTGAATTTATTGTTTTTGGTGTTGAAAATCATTGGAAATGTTCTTACGAATGTAATGTATTACAATAAGGATGAGTTTAAGTTTTAATCTGTGTGTAGGCGGATGGTAGACGGATGATATGGGCTCGTGGGATTAATATCTATTAAATAAGTGTGAAAGGACTTTGATTTGACATGACAAAGTAACCCCGACATCATTGACCGATGAATGTAATGATTCAAACCTGTTAGTTTGGGAAAGTTTGACTGTCTTTTTTGTAATTAATAAAAAATACTACCATTTTTGTTTTAAGGTTAATAGATCATACGTAAAGTACAATTCTGGCTTTTACAATTTAACAGCAAATAGCATATCCTTTCTAATTTATATAATACATAACTATTTTTCTTATCAAATTAGTAGTTCTTGTGATAAGGGTGTTTAAACAAACGACCTCTTTACACCTATTAGTATAGACAAATTGTTAAATCCTTCTTTACTGTACATTATTTCTTCGTTAAATTAGTTCCCATCGTCATTAAACACAACCCTTTAATAAGATTAAGTATATACTTTATGACACTAGTCTTGTTATTTATGAACGTCAACTGCGTAATTTATTTCACGAGTGAATATGTTTTAACGTTTTCAAAAGTATCGGTAATAAGCTGTCTTACATTAACAAGGTATAAATTAAAAGGTGGTTAAATAAGACATTAAAAATGTTCACTTTTTATTTTATTAGTTTCGTATTTTCCGCTCCATTTTGACGTAAAATGGTTTTCTTACATTCTTTTTAAGATTAGACATTATTCACACAGATAATTTATTCAAATCTTTAAATCTAGAACAAGTATAAGCTGATTTGTAATTAAATTAATATGAGTTTTGTCGTAAATTTAAGACATTTCAATTATTTTGTACAGGTGTGTTTGGTTTTATGTTTTGTGCTACAAAATATTTCGTTGATATACGAGTGTATTATGCTTTGCTATGAGTTATTTCACTTTGGACCTTATTTTCGTTTTTCCTGTTCTGAACATAGTGAAGGCCTTTCTACTTGAATTCATCTTCTTTTTATGACAATAAAAAGTCAAAGGTACATGTTTTTTAATTTAATTACACTAAATCAAAAACATTGTCTGAATAACTGTATCCTTTCTGTTCAATAAAATTATTTGACTTATTAATTATCACCATTTTACGCAGTCACAATTTTCAGTAATAAATACCACAACATTACTCAAACCAAAAAAATATAACATCGTGAAAGTACAAATGCAAACAGAAAAAGAAAGTGAAAACGTGATACATCACTCATATACATCGAATTAGAGTCACTGGGAACAAGTAAAACGCCACGTAAAGACAGATGGCTCCTAGTTGTATTATAACAAGGTAGTTCAAGCAATTCATCAGCGGTTGTCAATTATTATTCTGGCAAACGCCATCTTGTCCGTTGTTCGATTTAATTAAAATTTATATGACAGAATGGAAGGCCTATTTGATACACAATGCGCACGAGCGAATTGTTAGCTTTAAATTATGGGAGCAATGTCTTTATGTGAAATGAATTAAGTGAAGTGTTTTGGTAGACGCGGTGATGTAAACAATGATTGTGGGAATGTACTTGTGCTTAATTAGAGTGGTTGGTGCTTCGAGATAAAGTGGTTTTTAGACTAGAAATTAATTAGATTGATATATTGGAGTGCTTGAATTGGTTTTAGAAAAGTTCCTTCTTCTTTTATGGAACCTCATTTGATTTTCCTTTACTCATACTACTGATGTACGGAAAATTTTATATTTTTTTCCCATAACTCTAGCATGTGGAAATAGCAAATGAAAAAGTGAGTATCGAAGTGAGCCCGCAAAATGTCTCTCTTTCCTATCAAATTCATTTTAAATCTGCAATTTATTCACATTAACAACACCTATATACTAATAAAAATCAAATATATATTTACAACTCATATAAAACCATAAAACTATACAGGAAACAATCATAAAATATAATAAAATTTGTAACCACGCAAGTGAAACACTGATACAAGTTAATAAGACTAATAAATTAATAAACCACTATGTTTTCAATTACATGATATTCTGACACTTTCGTTAAGCAACGTTTGTCTCGTTTAGATTGATCGTGGTACCGTGTCTTCCTTGAAGTTGGCAATAATAGTGATTTATTACGATATCTAACAGAGATTATGAGTATCTATTGATTTAATATCTCAGTACGGGAAGTGCGTATTTTACGTACCAATTTAAGTCGAATCCCTCGACTAGTTTCATTAACTTACGGTGGCCTTCATCGGGAGGATGAGTGAGATTATGTGTACACGATACGATACGATATTCTTTATACCAAATACATATAAACGAACGGTACAAACATAAAAAAAAAATAAGTACTTATACAAAAGGTAGTCTTATTGCTCGAATTTCTTCCAGACAACCTTTGGATGGACAGTAACGAAAGAAGTATGAAAGTGTACACTGTACGTTTCCTTTAATAATAAAAATATGTATTGATTTATTTTGATAATGTAATTGATTTTGGTAAGACTTATTATTGTCGAAAACTTTTATATTCTCGGTTATTAGCACTTTCCTGATTACGAGGTCTGGAGCCCAATTCCCTGCTTCTACACCTTTTCTTCCTCCTAATAGTCTAGTTTCCCTTATGGGCTGGCCACGTGATTGTGACTCTTCTAAGTCTCTGATGTCTACACGTTAGTTGCTTACCATCAGGTGAGGACCCGTCTCTTCGTTTTCTCCCTATATCATAAAGAAATACACTACTCCACTAAATTTCCAAATATATTTTTAATTCTCTCTACTGGAATACCATAAATAATCCCAATCCATATCGCACCGTAAAATTCCTTTATCATTATCCGTAATCACTTTTATTTACCGATTCGTGTAGTTTCGCTAGTTACCGATATTTATAACCGTAAAATCGTCTAAAGGTTTGTTAATTTAAATTAAACACCGTGTAATTACAATGTTGTTGGTTGCGTACCATTTTCTTGTCGCTCACTGTATCATTTAAAATGTCGGTGTGAAATTTTACAAGTACTATGTAATTTCGGGGTGTGGTAAGAAAAATAACAGGCTTTATAAAGAATAGACTGTTTTAATTAATGGATAAATTGGTTAATCCGTTTTTTATTTTGTGTTTCATGAGGTTTTAACAAGGTTTTAAGCACATTTATGTCGGTGTGGGCCTTTCGCGCCTTCACTTGTCTGCAGATAGATCGCAGTGATTTTAAATAAGTATACTCTTAACTAGTTCATAGAAAAATCTTACATTTTATTTTGTTTATATGTTATTTACCTTACTGATAGCAGTCGTACTCCAATGAACTCGTAACACCAGAAACCAGGAATAGTGTTCGATAGTTTGGAGTAAAATGAAACTTATTTTGAATTTTTAAAAAAATATTTTTGTTTGGAGTAACTTGGGACTTTTTGGTGGAGTAAAATGGGACTAACCCGGAAATCTCGCCCCGCAGACGGATTCTTTACCCGGCCGTGGCTGTGATTTCATTTATTTTTTATAATTCGTAGCCACCCAGTATATTTTTACAGCTAACTCAGTAAAATAACATTAGCATATTTTTAAGTCCTTGACCTAGTTCTAGGTCTGAAGCTCGTCTTATCTGCACACTAGATCTAGATTTGAGCTTGCTAATCTTATACCGTGATCGCTGGTTTAACGTTGCTTAAAATTGAGGCCGATGTTTATCGATAAACGTTGAAGTATTTTTTCAGGAATACTGAGTTAATTTCTTTAGACAAGATCTAAATAAATGGATCTTCATTGGAAATGGTAAAAGATTAGTGACTTTGTCATGTGTTCTGAAAAATCTGTTGACAATCCTGCGTTAAAACTAAAGTCTTTGTATTTGTATCATATACTTGTATTTTCGATGACTAACAGTAATTGGTGACCCCATCAAACTACCTAAACTAGGGAAGCGAATTCGATTCCTGTACGAAGCAAATATTTGTACGATTCACGAACGTCTATATGTTTCTTTTGTATGCAGTAGGTACAATTTCCGAATAGTTCCGTTAATCTTAATGTATTAAGAACTTAACTAAAATGAGATGCATTCGTGTGGCGATACCTATTTAAATAATTATCGAAATCTAGACTTAATGTAAGCATGTTTCTATCGCGGAGACAAGAAATACATTAAAATTTTTCCAAGATTTTAATTTTATTGTAATGGTTCTGTATAATATTACCAATCAAGTTATAAATAATCCCTGAAGACTAAAAATATAGAAGAGTTAAGGACCAAAGTCTTTAATCAGTGTGTACCTTTCGCGACATATTACGAGTAGACGAGACGTGGACACTAAAAATCCGACTGGTCCACCAATTCAAAGTCGCTCACCGAGCTATGGAAAGAGCTATACTTGGTTTTAGCTTGGCTATGCTTATGCTATGTACGTTCAGCGGTAGACTGATGTAAGCATGCCTACTTTGTACTGTTGGTCTGATGATATTCATAGATTTTTATAACATTTAATTTAAAGATTCCTTCAGTAACAAACTAAGATTATTACAAGCAATACATTATTAACATCAAATAATACATATTATTATCGAACGGAACTCTAAAGTCATGTATGTTTTACAGACCTGTATGACTAGTAACCAATTAGCAAGCGAAGTGGATGTTTGTTGGACCTCTCTGTCTGTGTTATGTCTCACGGAATTTATTTATCAGCAGTTTTACTCATTGACTACATTTTACTCAAGATTTTAAACGTACTAAGTATATGAGTAGAATTGTTAGAAGGTTTTTAAATGGTAGATAAAGATAGATGTCTCAATTTGTATGCCTTCGAAAATATGTATAAACTGAAGTCCTTAAAATAAGTAATGATAATGAGGGATGGGAATTCTTGTGTTTTCCTCTGATATTGTAATAAAACTAACGAACAAAAGTCTAACCAAATCACCATGGTTGCGCACAGTTCCGTAGGAATTTTCGGATAAAAATATTTCTATGTTTTGTTCCTGATTATAAGTACACATTTCTACCAAATTTCATTTAGGTAAATCCATATTGATAGTTTCAGAGGTTATTGGCTGTATTAACCAAACAAAAATCAAATCTGACCTCTTAATAATACGTAGAAGTATTATTGATCAGAATATTTTTAACTAAACATAATAATATTAAGAAAAATAACATCAACAGCCTTCGACCATCAAGGTGTCTTGTTCAATGATAATAAAATTGTTGTTTTATATATCCTCGATCTACAATTAATATTGTAATTATGAGCTTGTAAAACGTTTACAACATACAGGAATTTTTATATGCCAAAAAGATTTTATCATTTATGTACACTCACTATCTGATCTTTGATAAGGGTCTGTACAAACAATTTTATGAGCATTATTTTTTTACTACATAATTTTCTTTGGTTTCTGCGATGTGTTTATAAAAAGTAATGTAGATATTAATATCAGTGCGAAAAATTAAAAAATAATAATAAGAGATCATTCCTCCTATTTCACCGACTTTAGAAAGGAGGAGTTTCTACGTTCATCTGTATACGTATTTATTTTATGTGTAACTAGCGGCGCCCTGCGGTTTCACCCGCGTAGTTCCCGTTCCCGTAGGAATATGGGGATAAAATTATGCTGAAAACCGTTCCACTGAATCACTCTATCTATTAAAACAAACCGCATCAAAATCCGTTGCGCAGTTTTAAAGATCTAAGCATACATAGGAACAGAGAAAGCGACTTTGTTTTATACTATGTAGTGATCACCGAAATCGCACATTTTTTGTGTTTCTTTCACCATATCAGTATGAGAAGGATGAGGAAATCAAGAATGGATGTCAAGAAAAAAATCTTATCTCTACTTATTGAAGTTATTACTAATGTGAACCAACCCTTAAACAAGGTTTTTAAATCCAAAGGTTATCGAGTAATAATGTTTTGCTTGTGTTACCGTTTATTGGTACTTAATTAATGAAGAAATTTTAATGTCTTTCCTTAAGACAACTAATTTATTGTACGTATTTAGGTTTTCAATTACTTATTCGAAACTCTTTTCTTTTTATTTAAGAAATCGTTGAACAAATATCGTATTTTTATAGTTTTTATATTAATTACTTTAGATATTTTATTATTACAATTGAAATCATGGGAAGGATAGGGAGAGTTGGGGATGTTGAAAAAAAAATTGATAACATATATGTACTTATATAAAACCATACGCGTATTTTAAACCATCGAACCAATTCTGCTAGGATTTGTAAAAGAATACTTAAACTAATAGTACCTTTGTTATTTAAACTTAAAACATTCACATCCACCTTTTCCTTACTCCTCGTTTCACTCTAGCAGTCTAAACTCCGTATTCCTAATCCCATATCAAAGATCAAATCCCCATTAAATGTTTGAACTTTCATCAAAGATCTGTCTATAAAACTCATGTTATCATCAAGAACGTATTAACACCGCTCTGGGAGGCTGCAATACATGTACTGTAATTAAGAAACACGATACACCATTAGATGGCCATTAATATAATAATATATTATTTTAATCATTGCTGCTTATTGTTATTACGGGTATTTGTAACGTGTAAGTTATGTATGCACTTTATTAGTCCAATCTATGCATATCTAGATTCTGACGAACTTGGTGGCGAAGGAACTTGATTTTCTATTTATCTACTTCTTACTCCACTCCACTAATTATTGTGGTTACTAAAAGCATCTGTGAGGCCTTTGTTTTTGATAAGATCTTCTAGTAAGTACTACAAATTCAAACACTAAAATATCACACTGAAACGGATTTTTGTCGTGGTTACTTTGTACAGACGTCTTCCATCTTAGTCTTCTGTGATCACGGGTTCTGTAAAGAATCTGAAACGTCAGAAAATGTAAAACAAAATACAACCACGACAAAAATCCGTTTAAGTGTTTTATTTCAATGTGTAGTGTTCGTGTAAATCAAAGATATCAATACTAAAATATCAATTTATTCGCCATCAATAAGCAAGAACAATATCGCTAGTTAGAACAAAACAAATAAAATCAAACCGATTATGTTTGATGCGGAAGCAGCCAATCACTATAACATAATGACTTCTCTTTAAATAATGGTTGTGAAATTAATATTGAACGTCGAATGATGTGTAGTCACGAACTGACAGACAGACAACACATATTAGCGGTGTTAGGTTTGTTTCAATATACTGTTTTAAATCAAAAGGCGCCAGACTCATACTAATATTGGTTTTTTGTTATAACGATTATAGTTTGGTTAGTTTAAACGCTATTAGAATTCAATTTTCGATTTCGATACAAACACGTTTGCGTTTGGTAGGTGTAAAGTTTAATTTATTTTGCAAACCTTTGGATTTAACTTAAGGTTTTTAAGTGGTTATTATGTTTTTAGATTTTTTTTCAACCCACACCGTCTCACTGTTGGGCAAATGTCTCCCCCAAACATCTCCTTATTTTAGTTACTGGTTATAAATACGTCAAATCAATTAATTGAGAGACAAGACATATTTTTCACTGATGATAGTAGAACAGTGAGGAGGAACAGTCTTGATTAAAATAATAATTCTACAATTTACGGTGGTCCCTCTAAGGTTATATTTTTAAGACCCACAAGACCAAGAAGTCAAAAAAAATGTCTAAATAATTGCACGGAACAAGAAAGTGCCGAGTTATTGCAAAAAAGTTTTAACACATTCGACAGAGCTTATTGCCCACACCATTTATTATACACAAGTGGGTTATTGCTGGAATGCACAGCAGTAAGTAAAGATGTGAACATTATTTTCACAATAAATCTTATTTGTACATTTCGCGAATGACAGCATTTATTGTTACCGACGTCTCTTTAAAGGCATCGTTTGCTTGAAAAAAATGTATTCTCATATTGCTTGTGAAATATTTTACTGTTTCTGCATTGGATAATGTTATTTTTTATAAGTATTGACGGATAATGAAGTTGTTACGGGTGGTCTTTTGAGTTTGTAGGGAGGAGGTCTTCTTAGAGTGGTCAAAGCTTGTCTTTTAAAGATTTTGTTATCGCAACAACATTCCGGACCAGAATTAGAAAGTTTGTATCTTTTTCATTTCCTTTTTCCTTTTGACTTAAAAGACTAAGCTCTATCGTAAATTAAGAAACTAATAAGTGGAAAAAAGATGTCTTTTCTCTGTTTATCAGCGAGCAATTAATGTCGTTCTAACATTATCGACGGTTGTTACGTAGAGGTAGAGCCGTCAAATTTAGATAGGTCGTATTGCTGAAAACTGCCCGATTTCCTATTTATATTATTATATTTACAGATAATTTCGGTACTTACCTTATATGAAATATTTTATTCGAGTATTTTACAAAGGATTTTATTTCACACTAAAGCTTCTTTACGATGTTCCTGTCATGAATTGAACAACTTCTTTTACCACCGTTTATGTCTTCATAAGACTTCTCAAAACTTGGACGGCTTTATCGATTTTATAACTTTGTTCCAAGAAATCTAAATTTAAATTTAAAGTCACCCTAAGCAAATTATATCTTGTAGGTCAGTTTTAGTCAGGTCATTTTTAAAAAAACATAATTTGGAATCGGTATATTCGTTTGGCTTCGATGACAACAAACAGAAACTTAGGATCACTTGTCGAACTTTTTGCTAATTAGTATCCCTCTTTTTATGTCGAGGTCAAAATGTTAATTTCCATGTTCCTGAATTGTTTTGCCTGTTTATTATCAATGATATTACCAAAGATTTTACTATTTTACAAAATAATAGAAGGCGTTACATTCATTGTTATGTGGTCGTAAACAGGAGCTACCGCTTGTTAGTCAAATCTTCAACGACCAGCTTTTAATGTCTGTGGAAATTTTATTGCTACTTTAGTTTTGAATGGCCATGTAGTAAAATACACGCATAAAAATGCATCAAAATCATCCAAGAGCCAACTCTGGTAATCACCGAGTAGACTTCATTAGACTTAACCACTATTACCATACTATTTCGTTAATCACCAAGATTAATGTCAGTAACAAAGTCATCCATCGTCACCACCTATAACTCAAACGGGTAGCACAGGAGTAATACTCAACCTAATGATACATCTCACAAAAGTAGTGTCTTATCAAAATGAAATCTTAATTGACGCGCTATGAATTCATAAAACAATTTTAATTGTAATGTTTTGCATAAAACGTATTGAAAATAAATTGTTTGCGATGAGAGTGGTTGTCGTGAGATGACGTGGGTCGGGCGGTGCGCGCGTCCAACGAAATGTCACTTGGCAACTTGTTGAACAATATTTATTCAATAGCACACAGCTTCGAGAGATGGACACTTGGACACTCGAGACCCTCGTGCAGGAAATGGGTAATGAGTAATGACATTCTCTTCTTAGGCATACAGAGGAGAAGTGCCTTAATATGTCCCGGTGCGAACGTTCGTCACGGTGATCAATTGATTGAATGAAAAAGTTTGACAAATTGTGTCGGCGAATACCGCGGTGTCTAAGAAGATGGCGCAAGAGACAAAAAACTTGATACAGTTGAAAGTGTGATTGATGGAGGAGACGTCCGCACACTCGCCAAGGACGGTGCTAATTGAATTACGATACTAAATTGATTTCGTGCGTCGTTGACTTTGATTCTTTTCTTGCCAAAGGCACAGAGTTCACAGTTTTCGAAAATATAAAGTTAATTTAATAATTTGTTTTGCATCGGAAGTTTGTGAAGGACGCGGCGGGGATTCCATTTGATCGTTAATTTGCTTCGCATCAGCTGCGCAGGAGTGGTTTGCCGATATGCAAAACAATCGAGATTATAGTAAAGAGGTTGAGACGTCTTTAGTATAGAGTGGGAAACACACAGAGTACTGTTTGAACATGTCGCATAATATTACTGCGATTCATATATAAAATACAAATATTTATTTATGTAAGAAACTGAACTAATACAGGTAAATGTGCTAGTTTCTAACAATACCGTTTTAGAAGTAGTAATATTTGCCTAGAGTATTCAAGGAATAAGAACTTTTAAACATTTCAGAGACTAATTGATATAAAAAAGTTTTAGAAACAGTAAAATCGAAATTCGAAATTTGATATATCACACAAAATAAAATCACGTCGCATCCTCTTTATAAATAAATAATATTGTGTTATTTTTATAAGGATTAAAGTAATGTTGTCTCAGTTTGCCACAGACCTTAAGATATTTCAAGTGCAAATCGGTATGATATCATGTATCCTTGACAGCGGCGCCATCAGTAGCAAACAAAAATAAAACGATTTATTACTTGGTTCTCTTTACTTTGGAGTTTATAAATGTAACTACTTGTAGTTCGTCGTTTTACCCGCGTAAGTACCTTAAGTGGATCTAGGATTCATGATACATGTTATTCCTACTTATAATTAAGGATTACAACAAATTCTATTCAAATTGGTATTTTATAAGCACATTTTTTATGTATAGTGGCCTCATCTCTTTTTTTACCAAATAAATGGGGGTCGAGTTCAACATCCTTCGCCTCCAGGTTTTAATGTCAAAAGACTTTAGCATGAGTAATTACCGGATAGAAAGAGATAATAAGGGTTGGAAAAATCGTTTTTTTCTATACTAACTATTATAGTCTAGCATGGTGATCACTCTGCTATTTGGGTCATAGTATAAGGAATAAGAAAATCTGGCCAGCCACCATGGATTTGTTGATCTTCACTCCTCAGACTTTAGACAACTGGCTGCCCTAAGACCGCAATACTAAGCGTTCAAGATTTTCGACCAGTTGACTTGCAGCCACGGTAGCTCAATTGGAAGAGCGGTGCTACGGTTCAGCACGGTTCCGGCTTCAAGTCTCGGCTGAGGCGAAAATTTTGAATGCATTGTTTAAAATCATAGGGAACTATTCAACCACAGGAATTTGTAAGACAACGATTCTGATACGTTGAGCATCTGGATACTAAACTCGCACAATAAAATCACTTACTTATTTTATTAACATTTGATTTTAGCCTTTTAATATTCAAGTGTGGTTTTTATAACAAATTGATATCAGTACTAAATCGATTGTTAAATGTATTTAGAATACTAAGACGATCACACTAGTCGTGTTCATGACGTGAATAAGAATTAATTGTTTTTGGAAGGTCTCGAATTTTTAGGCGATTAAGTATGTTCGTTTAGTCTGAATCAGTCTAGGTTTAGATATTATTAGAATATGTTTTTTAAGTGGAAAAAACCAGTTATTTTTTCATAGTTTGAAGACAATTATTCCGTTCTGTTTCTTTCTTTTTCTTTCTTCACCAGGGGAACAGATTGAAAAAACATAGATTTTTCTCTTTTAATAACAGAACAACAGTTCGAACTTTATTAACCCTTTAATATGGTTTTATCTATCCCTGTTTCTGATAGGGGAAAACTTTTCCCCTTCATCAGAAAGTCAGGTGTTTTTGATCTGTCAAAATCTTAAAACGAACGATCATCTTTTAGTTCAAAATACATCCTATCCTAATCCTTACTAATATTATACATGCGAAAGTAACTCTGTCTGTCTGTCTGTTACCTTTTCACGGCTACTGAACCGATTGACTTGAAATTTTGGTACAAGGGTAGCTTATGGTTTGAGGAAGAACATAGGCTATAGTTTATCCCGAAATTCCCACGGGAGCGAAAACCACGCGTGTGAAACTACGGGGCACAGCTAGTTTAACATAATGGAGTGATAACTAGAAAAAAAATAACAAACCAAAAATCTACAAACCCAACTTTATAATAACATCATAAATAAGAAAATAATCGTAAAATTACTAATTAATTAATACACTGTTGCTAAGATGACGGTAGCCAAATAAAACTGTACAATAATATGGAATCCAGTATATAATATACATATTTATATATAGGATTCACATAAAATGTTATAATTGAGCAGAACCACGCATTATATGGATTGTAAATTTGCCAATTTGCATGTAATTTTGTCTATAAGAATTAATTTGTGTTTTTTTATGTCTATTTTATAATTTATAACGTCAAAGTCTTGTGGTATTCGAAATATGTGATTTATGGAACACCGATTGTATGTTGTTTTATAAATTTTATTATAATATAGATATTAATTATATTTTATATAGTCTGGCATTGTTGAAGATCATTAAATTATTTGGAATTTATTTAATTATTTATGTCTATTTTTGATTGTAATATAAAAGTCTGTTTTATTACGAATTGTGAAAAAGCCTTATACATAATCAATTAGATAGGTGAATAATATTAGATGCGAATTTTCAATTTAAATTTTTAAGTTTTTTATTTTATTTATTGTCAACAAGCGTTCGTAAAACATTGATATTTTTGTATGAAAGCGATGGATCCTGGTTTCACCTGCAATTCTATGATCTCAGTGTCAAATTGGAAAGAATGGAAGGATTATTCGCACTATCCAGAATCTGCCTCCCGTCTTGACTCAGGGTGAATTTTCTATTTTTTTATTAGCAATCTTATATTTTTTAGTTCCGCGATTAGTTTCCATTAAACTAACAATAATTCGTCAGATAATAGCGATAGCGAAGTAAATATAACATAACATAAAACATAACATAATCATTCACTCTATCATCTCATTATAGTAACTGACCCCTAACTAAGCTCGAAGCTTGTATCATACACTCATTCACACACACACAGACCGAGAGAAACATTTGTGGTTCACACAAATATTCACCCCGCACGGGAATCGAACCCGCAACCTTACGGATGGTAGTCCGGCATGGTGACTTAATTATAAAAAACTTAAATATTCCAAGATAAGGTGAAGTGTCCATCAGCATTCATTAGATCACAATCATCGCTTCTGGTGTTATTATATCGCATATGATATCCAAATAACTGTGACTAATAGTTTTGGCATCAGGAACCGCGTCTGACTCTGTGACCCTTCAACAATAAATAATATATAAAAACGTCATTATATTGTTACTTTATAACACTTTAAAATTTAAAATACAGTTGGTATTCGCTTGAGATACGAGTTATAAATTTGACATTAGGAAAAAAATGAAACAATAAAGAAGTTAATGATAGTGAATACCTAAATTCCTTAAAACTGGTAATGGTGGCCTACTAGTTTTGTTGATTAACATAAATGTCACATAAATTATCGTAACGACAAATAGTACATGGTATCGAACACGTAGATCGAACATTTGCACTTTACACGGCTTTAGCACACGACTTTGGTTGATGGAAAATTTAAATATATTTTTTTTTTATTAAAGGCTTGTCTTACTATATAAAAATAAGTCGGGTTTTCCTTCCTGACGCTATAACTTGAGAACGGCTAGACCGATTTGGCAATTTTTTTCTTTTGTTGTTTTCTAATACTCTATAGAAGGTTCTTATGTAAAAAATCTGGAAAATCAACGGGAAAATTGGACCCGTGCGAAGCCGGGGCGGGCCGCTAGTTCGATTATAAAACTTCTTGTTGAGTCTAGTGACAAAAAAGTATTTTAAGCCAGACAACCAAGGTATACAAAATAATACCTCGATAGGCATTATTCTGTATACCTGGGTATTATATACGTCATAGTGATATCCGCAAAAACCTTTAAATTCTTTGGACAGCCAAAGACCGATAGAGCCATGCATATTAAAACTTTTTCAAACATTGATCGGGCTTTAGATCACAAAAATGCGTTGTTATTATGCTACCGTAATGATTCCCAGTTGATGCTTGTTTCTTCTCACTTACTACATAAGTAAGTACACAATTATGGTCTAAGTTTTTCAATAACTTTTGTTGTATAATGGCATGTAATATTATATGCCAATTGTATAATGGCATATAATATTACGCAAGAAAGGAGAGCTTTAGTTTGATTTGCTAAATCTAAGTTGGTTAGTAACAAAAGTTAACTCCAAACTTTAACCGGATTTTGGTCTTATTAGTCTAATATATTTTTTATTACAATCAAATTACTATTCAGTTAATAAATTATATACTAAAATTAGAAATTAATTTACTTTTTTGTCATTTGCTAATAGCGTAGCAGCTCTATGCATAACTTTAAGAGTTAGTTAATATTTTAGTTTAAAATATTGGTCTTAACTTGCAAATACAAACAAACAATATAATACTTTATTTGTATCATAAAAAGACATAAATTACTTTAAACTTTTATGGAAAATAAATTAAAAGTCATCTTTAACATGCCACTTTATGTTTATTTTATTTTGCACTAAAATCGTAATATTTATTAGGTGCGTATTTTTATTTAAAGCTTCTAAATTAATATTAATAAATTAATGTTCTTAAAGAATTATACCAATTTTATCTATTACTAACATGACCTTTACTTATTTAAAGATGACTCTAAATCGTTTGGAATATCCAATTTGATTGAAAATATGCATTTATCAGTATCCGTCATTTATATTTTTTCTTTAAAATAAATTAAATTTAGCATTCTTTCTTCTTTATAGACATCCGTTTTTGTTTGCGATTCGGTTTGTATCTTTTTTTTAATATTACAATAGACTGGAGAAATAGAATAGAATATTTACTTTCTTGTGTGCCAGGGTACGTCTAATCCAAATATAGGTACCAATTGGTCCAATACTTTAGCTTTAAAGATTGCACATAAACTTTACCACTTTTAATATTAGTTCATTATTATTCTATATTTGCCATTCATCAAAGTATGTATTAGAAAAGTTTGATACACAAACGCATGTTCTAGAAAGTTCAGTAATTTAATTTGCAACAAGAAAATTCATGCCTTCTCTCAAAAAATAATCAGGATCCGTGTTGGTTTCGATCCCATCACTACATAGTAAAATAGTATTAGTAGTATAAAACAAAGTCGCTTTCTCTGTCCCTATGTACGCTTAGTTCTTTAAAACTACGCAACGGATTTTAATGCGTTTTTTTTAATAGATATAGTGATTCAGTGGGAAGGATTTTAGCATAATTTTATCCCCATATTCGTACGGGAACGGGAACTACGCGGGTGAAACCGCGGGGCGCCGCTAGTGTAAAATATTTTGCATTCCAATCATCAATGATTCCAATAGGTATGATGAACATTTGAGGCAATCCATTAAAATATCAGAATGAGACAAAATTTCAGAATAACAATAAATTATAAACTATCATGATATAATCTCAATCATAAACAAACAATTATGTAACAAAACACAGTTTTTCCAAATCTTGTGAACATCTTTATATTTTCATCACATCTTAACTTGCGATGTTATCTCAAATATCTTAATATTTGTTTATTGGGGTCAAAGAAATCGGCATAGAAGCCCTTTGACTGAATTTATAACTTCTTTGTTTTGAAAATTCATTACCATAATGACATTTGAATTAGTTACAAACGACATTTTGGAGACATAAAATAAACATATAAATTAAATTTTATATAAATACATAATTATTAATTCAAATTTGACTTTTTTTATTTAGAAATGATCGTAAATGTTATTTATGAAAATCGTTTCTTTGTATTATTTATTGTTTATTTATCTATTATTGTAATATTCATGGTCTACATAAATTTCTATAATTCAAATTCTAAATTATGGATTCAGTTTGGGTCTCAAAGAAGCACATAAGAACGTCAAAGTAACAAAATTAATTGATCAACACGTTAGGTAAGTACATAAAATTTAATAATAAAATGAAAAAAATTACAGCAAGGATGTACGTACATTGATGTAATTAATTAATCTGTTTGCTACGGTTAATATAAACTTATTCTATTTTTGCAATATCATCGTTATAAGTACGATATCTTCAACTATTTTCATTCAACCTTTGGATATAAAATCAAGATTTACGTAGTGTCCTTACTTTTACAAGCATTTTATAATATTTTCGGCCAATGTAGTAACCGCTTTCTCGCGTCACGTGGTCTATTCTCGCGTTAATTGGTACTTTGTAGAATGCGTATAAGAAGCGGGAACAATAGTTCTTATTGTTGTTATTTGGAAAAATTGATCCCTGATCCAGAAAATACTTAAAAAAAGCTTCATATAAAGCAAGTATTAAGAAATATTCTATAAATAACAAGAGATTTCTAAACGTTAGCCGCTACTGTTTTCCTGTTTTCTAAAAATGCTGTCAATGTTCGTATTCACATGTGTCTGGTGCAAGAGCGGTTGTCTCGTCAGATGGGTATGTTAATTACGTTGGCGAAATCAAATATTTGTGTTTATCAATTCCATGTCAATAATGTACACTGGCATTTATATTATGCCGGAATAAACAGAACGCAAGACGTGAAACATAGTGTTGGGAAATAGGAAAATGTGTGTTTTTGTGAACGCGTCTGACATTCTTGTTGTCAGTTAATTTCCCAGGTATGATTCCGGCTTTGTGAGGTATTTTAACTGACTTGACCCCGACAGTGGTATTGATTAAGGTATATTTTGTTTAACCAATAATCAACCAAACACTAGCTACGACGAAACTACTTCATCGCGGTTTTCATTTTTGTTTTACTGACGTTTTAAGGACATCAGTCTGCCATACTTGAGATTCTGAAGGCAATTCTTGAGTTTAGCAATGCCTATTTTCCAAATGTGGCTTAGGTTTAAGCCCATATCGCCAATACGCTACCTTTTAGCCCCTAGTCCTATCCTTTTCAATAAAAATCCTGACAATTAAAAATACAATAACATTATCCCTCACTGACTTAACTCAAATAAACCATTTAGAGCTACCACAAAGCCTTACGTAATATATTATAAAAACACAATAAATTTTTCCCTCACTTATTTTACTTAGCTCAAATTTGAAATCAACCACTTACGAATCACAAGCGCTTACCTACGTTGATGTATTATCACAGTTTTTATTTTCCTTAAACCTTTAAAACCTTAGAAATCAAAGTTCACAGCTGATTCAAACGATATTGCGTGACACAAGTAGATATCGTGAGTAGAGACGTGAATAGGTCACAGTCATTCAATTAATCCAATATAATATGAAGCCTCTAAAACGTATACTTTGTTCGATTCGCCCTTCATATATTAAAGTTATATTGATTTTGGTTTGAATTCATTAAACTTGCTATGAATAATTTATCTTGATTTAACGTTTTGTGAAATAGGTTTAAAAGCCGTAAAACATAGCCTATGTTCTTCCCCGGAACATAAGCTACCCCTGTACTAAATTTCAAGTCAATCGGTTCAGTAGTTTAGCCGTGAAAAGGTAACAGAGAGACAGATAGAATTACTTTCGCATTTATAATATGACTCGTAGTAGGGATAACTAGATTTGTCGTTAGTACTGGCATTGGCCAAATGGTTTGTCAGCCATTGGTTTTCTTTCATAGTGGACTGCTGCCAGGATTAGAATAGAGGTTCAAACCCAAATATTTGTTTGATTTAAAAATGTTTATTTCAATAGGTGTGTTTGTAAATGTTTATAGTAGAATATGTCGTAGTTTCTGATACTTTAGATATAGCTAATAATATAATCATTATAGGGCTCGGTACCTATATGTTGATGATAGAGTAATTGATTATGTTAATTTAAATAAACTAAAAATAGTTGTCGATAAAGGAATTTAATCTTCATATAATGTAGGTATCAAATTGAAATAGAATTCACAGAATTGAATAAAATGACAAAGTTATAATCAACGACACAAAGAACATTTGTATGATAAAGTAACACTATTTCATGTTCTCAGAATTACTGCTACGTACTTTTTGATTCTAGAAATAAAAGCTGATAATGTGTTACTAACTTCATTTTGAGCTGAAGTTGATATTTATAAATAATTGTGATTAAAAATTTCGACAGAGAAAGCGTCAGTGAGAAGAACTTTTCATCTTAGACAGATAGTGAGAGACTGCTAAGGGGAGAGATAGTAGAAATCTCTGTGTTCGTATATGGATAATATAGTCGGTGTTCAGTTTAACCAGATTTGGTGGAATGTCAGTATTTTACGTGAAGCGACTGCCATCAAACCTTCACTACCCTGAGCTATACGAAATTGTTGGTTAAACCAAATGTTAGCCTTTTGAGGGCTCTAACTACCCGTAACGATTGTCGATGATGTTAGTTCGACAGCCGGGAGCGACGGCTTTACGTGCCCTCCAAAGCACGGGAATATAATCATTGGGTAACATAATCTACCTTTTACACTGATTTCTCTACCGCTACAAGAATGAAATAGCAGCAGCTAGGATTATATAACGCGACAGTAAATTACCCGTCACCTCAACAATAATAAATTAAGTTTCTGCTCACTAAAACCAATAAAAATAATTTATGAAACCAATAATTTAAACTGTAAACCAGTTAAAATAATCTAAAACATTTTCTTACAACATTAATTTTCACACTTAACATTCATAGTTCTATTAAATAATCTCACAAAGCTATGAAAATGACAATAAAATTTCACGAACTGTAGTGAACTATCACAAAATTCTCTGCATTTGGTCTAAGTAAATATTATCTGGTAAATTCGATAAATAACAGTGATATGTTCACGCTTACAAGTAAAACAGGTAGTGGGCAGTTAAAGATGTTTAGTTATTATAATCGTTAAAGAAAATACATACTTAAGTTTTATGTTTGAGATAGTTAAATTGCTGTGGAATTTGCGAGTCCCGTTCTGCGGAAATGAAGGCATTATTTGTGTCACACTTGGTGTTAATGTGTTTATTCAATGGAAGAATGTTAACTTTATAATATGGAGTTTGGTTTATTACATTTACCATACATTAGTTTCAAAGATATGTTCTATTGGAACATTACATAAGATTTATAAGGAACTTCTTCTTCTTTTCCGAACCTTTATCCCATGTCTATTTGGGGTCGGTTTTCAGTTTAACCAGATTTGGCGGAATGTCAGTATTTTACGTGAAGCGACTGCCATCAGACCTTCACAACCCAGAGGGTTTTACGTTTTATTTATAAGGAACTCTACTCAAAATTCTAAATCAGAAAACTCCTATAAATTGAGCCTTGTTTGCAGTAAGTTTGTCAGCCAGAGTTATTAAGTTTAAAATTGTACTTATAACCTACGTAATATTTGTTAAGAATTCCCGGCATATCTGTTAGATATCATACACAAGTTGAAGCTGCGCTCCTCGCTTGTGGTTTCCATTAAAGTAGTATAAAGTAATTGTTCGGACGTGCGGTCAACAGTGCCATCCTAATAACCATTTTATTCTTATGTGTTACCACGAACCTTGATTGTGTCAACTAAATTATATTTTGTGTCTCACGAGTTTATGTCAGTAGTTGTTTAAGTTATGATTTTATTGACTGTTATTGAGGACGATTATGATATACGTATTGATGGGATGATATAAATGAGATGTATGTTTGTAAGTTTTCACATATAGATTTAAGTATAGATAAGTTTCGCAATTCAAATCGACTGTATTTAAAATTACTCAATATTTGTTCCAACATACCTCTGCTACTTAACAAGAATAGTAGTCTTTGTAAAGAACTTTGACTAACACGACCGCGTGAATTAAAAACACGAATATTGGTTCCAAATAAATCGTGTCACGGCATAAATTAACTTACATTATTATTGTCGGATGGCACTATTCCTACAAAATTATATAATTAACGGAACGCACATTCTTGCAAGTATTTACTGGTAATATTTGCATAATATTAAAAGAGTAAATTGGACATGCCAAACATGAAAATGACGATATACTCGGAGTGTGAGCCGTGGCTGTGCATTAATTTTACCGTGTTGATTCCATGTTACTCAGAAACCTTCACGGGTTTTCAATAAAAAGCAATCACACAATTATTTACTCACAAGTACATAGTACGATACGAATATTAATGAATGGTTAATTAATGTTGATATAATTAATTTGGTTTATTCATTCAATCGATTCCATTAATGATTTTTTTATGTCAATCAACAAATGTTTTGATATGTTTGATAAATAAATGTTTGAAATTAAATCAAATAGACCTCGTATTGGTTAAATAGTAGTTGTTTAAATAGTTTTATTGGCTGTTTAGCTCTATTACCTGTGCCCTGCGGTTTCACCCATTTACATACAAATATGTTTTTATATTATACTAAAATAAGTATTTAATGTGAGTTCAAACGAATCTTACTAATAAACAGTAAAATAAAAATAATGACAAATGACTAGATGACGCATATTAATTATCAAGTTTTTGTCAAAATCATAAATTACGATACGACTATTTTTGGATATAAAATTTTACTAAAATGGCGTTAACATGTCTATAAATAACTTAATAACTTTATCATTTTATTTTAATTACTGGCGCCAAAGTTTACTACTTGTGTCTTGGGCATTGGAAACAAACAGATACACTTACATACTTTGATAAACAGCTGCAGTTTTTCAGGTTGAAATTCTAGGAAATTAGACTAAAATTTATCACATTAAACTATTGACCCTATTTTCACGTAAGAAACACGAATTTCTTTTCTGGGAATCGATGCCGGACCCTCAAGCTTGGCAGACAGATAATTTAATTAATATTTTTTCCTAGATGCGGGAATCAAAGTTGGATCTTTAAGCTTGTGAGACATATTATTTCATTAAATATTTTTTCATAATTAACAAAATATTTTCCACTATAAATACAAAACATAACATTATAGAGGTCAATTAGAGTCCAACGAAGACTGGCAGTTAATATAATAATTAATATGTTATGATAAATTAATTGCATTCCTAAGCTATGTTAATATGTTATTCGAATAGCCAGATACAGTAAGCGAACGCTAATTATATTCTTAAACAGTTAGGTACGTTCGTTATCGAGAAATAATAACAATTAGCACTGCAATTGTCTTGACCATTGACAATATTTATGTGGTAAGTGTAGGTATGATTTTATTGCATATAAAGTTGTGTTTACAATAGGTGTCGGATGACCTTTACGTAATAATATATGTTGTATTTTCCTGACCGGATTGAATGATGTATCAACGTAGAGCGTTAGAAAATTGAAAATTGCACTCGTGTAAAGTCGAGGTCGGTAGTACTTAGTAATAAATGCCTGAATATGATGATGATACCTGGCTGTGAAGATAGGGAGAGTTGGAGATGTTTGGGGGAGACCTTTGCCCAGCTGTGGGACGATTTGGGTTGAATATAACAAGGTTATCAATAAAATAAATAGCCAAATGTGTGTGAATGAGTGTGCGCGTATTTTCTGATACCCTAGATACAAGTTTCGAACTTATTTAGGGGTCAGTTACTATAATGAGATGTAGTGAATGATTATGTTATGTTATAAAATAGGTGCATTCTGTTCTAAAGTGATATGCGCTAACATGAATTTAGCAAACAAAAAAGTTGACATTCATTTCTTTTTCATTTATTTGAACATTCTTTTTGAAGACTAATAAAGTAAATAACAAAAATGTGTGTAGAAGCAACACTATAATACAATACATACGTATAAGCGTAAAGTGGTTTTGCAACAATGCTCAGGCATGCATTCGGCAAACAAAAGCCGACTTAGGGTTTAAAATACAAGGAATTTGACTTAACACGCTAATACGAGACCTTTGATAAACAAGAAAATATTTGTAAATTAGTATGCAGTTTATTCTTTGAGTTTGAGTAGCGTATTTTATGTATAATTAAATAAATTAGTTAGTACTGTCTTTTCCATTCACGGGACTATTAAGTCCCGGTAGATTAAGACTAAGGAGTCCCGGTCTTTTGGAAGGCTAGTATGGGGCCAAAGCCAACACACGGAAGCCCTTTGACATATTTAATCTTGTGTAAAGGATGCACAATCCAGCGACTATCCCTGTAAAACACCATAAAATGCATCCAAAGACAGTCCCCGGTTCTGCTGGGACTATTGCAAATATATGGAAAACTACGACTAAACGACTGGGCTATGGGAATGGGATGTTCAATGGACTGGATATAGGGGATCTATGGGGACTATGGCACCTGCCGATACTGTATTATAGACACGTTTTTTTTAGTATTGTTATTGTTATGGATTGCTTCATGGATAAATTTCCGTATCGCAGAATTTTTCGGTGTACTTGTACTTGGAAACTGTACGCATGCCGCCTTATGAAGCAACGGTGATTATAACATTCACAAATGTCCAAACTCTGAATTCTCATTTGTAGATATGCTGAAGAATAAATAATTGACTCTGACTCTATAATACGATGAGGTAAAGAAGTAGGCTGAGTTCTGGTCCTCAAAAATATGAGTCGACACGCAAAGAAGAAGAAGCATTTTAAATCAACTTCTCTTCGTTTATGCTCTATCGATAAGCTATTTATTTGCCTAGTAATATTTGTATTAATCCCGCAGCCAACTGGTATTCAAATTATTAAATTCAAAACAACCTTTACATAGCAACAAAACCCAAAATTAGATGTTCCATAAAAGCCGTAATTAAAAACATTTGCTAAATCACTTCAGCAAACCTTGTGCTGGTTACAAAAACGGTTCGAGACTCGTTATATCGGTTAAAATAATTAACTGTTACGCTAAATAGATTAACGAATTTCATGATCGGTGAGCTAACTATGCTTATGACTAATGTCTGACTGGAAAACCTACTAAATGTACGATAAGGTAATCGATTTGGTGCATTTTACGGGCAATAATCACACGATTTTGACAAAAGACTTTGTTGGTGATAAAGGGAGAGATTCTAGTAATATTATTCGATTTATCGATTTCGAAATTGCAGCGACAATACTTGCAATGTAATGATTTTTGATTCAAGGTTCGTGTATGTATATCCTACTAATATTATAAAGCCGAATGTTTGTATGTGTGGATGTATGGATGTATGGATGTTTGTTCCTCTTTCGCGCTAAAACTACTGAATGGATTTTAATGAAATTTGGTACAGATGTTCCTCATACATAGGAATAACACATAGGATACTTTTTATCCCAAAATTCCCACGGGATAAGGTTCCACGCGGGTAAAACCGCGGGGCACAGCTAGTATTCTATACATGTCTGTTTGTTGTGATTTTAGGATACTACTTGATGACAAAATAAAAATGATTATCGCATCTGTTTATTATTCGTTGTGGAAACTTGTTACAAACTTTATTATAATACAAAGGTTTTTTTTAATACAAAGCCCCGTTGATGAAGAAACACATTATCGAGCCTTTCAAAACTTATGAAAGCTTTTAAAAGCTCTCTCGACTTTAAGAACTTGATTGTAACTGATTTTCAATTTCATGTAAAAATAATATCTTCTTTTACTTATTTCGCGAAATAAAATAGAAATAAACTAAGTATACATTTTTTTCAAGTAGGTTGGGTAGTTTATATTTAGTACATTATAATTTATATTTATTTTCATGAGCGTTTTCGTGCTTCGGAGGCCACGTAAAGCCGTCGCGTCACTCCCGGTTGTCGTACTAACATCATCGACAATCGTTATGGGTAGTTAGAGCATTTGGTTTAACCAAAAAATGTCGTATAACCTTCTGGGTTGTGAAGGTCTGATGGCAGTCACTTCACGTAAAATAATGACATTCCGCCAAATCTGGTTAAACTGAAAAACGGATCCAAATCGACATGAGATAAAGGTTCGGATAAGAGCAGAGATTATATGTTTATTATTATTATAAACTTTACAGTAGTTCCATCTATCTTCATATTACAAGCTATATCGGCTTTTGTGAAACGTATAAAAATTCAAATTTAACTTTGATTAATGTATGAGTAATTCAATTTATTTTATTCAATAAAATATATGAGATTCATGTTTCTTTTTAACTTTTCGGGTTATTCGAGTCTTAGTATTGTTGTGGGGAAATTTATGGGATATATGTATGTATAGATATAGACGAATTTACATATTATTACACTTGTAATATAATAATATTTGATCATACAAGTAAAGGGGGAATTATTTTTGATATCTTACGACTATGTTTGACAATGTAGCTTTTGTTGTATTGTGATTGTTAGCTAGATACAAATGGTAGTCTGCTAAAATTTTGCTTATTAGCTTATTAATTAAGACAAATATATAGCCAGATGTTTGCCAGGTTATACTTGCGGTTATAATTCCTTTCGAAAAATCTTAGTTAATCATATCATAGTTTTTGTCGTGGTTATATTTTGTTTTACATTTTCTGACGTTTCGGATCCTCTACATTCTACTGTGATCACGAGTTCTGTAATGTATAGTTATTTCAATGTGTAGTGTTCATGTAAATCAAAGAAATCAATATCGTTATAATAGTTACTAAATTTTTTACAGAACAGTTAACCAAAATTTATACTTACAACTCTTCAGTTTTACTATCCTCTACGTATCGAAATCAAACGATTGAAGTTGCGTAGATAAGATTTATTAAGTAAATAATTAATCAATCTAACTGGACAGTTCATTGGACCTATCAATATTATGTGATTGACCAAATTAAATCCAATGTAGCCATATTACTATGCCCATCGTTCATTTTACGACATCATGCTTATCAAAGAACACATGCTGTTAATTTCATAACGAAATTCAAATAACTTTCAACGGTATGTACTGGTAAGTAGTGATAGGTACATAGAAATAATATTATCTGTGACCGGAATGGTGAGAGTTCATGTAAGAGCGTGATAATTTATTCAGAATTATTCTGGCATTTCTTCTCTTATGGTTTTTGGGTTTAAGGTTATCAAAAGTTACATTGTTTCGACTGTTAGTCATCTGTTTACTCGTAGTACGAATTGTTGGCTTGCAGTGAAAATCTTTGAATGCTAAACATGCTGCAGAAACAAAAATATCAGTTTATAAACCTAACGACTGGTAAAAAACGCTCTAAAATTATGTAACAAGAAAATATTCAGGGGATAGTTGTGCTCAAACACAATTACCCCAAACCCGATGATAACCGTGATAACCCTTATAATATTTTCTTTTTATAAACTTTTTGCAGTAGTTGGTGTGAATCTGCAAAGGATAGGGATGGTTGGAAATGTTTGGGAGCGACCTTTGCCCAGCAATGGGAATAAATATAGGTTAATACAAAAACTTTTAGCAAGGTTGAGGATTAAGACGTTTCTCAGTTTGTACAATGACTGGTGTAACTAGCAGCAGTTATCAAATAAAATTGCAAACATGACGAATTGTTGTAAATGACAGAATTTTTTTTGTACTTAAATAAATGAGTGTTCAAGTATAACGAGAGATTAGAATGTTGATATCACCCCTAATTAAGGATTAGGTAAGCGTTTAATCATAATTTTCTCATACTAAATAGAATTTATATTGAAATGGATCGTTGTCATTTACATGTAAAATTTATCGTGAGTACTATCGTGAAGAAAAGCTTTTAGATATTTTTATTTTTTGTTGCACTTTGTTGGTTTTAGATGGGTTGATTACTTATGTATTTTTTGGCTCTTTAAATTATAAAGTAAACTTGAAATTATAAAATATAACTTAAAATTATAAAATAAAGCAAATAATATATCCTGAAAATGTGACAACTAAAGCTACTATCTAACCATCATTATTATTCTGTGTTTATTAATGACTTAACGTGCATTTGAAGATAAAAAATATTTTTAGTTATTTGCTTTTTGTGCTCGACTGTACATAAGTATCAATATTATGGCGCCGTATATCGATGAGTGGACCGATATCGATAAACACAGACAAACGTTATCTTACACATATGCGTGCCTCTGATAAAATACTGCCAGTAATCGGTTTTCGCATAATATATCTAAATATTCATGTAAATAATATTAATTTATTTAACTTTTTTATTTACGTAGGTGTTATTTATTGCCCGACTGTACTTGGTAGTGGAAAGAGGGTAATGTCGCTAGATGATGTGTTTATTGATTTATGTTTAGTTTTTATGGTAGATTTTGGTAGTTTTATGTGTTATTGGACCATTTACTTTAAATATACAGATTAATATTTGACGACCCCGATGGCAGAGTGGTCTCCATGCCGGACTGCCATCCGTAACGTTGCGGGTTCGTTTCCCGTGCGGGGTGAATATTTGTGTGAACCACAAATGTTTATCTCGGTCTGGGTGTGTGTGTGAATGAGTATGTGTCTAGTTTCTGATACCCTAGATACAAGATTCAAACTTAGTTAGGGGTCAGTGACTATAATGAGATGATGAAGTGAATGCTTAATGCTTATGCTTAAATAGGTACAATGCAATTCACGATCTAACTTTTATTTTAGAATTAATAGTATCGAGTACATGCTAGTTTTCACTCATCATCAGCTCATATTATGTCCCCATTAAGGGGCTTACCTTGAATGAAGGTGATCAGGCCATAGTCAACTCAATTTTTTTAATGTATAGAACAAAATTTTCAAAGTTGTATCTACACTCAAATCCAAATCTAGATAAACATTTGCGTATATCAAAAAATTAGGCCTCGTACGAGCATAGAACCTGCAACCCCCTACACGACAGTTCTAACCACTCGTCCACAAACTGTCATTTAAACACGTTTGGTGACTAATATAAATACGATTAGGGTTGAAACTTAAGGGTTGGTAAGTCTTCACTTTAAGGATTCTTTAAGATTATGTGTGACTCAACAAACATCTGTTTCTTATTAAATTTCTTAGATTTCATTAGATTATGTTGCTTACCTTTTTTAACGATATTCAATGACCTTAACATGTGTCATTTACTATGGTAAAGAACACATGAACAGAGTGTCTTCGCCTTAATAAAAACAATAAGAAAAGTGCCGATTAGGGCACTTTCACTTTTAACCTAAACATTTTATTAGTGTAAGTTAAAGTGAAATTGATTATTAGCTTTAATATGGCTAGATTGTAATTTTTTTAAGTACACAAAGTGGTGAATCAAGGACAAAGGAAAATAAAAGAATTGCCTTCGCTATTCCTGCGTTCAATACTAGTATCTATCATCACTGAAAAAAAAGTCTTTGCCTAGCAAGTACGATTTTTATGCCTCTACTTTTTTGTAAACACACTCCTTATAATACAACTATATATAATAAGTGCTAAAGTTTGTAAGAATAGAAAAGCTGCTGAACTGATTTAGTTGAAATTTTGTAAAGATTTTCCTTATAACCAGGAATAATACATATAATTATTTTTAGCCGGAATTTCGAAATCGACAAATTCATTTAAAACAGACTAACAAGTAATAATAACTAGGTTATTTTTTTCTTTTTCTATAGGAAAGAAATACCAATTCGTTCCTCGTACCTAAAAATAACTTTGTAACCGAACAAACAAAACACTTACACGAACGAAAACAAAGTTTATTGTTCCACAGACGATATATGGAGAAAATTACAATCTGTTTTTATTTTGTGAAAAAAAAAGAAAATAATTTATTTGTGTCTAGAATAATATATGAAGGAAATGTAAATTACTATGTTTGGTTAGTAAGTACTTCATTTAAATCTATATATATAAAACAACTCTTCCGTTACTGAGTGATACACTGACTGACAGACAACGCATACCCGATACTACTGGTCGTAGAGAGCTGACATTTGGCACATGTGTTTGTTGGGGGGAGTAGGCAACCACTAAGAAAGGATTTTCGGAAATTCCTTCCCTAGGGGAAGAAAAAGAAAAACTACGCGGGTGACACCGCGGGGCGCTGTTAGTTTAAATATAAGTCTGCAAGAGATAGCATTCAGTTAAGTAACTCATATTAAATCTGTGACATCTCTCTCTGATATTACTTGTATGTTGAGGAACTTTCGTTATTCAAATTGGTTTTCAAATTCGAGCTACAACGTTTATTTGGAAAATGACAAACATGTACCGACCTTGGAATCGAACCCGGAACCTCTGTCCTGGCAGGCTGATACATGCACATATCATTTGACTCGCGGTAAACCTTATCACAAAAACTTAAGATCTTATATCGTGTACAGAGATGGTCACATTTCAATACAATCCTTGCAAACAAATCCACCACTGTAACCAAAATCATAAAACGAAACGACACACAATAATGCGTGATAACCCAACATAATCTCCGTATTTATTGTATACATCTTTTTACTATCCATCAATGCAGAATACACATACAGACACACATAAGTATGTAGTATTTGTCTATTGGCGCCCGTCGTACATAATTGGAAGTACAAATACCAAAGACGCCTGATCTACTAATGTATCTTGTTTTAGCACTTAGATTAAGAACGTTATAAATCGCATGGTGAAGTATTCTGGAAAATTCTGGTCTTATGTTGTCGTTTGTTTCGGTTATGTAATATTTATATTTTGTGATTGTATTTGTTCTATTTTGGCGTCTAGTGGTAGTGCATTAGGGATTCCTATCTATCTAGCTAGAATAAAATCATTTGATAAAGTAGTAGTTCAAGCTTAGAACCTCTCACATATAGGTTTGAAGCCCAATTTCTTCCCCATGACTTTCTTATATCCTGATTACTTTTAAAGGCTGGTGAGGCAGTTAGCTCTTATTTCTTCGGATATTCAAGACTGAATCCATATGTTGAAATAAAACTTTTTAAACGAATTTTTTCGTAGTTGTATTTTGTTTTACATTTTCTGACGTTTTGGATTCTTTACAGAACCCGTGATCATAGTAGTGAAAATACAACCACGACAAAAATCCGTTTAAGAGTTTTATTTTAATGTGTAGTGTTCGTGTAAATAAAAAAAATCAATATGAATCTATTTGGTCTGGGTGAATGTGTGTGCGTAGTTTCTGGTAATTTAACCTAGATATTTTATTATACTTAGGAAATAAACCTAGTTAGGCGACAAAACTATTAAAATATGATTATTATTGGTATCTTCAGAGAAAATGTTATGAAAGTTCAATACTTAAAGTTGAAAGCTAATAAAAATACACGCAAAGCATACTCAAATACTAAGACATTAAAACTACTTTTACTCCTACATAGATATTATTATTCATATATTCATTTATTTTTTAAGTTTTTACAATATAAATATATAACAAATAAAAACAAAATATGCAATAAAAACTTAAAAAATAGAAGGCCGCCAGTAGCGGGGTAGGGCCCAAACTACCGGTGGTTAGGGCTGCAGAGACAGGAACCTTCTCACGATACGTGCCGTGTCCAATATAGATATTATTATTATTAGCTGACGTCATCAATGTATTATGTACATAAGCTCGTTATATTGTTCTTTGAAGCAATTGCATTAATTTTATCACCTTCATATTATATTATGTGTAGGTAAAGCGTTTTATTTCTGTGAATCTTGTGACATCATAATTTGAAGTCACCAACACGTCAAAATGACGTGTCGCAATCTTAATTTTTAAATCTTTTATACCAAGAATTTGGTTAAGGAAACTTGATAAAGAAATTACGATAATTTTTGTATTTAACTGCATAATACTTTAGCTAAAATTATCTAAAGGTAGAAGTTTGTATTAATGTAATCTATTGGTATTTGTAAAAGAATTTCGAATATTTAAATTCCATTTTCGAAACAGACACCATTTTTATATTGAAACAAAAAGGTTTTAAGCATTTTGATTTGAATTGGTATTTAAAAAAACAAAAATTTACCAAGAATGTACAATTTAATGTTAGCTTTATTTTTAAATTAACCTTAGCTAAAATATAAAGAAAGAAACATTAATCAGAACACACGTCATACAAAGCAAACCAATACTGAATAAAGTCTGAATTATATACCAAATCAGCTCATATCCTATTTGTAATATAATTTTGTACATGACATAACAATAAAAGAACTTGGTTCAAAATATCTTTGCTTAAAAATAACTATGTAATATAAGGGTGTCTATATATTTATCAACAAAACCAAGATACTTATTTCATTAACAAATGTTATATACTTAGTTATGTAATAATGTTAGCATAATATTATAAGGAAATAAATTTATTTATTTATGGCAGATTTTTTGTATCTTCTGTTGTCTCTAAGAAAACTACAGGGAAATTACAGTTTTAGTTTTAAATACTTCATATATCACAATTAATATACTTTTAAGTAACTAATGCCACCCAACAATATGTAATTAAAATCTCAAAAAGACAAACTACTATTGCGTTATTCAATAATTCCCTCGGAGACAATCCACAATAATTTCATTCAGTGGCGGTAAAAAACTGAATTACGACCAATAAATATATTAAATTACATACATAAACATAAAGAATTGTCGAAACAAAACGGAGGTCCAATGTTTAATCATTTTGAATAATGTACCTATCACTATTAGATGATAAACGCGTATTGACAATGGGTATTGTGTTTCAACTTACAGAAATGCCACATCCACTCAAATTACTCACTTTCTAACTCCATGTTGTGATTTAAAAGGCAAGGTCTTCAAAGTTTTCGCGTGCTTGAAACATAAATTTTCAGAATTATCGGTTGTCGTATAGAGTACATTGTAGGTGGTTGTAAAAGTAGAATGAGATGTTGGACTTACTTTTATCTACGCGAAACCTCGCTGTGCAAACACATAGTTGAACACTTAGTTTGTTCAGTGGTACCCTTTGATTATGGGCTTAGAAACATGTCTTTATATCGTGATACTGCTATTGTGGAGTTCACAGTAAATAAACACTCGTAAAAGCGACAAGCAACTGACTTGTCTCGTTATTGTGTTATTTAACTGTCTTGGAATAAGGACTATGTTTGTTATTGCTTCTGAGTCAATGCCGGCTTCAATTGGACGTGTTTATTTATCGTTATAATAACGTTGAAAATTATTTGTTAATTTTATTATGTATTATGCAATTATTAATAAAATCTTTGCTTCATTACTTAACATCAAATATTGAACAAAACCACCTATTAAGTATTTTACTTTACTCGTATATTCAGCGTAATAATTAACGGAAACTTTTGTAGAATTTTCCTTCGTACCCAGTATAAGAAAAACCTCGAAACTTCTACGACTGTATGTATTCTCAATACTAATAAAGGAAATGAAATGTGTAGTAAAAGGTCAAGTCATTCTGGTGTCATCAAGCGGTCAAACTCACTGAGATATTGGTCGGTCAAGGTGAGGACAAAGTATTAAATACTAAATGAGGAAAATTTGGGAAGTAAAGACACCTAGGAAGTGGGAAGTGAAGTTATCTAAACAACTAAGTTGAGACATGTGTCTGTAAAGGTCAATAAATATTGTACTTGTATCAAGTGGGTTATTTTACAACGAAGTATTTCAAGGTATAAATCTTTTACGTAGCTTTTATTACGTTTAATATTGTAATTATTACGTTTGGTGACAAACAAATCTTGAAGGTAGAGGCTAAGGCTGAATAATGTTTGAACGAAAATTTTTAACAATTTGTTTACACGTTGTCGTTTACGTATGATGTTTTGTAGGGTTCTATGTTTAAATTGTTTTGTTGTATTGGGTATCCGCATTGATTGATAGTGCGTAAATTAAGATGAAATGTAGTCTATTTTAAATTATATCTATGTAATATATATATTAGCTTTTGCCACCAGCATTTGTAACATGTTTATATAATTAAACACAATTGTCTGACACCAGTGTGTTATAATTTGTAACCCTGGCAGCTTCAGATAATTTTTTGAAGACACAGGTAAAAAAAGGTTATAAAAAAAGGTTTCTTGTTTAATTATGAAAAGAAAAAATACCTGACATACAATTATTTTTAAAACTATTAAACCGTCCCATTGCGAAGTTTCTGAGCTTGAAGCAAAACAAGAAGTTTTATTGTCTCACAGTGGCTTAGGACCATAAATTGACCACATGTGTTTTTTCAAACACCTATTTACTTACTTCAAAACACGAGACAAGACCTCGACCTACGTGGTTGAAGCCTGACTGTGACCTATAATAGTTTGAAATAAGTTCGAATTTTTTAAATAAGTTCGAACGTTACCGTGTGTTACCTCAACCGGGGAATTACCACACAATGTTTAGTTACATATGCATTGTCTCTCTATTTGTTAATTAATTGGAGAGAATGGTAAGCTTTTTTTCAATAATTGACGTACCTAAATAATTATATTACAATGAAACCTCTACACACAAAATGATACAAACTACGTCAATATATCACTTACGTAAACTGTATGAAGTATCCTTCAAGTTGTTATTTTTACCGTACAAAGTTCAAAAGTTTGAAATCACACATTTATATATTGTATAATTAAAACCAATTAATAAGGTCCTGGTTTGTAGAAAAACTTAACAACCGTAAAATCCGATTTCATTGTTTGAAGTTTTTTTAATTTATTGAATATATGCTTTTAGCGATTTTAAAGAAAATGATATGACAAATTGGTGGTAATATTATATGGCGCCGTCGATTTATAATAGGTTTACCGGCGCCGCGAATCATATTCAAATTAGACAATTCTTATAGTTTTTATTAATGTCTTTATTATAAAGATGTGTTCATATTGGAACTACACACATATCACATTATTATCTTTCTTAAATTAAATCCTACTAATATTATAAATGCGAAAGTTTTTATGTTTGTGAGTTTAGATGTTTGTTACTCTTTCACGCAAAAACTACTGTATCGATTTATATTAAATCTGGTACAGATGTTCCTTATAACTAGGAATAACACATAGGATATTTTTTATCCCGAAATTCCCATGGGACTGTGATTCACGTGGGGCGCAGCTAGTTATTATTACATATAAGATTCAAAGGTTAGTTTTGTTTCTCTATAATTTTGAACATACCAATTTATGGAAAGTATGGATTTTCATCTACATTTTACTAAGAGAAATGTTAGCCTTTCAACCTTTTTCCGTCCGAAGGATCGCAACTGTTTTCTCATCAGAACATTGTATGTTTTTAGTATTATTATACATTTCGTTTAAGGCTTCGATTAATTCTAGATTCATCAGTTTCCGATTTGCATTGTTTCCTCAGTCAACAAGACTTAAGTTGGCACGAAAATTTTGTTTTTAATTTTCTTACATATCTTTCTATTAGAATTAAATATTGTTTAGATTTTGTTATGTCTTTTCCATTCACGGGACTATTAATGAGTCCCGGTCTTTTGGAAGGCTAGTATGGGGCCAAAGCCAACACACGGAAGCCCTTTGACATAGGTATTTAATCTTGTGTAAAGGATGCACAATCCGGCGACTATCCCTGTATAACACTATAAAATGCATCCAAGGACAGTCCCCGGTTCTGCTGGGACTATTGCAAATATATGGAAAACTACGACTGGGTTAGATTTTGTTATTATTATTATGCTCTATTGTTTAGCTTGTCACATCAAGAATGTAACTATTTTGAAAGTGAATATATTTATATTAACCGTGAAAATTTATCGTTTGTACACAAAACAAATTATGCAAGCATCTTGGCTCAAACACTTGATCAAATAACGTCTTTCAGTTTCAAATAATGGTATTTTTTCATAGAAATATTAGATCATAGTGATAGATTCAAAACTTATTTTGAATAGGAACTAATTTATCAAAATATATCTAAACATTATGGTATTATGATTGAAATTAGTACGATAACGTCAACTTTGAAATTAATACGAATTCTAAACAAGAAAGTGATCAATCATTTTCAATATATACTTACATAATAGTATTAAAATTTTGTGTAATGTTACTCAAAATAAATATTTGTAATTTAATAAATATGCATAGTTTTATCGCTAATTAGTTTAAGGTAAAGAATATGTACTAGACTTAGGTCACTTAGGTCATAAAGGAACCTACTTAGTTCACAGAAACAGTTTATTTTTCATCAACAGAACTTGTCAGTTACTTTTCATCCAAAGCACGGAGACGCTCGTTAAAATGAAAAGCCTTAAAAACTGTCTAGTCTGTCTGTCTGTCTATTTAATTAATGTATTTATTTACTTATTAAACTTAAAGAATTAGGTCAAAAATCGACAAAAGTATATAAGTACAGTACTTATGCATTACAAATCGAATAAAACACTAATGATTTTTTGTAAACAATTAAGAAATTAATAACGAAAAAATGAAATTGAGAACAATACATCGCCCTATAAGAAACGCGATAAGGTTTACAAAACGTTGAAAAAGGAGCGAGTTATTCGCAACAAGGCGTTTTTATCGGCAAGCCGTAGCTACTTTGTACTACATTGACCCATTTTGATAAACTCTAGAGAACAGATTACTGTACGTCCATTTTATGTTCAGGTAGCTGGTATTTCCTAAATGTCTTAGTTTCTGTGCAATGCTAATGAGGTTTTAATCCTTTATTTAATTTATTAATTAACTTGGTATGATTGATTGCATCTGTAAAATTGCACCTTTAATGAGACCTAATTTAAATGAAATAATGTGCCTTATAAAAAAAATGCAGTATAGGTTAACAATATTAAAAATTTAGCAAAATCAAATGTAAAATCGCCTCAACAATTTTTGTTAATCTTTACAAACATAATTTTCATATTCGTAGCGCCATCAATTAATGTAACTTTTTATGACTAAAGAGAATAAATACGTAAGTGAAAACTTTGTAAGGTCACCAACAAAGCCATGCGTGCACACTATCACAGAACGCACGCACACAAACAAAAAAGTTTAGCTTATAAGTTTATAATCAAGCGGGGTTTTTATCTCGTAGTCGCTGTTAGTCCGCCGCGGAGAGCGCATGTCGGTCGACACGTATAAACACGAACGAGCATACACCGTACACCACGCGAGAACATAAAGAAACCAACCCTCTTCCCGCTACTCAAAGAAACACCCACCACAAAAACCCTTTGACAAACAAGTGCTCCATTTAAAAATTCGCGCCACGTCGGGCTTTTTCGGAAAATTGATGAAAGTGATGTGAAATACGTGTTCCTATACAGAATAGGTTTTTAACTCTGAATTTTTATTATTTACGTTGTGACTACAAAAACCTATTGTTTCAATTCATGTTGAATCGTAACAAAAACTGTTTTCAGTGTTGTTCGTTTTGAATGAGAAGTGTGTTGAAAAATTATTACATAAAAGTGAATTGTTCAGTTTAAATAAAGGAAAAGTACGCAGACTAATTCAGTTAGATGTATGTTCTACATAATATACAACGGGAAACAACATGACGGCAAAGTTCGGCTATGTGAGTACTAAAAAATATATTGAAAATATTCATTACCGACATTATTTATTACAGTCGAGTGCGAACACATTTTCTTAATGTGTGCGGCTTGATGGATGCTTTGAGCAATTTTCCATGGAATTTTATCCTCATTATTTTACAAGTACACACAAATGTTAATAAAATCTAATCTATGCATAACTGTGTATTTACTTTTTATATTCATTTAATCTCCATGTTGCATTTATTAAAGTGTTAATTTTATATAAATTAAATAAATATTTCTAAAAATCTTTAAATACGAAAATGGTTTAGCGAATTTGGTTTCTTTTTTTACGATCTAAATATGGGTGGTTTAAAACCAATGACAATTACGTGTTAAGCCCTAGGGCATAGCTAGTTTTAATATATTAATTTACTTATACTAAATTTATCGTGTATTTTTTTTAAAGGCATATCGAATTTTTCCTTTTCCAAGTGAAACGTCTGTTATGAATGGAAAATTATATCTTTCAATCGATAATAATTCAATTGCATATTATCAGAAGGAAGTGATAAGTTGATAACTAAAATAAGAATATTGAATAGAATTGTTATATTTATTTATTCAATTTAAATTTGTATTTTTCTATTATCTTGATAAAGTTGCTTGTTTATGAATGACGGTTTGAAAATAATTTTTCATCAAGTACCTAGGTACTTATTTACTTTTTGAAATCTATATATAGAAAGTCGTGTTAGTTACACTATTTATAACTCAAGAATGGTATTTTACTTATTGTACTTATTTACTTTTTGAAATCTATATAAAGAAAGTCGTGTTAGTTACACTATTTATAACTCAAGAATGGCTGAACTGATTCAGCTAAGAACCAGGACAAGGATACTTTTTATCCCGAAATTAATACGGGAACGGGAACTACGTGAGAGAAACCGCGAGGCACAGCTTGTGGTTAATAAAATTGTGTACTTAGCAGCCAATATATTATTTTTAACATAATCAATTTAATAATAGATAAGTTGAATGTCAGTCTGTTTGTATGATTCTACTGCAAGGCGTTTGATGAATGTTTTTGATATTATTATAAAACTATTTAAGTGTCAATTTTTTTATTGAAGATTTTTTCTTTTTTCATGATTAAGACCCGATTTATTTCTATTGATTGAGACTCACTTGGTGAAAAGTAAAAGTAAAGCCGCTTTCTCACTGATAATATTATTACAGTGAGGGGAAATTAGTAAATCATTTATGATATTGGTTCCTCCCTTAAATACACAATAATTAATGAATATAATCTTTAATGCAAATATAAGTAATTTCGATTATGATAAAATAATCAATTAATAAGCACTGATTATTATTTTTAAGCCACAGATTAACTTAGGATTATATTAAACAAGTTCTTTCTCAATCATTTATCTATAATAATCACGAAAACTTATATAATTATCTCGTACATAATGCACTTTATATTGCAGCGATATTTGATACATAGAAAACTAGCTGTGCCCCGCGGTTTTACTAGCATAGTTCCCGATCCCGTAGAAATTTCGGGATAAAACATAGCCTATATCCTCCCCCGTTCTTGAAGCTACTCCTGTACGAAATTTCAAGTCAATCAGTTCAGTAGTTTAGCCGCGAAAAGGTCAGATAGAAAAAGTTACTTTCGCATTTAAAATACCTGTTAGTAAGAATTCATTCAAATTTACCACAATTGGGAGTCTAACCCAGGTCCGTGCTGAACCGTAGCACGTAGTTCAATTGTTTTGAATGTATTTTTCATATTAACTATATCTGTGAAAATTAACATAGCATAACATAATCATTCACTCCATCATCTCATTATAGTTTATAGTACCTAACTGAACCCTAACTAAGTTCGAATCTTGTATCTAGGTATTAGAAACTACGCACACACTCATTCACACACACACCCAGACCAAGACATACATTGGTGGTTCACAAATATTTACACCGCGCTGGAATTTTAGAATTTATTAATATAGTTCCCTAACATTAGACCACACGTAAACCAAAAATGATAACCTAGAAATACTAAAAGGTGAGACAGAAGTAAGTCACACAAACATTTACATCATACGGGTATCGAACCCGGAACCCGCTGCTTGGCAGTCCGACATGGTGACCTTTGTGCCCTGAGACGCAAATTTTATATATTTCGATCGTGTTGTGAAGGAGATATCGTTTTTATTAGAAAATAATTTTGAATCAAAAATGTCATAATATAATAAAGTTTTTAGGATTTTTATTCATCTATTCTTTTCCCAAACTTATCCCGTGGGATAAAAAATATACATGAAAATTCATATTTTCATTGTTTCCCAAGGTCTAGTTTATCTCTGTACCAAATTCCATCAAAATCGCATCAGTGGTTTATGCGTGAAAACTTACCAGACAGACCTCAGTTACTTTCGCATTTATAATCATCATAGTAGAGATATTATAATTGTTACATACAATTTATTTAATAGTATATTAATCAAATAAAATAGAATACCTCAAAAAGGCCTACAGCTGTTTAAGTACATAATGTAATAGTCACTATTTATATCTAATCTATCTATATATATCTAATATAGTTAGATAATTTTCGGCTTCTGTAATCATGGCAACAGAACAAACGTAACTTTAATAGATTTCTTATATAAATTATGTATTTCGATAAGCTATTTATATAATTTTTATAATCAATTCTTAGAATATACATTATTTTTAAATATATAAGAATCTTCGAATAGATTTAAATCAATAAGTTTGTTTTTCAATTATTTTTAAAATTTATCGTTTCAGTTTTAAAATAAGATCTTATTTTCATTGTTCCGATAATCGGGTGCTACTGAAAATGAATTAAAGTAGTTTAATCTTATGATAATAAAACATATTTGGACTTTATCAGTATTAATTGAAAATATCCTACTAATATTATAAAGCCGAATGTTTGTGAGTGGATGTGTGGATGTTTGTTCCTCTTTCAAGTAAAAACTACTGAATGAATTATAATGAAATTTGGTACAGATGTTCCTCATACCTAGGATAACACATAGGACTTTTTATCCCAAAATTCCCACCGGATAAGGTTTCACGCGGGTAAAATCGCGAGGCACAGTAGTTAATTACAAACCCATCTAATTTGCATTTTTAACTACGGAAATCAACATAAATCGAAAACTTAACTTCCTAATAATGTTTTTTCCATATTTCAAAATCATATTTAATGTTTAATTTGTTTTATGTTTGATTTAATGCAACACATAAATTATAATTTTAAGGAAATGTTAGATTTTTAATTATTATATTTAAAATTATTGATTTGTTTTGGTGTTAATTAATACATATAAACAAAATAGTATATTGCTTATATACTCGTACAATTTTGTTGCCAAGTTTGCTTTTAAAACATAATACTTACTACTACATAGTATGGTTAGGTATAGTAAAATGATAATGTTTACGTAACGTATTTTTTTCCTTAGACAGGGTACTTATACATACTTATGTACTAATATTTCAAAGCATATAGATTTATTTGTTTGAACGCACTAATCTTAATAACTACAGGGACAAATTATAAAAAAAGTTTGATGTTGGAGATATACATCGAGGTAGGCGTTTTGGAAATTATCATTCATAAAATATGATTTAGATAATATTCTTAGTTCCGCGTAGAGCCTTCTACTGCCTTATTTGCGTTGCATTTTTAGTCTGGTTTAACAAAACCTGGTAAGCATTTGACACCTTGTCAGTCAAATCTGTCACTTTGACAGTATTCAAAATTAATTGTAAAACCTGGTTTAGTGCTAAACCAGACTAAAAATGCAACGCAAATAAGGCAGCTATAGCCTAACAGTTGTGGTTTGACTAAAATATCGTAGTACGAACGGACAAAGGACACAAATTTGA